>CM046379.1:4146663-5396663 GCA_025413485.1 Ficus microcarpa | reverse complement strand
TTTGGGACCTTCTGACAAGTATTACCAAGAAGCAAGTAAACCTGCAGACAAGGTAAGAATGACTCTATGCCTTTGGTTTAATGCATAATAAAGATATACATTTGTAAGTAACAGTAGAGACTTTGTTCCTTGGTTACTAGTTTACAACTCTATTTCATTGCAGGTACAGAGAAGACTTGCACAGAATCGGGAGGCTGCTCGTAAAAGTCGTTTGAGAAAGAAGGTACGAAGGCATATGCTTTGGATGACATGCTGTGAATGAAAACTATTTGAAAAACTAATTCGATGGGAATTCTGTGTGTGTACAGGCCTATGTTCAGCAGTTAGAAACTAGTCGTTTGAAGCTGATTCAATTAGAGCAAGAGCTTGAGCGAGCCAGAAAACAAGTAAGTGTTAGATTAATTTTACTTTGTAACTTCTTAATTCATTATTAGCAACAAAAAGAAGAAAGCAAACTGAAGATCAGAGTTTGAGCAAAGTTATTAACTTTTTTCGTGTAAAATCATTCAAGTTGTGAGTGTTTTTCACTACAGGGACTCTATGTAGGTGGTGGAGGATTAGATACTAATCAATTGGGTTTCTCTGGAACCACGAACTCAGGTTTGTTAATCGTGGCTGCCATGTCTCGTTGATTTTATCCCCCATGCCAGTTCTGGTTTTCCACATTTCATGTTTTTTCTGTAACACGATCGAGCACTGAGATGCATTGTTTATGTATATACACAATCCAAAATTAGAGATTGAGTAAGTTGACTGTATTCCATTATAGTCTTACTTCTTTTTGTTTAGCATTCATTTGAGGTTACCAGTTGCTTTTCTTTTTAGTCTATCAAGAGGTTGACTTGAAGTTTTTGTTTTTGCAAACTAGTAAGAGAGCTTTTAATTTTCCTCTATATTTGTTATAATTGTTGATTGATGACTTTTATGTTGGAGATTCTTGAGGTTTAGAGTGTAGGAGTGTTGTCATTTCAATTTGCACCGTCAAAACAAAAAATATTCCCTGCATACCGTGTTCAAGCAGTGAGACTGTATGATAGATATTTGTCCAATTACCCATTTTCAAAAAAATATTTCAGACCATGAGTATGTTCATCATATATGAGTATGAGTCTAGTATGTGACTCGTTGATTAGCACCAGTGGCTGAAACTTGGACATCTTGTCATTTTCCATATAGTCTTATTTGTTTTTTTCTTTACAAATGCCTTTTCATTGTCGTTTCTTCTGCTCTAAAATTGCCTACATCATGGTCTGCAGGCATAGCTTCATTCGAGATGGAGTATGGGCATTGGGTGGAAGAACAAAATAGACTGATTTGTGAACTGAGGACAGCTTTGGCCGCGCATGTAGGTGATGTAGAGCTTCGCATGCTGGTAGATAGTGGCATGACTCACTATTTTGAACTTTTCCGCATGAAAGCAACTGCTGCAAAAGCTGACGTGTTCTATGTGATGTCTGGAATGTGGAAGACATCGGCCGAAAGGTTTTTCTTGTGGATTGGAGGGTTCCGCCCTTCAGAACTGCTTAAGGTGCTGTATGATCCTGTTCAATTACTGATGGAAAGACGGCTTTTCTTGTAATGCTTAGGGATCTTTATGCATTTGCAATGTGTGCGTGTTTTCTTGCTTCTTCTCTTTATGTTGGTATCTCAAAGATTTGTGTTGATTACAGATTCTTGGGCCCCATCTTGAACCCTTGACCGATCAACAACTTCTGGATGTTTATAACCTAAGACAATCATGTCAGCAAGCAGAAGATGCTCTTTCTCAAGGCATGGAAAAACTCCAGCAAACGCTAGCCGAGAGTGTAGCTGCTGGTCAACTAGGTGATGGAAGCTATATGCCACAGATGGGTACTGCCATGGAGAAGTTAGAAGCTTTGGTCAGCTTTTTGAACCAGGTAATACGTTGCTCATTTTCCAATCTTTTGCTTAAAATTGTAGCATTTTATGGTCTTGTTTCTTCATTTCTATATTGGTGATAAATTTTTTTTTTATTTTTTACGTTTTAACAAAAGCTTTGCCCAACTTTTCTTTCTTTAAATTTTTAAAATTAAGTTTTGTTTCTTGTTGTACGAAAGTAATCATGATGTGTATTTAGGAGAAATTAAAAATAAAATGGAGAGGAATCTGAGAAAATCATTTCAAGTATTTCGATCTGTGCAGTTTTAATGTTAATCGAATAGGATAGTTTGTTTACAAAAGTTCCCGCTCGTAGCACACTTTTTATATGTTTGTTGACTCATCTTCAAATTTTTGAACTTTTGAACAGGGATGGAATTTTTTAATCAGGTTTCAACAACATGCCTACGTTTATATCCGTGCGACATATATATGTTTATTGGAATCTTCACTATGATATTCTATTGTTTTTTGTACCAATATTTGTGCCTCAACCTTCTGAAAGGTCGCTTTTTTTTTTTTTTTTTTTTCCCTAACTAATTGTTGATTTATCCAAACAGGCCGACCATCTTCGACAGGAAACCCTGCAGCAGATGTCCCGAATCTTAACGACGCGCCAGGCAGCGAGAGGCCTGCTTGCCATGGGGGAGTACTTTCAACGCCTATGGGCTTTGAGCTCGCTTTGGGCTACTCGTCCTCGCGAACCTGCTTAGTCTTACCACGATAGAAGACACAAGCAAAGCTCAGAACAGAAACATTAGTCACTGCCAGAGCCATGCTTCCACAACATGAGGTGCTTTTGCTAAATGCCCCTTAAAACGTAATGTAGTCAAAGTGTAAGCTGCTGGCATTTTTCGAGCAGCCTTGAATATCTCTGAGAAATTGTACATATGAATAGCCATTTTGTCAAGAGGTGGTCTTAGTAAATTGAAAAATTTCGCTGCTTTTTGTATCTTATTATGAAAGGAACATTCTTCGGATTTTCATTTCGAGTTTACAGAGGCCAGTTTGTCATGTAAATATTTATTCTGGTTGTCTTTCTATCTCTGTAATTTCAATGCATCTGCATACATCTTGTTGTGTATCATGTAAAGTTGTTTCTTTGTGCTTCGAAACAACCAAAAAAAATAAATAAAAAAAAACGATTGAGTTGTTTCTTTGTGCATTGAAATGACGGAAACTTTAATCCTCGATATTTATGTAATGCCTAGTTAATGCAACTCCTCTTGTGGTTCAATGCATTTCACCTTGTGATGGAAATACATATCTTAATTTGCTCATATTTATTCTCAGGTCCATGGAAAAGTGAATTTCTTGTCATGCAGAACCGTATTGAGCAAACAAAGCTGAGAGCCCCTCGCTCGAAGGCGTATAGAAGCTTTTACTGCAGAAATCTGGGCGCTGTCTGGTTTTCAGCTGCAAAACTGAATATTTGTTCTACGACAGTAAACGCCGATGATGATTTGTGCTGTGTGGCTCGTGCTTCAACTCGATAGCTTTTCTTCTTCATTCTTCTTACTTTCCTACCTTTATTTATTTATTATTAATATTAATATATTTATTTTTGTATTTCCCTACTTTCTGTAGGGACATAAGTGACACTTGACCAACTAGATTCAAAATGACCAAATATGTACGTGTCAATATTTGTGTGTTAATGAGCAAAACATATAGCAAGTACCTCTTAAAACAACTGAACCAAGAGGTTCATTATTGTGTAGTAGATTGTCATGGTGTTCAAAATGTATCTTCCGTGGCTACGACTGCACTTATCGAGTCTTGAGGGTAGTTTGAATTAGTAGTATTTGTAATTACATGATCAAGTTACTTAAGTATAATTATCAATCGACATTTCTCTCGAAACAGTAGAACGATCGGAGTTGAATAATCGAAACCAATCTCGTTGAAATTCAAATCTTCCCTGTTCTTTGGAGTGCAATGGTAAGCCGTTGGGATTGGCTACTCAATAGGTCACTCACGACATTCAAGTAGGGATGACAGTATTTCTTGCAGAGACGGTGTCCCAAATGATTATCTTTAAATATTATAAGATTTTTCTTAAAAAAATAGATAGTAGAGACTATTATTATACAATTGATATATGTATTAATCTTTTTTTTTTTTTCAACCAAAAGGAAGACCAATTTTTTTTTTTTTTTTTTTCAAATGCATAGTTATAATTAAAGGGGAATGGGGCGAGTATGGAGAAAGCTACTCCCCCAATGCAGAATCTCTATCTTGAACGCTGCTCCTATTTAGGTTGGGGATGGGAATAGGGATGGTTTTAGAGATTGGGGACAAGGACAGGAAAGCATTCCTAATCCTGTCTCATTGTCATCTCTACACTCAAGGGTCATTTTTCCCCCAAGTGAGTAAGTGACCTGCAAAATCAGACGTATCCATAGAAGACCAACTTAACAGGCATTGATGACATTGATCCTTCTTACAAGCCTTTTCAAGTTCAACTTCTTGGATCAGTTGTGTTCGAGGTACTTGCCACTTATTTATTCATTAACACATACAAAAATATGGTTGCTAATTTTTCTTCTCCTCCACTTTTTTTTTTTTTTTTTTTTTGGGTTTCAATGTGTTTGCACTGCTTGTGATCGTTTTGAACGTAGTTGGTATGTGTTGGGTTTGAACTACATCCTCTAATTTTAACCATCTGCATGTCGAGCATCATACAATCAAGAGATCATGACAATGTAAGAACTACACATAATCAAAGTGGAGGATCAACTCCCATACATTTAAAAAAACGAGTTCAACCCCATTAAATAAGTAGTGAGCTTAACCCCACTAACTCTTGGAGTGAGCTTAACTCTATCAAGTACATCATTCTCTTAAAAAAAAAAAAAAATCCATCGTTCTCTTGTACTCACTATTTTTTAGTTAAAAAAAAGTTCATCATTCAAATGAGGAGAGCACTCTTGCCTCTTCATTCTTTTGTACCATCATTATACTCACTTTCATAGATGGTGAAAGTCTTTGAATACAAAGGACTAGCTCACTTCGTTCTAGAGTGAATCTTTTATAAATTTCGGAGTTATTATTTACTTTATTTCATTAATTTTTAATTTCTATTTATTATGATTAATGTTCAGTGTTAAATTTTTATTAATGGTGATCAATAGTCTCAATTTTTATGATCAATTATTTTTTATCCGGTTATTAACTCGAATTCGTTTTCACGATAGATTTGGACTTCTACAATATGCTTTTCCGATGCCGTATATTTGAATGCACAAGAGAATGATAATATTAATATTATCTTTTACTTTTTTTTCCTCAAAATAAATATTACTCTTACTTAAAAGGGAAGAATGTGTCACCTCTCGTGGACAAACTTGAACCACTATTTTTCTGTGCTATGCATGGATACATATATGTAACGCATGCATTGAATTAATTTGACTTGATCTTCTTTTTTCCCTGGTGTCATCCTAAAGAAAATAGGAAATATGTGTGAATAACCATTTTTCAAGCTTTTTTCCCCCTTGTAAGCTTTATTGAATTAGGAAAATGTTTTCCTTTTTTGTTATTTTCTGTTTTAAAAAAATTGGATAATTTTCCTTTAAAAAAAGAAAAAGAGAGAGATAATTGACCACTTGAGTAGATGATCAATTATTGATTGACCGATATCCTTGTATTTTTACCAGTCAATCCGTTCGAATTGAATATGAAAGCAAAGCTCTCAACATTCATCATGAGCCTGGATCGAACTCTGCTTAAAATTCATTAGGTGAACCCATATTGAAAGAACAGATCTAACATCTGAAAGTAACCCGTGATGGTTGATGATTCCTAGTGAGGACTTATAGTAAAAAGCGGGATGTGTCGCGGAAGCCAGGGAAACAATGTAAACAAGAGGCTCTCTACGTTCTTCTGCAGCCTTTAAGTCTTATCAGGCTTAATCCCCTCCCTGCATTACTACTAACTCGCACGCCACGCCTGATACAGATAGTTTTACCCCCGGATGTGAATATAAAGGAAAAATGTCAAGTACTAAAGGACTTTCATTCTATTTTAGAAGGAAATAGAAGGAGAGGGCGAGGGGAAGGAGAGACATGGAGGGAGAAGGAAGACAGAGAAGAGAGCTTAGAATATACGGTAGGATGTACTCGTTACTGGGGTGTAGCACCGTCATCAACCATTAATTTTCATCCAGGCGGCTAAAATCTGTTCCAATTCTCGGACTTGCCTGCCTCAGGTGTGCTATTTTATCTTAGCTTGCATAGACAAAAGCCCTTTCAATTTTTGTGCATTAAAGATGGGTTGCATTGGTGAGAAGGAATTGATGTGCAATTTAATACACCGAAGGGTAGTTTGCGTCTTTTCCAGTCTCTCGTTCGATCCCTTCTTTGCTCTTCTTTGAAACGCATATATAAATGAAAGTGGGCTTTTTTTTAAATGAGCTCAGACCCCACAAGTTCACTTGATGTAGTTCAAGGTTTTCAAGTTCTTTACAGAGCTAGAAGCAAAGGACTTTAAAAAGAAAGTAGATGACCTTAATGGCTCAACATTGAGTAAGCTTACAGCTTTGACACTGCATGGTCCAAAGCATCCACAAGAAAATCTGCAGGAAAAAACACAGCCTCAAAAGGAATTAGACCTTCTCCAAAGCAAATGCTAATGTCAATGCTATATTTCGCCCCAAAAAGAGGGGGGGGGGGGGGGTAACAGAAAACCCATTTCGGACAAAAAGTTTTCAAATCTAATACAAACCCTAATACGGATCTTTCAAATTCAAATCTAGAATTTAATGGACAGTTAACACAATGAGGCATGTTACAACAATTTAGAAAGTTCAAGGAGTAATTGTCAAGATTAAAAGTTTGGGGTATCAGCGCTAAATACACTATATTTTGATATGTTGTTCTGTTCTGCAATCCAATGCCATGATACTATTTTAAATTATATATCTACTTTTTGTTATAATTTTAAGCTTCAGAAATTGTTTGAAGAAAATTGTTAGGCTTTTTGTACGTTGGCATTTATGGCAACTTTGTTAGAAAAACCAAAAACAATATTTTGTTAGCAAGCTTTAAGAAGTTGGGTAAGTTACTTGTTTTGAAGATGTGGCTAGCTGCTTATTTTGGAAGTTGAATAAGTTACTTGTTATATTTGTTTTAGAAGTTGGGTAAGTTGCTTATTTTGGAAGCTAACGTAAGAGAGTGTATTTGACTTGGTCTTCATAGTCTACATATTGACAGTTTTTGTTTTGAGAAGTGTGAACATTGAATTGGAGATTATTTTGGGATTTCATTTAAAAAGAGATTTCTAATTTGAGTATGTTTCCATTTCCTATTTAAATTAGAAATTCAAACTATCCCAAAACAGAAGAATCTTGCATTTGCAATCAAGAAAGTTTGAAGATTTCATTTCTAGTGTTTCTCGTGAAGGTTTTTTGTGATTTGTTAGCAGTTGTTATGGAAGAATTTTATTTCAGATTATGGTGGAAATTTAAATATTTGAATTTCAGAATATTTCCGGAAGTGTTGCAACAGATCAGGAAACAATTTGAAATTTAAATTATTTTTTAAGGAGATTGGCTACTGTCATTTATTTAGGTCCCAAATACAGTTTGCTTAACCATGCACACTTGGAAATTCACACATATTTGAGATTTAGTTCGTGTGGTCATTATTTGTTCTTCGGGAAAAGAACTTGAAGCTTTTAGTAGAAGGCGTCTTTAGTTGAAGGGAGTTCAACGACAAGACGAGCGGTGCTCACCGAATAAATCCAACTAATAAGTTCAAGATGATCAGCGGCAATAGGGAAAGGGAGTCTTTGGGTGTATAAGTCTGAGAGTGCTTGTAATCATTTGATATTAGTGGATTGTTCGTTAGCTGGGTGTGGCCCCAAGTAATAAGTGTGACCGAACCTTGTAAAAATTGCATGTGTCTTTTATTTATTTACTCTTTCGATAATTTAATTAAATCCAGTAAATTGGTAAAAATGGATCTAACAAAAATAATTTAAAATCACAATGTTGTAATTGTGGAGTACAAAATTCGATAAGGAACCAAATGACAAGATTTGACACGTGCTATACTTGGTGCAAAATTTGGCTCCAAGTATAGCATATGCCAACATTGATATTAAGCATAGCATCTCTCATAACGGTTTTCTTACGCAAATGCCAAAATTTGGCATTGGCAAAGAAATTCGACATTGAATTGGAGATGTTCTAATACTAGATAAAAGGCATGAAGAATACCTGCATCGTCTTTGTTAAAGCACATCGGTGGCTTAATTCTGAAAACATTTCCATGTAGTCCTCCTTTCCCAATTAGAACTCCGAGCTCTTCAACCAGGAACCGCATTGGAGTGTTAGTAGGATATTTTGAAGGGAGAAAAATGCAACTTTAAATGTTTCACTATAGCTTTCGAATTTAATATTTTGGCTTGAAGAAAACGTCAATTTGATACCTCTGAGTTTCTCGAACAGAACACCAGTTTCTTCCTTGGCAGGCGTCTTCTCTTTTCTGTCAGTTACGAGTTCTACCCCTACCATTAAGCCCCTGCCTCTAACGTCTCCAATTACTGGAAAAAGCAAAAGGGAAAACTCAAATTCAAATAAGAAAACCTGTTTGACCACGCGGAGACAAGAGGCTAGTTGAAAAATGTGTCGGCTGTGGCTAAAAGATTAAAAAAAAAACCTCTAACCAGGATTGGCTGATTTTCAATTAATTGGAGAATTTCTAAGCTCTGTAATCACCAAAATTATGAAGAAACTATTTAAAATCATGAGTTTAAGAGTATTTACTTTCGTGTTTTTGCTGAAGAGCTCTAAATCGCGCAAGCAAGTGAGAACCAACATCATTGCAGTGAGCTTGGCGCTTCTCCTTGTCAATAACTCTGAGTACCGCAAGCCCTCCAGCAGAACAAACAGGGTTCCCACCAAAAGTATTGAATTGAATCTTCTGCGTGAGTACGCTTGCTATCTCTGGTGTTGTCACAACAGCTCCCAATGGTAATCCGTTTCCTATTCCCTGAAGAAATGATTAGGAACCTAACTGAAGAGCCACACAAGTTGTTTGAAAAAAAGGTCAAAGCATACGCGTGAACATTGATTATAAGAATAAAACAAAAGGAGAATTTTAGAGACCTTTGCCATTGTAACTATATCTGGAATGACACCCTGTGTCTCAAAACCCCAGTAATGGCTTCCTGTACGACCAAACCCGGTTTGTACTTCATCAGCAATACAGACACCACCAGCTTTACGAACAATGTCATACACCAGTTTCAAATATCCGGGGGCCAATTCAACTGCACCTCCAACTCCCTTAAGGAAAAAAATAATAATAAAAAAGGTGCTCTTAGAACTAGCAGTGGCTTAATCAGAGTGGACATACAGATCAATTTTAGACCTTGTCACCAGTGAACAGAAGCACCACCAACCTGAATTGTTTCGGCTATGAATCCAGCGACATTTCCTGAACTACCATAATCTATGTGATCCTGGACATCTTTTGCATAAAGTTTAGCATCAGAGCCGAAAACTCCTCGATATGGATCTGGATTTACAACATGATGAATTTCACCCTGCATATTGTCGTAGTAGTTTTGGGCAGATAAATCAGAAAAGCTGGCTACTCTAGCTAAGTCTTTTTCTTAGACAAATAGTTTTATTATAACCATATTGATTTACATGAAAGAAATCAAGATGCAAAATGATTAAAAATCTCTGGATGCTAATTGACGGTTCATGTTTTCATACGTTCAAGTGAGTGATATAAATTTGTAATGCAAGTTAAGTTGACATGTGTCTCACAACTATTTTACCGATATCAAGTTATCAGAAATCAAAACAAGGAGGGGTGATTGCTTATGAAGCGCGAAAATCATCAATAGTTGGTGGAAATCTCATTTTAAAGAGTTTCAAGCAGTTAATCAACGAAATGCTTAGCTATTTTATACATACAAAATTTGGCTGCGTACTGTATGCCAAGAGAAAAGCTTGAAAGCACAGTCATATCGGAGGTTTTGTTGATACTTGATACTACTGATATATGCAACAAAAACCAACATTTTTTAGAGACACATCACTGGAGTTATTGTCTAAGGTGTAGCAATTCACATGCAAACGAAGTTCAGCTAAAATTTGGGTAAACAGATTAAGTACACCAGAAGTTAGACAAAGAAAATCAAAATCACTTTTAGGCAGTCTCTAGATCTTATGTAATGCTTAGTTTTCTGAATAAGTAGTATTTCATGTTTTTGATTATGGGTGTGTGTGTGTGTGTGTGTGTGTGTGTGTGTGTTCATATTCGGAAAGTACTATGATGAATGATGACATTGTCTGAAGCTGTAATGGGGTATACAGACCTCTGGAATCGGGTACTTCCATGTTTTCAAAGCTGTCAATCCAATTGTACTAGAACTTCCTCCATGATATGCATTTCTCAGGGAAATCATCCCCAGATTACCGCTGTAGAGACGGGCCATCAGCATTGCTAATTCATTTGCCTCTGACCCAGAATTCACAAAATACACAACCTGCATTTAAATGGTTATCGAAAATATTTACGTCATAAATAAACTCTAATCTAGTTGCTTGTGAGAATGTACATAATCATTTAAATTATTGGAGAAAGTATGAGAAAATAAAACCAAAACAGAAAGATTTTAGGAATGGTCTTTTCCTTGATAACAGAGGAATCATAAAATGCAAGCACCGTATCGAATTCTAAACCCGTGGTTACTTGACAATAGTACCAAATAAATACAATTTGAAACAAAAAATCAAAGGCTCAAATATTGTGCCTAACTGAATAAAAACGCAAGTATCATATTTCTAACAAATGTATAATCATTTTGTATCCAATGAAGATCAAAAAAAGAAAGTCACCTTGAGGTTTCCAGGCATTTTTGACGCTAATGCTTCCGCGAAATCAGCTATTGCGTGGTGCAAATATATGGTCGTGGCATGCTGCAGAAGCTTGCTTTGCTCCATAATAGCACTTAGAACATCAGGATGGCAATGTCCGCAAGAAACAGTTACTATCCCAGCAAATGCATCAAGATAGCGCTTTCCATTTTCGTCAAACAAGTATTGCATTTTCCCCTCAACAATATTTAGCTGTAATCATAACGGAAATTTAGTTGAAAAACTACTTCTTCATTCTGTTAAAAGCATACAACAACCAAAACTGATTTTCGAGATATATAATCCGAGACCATTCGTTTCTAAAACATATATAATGGAAGTATTCTCCAGAGAAAACTGAGAACTTAATTAGAGTTAAATCTGACTACTTGGAACAGAATGAAAATTGTTGATCAGCTTAAAAGCCTGATTGGCCTTGCCAAAGCAAAAAAATCAGCATAAAATCACTATAAATTGAGTTTGATCAAGGCAACTCGAGAGAGAAAGAAGATAAAGAAAATTTTAATTAGATTCTAAGTGATATTCCAAAGAACTAAAATCTTAAATCACATCCACTATCTAAAAAATGTAATTTAACAACCATGAAAATTACCACAAAAAGAGAAAAATAACAGATTTCGAAACAATTTGATACTTTTCACATCTGGTTAGTTCCATTTCTCCTCTGGTTCATAAGCAGCCAAAAAAGATCACCAAACTACTCAAACTCAAAGTCAAAACCTATCCCAGAAAAAAAAAAAAATCAATCCAAACATGAAAACAAAGAGAGCAATTAAAATTCCAATGCATACCCAATATTTACAAACACAAAACCAAAAAAAACAGACACTCTACGAAAAAAAAATATATATCGTTCATGTTTTTAACAAAACATTCTGTTTTTTTTTTTTTTAAACAGAAAAATAAAAGAACCCAAAAAAGATTAAAAAAAAAAAAAGAAAACTTACAGGTTTCTGGTAGTAGTGGAAGAGGGAAGGACCCAGAAACTTCTTTCGCTTCTGGAAGACTTCGTCGGCGAGAGGGCCATTGTACGGCTTCGGCTGGTAATCAAACAGTGGCAAAACTGGAGCTTGAGCAAGTTCAGAAGCAGCAGAAGAAGAAGAAGAGAGAGTAGAGAAAGAAGAGCAGAGAGTGAAGCTCTGAAAATGGCGGCGAAGCCAGGAGGAGTTGGTAGGTTTTTGGAGGGATTTCTTCAACAACATGGCCATAGCCGATCGATCAGACAGACACAGGAGAAGAGAGGAGAGGATGCAGGACAGTGACTGTCAAGTTATGGGTTTCGTTTTCGCTTTCGCTTTCGCTTTCGTTTTTCTTTCAAGTTATTTGTGTAAATTGAGCAAGGTTGGAGACCCTTTTTGATAATTTTAGTTATTTCCCTGACGTGGACTTCCCTTTGTTTAAGATTATCTTTCCTCAAAGTTAATCTATTGTTTTGTCGAGAATTTAAAAGTACGTTTAGTGAATGAGTTTAAGTTAAAATTTTTAAGTTTAAATTAAAAATTTTAAGTTTGAGTTTAAAATTTTTTAAAAAAAATAAAAATTTTTTAAAAAAGATAAAATTTTTTAAAAAAACATAAAAACTGAGATGAAAAAATACAGTTTAAAATTATATTTTTTATTTTATTTTTATCTTTTTTTAATAAATAAAATTTATAATTAATTTTTTAAAAATTAATTAATTATAACATAAAAATTTAATTTTTTACCCACAAATTAAACGTAAGCTTAATTATTATTACGATTTCTTTAAAAGTTTGAACTTGGAAAGATTGTTTATGAAGTTATATGGTAAGCTAAAATTGTCGAACATGAATGGTAGTACAAACTTGATCGTTGAATGAAACACTACAGCTCTTTCAGAGTTGTAATGTTGGACGTAACGTATTATCTTAAATTGAATTCTTGGATATAAAAAAAAAAAAAAAAAACTAATTTAAGAAACATGAATAAAAAGAATTGATTGTGTCAAAAATTATAAGTTTAGAGGGTGGTTGAAAAAAAAATTCGAGAGTAAATCTAAACAAAATTATACAATATATATCTTGTCTTTGTTTCGTTTCACGTTATTTGTGTAAATTGAGGAAGGTTGTAGACCCTTTTTGGTAGTTTTGGTGATGTCTCTTGACGAGGACATCCATTTGTGGAAGATTATTAGCATGAACCAATCAAGCCAAAATTCGAAATGACATTTAAAAAGAAGCAAAAGAAAGATTTTTTTTTCCAAGTATGAATGGCTGAGAAAGTTATTCTTTTGCCTGCCCAAGCCGCGTTCAGTTGGGATTAAGATTATCTGTTTCATTTTTAGTATATTAAATGATGTCTAATTAATAATTTAATATTATATTATTTAATATATAAGATATTACACATAAAAAAAATGAGTTGAAAAAATAGGTGATAACATATGATTAGTTGAATAATATTTCGGATATTAAAATTAGATAAATCTATGCATCTTACACTCGTGATGTTTTTCTTTTTTTCGTTTTTTTCTTTTTTTTCTTTTCCTTTCTCTCAAAGTTTCTGAGCATGAACCACCTAAGGTCATTGTAGCACTTATCTCTAGTACTACTTTTTTTTTTTTTTTTTTTTCAGAATCATCTCAAGTAATAGCTGAGTATGTTTTAATTTTGCGTGCCCAAGTTGCAAACAGGGTTGGGGATTAAGATTATCTGATCAATTTTTTATATATATTTTTTATAATATTCGAATCAATTATCTTATATTATGTTATTTAATAAATTAGATATTAGATGTATAAAAAGTGACTTAAAATGATATAATTTGATTAATTAAATAACATTTCGGATGTCAAAATCGAATAAATCCATATGTGTTTTGGCACTCAAGATGTATATCATTTTTCTTTTGTTTCTTTCAAAGTTTGCGAGCATGAACACGTAAGGTCATTTTAGGACTTATCTCTAACAGTACTATAACTAATTGAAAATGATTCCTGGTTTAGGAATGTAGGTCTCTTTGATTGGGCTTAATTAATTTTATTTGTGATCACAAAACTCAGTCATCTTCACACTGAACCAATGTTTCCAAATCATCATTCATAAACATAAACCAAACGTGCTTTTTAAATACTAACTTTTTTTTTTTAAATAAGAAATTTTACTATTATAAAATCACGTGCATTTTTTATTTCTATTTTGCTAATTATTTTCGCAAGTGAAGTGATACAAGAAAAATCTATAATACTTAAAAAGAGTTTATTTAAAGATACATAATTTTAAAATATGTTAAATTTGAAATGTGTTCAGAAAAAAAACATGCAATATGAATATTGTTTCGTTTCTCTCGCAGTTATGAGTATTTAGATACAAGAGTCATCTTATTTTAATTTGAAATGAAAAAGTTACAGATTTTAAAATTTGAATTTCATGAAAATTTAAAAGAGAGAGTGAAATGTAGATTTGGGAATTTTAGAGTTTGAACAGGTAAAATCTAGATTGGAATTGCTGTTCCAAATGAGTCCTTAAAAAGTATGTATACAAGTATACACATATATTTCATACATTATGCTATAAATGTTTTGCACATGCAACGAGTAGTTGGAGATATTAGCTAAGAAAATGCAAGATGCTCACTCAAAAAAAGATGGTGGGGACAATATAAAAAGATGGGCACCTAAAGAAAAAACAAGTTAATTATAAAATATCAAAGTTCACAGCTTATGGATTAGGGAAGGGGTAATATAAAAGCAGTCCATGTTAGTGTGTTTGGTGCTTGAGCTACCAAGGGAATATATTCCTTATCTCAGCCTAACTAACATCACAGCTATCACTAAATAAATAAATAAATAAATAATAATAATAATAAATTAAAAAAAATTGTAGTTATCATTTGGCAGATTATAACATCACGTTTATACAACATAACATGAAATTGAAAGGGTATAACAATAAAAATAAATAAATAAATAAATAAATTAGTTATTCTAAATTGTTGGGACACCTTTTTAACGTCAGTGTTATATTAGATAAATGTCATGTTATACTTTTTATTTCTATATCCTCTTGAGAGGACCATAGCAAGAGCCAAAATAAAATATAAGAATAATAAATTAAAAAAAAAAAAAAAAAACTTATGAAATTTATGCAGATTGAATTGGCTGTGCTTATCAACCACTCTACTGAGAGAGAAAAGAGAACGTTAGTTTCTGTTTATCAACTGTTAAGCATGGGTAAGTTACCCTGTGAAACATGTGTGCTAACCAAAGACAACCATGGAAGCGGCAAGCCGTAGCAAAAATTGAAAGATAAAGAGGAAGAATTTAGAAAGACAATTTCTCAGTTTAGCTCATCAGTTACCATGCATTGCCATTCACATTACTTACCGTGCTTCTGACGATTAGTTTAGACAGATAGCCTGCTGTTGCGTGCAGCACAAGAAGGCTTGTTGGCAATCAGTTTATTCTTTGGTTGGAGGATGACCTGTTATACAAATCAACCATAACTATATTTGAATTTTTATAATGCTGGACGGAGAAATTAAATTGCAACAAAGGGTTGAAGAAGTATGAAAAGATAACTAAGAAAATAAGCTCAACTCAAAATCATCGAAAAGAATGGCAAGAAAGTAGTTTGTCTAAAAGATTGCAACTCACAGTGTGCAAAAAACCCGCCAGCTCAACCAAACTGCCAACCAGCCCTGTCCCGCTTGAAATGGGTCCACGTAAGTAGTATGACCTGCCTGCCTCCTATGGTGGTCGGATTTAGAAGTTTCAAAAAAATCCCCGCGGAGTTAAAGCTGCCCTCCCACCTATTCCTACATATATATATATATATAGCAATATATGAACAACTGTGAGTTTTGGATTTAGCAATTTTTAAGAGTTCTGATGAAAGATTCTCCATGGAATATTACTAGCATACCATCTTCAAATTAGGATCAGACAAAGAATAACCTGTTTTGTGGTCAAGTGAAATTGTCCGACAAAAAATGCCGAACCGGTTATTCAGTAAACTTAGCTATCACATTATTCTCAAAATTGGATTCTTGCCTACCAATAATCCCGACAAGAACATAAACCATCCTTGAAGTGATGAAAACGAGTAGTATCTCTCACAATTATTTCCCTGCCCACTAGCTTGGAGATAAATTTAATGGCATTATGACAGTCATTACAAACTCTGAGGTTCTTCATGATCCTAAGAGTAGTATTCTCTGGAGTACTTATCAGTCCAAACGCAATGGCTAGTTTCTCGCTATGATGTCTTAGAATTGTTCCTTCACCTCATCTTCAAGGTCGTGTAACACTGATTGCGTGTCTGGTATGAACCCCAGCTTCTTTATCTCTTTCCAGATCTTCTCCATCATCTTGTAGATAGCATCTTTCTGTGGGTGAAGGCCGTCTTCGACACCAAACACATGGACAGTGTTCCGAATCTGAAGCCAACTTAATCCTTGGTCCTTCTTCACTCCCTTATTCTTCATCGACTTTCGAATTCTTGCAGCATCCTCCCATTTTCCACAAGCTGAATATACATTAGCAAGAGCGGAATAGGCCCCGCTATTTTCAGGCTCAATACGTAGCAATCTTTCTGCTGCAACGTTCGCCAGATCGACGTTCTTATGAACCCTACAAGAAGACAGAAGAGAGCCCCAGGCTACAACATCTGGTTCAATTGGCATGCTTTCTATAAAACTGAACGCTTCTTGAAGCAACCCGGCACGGCCTAACAGATCAATCATGCATGCGTAATGACTCATGGTCGGTTCAATCTTGTGTACATTCCTCATCATATCATAGTAGCTCCTTCCCTGATCCACTAATCCCACGTGCGTACAAGCAGAAAGCACGCCAACATAAGTTATATGATCAGGCTTAATACCAAGTGCAAGCATTGTCTTGAAAAGTTCAATCGCTTCTTCTCCAAGACCATGTTGAGCTAAGGATATTATCATTGAAGTCCAAGTCACAGTATCCCTTTTCCAGCGCATCAGATTAAATACTTTTTTTGCAGCGGAGATGGATCCGACTTTAGAATACATAGTTATTAGAGCATTATTCACGGAAACCGATGACGCTTCTCCCAATCTTACGGCACTAGCATGAATTTGTTTTCCATGATCCAAAGACGCCAAACTTGAACTGACACTTAAAATGGCTGAAAAAGTATAGTTGTTCGGTTTGGGGCCTTCTCTTGCCATCAATCTGAAAAGCTCAAGAGCATCATCGTTTAAACCATTCTGCACATATCCTACAATCATGGCAGTCCATGCAACCACGTCGCGGTATTTCAACAAGCCAAATATCTTTCTGGCTGGTTTTATATCCCCAAGCTTTATATATCCATCCAATAGGGCTGTAAAAGCTATAACATTGAGATATGAAGTCCCACTTTGCTCTAAAATCCTTTTTGCAATTTCAACCGCGCCGCATTTGGCATACATTGATATCAAAGCGTTTCCCACAGCCACAGAGATTTCAACCTCATTCCTTATTATGTGGGCGTGGATTTGTTTCCCAAGTTCCAATTTCTCAAGATTGGCACAAGCTGACAAAACACTCGCCAAGGTGAACATGTCAGGTTTCAAAAAAGAATCTTTCAGCATGTTTGAGAAGAAACCCAGTGCTTCGTTATCCAGTCTATACTGATTGTATCCTGTGATAATAACATTCCAAGAAACTATATCTCTTTCGGTCATTTCATCAAATATAGAAAGAGCAAGGTCGAAACGGCCATACTGCATATGCAGAGAAATCATAGAATTCCAGCTTGAAACGTCTTTCGACCTGATCCGATCAAAAACAATCTTTGCTGTTGTCGTATCCCCAGACTTAGCATACATGTTTAGCAATGAATTTGCGACCGACACATAACCACTCAAGCCACTTTTAACGACAAACGAGTGAACCTTCCTACCAACGTCCAAAGCTTCAATGGCAGCACATGAGGCAAGAATATTAGTAACTGCAAACTGGGTAATCGGAACTGTATCCGAAACCATCTTTCCAAACATCCCGATGGCATTACTAAACCGGCCCATCTGATTATATCCCACAATCATCACAGTCCAAGAAACAGAATCACGCTCTGGCATTTCGCAAAAAATCCGGAGGGCTTCATCAAACCGACCTGCTTTGCAAAAGCTGAGAGAATCGTATTCCAGGAGAACGTAGTCTCACAGGCATTTCTTCGAACACGCGGTGGCATGGGAAACAGACCCAGTTTTGGCATAGAAATTCATCAGATTATTCATCAAGAAAACGCCCATGTAAAGCCCGGACTTAATGATTTGGGCGTGGATCGATTTTCCGGCAAAAGGGTCTCTCAGTTTGAGGCTCGTTTGGAGGTGACGGGCATAGAATTCGGAAGAAAAGCCATGAGAGGATGAGTTTGGAGCCTCCATGAGAAACACAAACTAGTCCAGAGAGAAAATTGCAGATGTAAAACTTTGTTGATATATAATTTGTAGATCTAAATTCATTTTCTGGTTGAAATAGAAGACTTGGTTTATGAGGAGCTAAATGAAAGCAGGAGGTAAGAGTTTTTGTTTCTCTGGCTCCTTTGGGATGATCTCTGTTTTTTCTTTGGTGTGACTGTGTTTGTTGGTTTGCTCTCTTTGTTGCTTCTTTTTGTGTTTGTCCGTTTTATGGACTCTGGCTTTGTTTGTTCTGCTCGTGTTTATTGTTGAATGATATCCATCTTCTAGCCAATATATATATATATATATATATATATATATTAGCCGTTAGAAATTTGGATTTAAACAAAAAAAAAAAAAAAAGAAATTTAGATACAAAATTTGGGCTAGGTCACAAAGCCCAATGGGCTGTGTTGGGCCAGGCAGCAATGTTTCAGACTCTGTCTGTCTTTTTATTTCTTTATTTATTTTTTTTTTTGGCCCTTCTTTCTTGCCTTACTAACTAGGTTTCGATTTTCAAAAATGATTTTTTAGCAAATTTGTCTAACAAATAATAGTTTAGTCTTTATGAAGTGAGTGCTCATTCTCAAAAATTAACTAATGCTGTGAGCTTTGATGTGTCTTGTTGGTGCGATTCGCACCGATCAACGAATAAAAAAAAAAAAAAAAGACAACACGAACTGTCCTTAGTATAGCTCATTTTTTGTATTTGTGGTATATGAAAAATAGGCTAAAATCTTTTTTTTTTTTTTTTTTCAATTGAGAAGCCTAGATGAAAAATTGTGCAAGGACACTCATTAGTTGCTTTCACAATGTATACTCTTAAATTTTAGGTCATTCTCACTTAGTCTTTAAATTTTAAAAACTCCGACTTTGTCACATAAACTTTTAATTTAGCCTTATTTTACCCATTCTATTAGAATTTTAGTTAAATACAAATAGAAAAGTAAGAGAATTAGTCTTACTAAACTTCTTCTGTTAGGAATTTTGCTAAAAACAAATAGAAATAATTACATGACTATACTAAACTTACTTTTTTCCATCTATTTTTAACTGAAATTCTGGTAGAAGAGGTAAAGTGAGATTAAATTTAAAATTCAAAAGATAAGGTGAGAATGAACCTAAAATACAAAGGATTTGAAGGAAAATAGTCCTAAAAATTTTGTTGTGTCAAAAAATTACAAATAGTTTCTCTTAGCTTGTAAACAATAATCCCAACAATAAAATAAAAGGAAAAGACAATTTAGCAAACAAGGTGAACTTGAAAAAAGAAATATATATATATATATATATATATATTTCCATTACATAAGACTAGTTCTACAATGTCAAAAACCAGAAGGAAACCCACCCTTTCTAGGGTCACTAACAGCTACAATCCTTCTGATATGATTATTTGCCTTGGAAATCTCAACATCTTGAACTATAAACTGGCAAATAGTCCCACCAGCAAGACCCTGCAGACATGGCCCTTCTTTTGAAGGGCTTCCCTTAAATATGCAGGAAATTCAATGTGGTCTCCAGTCACGGTTGTCCAATTCTCATATTTAACAACATTCGGTATCAGCTGTTTAACGAAAAAAAAAAAAAAAAAAAGAATAGTAGTAAATTATTATTTTGAACAAATATTAAATTTATACCCCTAGTGGTTTTTTCCAATAAAAAATGTCTTTTTTACCCTCTTGATTAAATAAGTTCTGTATTCACAATTTCAAAAATACATTACAAAATATTATAATTTGGAGGGTAAAAATGACACTTAGAGGTACTAAGAAAATAACTTTGAAGAGGCCATCATTGTAGTATTTCTAACCAGACAGGTACTCTTTACGATTTGAAAAAAAAAAAAAAAAAAAAAAATCGCCTAAATGGGTTTTTGTTAAAATTTAAGAAGAAAAATTTAAATCTACAGTTGGTGTAAAATGTTGGCATTTGTACTTGGTACACTCTGCTTGTGCATAATTGAAGAAACTACTGGTATGAAAATTGGTGGTGATGCACACACACATACATTATGTAGGTCTTATACACACACATATATATACATTCATATAGAGAGTATTTTGATGGAAGAACCTGATGATAAATCCTTGGAGTCATGATTGAAGAGAAAGGGTCCATTCCCTTGGCAAAATGATTCAAGAGGACCTCACCAACCGCACCAAATATGAAAACTCCACCACTTGCACCTACTACAGCTTTAAGCTGATTATCCTGCAGCATTATAAACAATGCGGGATTATTCTCCAATAATTTATTTTAAAAAAAAAAAACTGTCCAGAATCTCCAAAAAAGTAAGGGTAATGAAGCTTTTCTTGAGAGTTTTTATGTCTAAGGTTGAATTTTAATGGGATAGCTCCAAGGAACATACTTTCAGGACTATAGTAGGGGACATGGATGACAATGGCCTTTTCCCTGGCCTGATAAAATTAGGTGGCGCTGGCGGTAGAACGCCCGTTGAAACTTTCGCCGGCATGGAGAAGTCATCCATTTCATTGTTCAAGATTATACCCGTGCTTGGAGACATTATTTTTGAACCAAAATATGCATTTACTGTTGCAGTCATGGATACTGCATTCCCTTGAGTATCAATGACTGACAAATGGCTGGTGCCGTGATCATGAATCTGGTTCCACCTGTTCAAAATCAAATATCGTTTTAAATGACATAAATTTAAAATTTTTCATTACCTACTAGTTTTTAATTTTTTTATTGTTTTTTTAGAACCTTGAGGGCGGGGATTTGAACTCAGCACTTTACAGTGGAGTCAGATATGAAATTGCTGCTAGACTATGCCTAGAAATATTATTGTTGTATTATTTCGAACGGTAAGATAAGTGAAATGTTCATTCAACAGGTTGTGTCCAAACATTAAACTTCGTTATATCATGTCAATGAATCTAAAAAAAAAAACCAATGATTGTATAAAAACAGCTTACTTGCCACCATAATGGGCAGGACCAAAGGTCTTGTTGTCATTTATGGTCTTCCTCAATTCTTCAGCAAATTTAGGGGAGAGCATATCAGAAAGAACTTTGGACACATTTACAAAGTCCGGATCGCCGAGGTTCATTCTCACCGCAAATGTGTGTTTCAAAGCTTCTATTTCACGATGGGCCCCAAGAGCACCCGAAACTCCAGATGGAAATCCATACTGGGAAAGAATGTTCAGCATCTGTAACGGCATAATTGATTCAGAAATGTTCAAAAATGAATTTCTTTGAAAATTTAACGAGACAAAAATAAAACAAAACAAAACAAAAACACAAATAGAAGAGAGAGATCTTTGTTACAAGTATCATAGGAGGACCCCCGGAAGGAGCCGGCATGGCAAGTAATTTGAGCCCCATAATGTTGGCAGTGATCGGCTTTGTCACCTTAACTTGGTAGCTTTTCAAGTCCTTTATTGTAAAAATACCGCCAGCCTTACGAATATCTCTAACTAAATTGACTCCAATTGATCCATTGTAGAACACGTTTACACCAAAATCTGAAATCTTTCTGAGTGTTTGTGCTAGTTTCTCGTTGCGGCAGATATCGCCTTCCTTCAAGAGATTCCCATTTGATGTAAAAATACTGCTGAGTCCTATATCTTCCAAGACTGATGAGTTGGAGCTAATCAACTGCATTTGGAGATACGGTGATATCTTAAATCCGAAACGAGCAAGGCGCTCGGCTGGCCTCACAAGCCTCGCCCACGGAAGCCGTCCGTATTGTTTCCAAGCTTTATGGAGGCCTGCAAGTTCCCCTGGAACTGCTATTGAGAGACTGCCTGAGATTTCAGAGTAGCATTTCCAGCGTACATGTTCTGAAATCATTTAATAAAAGAGTATTTTACTAACATAATCTCAATTAAACAAGTACTTCAACCAGGGACGAAAACAGAAAAATTTTTCAGTAGGAGCTTGAGTCAAATCAATATTATAAACTAAATAAAGCGAGTATTAAAGTTTAATGAAAAGTAAAAATTAAGAGTGTAAATGAAACTTTTAAACAGATTTTTTTAAAATTTAGAATTAGATAATTTTAAGGGTATAAATGAAATCTTCTAAAAATTTTAGCATAAAATTTGGAAATTAAAAAAAAAATGTTGGGAGCTTGAATAAGTAAAAAAAAAAAAAAAGTGTAAGCTAATCATTGTTCTTTAAAAAAAAAAAAAAAATTAAAAAGCTACCAAGTCAAGTGACAAGCAACTAACTAAAGGAGAAACAATAAATAAATAAATAAAACACACACACACAAAAGGAGGAGAATTGTGTAGGGCAAATAAGAGTGACCTCAGAAGCAAACAAAGGGGCAGTTTCTCTCATGTCAAAGGCTTGTGCATTCCCACTGGCTAGTCTCACAAGCATGAAGGCTCCGCCACCAATGCCGCTCGACGCCGGACTTACAACCCCCAGGCAAAGAGCGGCAGCCACCGCCGCGTCCACGGCGTGGCCGCCTTCACGAAGAACGCCCACCCCGATTCGGGAACATCTCCCGTCGTCCGTCGCAACGGCACCATGGCGTGCCACAATTGCCTCTCTTCTGTGGTCAAGGCTTGTGGTAGTTGGAAGAAATAGTGATAGGAAAATAACTATAAGGGTAGGCCATAACAAAATAAGAGCTGCAAAATCAAGTTATATGTTAATATTGAATTCAATGAACAAGTCGATCCCAAAACAACCATTAAATTTAAGGAAAGGAAACAAACGAGAAAACAGAAATGGAAGAAAAAGATTGCAAAGTAAACTTTTTTTTTTTTCCCTGATAACTTACATGTTAGCATCATCAAATTCTAGGAGAAGAAGTTTCTTGGGTTGATTTTTCTGAAGAATTTCTTCATCCAAACCAAGAAAAGACTGGATTTCCTTCTCACAAAGTGGCGTGTACTATTGTGTATCGGAGAACAGTGCCGACAGAAGGAGCTTTATACCAAGTCCCCTTTCGACAGCTATTCCACTATGGATACTCAGATCGAGTCAAACATTTTAAAAATGGTTAATTTTCTTTTATATCACTAATAAAGAAAAAAGAAAGCCTTATATGGATGCAAAGTCCAACTCTAACGCTAATGCTATGTTTGGTAAAAATGATGGAAAATAAAGAGAAGGAATGATAAACATTTAGGTGAGGGAAATAAAAAGGAAAAAAATATGTTTTCCTTGATCTTATTTGGTATAAGAGAAAAGGCCAAAAAAGAAAAAGGTCTTTTATGGATTAAAAATCCACCTTAATGCTACATTTGGTAGAAAAATAAACATCACACTAATAAAAAAAAAAAATTTGACCTTATTGATAGATCTCATATGGTGAGCCCCATCTTCTATTAGTGAGTGATGTTAAATATCACTATATTCTCTAGCATTGCTCCATTTGGTGAGCGGGATGGAAAACAAAAGGAAGAAAAAGTCAAATATCAAGATGAGAGAAATAAAATAGGACAGATTTTGTTAATATTATTTGGTAGAAGAGAAAGGAAAAGAAAAGTAAATATCAAATATGTAGCCGTTTATAATTATATTCTCATAAAAATTGAACCATGGAAAACTATTAATGTCAAAATAATTATTTTACATGTCATTTTTTCTTGTCAAACTTTTCCTTCACTACTTCTTTCCAAAATTTGACAGATTAATGCAAGGTGGATCTTATGGATTTACAGATTGCTTCATTTCTTTTCTACTTTACAAACAACCTAATATTTGATTTTCCTCTATAAAATTCCTCATCAAACTTCTTTACTCTCTCTTTTCTCCTCTTTTAAACAGCAAATTCTGACATTTATGGATTGGAATTGGATACGTCTTTAATCCAAACAAAACCCATCCAAATTTCTAGTTTTGACACACCTTCTTATATTGACAAAATTTAATTCAAATCCATTTTTTCATTTTTTTTCAAATTTTATACTTTTTTTATTTCCCAAACATCCATTCTTTTTAGATTCTTTAATTTAAATTGATTTTTTTTTTAACTCAAAACGGCATTAGATTGATTGCATTGAACTTGATATATATACACACACGTGTGTGCGCCACTTGGCAAAGGTGTTGCACATAAAAAATTTGTGAGAATGCACATTACTCGTGACACAAAAAGGTCAAGATTCACTCATCCGACAAGTTCCTCTCTCTCCACCATTAAAGGGTGAGATAGAAAGTGTCGAATGAGTAAAGGTGGCAACCACCCATTGGTGGGAAAAAAGGGAAAAGAGGATTTTCTTGGGCCCCTTTTTTTTTTTTCCCTCTCTTTTCGTCTCAACCAAACAAGGTAGTAATTTATTATTTCCTCCTCCAGAACTTTACGGCCTCATCCACCGACCAAAGATGTGTAACTAGTGGTCTGGCATTAGCGGGATTTTGACTATTCTGTGTATTCCTTTGAGATGCCAATGATTATACAAACACACATGTACGCTCAGACATATATATTTTTTTATATAGTCAAGTTTGTCTGAAGTGAGACAGCTGGAAAGCTGCTATTGGTCAGTTCTATTTAGATTGGTCATTAAATGTTTATAGTGTAGTCGGTCAGTTTTTCGTCAGTTGTGCTGTCTAATTTATTCTTATCATGCTGAACTGTAGACTACATGTCTTCCTTATTATTATTATTTTTTTCCCAATTGTACAAGGCAGTGGACTGTCTTTTTCCTCGACTTGTAACACATGTCAACAGAAACTGTTTAATTATCGGCCAATTCTGCGATGATGCCAAGCTTTTTTTTTACCTATATTGAATAGAGTAAAATTTTTTCACAATTGGATTGCATTTAAACGGTGTAAATCTCATATGGCACACGAAACTACCATGCTTCCAACAACATCTGATTGCAAACACTAATCAACCAAAAAAATTTCTTCCCACCGTAAAATGGCCGCCGTCGTCGAGAGAGAAAGGAGGCGAGGAAGGAGATGGCCGTGGGTCTTGTCGGCCACCCAACGACATCGTCTCCGACCTCGTCGGCCATGCTGAGGAACGACCAGTCGACGACGAAGTTGTGGCCACATCGTCGCCCCTTTTAGCCCGGATTACAACCTCAGATCTGGCCCGAGCTCCACCCAAATTCCCTCTGCAATTTCTTTAACCGGCGATGGGGTACGGTCCATATAGCGACTGCAATTCGCGAGCCATCGAGCCCCCACCTTGCCCGCCCTTCGAGCTCCCCACACCTTCATCGCGGTCGGAAATCGCTCCTCGCCACACCGATGACCGATCACCGAGCTTCTTGTTTTATCCACTGTCGACTATGGTTTGTGGGTCTAGCCAGAGTTTTCTGCCCATGGAAGGCAGTTGAAATCCTAACCCCATCGCGATTCCCTCGCCCCTCCGCCGAAATCTCTTGTGGCCTCCATCGCTATTCCTCGTGCTGGCTGCACGCAATTCTTACAGCTTTGGTGTGGGTTCTTATCCGGCGACATGCTCTGCCACTGTCTTCCGATCTGCTCGTCATCATCGAGTCTGCCCACCGTCGCAGATTAGGTCGCTGGCCGTCGGCGTCGGAGTCGGACGAACACAGACCAATGGAAAAGAAAGTGCTTGTTTTTTATTTTTTTAAATGTTTTGTAAATTAATGATCAGGTGTGATATTGTCTATGATTGTTTGGTGTGTCATTTAAATCTCAACCATCAAAGAATCATCCAATGGTAAAAAAATTTTCCTTTATGGATGGAGTAAAATAAGGGGGTCTTGTTCTGGAACTCCCCTTAATTATATAGTGAAAATTGTAATATATGATATATTTTTAAAAAATTAAATAAAATAAATTGTAAGGTTGTAAAATATTTAAAATAAATTAGAATAAATAATAAATATGTTGGACAAACAAAGTCAATTTATTTTCCGTAATTTGATATATTATTTATCTCTAGTCTTGATTAATCAAAGGCTTCTAATGATTGTAAAGATTTTGTCAAAAAGAATTTTATATGTGTTTGATCTTAATGGACTGAGGTACTTTTCCGTTATCAAATATCAAATATACATCTTTCTCTTTAAATTTTATAAGAATTTATTTATAGAACCAATCTTAATAGAATGTTATATCTCATGAATTATAAAATCATTTGTACTCTTTATAAGTGTCTCTCCTTTGAATTGAAAATGAAAATTTCCCATTAAAAAGAAAAAAGAAAGAAAAGAAAACATTAGCATTCATTCAAAGTTATGCTGTCAAAATCATCGGCCATAACATTGGAATCACAGGGGATCCAACGAAACAAAATAGGACCACCATTAACAGCTTCCACAGCACTACGAAAAGAGGATAGGACATTCCAATGTGCAAGTGGATCATTTGCCAAAAGGAGATATGTAAGAATGCCTTCAATTTGGCACATCCTCGTATATGAAAAAAATAATATTAAATAATTAAATGAAAAAAATAGTAAGCAAACAAAAATACATATATCTATTTATTTTATTTTATTTTTTATTTATTAGAAAATTTTTTTTATTTATCTCCAATTCCGTTTACTGGTTGGTCGCCGATCGATCTTCGGTCGTTGGAATTTTTTTTTTTTTTTTATATTTCAACAAATATGACTGAATGTATCTTGCTTCACTCCTTGGTCACCGATTGCAGGAATTTTTTTTTATTTTTATATTTCAATAAAAGATGATCGGATGTATTCAAATCCGGTCATCAACGTCAATGTTGGTTGCCACATAAATTCTATTATAATCCTAAATGGATTATGATAGAATATATATATTTTTGGAATTTCAACAAATATGGCTAGACGTATCCGGCTTCGATAGTCAGAGAGATTTTGTTAGAATCCAAAATAAATTCTACCAGAATCTGAGAAAGCAAAATGGACTACGATTGAATGCGAAATAGGCAAAAAAGATTTTGATATAATGCAAAATAGTCAGATTCTGATATAATACAAAACGGATTTTATCAGAATGCAAAATAGATTCTACCAGAATTCAACAAGTAAAATGCATTATAATAGAATGCAAAACGAATTCTGATATAATATAAAATGGATTCTACTAGAATCCAAAACAAATTCTCATATAATCCGAGAAGGCAAAATAAATTCAAATAGAATGCAAAATAGGCAAAATGGATTCTGATAAAATGCAAAACAACTGGATTCTATCAGAATACAAAATGGATCTTATCAAAATACAAAATTGATTCTACCATAACTCAAGAAGGCAAAACGCATTTGATAAAATGTAAAACGAATTCTAATAGAATCCAAAACAGATTATAATCAAATTCAAAACGGATTCATATAGTTTTTTTTTTTTTTTTTTTTTTTGCATATCCTGTTGAAATACAAAATTGTTAACACTTTTATTTTCACTCTACAATACTAAAAATTTTCCTGGCAGATGAATGGAAGCAAGAAAAACGACAAACAAATCACTAAAAAACAAACAAAATCAACAAAAATAAATTTTCTAGGCAAACAAATCACTAAAAACAGGTAAATCATTTATAAGAAAAATAACACATGCTTCCGATGAATTCTATTGAAATGTTCAAGTACTTTTTCAAAGTTCATAGCACTAAAATTATTAAAATTCATTGTGCTTGTTGTTACACTTGATTATGTATCAAAGAGGATGGTCTGCACCTGGTTGGCGTCTTGATTGGATTATGACCAATGATCTCAATAGAATACTTAAAAAACTAGGGTCCTCTTTCTCTTTAAATCTCTCCGACTTTATACGTAATGATATACATATTGTGGATATGTATAGGTGTGAGTGAATGTGTGCATATAATATCTAAAATATACAGCACTAAACAGATAACACAGTTCATCGAATCAAGCTAGGAAAGTGAAAAACAAAATAAATTTATATCGATTTTCAAAGCAGAAACTTCAAAAATACTTTTCTCTGTATATAAGTTTTGCATTTTATCAAAATCCATTTTACCTTCTCAGATACTGATAGAATTCATTTTGCACTATGATAGAATCTATTTTGCATTCTAATATAATCCATTTACATTATATCATAATCTGTTTTGCCTTATCAGATTCTGATACAATCAAATACTGTTTTAGATTATGTTAGAATTCATTTTGTATTTTATCAAATTTCATTTTATATTATATCAAAATTCATTTTGCATTCTAACGGTGATTGGTTGATGACCAATGATTAACCGGCGATCGACGACCGGCCGGCGATCAACTGACGAATGGAGTCGAAGATACATAAAAATTTTTCCAATAAATAAAAAAGAGAAGAAACAAAAGAGATAATGATATTTTTATCAATTTTTAATTATTTAATTACATATTATGAAATGGACAAAGAAGTTAGTAGAAATGTTAGATCACTTTTTTTTTTTTAAATTTCTTCCTTTTAAGAGAAATGTTAGGATCACTTAACATATACGTGTGTATATATATATTTCGATCAAAATATATAAATATATTTTCCTCACCCTTTGTTTCAATTGCCATGTGCCTCTAATTTTGTTAAAAATACATTGTGCAACTTCTATGGGGTGTTTGGAGCAATAATTTGAACCTCAAAAACTCAATTCATTTTTATATTTTTTTAAAACGTTAACAAAATTAAAACTGATTTTTGAAAAATCAAGTAATTTCAACGTAAAGAAACTCAATTATAACATATACAATAAACCCAAGCTGCCATGTTAAGAAGAACATTCTTTTTCTTTATTTTATTTAATTAGTCCCCTATTTAATAAAATATTCTTTTTCTTTTTACCATCTTTTTTGAGGGAAATTTTTTTCAATGGAAATAGTGTCAAGCCAACCAAATCCGGGACCGGGACTCTAAACAAATGAAAATAATGAAGAATTTATTTTTGTTGAAAATAATAATAAAGAATTTATCAGTGATAATTCCTAAAACCCCTGTTTCAAAAGGATTAAAAAAGAATCAAATAAGCAAAAAAAAAAAAAAAAAAAAGATAGCAATTTTAATTTAGAATAAAAAACGGGCAAGAAAAGAAGAGAGAGAGAGAGAGAGAGAAACCAGGTTTTTTTTTTTTTTTGGGTAAACAGAGAGAAGCCAGGTTGACATATAAATATATATAATAATTATCATATATTCATGTTATTCACTTTTATTGGAAGGCTTTTAAAGTGCGTAAGTAATACAACATGCTATATGAAAAAAAAAAAAAAAAAAACCACCAATTTGATGTGAAAAAAATTCAATAACAAGAGTAATTGGTTTAAATAGTTTTCAAACTTTTACAAAAGTGACAGTTTGGTCCTCTTTTTTTTTTTTTTTTTTTTTTTACTGTGATGACCATAAACTCTTATTTTTGACTGTTATAGTCATTTCAATTAAAATCCGTTAAATTTTTAACGAAATCTTATTAAAATGATTATTTTATAATAAAATTACTAAAATACCCTCTCATCTCTCATCTCTCAGCCTCTCCCTTCCTTCTTTCTCTGTTTTGCTCACCCCTCCCCCCTCTCTCTCCGGTTTGGCCCCCTTACCTTTGCCCCCCCTCCCGTCATTGTTCGTTCCCCCCACCCTTTCCTTTCTCTTTTTCTCTTTTGATCTAGCCCCTCAACCCCTACCCCCTTCTCTCTATCTCTCTTTCGGTGTGGGCCCCCTACCTCCCCTCCTCTTTCTCTTTTTCTCGGTTTGGCCACCCCACACCTCTTGCCGTTCGTCACGAGCCCCCTCCCCCTGCCGGAATCCAAATCGGAGTTGCCCCCCTCCGTCTTTGCCATCGTCGAGCGCCCTACCGGAATCCAAATCGAAGTTGCCCCTTCCGTCTTTGCCCTCGTCGAGCCCCCCTCCAGAATCATTGATCTATTTCCCATCCGTCTTCGCCTTTGTTGAGCCTCTCCCCCATTGGAACCCAGATCGGATTTGCCTCCCCTCCGTCTTTGCCATCATTGAGCCCCCCCCTCGAAATCACCAATTTTTTTCCACCATCTTCGCCGTTATCAAGCCACCCCTAAATTGTGTTTGCCCTCACCAAACTCGACTCAAAACCCAGAACCGAACTAGGTCCCCTCCACCCCTTGCCGCAGCCCGAGGTCCCCTCCACATCTTGCCATCGCTTGAGCACTCTAATTTGGTTTCGTCCCCCCACTGTCGACCTTGCCCCACCCCGGGATCTTAGCCTCAAATCTGGGCTGCTTTGGTTTTGACAAGGGAGGGAAGGAGAGAGAGATATATATTAATACCTTAAGAGAGAGATAAATAGATTAATACTGTGAGAGAAGATTTATTTTTTTTAATTTTTTAAAACTTGTTATCGTAAATTACTAAAATACTTTCTCATTCTATTAGAAATTAACTGATTTTGACAGAAAGGATAATAACGGCAACAAAAAAAAAAAAAAGTTTAAGATCATCTCGGTAAAAAAAAAAAAAACAAAGACCAAACCGTCACATTTATAAGAGTTCAGAGACTATCTAGATCAATTACTCTAATAACAAAACATATTTTAAATAAAAGTGAAATGATAAGTAGAAGTATTAAAGTTCTTAGATTTGAAACCTAAAAGTATTTTCATTTTTTTTAATAAGTAGAAATCATAAACTTTATATCATCAAATAATAACAGTTTAAGAAATTTCTAAAGGAAAAAAGAAGTAATTAAGATTTCTATAATAATTAATTAAAATAAATAGCACATTTTAAAAATATTTAAATTAAATGAAAAATTTACGACGTCAATGATTTCTTAGTAAACAGTTTACATACTTAGAAAATTTGTTATTATTTACTTTATGTATTTTAATATCATCCTATTGTTTGTAGTTGCGTAAAAATGTTACTTGTCAGTGGTCACAAGTAAAGTCCAAGGGTAATATCATAATAAAAATATATAGTTGGATTCCTATCGTCCCAAGTTATTTGAAAAAAAAAAAAAAAAAAAAAAACTACTTACCGTGATTTTCACTCAAGGGAAATGTGGGTCTTTCGATGAAAGAAAACTGTGGGCTTTTGAAAAAAAAAGTCCATAAGAAACAGAGAAAGCCCAAAACGGAAACCCCAGAAACTCATTTTAGCTCCTGGGCCCCAAATTCTGTTTTGTGCGAGTGTGAAAGAAAATTTCAAAATTTCCCTCTACTTTTTCTTTCCCACTGCTACTAAAAATTTTTCCCTAATTCACCTTCAAAAAAAATTTAAAAAAAATATATTTTTCCCCTAATTCCGATCGATTCTTTGCTGTTCGTTCTCGGCTACCTTTCTCTTTCGCTGGATTACAGGTAAACTCGAACTAAGCAATGAAAGATCTTGGTCGGTCACGATTTTATATATTATATATATATATATATATATATAAATTTTAAACTTAAATCTCGTTTCCAAATTGGTGGCCAAACTCAAATTTCACGTGTTTCCGTTGAATTCGAAAGAAAAAAGTTTTTTCAGAAACAATTTGTGATAAAACGAAGTTTTACTATGATTTAGGTAACGACATTACGACATTAGAAATGTTTTTGTTCTGTTGTTGCAGAAAATAGAGATTTGAGATTTTTGTAATTATTGGTTTATATGGGAAGGAGAAAGGTTACTAAGAAAACTGCAAAACAAGCCCCAACTCAAGTGAACGAACCCCAAATTGAGAAGGAAGAAGCTCAATTCACAGACCCAGATGGTATAAAAATTTCTCTCAACTGGTTATTTTTTAGAGCTCTTGTTTGTTTATGTTCATTTCTTTCTCTTGTTTGTTTGTTTGTTTGCTTTTAATGTTCAAGTTAAAGCTGTTTAGAGTTTTTGGGCTAAGTTTCTTAAGAATTGCATCAAGGGATAGAATTTGCATATGTTGTTTCTAATGATGCCTGTTGTTTCTTTCTACGGTTAGGACGTATCCGTCGTGATCCTAGTTATCGATTTTTATTGTTTATTATTTTTTTTCGGTTTAATTTGTTTGGAAAGATAAGAGGGATGGAAAGTCGAAAGGAAGGACAAGTAAAATGCCTGGGTGAGGTTAAAAAAAGGAATGAGAAAGATTTTCTTTCATGTCGTTTGATAGGAGAGAATGAAAAGATTAAAGGAAATGTCTAATCTAGTGCATTTTACAGTTATACCCGAAGATGAACAAGGATTGAGGTCAAAATAGATGTTTTACGTACCACTTTTATATAAAAAATTTCCCTCCTCTTTTCTTTCCACAGTTGGAAGGATTACAAAATGGTGGGTCACATGGATTTACAACTTCCTTCTTTCCTCCCCAATTTCCTCTCTACCAACAACCCAAGATTCCTTTTTTCCTCTCTAGAAATCTCCAATTTCCTTCCTCTCCCTTTTCTACTGTACCAAACATAGGTAAACAAATTAATTGAAAATTTCTTTGGTTGAGCATTTATATGTGGCTGCATAATGGCTGTGGGCAATTAGTTTTTGCCTGCATAATCTGAATTTAATGTTTTTATAAGTTTTGTTGTTGAATCACCATCATTTTACTTTCTGGGCAAACTGCAGTTTAATAAGAAAGTTTGTCGAACACTAGATGGATGTTAAGATGCAAATTTACTAAATTCGAGCTGCAATTATGATCTTAACGGTTAACAACTTTCTTCTGTTTAATATGTTGTGTAAACTTGAAAAATGTTTCCAGTTTGATTGCAGTACTCTTATATCATGTTCTAATTTATCAGTTGAGAGACAAACCACTGCCATTAGGGCTATTCGCGATGTGGAGATTGAGCGTCTGATGACCGAGTTGCGTTTGCTTCGCTCCAATTTCAACAAGGAGCAGTTGCAGATCCCAGTGCTACAATTTTTTGTGGAGAACTTTCCCGACTTGTCACTGGTTAGAAGTGGAAAAAATGGACAGGCTGAACTACAATGGAATACTAAAGAAGGTGAAGTATATATGGATGATAGAAGAGATGTCCATGCTTCCCTTTTGCGCCGATTGTCCATCGCTTATTCTGATTTTTCTGCTCCAGTCACATCTTTGGAGGGTTTTGAATTTTCTAGTAAAGCAGGTATGGAAAAATTATTGTTGTCGTAAGCAGTAGATCAAATTTCTTCCAGCACTTATTGTATCTCACACAAATTAATTGGTCTATGGCAGTGAAAACAAGCCTTCGAGCTGCGGATGATCTGCATATTGGAGAGTTTGTATGTTTTTTTGCAACTTCTATATATGCTTATTTACACGAAGTGTGTAGTTCTGTTTGGATGTGTATAATTCTATTTAAGAAAATCAAGTAATACTTAATTTGTGTAATCGTATATAAAAAATGCGATATGCTTTCTTTTACATGTTGTTCCTCATTGAATTTACGTATCTTAACTTAGCTATGAAATAAACTTTTAATAAGTTTTTGGTAAATCTTGAACAACACATTTTGTGCTCATTATTTTAGGACAATCTAACAAAGTATAGTTCAAAATTTACCGCAACGTTCATACATACAGCATCTTTCAAATCACCATCCAGGTAATACTGGAAAAATGCTGCTTTCTTTTTATAGTTTTCCTTACTGCAATTTCCTTTTTTGTAGGTACTGGATGAACCGTCTGAGAGTCAGATGTTAGGAATGCATGACGCATTGCGAACACCTGGGGTTTGTAGCTTCAGAATTTGTATCTTTTCTTTTATTTTTACCATTACATATTCGTATGGTTTTTCTCGACTGTTCTGATTCAGATATATCAATTATAAACATCAAGTGATAAATAGTTGGTCGAAGGTCTAGTAGGATCAAGAGACTGAAGAAGTAGGAACAACGATTATAAAAGAACACTTACTATCTTATTCGTAGTATATCGCTCTTATGATTTATGCTCGAGCTAAAAGATTGTCTTAATGGCTGTTGGGTTGCTATTGGATGGCGAATTAATTTTATTAATCATTTATGCTGCAGATGAGTAGCCAAAGGCTCTCTATTGGAATGACACCCAAAACACGAAGGCTCCCAAAGCCCGGGGAGATGCTTTTATCTGTCCGTGGCTCACCTCTCGGCATTTACAAGGAAGACAACATGGAAGCTATACATGGTACATGACTTTTTCTTATTGTTTTGGCATTTTTCTGCATTCTAGACAAAGGCATAAATTAAAAAGGACTAACATAAATATATGCTTTGCTGGAGTGAGGTTTGTTTTTTCCTCTGATTGGGCTGTTCACTTGTTTCTTATAGTTTTGTTCTGTTGTTTGGAATTGGAATCTTGTGCAGAGTCTGAAGAGGGTTAACTGGATTTCATTCAAGTAGTCGGTCATGACTGCGAAGAGTTCTCTTGAAAAGTTAAGGCGTGTGAATGTATGTACATCATATCATATTCCTTGCGAAGTTGCAATTTACTGAGACTGTTAAGGATTATGCAAAAGACGCTATATTTTTTTCTGTTCGATGATCTTTGCATCGTGTTTGGGCACTTTGGTGGGATCCGCATTGAATTTTTCCGGGATCCTCTTTTTTCTTAGGGAAAAGCAGGAGGCAAAGGATCTTCTTCTTCCTGTTTACCCCTTCATTTCTGAAGTTTTTAACCAACCCCATTCTCGTTATGACGGCGTGATGGTTCAAGAATTATGGAAAAACCCAAATTCGGGACTCCATATAGGATTACTATTAGTATTTATTTATTCCTTTGCTTTCTATCTAGTCTGAGTTATAAACTTATAATAGAATTAGGTTCACGTTGTCAAAAGAAAATTACGTTGAAATTAAGTAAAAATGATTAGCAATACCCTTTTTGGACTGTAATATGTAAGTTATGCGCAAAAAAATTGTCTGAATTTTAACATACTTGAATAAGGACTGACAATGTCAAAAATGATAAATTTAGGAGGTTGATTGTCCAGAAAAAAAAGTTTAGGGACTAAATTGTCAAATTCAAGAATTTCAAAAGGTGTCTATATAAAAGAGCCCCTTAGTATATGCTGTTAAACTGTTATCAGCAGCCGTGGCATCAGTTTGGCACATTTGCATATGGTTTCCTCTAGTTGCGCCAATTGAGGAAGTATTAACTCTCCTTTTTCTAACAATTTTTAACAAAGTTATTAACTAATATTTCTTCTTCTTCTTCATTTTACCTGTTTTCTTTTTAAAGATTTGAACGAATTGGAAAAAAGGCAGTGTTTTTCAGTTAATTTGTTTCAAACCTTTGAGCATTATTTATTTTGATAAATAAAAATGATATACAAAATAAACTAACTTAAATATGGATCAACTACAGCAAATGCAAATGCAAATGAAAAAAAAAAAAAAAAAAAGAAAGAGCAATGACAACTTTTAGCTGTTGAAACTGAACATAGATTTACAGGCAGGAGGGACATTACAAATACAGGGGAAAAAAAGAAGCAAAAGACATGTACCACGTTATTGGATGGCACTAAATGCTCATTGGCATCTATGAAATCAATCCAAAATTCCCTTTTTTAAGTGTTGAATTTCATATGAATCTGAGGTTAGTTAAAGACTTATCTGAACGAAAATAAAATATGAAGAAACCAAGTTGTTATCTAAGTTTTTACACTATCCTGTGCCCCGCTCAATGCAGCTGTGTCACTTGTAGAAACTGGACTCGCTTTCGAAGAACAAAACGCTCCTAGGGCCTCAAGGAAGAACCTCTTGTTAGGGACAATACCATCTTTTTCCATAAGCCTCAAAAGGTCATCTAGAAGCTCCTTCATGTTTGCTTTAGTGTAAGCTTTGTAGAGAAGTTTGTATGTAGATGAATTCGGAACCACTCCTATTTTTTTTGCGTTCTCAAAAAGCTTATGAGCTTCCATTGGCAAGCCATTCATGCAATAAACTTCAAGCATCGCGTTTAATGTCGAAACCTTTACTTCCTTCCCAGATCCAACCAGCTTGTGAAATATGTCCTGAGCCCTAGAAACACAATCACACAACCCATACATCATTATTAGGCTCTCATACGTGACAAAGCTTGGCGTGTATCCCATGTCAGTCATCTTTCCAAACACATTTTCCGCTTTGTCGAGACGCCGTGCTTTCCCGTAGTTTATGATCATTGAGTTGAATGTTGGCAATGTTGGTCTCTCTTTGGATCGTAGTAAGCTCTTAAACACCTGCTCCATCTTCTCAAATTCTTGCTTCTTTCCATACGAGTCAATCAACAAGTTAAACGTGATGATATCGGGCTTGATCTGATTGCTCTTCATCAAAGAAAGCACAGACTCCATTTCTCTAATCATCCCATTTTTCCCATATGCATCCATCACACCATTGTACGTATATATATCAGGGGAAACAATGCTCCCATCAAGATCTTTGAACAGAGAATCAACTTGCTGCACGTTTCGTGCTTGAGCGAAAGCTCTCAAGAGAATGTTGTACGTCACAATGTTAGGTTTACACCGTTCCATCCCCTTCATCTTCTCAAAGTAGCCGATAGCTTTGGCCAAAGCCTTTGCTTTGTCACTAGAGTGAAGATGAGCTGTTATGAGGGCATTATAGACAGAAGTATCAGGTCGGCAGCCACTGTTTCGCATCTCGGAGAAGAGCCACATGGCCATCCTGGTCTGGCCTTTCTTTCCCATTACCGATATCAATTTCGAATAGACGCCATTATCCGCCACATACCAACGCTGTTTCTGCATCCATCTGAAGACCTGTATGTTGTGGTGATGAATAAGTGAAACAATTGTCTTTCCTACATAAACTTCAGTACAACAATGTTCTCCTTAGTGACAGAGGGATAAAAAAAAAAAAAAAAATCGAAAAGGGAAGATAAACTGTTCAGACACCTAATGGTATTCCACATATCTCCCAACAGAAGCAGGATCACATCCACATTATTGTTAGAAGTTAAACTTGTCTTATATTGTCAAGTTATTCGATTGTTATGGTGTTTATATGTCGATTAAGTACCCTCTTCGTAAAACTAGCTTTTGTTGTTGAGTTTTATCCACGCCTAGTCATCTTGGTATCATAGCCAACTTTCACAGGCAATGATTGGTTTTGGACCCTCGTTCATTTTCATGACAAGCCACGCGCAGGAGAGAGTGTTAGAAGTTGATTTCGTCCCATGTCATCAAGTTATTGAGTTGTTATGGTGTTTATATTTAGATTGAACCCCTCCTCCTAAAGTTAGCTCTCTCTCTCTCTCTCTCTCTCTCTTTTAATTATAAATTAATAAACAATGGTGACAGAAATCAGCAGGTACAACATCCCGATTTTAGGAACCTATTCACTTTGCCATCCCACTATTTTGTTAAGAATGAACGAAAACTACAAAAGAGATTAATGAGAAGGAATAAGAAAAAACCATCAAAGAAAGAACAAGGCTAAATGCCTAATCAAAAACTCTAATGGAAGCTGCAAGACAGTTTTATAGGATCGAGTCTGAACTCTTTCCTTGAAAGTAGTCTTCAAATTAAATACGATCCTCTAGCCAAAACCCAGTGGGAAAAAAAAAAAAAAAAAAAGAAAAGGGAGTGAGGAAGTAAGAACCTCAAGGCACTGAAGCCATTTATCGGTCTTGCCAAGCTCTTCGAAGAGAAGAAAGCAGTGCTCGGTACGGACAGTCCTGACGTGCTTGTTGAGCGTCTTCAGCAGAGGCTCCTTGTCGCTGAAGCTCCTCACGAGCAGCCGAACCAAGTCCAGGTCCTCCGAATTGTCTCTCTTGACTGCCGATTTCCGCTTCGGTCGGGTCGAAACGCACGAGATTTTCAACAGAGGAGGTCTCTCTTGATGATGATGCAGAGTGGTCGGAATCAGCCATGACTGGTTGTTGGCGCCGAGGAATTTCGAAGGTTGAAGAAGCAGAGACATTGCCATTATAGACGATGGGTTTCTGGGTCACCTTTTGGAAGAGACATCCAACGGATTTAAGGTTTTTCCCCAAAAAAAAAAAAAAAATAAGTAATAAGAAGAAGAAAAAAAAAAAAGACAAAACAAAAAATAAGGAATTGAACCCGACGTGAATCGAACACGCAACCTTCTGATCTGGAGTCAGACGCGCTACCATTGCGCCACGGATCCTCTTTGAATGTATAATCACAAAATTAAATAAAGTTCTTAAAAGCGGCACATTGCAACTGAAATTATTTGGTTTAGATTTTAATATCCTTAATTATGTTTTTATTTAGAAAGTATATTATGCATTTTGTAATTTTACAATTTTATATTATCAGGTTATAAATATATAAATTTAAATATTTTATTGATCAACATTTAATTTTAACCTAGATCAGATGAGCTACCCTTGCGCCATGGATCCACTTTGAACGTACCACAACAAAATTAAATAAATCTTATGAAACAACGGCTCATTGAAAGTGAAAATCTTTGGTTTAGATTTAATATCCTTAATTGTGTTCTTATTTAAAAAGTATATTATGCATTTTATAATTTTACAATTTTACATGATGATGTTACACATATTATGCATTTTATAATTTTACACTTTTACATGATCATGTTACACATATATAAATTTAAATATGTTCTTAATCAACACTTCATTTTAATTTAAAAGTACTTAAAATATCTTTAAAAAGAAAAAAAAAATTGTATTGTTCATATTTTATTGCTAGGGTTGTTCTAGGAAATCAAAAAACTGACACCAATCGAAGATCGGCCGAATCAACCTAAACTTCATAATCGAGCATTAAAACTAAAAAGTTTGGTCAGAAAACTGAGAAATTCAGTTTGGTTTTTGGTTTCATTTTCTGGGTTCAGTTTGAAACCCATCGACTGAAGTACATGATTCTGCTTCTTCTTCTTCTTCTTTATATATATATATATATATATATATATTTTTAATTCTAACTTTTTAAGTTAATTGTATGAAGTGGTGTAAATATGTGATTTCGTGAGTCTGAGTGCCAGCTTGTTGAGCAGAACCCTCTTCTTCTCAAGGGGGGGTCTCAATTGAGTTTACAAGGAATGTTTATTAGCATGCAAGCAACCTTGCCCAAGTGAAGGTTATGAAAGAGTTCTTTGAAAAATGCTTTGTTTCATTATCATTTTAAAAATTGAAATTATTAAGTTCAAATGAAAAATGTTTTTCTATGTTAACTATTTTGACGAAGAGAGTTTAATAAGAAAATTTTAGTTGTTATTTAACCGATGAGATCATGCGATCCTTTTCTTCTTTCATGTTCTTCAACTCTTTCTTGAAAATGGGATTTTTCTTTTTCTTTTTTTTCTCTAATGCAATTTCTTCTTCTTGCAAGTTTTCCATTTTTCTTTTCGTTCTATTTGTGTCTACAAATTCTGCATTTCTCGTGACGTTTTGTCCTCAATTTGAATTCAAATTATTTTTAATTAGCTTCTATTTTGTTAATGTTAAAGTTGTTGATTTCTCTTGTTTAATAAGCACAACCGCCCCCCCCCCCCCCCCCCCCTTTTTTTTGGTGCCTGATCAATGCGGATTCCAAGGTTAGATTTTTGTTTTAATTGGATTTAATTTTAATTCATTTCTAATCCCCCAAAAATCAGTAAAAAGCTTAGAAAACCGATCAGATTACCTACTACAAGCCATTAGACTACTACCAAGTTACCTTTCCGACCGAGACCGATCGAAACCGAAGCATCGGAAAACTGACCGAAATCGGTTCGGTGTTTGGTTTTGAATTCCCGAAAAACGAGTCGTCGGTTTCAAATCGAAACCGACCGAAAAACTGGTATTGGTTCGGTGTTCGGTTTTGAATTCCTCTCTCTCTCTCTCTTCCCAGGTTGTTTTCATCAAAGAGGGAATGAGTTTGCAGGGGATCACGGTGGAAAACATGGGTGGGTGTTTGTCGGGATGGGGGAGAGCTCGTCGCGGTGGGTGCGGTTTTAGGCGGCGAGCTTCGATTCCTTCGAGACTATGAGAGGTGGGCCGACGGTCTCCGTGTTCGCGGCGGCTGCGTGAGGGGGGGCGGTGGGTTAGGGATTTTGCTTTTTCGGTGAACCGAGATTCGTCGCCGATAAACTTCGTGAACCCCACCCCTGCGAATAGATTCTCTGCCACCGTGAGCCTCAACGAACCCAGATATGCCGTCATGAGTCTCCGGGAACGAAGCCCCATGAGCCCAGATTTGTCACCGAGAGCTTCCGCGAGCCAAGGTGAACATAGCCCGCATTGTCGCGAGCCTCCGCTAACCCCGGCCATGCATTTTAACCGTGTGAGATCGCAGCCCCCTCCGGTCTTCCATAGATATGGCATGATAGAAAAAAATATATTCGTTGGGTTGAGTGGAGAAGAGAAGAGAGAAATGGTTAATGAGTATAATTTTGATCTACTGGTTTGCTATATTTTTAAAGGGGAGAATGACGATTTTTTTTTTTTTTTTTTAGTTTTGAAAATTGGTTAGTTGATGTTTGTGTTAGTGTAGTTTTTTTGTTGCAAATTTATATCATTTAGTGGAGAAGTGGGAGTTTTTAGACGTCCATCAGTGAAATGGACAAGTTTTCATAATTTTTCAAAAATTTAGGGACCAATTAATCAAAAAAAATTTTTTTTTTTTGTTTGAGAATCAATTGGTACCCTTCTCGGAAGTTCAAGGACTATTTTACCAATTTATCTTATATTTTCTGGGTTAACTTTTTATTTGGACCTTAAAATGCCCAAAACATTTTTAAATTTGAATTTCTTCAATTGTTTCTTAATTTCAATTTTGATGGTATTTTCAGTATTTTTGAGATCAAAATAAGTTTTGAATGAGAGAAAAAATATAGATTTATGTATCAAACATATTCTAAAAATATAAAAATACTGAATTTTAAAATGCACTGTATACTTATACGTCATATAAAATGATAAATAACACTCAATATTAGTTTTTCTTTTCAAGGTTTTTTTGGCATATGTAGGTTAAAATAAAGTATTGACAAAGAAATGGAATATGTTTATATATTAAAAAATTCTAATGGTATAGAAATGCAAAACTTCAAAACACAAAATATAGTTTTTGAATAAGAAAAAAAATATTAAATATATAGAGGTAAGACACTTACACCGACGTATTATCACCATCAATTTTTTTTATTAAGAGATCAATTATCTGTCTATCCTTAAAAATGATACATAATAATAACATTATCCTTAAAAATGATGCATAATAAGTTAATAACATAATTATAGAATGTTTGACACCATTTCAAATTTAATCAATTTATTTTATTTTAAATCCAAATTTCGTACCACACTCATTATTTTTATTTTAAGAATTCTTTGATGTTTTTGGTCAAAATAAAGAAAAAGGGCCAAATTATCAACTACCAAAAAAGTTTGGGATGCAGGAAAAATTACAGAGAGTGTAAACGACTAAAAACAACCCAATTTGACGCTTGTGTCGTTCGTAAAGGCGGTGGACGTCACCTCGTGCTTCTTTTCTAGTTCTGCCTCTTCTCTTTCTATATACGTAGATACTCTCCATTCGGATCTTATTTTCTGATAATCTTCTCCTTCTCTTATACACATCTACTTTAATCGAAATCCAAAAAGAAAAACCGAGTTTCTGAGGAGAATCGAAAGACACACCTACCCTTTTTGGCCGATTCTCTGCTGTCGAAGAAGCACCGGTTTCCGTCGTTCTTCGTTTCTCTTCGCTACGACACGGGTAAGATATTCCCTTCTTTTCGAAATTCTCACTTGGGTTTTCAATTTCGGTTATAGTCTTTTGAATTAGGCTCTGAAAACAAGATTCATTTTGATATCTTTAGAATATTTTAGCGGCAAGGTAAAATTCAGATTTTTGTCTTCTTTCATGGGTTTATCATTCCCAGAATTTTAGATCCTTCCTCGTCCATGGATTTTGAATGGAATAGACTTCATCTCTCTCTCTCTCTCTCTCTCTCTCTCTTTTTATTTATTTTTTATTTTTTTTTATTTTAAATTTTATAGTGTAATCTGTTTTTAAATGCGTGCATAATTTGGCATTTGTCAAATCCTCCTTTTTTTTTTTCATCCTTCCATATAATATATATATATATATATATATATTTTCCTTGTTTATGAATCACGACCCTTTTCTTTGTGATTGAATCTTTTCTTTGATGTTCAAAATTTCAGTGACTTTAGCGTTGTAATAGTTTTGCTTTTTGTTATTCCCCCTGGGGAAATTCGTGCCTCTATTGTCTGTATAAGGAGGCAGGAGGACTGATTATATGACTGTACGATGAGGTTGCGAAAGTCTTCCTGATCCTATCGCTTTTCTTATGTAATCTTATATATTTAGTGTATCTATAATTTGAAACATCAAGTGAAGTAACTTTGTTTTGTGTTAACTTGTTGTTCTCTTTCTTTCAGATCGGTCTCTGGAATGGGAAAGAAGAAGACAGAAGATGCTGGTGGAGCTGTGAAGGCTAAGACTGGCAGCGCTAAAGATGGTAGGAAACCTTCCGTCTCTACCCTCCTGGCCAACATGGACCAGAAACCTGATAAACCCAGTAAAGGATCTTCCTCAAGCACAAAGGCGAAAAAAGCTCCAAAAGCTGCTGCTTATACCGATGGTATCGACCTTCCTCCCTCTGATGATGAAGAAGAGGAATACGTTTCAGAAGAAGAAAAACAAGAAGATGATGGACCCAAACGATCCAGTCATCAAAAAAGGCCTGATTCCAAGACCCTTGATGTGTCGATCACAGACAAAGACTTAAAAAAGCGTGAAAAGAAGGATCTTCTTGCTGCCTATGCTGTTGAGCAGGCAAAGAAGGAAGCTCTTAGAGATGACCATGATGCGTTCACCGTTGTTATTGGAAGTCGGGCTTCAGTTCTAGATGGGGAAGATGATCTTAATGCTAATGTCAAGGATATAACAATTGATAACTTTTCTGTGTCAGCACGGGGAAAGGAACTTTTGAAGAATGCATCGGTCAAAATATCTCATGGAAAGAGGTACGGTTTGGTTGGACCAAACGGTAAGGGCAAATCCACTCTATTGAAGCTTCTTGCCTGGAGGAAGATTCCGGTGCCAAAAAACATTGATGTGCTTCTAGTTGAACAGGAGGTTGTCGGTGATGATAAAACTGCACTAGAAGCTGTTGTTTCAGCTAATGAAGAGCTCGTTAAACTTAGGCAAGAGGTTGCATCATTGCAGAGCTCAGCTTCAACTGCAGAGAGTGACGAAAAAGGCGACAATTATGATGACAATGATGCGGGAGAGAAGCTTGCTGAGTTATATGATAAATTGCAATTAATGGGTTCAGATGCTGCAGAATCTCAAGCTTCAAAGATTCTTGCTGGGTTGGGATTCACAAAGGATATGCAAGCCCGTCCTACTCGGTCATTTAGTGGTGGTTGGAGAATGAGAATTTCATTAGCTCGGGCGCTCTTTGTGCAGCCAACTCTTTTGTTGCTTGACGAGCCCACAAACCATCTTGACCTGAGGGCTGTTTTATGGTTGGAAGAATACTTGTGTAGATGGAAGAAAACCTTGGTGGTTGTTTCACATGATCGGGATTTCCTAAACACAGTTTGCACCGAAATTATTCATCTGCATGACCTGAAACTCCACTTCTACCGTGGAAACTTTGATGATTTTGAAAGTGGGTATGAGCAACGTCGCAAAGAGGTGAATAAGAAGTATGAGATTTATGACAAGCAGGTGAAAGCTGCTAAAAGGAGTGGGAATCGGGCCCAGCAAGAGAAGGTTAAGGATCGAGCAAAGTTTGCGCAAGCCAAGGAAGCATCAAAAAGCAAGGGTAAAGGAAAGCACAATGTTGACGAGGATGACACACCACCTGAGGTCCCACAGAAGTGGCGGGATTACAGCGTGGAGTTCCATTTCCCTGAGCCAACTGAGCTTTCACCTCCACTCCTGCAACTTATTGAAGTCAGCTTTAGTTATCCTAATCGTCCAGATTTTAGGCTGTCGAATGTTGATGTGGGCATTGATATGGGGGACCGAGTTGCCATTGTTGGGCCTAACGGAGCTGGAAAGTCTACATTGCTTAACCTTCTTGCAGGTGATTTGGTTCCCAGTGAAGGTGAAGCACGGAGGAGTCAGAAGTTGAGGATTGGTAGGTATTCTCAGCATTTCGTGGACCTGTTGACAATGGACGAAACGCCAGTTCAGTATCTTCTTCGTCTCCATCCAGACCAGGAGGGTCTTAGCAAGCAGGAGGCTGTCCGTGCAAAGCTCGGAAAATTTGGACTACCCAGCCACAATCATCTCACTCCAATCGCAAAATTATCCGGAGGGCAGAAAGCGAGGGTTGTCTTCACATCAATATCCATGTCAAAGCCCCACATCCTGCTTTTGGACGAGCCTACAAATCATCTGGACATGCAGAGCATTGACGCGCTGGCTGATGCACTCGATGAGTTCACCGGTGGAGTTGTACTGGTCAGTCACGATTCTAGATTGATATCACGCGTATGCGAGGATGAAGAAAAGAGTCAAATTTGGCTCGTTGAGGATGGCACCGTAAAGTCATACCCAGGGACTTTTGAGGAGTATAAGGAGGATCTACAAAGAGAAATTAAAGCCGAAGTTGACGAGTGATTTCGAATTCGTATTGATATTTTGTTGTACCTTTCATAATCAAAATTTTGCAGGTTTTTCTCTCTGGATACAGAGAATGAACATGGTCTTTACCCTACAGACGTGTCTCGTATTTATTCTGAGTGTTTGATTTTACCTTATTTGCGGAGTTAATAATGTTTGGATTTTCTATAGGATTTCAAGTTGCAATGTGAATTTTCGGATTGTCTTAACAGGTAAAGAGTTGTCAGTCTTCCATATATGTTTGCTTAGCATTTTTCTCGGGCTCGTAAGAAATAGAGATGGGCTCCACAAAACTCCGAGTCTGGAGGGCTGCGGAGTGTTTTTATTTTTGTTTTAGCAGAAACTGGAAAAAATAAAATAAAATAAAATTGGGAATCATTTTTTTGTTCCATGCCCCATTTGGTGGACTCAATAGCGAAGATAATATTGCTTGGACGAGTAGATTTATATAAGTGATTTGGCTTCATTTTGTATTCTAGTAATTTTAAAGAGTATGTTTTAGTGGTTATTTACGGGTATGTTACCGAAAACAAATTAAAATACTATAGTGGTTTACATTTTTATCTTTGAACTTTGAATTCTTCACCCTTTGAGTTGTGGATTTTTGTAGCAAATTTTGTTTTGTTCATCCTTAGGCGTCAATGGTGATAATCTTGCATGTGTCTTGGGGTTAGGGGGAGGTTTTAGTGATGTGTTTTGGTTTGGAAACCAGATGTTAGTTGTGGAACTGTGTTTGGGGAAAAAAATTGTTTGGAATGAAATAGTTTAAAATTATAAAATATGTTGGGAAAAAAAAATTAATATGGATCTTGTTTTGTTCTTTTCAAAATTCTATACAATTTAAAACAAATCATTTTATTTGGACTTAAAATAATAAAGTATGGACATTTAACATTTGAATATATTGTAGACATTTGAAGAAAAAGATAAAAATAAATTTTCTAAGTCAAATACCAATATAGCCCCCAAATTAGATGGTTTAAGATTTGGCACTATGAAAGAAGGCTACTAATTGATGGCTTGTATATTGTTTTACACACACACACATATTTATACACATTACATATGTACACACATAATTATGATTTTATTATACTAATTTTTTCTCATCGTTCATAATATCGGATGTAGTTTCTGGATTAACAAAAAGTTGTCAACGTAGTTACGATGTTTTAGTATATTACATTTACTAATAACAGTTAGTTATGATAAATAATATAATTACAATAAATTTCCAAAAATATAAACAAAAAAAAATGGTCTTCAATAGTTCTCTTTGCATTTCCCATTCTAAACCATCATCATCCTAAGCTAGAAAAACAATTTAACATAAATCAAAAAGCGAAAAACAAACTATATAAATCTAGAGAAAAAAAAAAAAGAGCTAGAAATAACTCATAAAAATCAAAAACAAAACAAAAGAAAACATACCACATCTATATTTTGCTTCATCTTTTTTTTTTTTTAATTTTTTTTTTCAGGATCTCTCTCAATCATAAAAATATAAACTAATAATAATAATAATAATAATAATAATAAACTTTTCTCTGGTGATGCATATATAAAGATAGAGAAATAAAAATGATCACGATAATTAAAAATAAAAATAGAAAAAAAACTCAACAAGAGAAAAAAAGACTAGAGAAAAATAACCAAACCAAAAGCAGATTATATTATTTTTTTAATTTACTGTTTTTTACCCAAAAAAAAAAAGGAAACAAATTTTAGTTAGATTATATACATGCAAAACACAAAAGTTAACTATAACATAAAAAAAAAAAAAAAAAAAAAACATAACCCAACAACTGAAAGAGCCAAAAAAAACTAGGCACAAATCGAAAAAAGAGAATAAAAAAAATTTGAAAATTGGAAATGTGAAAACAAAAATCATTAAAAATTATAAAATAACAAAAATATGAAGAAAAGATGAATAAAAAATTAAACTTTAAAATTTAAATCTTCGAAAGCAGAAAAAAAAAAGAAAAAAAAAGGAAAAAAAAAACTAAAAAGGGGAAAAAAAAGATCAAAGAAAAACAATAAAATCAAAAACATATTTTATTGATTTTTTGTTTATTATTTTTTTAAAAAAAAGAAAATAAATAAATTTCAGTTAGATTATATACATACAAACATTACACTTTAACCATCTTTAATGGACAAAATAAAAAATGTACATTAAAAGGGTAGTTATTGTAGCTATCAGAAAAAACAACTATAAAAGAAGGATAAAATCATCCATAAATAATTTTAGAAGGATAAAATTGTCCAAACACTGTAGTAAGCTGTAAAAGTAACTAAAGCTCAAGGGCAAAATTGTTAATTGAAAAAAAGAGAAAGGGTAAAACTGGAATAACACTGTAGCAAAGGAAAAAAGTAACTACAAAAAAGGGCAAAATCATCTATTAATAATTTTAAAAGGACAAAATTGTCCCAACACTGTATCAAACGGTAAAAGTAACTAAAATCCGTGGGCAAAATTGCCAATTGATCAAAAAAATAAAGGGTAAAACCAGCATAATACTGTAGCGGAAAAAAAAAATGATGAAGGGTAAAAAAGTTATTACACTGTAGAAAAAAGTAAAAATTATTGTATATTACTGTATTAATGTTACTGTACATTTCTGTATATTACTGTAATAGAAGTGGCGGAAATAAAAAAAAAAATAATGAATACTACATATTACTGTCGAAAAAATAGTTAAATCCCTATATTAAATAATTTTAGTTATTGTCCAAATCATTTATTTGAAAAAAAAAACATTATTGTAATTTCAGAATCACAACTCCAAATTCTACACACTAATACGGTGTTTGGTGTAGTAGTTTAAGTTGAAAAATTTAAGTTTTAATAATAAATTTTTTTAAATTTTTATAAAAGATAAAAAATTTTTTGAGAAAAAGATAAAAAAAAAAAAATTTGAGTTGAATGGTTCAACCAAACTTTCCCTAAAACGATAACGCACAAGTACTCATTGTCATCACATAAGATTAAATCATATAGTTTCATGATATCACATGACGTGATTGGACTAAGGACAAACTCGTGTGCACCACATATTCAAATAAGATAGGACAGCTAAGAAAAATGCAAACGTAAGGGACTCTCATATCTCAGCCAACTACTTTTAACGTACAAGCTAAAAGCTGTTCAAATTTGACATTCTAAAGATACAAGTAGCTTTCTCCATTCCTATCAGCCTTCTTTTGATATCGTGGCACAAGACAAAATGCTGAAGTAAGCCATTTTTCCAAAAATAAATAAATTGAAATGGGTTCAAAAATTTTTTTTTCCAACGGTATTTTTTCTTGTAAAAATTTGAATTTGAATCATAAATTTTTGTTTAGACCCTTAAAGTAAACATCCTATTAATTTGTTGGCTTTAATAGTCGGCTAAGATAGTAACTAAGGCGTTGTTTATTCGACTAGATTACACGTCTTTAAGTTATACTAGAATTGTATCTAAATGTCACTTAACATATTATCTTTTGTTATTTTGAATTTGAATTTTTTTAGGTGATTTCCCCACTATGAATTCAAATTAATTAAATAATAAATCCTACTTACTAGCTAGAAATGTGACATGACATTTACCAAAAATCTACATGATTTCTTGCAATTTGTTTGCAGTCACATCCAAGTGCTAAACGTACTTGTTAGAGACTGCTTTCAGTTTCCATGACTTTTTGGCCTTTCATTTGTACAAAGCCAATCAACCAAAAATTGACTGGCAGCAGAGAAAATCAAGAAAGGGAAAAATTTATGCTGAGTGGGGTAGTAACCCTCACTAACCTTTTTGTCGTTTTCGAAATGGGCTTTGAAAAATTTATGAATCCGTTTGGTTCATTAATTTGAGTTGAAAATTTTAAGTTTCAATAATAATTTTTGTAGACTTTTTAGAAAAGATAAAAAACTTTTTAAGAAAAAAACAAAAAAATCAATTCAAACTAATAGTTTGAACGGACCAACCAAACATGCATTATGATTTTTCTAGTTTTGTTCCCATTGAGATTTGATTTTTACACGTTCGTCCCCATTGAACTTTACTTTTTTTTTTTTAAATTTTTATTTCTCTATTCTTCAGATAGATTTTTAGGGTGTTTGGTGGAGTAGTTTGAGTTGAGATTTTTAAGTTTTAATAAAATTTTTTTTGAATTTTCAGAAAAGATAAAAAACTTTTTGAGAAAAAGATAAAAACTTTTTGGGAAAAAGATAAAAAAAAGTTTGAATTGAGTGGTTTGAGTTGGTGTGCCAAAGAGGCCTTTTGTACGTGCCCTTAGTTTAGTAGAAGACTTGGCTCCATGGCTAAATGGAAGGAAAACGGGGGGAAAAACCAAAAAAGACTTGTCTTTATGTATTTTCTTGATCCAAAATCCTTATAATATCATGTCATCCACTAGTTCCCTCGAATATTTTCTCGCTTACTGCCTTGGTGCCGGCTTGATAAGAAAACGAGAAACACGGAAAACAAAGCTTTCGATTCCAATTTGTCTCCCAATTAGACACCAAGTTCTGTTTAGAGTTTCTTAGTCCTTCTTTTGCTATAAAAAAATCACTAACAACTCATTAACAATGCATTCGCATTGGATTCAACTAAAACCATGTCTTTTACTTTGTCTGAAAATACCGGCAATAATTTCGGACACGACACGAGAACGACATGTAATAAATAGGTTTGGACCGCACGATTAATAATTAGATCGACACATTTAACACGAAAATAAATGGGTCGGAAATGAGCTGACATAATTAACACATTTAACACATTTATGTTAGAATTTTTAAATTATTTGGACATGATACGGTGACAACGACACGAGAACAACACGTAATAAATGGATTTGGACCGCACGTTTAATAATTGGGTCGAAATTGGGTCGACACGTTTAACACAAAAATAAATAGACCGGAAATGAGCTGACACGATTGACATGTTTAATACGAATTGCCAGGCGTATCTGAAATGTATCGGTTTCGAATAAATACCTCCCAACTCCACTGACAACACTGCAATAGTTCAATTTCCTCGGTTTTAAAGAGCGAAAAATGGCATTGATTTGGGCAGTAGTTGCAGTACTGATTGCAGTTTTTCTTGTCCTGCAAGGAAAGCTACGGAAAAGCGAGCAGAAGACGAAGAAACTACCTCCTGGCCCGAAAGGGTTTCCACTCTTTGGAAGCCTTCACTTGCTAGGGAAATTCCCGCATCATGATTTGCGGAAGCTAGCAAAACAATATGGACCAATAATGCATATGAGACTAGGCCTTATTCCCGCCATAGTTGTCTCATCCCCTGAAGCCGCGGAGCTGTTTCTCAAGACGCATGACCTTGTGTTTGCGACCAGACCGCCTCATGAAGCTGCGAAGCACATATCTTGGGAGCAAAGGAACTTGACTTTTGCCCCGTACGGCTCATACTGGCGTGACATACGCAAGATGTGCACTCTAGAGCTGCTCAGCAATCACAAAATCAACTCCTTCAGAGAGATGAGAAGTGAAGAAATCGGGCTTGCAATTAAGTCCATTCGGGAGGCTGCTCTTGTTCGCGTTGCTGTTGATCTCAGTGCCAGAATTACGTCCTTGAACGCAGATATGAGTTGTCGGATGGTGTTTGGAAAGAAGTACTCAGACAAGGAATTTGACGAGAGGGGTTTCAAGGCCGTTGTCCAAGAGGGCATGCACTTGGCTGCAATTCCCAACCTCGGAGAGTACATTCCTTTTATCGCTCCACTTGATCTGCAAGGATTGACTAAGCGCATGAAGGACGTTTGCAGGGTGTTTGATGACTTTTTCGAGAAGATCATCGATGAGCATATCCAATCCAAGGATAAAGATGGAAAGACCAAGGACTTTGTCGATGTCATGTTGAGATTCATGGGGTCTGAAGAGTCCGAATACCGCATTGAACGGACTAATGTCAAAGCTATAATTATGGTACGAGTTTTTGCATCCGAATGTGCTTTCTATTCTTGTCAATCAATCTGATTGTATATCATATGGCATTTCTGCATATATGTTAAACTATGGATTTTAGATTCAATAATGTGAACCGAAGCATACCGTTAACGAGAAATACATATACATAAATTTGTATCTATAAATATGTATACATATGTTATGTTTTATTTATAGAAATCAGAGAGGGTAGATTTACTAATTAGCTTTCTCGAAGAGTGTTGACATAATTGGAGTTACTTATTATGGTAATTGAAGTTTGCATAATTTTAACATCACAAGTTTTCTTTGCTGTAGGACATGCTTGTAGCCTCAATGGACACTTCAGCAACGGCAACGGAATGGGCAATCTCTGAACTCATCAAGCACCCGAGAGTACTCAACAAAGTCCAGAAAGAACTGGAAACAGTGGTGGGCCTGGACAGAATGGTGGAAGAATCCGACCTAGAGAGGTTAGAGTACTTAGACATGGTGGTAAAAGAAACCCTGAGGCTGCACCCAGTGGTACCATTGTTACTCCCTCATGCAGCCATGGAAGACTGCACGGTCGATGGCTTTCACATACCCAACAAGTCAAGAATCATCGTAAACGCATGGGCGATTGGGAGAGATCCCAACTCTTGGACCGATCCAGAGAAGTTTTACCCCGAAAGATTTGTGGGGAGCAGTATTGATCTCAGGGGAAGAGACTTTCAACTTATCCCGTTTGGCTCGGGACGAAGAGGTTGTCCTGGACTGCAGCTAGGCCTGACTGTGGTCAGGCTGCTTGTGGCACAACTTGTGCATTGCTTTGATTGGGAACTGCCAAATGGTATGCTCCACACTGAACTGGACATGGAAGAAGAGTTTGGCTTGACTACTCCAAGGGCCAATCATCTTTGGGCCATTCCCACTTGTCGCCTTCAGAATTATTTTTCCGCGAGCGAATGCTAAATATCACTATTGATGATGTTCAGAACTAGCTTTTTTAACCGATCACAAGTTATCGCGCAAAACTCTTCGGATCACCCTCGTCAGAATTCACCGGTCCTAGAGTCTACTTTGACTCTATGATTGGTTAAATTCCAAAGCTACTAATCATCAGTTGTAATAAATAACACTGCTCGTTGTTATGTCTAAAATCATGGTTCTCTAGTACTATCTTTTGTGTTTTAGTTACCAAGAGATAAAATGCATAGGATAATGTTTGCATGATTGATTTGGGAGATACTTCTGTAATACAAAGTGGATATGTCCTTTTAACCTTTGTATTATTATTAGTAAAAAGAGATTATTATCTATAAGCTAAAATTCCTAATTTTTATATTTCAATACTCCTCCTCATTTGCAGGTTTGACAATTGGCAAACATGCTGACATATTAATGAAAAGTATGATATAAATAAGAAGCCTGCAACATATTAAAGGCCTAACAAATGATAATAATAAAAGAGTTAACAAGTACAATTTCAAGGGATTCAAATTTAAGATCTCCTGCTGTGATATCATGTTAGCTTATCAAGTTATCCAAAAAATTTTAAGCTATTAGAAGGTGGGCCTTTATAATTTTTATATTCCAACATTTTTGAACATGAGGATAAATATCTCCATCAATTAGAGAATTACAAACTCAGTTGTTGGTCGTTAAAAAGCAAAGCCTTTAGATGAGAACTTCAGTTCATGATCAATTATTCTTTTTTTTTTTTTTTTTTGTTTTTAAATTATAATATACTTTAGTCTAATTCCTTGTTGAAGCCTTTGGGGGGTTATGTCCTTTAAAATCCCTTCGAAAATTCAATAAAATTGGAACAAAATAGAGAAATTCAACGTTCTCTGGGTAACGATGACACCCAAATCGAAACGTGGTTATTCACTTAAACTAGACTAGTAACATGCTAGTACATATAGCAAACTCCATTTTCTTCATAAAATCACCTGGCAGTAAGATTGGAAATTCTCTTTTTATCATAGAACTGCAGAGATCTGCTTATAATATATTACACCACAAACTTTTGTATGTAACACATGAGCACAAGGTAATTTTAAGCTTATCAAAATAACTTTACTTGATAGAAGTATGGAATTTAAACTTAATAAAAATATACGTTTCAATGGATTAAATCTCAACTTTAAAGCAAACAAATTTATCACTTAAAGTTATTTAAAATTGACAAAGTACTCTTTTTAGCAAATTATAGTAGAAAGTTAAATTTACTTGTCATTCCCCTTCATTTATTGTATTTTTGTAATTAAAAATGATAAATTTATATATTTGTTACCATACCATTAATCAAAAGTAAAATAATCATTTTAATATTAAGACAATAGAATATAAGTTGTGTAATTTTTTTCTATCCATTAATTAACATGGTACAAATTGTCGTCTCATCTTGACCAACATGATGCAAACTTTAGTTTATTACAGTTTAATTTTATGTTATATTAAGCTAATGTTACTATTTTTTTTTATTTTTGTGTCATTTAAGTTCTTTTACTGAAGAGGAAACGCGGGCCCAGCAAGAAGAAGAAGAAACAGAGGCCCAAAGACCATGCGATGGAGAAAAGCCCGGGCGCGGGGAACAGGGGTGAGGGGAGCACTGGCGGGGTGCACATGGTGGCGCCTGAGACAGCCGACGGCGCACACCTGAGCTAGAGAAGATAGGAAAGAAAAGAAAGGTTAAAAAAGAAGGGAAAAGAAAAAGGAAAGAAAAGGTAATGGGAAGATAAAGGCTGAATATAAAAATCACAATAGAATAAATACAAAATAAATAGCTTATTAACAAACATAAATTGAGATTAAATATTTTTAAAATGAAATATTTTGAATTAAAATGTTGAAAATATCTAATTAGAATTTCAATTATTTAATAAATGATATGAACAAAAGTGTATTTTTTGTGCACATCATAGAAAAAGAAAAAATATTACTCAGTAATCTGATCATTACAGCACAATGGAATTTTTGTTGGGGTGAATTAAAATGATGGAAATATCTAACTAAAGTTTAAATTATTTAATAAAGGCTTTGAACCGACGTGCATTTTTGTGTATTTATATTAGGGGAAAACTTAAAACCCATTACTCAGTAATCCGAATTATTACAACACAAGGGAATTTTAGTTGGGGCGTTTTTCTTTTGAGAAATTTCTTTACACCGTCAAAAAGTATACCATTTTTCTTAAATCTCATCCAATACATTGTGGTATTTTTGTATAGCAAATTCATATTCATACAAAAAAAAAAAAAAAGAGATCAACAATCAATTTTAGCTAGATATAATGACAATTACCCCTCCAAGAGAAGAAAAATATTTAATTACATTTCACAAAACCCAAAAAAAAAAAAGAAAAATGTATTTTTTTAGGTAGAAGATTTGTTGTTTTTTAAAGTGGATTTGTTGATTAATTACGTTTCACAAAACCCAAAACAAAGAAAAATTTATTTTTTTTTTTTTAGGTAGAAGATTTGTTGTTTTTTAAAGTGGATTTGGTGAGATTTGTTGATTAATTACATTGATCCTTGTAATTATTTGTGATTCTTTCCATGATTTGTATATTAGGTGTCATTATCTGATTGCAGGAAATGCATCCTAACTATATTAGTTTATTAGTTGTATATTAAATCAATCTCATTTATATATTGATGCATTGATTCTTGTAATAGGTTAGAATGAGAATATATTTTTCCCTATTTTTCAAGTTTTCTCTTTGCTTTTTTTGTTTTTTAAAAATTGAATATTGATCACCTATGGTATAAACTTATACTAATCATAGATCGTATATTTTTATTGAATAAGCAAAAAATAACGGGTATCTTTATGTAAATATTCCCTAATTGCTCATTTTCTTGAAAAATGGACGGTTATGGTGTGGCTTGCAAAATAATTGAATGTTAAATAATGATATACTATTCTGCAAGTGATACTTCAGATTTGCTCTGCAAAATGTCAAGTGCTCGCTGACTTCTTCTTCTTCTTCTTCTTCTTCTTCTTCTTTTATTTTTTTATTTATTTATTTAATTTTTTTTTTTTTTTGGGGTTTGAAGAAACAAATAGACAATGAAAATGTGAAAACCGAAACATTATTAATCAATACATTGATTTATTATTTAGAATACAGTTGTAAGGTGACACAGAATACTTTCAATTTCAGGACATCAGATCCTATTCATCCTTCCAGCCAAATACATATACATACATACACACACACAAAAACATTTAGAAATATATTTATTACACTATTTACATATTGGCCGCACATTCTTCAGAAACTACAGATAAGATTTTGTTTGTTTGTATGTTTGTTTTTTTTTTTTTTTGAAAATGCAAAAGCTTAATTTTTTAAAACTATTTCGGATAAATATCAAAAATCATTACTCCTCAACCCTATATATTTTATCCACATAAAAGAGCTTTGTCACGTGGAGATAAGATTTCAAAATGAAGGATCTGATAAAGACATCGAATTCTGACTAAACCTCGTATTCCGACTTGGTATTTTGATTTTCAAGTTTAGCATCATAAAATATTCTTATCAGCTGTCCCAAAGAACTTACACTACATTTCAACCAATCTTTCAGCTCTGCGGATCTCAAAGAATGGCTTGGACGTGGGCTGTACTAGTCGTTGTGGCAGTCTATTTTCTGAGAGCAAATCTGTGGAAAAGCAAGAAGAATTTGAAGAAACTACCTCCTGGTCCAAAAGGGTTCCCTCTATTCGGAAGCCTGCCCTTATTAGGGAAACTCCCACATCGTAATTTGCACAAATTAGCCCGAAAATACGGTCCAATCATGCATATGCGATTAGGCCTCACTCCCACCATTATTGTTTCGTCCCCGAAGCTGCAGAGCTGTTTCTCAAGAGCTATGACCTTGTTTTCGCTAGCAGACCTCCTCATGAAGCTGCGAAGCATATGTCCTGGGAGCAACGGGGCATGATATTTGCCCCTTACGGACCTTATTGGCGTGATATGCGCAAGTTGTGCACTCTTGAACTGCTTAGCAGCGTCAGAATCACGTCTTTCAGAGCCACGAGGAGAGAAGAAACTGGCCTTTTGATCGAGTTCATCAAGAAGGCTGCCTGCGATCGTGTTGCTGTTGACCTCAGCACGAAGATTACGTCCTTGAATGTGGATATGAGTTGTAGGATGGTGTTCGGGAAGAAGTATTCGGACGAGGAATTCGACAAGAGGGGTTTCAAGGCTGTAATGGAAGAGATGACGCACTTGGCTGCAGTTCCCAATTTGGGGGATTACATTCCTTTCGTTGCTCCGCTTGATCTGCAGGGCTTGACAAAGCGCATGAAGGTTTTTGCAAAGGTGTTTGATGAATTCTTTGACAAGATTATCGACGATCACATTCTATCAAAGCATGAAGATGGCAAAGCCAAAGACTTTGTTGATGTCATGTTAAGCTTCACAGGGTCTACAGAGTCAGAATACCGCATCGAACGGCCTAATATCAAAGCTATGATGTTGGTATGAACTTTACATTTGATTGTTCTGACAGAAAACATTTTCTTAAAATAGTCTAATTGTACATATATGGCAAAACCACGAATTTGCTATCCTGCAGGACACGCTTTTAGCCTCATTGGACACTTCAGCAACAGCAATAGAGTGGGCAATGTCGGAACTCATGAAGCACCCGAGCATACTAAAGAAAGTCCAGAAAGAGCTAGAAACTGTGGTGGGCATGAACAGAGTGGTGGAAGAATCAGATTTAGAAAGGTTAGATTACTTAGAAATGGTAGTAAAAGAGACCATGAGGCTACATCCAGTGGCGCCATTGTTGGTTCCTCATGCAGCCTTGGAAGATTGCACAGTCAACGGCTTCCACATACCACAAAAATCGCGCGTCTTCATAAACATATGGGCAATTGGGAGAGACCCCAACTCTTGGACTGATCCAGAGAAGTTTTTCCCAGAAAGGTTTGAAGGAAGTAGTGTAGATCTCAGGGGAAGAGACTTTCAGCTTATCCCGTTTGGTTCGGGAAGAAGAGGTTGCCCTGGAATGCAGCTAGGCCTGATTGTGGTCAAGTTGGTGTTGGCACAACTTGTGCATTGTTTTGATTGGGAACTCCCAAATGGTCTGCTGCCAACTGAGGTGGACATGACAGAAGTGTTTGGCTTGACAACTCCGAGGGCCAACCATCTTCTAGCCATTCCTACATATCGCCTTCATATCTCCTAATTTGTGCTTACTTTGGTGATGTCTTTTTTAAATTTTAGTCGTTCTGTTAAGATAAGTACTCATACTTTTGTGTTTTCTAGCAATCAAAATTGAGAGCATAAAATATATGAGGGCTCTTTTAAACTTTGTAATGGAAATGTCTTGTGTACTGCTGCCGGACCGTCCAGCGGCACAACCCGTAAACGAGCACGGCACAACTTAACGAGAAGTGGTACAACCCGGGGAGAGAATCTCTCTCTTCGCCGTTGACAATGACAGAGACGAGCCGCAAGGGAGGGACGAGTGCAGGGCAATAGCAAAGGGAAGGTCTCACTCGTCGTCGACGATGGCATAGACGATGGGAAGCTCTTTCCAGTGAAAATCAAGAGAGAAGGACGTACAGAGATACCTGTAGTGGGGGTTGGGGGGAGGGCTGTTCGTTCGTCAACGGTGAGTTCCGGCTTCGCCGCAAGGGATGCTTTCTCTCCGGCGGCTCTCGCCATGATTTCCGGCTAAAATCGAGAAAGAGAGAGGTGCACAGATACCGGTACTGGAGGAGGGGGGAGGGGGCGTTTGTTCGTCAGCGGCAAGTTCCGGCTTCGCCGCAAGGTAAGCTCCCTCTTCGGCGACTTTCACCATGATTTCCGGTGAAAATCTAGAGAGAGAGATCGGAGACCTCCCGGAGGGTGCCGTTCATGTCCAGAAAAAATGGGCAATGGGGGTACCATCGCTTCAGCAACTTCAGGCAAAGGAAAAAAAAAAATTACTACGCGATTTCAAAATTTTCATTTTAATTTTTATCTTTTTTTTTAATCAATAAAAATTATAATTAAAAATTTTAATTTAGGGTGAGTTTGGCACTCATTTCATCTCCATTTCATTTCAAACTTTTTTTTGTCTTTTTCCTAAAAAGTTTTTGTCTTTTTCCCAAAAAGTTTTTTGTCTTTTCTGAAAATTTAAAAAAATTTACTATTACAACTAAAATATTTCAACTCAAACTAACACACCAAACACCCCCTTAAACCTTTTTTTCAAACTCTTTCACCAAAGACCGTACCAAGTCACGTTCATGCACGTTACTCCAAACCGCACTTTTCTGTGGTTTTGCCTTGACCCAAAAAAAAAATAAAAATAAAAATAAAAATAAAACCTCATCTAAGAAGATATTTTTACAGCTCAACACAGACACTACTTCTCCTTCGTGCGACACGTGTAAGAGTTCACATACTTGTGAAGGATTCTAGCATAGTCCTATGCACTTATATTTGTATATACTAATTTATAAACACGTTACGTGTAGGTTAAAATTGTTAATTTTTTTTTGGAACATAATGAAGAAGAACATAAATTATTGTACCAGGTATATATCCTAAAGAAAAGTTATTTTCATCAAGTATAGTTTAAAAATATGTTTCGAAGCAAATAAGAAAAACATAAAGAAAAATAGAAGGATAAAAATGAGGACATAATTGAAAATATATATATTTTAATAGAGGTAAGTCGGAAGGAAGGAATAAGGGTAAGATATATAGAAAAGGAATAAAATAAATCCCAAAATGATCAAAATAAATATATAAAAATTTTAAATGATAACCAAATAAAACGAATATATATATATAATGAAATTAACCAAAATACATGTGAGAATAGTATGATGTTTAAATAAGGGAATATTTGTTAAAAAAAATTCAATATGACAATTAAAAAAACGGTGATTATAAAAGTCACATTTATGATAAAAGTGTATTTGAAAAGATAAAGTAAAAATATCAGTAAGGGATAAAAGTGTATTTATAAAAGTCACATTTTTGGGCTTCGACGTCGCATTGGAGATGGGCTTTCTACACGGGTCTTTGATGATCCTTGGATTCCAAGACCCTCCTCCTTTCGTGTGATTACGAAAAGGCCACAAGGAAGTGAATCTTTGATGGTGGCTGATTTGATGGTGGAAGGGACTCGGGTCTGGGATAAGTGTAAGATTGAAAACATTCTTTGGCCGGTTGACCGGGAGCTTATTAGAGGTACTCCTTTAGGACATGGTACAGGAGGAGATAAATGGGTGTGGCATTTTGATCCTAAAGGTGTCTACAAGGTTCGCTCCGGGTACAGGGCAATTATGGAATCAAAGCGATCAGATTCTTCCTCATCGGTTAGTTCAGATGTTGCTTGGTGGAGGAAGATGTGGAATCTACCGATCCCCCAAAAAGTCCGGCTGTTTGTGTGGCGCGCGTTCCATGAGATCCTTCCTACGATGGTTTCTTTGAGACGTAGAGGGATTGATTGTGATGGTGTGTGCCCGAGATGTAAAGATGAGTTGGAATCCATCTCACATGCAATATTTGATTGCCCGTGGTCGCAAGCAGTATGGAGAATGTCCCGGTTTTGGAGGGCGATTGAGAGCAAAACGACCCTCCCATTTGCGGATTTCTTAAGGAGTATGAAGTCAGAGTTGACTACAGAGGACTTTGCTTTGGTGTGCTGGTTAAGTTGGAAATTGTGGGGTGAAAGAAACAAGATTGTTCACGGAGGAGAACATGGAGATCCCCAAAGCTTTCTTGAGTTAAGTATTGCTAGTTATGGTGAATGGAAAGCTCTACAGTGTGACCCAGCCCAGTCACAGGTGGTCGGTTCAGATGTCTGGTTACCTCCTCAGTCGGGTTTCCTTAAGCTAAATGTCGATGCATCGGTCATACCTGGAAGGGACTACATTGGTATAGGTGCTGTGATTCGCAATGAGAAAGGGTTTGTGTCAGGGGCTCTGGCGAAGTCAGTAGACGGACCCTTTTCTCCGTTTTTGGCAGAATGTATAGCCCTTCGTGAAGGATTACTCTTTGCAAAGGACTTAGGTCAAACTCCTCTTGTGGTAGAAACTGATGCAATCAATGTGGTGTCAGCTGTTGGGGAGAATCACGAGTTGTCGGTGGAAGGCCCGATCCTGGAGGATATCAACCAATTACTTGCCCAATTGCATAGCGCAGGTGTTCACCACATCTGTCGTAGTGCTAACCGTGTTGCTCATCTGTTAGCTAGTTTCGGCTTTAATATTAATTGTTCTAATGTATGGATTAGTGAGACTCCTTCGGTAGTCTCCAATGCTGTTTCTGTTGATGGTATTTATCAATAAATTGATCATTTTTCAAAAAAAAAAAAATATCAGTAAGGGTATATTTGGAAAATTGTTAACATGATAGGGGAAAAAATATTGGCTGATACAAATATAATTAAAATGAGTCAAGAAAAAAAAAGAAGGGGAAGAAAAGTACACACAAACACTAGACACAAAACGGTCAATGGCAAAGAAAGTTAAAAAAAAAAAAAAAAAAAAAAGAAAGAAAAGGAAAGAAAAGGAGCTGTAAACACCAAACGACAAAAAGCACGGAAGGAAGGAGGGAAAAAAAAAAAAAAAAAAGGGAAACACCAACAACAAAAAGCAAAGGAAAGTCAAAAAAAAAAAAAAAAAAAAAAGGACCAAAGGGTGAAGAGGTGTCAAGTAGAGTGAAGCTGTACAATTAGACATTAATAAAAGAGTATTTGAAAAGAAAAAGAAAAAATATCTGTGAGGGTATATTTTATAAATTATTACGTTATAGGAAAAAAAAAATGTATTTGGTGATGCAAATAAATAAAGGTATGAAATATTAAAAATGAGTTAAGAAAAAAATGAAAAAAAATACACACAAACACTAAGGTCTCGTTTGTTTCGTGAGTTCAAATTCAAAATTTTCATATCAATTTTTATCTTTTTCTGAAAAAGTTTTTTATCTTTTCTGAAAAAGTTTTTTGTCTTTTTTAAAAAATCAACAAAAATTACTATTAAAATTTAAAATTTCAACTCAAACTTATTTACCAAACGGATCCTAAATGAAAAACGGCTAATGGCAAGGAAAGCCTTAAAAAAAAAAAAAAAAGACGGTTGAACCTTGTTTTCGCTGGCAGACCTCCCCATGAAGCTGCAAAGCATATGTCCTGGGAGCAACGGAACATTATATTTGCTCCGTACGGATCTTATTGGCGTGACATGCGCAAGTTGTACCCTCTAGAACTGCTTAGCAGTGCCAAAATTAGGTCTTTCAAAGCCATGAGAAAAGAAGAAACCGGCCTATTGATCGAGTTCATCAAGAGGGCTGCTTGCGATCGTGTTGCTGTTGACCTAAGCGCCAAGATTACAACCTTGAATGTGGATATGAGTTGTAGGATGGTGCTCGTGAAGAAGTATTCTGACGAGGAATTTGACGAGAGATGTTTTAAGGCCATTATCCAAGAGGTCATGTACTTGGCTGCAGCTCCTAACTTGTGCGATTTTCACTTGAGAAGATAATTGATGATCACTTTCTATCAAAGGATGAAGATGGTAAAACCAAAGACTTCGATGACGGCATGTTAAGCTTCACGCGGCTGCAGAATCAGAATACCGTATTGAACGACGTAATATCAAAACTATAATGTTGGTATGAACTTTATGCTTGATTGTTCTTAATATTCTCCTATATATTTAGCACCATTGTATCAATATGTAAATAAATACATGCATATGATATTACCATGAATTTGCTCTCCTCTCTGGACATGATTATAGCATCAATGGACACGTCGGCAACATTAATTGGGTGGGCATTGGCAGAACTCATAAAACACCAGTGCATACTAAAGAAAGTTCAAAAAGAGCTGGAAACCGTAGTGAGCTACGAGCAGAGTGGTGGAAGAGTCAGATTTAGAAAGTTTGGATTACTTAGACATGGTTTTAAAGGAAACCATGAGATTGCATCCAGCGGGGCCATTTACGATCCCTCGTGCAGCCATGAAAGATTGCACATCAATGGCTTCCACATCCCCCGAAATTCTCGCGTCCTAATAAACATATGGGCAATTGGGAGAGATCCTAACTCTTGGCCTGATCCAGAGAAGTTTTTCCAGAAAGGTGCGAAGGAAGTAGTGTAGATCTCAGAGGAAGAGACTTTCAGCTTATCCTGTCCGGTGCGGGAAGTAGAGGTTGCACTGAAATGCAGCTAGGCCTGACTGTGGTCAAGTTGGCGTTGGCACAACTTGTGCATTGTTTTGATTGGGAACTCCCAAATGGTCTGCTGCCGGTTGGACATGACAGAAGAGTTTGGTGTGAGGACTCCAAGGGCTAACCATCTTTTAGCGATTCTACTTATAGCCTACGAGAATATAGTAATTAATAAATTGTAGAAAAATGCTAAATAAAACCAATAAGATCAAAATAAAATGAGTGAATTATAAGATGGTTAGCAAGTAATGGCAGAAAATATGTTGTTAGAAGATCTAAGCATGTGGATCCTTTAAAGCTTTATAATAATTTCGATAAAAGACGGAAGCTTTCCAATGCTTGTTTCCTATGAAGATCCCTTATTTTAATTTTTTAATTTGTCTTTTTTAATTTGTCCCTTCCTTGAATAAGTGTAGAAAATGAAAATATAAGCTAGAAGTACTACTTCGCAAAAAAACTAAAAATCAATTAATGATAACAATAATAAATAAAAAAGCTAGAAGTCCTAAAGCACGATTGATGACTAACTTCTATGCATCTTTCAATTGTTAGTCCTAGAAATTAAGGCAAGCCGTTTTGAGTGGGCAATATCACAACTCCTAAAGAATCCAAAAGTCCCAAAAGAGCTAGAAACTGTCGTGGGCATGAACAGAATGGCGGAAGAATCAGATTTAGAAAGGCCCGATTACTCGGACATGGTAGTAAAGGAATCCATGAGGCTGCATCCACCGAGGCCATTGACAATCCCTCGTGAAGCCATGGAAGACTGCACAGTCAATGGCTTCCACAGTGTAGACCTCAAAGGAAAAGACCATCAGCTTATCCCATTTGGCGCTGGAAGAAGAGGTTGATGTGGATTGCAATTGGGCCTGATTGTCGTGAAGCTGGTTCTTGCACAACTTGTGCACTGCTTTGACGGGGAACTCCCAAAAGGTCTCTTGCCGACTGAGTTGGACACGACACAAAACCGAAACACAAAGAAAATATATATATATATATATATTTTTAGGTAGAAGATTTGTTGTTTTTTAAAGTGGATTTGTTGAGATTTGTTGATTAATTACATTGATCCTTGTAATTATTTGTGATTCTTTCCATGATTTGTATATTAGGTGTCATTATCTGATTGCAGGAAATGCATCCTAACTATAATAGTTTATTAGTTGTATATTAAATCAATCTCATTTATATATTGATGCATTGATTCTTGTAATAGGTTAGAATGAGAATATATTTTTCCCTATTTTTCAAGTTTTCTCTTTGCTTTTTTTGTTTTTTAAAAATTGAATATTGATCACCTATGGTATAAACTTATACTAATCATAGATCGTATATTTTTATTGAATAAGCAAAAAATAACGGGTATCTTTATGTAAATATTCCCTAATTGCTCATTTTCTTGAAAAATGGACGGTTATGGTGTGGCTTGCAAAATAATTGAATGTTAAATAATGATATACTATTCTGCAAGTGATACTTCAGATTTGCTCTGCAAAATGACGAGTGCTCGCTGACTTCTTCTTCTTCTTCTTCTTCTTTTTTTATTATTTATTTATTTATTTATTTTTTTTTTTTTGGGGTTTGAAGAAACAAATAGACAATGAAAATGTGAAAACCGAAACATTATTAATCAATACATTGATTTATTATTTAGAATACAGTTGTAAGGTGACACAGAATACTTTCAATTTCAGGACATCCGATCCTATTCACCCTTCCAGCCAAATACATATACATGCATACACACACACAAAAACATTTAGAAATATATTTATTACACTATTTACATATTGGCCGCACATTCTTCAGAAACTACAGATAAGAGTTTGTTTGTTTGTTTGTTTTTTTTTTTTTTTTTTGAAAATGCAAAAGCTTAATTTGTTAAAACTATTTCGGATAAATATCAAAAATAATTACTCCTCAACCCTATATATTTTATCAACATAAAAGAGCTTTGTCACGTGGAGATAAGATTTCAAAAAGAAGGATCTGATAAAGACATTGAATTCTGACTAAACCTCGTATTCCGACTTGGTTTTTTGATTTTCAAGTTTAGCATCATAAAATATTCTTATTAGCTGTCCCAAAGAACTTACAATACATTTCAACCAATCTTTCAGCTCTGCGGATCTCAAAGAATGGCTTGGACGTGGGCTGTACTTGTCGTTGTGGCGGTCTATTTTCTAAGAGCAAATCTATGGAAAAGCAAGAAGAATTTGAAGAAACTACCTCCTGGTCCAAAAGGGTTCCCTCTATTCGGAAGCCTGCACTTATTAGGGAAACTCCCACATCGTAATTTGCACCAATTAGCCCGAAAATACGGTCCAATCATGCACATGCGATTAGGTCTCACTCCCACCATTATTGTTTCGTCCCCTGAAGCTGCAGAGCTGTTTCTCAAGACATATGACCTTGTTTTCGCTAGCAGACCTCCTCATGAAGCTGCGAAGCATATGTCCTGGGAGCAACGGAGCATGACATTTGCTCCTTACGGACCTTATTGGCGTGACATGCGCAAGTTGTGCACTCTTGAACTGCTTAGCAGCGTCAAAATCATGTCTTTCAGAGCCATGAGGAGAGAAGAAACTGGCCTTTTGATCGAGTTCATCAAGAAGGCTGCTTGCGATCGTGTTGCTGTTGACCTCAGCGCGAAGATTACGTCCTTGAATGTGGGTATGAGTTGTAGGATGGTGTTTGGGAAGAAGTATTCGGACGAGGAATTCGACGAGAGGGGTTTCAAGGCTGTAATCCAAGAGATGATGTACTTGGTTGCAGTTCCCAATTTGGGGGATTACATTCCTTTCGTTGCTCCGCTTGATCTGCAGGGCTTGACAAAGCGCATGAAGATTTTTGCAAAGGTGTTTGATGAATTCTTTGACAAGATTATCGACGATCACATTCTATCAAAGCATGAAGATGGCAAAACCAAAGACTTTGTTGATGTCATGTTAAGCTTCATAGGGTCTACAGAGTCAGAATACCGCATCGAACGGCCTAATATTAAAGCTATGATGTTGGTATGAACTTTACATTTGATTGTTCTGACAGAAAACATTTTCTTAAAATAGTCTAATTATACATATATGGCAAAACCGTGAATTTGCTATCCTGCAGGACACGCTTTTAGCCTCATTGGACACTTCAGCAACAGCAATAGAGTGGGCAATGTCGGAACTCATGAAGCACCCGAGCATACTAAAGAAAGTCCAGAAAGAGCTAGAAACTGTGGTGGGCATGAACAGAGTAGTGGAAGAATCAGATTTAGAAAGGTTAGATTACTTAGACATGGTAGTAAAAGAGACCATGAGGCTACATCCAGTGGGGCCATTGTTAATTCCTCATGCAGCCTTGGAAGATTGCACAGTCAACGGCTTCCACATACCACAAAAATCGCGCGTCTTCATAAACATATGGGCAATTGGGAGAGACCCCAACTCTTGGACTGATCCAGAGAAGTTTTTCCCAGAAAGGTTTGAAGGAAGTAGTGTAGATCTCAGGGGAAGAGACTTTCAGCTTATCCCGTTTGGTTCGGGAAGAAGAGGTTGTCCTGGATTGCAGCTAGGCCTGATTGTGGTCAAGTTGGTGTTGGCACAACTTGTGCATTGTTTTGATTGGGAACTCCCAAAGGGTCTGCTGCCAACTGAGGTGGACATGACAGAAGTGTTTGGCTTGACAACTCCGAGGGCCAACCATCTTCTAGCCATTCCTACATTTCGCCTTCATATCTCCTAATTTGTGCTTATTTTGGTGATGTCTTTTTTAAATTTTAGTCGTTCTGTTAAGATAAGTATTCATACTTTTGTGTTTTCTAGCAATCAAAATTGAGAGCACAAAATATATGAGGGCTCTTTTAAACTTTGTAATGGAAATGTCTTGTGTACTGCTGCCGGACCGTCCAGCGGCACAACCCGTAAACGAGCACAGCACAACTTAACGAGAAGTGGTACAACCCGGGGAGAGAATCTCTCTCTTCGCCGTTGACAATGACAGAGACGAGCCGCAAGGGAGAGACGAGTGCAGGGCAGTAGCAAAGGGAAGGTCTCACTCGTCGTCGACGACGGGAAGCTCTTTCCAATGAAAATCGAGAGAGAAGGACGTACAGAGATACCTGTAGTGGGGGAGGGGGGGAGGGCTGTTCGTTCGTCAACGGCGACTTCCAGCTTCGCCGCAAGGGAAGCTTTCTCTCCGGCGGCTCTCACCATGATTTCCGGCTAAAATCGAGAAAGAGAGAGGTGCAGAGATACCGGTACTGGAGGAGGGGGGAGGGCCGTTTGTTCGTCAGCGGCAAGTTCCGGCTTCGTCGTAAGGTAAGCTCCCTCTTCGGCGGCTCTCACCATGATTTCCGGTGAAAATCTAAAGAGAGATCGGAGACCTCCAAGGGATGCTCTAACAACTTCTTCGCAAGGGTGTATAAAAAAAAAAAAAAAAAAAATTACTACACCATTTCCATTTTACCACATCATGGTTACCAACCCAAAAAAAAAAATCATAACAAACCGTTATATTATAATAGGTCACGTTCATATACATTACTCCAAACCCCACTTATCTGCGGTTTTGCCTGTGACAAAAAAAATAAATAAATAAAAAATAAAACCTCATCTAACAAGATATTTTTACAGCTCAACACAGATACTACTGCTCCTTCGTGCGACACGTGTAAGAGTTCACATCCTTGTGAAGGATTCTAGCATAGTCCTATGCACTTATATTTGTATATACTAATTTATAAACACGTTACGTGTAGGTTAAAATTGTTAATTTTTTTTGCAACATAATGGAGAAGAACATAAATTATTGTACCAGGTATATATCCTAAAGAAAAGGTATTTTCATCAAGTATAGTTTAAAATATGTTTCGAAGCAAATAAGAAAAACATAAAAAAAAAAAAAATAGAAGGATAAAAATGAGGACATAATTCTTTTCAAAAAAAAAAATGAGGACATAATTGAAAAAATATATATTTTAATATAGGTAAGTCGGAAGGAAGGAATAAGGGTAAGATTTATAGAAAAGGAATAAAAAAAAAATCACAAAATGACAAAAATAAATATATAAAAATTTTAAATAATAACCAAATAAAACGAATATATATGTATATATGAAATTAACCAAAATACATGTGAGAATAGTATGATGTTTAAATAAGGGAATATTTGTAAAAACAAATTCAATATGACAATTAAAAAAACGGTGATTATAAAAGTCACATTTATGATAAAAGTGTATTTGAAAAGATAAAGTAAAAATATCAGTAAGGGTATATTTGGAAAAATGTTAACATGATAGGGGAAAAAATATTGGGTGATACAAATATAATTAAAATGAGTCAAGAAAAAAAAAGGGGGGAAGAAAAGTACACACAAACACTAGACACAAAACGGCCAATGGCAAAGAAAGTTAAAAAAAAAAAAAAAAAAAGGAAAGAAAAGGAGCTGTAAACACCAAACGACAAAAAGCACGGAAGGAAGGAGGGGAAAAAAAAAAAAAAAAGGGAAACACCAACAACAAAAAGCAAAGGAAAATAAATAAAAAAAAACAAAAAAAAAAAAAAAAACACCGAAGGGTGAAGAGCTGTCAAGTATAGTGAAGCTGTACAATTAGACATTAATAAAAGAGTATTTGAAAAGATAAAGAAAAAAATATCTGTGAGGGTATATTTTATAAATTATTACGTTATAGGAAAAAAAAAATGTATTTGGTGATGCATATAATTAAAGGTATGAAAGATTAAAAATGAGTTAAGAAAAAAACGAAAAGAAAAAAAGTACACACAAAATACTAAGGCCTCGTTTGTTTCGTGAGTTCAAACTCAAAATTTTCATATCAATTTTTATCTTTTTCTGAAAAAATTTATCTTTCTGAAAAAGTTTTTTATTTTTTCTGAAAAGTTAACAGAAATTACTATTAAAATTTAAAATTTTCAATTCAAATTTATTTACCAAACTGACCCCAAATGCAAAACGGCTAATAGCAAGGACAGCCTAAAAAAAAAAAAAAAAAAAAAAAAAAAAAGGGGGGGGGCGGTTGAACCTTGTTTTCGCTGGCAGACCTCCCCATGAAGCTGCAAAGCCTATGTCCTGGGAGCAACGGAACATTATATTTGCTCCGTACGGATCTTATTGGCGTGACATGCGCAAGTTGTACCCTCTAGAACTGCTTAGCAGTGCCAAAATTAGGTCTTTCAAAGCCATGAGAAAAGAAGAAACCGGCCTATTGATCGAGTTCATCAAGAGGGCTGCTTGCGATCGTGTTGCTGTTGACCTAAGCGCCAAGATTACAACCTTGAATGTGGATATGAGTTGTAGGATGGTGCTCGTGAAGAAGTATTCTGACGAGGAATTTGACGAGAGATGTTTTAAGGCCATTATCCAAGAGGTCATGTACTTGGCTGCAGCTCCTAACTTGTGCGATTTTCACTTGAGAAGATAATTGATGATCACTTTCTATCAAAGGATGAAGATGGTAAAACCAAAGACTTCGATGACGGCATGTTAAGCTTCACGCGGCTGCAGAATCAGAATACCGTATTGAACGACGTAATATCAAAACTATAATGTTGGTATGAACTTTATGCTTGATTGTTCTTAATATTCTCCTATATATTTAGCACCATTGTATCAATATGTAAATAAATACATGCATATGATATTACCATGAATTTGCTCTCCTCTCTGGACATGATTATAGCATCAATGGACACGTCGGCAACATTAATTGGGTGGGCATTGGCAGAACTCATAAAACACCAGTGCATACTAAAGAAAGTTCAAAAAGAGCTGGAAACCGTAGTGAGCACGAGCAGAGTGGTGGAAGAGTCAGATTTAGAAAGTTTGGATTACTTAGACATGGTTTTAAAGGAAACCATGAGATTGCATCCAGCGGGGCCATTTACGATCCCTCGTGCAGCCATGAAAGATTGCACATCAATGGCTTCCACATCCCCCGAAATTCTCGCGTCCTAATAAACATATGGGCAATTGGGAGAGATCCTAACTCTTGGCCTGATCCAGAGAAGTTTTTCCAGAAAGGTGCGAAGGAAGTAGTGTAGATCTCAGAGGAAGAGACTTTCAGCTTATCCTGTCCGGTGCGGGAAGTAGAGGTTGCACTGGAGTGCAGCTAGGCCTGATTGTGGTCAAGTTGGCGTTGGCACAACTTGTGCATTGTTTTGATTGGGAACTCCCAAATGGTCTGCTGCCGGTTGGACATGACAGAAGAGTTCGGTGTGAGGACTCCAAGGGCTAACCATCTTTTAGCGATTCTACTTATCGCCTACGAGAATATAGTAATTAATATATTGTAGAAAAATGCTAAGTAAAACCAATAAGATCAAAATAAAATGAGTGAATTATAAGATGGTTAGCTAGTAATGGCAGAAAATATGTTGTTAGAAGATCTAAGCATGTAGATCCTTTAAAGCTTTATAATAATTTCAAAAAAAGGCGGAAGCTTTCCAATGCTTGTTTCCCATGAAGATCCCTTGTTTATTTATTTATTTTTAATTTGTCCCTTTCTTGAATGAGTGTAGAAAAGAGTGGTGACGAAGATATAAGCTAGAAGTACTACTTCAGAAAAAAAACAAAAAATCAATTAATGATAACAACAATAAATGAAAAAGCTAGAAGTCCTAAAGCACGATTGATGACTAATTTTCTATGCATCTTTCAATTGTTAGTCCTAGAAATTAAGGCAAGCGTTTTTGAATGGGCAATATCACAACTGCTAAAGAATCCAAAAGTCCCAAAAGTGCTAGAAACCGCAGTGGACAGGAACAGAATGGTGGAAGAATCAGATTTAGAAGGGCCCAATTACTCGGACATGGTAGTAAAGGAATCCATGAGGCTGCATCCACCGAGGCCATTGACAATCCCTCGTGAAGTCATGGAAGACTGCACAGTCGATGGCTTCCACATACCACAAAAATCACGCGTTGTCATCAACAAATTTGGACTCTTCCAGAGAAGTTTGATTCAGAAAGGTTTGTGGGAAGTAATGTGGACCTCAAAGGAAAAGACTGTCAGCTTATCCCATTTGGCGCTCGAAGAAGAGTTTGATCTTGATTGCATTTGGGCCTCATTGTGGTGAAGCTGGTTCTTGCACAACTTGTGCACAGCTTTGATTGGGAACTCCCAAGTGGTCTGTTGCCGACCGGGTTGGACATGACACAAAAGTTTGCTTTGAACACCCAAAGAGCCAATCATCTTCTCTTCGTTCCAACTTTTCGCCTACAGACGAAGTAATTAATAAAGACAGTTACAGCTAAAAAAAAAAAAAAATCTATTTAGTAGTCTTTCCATGAAAAGATCGAACGAAAACGAGTAGTTGTGATTGTATGAGTTAATATGCTAGATGCACAATGTCGATCTACGTGTTACATGATGGAGTTAGACTTCCTCTCCCGATAATCACTCTACGTGTCGAACGTCCAAATGCTCACAATCCACCATCGAACACCGCCATTGGTCGGTCATGCATCGGGACCGAATTAGAAACTCGATAGCACAACAACCCGAATTGCATTGGCAAAATGACCACGTTTGCCAAGAAATGCCGGAAATCACCCGTTACTGCACTACTCTCAGACCAACCTACTTTTATTACTGTGGCTCTGTCAAAATTGTTTTCATCTATTGTAACCCAAGAAACACCTTTGTACTCATTTTTAGAGCGTAGTGAAGATCTCAGAGACACAGGATGTAGCCCATTTTTAGGTGAACCTCCACAAGTATTTTATCTAATCTTTTACTTTATGGAACTAATTTACTATTTCATGTTCTTGATGGTTAATTCTAAGCATTAGATTATCATTAAAGGTGATCAACGATCCTAATTTTCATGATAAATTCATATTTTTTGATTAATTATTCGATTTTTCCTTGACTGTAGATTCCCATGTCACATGCTAATAATCAATTAAGCTCCACACACTCAATAGATACAAGGCATATATGGCCACACACTCACATGTAAATAAGTGGTTTAGGAAAAGTCTAGATTAAAAAAAAAAAAAAAAAGGTTAAAACATATGCCCGATTCAGCCACTTCATATCATAAATCATGGCCAACATCAATTATATGGAAAGCAATTAGCTGCAGTAGATACCTTAAACGAACTTTTAACATGTTACCAAAAATTATAATATTATTGTTACAAAAATTTCCCCTTTTACTGAAATTTTCTTGTTAGCCAATACAATTTCTTTCTTTCATTTTTTTTTCTTTTTCTTTTTTTCATTAATTAGCTAAGCCCCACTGAACAATTTCTTTCTTTCATTTTTTTTTTCTTTTTCTCTTTTTCACTAATTAGCTAAGCCCCACTGCAATATGATTAGAATATGGGTTTCTACATAAATTGATAATCAGTGGCTCTGTCTTTACACAGTCATGGATATGCTCAGCTGCGGATTTACATGGGGGAGAACTGAAATTTTTTGTTCTTTTAATTATACCCCAAAAATCTTATAGTTTTTCAATTTTATCCTCATTAAAAATAAAAAATTCTCTCTCTACTTTACCTTCAATAAAAATAAAAGAAATTCTCACATAACCTCTACTAAATTTAATTCTATCAAAAAACTTTATGGTTTTTCTACTTTGTTCACACTAAAACTAAAAATTCTCATATAAATCCACTAAAATAAATAAATTCTCACATAGTCTATACTAAAAAAAAAAAAAGGAAAGAAAATTGGTATATGCTCCTACTGAAACATATATATTTTTGGGTCTGCCTCTGAATATACTCTTCTCTTTAATTCATGTACATATTTTTTTGAAGGGAGTCCCTTTGTTTTTCCTAAATAAAAAAGGTTATAGGAGTATAGGTCGCAGGTCTCATATAACCACAGAGTTATATGTTACATATTTTTCTTGTAATATACCGAGGGGAAGGAACCATGTGTGAGGAGGACGAGCATATTATCAACTATTTATGTTCATATCAATAAAACTCAAAAGATAACATGTCCTAGCACCCTGAAAAAAGTAATTAAAAAAAAAAAACTAAAAGTTGTGACACTTCAGCACCATGTTGAACAATTGCTGTTTATTATAATAAACAAGAAATTATAAAAAAGAAAAGATCTAAACATTATTAAACAACTAGATTGTCATTGTTTATTTATTTCGTCTGAGAATTAGTAATCTTTTGGAACTATTCTCTTCATTTTATAACGTGTCTGGTGGCAGATGACATTAACATGTGTCGTGATTTCTTTCGTATCCAAGAAAAATTTAATATTATGGAAACGTGATTCTATAAATTAATGTATTTTTTAGTTATGATTCCTTGCGCTAGTTAGATTGTATATTTGTTCCACATCAATAAATTGGGATGATGTGATGTTTATATAATATGGAATATGTTCTCTTTTTTTAAGCTAATTTTTGAAGATGAGTTCTACTCAAACCTATATAACATAGTAACAGATATTGCAACCAATGTGGGTTTGGATTCTGGCCCACGCTTGATGTGAGGGAGAATTTATCCTATATTGCTAAATTATTGGGCTGCTGATGTGTATATAGATGGAATGATACTCTTCTCTTGAGTTAGCTTTTGTTATAAATTTTATCTAAGTCCATTATATATATATATATATACATACATGCATATGTGAGTGATAAACACTCAAGTCAATGTATTTATATTTATATAATTGTGTGTGATAGTGCTTGTGCAGTGTGTTCTAATCTCTCAATCTTTTCTTTTTAAGTGTCTGAGACTTTGTTTGCCAAAGATAAGTCTTCAAGCATTTGAGAGCAAATCTATTTGAGAACAAATCTTTTCTTTGAACAACTAAACAGATTTGTTCACACAACTTAGGTGTGTTAGGGAAAATCAGATCTTCTGGGCGTTACAAGTGATCTAAAAGAGCTAAAAATAGTAAGCTTCTACTCCTTTATTTTATTTTTTATTTTTATTTATTTATTTATTTATTTTGTCATGGAGATAATGCATCGGTTCCTAATTCTGCATAAATTTGGCTATGTGATTCACTATTTTAGCAGAGCTGGTAATGAACAGTTTAGTTTAGTTTAGCTTAGCTTTTATTTTATTTTATTTTATTATTATTTTTTTTTGCTCATCGGATATATTAGCCGAATCCATTTCCTATCTTTTGAAGGTTGTCATGGGAATTATGAAAAATTCAATAGACAAGGAGCGTTGATGTAATTAAATTCGGTCACTGTAATGTGTAGAAACGTTAGGGGTCCAATTCTTACTGAAATATAACTAAAATTTTGTTTATCACTCTGTCCTTCATTTCATGTACATAGATGCAGCTTCAAGAACATAGACACTAGGTCGGCCTATATTTCGGAGATAAGAGATCAGTTTGCTCCGTTAAAAGAGCAAACAATGGCGTGGACTTGGCCTATACTTAGAGTATTTGTCGTAGTTGCTTATGTTCTGCAAACGAAGCTATGGAAAAACACAGCCAAGAAGAAGAAACTGCCTCCTGGTCCAAAAGGGTTTCCTATCTTTGGAAGCCTGCACTTATTAGGGAAATTACCACATCATGATGCATAAATTAGCCCAAAAAATATGGTCCAATAGTGCATATGAGTTTAGGCCTTGTTCCTACCGTTATTGTTTCGTCCGCTGAAGCTGCAAAGCTTTTCCTCAAGACCCATGACCTTGTTTTTGCTACCAGACCGCCACGTGAAGCTGCATGCATAGTATATTACTTGGCAGCAAAAGAACGTGACCTTTAGTCCGTATGGAGCTTCTTGGCGTGACATGAGCAAGATGTGCACTCTAGAACTGCTTAGTAATGCTAAAATTAGTTCTTTCAAAGCCATGAGGAAAGAAGAGATTGGCCTTTTGATCGATTTCATTCAAAAGGCTGCTCGTGAATGTGTTGTTGTCAATCTTAGCAGCATGATCATGTCTGTGAATTGGGATATCAGTTGCCGAATGGTTGTTGGAAAGAAGTATTTGGATGAGGAATTTGATGAAAGGGGTTTCAAGGCTGTAATCGAAGAGACATTGTACTTGACTGCAACTCCTAACTTGGCGGATTACATTCCTTTCATTGCTCCACTTGACCTGCAGGGCTTGAAAAAGCGGATGAAGCATGTCGGAAAGGTTTTTGATGACTTCTTTGACAAGATCATTGAAGAGCATATCCGGTCCAAAGACGAACATCGTAAAACCAAGGACTCTGTTGATGTAATGTTGAGCATTATGGGGTCAGCAGAATCAGAATACCGAATCGAACGACCAAATATAAAAGCCCTAATGTTGGTATGATCTTCACATCAAAAAGTGTCTGATATTCGTACATTTCTAGTATCGTCATATGTAAATGGTAATCCAATGAATTTCCTCTGTTACAGGACATGCTTGTGGCCTCTAATGGATACTTCAGCAACAACGGTAGAGTGGGCGATGTCTGAACTCATCAAGCACCCGAGGGTACTAATGAAAGTCCAAAAAGAACTCTAGACTTTAGTGGGCATGGAAAGAATGGTGGAAGAATCAGACTTAGAAATGCTAGAGTACTTGGACTGGTAGTAAAGGAAACCTTTAGGCTGCACCCTGCAGCACCATTGTTGCTTCCTCATGCAGCCATGAAAGGCTGCACGGTCAACGGTTTTCACATACCAAAAAAATCACGGATCGTTGTAAACGTATGGGCAATTGGGAGAGACCCCAATGCACGGACTGATCCAGAGAAATTCGTCCCTGAAAGGTTTGCAGAAAATAGTATTGATGTCAAAGGAAGAGACTTTGAACTTATCCCGTTTGGCTCCGGAAGAAGGGGTTGCCCTGGATTGCAGCTAGGACTGATTTTGGTCAAGTAGGTTCTAGCACAACTTGTGCACTGTTTTGATTGGGAACTCCCAAATGGTATGCTTCCCACCGAGATGGACATGACCGAAGTTTTCGGACTGACTACTCCAAGGGCCAAGCATCTTTTAGCCACTCCTACGTATCGCCTTTGGAAATAGGAATGAAGTTATATGATCTCCTGATTCTTTTGTTGTTTTCCAAGCAAAAGAGACAAAAGAAAAATTATGGCGGTTTGTTTTTAACTTGGCGATAGGGATTTTATCTTTGATATAAAAGCAACCATGTGAGAAAATAATTGCCTGCTTAGTTACATCTTTCGTCTTTTCAAACTTTGTGGTTGTTTTGATAGCTGATTTAAAGCTTAAAACCTTTCTAGTGGCTCGTGTATGTTTCATATAAAGTTTGTATTGCGAAATACTTGAAGCAAAATCTGCAGATTTCTTTTTGTTTCCATTCCCTTTCTAATTGATAGACCAAATCAAGAGGAGACAACTAGAAAACACAAAAAACAAAAAAACAAAAAACCAAACAAGAAAATCCACTTCCCTGTAAACTTAAAACTCTAAAACTGCCAATAAAAACTAGTTTAACCTATTCAAACAAATTTAGGTTAACCAAAATAAACTCTACAAGTAACAACAAAAAAAAAATACAAGTAAAAAAGAAAGTTTGGAGGATCATATGATTCCTTCCCCCTACAAATGCATTGTCCTCAAGGGTGAGTATGTGAAATTGGATGCTTCTTTCTTTTAGGAGCTGGGTTTTGGGTTTCTGAGTATGTGATTGGATGCTTCTTTCTTTTAGTCTGGGGCTGTTGCTACGGTACTTTTCATTAAAGGAAAAGAGTATTAATTAAAAAAAATATATTCTTTAGATTTATTTTGTCTAATTTACCTTCTCCTTGAAGAAAGAATTAATTGAGAATGAAGGACTTGTATGGACATTATGGAAATGGGATAACCAGAAAAATTGGGTATTTAACATTTTTATTTTGTTTTTGTTTTTGTTTTTCCTTTTTAAGTTGTCCTTTTTAGTATTTTTGTTAATTGTGGGGGTGTTAACCATAAAATTTAGATTATTCATGTGTATAGTTTTTTGGTTGTAAAATAGCCAATGTTACAATAAAAATTTTCAAAGTCAACTAATTTCACTATTTACATCTCCATATCTACTTTAAAAACTCAAATTTTAAAAATTTATAACTTTCTCATTTTAAGTCAAAATGAGAATATTTGTTTTAGTGCATAGAATTATGATAGTATTAAAACAAGATTTATATATATATATTTTTTTTCGGGAATACATTTTAGGTTTTTACACTTTTAACTCTAAATAGTTTATTTTTAACTAAACACACAATTCAAAACATCAACTCAACTTGATTTAAAATATCTCCAAAACTCCTTCTCAAATGTGCACACCAAATACGGGCTTAAATTCGAGTTAAAAAAAAGAATATTAAATTGTTTGTTTTTTCAATTCTTACCAAATATGGCAGGTAAATTTTCGCTTTTTTAAATTGGTGAATCTGTTTAAAAATAGAAAGAAAAAAAAAAGATATATTTTACTTGTCAAAAATTAATTATTAATTCTCTGCACATTGTTTGGTGTAGAACATTTTCAGACCATCGTTAGTCATGAAACGACATGAGTACTCGGTGTAGATCTTTTACTATTACTTCATGAAGGATTTCATGGCACCTAGTTATTTGTTTATTTTTTCAACTCCATTATTACTTTAATTTTGTTTTGTTTTGTTTTTTCCCCCGAGTAAGAGTACGAAAGGTTAAAAAGTCCTAAATTCATCAAACAATCTGAAGAAAATGAAGATTTGTATCACCGTAAGCATGTTAGTTACCATCTGATACATGTTGGCCAATATCTTTTCTGACCAAGGAAATACATAACGGATAACGCGGACTGTCTTTCCCAGAATTTTCACCGAGAAAAAAGTTGACATCATCATCATTTTCAACCTCAAAAGGTGGCATTGGAACTGCAGAATTAACTAAGAACCTCATGTCCAGATCATACAGCGAGCGATCAGCCATTAAACTGCTACAAAGTCTTTCCACCAATTCGTGATAAGTTATGTCCCTTGAAACTGTTATTCCTTTCGCCTTTCCCCCATCAAAACTCCAACGACCCTGTGTCTCACTCCATTGTCCTTGATATGAAATAAATAATCTAACATTCGATGACGTATCCTGCAACACAAGTCAACGGGTTTTAGCCTTTAGGAGGGCTCATCATTTTTTATGCTTCTGTTGTGCTTCGCTATCATATTGGGTAAAGTGTTTCTGGATGATAGTGGGTGTGTGCTAAGGGTTGTTTCCGACAGTTTCCTGGAAAAAAAAAAAGGTTTTCCCATTGATGCAAAGTGTATAGCTACTGGAGAAGGTGTGAATTTTGTGAATTCTTGTGGTTTCAGATTTGAGTTCTTGAGATGAATGCACTATATGATCCATAATGCAATGAAGACTCCACGTCTGGCCCCAAAGATGAGGACATCAAAGCTGGTATTTGATTAGCTTGAAGTGGCTCTATACTTGTTTTGAGATATAAAAGAAAATCAGCATAAACTTCCAAGAATTCTAGAAATCAAAAATTAAATTACAAAATACCTCTATCTCATTCCAAAATCGCTTAAGCTGGCTACTGGGTAAGTCCACTCCAACAAGGTTGTGTTGGTTAATCGTCGATGGAAAATACTTCGGGGGATAATACCTTAACAAATGAAGAAGAAATTGCCAATACAGGGTGAGAACTGTAATACACACCAACTCTTCAATTGTTGATTGTCAACTTTTAATTGAAAAGTGTGATAGAATTCATTTATAGAAACTCGTAAATTTTGCTAATTGATTGAACAGAGAAATATGGTTTAACAAAGTTAGTATAAAAAAATAAATCTCGTATTACGTAACAATAAGTATGAATTTTAGCCATTTCAAATTATACCTCTTTCGTAACCTTTTAAGTATCGGTTGTAGCTCTTCGTACTCAATCCTCGACACGTCAAAGTATCGTCCTTCTATGGCACCAATCTCCTGATAATTAGTGGCAAAAAGAAAAACTTAAACATTGTATCAATCTAGAAAAAGATTAAATTTCTAGTTATACGACTCTGATACTTACTTTGTTGGTTCTCCAAACATGATAAATAGCTTGAGTAATCAATGACCAACGATTCTTTTCAGGCTCTTTCGTGGATTCTTGACGAAGAATGTCCCACACCATTTCTTGTACCCAATAATGCATCCAAACCTCACCATCACCATTAATGCTTATAAAAGTCTTCTCCCTGAGGGCTTGAATTCCTTTTCTTCCAGACAAATTTCCAGACTTTTCCAGTTTTCTTTCTATCAAATCCTTCTTGTTTCCTTTGAGAAATGCTATGTGAAGTAAAATATCTTTCTCCACATCATCTAGCCCCTCAAAACACAGTCTTAATATGTGAGGGATCCAAGCGTCAGCGGCAATACTTTTCAATTTTTCCAATGTACTCTTCCATTTCTTCATGGTTCCAGCTCGAAGGAAGGAACCCAAAGCTTTAAGAATTAAAGGATGTCCCCCAGAAAATTTTACTATTGACATTGCTAACTTAACGTAATATTCATTAAAAGAGCGTCGACCTCCAAAGGCATTCAATGAAAAGAGCTGAAAGGCTTCCTCAACACTCAATAAGTGGGGCGTATAAATCATATCAGCACAACCTAGGAGCAAATGTTCGTGTCTTGTTGTTATAATAATTCTACTTCCAGATCCAAACCAAGTTCGATCTCCAGCTAAACGCTCCAGTTGTTCTCGATCATTAACATCATCCAGGACTATAAGCACCTTTTGTTGCTGTATTCTATATCTTACACAGTGGTTTGCCACATCTATGTCTTCTTCTTCCAGTAGTTCTGAGAAAAGCTTCGATTCCAAATAAGCCAATCCATGTCTTTCCGATTGTTCTCTTATATTTTCAAGAAAACAACAGCCTTCGAACTGAAAAGACAGTTTGTGGAAAGCTAATCGAGCAAGGGTGCTCTTGCCTATACCAGCCATCCCCCAAAGGCCGATTATGAGAACATCTGATGAGCCAAAGTGTAATGATGATAAATCCTCCAGGTGTTCATCCATTCCCACCAGATTTGTGAAGTCGAATCCAGTGGTATGCGATGTGGTATAATTTAATGTCCTCAAAACATATTCGACAATGTTCTTAATTAATTTTGGTTCATACCTAAAATGCATAGGAAAAAAATAATTAGGTAGAGATTAGATTTCATAAATATTAGTAAGAAGAATAAAAATAGGAGAGAGAATTTTGAGAGGCTTCTTAGAATTACTTGTTGAGCTACTCACTCAATACCAAACCGGTCATTTTTGCAGAGGCTATGGAGAGGAAAATAGATAAAATGGCATACTCAGCAGACAACCGTGGAACACTTAACTAGTTTTTTTCTTCCTTTGTTTTTGATTTTTTCTTTTTAATATTGTTAATCAGATGAATCCTTCCCTTAGGATGCATTCTCAGCTTTAGTCAATGATGCTCTTATTTAGTCCAGCTACATGTTTAGTTGAAATATATTTTTTAGTAGTGTTTCATTTATGTTTTCTTTGAGGTCGTGATACTTGTATTTTTAAAAGAAGAGATAAAATTACGAAATGCATAATTTATTTTTCTAGCAGTTTTGGTCCTTTGTCTGCATTTGTTTAGTTAGCAACTACTGAAAAAAACAATTACCCTCCAAATTATAATTTTTCCATCCACTTTCTCGGAAATAGAAAATTGTTCAATGAGAGAGGGGAGACAGAAGGACTGAGGGAGAGAGGAGAAAATTGGAGGGTACTTTGGTCGATTACTCTTCATTTAAATGTTTTCTTCAAGAAGATTGTTGAAACAACTGACAATACTAGAATCTTTCCCGAAAAATATCTTTCAAGCTCTAAACTTGGTAAATTTTAAAAGAAACCAACAGTAATCTCATATTTTAGTTTTAATTACCAGTTGCGTGAATCCCAGCCAGATAGACCGCCTGCCTCTCCCAGAGCAGCTCTCACTCATGCAGTTTTTCAGTTCCATCTTTAAAACGTTGTTCATGTGCAGCAAAAGCACGAGCATAACTTCCCTTTTGGTTCCGCACATCTGAAGGATCTACATTGTAAAAGATAGGTATAACAATTTGCCCCTTCTCTTCCCTGCACTTGAGTATGTGCACTAATTCATCCAAACACCACGTAGAAGATGCGTAGTTTTCGGAAAAAATGATTAGTGAAATCTTTGATTCTTGAATTGCTTTCAAGAGTCCAGATGAAATTTCCTCCCCTTTCTTAAGAGTTTGCTCATCTATGTAGCTTTGACTTTCTTCTCGCGTAAAGCCGCTTTGACTTTCTTCTCGCTTAAAGTCTCATAAAGAAACCTCGTAAAATTTTCACGAGTGTCTTTGCCTCGAAACTGATGAATACATCGTACTTACTGAAATTAGAGGAAATAGTGGACGCGGTATCTAGAGACAAACTCATTATACCTCTTGGCCAATATCTGCAGATCAACACCGACAACACAACATTTTTCAGCTTTCTATTATGGATGAGTTGAACCTTGTCTTCATCAAAAATATAGGAAAAAGAATTCCAACCATATAATATAGCACGCCAGTACTATTAAAAAAAAAAAAGTGAGAATGAATAGAATCCAACTACCCTACGCTGAAGCAATTTTCTCTGTGTTTCCGAGAAAAGCATAAAATTTTGAGTGAATTTACAAAAACGAAAAGGGCAAATGCTTTCTTACCCTTTTTTTTCCCCTTATTGAGAATGAGACGAAGTCTTTTGAAGAATCTCCTTACAGAACGTTAATTTCCTCGTACCTTAATGGTTATTTCCCAGAACTTAATCTGTGGACGACAACAGTCACAAAGTCAACGAAAGTAGTCCCAGAACTTTTATTGAGTTTTACGATTCATAAACGATTTTAATTCTTTCTGTCTAAAATTATTAAGTTGCTATGTGTAAGACATGCGAACACCTATTAAGAAGGCATTTAGTAATCTATCAATAATGAACAATTTTTTTGAAACAAAACAATGAAGAAATAAACAAAAAATAAAAACAAAAAGCCTGAGAAACACCTTTTTGGTTTTTGCTCTGGCAAACCCACCCCTTTCTCAAGGACCGCCGCCATCACCAAAAGATCGCGATTTCGGAGATTCGGCTGGGGCAGCACAACGGAAACTCACGGTTTTTGGGGTGGCGAAAGGGAGCTCACGGGTCAGTGGCCCAGTTCCGGCGATGCGACAGTGAGGAGAGAGGCACCGGATCTGTGGGGAGATCGACGATCTGGCCGAAGATCGCGAGGCTAGGGCTGGATTCCGACGTCGGGACGTCGGTGATGGTGATGGCGATCTGGGCCCGACGCTGGTGATGGTGGTGGTGATCTGGGGGAGAGAGAGAGAGAGAGAGAGGCAGTGGCAATCTATGCGATCTGACAAGGAGGCCACGCTCCCCACAAGTACTGCTCGCCGGAGCTGGACTTCTTGTAACCTCTGACCCGATCGAGAATCAAGCGCAAGCTGTTTCTCTCTTCCTGCTACTCCACCCCGACTGCGAGCGAGGAATCACCCGCGTACTGTAGATCATGGAAAAGAGTGCCTCAGCGACAACGAGGCTGCTACTGCTCGTTCAAGGCAGAGGAAGTGGCGCGTGGGAGAATGATCATCAGGGAGAGATTGCTGCTTGGCGATCCGGAACAAGTCTCAAGAAGAGGAGTGTACTATGATGGTGTCTGCAAAGTTTAGAGGGAGAGAGAGGGGGGAGGAGGGGAGGGGAGGGACAGAGGGACTGAGGGAGAAGCGAAATGGAAAATTGGAGGATATTTTGGTTTTTTTTTCGTAAAAATATCATTTGACAATGATTTTGTTAGAAATTAAATAATTTTAGATAAAAATGATTAAAATTATAAATATTTAAAGAGTTTAAAATCTTTTTTAATCAAAATTTAAAAAATAGATATAAAAATCGTCACCTCTTTATTTCAAGGATCATTTTGATCGATTACTCTTCATTTAAATGTTTTCTTCAAGAAGATTGTTTAAACAATTGAGAATACTAGAAATTCTAACTCTTTCCAGAAAAATATTTTTCAAACTCTAAACTTGGTAAATTTTCAAAGAAACCAACAGTAATCTCATATCTTAGGAAGTGTTTGGTGAATGAGTTTAGTTTAAGATTTTTAAGTTTCAATAGTAATTTTACAGAAAAGATCAAAAAAACTTTTTCAGAAAAAGATAAAAATCATGATGAAAAAAGTATAATTTAGTTTAAAATGAGTCATTAACCAAACATGTCCTTATTTTTAATTAGCTGTGGCGTGAATCCCACCCAAATAGACGGCCTGCCTTTCCCAGAGCAACTCTCCACTCATGCAATTTTTCGGTTCCATCTTTAAAACGTTGTTCATGCGTAGCAAAAGCATGAGCATAACTGCCCTTTTGGTTCTGCTACATCATATATAACAATTTGCTCATTCTCTTCACTGCACTTGAGTATGTGCACTAATTCATCCAAACATCATGTAGAAGATGCGTAATTTTCCAAAAAAAATGATTCGTGAAATCTTTGATTCTTTAATTGCTTTCAAGAGTCCAAGTGAAATTTCCTCCCTTTTTTTAAGAGTTTGTTCATCTATGTAGGCTTTGACTTTCTTCTCGCGTAAAGTCTTATAAAGATAACTCGTAAAATGTTTACGAGTGTCTTTATCTCGAAAATTAATAAATTCATCATACTTAAATTAGAGGAAATAGTCGACGCGGTATCTAGAGACGAACTCATTATACCTCTTGGCCAATATCTGCAGATCAACACCGACAACACAACATTTTTCAGCTTTCTATTATGGATGAGTTGAACCTTGTCTTCATAAAAAAAATATAGGAAAAAGAATTCCAGCCAAATAGTATTGCATGCCAGTACTATTTAATTTAAAAAAAAAAAAAAAAAAAAAAAAAAAAAAAAGGTAAGGATGAATAGAATCCACCTAGGCACCTACCCTTTGCTGAACGTTAATTTCCTTGTACCTTTCCGGTTATTTCTCAGAACATTAATCTGTGGACGACTACAGTCACTAAGTCAACGAAAGTAGGCTGCCCGTTTCTTAAGCCATCTGTTATGAAAAAATAAATTATCATGCTTGCTTTGTTTTTAAATATATAATTAACCTTTAGAGTTTTCTGTGAATGATTTTAAATATTTTATTTTTTGTAGTAGTTGGTCATGTTGTCATATTTGGATAATGTTTTATAAATTCAATCGGAAAAACTAAGGACCTGTTTGGCATTTGAGTTTAACTCAAGTTAAATTATACTTTTTTTTTGTCTTTTTTTGAAAAAGTTTTTTGTCTTTTTTGAAAAAAATTTTTATCTTTTCTAAAAAATCAACAAAAATTACTATTAAAACTTAAAAATCTTAAACTAAATTCATTTACCAAACACCCCTAAGAAAGAAAATGAATAAACTAGAAAAATTTTTAGTCATTTGATCTACTAATTTCTGGTAATTGTGATGTTCTAATTTTAGTCGTTTTTTTTTTTTTAAGGTTGAGTACTTATAATTCTTTGTTCTGTTAATGCAAACCAAAGAGAGAGAATAAAACGATATGATGTCTCTTTTAAACGTTGTGATGGTATATATTGTTGATAGAGATGCAGGCATGTGATGGTAAATATCATTTTGACATTTTCGTGGCCCACGCCCGTCGTATGAAGTTTTGAAAACAAGGCACTTGAATTGAAGAGAAAGCTATATCAAATATATAAAATACACAAATTCATTTAATGAAGATTAATTATATTTCTATGAGGTGTTTGTTTCGGTTACTCAGGTGAAAACACTTTATTTTTATTTAATATTAAAATATTAAATATATCCTCAAATTCCCGATTTATTCATAAATAGCTGGTCGATTAGAGTGTTAATATACCCCTAGCTATAATTAGAAATACTCATAGCACTAATTATGAATACACATGGCGGTAGGTTATATTAATGGAAGTGATAAATTGGTTTCATACTTAATTATTGAATGTCTTTAGCTTATTATTTTGTTAATTCTAACCAGTATAAAACCATGTCCTTAATCACTCACGGTATGTGGTTGTTACACAAGTGTAAAACCGAACAACCTCGAAAAGGAGCGCAAAGAAAGAGAGAAGAGATAGCTTTACGTTGAGGGGCGACGTATCTAGATAGTTATAACATATATAAAATATTACTCTTATTAATTGGCGGAGAGTAAATACCCTGATTTACTCTTATAACATATATAAAGTATTACTCTCATAATTGGCGGAGAGTAAATACCCTGATTTACTCGATCAATCATAATATGTCAAATTAATATTTTCCATGTTTGATTTGGTTTCAAATAAAACCACATGATGACTATTGGGCTATGCATCATTATGGACGACCAAAAAAATTCAATATCCTTTAAACAAATGATATATATATATATATATATTTTTTTTTAGTAGCTATGTAGAAAAGAATAACGTGACATGCAAACATGAGGTGAGGAGTATATCATTCAGCATGAGAAGTAAACCGGGTCTGGCTATTAGGATTACAGATTAATCAGATGTTGGATAATCTGGGCTCCGAATTAGTTATTAACATACTAATTATTTTCGTTATCTTAGTAGATGGGGCATGATAAGATTGAATATCATTCACTGTCCTAAGCCTAGTCACGCCAAGCTTAATCCTTAAAATGCAATAAAACTTCCAGGAAAAAAATTTATAACAATTTTTTATGCTTTTGTAAGGTTATCATGTGACTTATCTTTTCTTTTCTTTCTCTCTCTTTTTTTCCCCCTTTGTTCTCTTCTTTTGTGTAATGTATATTAACGATATTTTTTAATTCTTTTTTATCTTCTTAATGGGAATTTTAAATGTAGACTGCCCATGAATTTACATCCTTCACAAGGGGTTAAAAAAAGAGAGTAAAAAAATTCTAATTCGTGCTTGACCTCCACAATTGTCACGAAAATCAAGGGTTTTTATTTTATTTTGTGGGTTTCATGATACAACTATTATGTCAAGTAGATAGGTCATGAAAATCAGCCATAAAGCACAATCAAAACCCATTTCTAAAGTATATAAAACCATCTCTTTTCCTTGCGTTTCTCTCTACATTTTCTGTCAAAAATTGTTGTATGCAAAACTCTCTGTGTCTCTCTCAGCAAAAGAACACTACTAACACCATATTCAACAAGCATTTGCAAATTACGATGAAATTCTTCGCTACGATTCTAGTTCTCTTCACGGTTCTCCTCTCTACAACTCAGGGTAAATTTTTTTTTATTTTTTTTTTTTCACACAACTTCCACATTTTGCAAGAATAAATTTGAACTATTTGAAAATGAACTAATGGAACATACTATGTTTCCAAATTGTGTTTTGTGTGTATGATCAGCAACTGAAAACAAGAATAAGTCATGGAACCTATGCAAGGGCCAGAAGATCCACAACGCGCCAGTTAACTGCAGGCAACCGGAGTGCAGCCAACTATGCGGCAGCTTGCACCCGAACATAAGGGGTTTCGGAAGCTGCAGAAATGAACTTTGCCAGTGTCTCTTCTTTTGCCCTGCAGATAGGTTCTTACGTAGAGATTTCTCAAGGCAGAGAAAAAGTCCAGAATGCCCTCATCTTCTTCTAGGCATGTTGAGAAGAAGCCTTGATCTTTATCCTACGTTTTAGCTAGCTCTATGAGACTAGAATAAAGGGCTGATCAGTAGTTAGCATCAAGCTTTCTTTTAATGTTAAGACTTTACAATTGCTCCACTTGACCTGCAGGGCTTGACAAATCGGATGAAGCATGTCGGAAAGGTGTTTGATGACTTCTTTGACAAGATCATTGAAGAGCATAACCGGTCCAAAGACGAACATGGTAAAACCAAGGACTTTGTTGATGTCATGTTGAGCTTTATGGGGTCAGCAGAATCAGAATACCGAATCGAACGACCAAATATAAAAGCCCTAATGTTGGTATGATCTTCACATCAAAAAGTGTGATATTCGTACGTTTCTAGTATCGTCATATGTATATGGTAATCCAATGAATTTCCTCTGTTACAGGACATGCTTGTGGCGTCAATGGATACTTCAGCAACAACGGTAGAGTGGGCGATGTTTGAACTCATCAAGCACCCGAGGGTACTAAAGAAAATCCAAAAAGAACTTCAGACTGTAGTGGGCATGGAAAGAATGGTGGAAGAATCAGACTTAGAAATGCTAGAGTACTTGGACATGGTCGTAAAGGAAACCTTTAGGCTGCACCCTGCAGCACCATTGTTGCTTCCTCGTGCAGCCATGGAAGACTGCATGGTCAACGGTTTTCACATGCACGTATGGGCAATTGGGAGAGACCCCAATGCACGGACTAATCCAGAGAAATTCGTCCCTGAAAGGTTTGCAGAAAATAGTATTGATCTTAAAGGAAGAGACTTTCAACTTATCCCGTTTGGCTCCGGAAGGAGGGGTTGCCCCCTGGATTGCAGCTAGGACTGATTTTGGTCAAGTTGGTTCTAGCACAACTTGTGCACTGTTTTGATTGGGAACTCCCAAATGGTATGCTTCCGAATGAGATGGACATGACCGAAGTTTTCTAACTGACTACTCCAAGGGCCAAGCATCTTTTAGCCACTCCTACGTATCGCCTTTGGAAAAAGGAATGAAGTTATATGATCTCCGGATTCTTTTGCATTGTTTTCCGAGCAAAAGGGACAGAAGAAAAATTATGGCGGTTTGTTTTTAACTTGGCGATAGGGATTTTATTTTTGATATAAAAGCAACCATGCGAGAAAATAATTGCCTGTTTAGTTACATCTTTCGTCTTTTCAAACTTTGTGGTTGTTTTGATAGCTGATTTAAAGCTTAAAACCTTTCTAGTGGCTCGTGTATGTTTCATATAAAGTTTGTATTGCGAAATACTTGAAGCAAAATCTGCAGATTTCTTTTTGTTTCCATTTTTTTTTGCCCTTTCTAATTGATAGACCAAATCAAGAGGAGACCAAAAAACCAAAAACCAAAAACCAAACAAGAAAATCCACTTCCCTGTAAACTTAAAACTCTAAAACTACCAATAAAAACTAGTTTAACCTATTCAAACAAATTTAGGTTAACCAAAATAAACTCTACAAGTAATAACAAAAAAAAAAAAAAAATACAAGTAAAAAAGAAAGTTTGGAGGATCATATGATTCCTTCCCCCGACAAATGCCTTGTCCTCAAGGGTTAGTTTGTGAAATTGGATGCTTCTTTCTTTTCGGAGCTGGATTTTGGGTTTCTGAGTATGTGATTGGATGCTTCTTTCTTTTAGTCTGGGGCTGTTGCTACGGTACTTTTCATTAATAAAGGAAAAGAGTATTAATTAAAAAAAAATATTCTTTAGATTTATTTTGTCTAATTTACCTTCTCTTTGAAGAAAGAATTAATTGAGAATGAAGGACTTGTATGGACATTATGGAAATGGGATAACCAGAAAAATTGGTTATTTAACATTTTTGTTTTGTTTTTGTTTTTGTTTTCCTTTTTAAGTTGTCCTTTTTAGTATTTTTGTTAATTGTGGGGTATTAACCATACAATTTAGAATATTCATGTGTATAGTTTTTTGGTTGTAAAATAGCCGATGTTACAATAAAAACTTTCAAAGTAAACTAATTTCACCAATTTACATCACCAAATCTACTTTAAAAACTCAAACTTTAAAAATTTACAACTTTCTCATTTTAAGTTAAAATGAGAATATTTGTTTTAGTGCATAGAATTATAAGAGTATTAAAACAAGATTCATATTTTTTTTTTTTTTTTGGAATACATTTTAAGCTTTAACTCCAAACAGTTCATTTTTAAATAAGCACACAATTCAAAACATCAACTCAACTTGATTTAAAATATCTCCAAAACTCCTTCTCAAGTGTGCACAACAAATTCGGGCTTAAATTTGAGTTATAAAAAAAGAATATTAAATGATTTGTTTTTTCAATTCTTACCAAATATGGCAGCTAAATTGTCGCTTTTTTAAATTGGTGAATCTATTTAAAAATAGAAGAAAAAAAAAAGATATATTTTACTTGTCAAAAATTAATTATTAATTCTCTGCACATTGTTTGGTGTAGAACATTTTCAGACCATCATTCGTCATGAAACGACATGAGTACTCGGTGTAGATCTTTTACTATTACTTCATGAAGGATTTCATGGCACCTAGTTATTTGTTTATTTTTTTCAACTCCATTATTACTTTAATTTTATTTTGTTTTGTTTTTTCCCCCGAGTAAGAGTACGAAAGGTTAAAAAGTCCTAAATTTATCAAACAATCTGAAGAAATTTAGATTTGTATCACCGTAAGCATGTTAGTTACCATCTGATACATGTTGGCCAATATCTTTTCTGACCAAGGAAATACATAACGGATAACGCGGACTGTCTTTCCCAGAATTTTCACCGAGAAAAAAGTTGACATCATCATCATTTTCGACCTCAAAAGGTGGCATTGGAACAGCAGAATTAACTAAGAACCTCATGTCCAGATCATACAGCGAGCGATCAACCATTAAACTGCTAGAAAGTCTTTCCACCAATTCGTGATAAGTTATGTCCCTTGAAACTGTTATTCCTTTCGCCTTTCCCCCATCAAAACTCCAACGACCCTGTGTCTCACTCCATTGTCCTTGATATGAAATAAATAATCTAACATTCGATGACGTATCCTGCAACACAAGTCAACGGGTTTTAGCCTTTAGGAGGGCTCATCAATTTTTATGCTTCTGTTGTGCTTCGCTATCATATTGGGTAAAGTGTTTCTGGATGATAGTGGGTGTGTGCTAAGGGTTGTTTCCGACAGTTTCCTGGAAAAAAAAAAAGGTTTTCCCATTGATGCAAAGTGTATAGCTACTGGAGAAGGTGTGAATTTTGTGAATTCTTGTGGTTTCAGATTTGAGTTCTTGAGATGAATGCACTATACGATCCATAATGCAATGAAGACTCCACGTCTGGCCCCAAAGATGAGGACATCAAAGCTGGTATTTGATTCGCTTGAAATGGCTCTATACTTGTTTTGAGATATAAAAGAAAATCAGCATAAACTTCCAAGAATTCTAGAAATCAAAAATTAAATTACAAAATACCTCTATCTCATTCCAAAATCGCTTAAGCTGGCTACTGGGTAAGTCAACTCCAACGAGATTGTGTTGGTTAATCGTCGATGGAAAATGCTTCGGGGGATAATACCTAAACAAATGATGAAGAAATTGACAATACAGCGTGAGAACTGTAATATACACCAACTCTTCAATTGTTGATTGTCAACTTTTAATTGAAAAATGTGATGGAATTCATTTATAGAAACTCGTAAATTTTGCTAATTGATTGAACAGTGAAATATGGTTTAACAAAGTAAGTATAAAATGACAAATCTCGTATTATGTAACAATAAGTAAGAATTATAGCCATTTCAAATCATACCTCTTTCCTAACATTTTAAGTATCGGTTGAAGCTCTCCATACTCAATCCTCGACACGTCAGAGTATTGTCCTTCTATGGCACCAATCTCCTGATAATTAGTAGCAAAAAGCAAGACTTAACGTTGTATCAATCTAGAAAAAGATCAAATTTCTAGTTATACATACGACTCTGATGCTTACTTTGTAGGTTCTCCAAACAGGATAAAAAGCTTGAGTAATCAAGGACCAACTATTCTGTTCAGGCTCTTTAGTGGATTCATGAAGAATGTGCCACGCCATAGCTTGTACCAAATCATGCATCCAAACCTCACCATCACGTTTGATGCCAATAAAATTCTTCTCGGTGAGGGCTTGAATTCCTTTTCTTCCAGACAAATTTCCAGACTTTTCCAGTTTTCTTTCTATCAAATCCTTGTTCTTTCCTTTGAGAAATGCTATGTGAAGTAAAATATCTTTCTCCACATCATCTAGCCCCTCAAAACAAAATCTTAATGTCTGAACGAAAGTTCGAGGGGAAATACTTTTCAATTTGTCCAATGTACTCTCCCATTTCGTCATGGCTCCAGCTCGAAGGAAGGAACCCAAAGCTTTAAGAATTAAAGGATGTCCCCCAGAATAAGCTGCCATTGACTTTGCCAACTCAACGTAATATTCATTAAAAGAGCGTCCACCTCCAAAGGCATTCAATAAAAAGAGCTGAAGGGCTTCATCAAAATTCAATTGACGGACCTCGTAAATCATATCAGCACAACCTATGAACAAATGTTCGCCTCTTGTTGTTATAATAATTCTACTTCCAGATCCAAACCAAGTTCGATCTCCAGCTAAACGCTTTAGTTGTTCTCGATCATTAACATCATCCAGGACTATAAGCACCTTTTGTTGCTGTATTCTTAATCTTACAAAGTGGTTTACCACATCTATGTCTTCTTCTTCCAGTAGTTCTGAGAAAAGCCTGGATTCTAAATAAGCCAATCCATGTCTTTCCGATTCTTCCCTAACATTTTCAAGAAAACAACAGCCTTCGAACTGAAAAGACAGTTTGTGGAAAGCTAATCGAGCAAGGGTGCTCTTGCCTATACCAGCCATCCCCCAAAGGGCTATTATGAGAACATCTGATGAGCCAAACAGTAATAATGATATTTCCTTCAGGCGTTCATCCATTCCCACCAGATTTGTGAAGTCGAATCCAGTGGTACGCGATGTGATATTATTTAATGTACTCAAAACATCTTCGACAATTCTCTTAATTAATTTTGGTTCATACCTAGAATGCATCGGAAAAAAATAATTAGTTGGAGGTTAGATTTCAAAATATTAGTAAAGGAAGAATAAAAATTGGGGAGAGAATTTTGCGAGGCTTCTTAGAATTACTTGTTGAGCTACTCACTCAATGCCAAATTGGTCATTTTTGCAGAGGCTATACAAAGGGAAATAGATAAAATGGCATACTCAGCATACAACTGTGGAACACTTAAACTAGTTTTTTTCTTCCCTTGTTTTTGATTTTTTTTTTCTTTTTTAATATTGTTAATCAGATGAATCCTTCCCTTAGGGTGCATTCTCAGCTTTAGTCAATGATGTCCTTGTTTAGTCCAGCTACATGTTTAGTTGAACCTGAAATATATCATTTTAGTAGTGTTTCATTTATGTTTTCTTTGAGGTCGTGTTACTCGTACTTTTAAAAGAAGAGATCAAATTGCGAAATGCATACTTTATTTTTCTAGCAGTTTTGGTCCTTTGTCTATGCATTTGTTTACTTAGCAACTTCTGAAAAAAAAAAACAAAAAAACAAAAAAAAAAAAAAAACAATTACCCTCCAAATTATAATTTTTCCATCCTCTTTTACAAACTATCATTTTCTCTTGTGTGTGTGCTGTTTTCGACTGAAAACACAGACAAAAATATATCCATGTTTGGTCTAATAAGTCAGTCGTATTTTAAATTTTTTTAAAAAAATTCATTTAAAAATAGTTGATCAAAATAATATCTGAATTAAAAAAAAAAAAAAAGGATAATGGGGTCTTATTTTTTTTAATTTTTACTAAGATCACCTTAAATTCTTAAATTCTATAAACGTTAATAACCTTAATCATTTGCATTCAAAACTGTTACATTTTTAATGGAATAGGCAAAACATGCAACCTAACATGAAAATGCATTTTAGTAATCTATCAATAATGAACAATTTTTTTTGAAACAAAACAATGAACAAATAAAAAAAACAAAAACAAAAAGCCTGAGAGACCCCTTTTTTTTGTTTTTGCTCCGGCGAGCCACCCGGACCGCCGCCGTCACCAAGAGATCGCGATTTCGGAGGTTCGGCTGGGGCGGCACAACGGAGACTCATGGTTTTGGGGGCGGCGGAAGGTAGCTCACGGGTCAGTGGCCCAGTTCCGGTGATGCGACAGTGAGGAGAGAGGCCCCGAATCTGTGGGGAGATCGACGATCTGGCCGAAGATCGCGAGGCTAGGGCTTGATTGCGACGTCGGGACGTCGGTGATGGTGATGGCGATCTGGGCCCGACGCCGGCGATGGTGGTGGTGATCTGAGAGAGAGAGAGAGAGAGAGAGAGAGAGGCAGTGGCAATCTATGCGATCTGAGATGGAGGCCACCCTGCCCACAAGTAATGCTTGCCGTAGATGGACTTCTTGTAACCTCTGACTCCGAAGAATCAGGCGCTAGCTGTTTCTCCCTTCCTGCTACTCCACCCCGACTGCGAGCGAGGAATCACCCGCGTACTGTAGATCATGGAAAAGAGTGCCTCAGCGACAACGAGGCTACTACTGCTGTTTCAAGGCAGAGGAAGTGGCGGCGTGGGAGAATGATCATCAGGGAGAGATTGCTGCTTGACGATCCGGAACAAGTCTCAGGAAGAGGAGTGTAATATGATGGAGTCTGCTAAGGTAGAGAGAGAGAGAGAGCGAGAGAGAGGAGAGACAGCGGGGACCGAGGGAGAAGGGAAATAGAAAATTTGAGGGTTTTTTTAGTCTTTTTACTGTGAAAAAGACTATTGGAGTAATATTTCGTTAGAAACTAAATAGTTTTAGACAGAAATGATTAAAATTGTCAATATTTAGAGGATTTAAGATTTTTCTCGACCAAAATTTAGAAATTAAGAATAAAAATTGTCACATTTTAAAGAATTTAAGGATCACTTTGATCAATTAGTCTTCGTTTAAATGTTTTCTTCAAGAAGATTGTTGAAGCAATTGACAATACTAGAAATTCCAACTCTTTCCTGAAAAAATATCTTTCAAGATCTAAACTTGGTAAATTTTCAAAGTAAACAATAGTAATCTCATATCTTAGTTTTAATTACCTGTCGCGTAAATCCCACCCAGACAGACCGCCTGCCTTTTCCAGAGCAGCTCTCCACTCATGCAGTTTTTCAGTTCTATCTTTAAAACGTTGTTCATGTGCAGCAAAAGCATGAGCATAACTCCCCTTTTGATTCCGTACATCTGAAGGATCTACATCATAAAAAATAGGTATAACAATTTGCTCCTTCTCTTCCCTGCACTTGAGTATGTGCACTAATTCATCCAAACACCATGTAGAAGATGCGTAGTTTTCCGAAAAAATGATTAGTGAAATCTTTGATTCTTGAATTGCTTTCAAGAGTCCAGGTGAAATTTCCTCTCCTTTCTTAAGAGTTTGCTCATCTATGTAGGCTTTGACTTTCTTCTCGTGTAAAGCCTTATAAAGATAGCTCGTAAAACGTTTACGAGTATCTTTACCTCGAAAACTGATGAATACATCGTACTTGCTGAAATTAGAGCAAAAAGTGGATGCGGCATCTAGAGACGAACTCATTAGACCTCTTGGCCAATATCTGCAGATCGACACCGACAACACAACATTTTTCAGCTTTCTATTATGGATGAGTTGAACCTTGTATTCATAAAAAATATAGGAAAAAGAATTCCAGCCATAAAATATAGCACGCCAGTACTATTAAAAAAAAAAAAAAAAAAAAAAAGTAGAATGAATAGAATCAACTACCCTATGCTGAAGCAATTTTCTCTGTGTTTCCGAGAAAAGCATAAAATTTTGAGTGAATTTACAAAAACAAAAAGGGCAAATGCTTTCTTAACCTTTTTTTTCCCCCTGTTGAGAATGAGATGAAGTCTTTTGAAGAATCTCCTTACAGAACGTTAATTTTCCTCGTACCTTAATGGTTATTTCCCATAACCTAAACCGCGAACGACTACAGTCACTAAGTCAACGAAAGGAGGTTGTCCGTTTCTTAAGCCATCTGTTAAATTGTCATGCTTGCTTCATTTTTTCAAATAAGTAACCGACTTTTTTGTGAATGATTTTAAATATTTTATTTTTGGTAGTAGTTGGCCATCTTGTCATATTTAGATAATGTTTTATAAATTCAATCGGAACAACTAAGAAAGAAAATGAATAAACTAGGGAAATTTTTAGTCATTTGATCTACTAACTTCTGGTAATTGTGATGTTCTAATTTTAGTCGGTTTTTTTTTTTTTTTACTCATATTTCTTTGTTCTGTTAATGCAAACAAAAGAGAGAGAATAAAACGATATGATGTCTCTTTTAAACGTTGTGATGGTATATATTGATGAGAGAGATGCAGGCATGTGAAAGACGTTTGCTTAAGTAATATCATTTTGACATTTTCGTGGCTCACGCGCGTCATATGAGGTTTTGAAAACAAGGCACTTGAATTGAAGAGAAAGCTATATCAAATATATAAAATACACAAATTCATTTAATGAAGATTAATTATATTTCTATGAGGTGTTTGTTTCGGTTACTCAGGTGAAAACACTTTATTTTTATTTAATATTAAAATATTAAATATATCCTCAAATTCCCGATTTATTCATAAATAGGTCATCCATTAGAGTGTTAATCCCACTACACACTAAACAAATAAGTAATGAGAACGATGCAACAAATAATATACCCCTAGCTATAATTAGAAATACTCATAGCACTAATTATGAATACACATGGCGGTAGGTTATATTAATGAAAGTGATAAATTGGTTTTATACTTAATTATTGAATGTCTTTAGCTTACTATTTTGTTAATTCTAACCAGTATAAAACCATGTCCTTAATCACTCACAGTATGTGGTTGTTAGTTGTTACACAAGTATAAAACTGAACAACCTCGAAAAGGAACTCGAAAGAAAGAGAGAAGAGATAGCTTTACGTTGAGGGACGACGTATCTAGACAGTTATAACATATATAAAGTATTACTCTCATTAATTGGTGGAGAGTAAATACCCTGAATTACTCTCATTAATTGGTGGAGAGTAAATACCCTGATTTACTCAATCAATCATAATATGTCTAATTAATATTTTCCATGTTTGATTTGGTTTCAAATAAAACCACATGATGACTATTGGGCTATGCATCATTATGGACGACCAAAAAAATTCAACATCCTTTAAACAAATGATATATATATATATATATATATATTTTAGTAGCTATGTAGAAAAGAATAACGTGACATGCAAACATGAGGTGAGGAGTATAACATTCAGCATGAGAAGTAAACCGTGCCTGGCTATTAGGATTACAGATTAACCAGATGTTGGATAATCTGGGCTCTGAATTAGTTATCAACATACTAATTATTTTCGTTATCTTAGTAGATGGAGAATGATAAGATTGAATATCATTCACTGTCCTAAGCCTAGTCACGCCAAGCTTAATCCTTAAAATGCAATAAAACTTCAGGAAAAAAATTTATAACAATTTTTTGCTTTGTAATTATCATTTACTTATCTTTCTTTTTTCTCTCTTTTTTCCCTTTGTTCTTTTCTTTTGTGTAATGTATATTAACGATATTTTTTATTCATTTTTATCTTCTTAATGGGAATTTTAAATGTAGACTGCCATGAATTTACATCCTTCACAAGGGGTTAAAAAAAGAGAGTAAAAAAATTCTAATTCGTGCTTGACCTCCATAATTGTCACGAAAATCAAGTTTATTATTTATTTATTATTTATTATTATTATTTTATTATTATTATTTTACCTTCTTAATGTTATGGGTATCATGATACAACTGTTATGTCAAGTAGATAGGTCATGAAAATCAGCCATAAAGCACAATCAAAACCCATTTCTAAAGTATATAAAACCACCTCTTTTCCTTGCGTTTCTCTCTACATTTTCTGTCAAAAATTGTTGTACGCAAAACTCTCTGTCTCTCTCTCAGCAAAAGAACACTACTAACACTATATTCAACAAGCATTTGCAAATTAAGATGAAATCCTTTGCTACGATTCTCGTTCTCTTCACGGTTCTCCTCTCTACAACTCAAGGCAAATTATTTTTTTTATTTTTTATTTTTTTCTCACAACTTCCATGTACATTTTGCAGGAATAAATTTGAACTATTTAAAATGTACTTATGGAACATACTATGTTTCCAAATTGTGTTTTGTGTGTATGATCAGCAACTGAAAACAAGAATAAGTCATGGAACCTATGCAAGGGCCAGAAGATCCACAACGCGCCATTTAACTGCAGGCAACCGGAGTGCAGCCAACTATGCGGCAGCTTGCACCCGAACATAAGGGGTTTCGGAAGCTGCAGAAATGAACTTTGCCAGTGTCTCTTCTTTTGCCCTGCAGATAGGTTCTTACGTAGAGATTTTCTCAAGGCAGAGAAAAAGTCCAGAATGCCCTCATCTTCTTCTAGGCATGTTGAGAAGAAGCCTTGATCTTTATCCTACATTTTAGCTAGCTCTATGAGACTAGAATAAAAGGTTGATCAGTAGTTAGCATCAAGCTTTCTTCTAATGTTAAGACTTTACAATTTCTCATATTTAAGGAATTTGTTTGTCTCAATTTTCTTTTACTTCTTTAATCATGTCATTCTCCTTCACTACCATGCTTGGTTTTTGGGACAATACCCCCCATGAACTTTCTTGTGCGCTGACACTTTCATTCTTGAACTTTTTTCTTGGCGATTTTGTCCTTGAGTACGTTAACGTTAAGGAGTCTCTTCGTGAAAATCCCTAAAATTTAACTAATATTGTAATTTGATGAGAGTTAATTGCCACTCTTTTCAAATTTTAGGGACTTCTCAATTGTCAAGGAAGAAAGGTCCAAAGATGAAAGTGTCGAAGAGTTAAGTGGTGGAGAATCACTACTACAAAATTTGAATTGTACAACAGAGATTACATGACCGTTTTTTAAAAACCGTCGTGTAAGATATGACAAAAATGCAGTAAGGAACTTTCTTTCTAAAAACAGTGTACTTTTTTCAATGGTTAAAAACTGTAGAATCCTCTTTTTCTACTAGTGACTTCAATGCGACACTATATTTAGGGCTTTAGGCTGTGGTTTTGCTCCTGTCTTCTGGTATGGCTTTTTTTTGTGCTTCAAAAGGAGCAGAAGAATTGAAAACTAATAACTTTTCAAGTTGTGTTTAGAACAGTAGTTTTAAAAGTGCTTCGGGAGGGGAAAAAAATATGTTTCTATTGTTTAATCAGCAACAAAATGTTAGAACGAAGTTTAGAAAATCTTATTAAAGCTCTAGTATAAGTTTTAAAGCCTTCATGAGCTTTTTAACGAAGTCATAATATATGTTAACAAAAAGCTCTTCCAAAAAGCACACCAAACCCTCTAAAATTCGGCTTTTGGACTCAAGAATCCAAAAGAGTTTTAAGAAAGCAAGACACCAGTGGGAACCCCTACTGTTTAAGGAGGTATTGCAAAAACTTTTCTCCCCTATTATTCATGTAAAAGAATCCAACGATTCGCTTCTTTGAAAAGAGGAGAAAAATAGTTTCATATATATATATATATATATATATTATTATTTGAGAAATGTTATAATTCAAACTCTTACTTTTTGATAAATGGAATGAATAATGTAAATTATGATCGTTTGATAGTTGATTGAGATTTAATTCAATAGTAATTTTTTGAATTCAAAAAACAAAAATTTTAAAAAAACAAAATTTTAAAAAGACAAAAAAAGTTAAGTAATAGGAACATTAACCAAACCCCATTTGGATTGAAATCCAAATATATTTTTATTTTTATTTTTACTATTACTAAAAAATTAAAAGTCAATATTCGAATCCAAACTACACACTAATGCACCCCATCGACACACACACACACACACACACATATATATATATATAATAGGAAAATTAGATTGGGTAATATTTTTTAATCACTTAATTTAATAGATGATCGAATTTTTTTTATTTAGTAAAATGTCGTTTGTCATTTTTTAGATTTGGTCAATAATAATTGACTAATAATTAATCAGTAATTAACTAACGGTCAACCAGATTGATATAAATTTATATTTTTGTTATATTAATCATTAATTATTGTAGTCAATCACTAATTGACCAAATTGATTGACCATTATAAAGGAAAAAAAAAAAGCATTTTAACTATTTTTAAAAAAAATTTGATTATTTGTTAAAAAACTTAGCGTTGTTTGATTTATCAGTTGGAATGAAAATTTTAAATTAGAGTTGGTTGATTTTTAAAAATAATTATAAATTATGTTGATTTTTCAGAAAAAGATGAAAACTGAAATAAAAAGATATAATTTAGTTTAGATTAAACTTAAATATGAAACAAAACATTATTAAAAAAAAAAAAGCTATTTACATCTAAATCCCTATATATTATATATTGAGGGAAAAATTTTTGTGGTGGAATTTTGAGAGGAAAGGAAAACATAGTAGATAACTTGTCTACTCAATTTCTTTAGGCTCTTAGCTGACGAAAGAGGGAACCTTAGCAAAAACAGAACAAAAGAGGAGAGTACATCTATCTTTATCCGACACTGACAAGGGTGTCGTTTAGAGATCTCCCGCCAGAACCAATACAGATGAGAAAATAGAAATGGTCCCATCTTCTTCACTGATTTCATATCTCAACCGTTTTTCAAATTTCTCAACCGTTGAGCTCTGGAACTCCGCCATTAGAGAAGCTGTCAATCATGGCCATTCCCACAAAGCCCTCCTTCTCTTTCGCCAAATGAAACAAAATGGTCTCCTACCTGACAACTTCACCTTTCCTTTCGTCGCGAAAGCGTGTTCGAAGCTCGCCGATCTCAGATTCTCTCAAATCATTCACACCCACGTTGTCAAATCCCCGGTTTGGTCCGATGTCTTTGTGCAGACGGCCGTGGTCGATATGTATGTGAAGTGCAATCAGTTAGGCGACGCGCACAACGTGTTTGAGAGAATGCCTGTGAGAGATGTGGCTGCTTGGAATTCGATGATTGTGGGATTTGCTCAGTCGGGTTTTCCCGATAAAGTTTTCTGCCTATTTCGCCGGTTGAGGTTTGCAGGGATCCAGCCTGATTCGGTCACGGTCATGGGGTTGACTCAAGCAACTACTTTGCACTCGAAGAATGTGGAGTTGTTGAAAGCAGTTCATTCGCTTGGAATTCGAATTGGGTTGGACGCCGATATTACTATAGCTAACACTTGGATCAGTGCCTATGCAAAGTGCTGTGATCTGGACTAGCCAAGGTCGTGTTTAATGGGATTGACTTGGGTTTGAGGACGGTTGTCTCATGGAATTCACTGATAGCAGCATACTCCAACTTTGAGAAATTTCTTGATGCTCTAACTTGCTATAAGAGGATGTTGCTTGGTGGATATATACCCGATTCGAGCACTATTGTTGGCTTTTGTCCTCATGCGCACGACCTGAGGCACTGCTCAAGGCGCTTTGGTTCATTGTCATGGGATTCAACTTGGCTGTGATTCGATATTTCAGTGGTTAACACTCTGATATCCATGTATTCCAAGTGTGGTGATATTTTTTCCGCTAGACATTTATTTGATATCATGCCTTGTAGAACATGTGTGACCTGGAATGTTATGATTAGTGGCTATGCTGAAAAAGGGAATTTAGTCGAGGCGTTGAAGTTGTTTGACACAATGGAAGCAGCCGGTATGAAACCTGATTTGGTGACTATGCTTTCTCTTATCTGGGATGTGGCCAAACAGGATCACTAGAGCTTGGTAGATGGACCAACGACTATGCCTTTTCAAATGGATTAAGGCACAACACCGTAGTTTTCAATGCATTAATCGACATGTATGCTAAATGTGGAAGTATGTACAAAGCTCGGGAGCTTTTCTATGTCATGCCAGAAAAAACTGTTGTCTCCTGGACAACAATGATTTCGGGTTGTGCTTTAAATGGTGAAGTTAAAGAAGCCTTGGACCTTTTCAACACAATGCTGGAGTCGGGCATCAAACCAAACCACATCACATTTCTCGCTGTTCTTCAAGCTTGTTCTCATGCAGGTCTCCTTGAGAAAGGAATGGAATGCTTTGATACGATGACAAATGTGTATGATATAAATCCTTGCTTAGACCATTATTCGTGCATCGTGGATCTTCTTGGACGCAAGGGAAAGATTAAAGAAGCATTGGAGCTAGTTCAAAATATGCCTTTCAAACCCGATGCTGGCATATGGAATTCATTGCTAAGTGCTTGCAAAATTCACCGAACATACAAATCGCTGAGTATGTGTCTCATCGCCTCTTTGAGCTCGATCCCTTGGTTGCTATTCCTTACGTTGAGATGGCAAACATATATGCATCGGATGGAAAGTGGGACAGAGTTAAAGCGATTAGAAAAATGATGAAATGTAACAATGTGAAGAAATCTCCAGGGAAAAGCACCGTTCAAGTAACGGGAAGCCGCACAGTTTTGCAGTTGAAGATAGGGGTCATCCTGAAGGTTTGTGTACATATGAAATGTTGGAGAGTTTAATGTTGCAAGTGAAAGAAGGTTTCTCAGCTCAATCTGAGTTATACTTTGGAATGTGAATTAAATGAAGCGTTTGAATTTTTTTTTTTTTTTGGCTGAAGTTTATAATGAACAAATCATCAAACAGTGATATAAATCTACAAGAAATGATCATTCTAACGTGGTGTTTGGTTCATAGATTTGGACAGAAAAGTTTGGTTTAAATTCAAATTTTTGTATACGAAAATACTATAGAAAAAAGTTAGAATTGTGATTAAAGCTTACGAAATAAATGACACCTAAATATCATAGATATATTTCTTTCATTACTACAAATGACGGATTATTATTTCTCAATTCAACACTTGTTTTGTTATGAGTTTGAGAAATTCAAAAGAAATTAAGTCATATTTTCCTAAAAAAAAAAAAAAAAAACATTTTTAGAAGACGTACTTTGTCAAATGAAAGTAATTAAAGATATGCTCAAAGCACAAATGAATCACATACTTATCAAGGCAGCTCTAGAGTCAACTCAAATCACAAAATATGATTAACGAAACACAAAACGACTTGATAAACAATTTTGAAAAATCAGAAAATTAGAACTATTTGTACCAATTGAAAGTAGCAAAAAGGAAAAGGATTATTTTCATTTTTGGTCCCTAAATAAGAAGTTCAATCCTATTTTAGTCCCTAATTAAACTTCTAAACTTTGCAGAATCAATCCTTGAATGGTCCTTCCCGCAAAAGCATTGTTAAAAAAGGGATTGTAATCACCTTTTTTTAGAGTAAATTTCGTCACTTTGTCAAAACACTTGTCCGCCCCAACATTAACCTTAATTGAAAGGCACTTTATCTTCACATGGTAATTAGAGTTTAATTTTTAACAGTTTTTGAAGTGAATGATTATTACATGATAAATTAATAATTTGAGGACCGATTCTGAGACGTTTTAAAGTTTGATGGCTAAAATGGGAATGGACCTATAATTCAGGATCAAAAGTGAAATAAACCCTAATAATATCTATAATATAAAAATATATATATATATAATTAAACAGGGCGAGTAAACAGGTAATAGAGTAGGGGTCTCCAAAACTTGGCCTCGTTCCTAACCTGTGATTTTAATCCGTTTATGTAACTAGAACCATTTAGATTGAGTTATCCCCGCCTCATTTAAGTCCCCACAGGATTAACGGGAAAAATTGTTATCACTTATATATATTTGATTAAAGTACAGTTTGTTTTAAAAAATCTTGGATTTAGATATAATGTTCTTTGAATTAAATATTTGATTATAACGTTACATATAAACAAAACTCACGTGATAAGAATGTATTCAATTTTTGTATAATTTGTTATAGAATATTGACAGAATGACTGTTGGCATTACAGTAGAAAAATTCAGGGATGTGTGATGATTATAATAAAAAGTCAATGGCCAACCTGAAATTGAGCATATAATTCATGGATTATTTATAAAACCAACCCTTATATTTATTACTATTGTTGTTGTTGTTGAAATTATTAATAATATCATTTTTATTATCATCATTATTTATTTATTTTTAAACATTTATTCATTTATTTATTGGCTAAGGAGACCCTAGTATTTATATATCTCCTTGTTTCTAAACTCTTTAGTTGTGAACCACAATTCCCGACTACTGAACTATAAAAAAAAAAAAAAAAAAAAAAAAAAAAAAAAAAAAAAAAAAAAAAAAAAAAAAAAAAAAAACCGAACTGAACGTTTATTAAGTGCAAAACAATTAGGTCTTTCCTCAACTCTTCTCCAATTTAATTTGTCGGGAATCTGAATCGGTTATAGGTGTCGGTCGATGGAGATGAAGAAAGAACAAGAATGGAAAAAAAAAAAAAATGAAGAATGAAGAAAGAGACAAAGTGGAAACTCTATGCGACCAATACGTCTTCAAATTCTACTACAACTTCTGTTTTCGATCATCAAGGTATATATATAATGAAAAGGTAAAGAAAAATACAACCATGTGTTTCACATAAATTTGTTTTTAATTTTTATTTTTATTGTCAGTCACTTTTACTCTTGATTGCGTGGTTAAAAATATTTCAATATTTCTATTTAATAATTGGAAAAATGTCATTAATTTTCCTGAATTTTGTCACTAGTATTTGTATACCCCATGAATTATAAAATGTACCTATTGTTCCTCTAAATTTTAACATGATGTCAAGTTGTCCTCTGTTAGTTTCCATTAATTTTTCCATTATCTTTAATGTCAAAATGTCCCTAAACTTTGCTTTTGTATTAAAATGTCCTTTAATCTTTAATATTTGTGTCAAATATCCCATAATCTTTAATATTTGTATTAAAATCCCCCTTATCTTTAATATTTGTGTCAAATGTCATATTATCTTATTTTAATTATCTAATATTGTATAATTACCTAATAATTATTAACTTTTTAGAATAGGTAAAAAAAACTATATTTTTGATTCTAATAGAGTGATATGCATATTTTTTTAATCCACTTTTTTTTATTTTACTTATTTTAATCCAAGTTTATTTTGGTTATGGGTTTATTTATGCATAACCATAATTGGTAAGACTTAGATGCAGGATTTCGACTTCAAATATGTTGTTTACTTAGTCTACATAATTTAAAATCATAATCATAACGAATTTCATTCTCGTGTTTGCTTAATCATATAATTAGAATAAGAATTGTAAATTTACTCTAATTACCATTCCGAGTTATATTTCTTAATTTAAAAAATGAGTGGTTTGGATATTTGGTACAATATTATTAATTATAATTAAACTAAAAATTGTAATATTAGAACAATAAAATAATAAACATAAGTTGTGTAGTTTTTTCAGTTTAAAAAACCAAAATGAATGTAAATTTGAATTAAAATAAGCAAGATAAAAAATAGTGGGAAAGATACATTTGCTTTTATTGAAAAAAAAATAATTTTTTTACCTATTCTAAAAAATTAATAATTATTCGGTAATTATACAATAATAGAAATTAAAATAAGATAAATGTGACAGTTTGATATAAATATTAAAATTAAGGGGTAGTTTTCACAAATATTAAAGATCAACGGGCATTTTAACACAAATATTAAAGATTATGGGACAATTTGACACAAGCAAAATTTAAGGGGTACTTTGACATTAAAGATAACTTAGAAACTAACGGAAATTAAAAGATGGGGCAACTGACTCACGTGTAAAGTTCAAGAGACACAATAAATATATTTTATAGTTTAGAGGACATATTGACACTAGTGACAAAGTTCAAGAGGGATTTATAAAATTTTTCTTCATAATTGATAGAGAGTGATGTCATTATGTTTCTGCAATTATTATTTTTCTCTTCAAAACATTGGCTACTGTAATTATTGTTGGTAGCCTAGGGAAATCATTATTCGTTAAATATTTTGTTGCTGAAATAGTTTGTTTAAATGTTTGCCTTGATTATCCAATATATGATTATTATTGATATTTTGTTATCTTGGTATTTAGTTTGTTCCTCTCTAACTATTCTCTTATTCTTATTCGTATCGGGGTTTATTTAACTAAAAGAAGAGAAAGTGTTGTTGTTGTAGTTTTTTTTTTTTTTTTTTTTATTTTTATATAATTATTATGTTGTATTTTACTTCTTTTATCAAGACCGTGAAAGTTGTTGATCTTCCACATTTTTTTTTTCTTTTTAGGGATGTAAATATTATTCAGAACTTTTCTCTTTTGCAGTACAAGCATAATGGTTCTGAATTTGGAGCATTATATATAGCTTGTGAAAGGTTTTGTATCTTTGCTCTTGAATTTAGACCATTAATGGTTTGAGATTAAGCATAGGTTTGGATCGTCGGATGGAGTTAAAATTTTTAAATGGAAGTTGGTTGATTTTTTAGAAAATAGTTACAATTTTTATTCACTAAAAAAAAAAAGACAAAAATTCAATCGAAAAATATATAGTTTAATTAAAATTAAAATAAAACATCAAACAAACCCTAAGACACAAACCATGATCAGCCTCCTACGCATTCTCATGGAGCACCCTAAGTACTGGCTAAGCCTCATGATCATCTAAGTGCACGCCTAGAGGGCGTACATGTCCGAAAATTGGTGCATCACTTTGTCCGAAGACAACGCCTGGGTGAAAGGAAGAAGAACTTCATTTCTACAATGGAGGGAGGACACACGCTTTCGGAAAGAAAGACTTCGCATTGATGACTAGGCTATACTGTGGTACATTGCCTACAATTAAGGATGTGAAAAGTCTCATCAGAGAGAAGTTCTTCAGCGATTTAAAGTGAGAGCTTCATGAGAAAATGAGAGCTTCATTGAGATGCTCAAATGCATCTAAAACAGAGATGGAATAACCAAAAGGGTAAAAAAGGAAATTTACGCTATTAAATCTCCAATGTCAGCCATTTCCCTAATTGAAAAATAATAATAATAAAAGAAAAGAAAAGACATCTATTTTAAACTGTGTGGGAAAAAGACCACCTGACCTAATTTTTCTTTAACTCTTATTGATAGAATTCTTAAGTATATATATATATTATATCAATCAATAATTGACTAAAGTTCTAGTTATTCAATGATTAACTATTTCAAAAATAGTGAACAATATATAATGACAAGTTACTAATACTAATATATTTTTGTAGCTTACATCCAATGAGATTGTGGTTAGCCAAGCTGAATGGGATCAGGAATATCGGGCCCTTTCTTGAAGCCAAAAAAAAAAAAGCTGACGTGCCGGTTCCACTGCCCGAAGACTCGGATTTAGAGGACTTCGTCACACCACCAAGAGAAAAGGGTCCATACCTAGAGGATCCAAGACCAGAGGTAGACGGCTTGGAGCTTCTACAAACAATTTTGTAGAAGCAGTCGCAGATGGAGAAAAAAAAAAAATGCAATGTACTCCATGCTTCAAAAGATATGCAAAATGCTTGTAAGTGATCCTAAGGACGACGGTAGGGATAAAATCAAGAATAAACGAATATGAATTTGATATCGACAATTTCCTTGCCGATGTGTAATGATGTCTTGGTGAACAACGATGCAACAGCTATCGAAGGTGAAGCTAACAAGCAGGTAAACCATTTGTTTTAGTTTTACTAAATTAAAATTTTGTTTGGTTAATTATTGATTAACTTGGTTAGTCATTGATTCATTTTGATTAATTAATGATTGATTACGAGTTTAATAAAAAAATATTAGAAACTGAAACTATTTGTTTGTTAGGATGTAAATGCTACAAAAAGTGGCAATCAGGATAACAAAGCTGAAGAGGGTGTAATGCAAACAAAAAAAAAAAAAAAAAAAAAATTCCACGTACAAGAGAAATGCTTGTGAAAGGAAAAGGAGACAAGGATACCTGTTAAGCCAGAAGATAAAGGAAAGGCCTGACAGTTTTTCCGAAGATATTTGAAGATGAAACACATATACAACGTTAATTAGTGTTTTCGTGAAGCTGTCTGAAAATCTTTTGAAGTGTTGGGACAATTTCTTTTCCTTTCTCTTACTGACTTCATGTCTGGAAATGTTATTGACATAGCAGGATTTGGAAAGTCAAATGGACATGAATATTATTACATTTTCATTACATTTGGAGATCTTATGAAAATTCATATTCTACATTTTATTACGAAATCACATGGGATTTGGCTCATATGTTGATTTACCACCAACTATAATCCAAATTACTAAGAATTAAAGAGAAAGAAATAAATGTCAATTTTGTAACAAATAATTGAAACAAATAACAGAGTTTTAAATTATTAGAACAAAAAAAAAAGAAAATAACAAATTTATTATATGAATAATCTAGATACTAAAAATAAATTTCCTATCTACTTATTAAATTCATTTAGTGATGACAGTAGTAATGTGATGACTATAGTATAACCTCACAGGATATTATAGCAAAAAATCACCCACTATACTAGCCACTGTAGTAGAATTAAGCAAGAAATCCTGAGACTTCCTTCATAATAGTATTCGTTTTCCATGGAAGCGTCAGCAGAGAAGATCATAACCCCATTCACCGCAAACCCACTGTCCTCCAACAACCTCAACGCATCGAAAAACGCGTCCCCTTGGATCCCCCTCCCGCGACCTCGTAGCTCGGCAGCAGCTTCGCCGCGTCGAACTGCGCCGATCTCAGCCTGTACGTCTGCAAGTACCCCCTCGGAGTACGGACCCTGTCGGTGTAGAATTGGTAGTTCACGAAATCGATCACTTCCTCGTACCGATCGAAGAGCTCGATGTACGGATCGACCGTCGTGTAGAACGGCGCAATGGTGGCGACGGAGATGACGCTCTGGTTCTTCAGGAGAGAGATCAATTCGCCGATGCAGTAGGCGAAGGAGGAGTTTCCCTTGGGGAAGTTCTCGTAGTCGATGTCGATTCCGTCGAGGTCGTAGGTTGCGGCTATGGCGGAGAGGGAGGAGAAGGCGGCGGAGATCCAACGGTCGGGGTTGGGCGGATCGTACCAGCGGAGGACGGTGTCGCCGAGGCTCCAGCCGGAGAGGCTGGCTAAGGCTTTGACGTTTGGGTATTGGGCCTTGATTTGGGCCACGGATTCTGGGGTCAGGGTTGAGGCCCAATAAGGGGAGAAGTTACCGTTGTTGGGCTTTCCAGAGGGGGTGGCGTCGATAGCGAAGCTGAGGATGAAATGGAAGAGATGTTTGGGGAGATTGGGACGGATTTCAGTTTCACCGGGACGCCTGTGGCTCCTATGTACTCCATCATCACTTTTCCATCTGCATCAAAAAAAATGAGAAATGAAAAATTGTATAAAATATTATTGTTGAAGAAATTAAATTAAGTGAATAGTAAGTAGCTAGCTCATTAGGGAAATTTACTTTCAGTGAATAATTATTTACAGAGTAAATTTGTTATGGGATTTAGAGATAAGTAACTTCTTTTAAAAAAAAATTTAACAAATAATTGAAGTTTTTAAAAATTAATTAAAAAAAACTTTTTTTTAAATAATCAATCAATTTTTTTAATTACTTATTAATAATCGATTATATAATATTATTAATTTAATAAATCAACGATTGATTATAATTAATCATTGATTGAACTAATTTACTGTAATTAATCATTGATTAATTATAACGTAAATCATAAATTATAATTATTATTGATCATAGTTAATTGATAAAATCTATATAAAAAAAAAGTTAAACAGTAATTTTGCTAAATAAAAAAAAATCTTTAGCTTCGGTGATCAAAATAGGCTACCCAATCAATTTTCATTTGTTATTTTTATTTTTATTAGCTTAGAGTTTGAAAGGAAAAAGAAATCAGTCTTGCATGTGTTAAATGTAATTTGGTATAATCTGACATCCCTTTTATTTTTTTTTTTTTTGAACATTCTAATGATATGGCCAAAGGAAGCATTGTACTGCAAAACCAAGGGTAGGTTTGGTAAATGAATTTTAACTCACAATTCAAAATTTTTTTTTTTTTAATTTAGTGATGGGGAATTTGAACTCTTCGTCTTATAATAGAATCAAGTATAGAATTTCATTTCATTAAAAAAAAAAAAAAAAAATAAAATTATAAAATTATGCATACAATCACCAATTCAGTTTTTATTTTTTTTTATATGGCATTTTTTCTTCTAAAATTTGAACTTTTTATAAATAAAAATTCAAGCACATTTGTCAAAACTTTAGGGGGGAAAAAAACCATATGTCAAACAGGCTCTTGTGGTTTGCTTTTTGTAAACAAGTTCTTTAGAACACGGAATAGAGGCAACATATTTATAAAGAGAGCATATGTATACAAATTGTTATGAAATTTCTCTTTAGATGCCTTAAAATAAAGTTTTAAAAAGGAAGATAAGTAGGTTAGAATGTGATGACCTGTTTTTAATTCGTATACCAATATTGTATAGAAAAGTAATGGTTTATGCCAAATACTAAACAGTCATTTTTTATGAATCCACTAATCCGATAGTTCTTCATTTGTCAATGTATGTACTTAGTAAAATGCTTCACACCCAATCAGTTAAGTTGGGTGTATCTTATTTCACAAGAAAAGTTTCAATAATTGAAATATATAACTATGTCTCTTTTGATAAAATAATATCTCAAATTTTTTCGTAGTTACTCACTTAGAAAAATTTTGACTCCATCACTACCAACAATGTAGTGAGTTCCAATGCTATGCCATAAAGCTTAGAACTCCATGAAAAAAGAAAAAAAAAATGGGGGGATTGAAAAATGTTTGACAGCCGATATTGCGTTTTCTTGCAACAATTTTTTTTTTTTTTTTTTTTAAGGAAAAGAGAGATCGTACGAATAAACCAAAATTTCATTTGTATACTTGTAAGTTTTTTGGACCAGATATGAACACAAACTATAAGCAAAGAAAGCACATTGTCTTTAATCTTCGATTTTGTTTTGTCTAAACCCTTTTAATGAAGGAAAAAAGAAGAGAGATTGCGTACCCGAAAATTGCAGAAAGACGAGAGCAACCGTGGCGACATGGAGGAGAAAGAAAGGAGGTCCGGACATGGTGATTGAGTTGATTGAATGACTATGAAAATCAACAAATTATTCTTACGTTTATATAGTTGTCTCTGAATATGGCTCTTATAGATGTCTTAGAATATGCCGGCCTAAGAGGATTAATTAAGAAATCAATGAATTAAGAAATGGAATTGACCGAATAGAGCTAAAGTTTAGAATGGTAATTGGACAACTTATGAAAGGGACAGGAAGTTTCTTGGTGAATGTCATTCGGCTTCTTGTAGTGACAATATCAAGGCTCTTCATTCACGTTCATCTGATTTTAGCCGTCCATGACTAAATCATCAAGGTTGAATGGTAGTATACTTGTAGTTTATTGACATTAATAAATAAAATGTCAATACTACAATGAATACAAAAATAAAAAATAAAAAATAAAAATAATATCTTAGATGTCTTAATGCATAATGATATTTTAGTTGTCATAACTACTTTTTTATAATAAAGTTTAGGCTTTTGATTTTGTGAAATAAAAGTTTTAATTTCTTTACATGATGAATAATTACAGTTACAAGTATAACTTTTTAATAATATCACATCTGACTCCACCAAAAAATATCAAGCTCCAATCATCTTATTAACCAACAAGGCAACAAACAATAAATGCCACAACTATGTTTGCTACGAGTCATAGAATTTGAATATCTTATTTTCAAGTTCAAATAAAGAGTCATTGTCACTAATTCATTTTAATAAATTACAAGAAAAAAAATTTTTTTTAAAAGGCCATTAATTTTCAGGAGAAGAATAGTTTCAGAAAACAGTCGTTAGTTCCCTAAATAACAATACATAATGAAAAAATATATTGCATTAAAATCAACGCACCAGACTTGGTAATTACTTAATTTTGACATGTTCACATACTTTAGCAGAAGGGGCTGATATGACAATTGGGTGATAATTAAAAAGTAATTCAAAATTTTTTATAAATTAGCACCAAGAAAAGTTGGAAACAAAGTACAAGGTTTAAGGTTGAGCTCAAACTGCCGCATTTGGTCAAATGTTGGAATACGAGTGCAACGGAAAAGCAGCCAAATGTAACTTTGAGGACATGCCATGTTTTGATTCTTAACGGTACGGCTACAAAATAAAGTATAATTGGATGCAGCCAATGCCTTGTGAGTTCGTTAGATGCCATTGGATGTGCGATGACACGAGTGAAAACCCGAACTCGTCCTTCAAATATAATTGAATTAGGTTTCTTTCTGTTTTATTGTTGAGTTTCAAAATTTTCAAATTGGCTAAAAGATTAGTAGTGATATCAATGATTTTTTTTTTTTTTTTTTTTTTTGCTACTCTGGTATAAATGTTTCCTTTATTTAGTTTAATTACCAAACAAAACATTTATTATGTACAAACAAAATGGCTAATGCCCGCCAACTTATCAAATCAAGTTGAGTTACTAACTTCATCAAGCCGATAACCATCAGCCAAATTAGAACAAGTAGTAGGGTTGTAACACTCTCTAATTTTCATCATGGATCTTCATAGCTTTTAATGAAGAAAGTATGACCATTGTGCATTATATGTTTTTCTCATGACAATTGAAGGAGATTTAAATATCCCGATCTCGCGCATGACAAAAGGAGCATAGCATTTTCGTGTGTTTTTCCCCAAAAATATTAATTGCAGCAAAACTTATTAAATTAAATTCCGAATGAAAATTTTAACATCAAAACTTTAATCAGAATGTTGAAATTAGTCAAGTATAGAGTTTTTTTCAAAATTCAGTTCCATGCAAATTTTGTAATTTGACAAAATATGATGTCCAAAATATAATTTTTATAGAACATGATGGGTTAATATACAATTTTCAAAATATGTGGGTCAAATTATAAAAGGTCGAGGATTTCTAAACGTTTCTAATTGGCTATGAGTGGAACACCACCCACTACAACCATAGAAATTTAGTTTGATTAAAAAGTTAAAATAAAGAAATGATGAAGGGATTAATATCCATCACTTCTCGTTCATCTGAACAAGTTTCTAACACTCTTTCCTCTCTTTTCTTCAATATCTCTCTTTAAATTTGTCACCCTTGCTAACCACCCAAGAAAAACTCACTCCACCACTCTAAATGCTTAAATCTCCACCTCATTTCTTCCCAACTTGTAGTGTAACAATACCCAAAACTTTGTTCATCTTCTGAAAGCTTTTTCCAGCCCCAAAAATCCATCTTTAGTGGCTATAAATTTGAGTTTTGAAGGAGATTGGTGTTTTAGAAATATTTTCCTCATCCTTGTTTTATAACTCAAATTTTCTCTTATGGCTGAGCTTAATCTATGATTATTTGGTGTTTTACGATCGGGTATTTGATTAAAAACATTTTTGGTAGTGGCTTATTAAATTTGAATCAGGTTTAGAGTATTGCATGCTATATGTTTGATAAAAGGCTCAGATGTAACTTTTTATGACCAGTTTTAAAGATTTGATTTTCGACAGATTTTCTTGAGTGCTTTTGTCTGATTTATTATTTTTCCTTTAAAGTAGGCATCTTAAACTTTAACTTTGTTTTCGAATCACCCAAATCGGATTTTTCTAAAATTAGTTATGATTTTTACAAATTCATGTAAAAAAACCATTCAAATTTTTTATGGACCTGCTTTAACTTGGGATTACGAGCTGATTTTGAGATGTTTAAAACTTTCAAAACCTATCATACTATAGCTCTAAGCAAAGCTCTTTGAGTCTAGTTTGATTTGAATGTGGTTCCATAATTTTTGGATGTACCTACAGTATATTATGAATATTTTCGTGAGTCGATGAATCTGTCTTTTTGCAAAGACTTGCCTTATGTAAACTAGTTGAAAGCCGATATTTTGGTATTAACAACTAGTTGAAAATATGGTTTTATTACTAAAAACTAATATAATAGTTACTGAAATTTCAAACATATTTGTATGAGTTTTAATGTCATGTTTTGGTGACAAATGGTTTATTTTCGATTATGAAAAATTTGACAAAATTGAAATGTCGATAAGTTAAGTAGAAATCTTATTTTTTGAAGTTTCGATAATAGATTTGACAATACCGAATGATTATACTAAACTCATGTTATGAGTTTGTTTACTTTTGGTTTTCATAAAGAAATCGTATTTATAATGATTAACTAGCTTCATAAAGCCCATAACCATGGAGCCAAATTAGAACTAGTAGTAGGGCTCAACAAGTAGAGACTAAATTTAACCCAGAAAAGATCAGAAGCATTAGTTTCCACTGAAAAAATGACTGACTGTCTACATTTCTCCGAATATTGTTTTGCATTAATCACCATAATTATGAATACCTAGCACTTAATACTCAGCATAACCTGTACATTTTTGTCATTCCGAATGCTTTTTCGAATTACATATACACTCGGGGTAAGGATTTTCATAGAAAGATTCTTCCGTCCTGAAGCGTCCTCGACCTTTTATTCCCGGTGACGGACCATATCTCTTCCTTGGAGCTCCTTGCCTGCAGTATTCAGAAATTCCAAGTGCTTTTCTTCCTCAAAAACTCATCTCAATGAGGTCTTTGAACAAAAAGTATTGGATGATAATCATTTCGTTGCGATAAAGTTACCTGTTCAAATGCATCCGCTGCACAAGATGAGGCAAAGAAGATTCTTCTAGCTCACCACTTTCAAGCTTGTCAAAAATTTCAACCAGTCCTTTCCTGAAAAACAAATCTAATGAGATCAAGAGAGTGTATACAAAAATTTCTTTGCATGCGATCAGAGATCTTATTGCATAGATTACCCAGAGTGGAAACAAGAAACAAAAATAGGAAATAACAATCAAATTCTCCGATTGGCAGATGATAGTCTGCGGAAATGCTATCATTTCCGTAGAAAAAAAGGATCCAACACATCAATAGCTTCACAACAATCTTCATATACATTTGAAACATGGTACAGAGCTTAAATGCAAGATTAAAGTTTTCAAGCAATGAATATTTATATTTCGTATATATCACAATTAATGGGCTGAAAAGATGAAAGAAATAGGCTAGCATGACAATGAATCATGGTTTTATGCAGGGTTTTCTGAATTTTGAAGAAGGCACACATAAAATTCAGAAGCTTCGAGCGCTTGTGATATTCAATTTCAAACTAACAAATGGCGCCAGGTTCACAAAATAATTAGTTCCTACCTATCTGGAGAGATTGTCTTGCGGTGGCCTAGGAATCTGCGGTGTCCCTCAACAGCTCTTGCCATGTTACCAGAATATGATGGAACAAACACATCACTCTCAACAGAAATAATGTAATCAAGAGCAGCAGTTTGAGTTGCATGATCAGCAAATGCTCTCAGCTCATCCTTGGTAGCAAGCGTTTCCTGTCACCATCCGACAAATATATCATGATTGCAGCTTACCGGAAGGTTTGCGCTATCATCAAGTTGCTTTGTCTAAGCAATAAACAAACAAACTCGTTGACAAACCTTGAAAACGATATTTGGGAAACGGGATTTGAGCTCTGAAAGGAAAGTATCTCCACCATAGATTTCCCCAGCTGCAATGTAAATTTGTGTTGATGAAGGGTACCCAAGAGCTCGAAGAAATATCCCCATCTCCTTGGGAGTTAACGGACAAAAGCCTCCTCCTCTTTGCTCAGTTGCATTTATGCTTTTGACCTTCCAGTGATTTGTGTTTTCCCTAGAAAAATAGTATAACAGATATAAGCAATATACTACATAAGAATGACAAAAGATAAAGACATTGGCCTCTATCACACAGCACATCTTCACGACAACATAGATATGCTCACCTCATTGTCTTGAGCTCCTCAGATTGGGAAACGGTCAAACCATATGTACAACCGTAAAAGATAGCATGTCTTTCTCATATCTCAGATGAAGAGCGATGTATCTTCCTCCACGTGACCTGAGCCGCTCCACCAGCTTCTGTGGTGTCACCGTCATGCATGCTCAGAACCTAATGTAACAGGAATTCCCATAGGAGACTACTTAAATGCATCAATACGCATCTGGGAAGGTGGAGCTAACTTGAAGCATTTTGACAATCATTATTTAACAGATATGCTTGACCAATCTTACTATAATGCACTAAAAGTTTCCAAATGTTCCCAAAACAGAAACCATAGTAAACGGGTTTTTACATTTGGCTAGTCACGGACAGAACAAAATACCAACAATGAATATTTAAATTTGGATGAAAATCTCAATTCAGACCTTTCCAAGGCTCTCTATTGGAAGAGAGAAGCGGAGAGCTTGATATAGAGCACGACACCTTAACCTCTGGATATCAACAGGTAAATCATTATTTGCAAGGCGAGAATCTGATTTTGCAACATGAATCACCTACACAAATTCATTTTATAAATCATTGCATTCTATGTTTATCATCAGGAGAAATACAGTGTGCAATATTTTTTGACATTGAAGCAAGTGAATTAGAAAGGATGCTCTCTGATATCTTCATAAGGTCGTATTCACTAGCATGTCATACAGTAAACAATGCCAAAAAAGAATTCTTAAGATGGTCAGACTGAAGGAAATTGGTGAAAAGTAGTCTGTAACAACATCCTCGGAAAGAAGTCAAGGAGCTGAAAATACACCTATTAGAACCATGTTCTCCTAGTTCAACTAAGAAGCCAAAAGATTAACAATGCTGATTCACATCAAGAATAAGCTGAGATGTAGAAAATAAACTTCAATAACCATGCTCTATCATTATTTAAGTTTAACAAAAAAGCTAAAACAAACCTGATAGTCTTTCCACAGTTGCTTCGTCTCCTCATAGTAACCAACGCTGGCCCAGGAAGTGAAATGCTTCCGAGCTCGAGGAGCTGTTTCCAATTGCTTAGGAAGCTCCTTGACTATCTGGATGTCTCCTCTTAAGGTTTTGATGAAATAATTTTCATCAAATGTATCTGAAAATACACTGACAAGGGTGGTGCCCCACGTAATAAGAGACATTCCAGTGAAACAAAGTGAATAGTAAGAAACAAATCTAAAAGAGGGAAAAAGAAAGAAACCAACAAACTCTAGAGATGTCAAGCAGGAGAAAAAGAAAGCTTGCAAGGGTGATTACCTTGAGTCATGCCAAAATGACCGTTTATCTAGTTGAGGAATGATTAAAGTTGCATTCATAATCCGTGCAACAGCCACCATGTCCGCTATCTATTAAAATTTTAGCTTATTAAAATTGAAAAGAAAAATACAAAAAAAAACTGGTGCAGGTGAAGTGATGAAGCCCTCAATTCCCTAATTTTTCAAAAAAATAGTCATATTATTTAAACATATGAATTTACGCAAATTGGAAACATTATCTTTCTCCATGCAATACTAACAGTTAAAAATAGAAACCAATGTGGCCAGTACTAGACAACTAGAAATTCTCCAATGCCTAGATGTTTCTTCACCCTTTCAAGATTTCAATATTCCCTAGATACTTAATTAACCGCCTCCAAAAGTTTAAAAAGCAAAATAAAAACAAACTTACTTTAAGAAGTGACTTTAAATGTAACAAAATGCTCTAAGAACATGTATCTAGAATCAAGCACTGGATGATTATGATGATTGTCTTTCCCCTTGACACTCTGAAGAAGCATGTGCACTATACATGTTAAGTTCAGCAAAGGGAAAACAGAAGGCGAAAAACTCCTAAAATAATCTAAAGATTTATGGTTCTGCAAAAAAAGAGGGGGAAAAAGCTAATACATCTAAAACAAAAGAAATTAAAAAAAAATAAAAAAAAAAAACCTGGGAATTGTGGAGGGGTAAAACATCAAGGAATGTGGGTTATCAACTTACACCGGTACGCATCTGATTTAGTCCTCCATTACTTCTCACAGTCATGTAGCGTTCTGAATTTATGGCAGCTGACGTTTAACACGTGAACCACTGGTCAGAACAGAAACAGTATAGACTTTGGGGGAAGAGAAAGAACTTGCATGTGCTAGCACACACACACACATATATATATATATATATTCCCTTGACAAGATCAATGAGTGTAGAAATCAGTGCGGTACCAAACTATTCTACTTTTTTATGGAGGAAAAAAAAAAGAAAACCTCAGGAAGAATGTTTCTATTTTTTAAGTTCCAGAAGCACTGAACCACTGACGGCAAAAGTATGTTTCTATTTCTGACACTAATATGGAAAGAAATATAACTCAGAAGATCTAGACTCTAGTAATGGTATATAAAAACATACAACTTTCCTTACCTTTATATTTAGCAGTTGGCTTGATACATGGATGCAAATCATAGCTAAAAGGAGCATCCCAGAGTTGCCCATCTGGAATCTTCGGCGATGGAACCAGTCCAACCTTTGTCTATCCAAATCCCAAAACAAACATTAAGGAAGGAACTCAGAACCGAGATTTAAGATCAATAACTTGTCAACTGAGAATTGAAGAGCAAATGAAGTTTTTGTCAAATATCTATTTTGAATTTTGATTATATTTTCATTTCATTTCTGGTCTTGTTTTCGCCAAGTAAGAGATATAGATAGTCAAAAGATGTAGCAATGTGTTCGAGTAAGAGCTCATAGAACTTAACCAAGCAAGGATACAAATTATGAAAATTGTTAGCATGAAACATCATGAATGCAAACGCACCCGACTGTTATGAGTCAGGTTGTGGGAGGGGGTGGCCCCACAAAACTGAAATTATGGTTCTTTTTAGAGATGTGAGATAACTGTTTTGTTCAAAAAGTTCCACTACTCGTTCCTAACAAGTTACATTTAGTTTTATAATGTCTTATTAAGCTGTTTTTCCACAATGTTCATCATTTTCATTTACTTAATCATCTCTACATATATTTTTGACAGTCTTAAATCCACTCTCCAGGGAAATTCTGAAACCCCAACTACGAAATCCATGAAAACAAAATGACCCATCTCCAAAAATTCCAAAATTATCAAGCACCCTCATAATTTCAACAACAAAAACCAAAAATCATAAATTCCTGACCCAAAAACGCATACCCATCTTCAATCAGAGCATCAAAAGCAAAACCCAGTTTCAGAAATCCCCTACAAAGTAAGATAAAATGAACCATTACCTGCAGGGTTTGAGTTTGAGTTTGAGATTGAGATTGAGATTGAGATTTTCTGGGCAAGAAAGTTTGTTGCATCTGTTCATCTTCCAGTGAATTCCTTGTGTAAACCAGAAGGAATAGAAAAACGAAAAAGGCGAAAATACAGAAGATTTGGAAAGTAAGGGCAAGGGGAGATGATTTTCGTGGGAGAAATTTGACAGTGGAGGAGTTTCTGGGGCGGAAAGAGCCTCTCTGAACCATTTCACCAACTACAACACAACACAACTACAGATCTCCCTCTTGTCCTTGCCATGATTGCTTCCATGTAGTAGGAGTATTCAGAAACTACCCGACAACCCGACCCATCCAGCATCACACGTCAGAAAACCGACCCGACTACAAAAAAAAAAAACTTGGATGCCTCAACGACGCCGTATTATCAGCATGCTAGGTGCTCGAACTTAAGGAAATGGCTTTTTTGCACTGCTGTCCCTTGAACTTATCTCATTATTGCCTTTTGCCTCCTTAATTTTTGATTTCACAATTTTTTTTTAACAATGTTAATTTCCTTATAATTAACCTGTACATTGTATATGGGTTATTAATTAGAGTGTATAAGATCGTTTTTAACTAATACACCCCACGAATTTATACTTAAGCATTGACATTTTTATTTTGAGAAAACTAAATTAAAACTTTAAATGTAAAAATTTGGATTATAATAGATGAAATGATTATTTTTGTCATTAATTAAAATAGAATTTGGGAAATATGTCAAAAACCACTAGTAATAAAAATTAATTGCAGAAAACTTTTTAAGTGATGGTAAATAGCATATATATGATAAATAGTGTATTTACAAAACATATTTACAACAAAAACCATTTAAAAAAATTACGAATGAAATGTCTATAGTAAATACCATGTTAATGATAAATAACTTATTTACTAAGTTTGTCCAAAATAAAATATTTACGAAGTATATTTACAATAAAATTACTTAAAAAATTCTCATAAATGAACATATATTATTATTTATCTCAAACATTTTTAAAATAAAAATTGTCATACATGAACAATTTATCAAAAATATGATATTTATCTCAAACATTTTTAAAATATGTTAGTTACTTTAAATTCTTTTAGGGTAGTTTTGCTATAAATTTTTAATTTGAGGGAAACATTAGAAAACAAAACAAACAAAACAAACAAAAAAACAAAAAGCAAAAGCTTAGGGGGCGGTAGTTTGGCTATAAATATTCAATTGCAGGGGAAGATCAGAAAAAACAAAAGCTGAAGGCGAGAAATGCTAGTATGTGATAAGTTCAAGGACACCGATGCAAAAAAAGCCATAAATAAAGAAAGAGGGAAACCCTAACCCTAGGGCACTCATATATGAGTTAAAGCCCTGAGTCCGCCATCTCCAGTCCCCGTCTGCCGTTTTACCATTTTCCCTCTCTCTATCTCTCTCTATCTCTCTCTCTCACTCTAGATCTCAGCCATGGGCGAAGAAGTGAAGGCAGTGATTCCAGAGTCGGTCCTGAAGAAGAGGAAAAGAGAAGAGGAGTGGGCGTTGGCGAAGAAGCAAGAGGTCGAGGCGTTGAAGAAGAAGAATGCCGAGAACAGGAAACTCATCTTCAACAGAGCCAAGCAATATTCCCAGGAGTACGCCGAGAAGGTACTTCGTCTTTTGATCATTTTTTTTTTTGAAGTTTTTTTTTTTTCGATTTATATTTGTTGTTTAATCGTAATCGTTTCGCATTTTGATCTTCTTCAGGAGAAGGAGCTGATCCAGCTGAAGCGTGAGGCCAAGTTGAAAGGCGGCTTTTATGTCGAACCAGAGGCCAAGCTTTTGTTCATCATCCGGATCCGTGGGTATGTTCTTGATTTTTCTGAGTTTGATTTATTGAATTTTTTCGATTTTATTGGCGCTTACGATTTGAAATGAATGACATTTTCAGTATTAATGCAATGCATCCAAAGACCCGAACGATATTGCAGCTCTTGCGGTTGAGACAGGTAGAAAATCCGATTCCTCTGTTGATTGGCTACTTGAGTTATATTGTCATTTGGCTTTGTTTGTGTTATTTGTTGGATTTTCCGAGTCTAGGAATTTATCAAGCAACCTTTTATTTTAACACTGGAACTACTGAGTGAAAAATGGATCGTTTTCGGTCGTTCTGAAGTTATTTTGCTAATTAAAATTTTTGAAAGATTGTTTAACAAATAAAAGATAGTGATGTAGTCATTTTATTAATGGACTAATATGTTTAAACGGAACACTTCTTAGATGTGTTCTTAAGTATTGGTTCGAATTCTTTGGTAGCAGAGTAGTTGTCTAGGTATTTGGCAAATGGGTTAGAATTGAAAATTTTGAAGTTTTTTGGTTGGAACTGGAATTGTGAATACGAATGGATGTTTGGGAGAGAAAAAAGAGGTGTGTGGTTTGGATTTTGTGGAGGGAATCGTGTATAACCAACACCGTCTGTGTCCATCAAAGTAAATGGATAATTAAAAAATAAGCTCTCCCTTCTGATAATATTTTCCTTCTCGGATAAGTCATTTGGCTTTTCTTGCTGGGATTTTAATGCAGCGTGGTTGTGATACCTTGTGCTTGTTTCGTAACATGGGAAACTTGACTTCAAGGCAGTAATGGTGTCTTAGGCACTGATTTTTTGTCTTCTCTTTTCGTGAACAGATCTTTAATGGTGTCTTCCTTAAAGTCAACAAGGCTACCGTGAATATGCTCCACAGGGTTGAACCATATGTGACATACGGGTATGCTTTTATTGTTCGGACTCTTTTCATTGGGTATGATTTAAAGTGGAACAATTTGTCTTGTCAATTGTTTTTCACTCTGATCAATATCTGTACATGATCTTTAGGTACCCTAACTTGAAGAGCGTGAGAGAATTGATTTACAAGAGAGGTTTCGGGAAGCTGAACAAGCAAAGGACTGCTTTGACCGACAACTCCATAGTCGAACAGGTCTGTGGTCTATTCTCATTTTGGTACCCTTTTTTGTTGACGAATAAATTATTTGTAAATATTTCTTGCTAAAACTCTTTGTTTTCGCACAGGCATTGGGCAAGTATGGAATTATCTGCGTGGAAGATCTTATTCACGAGATTGCAACTGTTGGACCTCATTTTAAGGAGGCAAACAACTTCCTATGGCCATTTAAGCTCAAGGCACCATTGGGTGGTCTGAAGAAGAAGAGGAACCATTACGTTGAAGGAGGAGATGCAGGAAACCGCGAGAACTACATCAATGAGCTCATCAGGAGGATGAACTAGGTTTTGGCTTTTTTTTTTGTTTTTTTTTTTTTTTTTTTGTTTCTTTGGTTCAGAGATGATAAGGATTTTGTTTTGTCATCGAAACAAGTCTAAGCCTAAAAATTATTCTTCAAGTCGGACACAGTTTTATCTATCTCTTTACTTTGGATGTCAGAAAATTTTGTTGCATTTCGGAACTTTCTAAGCTAGTGTGATCATTATGCATTACAATAGATATTTCATCTCCTGTTGTCAATTTGAGTTTTTTTTTTTTTTTTAATTTAATTTAATTTAATTTTTAGTAGATTTTCAAGACATAAAAGCTTTATAGCACACAGACTAGAGGGATTACAATGGTAGGGACACCACAATCTTTAGTACCAATTGACGTGATACATGAGATATCACATTTTTTCCCCGATTTGTTTAAGCTGTTGCATCAATTAATGAGAAAAAAAATTACATCTATGCACGAAATGTTATCAAAAGGTTAGGATCAAAGTTGATGTTATCAAAAAGTTAGGATTAGAGTTGTGTTCTTGACTCTATTCGACGCTGTTTCAATAAACTGTGAATACCAAGTCTGAGTTGCGTTAACTAGTGATGCCTGGAAGATTCTTCAAGAAATTTTTTTGGCAGATTATCCCTACGCTTTCCATTCTTTTGCAATATCAACATTTTGCAAACCCTTCATTTATCGGTTATATAAGCCTCTCTTGTAATTAGATAGCGGAAACGTTTTCTAGTTTTGAACCGTGGGTTGACAAAGCTGTGTCCCTTGCTGAGTTCGAAGAATTTGATTGAGATTACAAAAGAGGGAACAAATGCAATAAAAGACTTGGGAGTACGAAAATTGGAATGACGATGGAGGCATTTAAGTATGGAACGCAATTTTTTTTCTTATATATATATATATATATATATACACACTCACACAAATATATATGTAAGTTGGGTGTGAGGGTCTCGAACTCGTTATGTTATATTGAACTTAGAAAACTTGGAAAAACACGAAGATTTAGGCATAATGAGGCCATCTAAACTCGATATGTTATATTAGACTTGGAAAACTTGGAAAAATGCGAAGATTTAGGCATATTGAGGCCATCTACACTCGTCGGAAAGAACTTAACAAATCTTATTACGGTTTTTATCTCCAATGCTTCTCTTGCAGTAGACTTAACCTGAACACCAAACTCACCCTTAGTATCAGAGTGGAGTTAAGAAGTTGGTGAAAAATGTTGAGATGAGGATTCAGTTGGGTTTGGATACAAAGCATTTGTCTTCAAAGTGATTTTCGCGTAAAGTATTTACCCCAATTTGAGGGCTCAACCTAATTGGTCATTTTCTGGTTTAGACTTGAACAAATAATAATCCAACACGTATTTAACCAGGGGAGAGCTCAAAGTGGTTGGAGAGCCTAGGACATGGATGGTTCGAAATCCGCTTGGTTGCATTCCCTTGGGGCCATGCCCAATAGTGAAGACACTAATAACTTATCGGGAAACTTCCGAGTGCATGGTGTATAGTTTCTGTAATATTAATTGATGTCTCCCTTGATTAAAACACATAACAACCCAAACCAAAACAAAATGATGTAGCAACTAAACCAAGGTTAAATCGTACTATGATCATATGTCCAACCTCACAATACTGAAAAACAGTAAGTTTAAATGCTCGTGAGAAAAAACACAATTTAAAAGAAAATTTTAAAAATAGGTGTTAACCAATCTTATAATATTGAAGAACAATAAATTTAAATGCTCGTGAAAGAAAACACAGTTTAAAAAAAAAAATTAATAGGTGAAAAACAAAGTGCTAAACGAGCTAGAATTGAATTTCTGAATGGGAGAGATTTTTATGTGCTTGGCTACATGTAAAAATGGGTTCTTATGTTGTCATGTTTGTGAAGGCCCTCGGGAGGGGCAAATGCTTGTTGCTATTGGAATTCACCCAACAATACATTATTTAAAATTTTTTTTAATAAGCATATTGCATATTTCTTGGTTAAATTGACCTTAGGTTTTGTTGATACTAATTTTGAAAATAATAAAGATTTGATTGGAAATTTACTAATAATTAATTTTGAGCAAAAATTGTCTCTGCATTCGTTAACTCAAGATGCAAAGTATGAAGTTGGAAGACGAGATTTTATATTCTTGTATTTTATGTTTGTGTGAGCTCTTTAAGTTGTTGAAATATAGCTCATGCACTCACACATTCTTTAGTGTTTCATTGCGTTAAAAATTCACATAAAAATTATTATAAATCGAGAAATGCTAGGATCACTCTCTTTATCACTCTCTTTGTCCCTCTCTTTTTCACCCTCCACCTTCTTTATTTGCTATGTGTCCTCCCACTTTCCCAAAAATATGAAGCCTAAATTTAGACTTTCATTTGTCTTGAATTACAACTTTATTATTTTTCAGTATTACGAAATTATTATTTTTCTACTACAACTAAAACTATACATTAAGGATGTCATTTTTTTGGACATCAATATTTGAAATTACAAACTAATAATGTAAAATATTTCAATTGAAAAATCAAAATTACCAGTCTAAACTAACCTTTTAAAAAATAATTAAAAACTTTTTTTTCCTCATTTTCTTCCTCTCTTTCAAACAAAAAAAAAAAAAAAAACCCTAACCTTCAAATTTGAGAGCTAGCGAATCAGAAACAATTAATTAAGAAAATAAATTTGTTGTTTTCCTCCTCATGCATCATGCCTGTTCGACCCAGTTTTGGCCAACGTCTTCCAAATCGAGACCTACGTTATCACCTACACAACCCACACCATCACCCTTCTCGCAACCTACATCATTGTTCAACCCCCACTAGACAAGCCCCACACATTGTCCAAAATTCAAGCTCATACCTGACGAGTTACAAGATTAAGACGTATTTACGAGTCCTCCTGCCCTTGTCCAAAAATTACAAGATTAGGACATATTTTTTACAGTACTATTATGCTCATAATTGTAAAAATGTGTGTATAATTTTAGATACAGTTATACTACATAACTTACAATATTTCAAATTTTAACTTAAAAGTTTTATGTGTTTTTTTTTTTTTAATTTTATTTTTTTTTAGAACGGGTTGGTGAAAAATCTATCTATCCAAATCTATCAATTCGAAACCCGCCCCGTTTAAAGATCCTTAAAAACGCAGATTTTTAGCGGCTATACTCAGAGTATATCAATAGATCCTAACCGCTCGCTATACAACTTCAACACATTTTAACCGTCCGGTCTTAAGACATCGGTACGTCCAAAAAGCCTGCAGTGTCAAGATTTTCCTCTTTTTCTCTCTTAAAACCCACACTTGGATAATCTTTTCTTTGCCCAACTTCTCTCATTTTCCCTCCTCTCCGGAGAGTGAGAGAAAACAGGAAGAAAATTCACCCAAGCAGCAAACACACGCAGTAGAGTCACCTCTTTCATGGTGGAAAATGAACTCCCAATTCTTGCCCAGAAACGATTTAATCCAATTACCGAAGCCCTTTTTACACTTAAACACACCTAAAATTCTTCTCCGGTTGCCAATTTCTTCTGCGGCATATCGTCGAACACGTCGTGGGCGTCGTTTTGGAGCTAAAAATCAGGCCTTCAATGGCTCGTCTTTCGTCCTCAAGACAAGGAACCTCGGAATTCGCGCTTGTAGTGCTTCTGGTTCGAGTTCGAAGTCTGTTGTAGTGTCCGAAAACTCGGAGGAGGAAGACGCTGAATCTGCTCAGATATTCGAGGTTTCTTATATTGCTTTTTTAGTTCATTTTTGTCGATAATTTGTAGTCTAGAAACTGATAGGAAAAAATTTGGAAATTATTATTCTGTTTTAATAGAAATGTCGGAGAGCGAAAGACTGGAAGGAAAAAGCTTGAGAGTTATTTTCCATTTTTGTTTCATTTGTAATCCCTGAAAGCTAAGAAATTTGAAGAGACAAAATTTGACTATAACATTTTCTCTGTGTAATGGTTGAAGGAGAAATGAGGAATTCATTTTTTAAAAAAGAGAACAAGATTGTGCTTTATATTTTTCTAAGATGTGCTGAAGATAAAATGGAGGAAGACACAAAAGGAATTTGGCTTTTCAAATTGGGTTAATGGTTTATTGTTTTAATTATTTTCATTTACACTATCAAAAAAAAAAATTTTCATTTCCAAAAAAAAAAAAAAAAAAAAAAAAAAGGGAGTAAGATTATGCTCTTGAAATTGTGCGGATTCACAGTGTTGGGCTTTCGTACTTGATTATTGTTTTCTTGATTGATGCATTATGTAGACATAGGACAGGCTGTTGGAGATCCGTTTGTTATGCATCTACGAATTGTGATGTAAACTGCTGGCATTATATGAAGAAGTCGGAATTGGAATGTGTAAATTCTAGCCTAAGCCCTCAACAGAATTATGCAAGATTAGTAGGTGGAGGTGATGAAGGTCATTATTTCATGTGAACATGGCAATAGGAAAGAGTTGCTCTATTGATTCTTTTTTTGCTTTGTTTCCGCTCTTGAGGGGATTCGAGTTGTAGAAAATTTTGACTAATTTGATGAGGGGAACAATCTTTCATTTAATTTATTGAATAGCCAAAGAATAAGGTAATTATTGACCATTACTTGTTCGTTTCCTCATAGTTCTTGATTGAAGAATTCTGTTTTTTCAAGATTTCATGGATAAGCGATTCACCTTTGACTTGCTAGTAGCTGTAAAAGAGTAGGTGGATGAAATGTGATTTTGTGTGGCAAACCGTACACCTGTTATTTTTTAGTCCTGTCCAAACAACTCAAGATAGCTTTTTTTTTTTTTTGGGGCTTTCATCACATCTTAGTTGGCCTCACTCGTCCCATCCATTCTTAATGAGTCTTCTACTGCAGCTGCCAATGTTTGCATGTTTGAATATCAAAACTTTTACTAAGCTTTTCTCTTAATCCATTCCCAACATAATATTACATATATATTCATGTAAAAAAAAAAAAAAAGAAATTTTACTGGAATCTTCGTTTTCAATCTTAATACCCCTTCTGCTAACTGTCAACTTGGAAAAAAAAATAAAAATCAGAGATTGAAGGATGCAGAGAGAGAACGGATTAGTAAGTTGGAAGAACTCGAGAGGAAGGCAAATACGCAGTTAGAGAGGCAGCTTGTGATGGCATCTTATTGGAGTAGGGTCTTGTTGACAATGCGTGGAAAGTTAAAAGGACAGAATGGGATCCTGAAAACTCACACAGGATTGACTTTAGTGATTTTTGGAGGCTTCTTAACTCAAACAATGTCCAGTTTATGGAGTACTCACATTATGGTCAAACAGTTTCAGGTAGAAAATTTCTTCTGCTCTTTCGATATTCTAGCTTAGTCAATAAATTTACTCTCCTGATTCCACGTCATCTTTCTTTTGTTGAAATATATTGTGGAAAGCTAATTTGCTTGTTTCCACAGTGATTCTACCTTACTACAAAGATGAGAAAATGGGAGGATCTGAAGGAAATTCAAAGAAGGAAATTGTTTTTCGCCGTCATATTGTTGACCGTATGCCAATTGATAGCTGGAATGATGTCTGGAAGAAGTTGCACCAGCAATTAGTAAACGTTGAAGTTATTAACGTGGACACAGTACCTGCAGAAGTCTACTCTACCGTTGCAACTGCAGTCATTTGGTCTATGCGGCTTGCCCTGTCAATTGCTTTATATCTCTGGATTGATAACTTGATGAGACCGATATATGCGAAGCTGATACCTTGTGATTTGGGTACTCCTAGGAAAAAAACAAGACAACCACTACCACTTAAGCGTGCAGCACTTGGGTCTCTAGGCAAAAGTCGGTGAGTAGAGAGTGATTTCCTGACTTGGTTGCTAGATGCCTTTGCATTGGCTGTATAATTTTGTTACTGATGAAACCCCCTCAACTTGCTCTCTGTTTTTGGATTCTTTTTGTTTCCGTTCTATAAGATATTGAGGAGGAAAATAGTACGACATTATTTTATTATTTATTCATGATTTTATTTCCACTGAATCTTACTGATTTTTGTTAGATACACACACACACACACACTATTTATTATTTAGTTATGTTCTTGTGAACGTTCTTACTTGGACCGTAATAGATTGCATATTTACTTTGTCAACAAATCATTGAACTTATTTTCATATCACATTACTTGGATCTAACTTTTTTACTGTTCACCACCAGGGCAAAATTTATATCAGCAGAAGAATCTACCGGTGTTACTTTTGATGATTTTGCTGGTCAGGAATACATAAAGAGAGAACTGCAGGAGATAGTAAGAATTCTAAAGAATGATGAAGAATTTCAAGACAAGGGGATTTATTGTCCAAAAGGTGTACTTCTCCATGGACCTCCTGGAACTGGTAAAACGCTGCTAGCTAAGGCTATTGCTGGTGAAGCAGGACTCCCTTTCTTTGCAGCAAATGGAACTGATTTTGTAGAGGTACCCCCTGATTTTCTCAAGCAAAAACTACATGGATTAAAATAGAATCAGATGATTTGTCTGTATTGACATCATAACAAAAAATCGTAATTAATTTTTGCCTTGCCTGCACTTTTCATGAACCACGACATCTTTACCATGAGATGGATCTTGCCTTAATTTTTTATTGTATAGAAGTTTGATCCTTGCCACCTTGAGTCATCAAAGGTTTCATTGCAAAATTAGGAGGTGAAGAGTTTCAGTATCTATCAGCGACTCAGTAAAATTCGAAGGAATTATATATCATCTAAACTTTCTGAGTGTTATGTGGAGCTCTTATGTTTTAAAGGAAGCTATCTAACTAAGTTTTTCTTCAGATGTTTGTAGGTGTGGCAGCTTCTCGTGTCAAGGATCTTTTTGCTAGTGCTAGATCATTTGCCCCATCTATTATATTTATCGATGAGATAGATGCCATTGGTAGCAAACGTGGTGGGCCTGATATTGGTGGGGTAAGTTAATTTATGTTGTTTCTCTCTTATCTATTCAAAATCATATACCCTGTTTTCAATCTGCTTGTAGCCATCTGCCAACCGCCAATATTTGGAAAACATAATGTAGTCACCACATCTTTCTATTTTTCCATGTTATGTAAACTATTTGTGGAATCTGTCACATCTATAGGTATCATTTTAATACACACTTGTTGTAGCTATTGTTTTTTACTCGTTGTATCGGGACAAAAACTGTGGACACAACTCCTGACTTTGTTGTATAGGGTGGTGCAGAAAGGGAACAAGGTCTACTTCAGATATTGACAGAGATGGATGGATTTAAAGTTTCTACCTCACAGGTATATTTTTAACCGATATAGGGGGTTTTTCTTATTTTTATTTTATTATTGTTTATTTTTTTGAAAAAGACTGTTTGTTTGACTGTTCAACTTGGGTTTGTTAGGTGCTGGTAATAGGTGCCACAAATAGACTGGATATTCTCGATCCTGCTCTATTGCGGAAGGGCCGTTTTGACAAGATTATAAGAGTTGGTTTGCCATCTAAGGATGGCAGATTGGCCATTTTGAAGGTATAGCGCTTTATTCTGTTTGTCCTTATAGGACCCTACCATTCTCAAGTTGTACTTTCTTTACAACAAAAAAACTTTTTGAGCATGACAGGTGCATGCTAGAAATAAAATGTTTCGTTCCGAGGCGGAGAAGGATGAGCTTCTTCAGGAAGTTGCAGAGCTAACTGAAGATTTCACTGGTGCTGAACTGCAGAACATACTGTAAGTGCATATTTCACAATTTTTCAATTTGTTTAATTATCTGTCAAGAAATAGGCTCATGTTTCTTGATTGGAATGACAGGAATGAAGCTGGAATTTTGACGGCAAGGAAGGATTTAGATTACATTGGACGAGAGGAACTGCTAGAGGCATTGAAAAGGGTTAGTAGTGCTTTCCACGCATATATCTCCCTAGCTAAGCATTATGTTGTTTTTCTTACAATGATTTATTGTAAGTGGTTGCCTGATATCGTCATTTCTACTTTGTCATTTCTAATCAATTTTGCAGCAAAAGGGAACCTTTGAAACTGGTCAGGAAGATAGTACTGAAATTCCAGAGGAATTAAAGCTGAGGTTGGCATACAGAGAAGCAGCTGTTGCTGTCCTTGCGTGCTATTTTCCAGATCCCTACCGCCCTTTTACCCAGGTTGCAGTGCCATCTTTATTATTCCTGTTTTAAGTTATTTCTGTGCATAGACGCATCGTAATTTGTCTCCCTTTGTGCCTTATGCAGACTGATATAAAAACAATTCGTAGTCAGCCAAATATGTCTTATGCTGAAACTCCGGGCAAGGTCTTCAACAGAAAATCAGATTATGTGAATTCCATAGTGCGCGCATGTGCTCGTAAGTTCCAAAGATAATTTCATTGAGAAAAAACTCCTGAAGATATATTGTTAGCAAAATTACAATTGACTGCAGCTCAAGTTATCTTCTTTGCTTGCCAGTCAGCAGCTCAACATCTTCGTCTTCTTCTTAAAAAATACAAAATCTGAAGATATATTGTTAGCCAAATCATATTCCTAATCTTCTTTTTCTTATTCTTGTTCTTGTTCTATTTGAGGGGCAATATATCTATAGTTGGTGCCTCATTCTTGCTTTCTTTTACCTGCAATTTCTTATTCTAAAAAAAAGCTTACCATATCTGTCTTTCTAAAGTTTGATATTTTGTTTTGATTTAGTTACTGCTTTAAATTACAAAAATCTCGTTGATTATTAGAGGGAAGATTAGGATTGATAATGATTAATGCTAATTGGGTCAGTTCAAAAGCAAAAAAATAAAAAATAAAAAATAAAAAAATAATAATTGTATCCTTAGCCCCAATTTAGATATCAATAATCACTCTCACCAAGTTTGTTACAAGTTACTTGCTTTGGGATAGAAATCTATACAATATTAGCTCAGTTGTCAGTCTCCTTGTTTCAGCGAAAGAAGAGGGCTCGGTTGCTATATCAATGGGATAAGACTCCTAAAAGGAGGACTATTCTGCCATAGGTTTAGGGTTCAAGATAGCTAAAAAGAACTGGGAGAAGAGTTCAAATTAGTTTGGCCAGACTGGTTCTATGTTATTTATTTTATTCTTTAGTGTGTAATGCATGTAGCTTATGCATGATTTCCTCAGCTGTTAAGCTATGAGATGTATTCCTTGGCTGTTTGTTTTGTTTTGTTTTTTTGTTTGTCTTTTGTTTTTAGTTTTTAGGTTTTTTTTTTTTTAATGTTTTGTTTGTTTGTCTTCTTCTTCTTCTTCTTCTTTTTTTTATCTTTTGATAAGTTACTTACATTTTGAGTTCTTTCCATTTGCATTTTTCGTAAATATAGTCCTAGAAACAACGACAATAATAATAATAAAAATGTACTAATAGCTAATTGATTGTTCCAATTTGCAGCAAGAGTAATTGAGGAGGAGATGTTTGGGATTGACAATCTATGTTGGATCTCTTCAAAGGCCACATTAGAAGCTGCACGGCGGGCAGAATTTTTAATTTTGCAAACTGGAATGACAGCTTTTGGAAAAGCATATTACAGGAATCAAAGTGATCTGGTGCCCAATGTATGCTTGAGGATTCTGAGTATTTAAACACAAAATACGTCCCTTAAGTTTGCTCATTGGGGGGTCTCTTTTTCATTGATTTTTACTTTTAAATTTTTTCACAAGCAGTATTGACATCTACTAATGAATTGCAACAGCTTGCAGCGAAGCTTGAAGCCCTTAGGGATGAGTATATGCGTTATGCTGTTGAGAAATGTTCTTCTGTATTGAGTGAATACCACTCAGCTGTGGAGACGATCACAGGTGATTATTTTCATTCTTTTTTTTTAATATATATATATATATAAATTTGTGTTTGAAGAGTCAACGCAATAACTAAAAATTTAGTTGCCAGATTCATTCTTAAATAGCAACATACTAATAGTGAATATTCGGTTGCTGACTGTGTTCTTTTTGCTATGCAGACATTTTACTTGAGAAGGGAGAAATTAAAGCGGAGGAGATTTGGGATATATATAAGCGAGCTCCTAGAATACCTCAGGTAGTTCTTGAACTCCTCTTTTTTTATTTTTTCTTTTTCTTCCTGCCCCCCCTCCTTCCCCCTTCTCTCTCTGGGAAGATAGTTCTTGAACTGGATGTTCTTGTTGTTATATTATTATGGCGGTTCGGTGCACTAATTAAATTATGAGTATAAAAAGTTACAATTGGCATGTTGTTTTGTATGACTGAAATTATGTTTCTTATCGAAGTTAGGTTCCAAGACGTAATAGCCTTTCCAAAAGAAATCTGTGCCATCATAAATCATATTGTTCGTTTGCCTTGCACTTGCCTATCTTTCTGTTGCTGCATTTTGACGTAGCCGACTAGTTTAGCAAAGCAATCTATTATGAAAGCATTTTGTTTCTCCTTCCAGTAATATGATATTTGTTTCATCAGTATCACACATAATTTCTCATCATTTATTCTTGTTCATTGTTCAGCCTGCTGTGGCTCCAGTGGATGAGTACGGAGCGCTAATGTATGCAGGAAGATGGGGATTACACGGAATCTCACTTCCTGGTCGGGTTACATTTGCACCTGGCAATATTGGATTTTCAACTTTTGGTGCACCCCGCCCTATGGAGGTATTTGAGAAACTATGTTGCTTGCTGGGCTTTTCATGCTACTGTACTTTATTTTTTCTTCAAAAGTAACTTGTTGTTTGCTTCTTTCGCATCTCATCACTGTTTACAGACCGAAACCGTCAATGATGAAACCTGGAAGCTAATAGATGATATATGGGATAAACGGATTCAAGAAATGAAAGATGAAGCTTCAGCAGAGGTTGAAGAAGAGAAAGAGAAGCCACAACTTCTGATTGCCAGCCATTTCCTCTAAAAGTAAACATCTTTTCCTTACATTGCTCTGTTTGCAACTAGAAATAAATCTTCTCTCTTTCAGGAAAGTGTTGGTGTCACAAAAAAATTGGGTCTATTTTCTTGTAATTTAGTATGCTTTCCAAACTTTTTCTTTTTGTCAAAACTATATCCTTTTAAAGATTCTTCATAGGTTAACGCCATCGATCTTGCATGTTCTTTTGGGCTTGTTTCGGTGATGTGGAGCTTAAATGTGTGAAATTATGCGTTTTTCCTTTAATGCAGACGCAGATTTTCTGGATTTGCTAGTAAACTAGTGCATCCTGAGGGCAAGGACACATGCTGCATTTGGTACTTTAACCAATCGACTCTATTTGAAGTAGCGAGCCATCTTTACCTAGGTGGGATTTGGAAAATCAATTGTTCATGTTTGAATGAAAAATATCACATTAGCATCTCGATCTAGACGAAACTAGGAAAATATCAGGATGAGTTGTGAAAGAAAGAGAGGAGAAGAAAACAAGAAAAAGAATGCAACAAGCACTATAAAATTGTATAGGAAAACAAATCCTCTAACCAATATTATGTACATGAAAGGGTAGATTGGATTCTAAAGTGCAAAAGCCATCTTTCTGAAGCATGCACTAGTGGAGGAAACTTTCGGAAGGAAATGAGCAAAATTTCTATGGTGTTATTCAAGGATAATGCATCCTTCTTGACCATTCCAATTTGCTTAGCAGCAGCAGTGTTGCATTTTTTTTAAGTCTTGGTTCATATTGATTTGCTTTTGTAGCACTAGCTAAGCGTTTTTTCCTTTTTGATGAGGCAAACTGAACTCCAATTTCTCATTAGACTTGTTTGGAAAATTTATCCTTATGGTTGACGTTCTACTCTGAAATAGCTCCATTTATGTTATAAATATGGATCGTGCTAGATGAGATCAGTCCATGACCCGCCTCTTCGACATGTGAGCCTGTCCGGCCTGCTTAAACACTCAGGCCATGCTGAGGTTTTAGCCTAGGGACGGTCCGAATATTTTCAGTTACCCCTATATTCTATGTAAACATTTTCATTTTTCACTTGTATTTGTCTCCGATCCGAAAATTGTTGTAAATATTTTTACAAAACTAAATGAAATATCTACCACATTTTTTAACTACTTGAAGTAAATTTGTTATTTATATTTATTTATTCTAAATATTTTTAAAATATGCCATTTTAATTATTTAATGTAAAATTACTATTTACTTCATTTTGAGATGAAGCTCACGATTTTATGAACGGTTGGTGCTATTTGTCATAGTATTTTCATCATATTCATTTGGGTTTCTCAAGAACATTTAATAATATTGGCCAACTTATCATTTCAAGTATCAAAGAGAATCAACTCTGAATCAAAAACTCGAGTGAGGTGAGGCCATGAATGGCATTTTTTTTATATTATATTTTTATAAATCTCTTCTTTTAACAAGTAAAATATTTACTGAGAGAAAAAAGGTAAAGTAGAGGCGAAGTCCGATAAGATTTTAAAAAAAATGCATCCTTATAGGTAGGAGATTTTACACACACACACACACACCCACACACATAACAATAGAAACAAAGGAGGCGACTGGATATTTCTAAACTGTGCCAAAGCTGGGGGGAAGATTTTAGAGAAAGAGGAAAGAAAAAAAATGGCAAATCCTTTTCAATTTAAGACCAAACTCAAAACGCTGTCAAATAATGGGTTGTCCCTTTACAATGAAATTTTTCATGGAAAAAAAAAAATAATGTGATAATTAACCCCAAATCAGGAGGACCGAAAAAGGAAGAAAAATAAATAAAGAAAGAAAGAAAACATGGGTCAAGGAACAAAAAAACAAATTCCTAGACGCACGTACAAAAAAAAATCTCAAACAGATATAGAACAGAGATCATCGAAAACTAGTCTGATGTTAGGCCTCTCATTTACAGGGAGAATACACCTGAGTGATATTGCAAGCACATGATCCATTGATTTGTTGGGTTCTTCCCCTGCGGCAATGTCTCGGTCAATGCAGTCCATTCCGCGCCCTTCTTGATCACAAAGTCGAACCCAATCCGTAAGATCAACTGCACCTGACTGACCCGAAATGATATCACCAGCACTTCTTCTGGTTAACAATTCCATCAGTATCACCCCGAAAGCATAAACATCAGCCTTGAATGAGGGGATTGGTTTGGCTGCAGAGGCAAGTTCTGGGGCTCGGTACCCAAGGGCTCCCATATTTAGTACTTGCTCTGCTATACCAGCTGGCGTCATTAGGCGGTGAAGACTGTAGTCGGTAAGGCGAGCCTCATAGTCAGGGCCGGCAAGGAGTATGTTGGTTGGCTTAAGATTTCCATGTGGCTGGCCTCTGTCGTGAAGGAATAACAGAGACCGTGCAACATCCACTGCGACTTTTAGTCTTTGGTTGAACGATAATGGGGAGTACCTCCGGGGTGTGGTCTCTGCGTAAGATATATGTTGATGAAATATTCAAAAACTAAGACAAAAAAGCTCATTGCATGACAAAAACTCCTGCATACAAAAAAGTGTAAAGTATGTCTAGATCAGGATTGCAAGGCCACGGTACATTGTTATTAACCCAGAAATTCTACAAACAGTCGCATCCCGGCAGCACTAGGCCGCCTGAGAAGATAATAATGCTCGTTACTCGGCCAACTTTTAGAGAACAATCAGACAATCTCTCTTGGATAACAAACGCCGCTACCATATTCCTATTACACAAATTTAAGGAAGAAAACTCCAATAAAATAATAAATAATGACGAAAAGAAGCATACAAATGCAACACAGTTTCAAATAATGAATTATACAGCACTCCACAAGTATGCAGGCTAGACCGTGCTTCAAACCCTCTCAGGACCTGTAGATCCTAGCTTTAATTCTTTCAACAAGACTTTTGAGTACCAAATTTGTATAAACAAATCGACAAGGATCGTGCTGAAAGAACAGGCAAAAAGAATAGAGGTTTTCTGATATTCAAAGTAGCTGTCTCATAATCTACTAAAACATAGAATTCACTATCTTTATCCTGGATGGTGGTGTTAAAGACTTGAACAATATGTCTGACACGAAACAAATTATAGAAATACAGAAATAATTAGTGCAGACGTTCTCATTTATATATGTACATATTATATAAATAGGCCTTGCCAGAAAGCTTGACAAAACAGTCCGACACTGGTACTAAGTTTAATGACAAAAGGCAGAAAGCCTCAATTCTCTCTGGCACCAAAAACTTTTGCCGAAACTAAACGATAAAAAAAATAATAATAAAAAAATAAACTTAAAACTGGAAAAGTCGAATAAAATAATTTAAAAAAAAAAAAAAAAAGGATTTAAAAGAAGAAGATAGTGGAGTTAAATGTGGAATAACGACAACCGATTTTTTCATTTGGCATGCAACAACAACATCAAATACGAAGAGGCTTATACTCTTACCATAAAGATGCAGTGCCAAACTATCTCCCTGGATATAATCCGCTAAAAGAAGCCTTTCTTGTTCTCTGGGTCCCCAATAGTATGCCCTTAACGGAACAATGTTTGGATGCCTCATAGAACCGATCCTTTTAACTTCTCTGGCAAATTCTTTCTTGTGTTTGACCAATCCTACCCGTAACCATTTCACCGTCAACATATGCCCACTATCTAGAGTGGCTTTATAGAGAGTTCCATGGCTGCTTCTTCCAAGAACTTCGGCTGGAGCTCGAGAAAGTTCCTCAGCGGTGAATGACAACGAAGCATCAAGGAAGGACAATTCACCAGCCAATCTATCAGGTGAATACACGTCCAACATCACAGGTTGTTCACCAGCTTCGATAAAACGAGGAGAGGAAGATATAGGAGAGCCTGGAGATGATTTCCTTCCAGAAGTTGCAGGGTAATTATCTAGAAGATTTATAGAACCTGAAGTAGTGGCCACTTCACGATGTGGAACTCGCTCTGCAATTTCTGCAACAAACTCTGTCTGCCCAGATAACGACCCTGATTTTGATGTCAACAAATGATCATTTGAAAAACTCAATGAAGAAGTTGGTGGAGGCTGAACACTCGAGGTGAACTTCAAAAATGAAGGCCGCGTAAATCCTACTTTCACGTCCCTCCCTGTAGTTTGACCTCCAAATCCACTTCTCCAGTGGAATTCTTTAAGCTGTGAACGGTGATAAGCAAGCAAAACAAAAACTATCATAAAAGCAGCTCCAAGGGAAGCAAGAATGATTGCTACTCTTATACTACTCTTTGACCCGTGGGTTTTCCTTTCATCGGGAATTTGATCCGGAACAGAATTTGAACTTGGCATACCCTTCGGTAAGCTTAACAAATTATTTCCAGGGCGAAATGAAGATACTGGAAAATTTCTTAAATTTTCAGGAACAGAGCCACTTAGATCATTGCCGGACACATTAAATGCGGTCAAGCTGGATGGAAGATTATCAGGGATTTCACCGCTGAATTTGTTTTCAGATAAATCAAGGTACTCCAACTTACTAAGTTTCTGCAACTCCTTTGGTATATGCCCTGAAAACCCATTCTTTGCAACACTAAGCAATTTGAGATTGAGTATGTTACCCAAATCCGAAGGAAGGACACCCAATAAAGAATTACTAGATAGATCGAGCATTTCTATCACTGGACTCGAAGGTAGATACAATAATTCACTTACATGATCTCCTCCCAGAGAAAGTGGCCCTGTAAAATGGTTTCCTGAGAGATTTAGATTCAACAAGGTCCCAGAACTGAAGAAAGTACCAGGAATAGGCCCATTGAATTGATTTGAACTGAGGTCAATGGTAGACAGTTTAGGACAGGCTTCCAATATAGAAGGCAAAGGACCCCCCAACAAATTATTTCTTAGATTAATTGTTGTCAAATACTGTGAAGTCAAGTTCGGAAAGCTTCCTGATAACGTATTTGAACCCATATCAACAAACTCTAAAGGAGCTTCCCAATTCTGAACAGCGGATATGTTGCCAGTGATCTTATTGCCGCTCAAATCCAACTCTATACAACTTCTCAGAACTGCAGGCAATGTGCCAGACAAACTGTTGGATGAAAGGTTCACCAACCGCAAGCTTGTAGAGTTAATTCCAACTACAGAACCTGTAAATTCAAGAAAAAATATATCAGTTACCTGAAATCTAGCAATGACGACTCAGTTTCTCTCCCATATACAGATCTGACAAGATATTTCGCAGGAAGGGAAAGGCGGGTTTTTCTTAAAAGGTAAAGAATTGTTCTCAGGGACGAAACTTCATTGATGATGGACTCCATTTTCTTCCCAAACTATAAATAAAAGCTTAAAAAAGTTGCATTAGATCCTACACCTGATACTAGGTTTGTGTCTAAAATTTACATGAAGAATGCAATATTCACAAATTCAAAAGGATTTAAAAGGTCAATTCTTTTCAAAAAGCTAGTACCTACTATAATTAATAAACCCATCCAACACAAGAATTCACAAGCATTAAAGACAAAATTGAACAAGAAAAAAATGATTGTGAAAATGGAGGTCAACAATTAACCTGTAAATCCATTGTTACTAAGATCCAATTCCACCAATGGTATAGAACTCGACATCAACTCCTCCGGAATCAACCCGAACAACTGGTTATTCGCAAGCCTCAAAACCCGCAAATTCGGCAAAGGCCCGAAAGAGGGAAGCTCACCACTGACCTGGTTGTTCCCCAAATCCAGAACTTCCAAGTTGCGAAACAGCTTTATAGCATCTCCTTTGAAGAACCCATCACTCAAACTGTTATGACTCAAGTTCAAATGATGAACCGTGTTTGCCAAGCTCGAGACGTTCTCCACCGGAACCGAAATCGAGCCGTAGAACTGATTTCGGCTCAAATCGACACGCTCAACATTGCGCAATTGGGGCAAGAGATCGGCAATGTCGCCCCAAAGCTCATTGGAGTGCAAATCGAGGACCTTCATCTGCTGAAGATTGTTGAACCCGCCGGGAAATCCGCCCTTGAATCTGTTCTCGGCGAGATTGAGATACTTCAAATCCCAGAGATCACTGATCCGCTGCGGGATCGGGCCGTAGAACTGGTTCCTCGACAGATCCAAATGCTGAAGCGAGGTCATCGTCCCCAATGACGGCGCGACCCTGCCGGAGAAGTCATTCCCGGCGAGGCTCAGGTTCCGGAGCTTTCCCAGGCCGAGGAGGGTCTGGAACTTCAATTCTCCGCCGAGGCCGAGGCCTTCGAGGACCAAAGCGGAGACATTGCCGTTCTCGTCGCAGAAGACGCCGGTCCACAGCGGGCAACCGGAGAAGCTCTGTACGGAAGTCAAGCTCCATGTGTCGACAACCCTACGTTGCCGGTCGACTTGGATCCCCTTCTTGAACTCGAGAAGCGATCGTAGCTCCGACTCGGAGACGGCGGAGGCGGAGACGACCAAAAGGAGCAGCAGAAATGGAAGGCTAATGAGATTCATCTGGAGCTGAACCAAACCCTAATGATTCATTGAACAAGAACCCGGCAATGGCGTCCCTAGTGAGAGAAACAAAGCAGAGTTCTCGAAACCCTAGATTGGTAGCGCGGGTAGAGAGAGAAGGTACAGAGAGAAAAAGATAGGGTTTTTATATACACACCGAACTGGATTCCCAAAGCAAAACAAGCGTTTAGAGAGAGAAAGAAGAGAGAGAGAGAGAGAGAGAGGAATTTCTATGTGGAAAGAGTGAAGAGGGAAAATTCCGTTAAAAATGGCGGTTCTGTCAGGTGGACAGTGTTAGTTGGTGAAGGTGAGTAACTACAGTCTGTAAAGAGAGGCAAAGTCTCTCACTCTAGTTTCTCTCTCTAATTTCTCTCTCTACAGTCTCTATTTGACTTTCTCTCTCTAAAAGATGAGAGAGACAGGAAGGAGAGTGATGAACAACTCACATCACATGGAGGTTAGCGGCGAATTAACGGCGTTAAGTTTGGGGGGGTGGGGACAAAGCATACAGACAGACAACCCCTCAAATACAAATGTCAACGTTACTTGAGGGATTTGAAAAATATAATTATCTTTTTGTCCAATTAATGGCTAATTTATTGGGTTAATTAATTGTGTTTTGCATTTATGGGATTGTTTTCCTTTCCTATTAGGATAATTGGTGGTTTTTTAGTTTTAAAAAGGGTGGTTCCACCGTCATGGATTAACATTTTTTATTCAATTTTAATATCTCAAATAATATCTAATTAATTATATTTTGATATATTAATAAAAAGTTAAGGCCTTGTTTTGTATACAAGTTTAACTCAAGTTAAACTGTATTTTTTTTTGTCTTTTCTGAAAAAAAATTTTTGTCTTTTCTGAAAAAGTTTTTTATCTTTTCTGAAAAATCAATAAAAATTATTGTTCAAACTTAAAAATTTTAAACTAAACTCATTTATCAAACAACTCCTAAATTTTATTATATAAAAAATAATCATTATATATTTAAAATTTAAAATAACATGATATAATATTATTGATTAGACATTATTTAAGATATTAAAAAACAAGACCGAAGGTATGAACACCCCTTTAACACTCCACATACCAGCATTTTTTTTATTTATTTTGATATTCTTCTCTCTTTATCTCTCTATTGTTTTATTAATCTTTTTGTTATTTTTTAAAATGCATCCCACAACAAGGCAATCTTCTATTTGAATTTATTTTTATTTCTGTTTTGCGTCATGAAGATGTCCCTCCGTGATAGCGTATAATAAATGATGAAAATTTCATCATTTTTTGTCTCCGGACGTTTTACCGTCTTAACTTTAAGATCACATTTAGTAATTTAATTTAAATTATATTTTTTTTATTTTAGTGTTTATCTTTTTTAAAAATAATTTTTATTTTTTTTAAATTAATAAAAATTTTCAATTCAAACTGTACTTTTTCAACGCAAACTCATTCATCAAACGGATCATAAAATTTTTAAATTTATAACTCTTTTTTTTTAACTTAAAGTTTTAAAATTCATAACTTTTTAATTTCAAATCAAATTTAGATTATTTTTACATCAAAATATTGAATGATAAGATAAATTAAATAAGATCCATTTTTTTTATTTTTCTCCAAACACGTTTTAAATTTTTAAACATTTTTCTATATCACAATTCATTTCTAATTCATACTTTAACCAAATACATCTTTTCAAACTAATCTCCAAAACTCTATCTTTAAAAGTCTCCCAAACATTTTCCTCGATTATTTGTATATTATATACAACATAATCACCATAACATGATATTGACAACGTACATCGTACATGTAACAATTTGTATATTATATACAACATAATCACCATAACATGATATTGACAACGTACATCGTACATGTAACAATTCATGCCTCCCTTTAATATGATATTGTCAGTTTTAAGTCTTGTGTTTTCACGATTTTATTTTTGGACTCACCTTAAAAGGTCTTATACCATTAAACAATGGTCTCTTTACTTATGAACTATCACATATTTTCATTCTCAAATAATGTGGAACTGTACAGGTTACCATTTTCCTTATAGAGACTTATGACTATCACAAACACTCCTTTTTTGTAACCCAACATCCTAGTTGACCACACTTTCAGTTGGATATAGATTCTAATACTATTTGTAACGATTCATGCCTATCTTTGGTATAATAATATTTGCCTTGAGTCTCGTGCCGTCATGATTTTACTTTTAGGTTCATTCCAAATTATCTGATACTATTAAGAGATTGTCTCTTTATTTACGAACCATTATATATATACACTCTCAAGCAATGTGGAACTACACAGCTTACTATTTTTCTTGGAGGAACTAATAACTATCACAATTACCCTTTCTTTCAGGGTCCAACGTCCTTATTGGCTACACTTCTAATTGGGTAGAAGCTATGATACCATTTGCAATAACTCATGCCTCCCTTTGGTATAAAATTATTCACTTTGGACCTCGTACCCTCATAGATTTGCTATTGGACTCACCTTAAAAGGCTCCATATCATTAAAAAGTGATTTTTTTACTTATGAATCATCATATATATATATTTTCAAGTGATATAAGATTACACAGCTTATCTTTTTTCTTATAGCAGTTAATGATTATCACAGTACGTTATCAATACTTTTATGGATGAAAAATTCATTGTATATTCGTTGTTTCGTCTTTTTTTTTTTTTCTTGATATGAATTTTTTTTAACTTTTTCCTCTTGTTTTCTTTTTTGGTAAAATTATTTTCTTTCAACATTAAAGTTACTTAAATAATCTTTTTTGAAAAAAAAAAAAAAACAAGACAGTATGATACTTTTTGTTACAATTTACTATATGCTTTATAAATGGAAGAAAAAAGGGTGAATATCAAGATGAATAAAAATAAAGAGGTCGGTGTTGAAAGATATTTGAAATAGTGAAATAGTACTTATAACAACAACTAGTTAGGTGTAATTTTGTAATACACAATGATGTACAATAATTGAACTTAATCATTTTAAAATTAAGAGGGTGTGTATTTAGAAAGGATGTGTAGAGAGTTAGGAATGATGCGCCAATAGAACCATCATTTTAAAAATAGGAAAAAATTTGTGACACATATGTTTGTTCTACAGATTTATCAAAAAAAAAAAAAAAAAAGTTTGTTTTGTAGGTAGATACTGGTGTTTTAGTTTTGATCGTTGGATTAATTTTTTAACAATCTAAGATATCAATGTTAACAATAAAAATTTACAGCATGTAACGTAAAAGCTATCTTCAATCGTTTGATTAATTTGGTGGTTTAGTTTTTAAAAATAGGAAAATTTTATGGTAGCAAATGTTTGTTATACCGATAGGCAATAGTGTTTTAATTATTAAAGTAATTTTTTGACATTATGATGTGTCACTTCATAATAAAAATTTATTACGTTAAAGCTACTTACAATCATAGAACCACCTAAAATTGGGTAAAAATACAACTCCTACAATATATTCTTATAATTCGTTTGATATTTGAATTGAGTTTGAGATGAGATGAAATTTTTAAGTTTGAATTAGTTGACTTTTCAAAAATTAGTTATAAATTTTGTTGATTTAAAAAAAAATAAAAATTGATATAAAAAATATAGTTTAGTTGTAGTTAAACCCTAAATGCCAAATATGAGTTTAAAAGCAATATATAAAACAGTCAAATTATAATAAAAAGGTTAAACTGATTATTTTCAATAAAGTCTATAATTCCCTTTTGAATTATTCTTATATGTACTCCATTTAAGGCTCATCCTATTTTATCTAGTAAACTTTTAAGATTATAATTTTGTCCTTTAAATTATGAGCTAGTCACTTAATCAACTCTTTTTTCTATTAAAATTTCCGTTTAAAAAGAGGGGGGGAAGGGGGAAGTTAACTGTCTATTTTAACAAAAATTCTAACATCAGGAGTTAGGATTAATTCTCGCCCTTTTCTATCCCTTTTTTAACCGGAATTATAATAAAAAAGATTAAGTAAGATTAATTTAAAATTTATAGGATAAAATGGAAATTTTAGTGTTTAACAATAAGAACGATCTTAAAAACACAAAAAGCACATATGAGATTAATCTTCTTCTTCTTTTTCTTTTTTTAACAATATGTTGGTCTTCTTTGTTTGTTTTTTTGTTTTTTTTTTTTGAAGTTAAGGGCGAGATTCGGACTCTACACCTTATATTAGAGTTAAGTGTAAATTACCACTAGCCTACAACCACAATTAATCCTCTTTCTAAAGATAGAATAGTAGGCAATATTTTAAAAAAAAATCAGGAGGTTTTTTATTATTAAGCATAGTAAGAAAAAAATAGATAAAGTAGAGCTCTGTCTATTTATTTATTTATTTAATACCCATTAATTATTTAACAAGGGTGAGGTCCTGCCAAAATATGTATATATGTAGTGAGGAATGAGGTGGGAAATTTGGCATATTTGCCCCTTTAAGATTAGATTGCACAATTCATACTCAAACAATTCCCAAATCACATGCTTATTTTGTTGTTATTATTATTATTATTTTATAAAAACAATATAGATTTTAATATAGTATTTCTACTATTGTTTCATTTCTAGGAAAAAAAAAAAAAAAGTCAGCTACATTTTAAACTATTTTAGTATAACCATCTGCAAGTAGAATCAATTATCAAAAGAGTTGCATCTTCATGAGAAAATCAACTCTTTTACTTTCCATTTTCAAAAAATAAAATAAAAGAACTCTTTGACACGTCCAGCAAAAATTGTAAAAAATTTACAATACAAAAAAGGATAATTAGGGTGGATGGACTATGTTTATTACCTAATTTAATAGATAACCGAACCTTCTTTTATTTAGTTAAATGGCTTAATATATATTTTAATTAATTAATTTTCATTTTTTTTCCAAATATCTCCCCTCTTTCTCTCTTTCTCCTTTGTTTGACTTTCTGAAAGAAAAGCTTTTTAAAAATTAAAAAGTTGCCCCAAATTGAAAATGGAGAAGAGTTTCCCTGCTGGAGAAGAGGATGCAATCAATGCCGTCGCCAAAGAAAAGATCTAGAGTCGCCAAATCCATGTTAAACAGCTAAAGAAAATCGCGAGCACCTAACCAAATCACGATCTTATCATCTTTTCGTGAAAAATCTCGATCCAATCTCCATTCCGTGAAATCATGATCCAAAATTGATGGAGATCCGTCCACCACACGATTCTAGTTGACAACGACGATGATGAGTCTTCGACGGAGATTTGACACTAACATGATGGCAACATCTAGTGTCAGAGCTCGCGAACGTGAAGCAAAGACTCCGTCGGTTATGGGAGATTTGCCGAGATCTAGTCATGGCAACCATAACCTCTAGATCGCGACGAGATCATGGTGGAGGCAACAAGATCGCGATGATAAATCAATGGCGACGAGCCTCCCACTAGCATAATGAGTCTTGTGATGGTGAAGGAGATTTGATCAAGATCCCAGTGAGGTGAGAGAGTGTTGGTGGGGGAGAGGGAAAGAGTGGAAGAGAGAGAAAGTTGTATTTTTAAAATTTGTTTAATGATAAATTAGTGATTTACTTATAGTTAATTACTTACTAATTTACTAATGATTATCACTGATTAATAATAAAATTTTATGAATTATATCAGTCAATCAGTGATTGACCAATATTCAATTAGTGATTTACTAATAGTCAATCAGTGATTAATTAATGATCAATTAATGATTAACTAATGGTAAAAAAAAAAGCTTTTTAACTAATTTTTAAAAACTTGAATCATTTTTTTAAAAAAACTTACTAAAAAAAGGTCATTTAGCATTTTAGCTATAAACCCCAAAAATAAAGTTTTGTTATAGAGTATGCATACACAAATTGTATTACTCTACAATTTCGGTGCCACACTATCTTTACATGCGTGTACATATGAAAGGGGATCATAGAATCCTTCCATTTTAAATTCTTGTAATACATTGATAGATATCTTTTTTCAAAAGATTTTTTTCGTTTTTTAAATAAGTATTTCTAAGATTTGGGAGGTCCAATTATTGCATGATTCTTCCTCTTCCTCTCCTTTGAAAAAAAGTTGGAAGAAAAGAAATTAAACGATGAAATTATTGTGAAGGCATCCAATCATATAACATAAAGTAGAAACCCATCAAATCATGATTCAAAAAGAATGAAAATTTTATCCCTTGTGTCTTTTTGTACCTCCCAAAGCTATAACTAACACAATCACAGGCTCTATCTAATCACATTTACTAACACAATCACACGCATCTACTCACATTTTGGCCTTAAAATAGAACAAAAAATAAAATAAATTGAGGAGAAACGAGTGTAATTTGTTGGATATCTTATTTTCCTTCAACTTTCCTTGCTAAAAAGATAAGAACATTAAAGTATTATCTCATCCATTGTCTCTTTTATTACTCAAGAAATGATTTACCATTAAAATTAAAATAAATTGGCCTAGTTCTAATAGAAAGATAAGTACAATTTTCAATGGGTCCTGTTGGAACATCAATTCAAGTTTGGGTTTTGGATTTTTTTTTTAATTGAAAATGAGTAAATGTTTAAAATGTGTATTTAGGTAAATATAAATTGAAAATGAACTATAATATTTCAATAGCATAAAAATTAAAAACATGAAATGTATTGTGGATCTTACTTCGTTTTTTTTTGTTTAAATCATTGTGACATTTAGACAAGAAATTATTTTTTTAGTTATGCACTTTTAAAGTTTTACTTTTCTAAAAATGGAAGAAAGAGAGAAAGTTGTGGATTTAAAATCAAGTCAGGAAAATACTGACTCTTGAAAAAAAAAAAAAAAAAATCCAAAACTCTTTCTTATTTTTTAAAATTAAGTTAGGAAAATAAATTAAGTTAGGCAAAACCACTTGCATGCTAGGATGTTTCTTGTGGAAACTACAAAACTCTCTCTCATTTTTTTATTTTCAAAATCCTTTAGGTTAAATCTCAATTAATCTTCAACTTTGAACCTTTTATTTTCCTTGAAAAACTGATTTTGCTAAGTTAAATTAGTGTTACATTGAAGTTCAAATGATTAATGACCAAAACTTTCCAAATACGTCCAAATACACCCACATGGGTGAATGAGTTGGCAAAGGGGTGGGACGCCTTTGCTAGACTTCTCCTTTTCGTCCATCCGGGTTCGATTTTCATTACCTCCTCTTAAGTCTCACTTCAACTCCGGCTGTTGAAACATAGTTTGATAATAATGATAGGGTAAGCCCGGGTAGACGACTGAGAGAAACTAGTATAAGAACTAGTCTCTCCAATACCTAGAAAAATGGGTTCTTGTCTATGGAGCAAATTTAGAAATGATGAAGCCACCCCTAGATCCTTTTATTCATTAAAAAAATGAAAAATAAAATAAAAACCTGTCCAAATCACATATTTCATGTCATAAGATCCCTTGTTTCTTGGCACTTACTCTAAATTAATTTTGGGTTCAAATTTTGTCTTGTGAGAATGTCCCTGCTAAAGAGTGAGTGGTCGTTGGCTCATCGCACCAAAGAGTGGCGCAAATGCAGTAATAGTTTGTCTCAAACAAGCATATGTCTTTGGGTTTTGGTCCCTCTGGATGCTACAAAATGAAGGACAAAGAAGGGAGTGCAAAGAAGGTCAAGGATGGCAAAATCAAAGGTCAAATAATGGGTGACTATGAAGTGTCCTTGCTGTGATGGTGTTCATAATGATGTTTCTTAAAATACTAGTTATCAAATACGTGCATTGCACGTATAAAACTGTAATTATAATTTTTATAATGTATAATATAAACAACGTTATGAAAATAAATAAATAAATAATTATTTTAAAAATAAAATATAATATTAATTATCTAAATTTAAAAATTACATTTCATCGTAAAATCATGATGACTTAATATTTATTATATAAAATACGTAATAATATTGTTTATTTTGGATCCATTTGGTGAATGAGTTTGAATTGAAAATTTAAGTTTCAATAGTAATTTTTATTGACTTTTCAGAAAAGACAAAAAACTTTTTCAGAAAAGATAAAAAACTTTTTGAGACAAAGTTAAAAACTGAGATGAAAATTTTGAGTTTAAACTCAAATCCCAAACAAAGCCTTTGTTCTTTTACAATATTTACAGTATCCATTATGTTATCTAAAATCAAAATTTTTTATCATTATGTTGCAAATGATTATTTAAAACAACAGTAATCTCATAATATATTTTTGAATACTCATCAGAATCAAATAAGGATATTAAAGTTACTAATTAGAAAGCTGATATAATACAGATTTTAAGAGAGAAAATTTGGGGCATTGAGCTGCTAATAAGGAGAAAAAAGAAAGAAAGAATATTGCAGGAAGAAGATTGCAAAAAGACAAGCCAGAAATTTAAGAAAAATGATGAAATACAATTAAAACAAAGTAGAAAGGGGATAAGAAAAACTAACGAAAGAAAAGCAAAATATGGAAAATGACATGAAAAACTAAATAGTTTTATAAAAGAAAAAAAAAACAACAACACTTAAACAGTTTCCCCGAAAAACAAAAAAAAAAAAAAAAAACCAAAATGCACCAATGAGGTGCATATTTTACAACCAAATTTATGATTTTGTTAAAAAAATATAATGAAATGTAAATTAATTTTCATGGCAAAAAAAATAAAAATCACATAAATATTATCCAAAGTAACAAAGTAGAAAGTTGATAACCTCCTTTAATCCATCGTGAAAACTCTTAAAAAAAACACACACACAAGTTTGATCATGTAACGAAGAAAAGAAAACTTATCACAATTAGGTTTGATTATAGTTAAAAAAAATTAAAATTTCCAGTAAAAAAGTTGAGATAGTGATTAGAAAAGAATATTTAATAGAGAAAGTGATAGAATCTTGAGATTCCAATAAAGAAATTAAAGAGAAAAAATAAAGTTCTACTGAAAATATATAAGTAGAAATTTAGGAAAAGATAGGTAAAAATTTGAAAAAATTAATAACAACAACAATTATAATAATAATGATAATAATGATAATAATGATATTGATAATGATGATAAAGCAAAGTAGAAGAAGATTAGAAGAAAAAAAAAAACTTAAAAAGAAAAAAGTCAAATAAAAAGAAAACATAAGCACCAAAAGTTTTTTAAAAAGAAAAAAAAAAAACATAAATGGTTTTCCATGAAAAAGCAAAAAGGAGGAAAAAGAAGAAAGTTCCAAACGGCGCATTTTTGACTATCAAAATGAACCGTGAATTTTTATCCACTCTTTATATACGTAGGAAGTCATCGGTGTAGGAGACTTTTTTCATAGCTTTTACTTTTCCACAAAACATTGACTTGGCTTAGGTGATATTCCTTTGTGTTTGTGTCAAAATCCAATGTATGTCAAGCTCTTGTCTTTTTCCATCACTTATAATCTCTAATTTTACTTTCATCAATGATTTTGCTCTTTTTTCTTTTCTTTTCTTTTCTTTCTTTTTTTTTTTTTTTGGGTATTAAATTCTCCTATTAAATAAGTCAAGTTTTCTCCTATAAAGACAATTCTTGATTGGGATACGGATAATTATGTTATAGAATATGAAGATTCTCTTACATTAACGTGCTGATGTATATACACATATATATATATATATATATTTTATGAGCAATTAAGTGAGATAAAAAACTAATATCAAGCTAAAATTAATTGCTTACTTCATGGTCTCAGGCTCTCAGCCCTTTCTTTTTTTGTGAAAAATATGTTTAAAAAAATTCCTTCTAAATTTAATAATTTTTTTTTTATTTTGAAATATTGTATGAGCTTTGATCTTTGAAAAGCTATGTGAGGTGAATTATGAAGGAAGGAAGGAATGAGAGTTTGCAACGTCCACAATCAACTATTACCATAAGTTTAATTTATCTGATTATATATTAGAGAAAAGTACGGACCCAAAAAAAAAAAAAAAAAAGATATGAAGGCTCTTATAGCAAAAAAAAACAAAAAAACAAATAGTTGCCGAAAAGTTTGTACATATTCTGCTGATATTTGATAATAAGACAACAATAGTCAATAGATAAAAGTTGTGAGATAAGTATTTATAAAAAATAAAAAAAATAAAAAAATAAAAATAACAATCAAGTAATTTTTGGATTGAAACTTGAGATATTTTAGTATTATTGTTATCTTTTTTTTTTTTTTTTTCCAAAATCCCTTTTGATATTTTCACTGAAGCCAGCACACCTATGCTTTGCGGCATTGACTTGCGAAATTCAACCCAGAAAAGTAGACATTCATAAGTTTGTCTAATTATAACATACAAACATTGGACAGCCTTTACTTGAAAGGATAAAAATAAAATAAAATAAAAATAAAAATAAAGTTTGACAATCATGATTTTACGACTAAATGTGCATGACAGCAATTGTCCAACGTCCCCAAAGAGAAAAGTGCACCTCACCTCATCTCTTGCCTAGTTGTCTTTTAGACTACTACTTCTACTACTTTATCACACTGACCACAAACAATCTTATTTATTTATTTATTTATTTACTAATCCAAACGCGCGTGTGAAATAATATATTATATAAATAACATTTGAATTTAAAATTAAAAAAGCATTAGAACAACACTATAAAATAAGAAAAAAAAATTTATTGAAAATTTCTTGTTAGATTTTAATTAAATAAACCTTGGACAGAATCCTCTTTAACAAAAAAAACGAGTATGAAACTCCACACGAAATTCTTAAAAAAAAAAAAAAAAAACCCCTAAAAAACATATTCTCACTTTTATTATCGATGATGAATGATATGATAGTGTGTAATAGCTTATGGGTGAGTTCCTATTTGTAGTATGTTTGGTTTCATGGTTTGGAAACAAATTCTTTTACAAATACTCCGACTTAAATTAAAATTCTTTGTGAAATTGATGCTTGAGAGACAGAAAAATGATTATACTATTGATTTCGAAAAAAAAAAAAAAGAATCGAAATCTTTTAAAAAGGACTTTAATATCATGATGTCATGTAAGGACTTAACATCAATAAACTAAAATTTAAGATAAGATCCAAATTAAAAGCCATAATTAATTTTCCCCAAAAAACCATATTTAATCAAAAATAAATAAATCTCACTTTTTTTTTTTTGGTAATATGTAATGTTGAGCATCAATTGTACTCATATTATTACTACTTTAATTATTATTATTATAATTAATTACTTTAGAACTTGAGATTGGGATAGTACAAACTCTTTATCTAACAATAAAATCGGGTATAAAATTATTGTTAAATTATGTCTACAATCACAATAGTAGTCTTGTTATTGTTTTAACACGAATAGTCAAGTTTTGTGCATTAACCCTCAACTCTCAACTCAAGTATTTAAAAGCTATTTTACTTCTTCTAATAGATAGTTATCTTTCTTTCTCTCTCTCTCGCCTCTTCAAAGTTATTTATAGCGGCCTTCTTAGATCACTTTTTTTCTTACATCACGTGTCCTAAGTTTCGATTCTGTCTTATTGCATAATTATCTGGTTTTGGTGGGGCAAAAGTAGAATATGACATGTAGAGAAGAGGGGGTAATGAAAGCAAGTTGAACCTTCAATCGCTCAATGATTTTTTTAAGGTCAATTAATTTTAGCAAGTCAAATCTCATATTTGTGATCCATAACTTCAAAAATATCGTAAAACGAATCTCTTATTTTAGTCGTTTCATCCTTCTGATTATCAAAATCTTGACAAAAAACAAAAAAAAAAAAAAAAAGAAGAAGAAAAGAAAAGAAAAAAGAAAAGTGAGGTTTATATATGATTTGATCAACATTAATTTTATCATTTATTTATTAAAAAAATGACTATTAAAAAGGAATTTGTGGCTTTCTCATCGACATTTTAATAGTTGGTTGGAACAACTCGATAGAGTGGGGACTGATTCTGAAATGTTTTCAAAATCAAGGACTAAAAGTCCGTTTGAGAGACATTTAGATACAGAGTTTTGGAGGTTAGATTGAAAATATGTGCTGTGACATAGAAAATAGTAGAAAATTTTAAAATTTGTTAAAAAAAAATAATGCAAAATGGATTTTTGTTTTTTGTTCGTCTCGTAGTTATGAGAATTTTAACACAAGAATCAACTCATTTCGATTTGAAATAAGAAAGTTATAAGAGGTTTGAATTTACTGTAAACATTCGGAAATAATAATGTAAAAAATAATTTTGAACTGAAAAGAAAAAAAAAAAAAGACAAAAAACATTTGGAGATGAAATTGGAACTTTGCCCCCAATTGGGCCCTAAAATTGAATGTCATCTATGACTTAGGGACCATTAATTGGATTAACCTATTTTTCTGAGAAGATGCAAGTGCAAAAGGCGTGGTGTTATCAATCTATGAACGCTTCTAGAAATGATAATTTTGTCTCTCTTTGTTATTATTTTTTTGGTTGACTAGTTCCTGAACTTAGTGCTTGTTTGGCAAATAGATTAGGATTGGAAAGTTTACATGAGATTAATTTATTGGTATCCCTTGAATTACTGTTAATAGTCTCAGTTTAATCCCCCTTATTGCTTTGGATTATTACATCACTATAGTTTTTCAAAAAATAAATAAACAGTATAAAAGATTGTTATTCTATCATGCAAGTTTCCTCAAGAATTAAAAGGAGTCTTACTTTTTGCTAGAAATTGCATATAAACTAAAATAATATTTGAGCCTTCACGTTCAAGAAATTGTTTAGATAAATAAATCATGATATTATCTTAGTTAATTGTCTCTCTCTCTCTCTCTCTCTCTCTATATATATATATATATATATATTAAGTATTTGGAATGTTGTGAAAAGTTCTGCACAAAAGGTAGTATAAAACAGATGGCCAGTAAGAAATATATGATCTGTTGAAGATTATAAATAAATATATTACTAAACAAAGAGATTTTTTATGATATGATTATTGATAATAATTATTGTTTTAGTTGTCCGATTATATTTTTAACGAACTATTTTATAAGTGGAATAATTTTATATAATGCATTATATATTTTTAAGGTAGACATTTATATATATTTATTAGACAGTTAAATAATTTATCTAACAGCTAAAAAGTAATTCTAATTGATAGCATATAAAATAATAGGTCTGTATAAAATAAAGTCTTAAAATATAGGAACCCATAAATATATGTTAGGATAATAGTATAGTCAGTGATTCATTAGAAGCGTGAACAAATGACATGAAAGATGAGGGCATACCAAACCAAAGCCAGAAACAACCATGCCTTGGCCATCTCACATGCTTGTTCTGTTGGTGCATATATATATATATATATATATATAGATATAAATTTAGTTACAATAAAACCAAGATAGGGCCAGCCAAAAGGGCCTAGAAGTTCGAGCCTGCTGCTGAGGAATCAGCAGACAAATATGGTTCAAAGAAGTTAAGAAGATAAATCTGCGCTCACGAACTCATGTTTACTTATATATTTACCATTATTAATCTAGGAGAATAAATAGCTTTACTTAGTAATTTCAACTTTAGGTTAATTTGGTCGGCGCTGTCTTCTTCTTTTTCTTCCTCTTGTTTGGATTATCCTATAAGGACCAAAGTACTAATAGTACCAAAAACAAAAACAAAAACGAGAGAGAGAGAGAGAGAGAGAGAGAGAGATTCTCAAGAGCTCAGCCAGAACTAATGATCTTGGTTTTCTTCTTTTTTATGGCGTTTCTTCTGCATGTAAAAGTGGAACTACCTACTCAACATATGGTGGGGTTCTGGAACCTATCTAAATATGGTGAGTTGGGTCTACTGTCTCTCTCTCTCTCTCTGTATATATATGTGTGTGTGTGTGTATTTGTGAATATATATATATATATATATATATATATATACAGCTCATTAATATGTTGTTTGTGTGATTTGAATTGGAAAAGGGAAAAGTTGGGTGTGGAAAGGAGAAGGGTGTGGAGCGCAAAAAAGGAGGTGGTGGGTCAGATTCAAGTGAAATGTGTACGAAGATGAGGGCTACATCTACACCAACTCTCTCCCTTAAAAAATAATAATAATAATAAAAGAAATAAATCAGTTTTTGGCTGTAATCTTGGAATCTTCTGAATCTACTTTTGTTTTTTAATTTTAAGACTATTCTTCTTTACGTATTGAAGATGAGGACTACATCTAAGCCAACTCTCTCCCTTAAAAAAAAAAAAAAACAAACAAACAAACAAACAAACTTTTTTGGCAGTAATCTTGGAATCTTACATCTGTTTAGCTGATCTACTTAAGTTAAAGTTTTGGAGTTATTTTAATTAAAGTTGAGTTGAGTATTAAAATCATACGTTTGGTTGAAAATAAACTGTTTAAGTCAAAAATGTAAAATTTTGAATTTTGTTACTGTCGAATTATATGCAAATTTTTTTTTAAATTATCTCATTTTGATTTCAAAATAAGAAAATTATGAACTTTTAAAATTTGAATTTTTAAACGAGGATTAGAGATATGGATAATGAAATTAGATTTACTTTTAAAAAAAGGTAAATAATAATTGGAATTATTTGGTTGGAACTAATGTGGCCAACGTCGCTTATAAGTCTAACACTCTGGTTTTTTTTTTTTTTTTCAATTTTTTTTCTATATATATATATATGTCTAGAGAAATACCATTTCCGTGACCGCGATTTGATTTTATTCTACATATGTAGTTTCAAGATTGTGTTGAAGAGTGAGAAACAAGAAGATTAAGCTCTCTTTTGGATGTTATTCTCACGTTAAGAGTACGTATGTTGCGTTCATTTTGTTCTCCTCCTTTTCTTTCTTTACAAATTAGAGCTTTTAATTCCTAAGACACTAGAGTTTAAATTGGATGTGTTTAAGCTATGAGCAATAATTTTACAACTTGTCAAACAATATGCATCTATAAGATTTGTAATTTTTTTTAAGACAAAGAGGAGGGGGAAAAAAATTTGCCCGACCTTCTTTTAATATGGATTTGTCATTTTTAATAGTCAGATCTTATAAATTCTCAATTTTCACAACATAATTGAGTGTGGTGACCTAACGATAATATATTATCGTAATTGATCAATGATCAAATATTTGAGTACTGAATGATCATTTTGGGATTTTAAATGTGAAAGTTTTTTTTTTTTTTTTTTTGAATCTGTCTAATACTTGATTTAGAGTGTTTGAATTCAACCCCAAGTATCCTTATTATTAAAACATTCGGTTGGGCAGAGGTAACGCTCCTTCTCGAGGGGTAGGGTCTGTCTGTAAAACATTCAAAAAACATTTCTGATAGTAGCTGGGAGCTCATTCGGTAACATCTAGGGGTATGCTAATGTTGGTTGTCTTCTCTCTCTCTTTTTTTCATTTTTTAATGGGGAAAAAAAAGAATTTTCTACATCAAATGCCTCTGGCTTGAAGTTTGTGTTTGTTCTTACTAACCAAACATGTAATGTCTCACTAGGGGAAAAATATCAAATATTAAATACAACAAAGTTAAAATATTATAAACGTTATTAGATTATCTTAATGAGTTGTCCGACAAACAACTCTGGTGGTGGGAATCTTAAGATATATACTAAGGGATTCTTCTTAAAATATTTTAATAATATTATATGTTAATAGATATTAGATCTCATTTAAATCATATCAAACGGAAAAATACAAATATAATATGAATCATATAAATTTCTATCAATAAGATATATATTTATTTTTCTTGTCCTTTCGTAAAATTTTCATATCTTTTATTGAGGGGAAAATAGGGGATTCTTCGTTCTCCCATTTTGGGCTCATCCAAACTGGCCTTGAAATCAATATGTGGAAAAAGTCAAAAAGAGTTTAATGTGTCCTTGAAGGTATTCACTTAAATGACAGAAGACGAAGAAATGAGTTGATGACGGGATGACAGTCTGGAGAATCTCTGGAAATGTTTTTAGAGCAACATATATATTTACACACACACACACAGAGGGGTTGCTATCTGATTTATTTCTTATACGTTATTTATAATTTTTTATGATATATTATATTAAGTGATTTTAATATAATATTTTTTTTTGTTAAGCTTGTTCTTTGTTCAAATATTAAAATAATATCATATGATAAGATTTTAAATAAAAAATTATAAATAAATTGATGAGTTGTTTAAAGTTTCTTAAGAGAAAATTATAAGTGTCGGAGAGTATCCAGTACCAGATGTAAAATGTTATATATATATATATAATATTCTTGAGCACCATTTAACACCTTTGAGTAACGTATACAATTTAGTTGCATAATTTAATCTATGTTTTTTTGGTTTATTTTTCTTTGTAAGAATATAAAATTAGAATAGGAAAAAAAAAAAAAACTTATTAACAAATTGGTATAGAAAATGATTTTCTTGTTTGGAGTTTGTGCTTTACACTGTGTCTTTATGAGTATTGTATTAGGGACACAGTTGTAAAAGAGTTATTTATGTATTATTATATCGAATAAGTTTTTTTTTTTTTTTTTGGGATTAGTAAGCAAGAAGGCATACTAAATGTTGTTAGAAGTTGAATTTGTTTAATACTACAAAATTACTTATTATTACAATATTCATATATAGATTGGATCTTTTCTTCTAAATTAGTTTTTGAGTATGAACTTAATCAAAGTCCATTTATTATTATATCGGAGACGACTTTTGCACATAATTACCTTTTAGAACGAGTTCTACGTGAAAAGAATTTATTCATTATTATACCAAAAATGCATACTATATGTAACATATTGGTGATGATCTGTTTTTGGCCTCATTCATACACAGACACATTTAAAGTCAATATCATCATCATCTGTGATAAATATAGCTCTTCAATTTTGCTAATCACTTCCCCGAGAAAAATTAATCTGATCAATTTTTAGGCTCCATTTGGTAAAACGGTTTGAGTTGAAATTTTTAAGTTTGAATTGGTTGACTTTTTAAAACTAATTATAATTTTTATTAATTTTTCAGAAAAAGATAAAAATTAAGATGAGAAAATACAGTTTAGTTGAAGTTAAACTCATTCACGAAACGGGGCATTAGTAAATGTTAGAGAGAAATGCACTTACATGGCCTTGTGTTTCGTCAATATTATAGAGACATCCTTGACCAATAAATTTTACCCCTGAGAATATCCGTTATTACACTAACAACCACAACACAGGTTTTTCTTTCAATCTTCTTTTCCATTTTAAAATTAAGATCTTACACTAGTTGTCCAAAAAAAAAGAAGAAGAAGAAGTTTGAATCCGCCCTACTTTTCCTGAAACTAACGGGTTAATTAACAAGTTAAAAACCATGTTAAGTTTTAGTCCAAAAAATACTTTTCTTGATATTTATGATAGAATATGAAAAATACTCTACTGAAAAGTTTTGTTTTTAATTATTTATTTTATTAAATTTAACATTTAAAAATGTATATATCTGTTTAGAAATAAACATTGTTTATAATTATATCTTACATCATATAATGACAAAAACTATTAGGCAAGAAAGTGAATGTAGACTAACAATTTGAATTACAAAGATCTTGTGCGATAATTAAAATTATGGTTTGTTTTATACCTCAAACAAATGGATAATATTGTGATTATTAATGCTTTGAGGCTTCGCACTGCTCGACTCTGCAAGATCCAATAAAAGGTGTATGTGAAGTCCTATGGAAGGCCAAATTTTGAAGTCTGATGGCAGGGCTCATTTGTGAACATTAACATCAACAAAATTCCATTTAAAAAAAAAAAAAAAAAAGACCAACTAAAATACAATATTTTTTCCTTTTTATATTATCATAAAAAATTAAAAAAAAAATCTTTTTTTTCCTTTCAAATATAGTCGCTAATGAGATGCATCTCTACACGAGCAAGGCTTGTCATGTTTACTACTACAAATCCCTAGTGAAATCACTTTAATTCCGTCGTATATTGGGACTATTTTTTTTTTTTTTTTTTTGCTGGATTCACGCACTTTAGCAAGTTTTCTTGGGTTGCGTTTGGATCTCCATTGTAAAATCATTTTTTAATATGAAAATTTGAAATACTATAATTAAAAAAAAAGTTTGAACAGTGAATTTAAAACAAAATATCCAAATGGGGGGCTTAGACAACATTTCTTTTCAAAAAGAAGTTTGAAAATAGTGATCAACCTTGATCGTTTTCTTTTCTTTTCTTGCTCAAAAGTGATCAACCCTGCTCAATGAAAGGAATATAGGATGATGCAACTACACAAGTCTTCCTTTTTAATTTAGGATACAATTTTAACTGTTAAATTTTCACCGAGTTCCATTAAATAAAATGACAATTTTTCTTAATATGATATTCTACTAGAGTTATCTAATAACAAAAAATTACGTCTTGCCGATATTAACATCCTAACACAAAATTCTCCAAAGAAACATGTGAGAAGTGAAAGTTGGTAACTAATTGATTGAGTGAATTTATCTTAGAACTATTTATTTTTGTAAAGAAATTTTAAAAATGGCGATCGACCTTGGTCATAGTGATCAACCCTAAGGAACATGGATGACAAACTATAAAATAAGCCAGAATTCTTTAATTAGGTATGGTACTTTATTAATAGTATATAGTTTTAATTGTTAAATTTTCATCGAAGTTCTACTAAATTAATCACATTTTTTTAATATGATATGATTTTCATGTAATCTAATACCTCAAAATTAGGTCAATTCATATCCTAACACATAATCTATAACTATCTTATAAAGCAAAGTTGTATTTTTTCACTATTTAAAAACTTGGTCTATCTATTTTGTCTTTTTCTTCTCTCTCTCTTTTTCTTGCCTTAACTTCTCCTTTTTTTTCCCCCTCTTACCTACTCTTCCTCTTCTATCATTAATCGGATCCTAAGCCCGTCACATAACATTTTTAAATATTAAAATTAATTTTTTTTAATTAAAATTTTTTATTAATTTTTTATTTTTTTTTGCTTTACTTGCTTTGTACTTTTATCTATCTATTATTACTTTCCACCATGGACACGTCCTAAACCTACCTGTAGCATTTTTAAATATAAAATAAATTTTAAAAATTTAAATAATTAATTTTTTATTTTTTTATTTTGCTTTTTATTTTGTTTATCTATTCTGCATAGATCTTAAATCCGTCACGTGATAATTTTAAATTAACAAAATCAATTTTTGAAATTAAAAAATTTTAAGAATTCATTTTTTTTAATTAATTTGTTGTTTGTTTTCCTTTGCTTTGTTTGTTTCAACTAGTTCTCTGCAATAAACGACAGACAACTGAAAGTTGTTAACAAGTTTATTTAGCGAAATTTCCTACCCTGGAATCTAACATAATTACCCAAGTCAGACTTTTTTTTCCCCCCCAACCATCAAGCCAAACAGAAATTACAAAAAGGAAACCTAAGGGAAAAAGAAACCGCAACTATATTATCCGGATCAGAAGGAGAAAAGCAATGCGGCCGCGGACCTAATTGTCAGCAAAGGTGTATTGTTGTGGAAAACAGCAACGACAAGTGAACACAAAGGACAAACTGCATAAAAACAATAATAGGAAAAAAATAACAATAATGAGGCATCAATCCCAAGAAAAATCCTCCTGTGTCTTCAAAATCTGCCTCTACATTACCAAAAAAAAATAAAAGTTTTTGTGTCGCTGAAAACAAAATGGAGGAATATCACATGCAAACTGAAAAATATTCTCCAGACAGTTCTTACTTTAATCAAATCAGAAAACAAAAAAGGTCAAAAGTACAAAGAAAAAGAGGTAAGTTTTGGGTTTTTAGAAAAAAGAGGACAAAGATGTCATCTGAAATGTCCTGCAAGGAGACAAATGTTTTGAAGCTGACTTTGAAGGCAACAATAGAAAAGTTGCCATTTCCAATTTGGATACAGATGGTATTATTCACTAGCATGTTTTTACGAAATTTGAACTCTCTATGTGTGTGTGTATATATACGTTACAGACAGTGATACATAAGGACAAATATTTTGCAGAGGACTACCCCACCCAGCTAAATTATGAATTTATGATGGGGAAGCCACATGACTGCCAGCCCCACGGTTACAGAATAGTTACAAAAAAACCTCTACATCAATGGCCACTACTACAAGCTGCCAAACGCGACATTAATCAGCCTGCAAATGAGTTGTCTCGAAGAAACGACGCTTACCACGGTGCAGTTACAACAAAATGGCATCGCTAACACCTAAACTATAACTAGTGACAAGGTGAAATTTATACCAAAAAGGTTCAAAAGTGAGAGCTTTGAAAGAACTGCCAGGTGTTTATTGGTCGGACTCTTCATCACAAACTGGCGAGGTGAGAAGCTCTGGAGCATAATTTATAGTAAGGAACCGTAACAAGAGTGTTTTCAGTGTCCCACCTTCTTTCGGTAGTTGAATGGTTTAAGTTAAACATACGCATTTGATCTGAGATAATCCCAAAAACTGCAAATGATAAAAATATGAGATCATAAGTTGATCAATGGAAATAGACAGACCTGCCAACCACGTTGCATGAATAGAGACGAGAGAAGAAAATATCGATGCTATATAAAACGATTTCACTTACCTATTAAGCAGTTCCTGTTATCAATCTTTCCCTTTCATCCAACTTCTTAACCTTTACAAGGCCGATGAGAACTTGAAAACTGAAAAACGCACAAAAGGCGTATGCAGCAATGGCAGGGACCTGAAAAAACGAAATGGATTAAAAGTATAGAACAAAATGAATAGTAAAACTTCTCAGAAGTGTAAAAGAAAAATATTGAAACAAGAGGATTGCTTACTCGTATGGAATTGATGGACAAAATTGTTGCAAGGTTTATCAGGCTTCCAGCAGCAACTCCCTGTTAATTGAAGACAAAAGCTTTGAGATAATGATGTAGCAAATACTGGGTACTTAAGATATTCGAGCATTTTCAACAGCAAATACGTTATATGTGATTCAAACCACCCCCCAATTGAATGATTTTTTCTCAGTTCTCTACAATTCTTCGATAACTGACTTATTAGCTACCCCATTTGAAGTTTTAAATTACATTAGGGAACAGCCAGCTTTCACACGTACAATTCAAGGCTTTGCGATTTAGTTCCGAGAAGTATCTAACCTTCCAAAGAACTTCATTCCCTACTAACGTATGGAGATTTATTATTTCAATGTTTTCTAGTACTCTTGAACTTATTCAGAAATGTAAATGAAAAATTTCACTCCGTTTCTATCTTTGTTTCAGTTTCAGAGGTGGCAGAGGGGATAGACTCAATAAGCTGAATCATCGTAAACTGAAACATATTCAGCAATGTATACAAGTAAGATAATATAATTCAATGAGGTTACAAGCTGGCTAAACTCACATTTCCAATGGTCCTCTGAACAGTTGCAACACGTTGAAATGCCCTCTCAGATTCCAGCGCTCGAACTCGAAGCTTAAGATCACCTTGCTCCTGTAAGATTTGTTAATGTTACTACCTGAATAACTCTTGTGATTAACACAGCAAAACAAACCTCTAGGATATAGTTCGCACCAGTCTTTGGATAATTTCAGCAAGCTTTTCAACTCTATCAGCCTGTCTAAATAAGTTGTAAAATGCCTTAGATTGCCTCTCCCATCTTTTCCGTACATCCTACACATTCAAACGAGATAAAAATAAGAATTGCATCAAAATCTTATATGAAGATAGTTCCGGGGATAGGTATAGTTCAAACATCATTTTGTATAAATAATTCAAGTTTACCTTTAATACAACTTCAACTCCAGCTTCCCGAAATTTAAGCAATTCCAGGGCATAGCTACAAAGTAAACATGCAAGACTGATCAGCTATACAACATCATATCTAGACCCCAGCACAAATATAATAATTTTCGAACTCATGGTAAAGATAAGGCCACTCACGGTTTGGCGATCTCAGTAATATCAAATCTAGGATCAAGGCCCTTCCCAATGCCATCCAATACTGCAGGGAATAGAAATAATATAAAGAAGGGGTTCAAATTTACATGTATTGTAAACATCTATGGAGCCAATTAATGTCGTATTACCTGAAAATGCTCGAACAACGAATGTGAAAGTAGCTGGAAATCGGAAGGGCTGATCTGCAGCAATGGCTAATAAATCCTCCCCTGTTAAAAGAACACAACATTGAGTAGGAAGCATCTCATTTTCCCAGACGCTACAAGTAGCATCATCTTATACATAATAGAAAAATTGCACAAGAAAAATTCCAAAAACAATTGATATGAGACTCAGCAGTTAAGTGTAATACACTTGTTAGTTTTCAACTTAGCCCTGTCTCTGAGCATGTAAGAATTTTACCAACTTTTAGTCATTGCTGTTCTAAAACTACGTATCTTGACATGTTACAAATAGGTCGGACAGGTGACAACCAAAAATAATCAACCACTCAAAAAACTAAGCATCATAATTATGCGTTTGCGACTACAATGTCTGAATCTAGTCAACAAGTTTGAACACATTATCACGCATACAAAATTCCAATAGTAAGTTACCAATTGCAGCCAAACGTTCCTTCTTCTTCATTATCTTTTCCTCCTTACTCAATGGCTTTTTAAATCCAAGTTCAGCTGTTGCCATTTCCCTCTCTTTTCTCTGTGCAGCAAGACGCTCTTCAAAACTGCCAAAAAAAAGTTATAACACAAATGCAAATAACAAATAATAAGTAGTAATGATAAAAAAAATTAGTCAAATGAATAATTAGAAAATATCCAAATGTGCAGTTGCAAATTCCTCCATCTTTTGCCCGCCAAACTAAATAAGGTATCTGTTTCTAGTTTTTAGATTACTAATATAAGAAACCATACTTCGAAAATCAAGAAAACCAGGCAGTAGGCTGTATTACTTGTAGTTAAAATAAAAGACATCGTATTATCTTTACAATTGTAAAATTGAAAAATATCTTGCTTTCCATAGAGATGTAGACAATGACATTACTCTCATTGATGGTTACCAAAACGATGCCATGAGAGAGAGTTTAGAACAGAGAAAACTGAGCGTCCTCTATCTATGACTAAATAAAAGGTTCATGAATTTTGAAAGTATTTGACGGAAAATTGACTAAGGTGGAGGTGAGCATTTGAGTCAATCAACTTTAGCAGTTTGTGATTGAAAAAAAACAAATTATACATGGATATGTATATTAGTAGAGAGAGAGAAAAAAAAAAAAAAGAAAGACTGGATATATGAACAAGAGAGCAATGGGAACACAACAAAATTATCTGCAATCTTCTCTTTTGTTACCTGTTAAGGAAGAATAGTGCAGTTCGTCTGACAGCTGTCATATCTCCAGTAGGCACTAGAACGCCCATTTGTACCATTGCCTGGAGAACCTGCAATAACGTAAAAGATTTCATAGATAAGTAGATTACCAGCAAATGAGGAACCATAAACACCATTAACAGGGATCTAGACATGAGTATGGCTACAATTATTGAACAGTTACCTTATCTGGATCCTTCTCATAAACTCCATAGAATACTTCCAACAAACCTTCTCTGATGTTTGAACTGATGCTGCAAAGTTCCAGACAAAAAAACGTTTTAAAAGGAAGGTACAAAAGAAAACTCAGAAAGCTCACGCCCGGGGACTTACCTTCCCATCATTCCAAAATCATAAAAGATCAATCGTCCACCATTGACATCGTCAACAGCAATATTTCCAGGATGCTGCATGAAGAATAAGTAAATTTGCATCACAATCCAAAAGTAATACATCACATTTTAAATCATGCAAGAAGGAAACTGGTTACAATGATGCATGTTGAAACAACTTTTGCAATAAAGCAAAAAGTAGAAAAGGCAACTGCAAAATGAAAATTTCCTACTTGCGTATTAGATTCACCACAGCAATCAAAGAGAGCACAGGCATAAACAGTAAAACACCATTTCAGTCAAGACTAATTGTGTTGCCTTTGGCACAGATGGAATCATCATTGTTATTGCAACTTATTCAACTCTTATTAGAACCAATAACCAAAGCACTTCACAGCTTTTTCCTCCACAATCACCAATGTTGTTACCATGATCAAGAAAATCATCTTAAAACACACTACTACTAAAATAAAAAGAAAAAAGAACTTACAGGGTCAGCATGGAAAAAACCATGAGATAGGATTTGTTCCAAGTAAGATTCAACAGCATAACGACCCAATCTGCATGTTAAAGACCGTCACTAAATTCATTTAGAAAATAAGTCATTGACAAATGCAGATATCACATGTGAGAATCATCCACTGAGATATATTAGATTGACCTTTTCCGATCAAGACCCAACTGATCTATAGCTTGGATCTTATTTATTTTGATCCCTGGGACATACTCCATTGTCAGAACCTACAATGACAATTGAAGAAAAGGTTAGATTGAAAAGAAGAAATTATAAGGTTGAATGTTGAAATTTCAGAAATACTAAACGTAGAACCTGGGCTGTGGTGTAGTCCCATTTTATTGCTGGGACTTTTATATAATCCATGTTCTTGAAGTTGCTTGCAAATAGTTCAGCATTGGCGGCTTCCTTGGTGTAATCAATCTCCTGAAAATGTTTAAGAAGATGTTATCAGATGTTTTACATGAAAATAGCTACGAGGAAAATCATGTTAAAATAAACTACTAGAAAAATTAGCCATTTATCAGACAGAACGACTTTGAATGAGCTTGATTGGATAGTACCAAGTCATTTAACAACACAACTTTTGGCAATCTAAGCCAACTAAAAGTCAATTGTTTCTTGGCTAAAGTCCTCATATCATAAACATAAAGCTAGTACCTGGTACAAAACCGAGGCACATTCATCATATATAGCAACCCAATCCCTCTTTGCACCATCAGATTTTGGGTCAATCTTTTGGAGGTATTCTGCAATCACCTGGTAGAAAACATAAAAACGATACCAAAGTTGCAAATACATGTTAGAATTTCAACAGCTTTTAAGATGCATATATGCAAGTAAAACACGTGCAAACAACCATTATATAAATCAAGATGTGGCACACTGGCATTTATAAAGAAGTTAATCTAATGAAAATTTAACAAGCCAATGGGAACTGAGGTTAGAAAGTAAAAATAGAGTTGAAAGAAAAATAAAGCATGATGAGTGAAATATGATAATCTCATGAAACATAAAAAGCACTGAAGCAATTGTAATATGATTTTAGCAACAAAGAAATCAACCCTCAGATTTTTTAGATCGATGTCAAAAAGATCCTTTAGACCAGGCCTTTGTACTTTAACAACTACTTCTTCTCCCTTCAATCTTGCACGGTGGACCTGACCTGCATTAAGAAAGATACCAAATCCCAAATGTCAATCAATTTTGTTTTTTTTTTTTTGCACGCACAAACGCTTATTTTTATTCCCTTGTTGCAACTAGATGAAGATTGTGAATTAAAGATTACCAAGACTAGCAGCAGCTATTGGTTCATAGTCAAATCGATCAAAAATATCATTTACAGGAGCTCCGAGCTCTTCTTCAATAGTAGAAACAGCCGTCTCTGATGGGAAAGGAGGAACTTGATCCTGAATATAAAAGACAAATTACAAAATGCCTTTAATAGAAAGGCAGGTAACCTAAAGCCGACTGCAGTTGTGAATTTAAAAATGATGGTCAGACAAACCAATATTCATCACTTCTCGAAAAGTTAATAGCCTGATAAAGGATAAATAATATATGTAAACTTTAAAAGCTAGGTTTTCTGCAATATATGACCAAATGACATTTCAGATATTAACCAACTACCAAGTAGCTAAAACTATCTACTTTCATGAAACTTGAACAGGATAATATCACTAACCCCATTTGTAGTGGCAAAAAGATATTGCAAATCTTCAAAGCAAGCATTCATACTTCCAGGAAACCAAAAATGAAAAAAGGAAAAAGATTTCTAACCTGAAGTTCAGACAATTGATCAACATACTCTTGAGCAAGAATGTCCACCCTTGTGGAGAACTGCTGGCCAATTTTGATGAATGTTGGACCTAATCTTAAAATACTTTCCTTAAGCCACTTGGCAAGAGCCTTTCGCCTTACGACTTTTTTCTCCTCTGTCATTCCTCCTACATAATTGTACTTTTATTATTTACCACTACATACTAATAGCAAAGGGGTAAAAGATGCAAATAAAACCAAGTGCAGTTGCTGATATGTAAAAAAAACCTGCAAGGGGTACACAACCAAAACACCACCACCAATCATGGTCCTAAAGGGATCGTTCCCATCAAACGGATATCCATTATAATTTAGACGCCAATTTTTTCGCTAATTATTTGGAAGCCAGTTTAATATCATAACACTGATACTTCTCAAGAAAATAGACTAAGAGACACTTCAGAAACATTGATAACTGTGAGACAAACCCAAAAACGATATTCAACTTCATCATCAATTGCCTTCTTATAGAAGTCACTCACCTCTATAAGTGAATTTCCGATTGTTCAACCAAGCCTTAAAGATAAATGTTAGAACAAATCCCCATATTTCCAAGGTCCTCTGGATTGTTGAGTAAGTTTTGAATCTACTCCAACGGCCACCAGGTGCAACCGAAACCTGCAAAAACCATAGATTGCCATAGTACTGTGTTTTTGCAGCCTTTAAGCACAAGTACAAATAATAAACCAAGGGAGTAGATAGATTATGCATCCACAAGCACAAACCCACAACACTCCTTTCCATTAGATTGCTTAATTCATTTATAATCAGAAAACGCGAATTTAACAGACTCAAAGAGAGAAATTCATATCGTCGCCAACAACTCAATTCCTATACATTACAATTCAGTGTAAGTACAATATGTTGGGCAAGACATTTGACAGAAATCGTGAGAAGCTAATTCGGTTTATCTCCAACAACCTCGGTCCGAGCTTTCGTACAACTTATTCCTAGCTACTGAATTGCTTAACAACACCAGTCATTAAATGCTTCCCCAAATTTTCTTTTTCATCACAATTCTACTGCATTAAAACGCCGCAGTTCTACTAACAACAGAATCAAACTTCTTCTACATCTCAAATAGCACAAAATGATACTCAATTTAGAAGGAAACGAAAATTTTTACTCGAAAGAAGCGAACTGAATACTAAACAAACATCGAAAACCCATACCTCCACCTTCTGTGCTCCGCTTTTCTTAAACCAGGCGTCTTCCTTCCCAATTTCCTCAATCCTCTTCTTCCTCCCTTCTTCCGTCACCTCCGCATCTCGCACCTCCGCCACCACTTCCGCCCCCGCCGCCGTAGTCGCCGTCGCCGCCGCGCCATTTCCCTTCACGTACTTCACCAAGCTCCCATTGCTCGCCCCGTTCCCACTCTCCACCACACTCGCGCTGCCATTGGTGTGCCTCTCCACTGAGCCGTTAAGCGCGTAACCATTTCCGCTCGTACTCGCGGTCGCGGCTGCTCCATTACCACTCTCGATCAACTTCCTCTCCCTCTCCTCGACCACCACGCCGCCGCCGTCCTCCTTGGCCGCCCTGATCCGCGACCTCAGACCAAAACCACAACCGCGATTTCTCGAGAGCGAGATCCTGGAACGAGGATTTCTAGAGAGAGAAAAGCACCGCCTCGACGTCGACCGTGGAGAGAGAAAGGTGAGCTCCGGTATAGCTATACAAGAAGCCATTAACGACAAGAAGCAACTCCGATGGAATCAAAGCTCAGACCTAGATTTCATGGCATGGTAAACACATAGAGAGAGAAAGAGGAGAAAGAAAGAGGAGAGAGAAAGAAGAGAGACAAGGTGTGAGCATGGAATTCAGAGTGAAGAAGAGGAAGAAGACAGAAGAGTGTTTGCGTGAGAAGAATATGAAGCATGAAATTATTTTAATTTCATTTTTATTTTTATTTTTTTGGGGAAAATTTGGAAAGAGAGGGAAGGGGTGGAGGAGGGAAGACACATGGCGGGAGGAGATGAGCATGAGGGAAATGGAGGATTCTGATTGGCTGAGGTGTCCCAGCAGGATGTTCTCAGCCACAGAGGCTTTTCGTTACTTTGGAATTCTTTTGGACGTTTTTCCGCTTACGTGTTCTCCACGTGTACAGATTTTTAGCCAGCTGTCTTTCTTTCCTTTTTTTAATAAATAAATTAGATAATAAGCTCCGTGGGGATTTTTTTTTTTTTTTTTTTTAAGAAAAAGGTTTCTCCTTGCAACTTGATTCGAATGTACTTTTCTTTTGTGTCAAGTGTTTTGATGTGTACTAATGTGTGGGAATTAAGAAATAATTTCTTTTTGGAAATTAGAAAAAAAATAATAATATGAAAGAAGTTTTGAATTATGAGAACATTAATCCCGTGATTCTTCCTCACATAACAATGACAATTAGAGATAAAATTTTAAAAATCCGTTTGAAAATATGTGTTTAAGAAATATATAAATTAAAAATGAACTGTAATATAGAAAAAAGGATAAAATTTTGAAAAGCATTAGGAAAAATATTTAATATGGATATTGTTTTGTTTTTTGTAATTTTTTTTAAAAATAATAATCTCATTTCGACTTAAAGTAAGAAAATTATAGATTTTTAAAATTAGAGTTTTTTTTTTAATGAAAAAAAAAAAAAAGGAGAGATTAAAACTATAAATTTGAAAATTAAAGAATTGAGTAGTTAATACTCTGTATAAAAATAGGGGCATTGCCATTACCTTAAAGATATATGGAAACAATACTTGGTTGTTGAAAACCATCCATTGCAATAGGCAGGTTGAATTTGCTTATCTTGGCTTTTTTGAATTAAATATCATTGTCTTTAAAGGCTATTGTCTGTGGCTGAATTAGAAAGTTTTTTCCATATACGAAAAAAATTGTTAAATCTTAGTCATATTAAAATACTTACAATCATCCTTTCAAAAAAAGAAAAAAAAAACTTACAATTAATTAGTGAGGCACAACTAAAATTTTCATGTAAAATATGGGCAAAATAACTTTAAAAAAATTTTGAATGAGCAAGCGTATTTGTTATTACAAGATGAAGATGAAACTAGAATTTTTGAAAATTCTAAAAGAAAAATATAAAAAATTTTAAAAATTAAGTGGGACACGTGTTTCACTCAGATTAAAGTGGCTTTCACACTGGCTACTACACTATCAAGCAAGCTTGGATTGTTTTCATAATGAAAGCTTTATTTGAAATTCCATTCATGACTACTTGAAATTCCATGCAATGCAAGTTGTTTTCTCATTTTTTGATAAATGCAAGTTGTTTTTTCTCTTGATGACTTGTGAAAGTTGCAAATCCCCATCTTACCCAATAATGCACTTGACTCGCATGAGACAACTTACATGAAGCTTTTGTAAGGGCTTGTGGTGAGCCAAGTGCCACGAGTGATGGGGCCTTTTAATACCCATTTGGCCCATTGCTATCACGCAATAATTCATTTCTTCCAACGTTTGGCTTGGTTGGAAGGAAAGAAAACGTGATGTAAAGAAAACTTACAAAAGATAGATTTTGAATAACAGAATTGTTTTCTTTTAGGTTATTTGATGTTTATGAAGGAAGGAAAGTCAGATATATGGACAACTACTTTTTTTTTTTTTTTTTTTTTTTTTTTTTTTTTACATTTACTAATAATAACTCTGAAAAATAAGGACAAAAAAGTAATTTTAATCATCGATATAAGAATGTAGTTTTTTATTTTTCATTTCTTTTTCTTTGTCTTCTAATAAACAAGCTACTCTATCATTATTTGTCCAATATCCCTCTCCCAGTTCCTTCTTTCCTCTTTTCTATATCCTACCAATCATATCTAAAAATTCTCAAAGTTGATGAGACGAACATGTAAAGCTTGGTGTGTGCTATTTTAAATGGTATAAAGTTCAGTTCAACGCCGAATTTTTTAATATTTTAAACTTTGTAAGTATGACCATGCTTTCAAAATTTCTTCCTTTAGCTTGTAGATTTGAAGAAAAATAAATGGTCAACTTGGAAGCATGTAGTTATTCTTTAAAAAATAAATAAATAAATAAATAAAACTTGATGCTTCGAATTTTTGTGCACCAGTAACTTACTCCTATCTATTTAACCACATTTTCCCCCTAAAATATGGAATGTCAATCTATTTTTCTTTAAACAAAAGCAAACTAAATTAAACTACTTGATGGTCGATACAAACATTAAGCAATTTGAGAGGCGAAGAAGGAAAGAAAAGTGGACGTAAAGAAAAAACATATATATTTGTGAAACAGCCCGGTCTGATTTCAAATCAGTTTTTATGGTTACCACGTGGAATCGAATTGGCAAACCAAAAAATATCTGATTGATCCGGATTGACAATTTGCTGTTTTTCATGTGTAGTCCTACTATAATTAGTATTATAGAGGCTATGAGAAGTAAGTTGTCAACTCCTATTGTGAGAGGATTGGCATGTGATCAACGGGAGTCACTTAAAGGCAGTCTGAACGAGAACGGGCCGTCCCAATTAAATTTTTTTTCCCTTAACCATGTTCTAAAAATAATTAGTATGCACTTTTATTAAAATATAAGGTTGGTTCCACCAATATACGTGATCTATCTTGTACTTGAATAAACCTAGGACGGCCGTGGAGTACTTATCAAGCCTGTAGGTAACCCATTGCATTATCGTCAAGCTTTTGTTATCCCCTCCAATTTTAAGAGTGAAGTACAAACAAATAATTGATAAGTAATTATCAAAAAAAAAAAAAAATACAACTCGGAAATCAATAATGAGAAAATAATAGCAATCGAAGAGCAAATTTAGTTGGGAAGATTTACATCTAAAATTAATAAAAATGTCGGATTGTTGAGAAGATAACGAACTTCACCACGATGAGCACAAAATGTCGAAAAACATTGAATGATGGGGATTTTAGTACCACATATCGTTTCTATCCTGCAGAAGAATTTGCTAAAATGATAAATTTAAAAAGTAAAATTAACATAATAATCTTTTTTTTAGTTTTACTCCAAATGCCCAGCAAGATACGTAATGTAAAATCATGACCGTCAAAATCATTTCACTAAATAAAATTTTGAAAAACTCATTATGAAATAGACTTTTCTCATTAGGTCATTTTATAAAATAATGACGTTTTTTTTTTAAATAATGATGTGGTTAGCTAGTTAAGACGTTTCTGGTTTCTGGGTTTTTTTTTTTTTTTTTTTTTTTAGGTAATAGGTTATTGTCATTTTTCCGATGAATATTAATTACTGCGGTATCTCATTAATTCTTTAAGTTTTTCAGTAACCAACGAACCCAGCAAGTGAGTTTTGAATTTTAATAGGCCAATTACTGGTCTATCTGTGAAAAATTGTTTTTGATAAATAACAAGGAAGACATCTCAATAGTTCCAAAAAATATATATATATATATATGATAATCTTAATTCTAGATGGATTTAAGTAGAAGGTATTTTCTAAAGATAATTTTACACATGACGATATTTTACAATTATTAGGTGTAAAATTTAAATTCCACTGTAGTATAAACTGAAAAGTTTTTTCTTTAAAAAAAAAAAAAAAAAAAAAAAAAACTAGTTCTATAGGCTTAACTTGGAATCTTGGATGATAAATCATGATATTAACCTCGAGCTCCCATTTCTTAGAATCTCCTTGCCCCTTATTAAGGAAAAAAAGTGTTTAGCGTTTTATAATGAATTTTTTTAAAGTACAACCACATGTTTTATACCATTAATAGGAAATTAATGAATTTTTGTTTTAGCATATTGATCTACTTTTAATGATCTAATTTATGACTAGAGTAATTAATATGTACACTTATATTAGACTATTAAAAATTTTAATCTAACAATAAATAAAACAACTCTTATTGGAGGAGGTTATACCGTAATAACTCTCTTATAATTAAACGTTTGTGAACTGTGCCTTGTTAAACCTTAACATTCATATTTTTGTAAGTCAAAAGCGCTGTTTGTTTCCTTGTAAGCAAAGGTTTCTTAGCATGTTAATTATTGGGAAAGCAAATATTGATGTAGGAAAACCAAAAACGCACAGCTTGTAGTACCAGCTAAATAAAATTAAAACAATATATAATTAGAATATAAAATCAAACAGTTGTTTGGCCGGCAACTTCTAATTAATACTAAATCATTCGCTTATTAATATCATTTTTCTTTTTTTTGCTAATTAAAGTACCAAGTCATTTTTAGATCCCCTAACGGGTAGCTGATATATAATATTACCAACGGCTATAAAAAGAATATTAATAGAAATAGCATAAGGCCTGTCGAATTTATATATATATATATATATATATGTCAACCTATATATGCTATATATTACTAGAATAATATTATAATTGACTTTTGGTTAGTGGGATCAAGAAGTTTTTAATTGACAACTTTTTGTTAGTTGCGAGCTTTGCAATATTAAACTCATAATTTATTAGTTTGGCGTCACTTTCCCAATTTGACTTTTAACAGATTTTCCATTTACAATATTATGCAGTACATAGGATTTATAATATATTATGAAATCTATTATATATAAGTGAGAAATGTACATTCAATGTATTACTCATTATTATCGCATTACATATTATTAATTTAGTAGTGGAGATATTCAAAATTCGAAAATTTTATAATAATTATATGAAAGAAAAGATGAAAGCCAAATTATAATTTTAGTAAATATCAAGTAGTTTTACAACCATTTCATGTTGTATAATGATAAAAATATCTAGGGGATGATCATTTACAAGCTTAAAAATCCAAAGCAGTTAATGCTTATTAATTGAACTAAGTTATCCCACAGTTATCTCTTTTTTCTCTATGTCGGTTTTAATCCTGGAAAAGTTAGACAGAGGGAAAAAGATTATCGCTAAATAAATTTAGCAATAATAACTAAATTATTTTTAGTTATATAAGGAAAAAAGGTTTTTACATTAATGAAAATAATATTTTTAATAATGCATGTTTTCAAAAATTAAATCTTGTGAAAATCATATCAAAACAAAAATACTAATAATAAGACAGTTAAGTCGTTGGATTGTTATGGTGCTAGTATATGGATTTGACACCTTTTTTTTTTAAGACAGCTTTAGTGTGTTTGGTTGGATAGAAAAGTGGAAGAAAAGAGAGGAATGGGGAGATTAGCAAAATGATTTTGACGTTCGCTATTGTAATCTACTAGGATAGAAAGGATAAAGGATGAGATTAGAATATGGACTCCAATTCCTTTTAGACACTCCAATTTTGATCTTTATTAAGTTGGAGAGATTATTAAACAAATTTTATACCAAACAGACCTCTCTTTCCTTCTCTTTTTCTGATCTAGGTATTCTATCATTTCGTACTTCCTATTTTCTCTCATTCTTATCAAACATAAGTTCTATCTTAAGACTATTTATCGTTGAATTAGAATCATTTTTTTACGTATAATTGGTAGAGATTATTAAACAGATTTCATACCCAACAGATATCTCTTGACTTCCCTTTCTCTCATCTAGGTATCTATGAGTCACCATTGATATCGACACATCTGAGATCGCCAAATGTTTTGGGGTTCCTCCATTCAATCATTTTCTTTCTTCTTGTTGTTAGATATATTGTTCATACATATCTTCTCTTTGTTTCTCGAATCTATTGTGAATTACAGATAAAGTTCAAAAAGGTCAAATTTTTTATGATTCCATAATACATTATTGAGTTAAGAAAACTTCTGGATAGGTATCATATATTATCCAATTAGAATCATTTTTTTTAATGTATGATTGGCAGAGATTTTGGTCGATTATTATTAATCCCAAGGATAATTGAAAAAACTACTACACCTAGTACAAGGAAAATAAAGTACATTACATATGAGGCAATCCCCGAGATTCCGTGAATCTACATTGTTTGTCATAGGTGTCATTGATAATTTGTTCGGATTCTTTCTTTTCTGACAATTTTGAGCTTTTCCAACGTCCAAGAAGGCAACAGTGCTCATATTATATATACCTATACATACATATAAATATATAACTATATATTATATGACTCATAAATGTAGCTTGGTTTTGACATGTCCTTTTGCAAGCGAGATAATACAAAACCAATTATTAATCTAAAAGTGCATAGACTTGACCCTTAGCTAACTAGACAGCTAGCTAGAGCATCCTATCATTGTCAAAACCCTAATCTTGTGCCCCTCTCCACACACACACACACACACACACATATATATATATATATATAACATGTGATGATGCAAATGAGTTAAGAAGATCCTAATTGGACATTAACTATTAACATTGAAATCTAGTGTTTCTTTCTTTAATTCTCAAGTAGTGTTAGTTTATCATACAACATCCCTAGGATAGATTAAAGTATACAAGGCGTGATGGGCAAGGTAGTTGCTTGGGAAAAAGCCATTTGTCGCAAGCTCGTTCAAGATGGTTTTTAAGGTTTTTTATTTATTATTATTTTTTTTTTGGGTTTTGTTGGTGGTTGGGGGGGGGGGGGGGTGTGGTGGGCGTGAAAAGGGTTTTACATATATATTTATATATATATATATTACATATGTATAGATATAAGATGTGATTTACATATAGGCAAACACCCAAAGCTTCCCATTGTTTAGCCAAAATACCACATTTTACTCTTATTATTACACAAATGTCTAAAACATCCCTGTGTTTATAAAATTGATCATGAAATACCCTTAAAGCAATTAAAATTTTAAAACAAATTTATCCTTCCCAACATATAACAAACACAATTTAAAACCAATTATTAACTAAAAAAATTAATTGGAATAAATATTAAAATCTAAAAAATTAAAATAATTGCAACATTTGTTTGAGTGAAATATTTGTTTGAATTTTCTATTTATTTTTTTTATTACTAGATGTTTAGTACCAATACTAAACATTACTGACCCACATTTTATTAATTAGTGGTGCTAAACATTAATGAACTCCTTTAACATTAACATCAAAATGACATATAAAATTTTTGAGAAGGATAAAATATTTTAACAAGAACAAAACAATTTTGAAAAAGAAAAAAAACTAGATTTGGACTAGGAGGCCGATCTGCTTATTTTTTATTTATTTTATTTCAAATATTTTTTTTTTCAACTATATATGTTTAAACCACTTTAATTCTCTTCAAACCAACATGTGTGATGGTCGAGTTAGATTCAATAAGTTTACTAATGAAAGGGTTAAAATTATGTTATTTTACATAACTCAACGATAATATCATACTTAATCCATTTAAAAATGTAGAGTTGGAATCATCGTACCTCTAAGTTTAAAAAAACAACTGTGTTATACTAATGTCGGATAGCTGGACTTCTGAAAACAAGTAGTGGAGGTAAAAATCATCAGGCAAGTGAAAATTCTTGTAGGTCTATTCAGGTCATGAAATACCATTTGTTTGTTTTGTGTTTTCGTTTTGTTGTTTCCTATTTTGTTTTGTTGGTTTGAGAATCTAAGAAGTGGAGCACATTTTATTTTATTTTTGCTCAAAACAGTGGGACACATATAGATTGCACAATGATATTTTGAGATAAGCCTCCGATGGACTGCGGAATAATGATATCTACATTACATTTTAGATTTTTTTTTTGAGTTTAGTATGGGAAGTTCAAATTCTATATCATTTAGCGGAGTTAAGTTGAAATTACAGTTAGATATCCATGTAATGACTTACATTCTAGGTTTTGCATCTAACAATGTTTTCAATATCTAGAAGACATGAATAAACAAAGGAGGTTATCTTCGATTACAAGAGATGAATAATACTAAAAGATATCGACAATGTTGAGCACCACACACTAATATAACATAAATATCATAATATAAAACTTGTAGACAGGACCGACCTTTTTATAGTGGTAGCATTTAATATCGATTAGTATCTCTAAACATTTTTCGCAAGAGAGAAATAATGATGACTTATTATCCTTATTAACATGTAACATGGGTGTGAATTTGAATTTTATAGAGATGAATATGATAACGGTATTGATGACGTTGAGCACTATCAATTAATTAAAAGTAGATATCATGATATAAGTGCTTGTTTGGGACAACATCTCTAGATGACATTTTACCATTAAGACTTTAAATTTTCAACTCTACATCAAACTTTCACTTTTTTTCATTTTCAAAAGACTCAAACTTTAAAAGTCCATAATTTTCTCATTTCAAATCGAAATGCGATGATTTTTAATGTCAAAATGCTCGTTTGAACGAGACAAAATCCACTTTACATATTTTTCTCTAAACAAATTTCAAATTTTTACACTATTTTTTATATTACAAAACTTTTCCAAAAGCTTTCCCACCAAACACACATTTCTAACCCAACCTTTAAAATACTATCTCCAGATATCCTCTCACACAGGTTAAAGACTTGTAAACAAGTCTCATCTTTTAATAACGATGATATTTAGTACCGATAACATCCTAAAGTATTAAAGTATTATAGTAACTGCCGCTGGTCCTCCTCGTTAACATTTTAGCATGGATGTGATAATTTGATGTCGAGAATCTTGGGAAGGACAAAAGAGAGCACAGAAAAGAGAAAGCAAATATAAGCATTTATCTGAGTGCCCTGTCCCCTTTTGCTAAATATGTCTTCCCCTAACATCCCTTTTTCAAAGCCCTGCATAAGAATACCATGTTCATTGGTATGAGGTGAAGACTGGGAAGTAGGACCTCAAAAATATCAGAATCCTCCAAACGAATCACTGAAACAAAACATGTCTTCTGCAAAAACATGTAAATCATGGGTAGATACGAAAAGTAAAGGAGAATCAGGATAATTGCTAGCTTCCATGGATGTCCAATCTACACTTGTGGAGTTTGAAATGTTTACCTTTTGGTTTTTTGGGGGGTCAGTTTTTTGTCCTTGAAAAGTATTATTTTTCTTGGCTACAATTATTAGTGGCTTCTATCGTCTTGTAGCCTAGAAGAATAAAGCAAGAAACATGAGAGAAGTGGGTGTGAAGCTTCGGATTCAGAGTTCTGAAATACTTTTTGTGGTCGTAAATATAATCTAACAACATTTTTATATCTGATTTTATTATAAATCGTCAAGTTCAAATCTCCCATTTTATACTCTGAATACATTTTATTTTCAATACCATTTAAGTGGTTCGATAAGTCAAGATGATTTATTTGATTGTCCTATTTAATCTAAAAGTACAAGAACTTATACAACTATTTTAAAATAGCCCCTATTTGAATTATTGCTACAATTATGTATGATTTCTGTCATCTTATAGCCTCGAAGAATAAAGCATGAAATATGAGAATAATAGTTGTGAAGTGACGGATTCAAAGTAATTATGAATAATTTTTGTGCTTGTAAATATAGTCTAATAATATTTCTTTACATATGATTTTATTGTAAAATGTAGTGTTTAAATCTCTAACTCCAAAATTTTGAATATATTTTGTTTTCATCATTTTAATACTTCAGTAATTTGGACATTTTTTTTTTTTAAATAAAATAGGACAGTATTGATACAAGGACTAGAGCTTATACCACTATATTATTATAGTTTCTACATCTTATTCCATTGAGATTGAATCCATAACTTAAAATTCGAGAAGAGGATGTTTTCGCCATTCTAATTAGGGTTCAGTAATTGAAGACGATTTTTTAATCAAATAGGACACTAATCACTATTATGTAAAATATATGAGTTAGACCTTGAAACTTATTAATCTATAATACTGTTTTTCAGCAAAAATTAATTAGAATATAATAATAAACAGTTCTAAGTATTGCCGGCAGTGAGATATATATATATATATGTATGTATGTATGTATGTATATAAGACATTAATTTTATGTTAAGGCTATTTATGTAGCAGTAGTAGTGAGTAAAATAATTAGTCATTAGTCATTAGGGATGCACCAATTACATGAAGCAGACTGAAAACACACTAATTTCCCTAATTGACTGGCCGCTCCATCTGGATCTCTCCTATATCAACTAGAAGTCAAAAGAGAGACGCTGAAAGCCAAAACTTTTGGTGCCATGAAAGGTCACCAAATTGAGTTTTCAATTTCACCAGCAATTTTCTTGAAATCCCATTCAACACCCAAATATAATTTATTCTTTCCGTTCTCACCCCCCTCAAAGATTCCAAATCCTCCTAAACCATCCGTTGCAATTGTTCCAACACTTGGTCAACTTTGTTTTTCTTTTCTTTTTCTGTCCACATCAAACCGCCTTTGCACTTCATTAACATAAATCTTTAATTAATTCAATTCTTTTCCCCGTCCCTTTTTTCCTACTCTTCCTAGCTTAAAAAGCCCAAACTCCGTCTTCTACGACTCCAACACACCCACACTCTAAAGCGACAAACGAAAACACACAAACACACTTCCTTCATTTTTCATAATTTATCTCCAAAAAAAAAAAAAAAAAAAAAAAAAACCCCATTTCCAAAATGGCTTCAAAAAGAGATTATAACCAAGTAAGTAGCCCAAACATTGAGACCATGAGTAATTCAAGTGCTGAAACTCTTCTAAAGAGCAAGAGAGGCTTCTCCCGATAGCAAATGTGAGCAGAATCATGAAGAAATCCCTGCCTTCAAATGCCAAGATCTCAAAGGAGGCAAAAGAGACCGTCCAAGAATGCGTATCGGAGTTCATCAGCTTCATCACCGGCGAGGCCTCGGACAAGTGCAACAGAGAGAAGAGGAAGACCGTCAATGGAGACGACCTCTTATGGGCCATGACCACTCTTGGCTTTGAGAATTATGTTGGTCCTTTGAAAGCTTACCTCAACAAGTATAGAGAAGTTGAGGGAGAAAAGAACTTCATGGCTAGGCAAGATGATCATGAGAATGTGTCAAACAATAATGTTGAGGCCTCGGTTTCCGTGCCGGTATTTAATGATAATGGCAATATTAAGGTGGATTTTCAGGACTTCAATGGTGGATTTTACTCTCTTGGGGGTCAAATTATGAATAATAATAATTATTATAATAATAATAATGTTCCCAAGAGCTATGAGGAGATCAGAGCTAGTGCTGCTGGGATGATTTATGGGCTTGGAGATCACCATTATGTGAATGGTGGTGCGTATAATGAAAGTGGTGGAGATCATGGAAATGAAAACAGAGTCTTGGCTGCTCATCTTCATCAGGGAATTGGATGGTAGATTTTCTGGAAGATTTTATATTTATATATATATAGGTTATATATGTATTTATATGAGCTTGATATTTAATATCTTTGTTTGGAATGATCTTCATTGACTTCGTATATGTAAGAATATATCGGTTTCCATATGTTCTGTACTTTTTTATATTTAGCTAATTATAGTCACTTATTTGAACAATTAGCAAATTTATGTTTTGAGAGCAAGAGGCTTGTTTAATTTAGTGCAGTTTGTTGTTGATGATTTCTTATTGAGGTGGTCTTTCTAACAGTTGCTTTTGTAAGCACGCAAGTTTTTCCAAAAAAAAAAAAAAAAACACTGATGGACAAATTACATTTTTTTCCTTTGAACTTTAGATCTTATTACAAAATATCCCCTAAATTTCAATTTGTAACATTTCTTCCCTGAATTTTAAAATGTTTGCAAGTTCCCCCCTCTATTAAATTACTAACAGAAAATGACATGTGGCACTTTAACACTAAATTTCAAAGGCATATTTTTGTAAAAACATAATAAATATGAAAGAAAGAAAATAATCTATAATTCCCTTTCAAAAAAATAACATAATGCCCTCCTTCTCCGGCAATGACATCGCCAATGGCCGTTGAGAGCAAGCCGGCCTCCAGGACCGTTCTCCCCTCTGGCAACGACTACTTTCCCCGTCCGGCGACGAGTGCTCTCCCCCACAACGGCTGCACTCCCTTCCCACTCCCGTAGCTTCAAATCGCGGCATGCCTCACCCCCCTTCCTCGTTGAAGATCTACAACGCCATGCCACGCCATAGCACCCCACCCTCAACTTCCGTCCTCCCCCGTTCCCATCTTGGTAGGTCGTTGAAACCCAACCCCAAGATTGTGGTCATCCCTCCCTCGAGATCTGCGTTGCATCTCTCCCCCACCCCGAACTCCTCGTCGCCTCCCTTCCCTTACGTAAGATCTGATCATCAAGGGTCTATTTGGAATAAGAATTAGAGCTGAAGTTTTGAAAATATTTTGAATGAAATTAAGTTGAGTTTTAAAAATATGCATTTAGTTGAAAATGAATATTAAAAACTACATAAATTTGAAATGTGTTCGAAAATAAATAGTAATATGAATCTCGTTTCGCTTTTCTAGTCATTCTATGTCATTTTTTTTAATTAAAATCATATTATTTCGACTTAAAATAAGAAAATTAAAGTTTTAAAATTTGATTCTTTTAAAAATAAAATTAAAAAAAAAAGATATTTAGAGATGAAAATCGTAAAATTAATTTATTTTTAAAGGAAAAAAAAAAAAAAAAAGCTTTGTCCGAAGTTAATGTCCAAATAGTCATAAGGATCGGTTTTGAGATATTTTCTCTTTTTCCTTTCTTATCTTTATTTTGTTTTTATTTTTAGGAGAATATGTGGTAGAGACCCTTTTTAAATCATTGATATTTAATCAAACGGTTGAAATATTGTTAGTATACTATATTTATTATATACCTTACCTCATATTACCCTTTCCACTCAAAGTCTTCTCTGTCGCCGGCGACCTTCCCGCCTCCTACAACGGACGCCGGCGACCCACCCCGGGCCCCCCACTGCCAGCCCCAGCCCCGGCCGCCCCCTCCGCCGGCACCCCCCCTCTCTCTTCTCTTTTCTCTCTCTTATCCTCTCTCTCTCTTCCCCTCTCTCTCTTCCTGACCCCGACCCTAGCACCGATGCCGGTGACCCACACCTGGCCCCCTACTGCGGGCCCAGCCCCGGCCGCCCTGTCCCTGCCGACACCCCCTCTCTCTTCCCTTCTCTCTCTTCCTTTTTCCCTCTTCTCCTATTTCTCTTCCCGGCCTGGCCCCCCCACCCCAAGCCCCCCTCCCCGGCCTACCCCCAACCCCCCGCCCCCCCACACCCCCTCGATAACCCCCCCGACCCCCTCTTTCTCTTCCCCTTTCTCTCTCTTTTCCTCTCTTCTCTCCCTCTTTTCCCCTCTTTCACTTCCCCACCCGCGACTCCCCCTCTCTTTCTCTCTCTCTTCTCACGTTGGGGGTCGGGTAGGGAGGCCTAGGCTGAGTCACGATGGGGGTGGGATTGGGGGGTGCCAAGCGGCCGAGGGTGGGGGTGGGGGTGGGGGGGCCGAGGGCCGGGAAGAGAGAGAGAGGGGGGAACAGAGAAAGGAGAAGAGAGAGAAAGGGGAAGAGAGAGAGGGGGTGCCAGCGGGGAAAGGGCGGCCGAGGCTGGGGTCGGCGATGGGGGGCCGGGGGTGGATCGCCTATGTCAGGATTAGGTCGTCGGCGTCCGTCGCCGGCGGCAGGAAGGTCGTCGGCGACGGAGAAGAATTAGAGTGAGAAATATTATATGAGGTAAAGTGTATAATAAGTATGGTACATCCCTAATATGTCAACTGTTCGATTAAATCTAACGGTTAAAAAAAGAGTTATACCGCTAGAGTCATTTGGAAGAGACTCTACCACAATTTCTTCCTTTATTTTTATTTTTATTTTGCCTCTTTGGAGTGGAAGAAAGGAAACAGCGAAGGCCAGCAAGCACGCGTACTCCTTTTGATTAAAATGTTGACCAACATAGCATGAGGGCCCGGATCTTTCTAGCTTTCACCCAAGAGACCTAGTTTCAATTCCCAACATTGAAATTTTCCATAAGTTAAGAGGATATCGATTTAGTCAAAATATCTTGATATACCCATTGATTTATATTTTTGCTATTTATAGTATTTTAAAATTACTGGAGAAAGAGGGAAATAGTACATTTTAACTAAAATTTATAGCAGAATTTGAAGTGTAAATTATTTAAATACCAAAGTTCTACTTCAATGCCCAAAGGCTATTCGTCCCTTCTTTTCTCATTCCAAACCCAGCTTCATATCGATTTTTATGTATTAGACTTGGAACATGAAAACTATATTAAATAAACAATTGGATCGTGACAAGTAGTTAGAAACAAGTGGACGAGAGTCAACAAGCAACCTTGGCCTCTTGGCAGGAGGTTCGCTGCCCCTTTCCTTTCCGGTTCAGTCGTGGTACGGTACATGAACTTGAAGCTACCATCAAATCCGATTGAATCTAATCCGTTCAGATTCCACAAATCCAATATAGCACCTATGGGTACCTAATAAATTTATTGAATTTTTTAGCAGAAATTTGAAGCGTAAATTATTTAAGTAACAAAATTATGCTTCTATGCCCAGAAGCTATTCCTCCCTTCTTTTCTCATTCCAAACCTGGCTTGACGTTGTATTTTTTTTTTTTTAGTTTTTTTTTTTTTTGAATTTGGAGATAAATGGATTCGAACTTTGTATTTTTAGATGGTGTCAAGTGCGTTATTACCGATATATTATAGCTGTAATCGCTTGTTGTTGTAGGTTTTGAATCTAACATAAATCTCTATATTTATAGCGTAGTTTTATTTTATTTTATTATTTTTTGTTTTGGTGTATTGTGTGAAATTCATGAAAAAAATAAAGTTGTAAATCTAAGGTTTTGTCACTTTGTTTATGTTCTATGTTCTTGTTTTTTACCTAATATTTACAAGTTGTGATTGTAATTTATTTACAATCTGAGAACCCAATTGGTAGAGGCAAAGTATTTTTTTTTTTTTTTAATACTAATTTTACTCATCCCTTATAAAGAAGTCAATAGTTTCAATTTTAAATTATTTAATTATTTCTTTTTGAAGATGATTATAAGATTGTAAATACTTCGTATTTCAAACAGTCATTGAGTTTAGAAGATTAGGAAACTTACTTAATTTTATATTTTAGATGCTTCCAAAATCATACATGCTAAACATGTAGCTTTTATTAAAAAAAAAAATTATTTCAAATCATGTATTCACGAATCCTATTAATAGGGTGTGTTTTTTTTTTTTGGTTATTTTGTAAGATTTATTGTAAAAGTATCTTCTTCTGTAGCAGATCTCTTCATTTTTCATTATCTTTTTTTTCACTTTTCCCGTTGAACTTTGTGTGACATTAAAATTCTAAACTTAATAATACAATACAAGATAAACTACCTCTATAGAACCACACCAACAAATAAAAATAAAAATAAAAAAACTATAAGCCAAGATTTATAGCTAAATAGCATTTTTTTAAGAAGATTTTTAATAAATTACCAAAGTTTTCAAAAATTAGTTAAAATGCCCTTTTTTTAAATGGTTAATCAATAATTGGTCGCATAATAGTCAATCAGTAATTGAGTCAATCACTGATTAAACATAATATAAATAACCAAATTTCATAATCAATTATTGATTGACCACTAGTCAATTTTCAAATTTCATAATCAATCACTGATTGTCCAAATCGAAAAAATGACAAACATCCATTTTCTTAAATAAATAAAAAAAGTTAGACCATTTATTAAATTAAGTGACTAAAAAGGGTCATCCAGCCTAATTTTCCAAAGAAATATAATGTCTTTCCTTTTAGTATATAGTTCCTTAAGCTATTACATTTTTGACATTTAGATCATCATTTTTTTTTAATTTGATAGCTAAAATGACTTTGAACATTTAAAAAGGTTCGAAAGGTCCTTTTTCTTATTGAGTTAGTTAACGACAACCTAATTACTCGGTTGATTCTTAAACTATTACGTTTGTTTGTGATTTTTAGTCACCGTTCTTTTTGTTTTAGTCGAAATAAAACAAAATAAAAAGGGGTAGATTTTATTTTATTTTTTTTTTTAATCTCTCTTTCTCTCATTCTCGATCTCCCTGCCTATTTCTCTTTACCTCTTTTGTCAATTTTCCTCTCTCAAATCTTGACGTTGTGATGACAAAAGGGGCTGCTAGCCTTATGACGATCTTGATTGGTCACGAAGACGGCTGGCAGTGGACGAATGTGCGTGCAGGAAAGTGAGCTCAATGGAATAGGGTTCGAGCGGTTGTGGCATGGGATCCACATCATGGTGTTAAAGGTTCTTAGGTTGGTCGTGAAAAGGGACATCGAGAGGTGGGGTGGGGAAAGAGAGAGAGAAACCAAGATGTAATCAAACCCCTTTTTTATATATCCTATCGGTTGAATTCCTTTTTAAACCGTTAAGATGTAATCAAACAACTAAGATGTTACTTATATATAATAGCTATAATGCATCTTATCTCATACTAGTATAGATTAGAAAAAAGTATAAAATAATATATAAAAAAATAAATTTAAAAAACTCCCCTCTAAGGCCAATGGAGCCCCTCAAAACCACCCCCCCGGGCGCTAACGACCTAGATCTGGTTAGCGTTTGGGTAAAGGGGGACCTAGGGCACGGGGAGCAGAGGTGACAGGGCTCGTCGGTTGCGGGGGGTTTCGTTGGCCTAGGGGAGTTTTTTTTTAATTTATTTTTTTATATATTATTTTTTAGTCTATATTAATATGAGGTAATATGCATTACAATTATCATATATAAATAACATTTTAGTCATTTGATTATATCTAAACAGTTTAAAAAGAAGCTCTACTAATAGGGTATGTAAAATAAGTTTTACCGCAGCCTTACCTATCTTAAGGTTAATTTTGTACATTTTACAAAAGGGAGAGGTTATAATATAACTTCTTTTAGAGGAACTACTTATAGTGTCTCATCCACTTATTAATATTAATAGTGATTATTTTTTTAACATCTAAGATCAGAAATTATTGTGATAAAGTCCGTGTAGTGGCAGATTAAGGCCCACAAAAAATCTTTCAAAATGTTTATCAAAATCCAAACCTCACCAAAATCCATTTCTGGGTTTTAATCCTCTACCGAGACTCTCGTCAATGATTCGGCCGGCGGATTTGCCATTGGTGGCTTATGGTCCCTGTTTTTCTCTCTCTAGAAGAGGTTGAGGAGGTTTCTCTCTCCTCCTCCGATTGCATGGCGGTGACGATCTGCCAAGCCATTCTCAAAGCAAGTGGTGGTCACGGACTCCTCGGAGTTCATCGACGGCGAGCCCGGCCATTTAAGATCGGTCTTCTTAACGGCGGCGGCTTCCGCCGGTAAGGCGACCGGCATCAGACAGAGGCCAAGCTCGGATCTCGAAGCTTCCAAATGTCCGTACAAGCAACCTCTACCTCGGATGCCTCGTCAGACGGCACCGTCGGGCTTCCTTCTCCTCCTCCACCGCCAATGCCTCTGAGGAGTTCCGAAATCGGCTATAAAGTTCCTCTGCGGAGGACTTCACCACCGCTGCCTGGCATACATGTCAGTTCCCTGTCTAAGAGCAATCCGACGACTCCGTTCACCAGATCCACTATCCTTCCACACGCTTTGAATAACAAAGATTGAAACAACACTTGCTCACCTTGACTTCAACAACAATATTGAGAGGGGAAAAAAAAAAAAAAAAGAAAAAGCAAAGCAACTCAAGCCTTTCTGGAATTTTCGTGGATTTGTTGTTTTTAATATCAATTCAAGTTCAAAAAATTTAAATCAGAATTTTAAGCAATTTAAGCATAAATATCCGAGTCTAATCAATTACTGAATTCCATTAAAACAATTGCAGAAATACTAGCGTATACGAGGACAACCAACAATCCAGCATTGTTGGAGAAGAAAAAGGATGCGTTTGTATGCAGCAGCGTGCACTTGAGCTTTTCAGCAATTCAAGCCTTTCTAGCTGTCTGATTTCATCGTGATGACAACATATTTAGTAACCGCCTCTCAAGTAATCTTTACTATAGATTCTCCCTTAATCAAAATTGAGATAAAGCAAGAATGAGATCAAAACATGACAAATTAAAACCAAAATATCCTAAATATATTAATTTAGAGACTAATGGAGTAACTAAATATTTTTCATACTTATTTTTTTTCAAGATAATAAACATTATATATATAATTTTAAAAAAATATTAATAATTTCTTAATTATAAAACATGGAATTCAAATGCTCCACGCAAGTTCAAAAATAGAAAGGAAAAAAAAAATGTTACCGTGAAAGAAAAAAAGTGTCATTTAAAAAAATAAAAGGCAAGTCTATGATAAAACATTTTTTATATACCCTATCAATACAGGTCATTTTTAAACCTTTCAGATACAATCAAATGGTTGAGATATTACTTGTGTACAATAATTATAATACACTTTATCTCATTGTATTACATCTCAAGAAATTTAAAAAAAAAAAAAAAAACCTTTAACGTATGTGGCTCCTCGCTCCTGGTTTGTCGGGCTAGGGGCAACATCGTCGGAGGTCGCTGGTAGGGGGCGCATCTTCGGAGGTCACGGGGGCAAGCCAAGCCAAGATCGGGGTCGAAATCCATTAAGGGGGCAGCCCCTAGGTCACGTTGGGGGGGGGGGGGGAGATCATTACCAAGCAAAAGGGGTGATATTTGATAGGGGGTTCGTTGTTGGGGGGTCAAGGGGGCCAAATTTGGCATGAGGGGCTCGTCGTCCAGGAAAAGGGGCTTGGGGGGGCGCTTGGGTCGTTGGGGGGGCTCATCGCCTGGCGAGAGAGACCCTAGGTCGCCAAAGGGCTAGTCGTCCAGTCGTGGGCACCTGGGTCGTGGGGCTGGCAACAGAAGAACCTGAGTCGCTGGGGAGCCTCGCTGGAAAAAGAAAATGGTTTTTTTTTTATTTTTTAAAATTATTTTTAGTATATAATACTATAAAGTAAGGTGCATCATAAGTCTCATATACAAACAATATCTTAACTATTAAAATTCATCAAACGTTCATAAAACGAACTCTATTAATAGGGTATATAAACGCGACTCTTCCATTTTAAAAGTTATTTGGCGTTTTTATACGATATCCGCGATTCCTCTTGATTTGTAATTCAATATACAAAGTTATTGGTTCCGTTAAGTTAGCTATATGTTGCGTATTATTAACGATTTTCACGAAGGTGATAAGATATGTTGAGTATTTAAATATTGGAAACCCTTGACACAAATAGACACATCACGAGTTTCATATAGATTACTTATGAATACAATTTCTTTTAAATTCATTAAAATTTTATATACGAATTCTTGAATACCGATTATGATATAATATTTACGTGGTAGTTTCTTAAATTTTACGCGTATGATAGATGATCTTTCTTTTTCTCTAAGCAAAGCACAATGCCTGTTACAACGGCTTGTCCTCTCATAGGTGGAGCCAAATAAAACGTGCATGACAAAGGCGTTACTGTCCGCTCCGCATGACTTTAAACCAAAAAATGCCCCAATTTTCCCACCTCTTGCGGCCTTCCTAGTCCTTCTCCTTCCATGGATGCTCCTCCATCTTCTTCTTCTTCATCCTCTTCACAATCCCCAGAAGAGCCCTCCTTCCACCTCCAATCCGGTGCCTGCGTCCCCATCGAAGACCCCAACAATGCCACCCCCATCGCCGCCGCTTCAATTTCGGACCTTTCGGATCCTACGGTCACAAATCCTCCACCTTTCGCGGGACTCACCGAGGAAAACCCCTAGAAATTCCCGTTAAGAAGAGCGAGAATAAGGCGAAGAAGAGGACCATGAAGGAAACCTCTGCAACCGCGTCGTCCTCATCGTCTTGCCCGTCTTCTCCGTCCTTGCGTCTGCACCAGAGAGGCACGCGCGTGGCGTCCAAGCGCCGGAGCCCTCGAGTCGTCTTCGGGCCGGCGAGGAGAAACTCCGTCGCTGATTCGATCTCGTTTCGATTGGGGATGTCAATCGCGGCTTTTGTCGCTCAGGTTTTTTTTTTTTTTTTTGGGAAAATTTGATCTTTGTTTTTTTCCTTTAATTTTGAGTTTTATAGTTTAATGATTTTTTGGGGTGCAATTTCTATGTTTTTGGGTTAAATTCATTATTTTTTAACACTCTGGTGCGGAAAAGTTTCAATTTTTGACGATATTTGAGGCTAAATTTGGTTATTTTAGGTTTCTTTGGTTGAGAATTTGATTCTCTGAATTGGGATGACAAAATATTTTTGTTATGAGATTTCTATTTTTCCATTCAATTATCTTTTTTTTTTTTTTTTTTTTTTTTAAGTTTGATAGATTTCATGTTTGACTTAATATTTGGTTATTTAAATTGAAAACAACAATGCAAGTATGGAGTTCATGTCTGTTAGGTTTCTAATTTGGAATGCATTATAGTTAGAAACTTAAAATAAGAAAATATCTTCAATTATATATATATATATATGATATAGATATTTTTATATTTGCTTTTGAACAATGAGCATTTTTAGATCGAGTGGTGTGACATTTGATATGAAATTTACTTGCGTATCATTTAGAGATCTACTTGGTTGTCTTCTTGCAGCGAAGCGTAAATTGTAACGTGTTTAAATCGGTCCTTTTTTTATATATATAAATTTTGTTTGTGCTTGCCGAGCAATAGTGGCCTGCAATCAAATCTAGTTAGTCGAAAAGTACGGATCATAGTGATGGTCTTAACTTGATTATAAAGAAAACGTGTCACATTTGCAGTTTTGTCCTCACATGCATACCTATCTTGTACTGTTATCTGCTAAAAATTTATCAAAACTAACTCCCATGCTTGTGTCCGCTTCCTGAAATTCTCATTAATGTTATGGGTTGTGATGCTTGTCAATTCTAGATTCTGGAAAAGAAAGATGCGTTGGATGAAGGGATGTCTGCTGATCATCTTGCACTGGTATTCTTCTTACCCTGTTGTAGCCTGGCGTTAATAATACTCTGATCTACCTTCCCCAAATGGTTTTCTACAGTTGTTGACCGTCTTTCTTCTTTTTTCTGCGCACGAGCTTTTTTTTAACTTGACATTGTCTAAACATGTGATTTAGTCATCAAACAAATTAATGGTCTGTTATGACTGCCAAGATAACGAGTTCAAATGGTTGAAATGCAGCCACCTCTTGGCTGTGTGAGCCTGTACCAAATGGGCTGATGAAATAATTGTCACATCAAGAGGTTATGCCTGCCCCTAGCTGTGGGGATGATTCCTTTATAGTTGCAGAGTATGGAATACGGTCCATCAACTAACGCGTTTTTATCTGTCCGCTTGCCTGCAGATCTGTGCTTCAGCTGTCAGAGAATCTTTAGCCAATGTAAGCCTCAACCTTAACTGCCGAGTCATCCGTTGAATGTGGTTTTCCAAGTTCCCTTGTTTAATTGCTAGCATTGTGAGACAAGTCCGAGATGCTAAAGTTTCTGCTTTTTGGATTACCTATGTGACAACAGGATTTCGGGGACGCATTTGATAGTTTTGTGAGCAACTTTGAAAAATCATTTAGGAGCACTTTTAGGACTCTTAGGTTGATCCAGGAATCATCCATAAACAAGGGAAAAAGCCACCTACATCAGCTGAATGCAGAACAGTCTAGTTCAGGCATGGCTCACGAACTAGGGGATAATGTATTCAGAGGTAATACAAGCAGTTCTGGCATAGAAGTTTGTCATTCAGGAGAGCTCATCTACACTAATGAAACTGAGGATCTATTAAGCCATAGTGCGGCAGTGGAAGAGAATGAGTTAACAGATTCCATCGGTATGGAGCTTGCACTGCATGGACAAACAAACGAACCATCATTGGTGTCTCGAAGCCTGTTTGAATTCGTAAATAACCGGTCCACGCTTAGCATTATGGAGAAGTCTGTGAGAGAACAAACCCGCTCTAATGACCTTAAGACATTCGAGCTTGGTCTTAAAATGGAAAATATGAAGTTGAAAAATACGAAATTGGCTCTCACTTCCGAGTCAAATGATCTGGAGAGAAGAAAATTAGATATGGGTGTATCAAAGTTATCCTTCAAAACTGAAAAGTTCAAGACTCAATTACAAGATGAGAGAGGTGACGAGCTTCTCAAGAGGTGCACAGACTGTCTTGTTGCTGGTTTATTTGTCATGGCAGCATCCCTCTTTTATGGTGCTTATGTTTTTTCGTACCAAAAAATTACCGAAGCTACAACATCCTGTAAACCGTCATCAAAGGCAAGTATCTTGTCCTTCAGCTAGCTTCAACTGGTTTAATGTTACTCGGTTTCTGACATTACTCCTTTAAGTTTTTGCATATATGGTGTTTGATGGATATAGATATGTATGTATATTTCTTAAATTGAATGCTTTATCTATATCTCAGGAATCCAAGTCATGGTGGATCTCGAATCCAATGTCTTCAATCAATTCGGGGCTAGAGACACTCAGTTGTCACTTCCAAGTCGCGGTCAGAAGGTTGTTTGGTTTCTTATTGATTCTTTCAGTTGCCATTTTACTCTTCAAGCGGTCGTCATCTTCGAGCCAGACAATGCCAATTACGTTTATAGTTTTGTTTTTGGCATTGTTCTGCGGTCTCGCAGGGAAGATTTGCGTGGATACATGGGGAGGGAGCGGATACCTTTGGCTCGTATATTGGGAGACTCTCTGCCTGCTTCATTTGATCTGCAACATCTATACATCAAGATCGTATGTTATACTACACGGTCCGCTAACTGTCTCTCCTGGAATGAAACACAACACGAGAGTTCCATATTGGATCCGTGGAGTCGTGTTTTACGGAACTCTGCTCTTCTTCCTGCCATTGCTTTGTGGTCTTCATCCTTTTGCGGGCCTTGGCAAATGGAAAGATCATTTTCTGTTGCAACTCTCCAGCTATCTGTTTGTTTTGGAGGATTGAATAAGAGCTTCTACATGTTTATCATTGAGGTCATTCTGTCCTTTGACTATTTTATGAGTTTGTACCCTATGTATCAGATCAGAATAACTCTGCCGGCATGATTGGGTGTATTTATTTTATCTTATGTTTTACAACTTATGTATTATACCATATTGAGTCATGATAACTAATGAGCTATAAAGGCGAGGGTTTTTTTGTTGTATTTTTATGAGTAGATCAATATTCTATGTATTGTGGAAGCTTTTGTAATTAACCAATACATGCCAATTGGTGTGGACGAGGAATGCAAGCTTACAATTGCCCAATATTGTCTCGAATTTTACTTCTACATAACCATGAGAGATTACACTTTTCCTTTTTGCTTTTAAAAAAAAAAGCTTCCAAATTTAATTTTTGCTTTGTTTCAAAAAAGCTTCCAAAAAATTTTCTGTAAAAAAAATTTTTTTTTTTTTTTTTCGTTTTCTGTTTTTGCGAGACATTTACGTTTGTTGAACAGAAATTGATGAGATTCAAATTAAACCAAAACAAAATTGATGGAATGAAATCCAATAAAACTCCGAGGGTATGTCTGGTAGGAAGAAGATAGTCATAGATTACGAAGGTGCAGGAAATAGGAAAGGGGGGAGTTCTTTTCTGTTATGATGTTTGGTATAAAATCTCTCAAATAATATCTGTTACTTATGAGATCAACATTGAGGTGTTAAATGGATATGAAGTTCCTCCTTTAATTCCTTCTTTCCTCTATTCTCTTATGAAATAATTACAAATATCAAAATCTTTACGCTAGTCCGTTCATCCTTCTCCTACCAAACACACACTTATATTTCTACAGCCTCTCACTTTCCGAATGAGCGACATGTTCCCCACGAAATAAGGGACATTTTTAAGATGATGTCGAATTGTAGCCGAAATCTCAAGTACAAGTTACAACACAGGTGTTAGTGGCATTAAGGGAGCAAATATTTTTGGATCGATTTTCCCTTTCTCATATTATTTGAACGTCTTCAATAGAATTTTTAGACAGACTGTAGTTTAACCACCAATGGATTGGTGCAACGATTAGGTTGTCTTTTTTCCTTTTCTCATGATGGGTTCAAGGTTCAATATTTTATTGTCCCACTTTAAAGTCTTTGCCTGGTCAATATATGTCCCATGTTAGGACCTATGGTGCTTTGACTGCCATTGAGCTCATCTTTCAAGTAGAATTGGGTAATGTCCTTCCCTTTCCATTTCGGCCTCTCGGATTTCTTTTTATAAACAAGAGGGAATGGGGCCCCCTATGATTCATTTTCTAACTCTATCTCTATTTATTGCTAAACGTGACCTGTTTTAACACTCGACGTGATTATCTTAAAGAATCCTAATCGAATCCACAACTTCCCAAACATACAACACGGAGCTCAAAAGAGCCAAAAAGAAAACATGAGGTACCAAAATTAAGGCCTCCAAGGACCAGAGTCATTAAACACCTCCAAGGGGATGATCACTCCATGAAGACAACCAAAAGTTTAGGCAAGGTTGTGTGACAAAATCATATGTTCTTGCTGATCAACATGGTCATCACGAACAGCAGCATCAAAGTTTTGCATAATCCAGGAGGCGGGGGCAGGAGCCAACTATTAGGCGAAGCACTGCTAGATGTGGCCAGAAGAGACTTCTCGAGGTCAGCAACTATGGCGGAAATCCTCTTCAACAACTTCTGGCAATTGGAAGTCAGCTGACATCGCATTTCTCTCCTACCTGCCAATTTTGTCGATACAAACTGAAGCATGACAAGTAAAGCCATTCTGGTTATCGACAGGTTAGCGGAAATTTTCTTCCAAATTAGCGGAACTGTAAATTAATAGAAAAATCGGCACTAAATTTTGTCGGAATAGGAATTTGTAAAATGGCTGCCACTGAGCTCTCCAACATAGGCAGATCATAATTTGTCAATGTCCCAACCACCACTCGGCAGCCAAAGATCTTTCAAGTTCTCCAAAAGCTGGAGTGTCCCAACGACGACAATTGGTTTGAGAGAGTCGATGAAACGTGCCTACAGGTCGTACCAGGCGTTATAGAATTACCACATCCAATCTTCTTACAAGCCCCTTTGAGGCTTGATGGCTATGTCCTCATTGAGATGATGGATTTCCAATTCGAAGAATCAGAATTTTTGCCTGTAAAGTCTTAGAAAGAAGCTCCTTCAAGTATTTGTCTTGATAATACTTGCTCCAAAGAGAATCATGATCGACCACTTTGAAACGCATGATCTAAATCAGTCTTTCGGCTGAGACCACCTATTAGGAATGCAGATCGCATCCCCAGTGTTAAGAAAAGATTCCGTTTTTTTCAGCCGCGACTCTGCGTTGCATTAGCCAAAATGTGGCCAAACATATTCTTACCCCACCGGCATTAACACCAAGATGTTAGAACCACAGAAAACCAGGGGAAGACCAAGATGCTTATCCGCTAGTCAAGCCCTTTAACGCCATGAATAATACAATGACACATTAATCGGTATGCCTCCGGCTGCCTTTAAAGTTAGGGTATTTAGTACTGATGCCCTAAACTTGTTATTCTTTAACAACTTCTCCCCCAATTTTTAATTAAACTTGTTAAATTATTACAATATACCCCTTTTAGTTAAATATACATAAAAAAAAATTTAAAATTGGAAGGTTTACATTACGATTCGTCTAGATTTAAAAAGTTTTTGTTGAAAATGAGTTTTTCCTTTTTCACATAAGGCATACTTGAGCTTTTCATAACTAATTTAACTAAAAATATACTTGTCAATGGTTCCTTGTCACAATTTAACAAATTAAAGAGATAAATTATCAAAATTAAAAGTATAAAGGGTAAATTGTCAAAAATAATAAGTTCAAAGAACATCAGTGTTAAATATCCTTAAAGTTGTTACCAAGTAAAGGCATTGGATTGAGATAGTTGACCTTTTCACCCAACCAGTTACAGTATTTTTAAGGCACAGAGACCAACCGCCGCTTGTAGGTTTATTAGATATCTCCAAAATCCTGGCAAACCGTCTTAAACTGCAGCTGCAAGTTAAGTCTCCCCACAGGAACAGAAATGAAGTTAACAATATCTTGAAAAGAAGCAGCAAGTAATATGGTTCATATATTTGCTTCTAGCATCCAACTTTGGTCCGTCCGATACAAAATGAATGTCCAGGTCTGCCTGGGGTAAAAAAAAAAAAAAAAAACGGGGGAAAAACTTGAGCCACGAAAACGGCTACTCAAGTTCAATAAGTTACTCCAAAAAAAAAAAAATTTTAAAAACAAAAAAGGGCCTCGAAGAACGTTATGTTACAGTTCCTCTCATATTAAGAACGCTTGTTCTCCTTTCAACTAAAAACTCTGAGCTACAAGTTTACATTTGGCCTAGAGATATCAAAACGGTGACGAATGAGATCTGAGGTGAGGCACCAGGGGCTGCCTCCCGAACTTCATCTCCCCAAGTTCTTCGTAATTGGCAGCCACAGCAGGCTTAGATTGTATAACCCCATCCCCATGAACCTTAATGCAACCAATCACAGAATCTCATGAGCTTTCCCGTAGTATCTGTTGATGAACGGAGCCTGCAAAAGAAACAAACATTGAATAAAAAAAAAAAATTAGATTGCCGGAAAAAAGGCAGCCATGTTGGTTTGATTAATATCCTTCCATTTGCTAAATAAAATAACCATCTGGTAAACATCTGCCCAGGCTAGTAATATAGATATAGATGCTTCAAGTTTGAGCGATGAAGTTGTATTCAGCCAAGGTTTTAAAGCAACCAATCATCAATAATCAGGGATATTAGTACCTTAACGTTTGATATGTCGGGAGTATCAGGTGTTGGCACGGGGTAGAACTTGTAGAACCTCATATTCTCAAATGCTGCTTTAGTTTCTTCACTCATTTCTTCTAGGGCTTTTTTCCGAGCTTCCCTTGCCTGCAAGAAAAGAAATTTACATCACTGACAAAAAATGAGATTAATCAAACCAAAATGGAAACAAGGTCCATAAACAGAATTAGTAATCTAAAAATATCATATTCCATTTTGAAGTAGTGGTTCTTGTTTATGCTTACGAAAGAGATATGGAAACAAGAGGAAATAAATCATTAATATCTCCACAAAAAATTACCTGTCTATTTGCCTTCTTTGCTTCTCGAACTTTCTCCTTGACAAATTCCTGAGAAAGGAAAAACTAGGTTATAATATATACATACATACATATATATATATATATATATATATATAATTTCATCAATAGAACAAGGGAGAAGTAAATTAAATGCATCCCACTGTTAAATCTTACCTTGAAAGCATCCTTCTGATCTTCTGATAATTCCTCCTCTTGGATCAGTTTGTCTGTGAACTCCTACAGATTAGAGGACACAAAACGTTTAACAGATTGTGTTGTAACGTTACAAGTGAGATGATAAATGATAAGGTCAGACTTGATTTGTACCTCTAGTTCATCCAACTCCCAGTCAAATTCACAGAAAATCTACAGGGAACAAAAAGAAATTTCAGAAAAAATTTCAGAGTACCCACAACAGAAAAACATTCAGCTCCAAATGAGCATATACAAATACAAAAGCACAGGTCACAGAATCACAGATGTGTCTTTGTGCAAATGTGCTCAGAAAGCCATTTTTGGTGCTAGAAGTTAAGGTCTACTTGCAAACAAAAAAATAAGCTACAATTCTATATTTCGGATAAAACTCAACATTCATGGATCTTCATTGCAAAAAGCCCAAGCGTAAAGCTTCTTGGTTTTCTAATTTCCTCTCATTTGTTAAATTTCTGGATAATGTCAACTTTATAAGGTAAGTTCATTGCTTATCTCCTGGTTCTTTTTCTCCTCTCTGAAGAGGTTGCTTCTAAATATATCTCCTGCACAAAATATCGAAACGCAAATCCCAAACTAATGTAACTTACCGGCTTTGGTTCTGCTGGAAAAATTATTTGAACCTCAGTGCTTTGCTCAATCTCATCTTCCTTGAATGGCTGGTAGAAATCTGTCAGTAGAAGACATGTCAACACCTATCTTAAGTTCAACCACAAAGTTAATGGGAAGTGAGAACATCCCAAAAATTTGAAAACTTACAAGGCAGGCAGTACTCAAATTTCTTCAAGCGGTCTATCTTCATGTGTTTCAATGCAGCCCTGTATTAGAATTTGTACACATAAACAACCGTATGAAGAAATTCAGTAGACTTTTTTTTTCACTATAGTGAGAGTGCAGGCTAACCATACATGCAGGTTTATTTTTTTATTGCACATACTTGTAATATTGCACATTTAGCTTGTAAATATGATGCAATATTTCAGGAAGAAAACATGACAAACATTTCAACAAATTCAGTCAGGCACAATCCTAAGTTCAATATCTCAAATTCCAAATAGTCAACTGTTTGGTGGTAATTTCTTTCTTTTTTCTTCTTCTTCTTCTTCTTTTTTGGTCTGACTATGCAAGTATAATGCAAAACATCTCACAATTGAAGACAGTTATACAGGATATACTAAATGTTCTGAAGAAAGAGAGCCATAACTCTAAGAAAAATGTAGACAATCAGCAGAACTATTGGCAAAAACAGTACTCCATAAGCTTCAGAAATTAGAAATAACCACAAACTTAAGAATTTGTCCAAATTTACAATGACATACTAACAGAAAAGCCAAACTCTAAAATTACCATGGTATTGAAAATAACAAAACTACCAAATTCATGCAAGCATAAGCAAAAAATGCAGAGAGAGTGGAGTGAGTGAGAGTATCAGCACCTTCTCTGAGTGCAGCTCAAAATATAAATTTGTGATTTTAGTCTATCAACTCGACTTTCTCTGTGGAAATTGAGAAACGCAAAAGTTAGAAATTCATAGGAACTTATAAAACATCCAAAGATTAAGTTTTCATTAGATTAGTCCAAAAGCATCAATAAGAAACGTACCTGTCTTCCAGAGGAATGTATGGGACCCAGTCCATTTTCATTTGCTTCATTGGTATTATTTCTTCAGCCTCTCTTTGAACTGAGTTAATCCCAATTTTATCAGAAGGTGGGAAAGGTGATACAACCTACATAACAAGAAAAAATTTAGAAAGAAATTTAGAAAACTTGCAACATAAAGAAGAAAAGTCACTCTTTATGACTATGGGATAATATTATTTTAAATGCAAGTAAAATAAAACAAGCAAAAAGAAAGTTACAAAGATTTGAAGTCACATCCCATTCGATACTTAATTACTTATAAGAATCATGCAATAATGTGAAATTACAAAATACATCTATATCCCTTATGCAAATTCCAATAAGGACAAAAATTTTGGGACAATTTAATTCGTTTAAAAGTTAGTGGTGAGAGATAATGTACAACTGAACTTGGATTTCAAGCTTATCCCTCTTTCCAAAAGAATAAGTCAGACCACTATGAAAATACATCCAAGATTTCTCCACATTCAGGTGAAAAGAATAAAAATCCTCAACTCCTTAAGGCATGCATCGGTGAGGGACAACAGACGCTTGCAAAGATACTATCGATCATATGTTCATTTGTACATTAACACATATAGATGCGTGAATATGATAAAACTTTTAGCTGCACAGCAAGTTATTGCACTGACATGGAGCAACACCGAAAAAAACTTAAGCCATTTTAAAAATATGGCAACTAAATGACTTAGGCTGTCTGTGTTGTAGATGCAAAAATGAAGACAGTCTCTAGAAAGAATTAATTCCACATATAGCAACTAAACCAGCTAAAAATACAATAAAAATTCAATATCGTGAGATGATGAATTAACAAGCAGAAGTAAAACTATTTTAAATTACTTACAGCCACCACTACAGGTATGCAGACAACTTTATTTTCCCCCTTGACAGAGACCAATTGAGCTGCAGGAGGTAACAAAAGTTGAGATGAATAAAATTAAAAGGAGACACACTTCGCAATTCAAGGAAAGTGCATGAAAGGGAAAAAAAATGAAAAAGGAATTCAAGTTTGTTGAGTTTGTTAGTTTTGTAAGCTGCTTACGCTCGGTGCAACCAAAGAGATAAACTTTCTTGCCATATAGCTTCCCACCCTCCTCAAAAGCAGTCTGACCACAACGGATACATACTTTTCAGCACGAAACATACTTCAATTTTATGAAACTATTTCTACACCATATCAGTAGCAGACGGCGAAAATAACCAGCGACTCTGTAAAAATTCCTTCTCACCTCTAAATTTGAAAAGTCCCACTTGAACTGGTAAAGGATGTCCAATTGATCCCACTGGAATGCAACAAAAATCAAAATATTAGCGCGACATCAAAGCAATGCCATAAACAAAAATTAAAAACAAAAAATCAAAGTTAGCGAACCTCTGTTCCGACAGGGAATGCGGCCTTCCAAAGGTCCTCCTACAACGATACACAATACAAGTTTGATTAGTAAAACAACAACATACTTGCAACCAGACCTCAAAAGACCTCAAAAACCTTACTTTTTCACAAATAATCCTCTTCAAAAACAATGCAAAACGATTCCAGTTAAATAGAACTACTTTCTCCCTTAAAAATTATAACTTCAAAAGACCAAATTTGCCCCCAAAACAAGATTTCATAACTCAACAAAACATTCGTAATCCTAACGAAATATATTCCTCCACCATAGTAAATCAAAAATTAATGCTAAAACAACATTTTCAGCTCAATGCGACTACTTTTTCCTCGAGTCACGCAAAATCTCAATAGCTTCCAAAGAGGAATTTAACAAAATTTCAAATACGAAGACTCGGAAACTCCAAAACGCTCTCAAAACCTCCACCGCCAATCTGAAAATCCAACAAAAACAACCCAAAAATCCGTCGAGAAACTGCAAAATCGAATGCTAAAAAGGAATTATCTATACCAAATTGCGCTTATCCTCGAAATACTCAGGCTCGGATTCAGGCTTAGAGGCCTTGACTCGCTTGGCGCGAGTGGTCGTCGTCTTCTTCGGGTCCTTCGCGGGACTCGATTCCTCCTTCTTGCCCGCCGTCCTCTTAGCCGTTTTCCTCATTGGGTATCTGTTTCGCAAGCTACAGAAGATAGAGAGAGAAAGAGAGAATGTAGAGAGAGAAAGAGAGAATGTAGAGAGAGAAAGAAGTAGGGTTTGGAGCGCAAAGCTGTGATGGATCCGAATTCGAATTTAGGAGAGAGAAAGAGTGAGAAGGCTTTTATACATAGATATGGGTTGGTGATGGTGGGCGTAAAATCAACGCGAGAGGATCTGAATTTTGAGGAGAGAGAAAGAAGAGAGAGAAAGAAAGGTTCTAGAGGCGCGGAGGCGTGTAGGGCGAGATGGGATCCAAATATTTCAAATTTTCTCCTTTTTTTTGCCTTTTTTTTTTAGATATGGAAATTTCAAATTTTATGTGTGTCAGAAAAAATAAACCACCAAAACTCAAAAAAGAATTTGAAAAAAAAAAAAAAAGGGAAACCTACAAATTGACAAATAATATCAATATTAAGGGGGCGGATAGACACCATTCCATTTTAAACTCATTTCAAACTTTTTTTGTCTTTTTCTTAAATGGAGTGTTTGGTATGTTAGTTTGAGTTGAAATATTTTAGTTGTAATAGTAAATTTTTTTGAATTTTCAGAAAAGACAAAAAATTTTTTGGGAAAAACAAAACTTTTTAGGAAAAAGAAAAAAAAAAGTTTGAAATGAGTTTGGAATGAACCGTTAGCCAAACTCTCCCTAAGGTTCCATTTGGTTCACTAGTTTGAGTTGAAAATTTTAAATTTCAATAGTAATTTTTGTTGACTTTTCAGAAAAGATAAAAAACTTTTTCAGAAAAGATAAAAAAAAATTTCAGAAAAAGATAAAAACTGAAATGAAAAGTTTGAGTTGAATAGGTGAACCAAACATCCCCTAACAATTGTTTGTTTAAAAATATGTTTGGGAATGTTCGAAGAATGTGTTTTGCTGATTGGTTTTTAAGGGATGTTTGGTTCACAAGTTAAAATAGTTCAAATTAAAATATGTTTTTTTATCTCAATTTTTATCTTTTTTTGAAAAAGTTTTTTATATTTTCTAAAAAAAAATTTTGTCTTTTCTGAAAAGTCAACAAAAATTACTATTAAAACTTAAAATTTTAAACTCAAACTCATTTACCAAACGAACTCTTATTCTTTTTTTTTTATCTACTTTACCAATCAAATCATGTACTCTATCTTACCAATCCACATTAGAATAACTATTCAAATATACTAATACAATAGTGAAATTAAAATACAATATAAAAATAAATATGTGATCCAAACGAACAAATCATAAACTTTTAAAAGTCTTGAGTTTTATCAAATTACAACAAATATTCATAAATTCTAACTAATTATACAAGTATCTAATATTTTAAGAAATTTAAACCTTATTTGGTCAAAGTTTTCAAATTACCAGAAACACCCTTGGTATTCTTTAATAAGTATCGTTTTAACTATACTTCGAAGTGTCATTTTGTCATTGTTGAGCAAGTTGGAGATGATGGTCGCCATTATCGGGGATTTGTTTTACTAATTTCATTAATATTGATATTAATCAATTCTAATTTCAGTTCGAAGATTTTGGTTTATTTTCCAAGGTGTTCTTGGCTTGTGCATGCGACAAGCGAGAAGCTTGGAACTAATCCCTCTAGATTCAAAAATGGAAAAAACAATTCGGAGACTTATAAAGGAAAGGGAAAGAGCTTCTCACTTCTGATTGACAAAATCATAAGTGCAAGGATTGTCTCAAGTAATAACATGAACGAGTAAGAATATCGTAGTCGAAAAATTACTAAGATTGATTAAATTATAATTTATTGACTAATCAAAAATAAAATTGATATAAACAATTTCCACAATGACCGCAAATTTCTCTGATATCATTTAAGAATACAAATTCTTATTGTACCCAAAAAGTTGATTTTGGTTTGAATTATTAGCAGAACTAATAAAATGATTATGTTGATACATTCGAGAAATTAATCGTTTTACAATTAGTAAACTAGATTTATTGTTATAACCTATATTTTCCAACAAATTCGATATATTTAAACCATGATCATGAGCAAATGCATAAATTAAAATAACACAACTAAATATTTGAATTGATTCATAATGTATAAATCTAGGGTTCTGTTCTACCATAGCTACTCCTATATGAATTTCATAACTAAATTAAGGGATTTAGAGATAAATAACTTCTTTTAAGAAGTTTTTTTTAATTAATTACTGAAGTTTTTAAAAATTAGTAAAAGATCATTTTAGAAAAATAAACAATTAATTTTCTCTAATAATCAATCAATATGTCTCAATAAAGGTTCTTGAATATTTTATTTTTCCCTCTAAAATTAATGTATGAATTTTTCTCTCTAAAATCAATTATTGATTTTGTTTTCCCTAGTCACTACTTTCTTTGAGAGGGGGGGGGGGGGGGGGTTGTTGTATATATATTTTTGAAAGCAGGATCGTATGTATTTTACTTAAATTTAGCTTGTCAATTTCAATAAATTATTTAAAATATTATAGGCTACGTTTGGCAACTCAACTCAAACTTAAATTTTTCATATCAGTTTTGTATTTTTTTGAAAAATCAACAAAAATTATAACTGGTTTTTAAAAAGTCAACTAACTCAAACTTAAAAATTTCAACTCCAACCGTAATACCAAATATAAGCTAAATATTTGTTTGATCTATATATAGTAAAAATCAACAAATGGACGCTTGTCCCTTTAACTTTGCTAGGCCAGGCCGATGCTTCCATGAAACTTTCTCTGTGCTTGTCGCCAATGCAAGGCTTATTGATGCCTATAAATAAGACCAAGACCAGTGCAATAATAACCCAATCAAGTTCATATATGTACACGTTACAATAACGGAATCAACCTATTATTTTAATGGGACGTATATTAAAAGAAAGTTTTTTAAAGAATTTATAGTATAAAAGGATAATCAATTTTTCATATGGCAAAATAAGAAAAATGTAAAGTTTTTAAAAATAAAATTAAAAAATATATACAAATTCATTGAAGATAAAACCCCACTCGATCACGGGTGATTCTTTCCTATGCCTTTGTACACATATGTCGAGAGTTCTATCAAGTACATCACCTAGTATTCTCTTCAATTTCTTTGTATGTCTATAGCTCCAATCATAGTTCATGAGTTGAACTTGTTAAGGCTTGGTGTGTTCTACTCTTGCTCTATTCTTACTAGAAGTTCAAAGTCTATATGACCTTTGTAGAGTTATGTATACAGGAGTGCATCCTAACAAAGCTCAGGTCATTAAATTATGGAGTTTAAACTTTAATAAAACTTGTTTTACACTCGGACCTCGTTCGGAAAGTGTAGAATCTATCATGAGGACATTTCTCAGCTGCCTCAACCTTACTTCCTGCTTTGACGGTATCCCATTTTTTAGAAAGATCCCCAAAATTTTACACTTCATACAATCGCTTATACAATGATATAATAAAATAAACAAAATTTAAGTTCTCAATTGCTCCTCAACAAAAGTATATCATGTTTCTTACCAACAAAAAAAAAAAAAATTTGTTTACAACGGACTAGGAAATATCATATGCAAAAGACAAAACCAAAACATGTTCCTAATTAATTCCTTGATCGGCAAACAACTATGATACCAAAAAAAAAATATATAGCATCTTGTTGTTTTTATTATATTGTAATTTTATATGTTGTTATGTGCTCGACTACAACCAAATGTTTTTCCCCCTTCTTTACAATGCTTTTGGCCAAAGGCTCTTTTTTATTATTATTATTTAATCCAAGCTCTAGTAAAAGATATGGCCACGGGTTTTTAGAAATATTGTCCCAAAACATTTCGACTTCTGATAGTTCACTCTCAAAACTTTTAATTATAACAATTCACCCTTAAACTTTCTACTTTATTGTAATGTATTATTTTGCTTAACTTCGTATTAAATTGGTGATGGAAAGTTCATCTGCACGTCATGTGAAGACTTTAAAAATAATCCAAATCCAATTCAACGTAATGTAAGTCTTTCAAATTTGAATCCTCAATTTAAGGGACATGCAAATCTTTAGTATTCCATAAAATAATCCATAGCTTGACCAGAAAGCAAAACATGGCCGAGTAAAAGCTTCAAGAGAAAATACTACAGAAAAAAAAAAAAAGAAAAAAGAAAGTTCCAAAAATAGATGAAAAACAAGGTGTCAAACAGGCAAAACTAAAACCATCAATTGCATTTATCGTTAAAGATAATGCAGATCAATTGTAATTGCATATTCTAATGATAATTCTCATAAGTCGTAACGATGAACTGTGTAAAAACATGTTCTATTTAATAAGGTATAAATTAGGACCGTACGTACAAATATTTATGCCTCGTTTGGGGTTTCAATTTAAACTGTACTTTTTCATCTCAATTTTTGTCTTTTTCTAAAAAAATTTTTATCTTTTCTGAAAAGTCAATAAAAATTTTCAACTCAAATTATACTTTTTCAACTTAAACTCATTCACTAAACGAACCTTTAAAGAGACTCCCTCACGACGAATCATGATGTTTCAGAATTTCGTTGCTTTTTCCCAATGATGTAATGTGCATAGCCAATTAATCACGGAATCACAGCCGTCATCAAGGCCTTGTTTACTTAGCCTTTCTTTGCAAAGGTCAACTAACAATATTTGGATCATAACACTGTTCATTGGATTTCACTCTTTTGATGCAGGGAGAAATTATTATAACAGAGAGTTATATGTAAATTTGTATACAAATATATAGGTTAAAAAAGAAAGAAAAAATTTTGAAGGAACTTGAAGGGAACTATATGTAAATTTATAGAACAATATATAGACTTAAAATTAAAATAATTAATAATAATAAAGAGAAAATTGAGGGGGGGCTTAAGTCTCCCCTAAGCCTTCATTGATTTTGTCCCTAAAAGTAACACTACATCAAGCTTAGGTGTTCCAGATTTACATAACATATTTGGAATTGGATCGATTAATATAGAAAACTAGAGGCAACGTACATTAGCAAAATAATAATAATAATAATTAATATATTAATAGGGGCAACATAAAAAGAGAATTAGGTTATGAAAAAATATCAAAGAGAGAAGCGTTATCAACGACTCCAGCGATGTGATATATTTGGGTATCTTCATCATCTTTGGAATTGAATATCTCTAAGAGTAATAAAGTTTATAGAAGAAAATAAACAATTACAAAATACACAAATTTTAATACAGGTTCATCTTAATATAAAGCTGTATCATATTTTATCAGCTGTAGTAATTCACTCTTATAATCAAGAATTTTACAAGAGAAATCACGTATCTTCAAAAGTTCTTTGTGTTTTTCTCTAACCTCTCCTATGACAGCGTCCCTAACCAGGCATAGAGCCACACACACCCTAAAGGGAACACATGCTCACACTGAGTTTGTAAAAGTTTTTTTTTTCTTATCCGCAATCAATTGTGCCCCCATGCCTCATATACCTTCTTTTTCTCAGGAATTGTTTCCCTATTTTTCACAGTGCGTTAATTAAATTCCACAACTTAAAACTTTTCGCTTGTTGCTCTAATTCAGTAGAGAGAAAAGGTGGAGAATGTATGTATGGTGGCATGACTTGGGCTCTTCTCAATCATAAACATGCGGCGATGGGCTCTTTCAGCTCTCTCCTTTGGGTGTCAGCTGCAAGAAGGTAAAAAACAAGGAAGGAAGATTAGCAAGCCAAGGGGTCATTTGGGTGATTTGGAGGATTGTTCCCTTAAAAATGACACTTATGAATTATTACCTTAGTTATATTAGATTTTTAGTTTTTGATCTCCAATTAGGTGAGTTAAAGTTGAACATAATATACGATGTTCAAATTAGCTGCAGTCAATAAAAAACGTAATATGGTATGTATTCTAGTGGATTACGTTTGGTAAATTTTTTTTTTTTTTAATTTCCAATACAAAATGGTCGGTCGTATCCGAATCTGATCACTGGAGAGTAATATGGTATACTATCATAATCTACTAGACACGCACGCACACACAATTACTGATTGACCACAAAATCATACAAACATATATGCAAAAATTTAATAATTTATCAGAATACAAAAATTGATCCACCGAAATACAAATATTAATCTCTTCGAAAACACTAATATCAATAACAGCATGTTAAATTACCTCAAGTTTTCTCACCCTTTTGCTTAAAAAAAAAAAAAAAAAGGGCACGCGCACACAGACACCAAAATCACAAAAAGTATACATCCACAAAAGAAATACAAAAAATTCAAACAAGTCATAGAAGTACACGTTCAAATCAAGTGAGTTTTAATCTTCTACACAACAAAGGGTTAAAAGACAGAGTTAAGATTTGGCCTAGACTTCGTCCGACCTATACGATCTCCTACAAAGATGTCACTAAGGAAACGATGTTGTGCTCGCGAGTTTCCCCCATTTCCCAAGGGGAAACGATAAGATGGCAAGCAAATCGTAACTTCAGTAAAGAAACAACACCATAGATCTATGACAAAGACGTTGCCTAGGAAATGACGCCGACAAAACGATTTCGACTCTCAACTTTTCAGCAAATTGCGACATGAAATAATGCCAAGGAAACGACACCACATATCATGAATGTAAATATTCTAGTAGTTGAATGAGCATTTTAAGACAATATAATCGCACTAATGCTTAGTAGAGTGACTTAAAATACACAAAAAAAAAAAAAAGACAGAAAACTGTTGATTAAACACAACATATTGCCACATGAAATCCATTGTCAAAAAAAAAAAAAAAAAATCCTACGTGTCATCCGTGCAGACGACACAATACAGGTTCTGATTTGAATGACTCTTTCCACTGAAATTACCAAAAATACCCCCTAACCGGGACGCGTGCCCATGAATTGCAGTCGAGCCGGTCATTTTCTGAGCTCAGTCGAGAACCTGTTGGTTACTTGTTTCCCGTGATAATAATAATTAAGGCGTGATTGGTAATCGAATTTAATTATAATTATATTATATTTTTTATTTTATTCTGAAAAATAAAAAAAATTATAATTATTTTTTAAAAAATCAACTAAACTCAGACTTAAAAATTCTAGGGTGAGTTTGGGGAACCAGTTTGAACTCATAATTTGGTTCAAACTCAACTCATGGAGTTTGGATCATCAGTTACATTCAAATTCAATTTGGACCGTTATACAGTAACTCGAAATGGGTTTATTGTGCAACAAGCTCATCGCCACTGCCGACGCTGGCTTGGAGGATCCTGGCGTGCCTGAGGGCGTCGCGAGCCCGGAGCAAGTCGAGTTTGACTCGGTGAGGTGGCGGAAAGGCCCTCTCGAGTTGGAGAAATCCGGAGGTGCCATAGACCACCGACAGCGACGCCAGCGTGACGGCCACAGCCAGGATTGCGAAATCGGCGGAGGCTAGCATTCTCCGGTGGCTACCGTCTGAGCTCCGGCTAGAGAGAGAGAGAGGAATTGTAGAGAGAGAAAGAGGAAGAGTAGAAAGAGAGAGAGTTTTATTGTGTGTGTGTCAGAGAGAGAGAGTTTCAGAAAATAAAAGGAAATTTGTAGTATAAATCCATGTGAAAACAAGCTTAGTTTTATCTAGTTGTACCAGATTAAAATTGTAATTATTAATTAGTTTTTATCAATTTTTATTAACCAACTATGTACTTTTTGTTAGTGTATTTTATGATTATGTAAGAAATTTTACAAAAGCTTTTGATGCCCAAGTTGGTTGGTGTTATTAATTGAGTGTATTTTAATTGTTGCATTTTTCTTCACTAAAACCTATAATAGAATGTTAAAAAAATAAATAAATAAATTGGTTTAACTCAATTTTTTCACATCCAAACAGGCTCTTGTTTTTTTTTTTTTTTAACTTTTCAACTCAAACTTTTTTACCAAACAATCAACTCAAACTAAACTTTTTATCTCAAACTTTTTACCAAACACACATTTTAAACTCAACTTAACTTAACTCAAACTAAACTTAAAAATCTTAACTCAAACTTACACACCAAACACCCCCTAACGTAACTCAAACTCAACTCATTTATCAAACACCCTTTAAAGTTCAACTTCGACTCTCCGTCTTCGTTTTTTTTCCTATTTTTTTTGGGAGGGGAGATTTAGTGTTTAATTTATTGATTGAAGATAACATTTTAAAATTAGAATTGATTAATTTTTTAAAAATTAATTATAAATTTTGTTAATTTAAAAAAAATAAGATTAAAAAATATAATTTAATTAAAGTTATGGGCCTGTTTAATTGGCAAGTTTAACTCAAATTAAATTGTTTTTTTTTTTATCTTTTTATGAAAAATTTTTTTGTCTTTTATGAAACAGTTTTTTATCTTTTCTAAAAAATTAATAAATATTACTATTAAAACTTAAAATTTTCAAACGCAACTCATTTATCAAACGCTCCCTAAATTTGAATTACAAATAAAACCTTAAAGCAGATAAAGAAAATTACGGAAAACCCGTGGAGAAAAAAAAAGAAGGGCCTGGCTAAAGACGGGATATTGCGCACTATGAGTGACAAATAGAAGCGATAGGGGGGAATCTAGAGGCTTTTCTTTTAGTGCGCATCTTAGCGGCCGCCCCCCTTAGCGTCCTGTAGCGTTTTCCCACTTCCCATGTGTCTGTGGCTGGCGCATCGTTTGACCACGTGGGGGAATATTTCTCTCTAAATTTTATCCAATTTTTATAATGATAAGTTATTATTATTATTTTTTTTAATGATGGGTGTATATCAAGTTCTGCTGAGAAACGATAAATATATATTTTTTTTTAGAAAAAAAAGAAACGACAAATTATATTAAAAATAAATAAATTTTTAATGAACAGGAAAAACATACATTCGTTCTCATATTTATTTCATCAATTTGGATCTTGCCATAAGAATATAAAAAGTTACTTAAGGCATTGTAATATTAGTTTTGGATAAATCTCATGTCATTTTTAATTTATTATTTGAAATTTAAAAAATTCTCATTTTCTTTCTCGAATATGAATGAGCCACATTCAATTATTTTCACTATATTTTTCATTATTTAGAGGATAGAATAAGAATCATCCTGTAATTAAAAAAAACACAATAATTTGCAGATTTTGTATTTTTCAGCTACCTTATCTTTTTACAAAAAAATGTATATTATATTATGGACATGAATTTATTGATTAAAAAAAAAAACTTCACAATTTTCGAATGTAGGATTTAGACCCTTCATATCTCTTGAGCTACCCGACGGGATTTACCTAATATCGTTATTTATAATCATATTTATATTATAAACTTTTATGCAAAATAATTTTTTTCCCCTAAATCTAAGGTCAAGAATTTCCATAAAGATTTATTATGAAAACGAAGAAAAAGGAAGAGAGTGATTATGAAAAATAAGGAGAAATAAAAGAGCCAAGAAACAAAACCCAAAACAAGAGAATATGGAAATTTTAGAAAAGGTTCGAATTGCAATATATATGTATATATTTACATTAATTTTATTTTTTTTTAAGAGGATACTATTCTTATTGTTAGCAATACCACATAACTATTTACCCAAAAAAAAAAAAAAGTAATACCACATAACTTTTATATTAACTTTTCTCATATATAATTTTGGTTTTGCAAGTGAACTTTTCATGCATGTAAGACAAGCTTATCATGATTAATTAAGACGTGCACGTAATGAGATTAACTACAAATTACATCTCAATCATCATTACGGAAGGCGGAAAATATAATAAAATAATTTGGCCCTTTCCTAATATTTTATTCTTCTTGTTAAATCTATTATTCTTAATTATAAATAACTTCAAAATTTAAAAACATTATCGTGTGGATGTGAGTGTTTTATCTTATATACATAAATATGATAGCGTCAAATCTTGCGAGCATGCAAGTGACGTTATATGACCTTTTCCATCTAAAAATATAAAATTTCTGTTAGATGTCTGTCAACAATATTTTTTGTATATACGTATATAAAACAGAAATTAATTATACAAATTGGAAAGCTAGTTGGTGATATCGAAACTCTTTAAAAATTCTATAATTAACTGTATAATTTTTTAGTAATTCAAGCGGTGTTTAGTAAATGAATTTAGTTTAAGATTTTTAAGTTTCAATAGTAATTTTTCAGAAAAAACAAAAATTTTTTTCAGAAAAAGACAAAAACCTTATACAATTTAGTTTAAACTAAATTGAAACCAAACATGCTCTCAGTTGTAGATTAAAATTGTTAAATTCACGACTTCACCTACATATGAGGGGTGACGTATTTGATTTTGTTTTAGTTATCTTTTCATGCAGTTAAATCACAAAATCAAAATTAATTTTAGGGTTTGTTTAAGAGCGTTTTCAACGGATTTTTATTTTTTAAACTTAAAATATATGATTTAAATTCTATGTCTCATAATGAAATTAAAACTGAAATTATTATTAGACGTATACTTGTAATCACTTTAAATGGATTATTTTAAGTGAAAAAAAAAAAGTAAAAATTGTGCTAGATTATCCTAGACCTGGGAATTCGGGCGCCTGGCCCGGCCCGGCTGAGCCTGACGGGCCATTCCAAAACTTCGGGCCGGGTCGGGCTGGCCCGTATTAATATTCGGCCGGCCCGGCCCGGCTCGGAGTTTTGGAATATAGGCCCGGCCCGGCCATGGTCTTAGAGCGGGCCGGGCCCGGCCCGGATCATTTTTTTAATTTTATTTTTTATTTATAATTTTTGAATAAATTTGTATATTTTTGATAATTTAATAATTTATCTTAGATAAAAAATAAAAAAAATTTATACTTTGTTAAAAAATAAGGATATTTTGTTAAAAGTTTTTTTTTTTTTTTTTTTAATAATGAGCGGGCTGGGCCGGCCCATCGGCTTAAAATTTTCAGACCGGGCCGGCCCGTCGGGCCTAGAGGGAGAGCCCGGCCCGGCCCTAACTATAGGGCCGGGCTTTTACCGGCCCATACAATTCGGGCCGGGCCGGGCCACCGACCGGGCCAAAATTACGGGCCGCGGGCCGGCCCGTTTGACACGGCCAAATTCCCACCTCTAGATTATCCTAAAAGTATTTATTGAGTATATAAATTTAAACTAATGAAAAAGGAGAAAAAAGGCCTTTCAATCTTCTTTCATTTCTTTTTGGATAAAATGATTACGATCTCGTTTGGCGTTTAAACTCAAACTATCGAGGTATTTGGTGAATGAGTTGAGTTTGAAAATTTTAAATTAATTTTTGTTGACTTTTTAGAAAAGACAAAATTTTTTTTCATAAAAAATAAAAAACTTTATCAGAAAAAGACAAAAAAAAGTACAGTTGAGTTAAATTTGCAAACCAAACAGGCCATTTATTTTATCTCAGTTTTTATTTTTTCTCACAAAATTTTTGTTTTTTTTTCTGAAAAATCAATAAAAGTTTTTAACTCAAACTTATTTACTAAATGACCCTACATTTTCAGATACATCTTCACTCCTGAGGACTGCAAACAAGGAAAACTGGAAAAACGGTCCAAAAAATAAAATAGAAAAAGAAAAAGAAGAAGATATCATGTACTTATTGCATCCCTTGACCCAACTACAGTCACCTTCACAAACAAAGATCAGCGTCCACTTGCCCTCAAAAAAAAAGAAAAAAAGAAAAAAAAAAGCGCAATTTAGCGTGGAGGCCACATCAGCAGCCGGTGAAACTCAGCATAGGACGACACGTGTCGGTAAACAAAATCCATTGTTAAGGGGAAGTCAGCGTGCGTGGGGCTGAAGCAGCTGCCTCATCGCTCCCTTTCATTTCTCTAGCGCGTGTCTCTCCTGTCTCCATGGGAGAATTGCGAAATCCCGATATTATCCTTCCCTCTGTCTCTCTCTCTCCCCCCTCTCGAGTTGGAATGGGATGTGATGCGAATTAAATTAATGGCTTCTGCAAAACCCTAGCCGCCATTTATTTGTTCGTACCAAAACCAGAGGCGTCTTCCAAACCGTCCCGCGACTTCTTCAATGGAATTATTGCTCAATTGGTGCGACTTTCGGTTCAATTCCGGCGTTAATTGCATTCAAGTATTGCAGTGGTGAAGATTTCTTGGCTTGAGGCTTCTTCTTCTTCTTCTTCTTTGTTCCCTCCTTTTGAATTCCGAAATTCGGTTTAATCACTTTTCACTTGATCCATTTGAAAATTCGCGAATTTTTACTTATATATGTATATGTGTGTATGTTATGGAGTGTATACATACGTCTATAGATATATATTCTTGTAACGTAGCTTAATAATTTGTGAACATGGTTAATTTGATTGATATGTTCGTATCAACCCAGAAAATCGGGAAATTGCTTAGTCGTGGCGTTCTCTTATAATTTTTATTTCCAAAAGCTAGTTGCTGAAACTTATTTACTTGGCAATTTCAGGTCAGGATTATGGTGCTATCTCAGGATTTGAGTGTTTTATTTGGGAAGGACTAATATTATTTAAAGCAGAACTGAAAATCTCCGGGGGAATATTCGGATTTCAGAATCTTTGGTTAGAGTGCTGAGGTTGAGAATTGGGGATAATTGTGTTTCTCCTTCAAAGGAATGGCAGAGGATAGCCTACGACTTGGTGGGCTTTCTTCTGGGTTGGCCGTGATATTGAATGGCGAGGATAGTAAAGAGGGTTCGTCAAAAGCCCGTCTTGTTTCTTATTGTGATGATTTTGGCCATCAATCGGTGGAACGAACTCTTGAATACATATTTGGTCTGCCCAACAAATCAGTTGGTTCGATATCAGGTCAAATTGACAGTCGTTTAATCCGTGCTATTATAAAGAATGAGTGCTTGGAATATCGGTCGAATTCTGGTGTCTTGCTCAGAAGTAGAGATGGGATTTGTGCTGTCGACAACGGTTGTGGACCCCAGATTATTGGTCTTGATCAATCCAGTATTTGTGGTGATATCAAAATCATTAGGCCACCCTTGCTTGTAGAGAGCTTAGCTATGTTCAGCAGTGCTAGGGCTAATGCTTCTGTGTGGAAAGGAAAATGGATGTATGAAGTTGTTTTAGAAACTTCGGGTATCCAACAGCTAGGATGGGCTACACTTTCTTGCCTTTTCACCAACCATAAGGGTGTGGGTGATGCCGATGATTCATATGCATTTGATGGTTGGAGAGTTAGGAAATGGAACAAAGATGCCGAGCCATATGGGCAGTCATGGGTTGTTGGTGATGTTATTGGATGCTGCATAGATTTGGACCGTAATGAAATATCATTCTACAGGAATGGTGTCTCCCTCGGTGTGGCTTTTCGTGGGATCCGTAAGATGGGTCCAGGATTTGGGTATTTTCCTGCAATTTCTCTTTCTGAAGGTGAAAGATGTGAATTAAATTTTGGGTCCCGCCCATTTAAGTATCCTGTTGAAGGCTATCTCCCTTTTCAAGCACCTCCATCTATAAACGTTTTTGCTGTTCATTTGCTTCGGTGCTTGTCAAGGTTGTTGGATATGCACTGTATGGAGCGGGCCGAGCATTCTTCTTTCGAGAAACTAAGGAGGCTAAAGAGGTTTGTTTCATTTGAAGATCTCTTTCATCCTGTTAGTCGTGGGATATGCGAGGAATTTTTCTCAGTAATCGAGGCAAATGCCCAGAGCGTAGAATACATATCGTGGGGTCCGTTTTTATCATTCATGATGGAAGTCTTAGGAGTGCAAGCACCTCATGATTATTCAAGTTTGGATAGGATTCTTGATGTCTTTCTAGAATTTCAAGGATCAAGTTTGTTTTTCGAACACATTTTAAATGCCCTTTCCTCTGGATGCAAAACAGCCAAGTTGGTCCTAACAGAGTGCCCTTATTCAGGGTCATACCCTTATCTTGCATTGGCATGTCATTTATTAAGGCGAGAAGAACTAATGGTGCTTTGGTGGAAGTCTACAGATTTTGAGTTCCTGTTCGAAGGTTTCCTTTCCCAGAAGGGTCCAAGCAAGCAAGACCTCGAGTCCATGATGCCATCTGTTTGGTGGCCTGGTTCATGTGAGGACGTATCATATGAAAACAGCATGCTGTTGACGACCACAGCTTTATCTGAAGCCGTCAGTAAGGTATATATACAGCCACACACTTTTTTTTTTTTTTTTTCCTGAAAATGTATCTATGTGATTTAGTGTGCCCGATAATCCCTCTGAAATACATGATAGTTGCTTCTGAAAATGCATTTCTCGAAGCTAGCTTCCTTCTGTAAATTGATACTTAAATGATTGATAAATAAAAAATAATTTTGGGGCTACAATGACATCTTCTGCGAAGCAAAGCCTGCTACTTGTGCATACTGACTGTATCTATGAACCTTTTTGTTCATGGCTGATGCGAACTAGGAGGTCCAGGTTCTTTCTACCAAATGTAAATTCTTCTCCTTGATTGATGAGTTGGACCTCATGATTCTTTTAATTAGTTAAATAAAAATGTAAACTTAGCATCTCAAGTAAAACTGCATATTGAAGGGTTTCTTTTTTCTTTTTTTAAATTTTCAGAAAGAGGTGTTACCCCAAATATTCTTGCACAAAAATTGATTTGTCTTTTCACGCTCCGACACACTGTAGATGTAACCACAAATCAAACTTCCTTTTGCTTAACTGCTTAAATTTCAAATTAAGCTCCTAACTTTAGGATGTTCTGTTACAAACAAACAACCGTTTGAAGTTTCTTAACTTTTTGGTAGAAGCATTAATGTGTTCGGTTCTAATATAAGTATCCAATTATCTCGTTCTATGGTGTAGAACTGATTTAGGGTCAAACTGCTTAGTATTAAGAGTTATCTTGGTCTCTGTATCCACTCTCATATTTTTATCAGACTTTAGGAATTTTGGGTTATCAATGTTTTGCTCTAGTGAAAAAATAATTGGTATGCTTCTTATGTAGGTGTCTGATCCAGTATATGGTGTTCCTGGACATGGAATTGATACTAACTTTTCTGTTTGCAGATCGAGGAGAAGCATAGGGACCTTTGTCGCTTGGTGATACAGTTCATACCACCTGTAACACCTCCTCAGTTGCCAGGTTCAGTGTTTAGGACATTTCTACAAAACCTCTTGTTGAAGAACAGAGGAGCAGATCGCAATGTTCCGCCCCCTGGGGTTTCTTCCAATTCTGTTCTTGTTTCTTTGTACACAGTTCTACTACATTTTTTATCAGAAGGATTTGGCATGGGGGACATCTGCGACTGGTTAAAGAGATGTGGAAATGGTTCTGATGTTGGTTTTCTTCATAGAGGCGGTGAACAAAGTTTTCCAATTAGTTTGTTCCTAAAGAACGATCCCCATCGTATCGACATTTCTAGGCTTGGTGGATCATTCAATCATTTGTCAAAATTGCATCCTGTGTGTGATCAGGATGATGAAGTAATTCGGTGGGTTGAAGGCAGTATGGATGATGAAGAAACAAGAGTAACTCATTTGAGCATGAAAAAACCTTGCTGTTGTTCAAGTTATGATGCTGATTTCACTAGAAGCATGAAGGACCCTATCAGATACACAGCCAAAGGTTCTCGTTCTCATTGCAGCACTATTTCGGAGAGGTCTGCTCATGTTGCTAATGAATGCAGTGCTGGAAGTTTGAACGATGAGATAGCAGATAAACCAAGTTCCAGTGATCAATCTGAATCTGAGTTTGAATATCGACCGGTGCAACATATGAGGTTTGTACCCAGGGAGAGTAACATCTCGTCAGCTACTTTAAGAGAAGAAGAACTTGTTGATGCTTTGCTGTTGCTCTATCACATAGGTCTTGCGCCAAACTTTAAGCAGGTGAGCAATTATCGATTTCTTGTTAAGTGGTTGATAATATGACATGAAAGGCACGACTTATCTTTCTTTTTTTTTGCTCAATTATTTTACTTAAATGAAATTCCTTTTACTTGTAAAGGAATTACTCTGATCAAATAGTTTAGCATGATAGGCAATTCAGAAGGCCCTTGTAGTTAATTTACGACTCTGTAAAAATTTATCTCTTAGTCATGTCCGACTCTGATTACTCAATGCTTTGTGCCAGCTATAGGCGTTACTGTCATCTGTTTGTCTTCATACTTCTTTTGTTATCATTTATGTTTTACTCCTTCTTACGTACATGGTGTAGTTTACTGAATTGTGAATTGGTTTTTCTTTGTATGTATATGTCTTATTAATACTCTCTCTCTTTCAGTTCTCAAAACATTTGATCATCAGGATATTCAAGATATTTCTTTCTTTTTATATCTTTTGGAATTGTATCTTGCATGTGTGCTCTATATCCTGTGAAGATTCTTGTGCAACTGAAAATTTCAAAATCTTCTTATGGTAGGCATCATATTACATGTCTCACCAGTCACAGTCAATATCCCTATTAGAAGAAGCTGATAGACAAATAAGAGAACGAGCATGCAGTGAGCAATTGAAGCGCTTGAAAGAAGCTCGTAATAATTATCGGGAAGAAGTTGTTGACAGTGTCAGACATTGTGCATGGTAAGATCACTTTCACAAAAGCTTGTGACTTTTTTTTTTTTGGGCGTCTAACTGGTGTTTCTATTTTCAGATGGCAAGCACTAAAATATTTATGGTCATTGTCTTTGACCCTCTTCTTCTCAACTTGAGGGTTTTAGGCAACTGTGTATTTTATGCTATATATGGAACTGATACTTGTATATGTTATGCTGTTTATTGAACTGAAACTTAAAATATCGGATAATTCAATATATGGCTTGGTAATTGCATCTGTCCTTGTTGCAAGGGTTTCTAGTACTTTGTTTATTTATTTATCTTTAAATCAATGATTTATTGTTGCATGCCATTCTGGCTTGAACGCAGTTTTGCAAACTATAAATCCTCCTTTATAGGCGTAGATATCGATAACGTTTCTTATTTCTTGAGCATATAATTTTTGTTGCATCCATATGATATTCACGTAGAAAGCTCATTGTAGCGAGCCTTTGTTCCTGGAGATGGCTTCTCCACTAAAATTGGTTCTCTGGTTTTAACCAGCCTTTCTTTGCAGTTTTAATCCGCACACATACTTACTGTTCTGTTGCCAACTGGATGTTAATATTTAGTGTGTGCATTTGCATGTGTTTATTTTCTCTTGAAATAATTGGTGTTTTAATATGATTTAGTTCATTTGTATGTGTTTCCTTACAGGTATCGCATCTCTTTATTCTCTCGATGGAAGCAAAGAGGAATGTATGCAACATGCATGTGGACCGTACAATTGCTTCTGGTTCTTAGTAAAATGGATTCGGTCTTTGTTTATATACCTGAATACTATCTGGAAGCTCTGGTAAATCCAATTCTTTTTTTAATTGAGAATGGCATATCTTAATTGGAGTCAATTTTAATACAAAATAGTCAATTATCTGGAAACACTAATTTTTTAACAATTGTCATTCTTGCGCTAGTTCATCCTTTCTTTGGTTGAAATGTTGTATGATGGTAGTGGTAAGTCATGAAGAAGTTATTAAAAAATCTTTAGATCGTTTGATTTTCTTGCTAGTGCAGCTTTGAGATTGTAAACATGTGCTAAAAGCGAAACTACGCTACTTTTTCCGTTTCCATTCTTTTCGGGTGTAGTACTGAGAAACTAGATTTGATAATTAGCTGCCTATGTGAACGTTCTCTATGTGCTTGGTTATAAGGTTGCAAGTTATTAATCTACACTAATAATCAAGTTTCCTTGATTTTTTTTTCTAGTCTTCATACTATGTATAGTTGCTGAATGTTTACATTAACGTACAACCTTGTATGATGAATGAATTTTAGTCCATAATATTAAAGCATGTACATATGTTGGTGCTTTAGATTTAACTTCTCGCATTGTGGGCGTTGAACATTAGTTTGGCATGTAATTTCTTTTGTTGATTTTTATCCATTTCTGTATTGACTATTGATATTGAATTTCCTTTTCAGGTTGACTGCTTCCATGTCTTGCGCAAGGGTGACCCTCCTTTTGTTCCTTCATCAATTTTTATCAAGCAAGGACTTGCTTCCTTTGTACGTCTCATATATAAATCTTGTTTTATAGCGTATATTTGTTCTATTCCTCATGTACTTTGGACAGTTCGAAGAAAGTTATTGTATAATATCCATTTTCACTTTTATTTTTTATTTTTTGTAAACAGCATGGATAACCAATAGATAGGTTCCTGACTTCTAAAATTCGAATGCAAATATAAAAATGTCCTTTTCCTGAGAAATTTGACTATTTTATTGCATTCTTGAATTTCTTCCAGAGATGGTAGTTAAAGATTTTCTTGGATGTCCTTTTTATCAGGTGACTTTTGTTGTCACACACTTCAACGATTCTAGGATATCAAGTGCAGAACTAAGGGATCTTCTTCTTCAATCCATCTCAGTCCTTGTACAGTACAAAGAATATCTTGCTGCTTTTGAGAGCAATGAAGCAGCGACCCAAAGGTTGCCAAAAGCACTGCTTTCAGCATTTGATAACAGATCCTGGATCCCAGTAACGAACATTCTTCTGCGGTTGTGCAAGGGATCCGGCTTTGGCTCTTTAAAGCACGGAGAATCATCATTGTCATCAGTTGTTTTCCAGGTGTATGTCGTTGGTGTTTCTCCAAATCATTTATCCTTTTACTATGGTGTAGTTTCTGACGGTCATTTTCCTGTTTTGGCTTTATACTTCATAAAGAGATTGCTAAGGGAAGCTTGCGTCAATGATGAAGAATTGTTCTCAGCTTTTCTGAATCGCCTATTTAACACCCTCAGTTGGACAATGACTGAATTTTCAGTTTCTGTTCGGGAAATGCAAGAAAAATACCAGGTAAGTTTTTTACTTTATTTTATTTTATTTTATTTCAGCATGTTAGGTGTGGCCTTTCTTTTGCTTGCTACTTTTTTAACATGTTTTATTTACACATTAAACCCCGTTATTTTTTTGTCCGTGGGAATGAGTGAAGCACAAATGACCCAGAATGATGGTTTGGGGAGAGGGATTGCCGTATTCATGTAAAACCAAAGTGAACAAGTAGTGGAGAAGATGAAGATAATTAAAAGAACTGGAAACAGGGAATGTAAAGCTCTTAATAGGAGTTATTGAGAAGTTTGGGGATCACGACAATGGAAGTTGGAGCTCAAACTAAGTTGTGGTTGTTCATTTGGCTCAAAGTTATTATTTTGGGTTAGGTTAATGGTTCACTAATAAGGAAGTGTAACATTCAATTGCATGGGTCGCAACATACTGGAAATGGCGTTTTATTTAGACAGAAATCAGCTTTTGAGGCACCATATTCTAGACCTGAAACAGTGAACCTGTTGACTACATGAACATTTTTCTTTTTTGCAATTTAAAATTTGCAGTGTCACTGGGCATAATAGTTGAATAAATAGGGTAACCAGATTCCCGGCCCATGATATAGTTTTGTGGTGAATATGAGGATTCCACAACCCTGTTTAAGTGGGCCCACTTTCTGGTATGGTAATTTAGTAGAACATGCGGTTAACCAAATCTGCCAATCCCAGGCAATATTGGCGTCTAACTGTTTCAAACACATTTAAGGTATTTTTAGTTATTAGGTGAATTATGCTGTTTAATGTAGGTAGGAGGAGATGGTTGGGTGGGGGGGGCGAATGGTGGGGTGCGGGAAGAGTTCCTCTAGTCTTGCTTTCCTTTTTTTCCTTAACCAAGGAAAAGAGGCTTTAAGTCCTATCTCATAACATTTAGTGTAGCGGCTAACGGTATTGAGCAGTACACATTCTTTGGGGAAGAGCAGATCCTCACCATCCCCCTCTCTTTTTTGCCCAGTTTTATTCTCATTAGATAATTTCCGTGTAATTGTTGAAAATTATCTTTGCAGGTTGTGGACTTTCAGCAAAAGAAATGCTGTTTCATATTTGACCTCTCATGTAATCTTACGAGGGTTTTGGAATTCTGTACCCGTGAGATCCCTCAGGCATTTTTGGGAGGAACTGATACAAACCTCCGGAGGTTAACAGAGTTGATTGTCTTTATACTGAACCACATAACTTCCGAAGCAGATGCCGAGTTTTTCGAGCTGTATGTTTCCATGCTATTATAGATAACACACTGGTCTGCTGTTTGTTCACTAGTTATTTTCTTTTTCTCTCATTTTATTTTCTTTTGTTTACTCCTCTTAAAACTTATTTTATTTTATTGTCCTACGAGGGAAGCTAAACCTCCCATCCATGCCCTGTCTTTTTGGCAATGAACTCCAGTTATTCTGGAATTATTTTTGTCCCTCTTATTGGTTGTCAAGACACTCCTAAATTATACCAAAATCAAGTATGATGAAATCCAACTATGCGACTGAGCTTGAAGCTTCCTATTTTTTTGCAGGTCACTTAGACGACACGGTCAATCTTTAGAAAAAGTAAACAGGGGAATGATACTGGCACCTCTTGTAGGAATCATATTGAACTTGTTGGATGCCAGTGAAGATACGGAGTTCGTGCCGCACAATGAAGTTGTGAGTTTTTTTGCTAGCATGGATTGCCCTGGCAGAGTTCGTTGCGGATTCCAGCTGCTGTTGGATTACAACTGGGTTTGTTCACTGTTCACTCATCTGTGTCTGTCTTTGACTCTGTTTGTCTCTAAGTTGCTAAACTTTCTGAGAATATTAGTCGCTTTTAGCTACTTTTCGCCTCTTTTTTTTTTTTTTTTTTTTTTTTTTTTTTTTTTTTTTTTTGTCCTTGTGTTCGAGCTGTTTTGCAATCTCGGTATTTAGCATCGAGTCACTTTGTTTAGGATTTTCTTCTTCTGCGAAGCAACCTAGGCCATTTATTGTTGTTTTCAAAACTTGGAACAGCACCTGAACAATATCTAAAACGTTCTTTTGTGTGTCAACTCTAGGATCTCAAATGAGAAAACAAAAGACAGAAAGAAGTACATGTCGATGGATTATTAAATAAGGAAACAAATGGAACAAATGATTTAACCGTGTTCTTTCCACTTGTTTTGTTCTCCTTTTCAGGCTGGGTCTTTTAGAGGGGATTCTTATCTTGCAAAACTCGGACAGCTAGAAAATTTCTTGGCTCTCCTAGTCAGTCGGAGCGAATTGGAACGAGTTGGTAATAGCGAGGATGAAACAGATGTCGTTGATGATAGCATCTGCTGTATTTGTTATGCCTCGGAAGCCAATGCCAGATTTGCGCCATGTTCCCACAGGTCTTGTTATGGATGCATAACAAGACATCTGTTGAATTGCCATAGATGCTTCTTCTGCAACGCAACGGTTCTTGAAGTAGTCAGGATTGGAGAGAAGACAAATTAGAAGAATGTTTTTGTATTTTTATGGTTACCTGCTTACAATGTATACCCACACTCTCCTTGTTGATGCGTCATGAGCTGGTTAGGGGCAGATCCGTCGTTTTCAATTCGATCTGAAACTGATCAGCCACTGGTCAAAAACAAGCCCTTTAGGATTGTAAAATGATGTGGGACAGGAGGAAAAACATAGAAAAACAGGGGGGAAAAAAAAGAGTTTAAATTTGAGGTGCTATTAAAGTTATATAGTAAATACGTGTGTGTGTAAATGAGGTTGTTTTCAAGTTTTAAGCAGTCAGAAGAGAGACTGTAGTTGGGGGGGTTCTGGTTAAAGAATTTTGTAGAGGAAAAGCTAGAGGGCAATTATTCTGTAAATACGAGATGTAAATGGAAAGGAAATCCTTTAGTTCTTTCTCAACTCTTTAATTTTTTTTTTTTTTTTTCGTAATTTCCCTTTGCATCTTAGATAAATACACAAGTACATGTGTATTAATATATGAATGCAACGTACATTTGCAACGGATTTTAGATAGTTGTGGTGTACGGATATGATGGACATTTTTTTAAACCACCATTGAAGGTGACCTGGTGGTAAGAAAGGTCTACTTGGAGCTTTTGCTTAGGTGAGGGTGTTGGAGCCATGATCATATATTGTTTGCTCTTGGAGTCTTGGATTTGTTAGCTTAAAGATCTAGGATCGTATTTCTTATCAGCCCATCGATATCGATATGATCAGTGGGCTTATTAAATGATTACTAAGACAGGATGTAAGGATCAATTTAAATGATTATGACCAATCGTTCTTTTAATTTTTGGATTAATTTTTTAATTATCCAATTTATGTACGTAATAATTGTGTCGCATGCAACCAAATTTTTAACGTGTATATTTATTGATTGTCTACACTAATAGTACAAATAGTAGGTCTTAAAGCTTCAGTATTTATTTATTTTTTTTTTGAACGTAGGGGAGGGGATTTCGAATGCTTCACCTCCGATTATGCATCAAACACTCTTCGTGTTTAACGATGCAAAAATTAAAATAAATAATAAACAATAAAAAAAAAAAAAAAAAAAAAAAAAAAAAAAAAAAAAATAAACAAAAAAAAAAATCTGACACATGTAAAATTATGAAATTGTCCTCCAATTTGATCAGAAATCACATCGAAACTTCAGCGTCCTTCCTTGGACCGTTGCCGTAGGGCCGGGATTGCGAGGAGAGACGGAGACTCAACTCTCACTTGGGCCCTCCGCGCACAGCTCTAGAGAGCAAACATATAGAGAGAGAGAGAGAGAGAGAGAGAGAGAGGAGAGAGAAAGTACCGATGTTCTCTTCTCTGAAGTTGCAGGTATCGAACCCTGCCATCAAACCCAGCCACAACTCCACCTTCGCCAGAAGCCTAAACTCAGGCCGTCTTCGTACGATCTCAGACTCCCGGCGCGGCTTCCGAGGTCCCTCGCCGTCGAATTGGAGTCGCCTTTTCATCTCCGGCGCGTTTCACGGTGGCGGTGGGAATTCCCTCTCTCACTTCGTCGTCGTCTGCGCTCCAGTGGAACCTCACTAACCGCCACATCCTCCTGCTCAATGTCGTTGCTTGCGCGGTAACATTCTCTCTCTCTCTCTCTTCCTCACTCCATTTTCTTCTTCTTGTTTGGTTTTTCAGTTCTTGCTTCTTGTTGTCTCGAATTTTTCGCTCTCTGATTCGAATTTGAGTAAGAAAAGGAAAATTTTCTGGGAATTGTGAACGAAAACTTCATCGGAAATTGAGGTATTTGATGGCGGTGAGAAGATAATGCTGTTGTGGTTGATGATTGTAGGTGGCTGTCTCTGCGACCTGGCTCTTCTGCTCTGCGATCCCTGCGCTTTTGGTTCGTACTCTTGAATTCAAGCCAATTATTTACAATTTATTTTTGGAAATTGCAACTCAGGAATTGTCAATTCAGTTTTCTGGTAACTTTTTTCATACAATTTTTAAACTAATTATATTATTTCTTAGTTCTGAAACAGAAACACACTTGAAGTATTGATTTGCTCCAGCACTATTGTGTATTTGTTTGTTTAGTAGAAATTAGTACAATGTTTAACCTTGTTGCCATGGAATGGGTGAATAGCCGAACGAGTTTTCTCATTAACTGTTTTCAGGGGAGAGAAAAATGTTCAAGTATCCTCGACTCTCAGGATACATTCTTGTATTTGACCGATTCATGTAGAATAAAAAAATACCCCACCAGTAGAACACATTTATGAATTGTCGGATTTTCATCACAGTTCGTTAACTAGTCATACTTTTTTTAAGTTTAATATGATTCTAGTAAGATCCGGCGGTTCAGAATTCTACCATAGAGTTCTCCTTTTGGTTTTGGTTCATAAAGGAAAACCAATTGATCTTTCAAGTGGCAGTGGTGTGTTTGTGTGAGCGTGTGCTCGTTTGGGTTACTAACTCCACATTGTAAAATGCTATAGGCCTTCAAGAGAGCAGCCGAATCACTAGAGAAGCTCATGGATGTCATGAGGGAAGAGCTTCCCGATACAATGGCGGCTGTTAGATTATCTGGGATGGAGATCAGTGACCTTACAATAGAGCTCAGCGATCTTGGGTTGGCTTCCAAAACCCTGCACTCTTATGTTAACTCCACGTTTATCTTTGACTCAATTACCACTGATGAATGTCATTGATTATCAGCCAGGAAATCACGCAAGGAGTCAGGAGTTCTACTCGAGCTGTCCGAGTGGCGGAGGAGAGGCTGCGTCACTTGACGAACACAGCTCCAACAGGTTACTTCGTTTTTCAATGAACTTTTAGTAGCCTCTGGGTTGGCAATTCGATCTTGAACAATGAATGAATATTTCTTTGTTTTTTACTTGATTAGCATCGTTGCAGGAGGTAACCAACACAAAAACTGAGTCATCTGGACCTTTGTTGGCCACAACCGTAAGGGGAGTGAGAGAGGGGATTGTTAAGGGTCGAGCTATCTGGCAAATATTTTTCAGTGTCGCCCGATTTTCTAGGTTTGCACTTAACTTTTTAGCCAGACGAAATAAGCGGGTAGATAGATGAAATTTTGCAGGAGCTTCAGGCGGAGGGACATCGACATTTTCATCATGTACATATTTCATTAAGTTTGGTCCGAGAAGTTTTCTCCGAGTTTGGATACCTTTTGAATTTATGCTTTCGTTGCACATATAATGAAAAATTTTTAGCTTATTCATAATCTTGGCCACACACCAAATTTTAATTGGAACTCAACACTAACTGAGAGCTATTCCATTTTCTTGAAATGAAGATACAAGAAAGGGCTTGAAAACTCAATGCACTCGTGAAAAAGCCATTGCAAAGGACAAAAGGGCCTAGAACATTATGTTTGAGTTACAAGGACCCAACCAAAGAGACATTTTTTGTCCTTGTGAAAGGCATGTATTTCTTTCTTGAATTGGTGATATCTGTATTATGAAGTCTACCATAAGCTCCCTCCCCAAAAAAAAAAAAAAAAGCCCTATATTTTTTTCAGGTTTTTGGGGAGTTTCCCCCCTTTAAAAGTCGCTCTTTTTATCAAAATGGTATTCTTGATACCTAATTTGAGTCCGATTCCGCACTAGGTAAAATTGAAATTGTTCGGTTTTTGTTTATCTTTAATTCTTATTTTTTTTTTGTCTTTTTCCAAAGTTTGTCTATTCAAAATTTACTATTAAATTATGTTTGTTTAGTTGAATATTTTATTGTTATAATTTTTTGAATTTAGAAAAAAAAAAAAAAAAAAAAAAAAAAAAAAAAAAAAAAAAAAAAAAAAAAAAAAAAAAAAAAAAAAAAAATGTTAAATGTGAAAAGTTTATACGTCGTTTTCAAATTTACATGTCGTCTTAGAGGGTTTTTTTTTTATTTTTTTTTTGGCAAGTATCCCCTAACAAGATTGGTTGATAACAGTGTTAGAATGTCCCCTCTTCTCTCTCCCTTTAATGTATTTTTTCCATACAAAAAAATCCAGCAGAAAGTTCAGTAAGTTGGTTGATAACATAGTCATGCCTCTCTTACTTCTCTGTTAGGTCACAATTTTTAAGAAGAAAATCATTCATAGATCGAGTACTTATTCTGAGACAACCAACATACAATTTGACACATAGTTCAGAGATTAAAAATTTTATAACTATCTGTCTATCCCCTAAACAAGATTGGTTTTTCGGTTTTTCGTTTTTTTGGGTTTTTTTTTCCTAAACACTCGTGGAATTCCCTGTCATCTTTCGTTCTCTACTGTATTTTTCTCGTACACATCTAGCAGAAAGTCGAGTATGTGGGCTGTAGGCCTGTACTTTTTGTGCATTTCACAATTCATTTCTTTTTTTTGTTTTCTGTTTTTTTTTTTTTTTTTGTTTTTGTTTTTGACAATTCATTTCTAGTAACGAGTGAAGGAGCTTCAATTTTCTGTTGTTTTACCTGGCAAAAGGGAATTGAAAATTCAAGGAGAGAGAGAGAGAGAGAAAGAGAGAGTTCTTGGGGAAGGAGAGGCAGGTGTTAATTGGGGCCAGAAACGACAGACAGAAACTAATGGCATGACGCCCACATAGTTCAGAGAGCACATTCATTGAAGAGACATAACACAAGAGGAGAGGACACCAAACTCCATAACAAGTGAAAAACGACAAATTACCTTGCTTCACTTAACCGCCTAATGAAAGAGTTTCTTTTTCTTTTTAAATAAATTTTTTCCTCCTCATTTTTTTCTTTTTTTTTTTTTTTTTTGAAATAAATTTTTTCCTTCTTTTTCTATTACTAATTAATTAACTTTATTACTTGATGTTTTGCAGTTTTTGTTTAATATTCTTCTAATTTAATCGATAAATGACAACTTAGTGTGACATGAATTGGTATAAAATAATTAGAGTTACTATTATGCAATTAGTCAAAACCTTCTTTCTAAGGGGAAAAAAGGTGAAAGAGATGTTATTTCTACTGCACTATGTATATCCCTTATTTTAGAAAAATTATAGGTAAGTAAATATTTTTTCTAATAATAAATGAGCGAAATTTTTATGTTTTAAGAAAATGACTAACAATTAAATAGTTAATAATACATATTAACATATCTTAAAAAAAAAAAAACACGTTAACATATTTATTTTTTCAAAAAATGTCAATCATTAAATAAAAAAAATATATTACCATAATTATTTTTTTAAAAAGTCATAAAGTCAATCAATAATTAACCATGATTAATTATTGATTTAATGATTGACATTTAAAAAAACTACTATTTCAATAATTTTATAAAATTTCGGCTATTTACAAAAATAAAAAATCTTAAAAAACACCATTTATCCACATATCCCTATTTCTCTTAAGGTAAGCTAACTATGGTGGTCATTTATTCACAGAAACAAAACTTGAAAAATACTTAGCTTAAAAGATAAGTTTTCAAGGAATTATGTGTTTATCATCAGAAGAAATGAATTAAGGTCAAGCTAGCTTCTTATGTGTGTTTATTTTTGGAAAAGTTGGTCCTATCTAGGTGCGGGAGTCGAGAATACTCTCTCATATATATTATAGTTCTCTTCACAAATTTATTTCTTTCTAAAAATAAATCTAACAAGTCAAGTTAGTAGGGGAAAACAATCATATGTTTCCATTACAAGAAATACGTTGCCTTTAAACTTGTTCTTTCCTTTTTCCTTAGAAGATGTGTAAATTGTAATGTCTACACTATAATTACTTTGTTTGAAGTATGGGTTTGAATTGAAAAGATGCAAATTTGAATTGAGAATTTAAACTGAATTAGTATTTGAAAAAGAGAAAAATAAATATAATGCGGATTTTTCTCGACCTTTATTCTAAATAAGGGCAATGTTTTATTAAGACCGAAACGAAACCAATAAGGTTTCTCCAAAAAAAAAAAAAAAAAGGCTTATTAATTTATCATGGCAAGCTTACTGAAATATCCAGGTGAAATTACAGCTTCATATATCTGGAGCCATGAAAAGATGCACCCAAGTCATGGTAAATATTTTCTTACCAATTTTTCATGTACTTTTCAACAAGGAGTTCGATCTAACTCCATGGAACATGGAGAATCTCTGTGACAAATATGTACTATGTGTGGTATATGTATATATTAAAAATATAAAATTTATATCGGTCAATTTCCTTAAAGCTTAGGCTTTGAGAAATTTACTACCATGGTGTTAGACTAGGATTTTCTGAGTTTATATTTTTAAATTGACTCCCGATCACTGTCTATTATCTGACTTATAAGTGACAGGAAGTGTTAGAATATCAACTAATTAATAAGTGTCCTAACTCCTAATATTATTAAACTATATACATATATTTTTTTTTTTGGTAAGAAAAGGAGTAAGAAGAAACAATTTTGATATAGCACAAAAATGACTTGGTTAGAGCACCTAAGATATCTTTAGGGTCACAATGCAAATTTTATTTTGACTTAGTTGTTTTTGCTTGTGAAAGGGGGATCAAAATGCTATTATGTTCCCCATGTTTATAAAAGAAATTTGGGATCAATCAATGGAACAGAAATAATTTGATAAATTCTACTAAAAAAATAAATATAGTTTTATTCACATCACTGTGAGTTTGACGTCACACAATTTATCAACCAGATGAGACCTTTAACTAGAACAATCAGTGAATATCAATCTCGAACACATCATGAAATAAGAAGAAAGAAAGACATCAATTCTTATTGTTTCACCATCAATTGGTGATATAAGATTGTGATTTGTTGTTGATAGGGAAGAACATAATTTGGGGAAGGAACCTCCTATTAGTATTACTTAACTAAATGACAGAAAATATTAATAATAAAAAAAATTAACCAACGAATCATAAACAAAAATAAAAAACTAAAAACTAAAAACTAAAAAACTAAAAAATTTACCTAGTTAATCTCCTCAAAAATAACAGAAGCTACAATATTCATTATCTATTTTTTATTATTTTTTAATTTTTCTTCACAAAATTAAATTTCCTAGTTTTGTTTCTGCTCGTTCTTATGAACGGAGCTTCTTTTATCTAATTTGTGTGTGTGTGTGTGTGTGTGTGTGAATTAGTTTATAAGCACCTAGAAATCATTTCAAAGTGGAGTTGAACTTTAAGTTTTCTTCAGCACATACAAGCAAATATATATATATATATATACACACACACATATATATATAAATGTTAATCAATTCCGAGTACATGCATTAGTACTGGCTAGTTTAACAAACGAGTTGCTCATAATTTGTCATTAAGCTTGGGAAAGAAAGACATGAAATTGAAGCACATTTCAGATCCTATTTAATATCATTAAACATTCATAATTAGAAACATATATCTAAAACCTCACAGAAATTGATCCCTCTCCTTTTTTTTTTTTTTTTTTTTTTTTTAATGCTAAAGTTTACTGCTCGTAGATCAGTACAGCTGAACAACATCTCCGAGGACCATAAAGAAGAAGATTAATTAAATAGATGAGTACTTTCAAACCTCAAAAACATTTTTTTTTTTTTTTTGGGACATAGAAATCAGTTGGTCTGACCACCGGATCCAGTGCTCAAACCTGGTCTTGAAGGCCTTCCTCTTGCTGTCAACAAACTTGCAGCAAGGAACTCTCTCTGCAAATATATCACCAAATTCCATGGAAAATAAAATAAAATAAAATAAAATAAGAAAAAGAACACAAACACACACATTTAAGATTTTATATATATAAGACTTGTTGGCTTACAGTAGTAGTACAGATGTTCATTTCAGATGCATCTGCAGATTCATTAGGAGGCTGCTGCTGAGAAGGAGCATTATTAATAGTGGAGGAGTCATCGTCATGGCCTCCCAAGCACTTGATGAAAGCCTTGACCACTTGTTGGAAGAAGCAGCAAGGACTGTTAAAATAATTATTACTACTATTATTTTTGTTATTTGTTTCTTCATTTTGATCCTCCTTTTGTGGGTTTCCATAATTTTCTTTCTTTTCTTCTGCTTCTTCTTCTTCTTGTTCTTCTTCTTCTGCGGTGGTCAGTGGGAGGTGTGTTTCAGATTTATCTCCCACAAGACACCTACTACTTCCTATTTAATGCAAAGAGTTCCCTTCTTTTTTATTTTTATTTTTATTTTTGGAAAAATTGAAGTGCAATTAATGGTTTGTCATCATATATTTAGTAATTATATTTAATTATATATATATTTTTTAAGGAGAATTCAAATTGGTGACCTTTGACGATTTTCTCTTTCATTGAATTAAATTGAGAATATATTAATTTGTTGGGGAGAATATTTGGTAATTGACATATTATTGGAAGTTAACGTAGACTTGTCAATCGTGTCATGTCAATATGACCCATAATTGATTAGGTTCTTACGTGTTTTGTGATGTGTTAAGTTGAGTCCATTGATGTTTCGTGATGTGCTGGTATCTGTCCAAGTTTAAAATTTTTAGGCTCGGCACGACCCATCAGCTCAGGCACCTCTTGTGCCCGTGTCGTGCTATGCTCGTGCTTTTATTGTGCTTAGTCCAATAGAATTATGGGCTGGTTCAATGAATCATTACTTACTTTTTGATCAAAAGAAGAATTTGACACTTTTCGAGTAAAAAATAATGTCATCAGTCCAATAGAATTATGGGTTGGTTCAATGAATCATTACTTATTTTTTGATCAAAAGAAGAATTTGACACTTTTCGAATAAAAAATAATGTCATCAAAGAAATAATTTTATACTTTACTATTAAAAAAGATTTTATGCTATCAAAAATCATAAACTGGCATTATTTCTTAATATACAATTTTCCTTCTATTACAACCATTCCGAATGAAAGATAAAGACCAGACGAACTTTTAAAATTTTCCTTCTATTGCAACCCTGTTATTTTTTTTAATTATGGAGAATTAACAGGGAATTACAAAAAAAAAAAAAAAATTGTATTAGCCGTGTTAGCCTATCCTGCTTAATGGGCCATACTCGTGCTTAACAATATGTCATGTCATGTCATGTCATGTTATGTCAGGTCCACATCCTTAAAACTACGAGTCTGACATGACCCATCATCTCGTAGTCCAATATAATCTCATGTCGTGTCGTGCCCAATCCATAATTTTTCATGCCACATCATCACACTAGTGGGCCGGCCCGATCCAATTGACATCTCTAAGTTAATGTAGATGATATGAAAACAAAATCCATAGTTGATGAAGCTTTTGTTTATTTATTTATTTTCCTGAAAGAATAGTAAAAGTCAGAGAGAAATTAATTATATTTTCTGTAAAAGAAAATTTTCATCATTTTTCACCTCAAAAGCACAAACTTAAAACAAAAGGTTCATAACATTATTATAAGACATGGAGTTCAAATTTCCACACCTTTAAATTTATTATAAAAACTACAACAATATTAACGTTAATAATAAAGGCTAAAGCATTGATGTCAATGTAATGTTTATTTTGTTTCATTTTATGTTTTGATATGGTCAATACACTCTTTTTATGAGACTATTATCTAGCTATGTACATATAGCATGCTTCACTGAAGCATCTGAAATTCTGAATAGGGATTTTTTCCCCTAAATTGAACTGCTATTTTCTTCAACAGCTCATTGTAATAGTATTAGTATTAGTATTATTATTATTTTGTCAACTATGGTACGAGACAACTTTTTTTCTTCTTTGCTCTGAAAGCACAAGATTACTACTTCAACTAGACTTTATTATAGTGTGCTTCCAATTATAAAAAAGGGAAAACAAAAATCTAGACTTTTTTGTTATAGTTTTTTACCCCCTTTGATTGATATTATTTTTGGCTTTTTATGAAAAAGGTGCATGGTTGGGAGAGAGACATATGTAGCACTCCATTTATCGAAATGATCTGGATCAAGGCCACCGTATGGTGGATACACAATATAAATATAAATATATGTGTATGTATGTATGTGTGTATGTATGCATATAATAATTTGTTTTTTTGGGGCCGGGGGGGTGTGTGTTTGGTAAATCTTGAAAGACACAAATAAATAATATTCCTCTGTAGTTGCAACTGAGATACTCGAAACCAAACACTTTGCAACTCATAAGATGCTTTTGTTAGGAATAAGCCAAACACTAAAAAATTACAATATTGGAAAAAAAAAAAAAAAAAAAAAAAAAAAAAAAAAAAAAAAAAAAAAAATTCAATATTGGGACTGTCTGTTTATGAACTAAAATTCCATGCTATGTCTAATCCTAACGGATTACTGGCAGGATTAGTTCATCTAACCTTAGTCGGCTACATAAAATTCCACATAAATATTTCCCAACTACTTAACTAATAGATCTAGAATTTATAGTTATATGTTTGTGTGTGATTTAGTTCAGAATTAAGCACCTAGAAATCATCTCAAATGAGGTTGAACTTTTAAGTTTCTTCATCATACACGCACACACACGCATGTCTGCATACAAATGTTAACTCCGAGTGCATACATATTACTGGCTATAGTACTTTTACAAATGAGCTGCTCATATAATTTGTCATTAGCTTGGGAAAGAGAGACATGCAATTCAATCACATTTTCGGTTCTTATTTAATATAATTAAACATTCCTAGTTAGAAACATATTGTATAGGGAGGGTTACTATCTGACATTTATAATTTTTTTGATATGATTTTTTAATGACATGTCATACTAATCAGATAATTTTAATTATCATTTTCAACTATTATCATAGGATAAAATTTTAAATAAAAAATTACTATATAAGATTCTAAATAAAAAAATTATATATAAATCAACTTAATTACATGTTATAAATTTTTAAATAAAAAATTATAAAAGTCCTCGATGATAACAGATAACTACAAGGCCTTTTTCATACATATATATCCACATTCTTTTTTTTTTTTTTTTTTTTTTTTTGGATAGAAATTGAGCTTTTTTTTCCTGCTAGCTAGATCAGTAAAGTTGAAACAATATCTCTGAGGACCATAAATGAAAGAACATGAGTACTTTCAAACCTCAAAACCAAGGATTTTGTTTTTTTTTTTTTTTTTTTTTTATAATTATTTTCAAGAACATGGAAATCAGTTTGCCTGACCACCCGATCCAGTGCCCAAATCTGGTTTTGATAGCCTTCCTCTTGATCTCAACAAACTTGCAACAAAGAACTCTCTCTGCAATATCACCAAATTCCAAGGAAATAAAACAAAAAAAATTAGAAAAAGAAAAAAAAATGTATATATATATATATATATCACTTGTTTAACTTAGAGTGATATTCATTTCAGATGCATCTGCAGGTTCACTAGGAGGCTGCTGCTGAGAAGGAACATTATTATTAGTGGAGTCATCGCCATGTACCAAGCACTTGAAGCCTTTACCAGTTGTTTAAACAAGTGCAAGGACTGTAAAAGTTTGTATCATTATTATTACTGTAATTTGTTTCTTCTCTTTTGTCATTCTTTTGTGGGATTTCCATAATTTTCTTTCTTTGATCTTCTTCTTCTTCTTCTTCTTCTGCTTTCTTTTCTTCTTCTGCGGTGGTCAGTGGGGTCTATTTATTTATTTATTATTTAAATTTTTTTTTTTCTTATAAGTAGTGGGGAATATTTATTTAACCAGCTACACTGTGTGTGTTTCAGATGTATCTCCTTCTAGACACCTGCCTCTTCATATTAAATGCAAAGCGTTCCCTTCTTTTGTCTTAATTGGGTTATTTTCTAACTATCCTTTAAATCATACACTCACGTCACCGACTTTTAATTTTATACACTACATTATTTCAAACTTTTCTGCTATAAAAAATTGTAGGGAAAACGAACGCGTCTAGTACTGCCGGTAGAAAATAATCCAATTGAGACAAAAGAATGGAACTTTAAAATATCTTTGATAGAAATACGATTTCCTTCCACAAATTGTTTGATCATAACTTTATTTATAACTGAAGTTTATCTGATCATGTTAAATTTTTATCTAATTTATTTTGTCAAATATTGACAGGCATAATAATAGAAAAGTTTTAAAAAAATGTGATATGTAAATAAAAAAGAAAAATTAGGGTGGGTGACTTATATTTATTATTTAATCTAATAGACAGTCTAACTTCCTTTTAATTAGTTAAATGATCTAATATGTACATTGTGTTTAATCAATTTTTATTTTCCCAACTTTCTTTTTCTCTCCTCTCGCCCATTTTTTTCTTCTTGCCATTTTTCTCTTGGCTGTTGCCGGAGATGGCTACTTGTCATTCGTGGAGTTTCGGCTAGTTAGCAATTGCGAGGCTAATGGCAATCCAGAGCTATGTGACAACGGAATTTGCTGCTCGTCGTTCATGGAGTTTTGAGGAGGTCACAATCTCCTCGTCTTCGAGATCCAATTGCGGTTGCGATATCATCACCACTGATGGGATGCCCAACGATGAGGATGGTGACAAGGCGAGGTTAGCAACAACGACTTCACAAAGTCGGCAAAGGTAGATCAGCGATGAGGAATAGAGAGACAGAGGTGGAGGGGATGGAGGGAGGAAGAGAGAGAGAGAGAGAGAGAGAATCGAGAAGGTGATTATCACAAGTAGGGGCTGGGGGAGGGAGAGAGAGTTGACTCTTTTTTTAGTTTTTTTTAATATAGTCAATGAGTGACTAATTATGGATCAAGCAAGGATTGACTACAAAAATTAGTGAGTAATATTAAGATCAATCAGTGATTGATTGATAGTCAATCAGTGATTTGTTTATTGTAATTAGTGATTGACTACAAAAATTTGTGAATTATATTATAATATTCAGTGATTTACCGATAGTTAATCCATAATTAATTATAGTCAATCATAACTGATTGTGGTCAATCAGTGATTTATCGATAGTCAATCAGTGATTAACTATAAAAATATGTTGAATTAAGATTGACTATTTACAAAATTGATTAACCATTATAAGAAAAAAAAAGGGCATTTTAATTAATTTTTAAAAACTTAGACTTCTAACTAATATTTAAAAACTTGAGCCATTTATTAAAAAACTTATTAAAAAAAGGTCATTTAATTATAAACCCCAATAAAAAAAATTAGGAGTCAATATAAAACATATTGTATATTCGGAGGCTTTTTATAGAAAATAACTCTTTTTGTTTCTTGAATTAAATGCAAGGCAATTACTCGAATGTATTTATATATTCTTATTTTAGTAAAATTTTTGCCGTTTTTCATTGTACAAGGAAAATCCAAATTGTTGACCTTAGTACAAGTTAATGTTGCTAACCTTTGACAATTTACTCTTGGTTGGATTAAATGAAAAGATATTTATTGGGAAGAAGATTTGGTTGACATATTATCGGAAGTTAATGCTGTTGATATGAGAACAAACTAAATTCTTCCTTTGGTAAGGTATTTATTATTTTAATTCATTTATATAAACAAAGGATAGAGATAAACTCACATTACTGTTTAAAAATAATTTTAGCCTTTTTCACCTCAAAACCACAAAATTAAAAATCAAGATTCATGACTTTATCATAAAATATAGAGTTAATTAATCTTCTCACCCTTAAATTTAAAATAATAGTGATAAACAAGGTCTAAGCTTTAATGTTAACATAACATTTCTTTTATTTCTTTTTTTTTTTTTTTCTGTTCGTTTATTTTATGTTTTGATTTGGTTAATATACTCTTTGTATGACATTATTAGCATATGCACACACACACACACACACGTAGCATGCTTCACTAAAGCATCTGAAATTTTGAATACATAGGAAATTTTCCCCCTAAATTGAATTGCTGTTTTTCTTAACAGCTCATTGTATTATATTTTTGTCAAATTAATGTAGTACGAGACCTTTTTTTTTTTTTTTTTTTTTGGCTCTGAAGGCACGAGACTAATTATTTCAACTTATCTATTTATTTATTTTGTTTGCTTGGACTGACATTATTTTTGGCTTTTTATGAAAAAGGTGCATGGCTGGGAGAGACACATATGCAAAAATCCACTTATCGTAATGATCTGGATCGAGGCGACCATTTGATGCATTCACAATCCATCTGTGTACACACATATATATATATATATATATATAATGTATGTATGTATGTATAAATGTAATATTCCTCTGCAGTTGCAACCGAGATACTCGAAGCCAAACACTTTGCAACTCATAAGATACTTTTGTTAGGAATAAGCCAAACACTAAATATTGGGACCGTCTGTGTATGAACTAACCCAAAAAAAAAAAAAAAAAAATGTATGAAATTATAAAAATAAATAAATAAATAAAATTTCATGCATGTAAATCCCAAAAGGAATACTGGCAGGATTATAGGTCATCTAACCTCATCACCGTGTGTGTGTGTGTGTGTTTTTTTTTAGTTGGCTACATAAAACCCACATAAATATTTCCCAACCAATTCAAAAGTACACCAAAAATACATTTTATTTTTCTGCATAAACTACTAGAATAGACCCTTTATCAAGATCTTACTCCCTTTATCAACTTTGCTGAAGCCGAGGTTAAAAAATCATTAGTAGTAAAATAAACAACTTGTTTAAGAAAGTATCTCAAAGCGCTTTAAAATCAGTGTGAAATTTCTTACCTAGTGAATGTGCGGCTTCTGTTCTCACACTCCTATCTCAAACAAGAGGAAATTGTGAGAACAGCCTCTAGTGTATATGTTTATGATTTTTGTACTGTTAATCACTTTCTATTTAACATTATAAAAGGATAAAAATCCTAAAGTCGTTATAAATAGGGTAATATTCTAAAGATATGCTCTTTTTGGGGCATTCCTGCAAAAGCCCCCCTCCCCCCCCCCCCAAAACAAAGCCCACAACCAATACAATATGATCTATATGTGTTTATTTTTCTCAAATTGGCACCCGGTCAAGATTTTTACCATGTCAGAGCCTCAAATTATATCATGGAGTTTTTATTTTGTGAGATTTATGTCCGAAATTTGATAGGGTTCGAGCCCAACTCACGTCTCACGATGTGAGTCAATAGCGGTACTTAGACACAAGTCATGCTTCGGGGATCTTTGATTGGGTTGTGGTTGGACGTTGAAGAACGTGAACGGGTTCATTCATTTGACCCAATTAGACTCTTAATCCACTTGTGAGGCTTTGAGTATAGGAGAAATTAGAATAATACAGAGATGAGTAGCACAAATCCTTTAATAGTAGTTCTAGGAACACCAATTCTGATCTTAATTTTTAAGTATCTACTCACGTGATGATGAATTGTCATTTTTTCATTGATAATATAATAATACTTTAAATACTTACCTATAAAAAAAATGATAACTCACATGCTACATAAATGGATACTTAAAAGCTGGATTTAAAATAGATGTCTATAGTTTTTTTTTTTTTTTTGAATTTTTCGGCATACAAAATTTAGGCAATTAATAAGGTTGGCCAACAAATTGAAAAGGCACCCAATAAAAGCACAACAGTCCCCAGGTTGCTGTAAAGTTGGCTGTTGATGGAGGTTCTTTTCACGTGGCATAAAGCATTTAAATAGGGAATCAGGAGGTCAATTTATTTGCAATTTGCAAATAGCATTTACGAGAAGTTGACTGAAGGATATCATTTTATAAGAGGTTACCAATTTACATCCCTTAAATATTTAGCAAATAAATAAACAAATAAAATCACTAAAATTTTTAAATGGGGTTTTAGGCAGAAGCCTGTTCAAGGTTAGTTTTTGGTCAAAATAAATGTTAAGAGGACCACATTTTAACTATTTGAGTTTTCACGGTGCTACTAGGTGCTAAACGTTTTCAGTCCAAATTATTTTCATTCAAATATTTTCATCTAATTGTTTCTCCCAAACGGATAGGCTTTCAAAAAACAAAGCCAAGCCAATATTCTTTTAGACAATCTAAATCTAAATTAGCATCTTTAGGGTTGGAAAAAAAAAACTAAACTAAACTAAACTAAACTAAATGGCATTTACATAAGTCAACATTCATTTTAGCTGCGACAGTTCAGTGAGATATAATGAGCCTTTGGTGTCCCCTTTATAAGTTTCCGATTCATCACCAGAACTACCTCCTTTTGCCACACACTTGGTGGTTTTGTTTTTACAGTTGAGACAGAATGAACCAATTTGTGGCATTGCTTAACCTTTTGTGAATGTTCTTGTTGAGCATCTGCTTTCGGCTCGAACGGCTCTGAACATTTCTGTCTGATATCACCCACCATTTTCGTTATCTTTAATTTTCCGGCTGAGATCACCAATTTTACAACCCCAACCCCGAATAAGGGGTATGATTTTAGGAGGGTATTTTTCCAGTCAGCTGAACATGGAATTTCTTTCCGATCTGTGGAGGGCAATGTTCGTTTCTCATTGTTCTTTCTTCTTTCTTTGTTGGTTTGAGGAACTCTCGGAAGCAGAATCCAACCCCAAACACTTTAGAAATGCGGTCCTTGCGAGCCTAACGTAATAGCAAGGATGGAAATATATGTGGGCTCCTGAAGAAAACTGGTCTTCCCAATCTGCATTAATGTCTTCTTGTCGTCTAACTACTACTCTTCTGCTTGTCCCCGCCGCTATCTCCCCTTTTATACGCCGGCTTTCCCCAACCTGATCAAAAGATCATCCAATTCATCAAAAATATGCTCTCTCTTTTTAACCATTACTTGCTATTGTTTTAAAAGAGCCTATATGTTTACAATAACATGTATAATTTGTTTGCCAGGAAAAAAAAAAAAAAAGGAATGAGCATCTAAAACTAGAATCATACTTCGGCGACTAATAAAATTAGAGCAAGTGTTTGGTTAAAAAATCTGAATGCTGTACGAACTTGAACATAAAAATTTGCAAAAAGAAAACACGTTTCGATTATGAAAGAAAAACAGATCAGTTTGAAAATACTTCAATGAGAACAATGGATATATTTTTTGCTGTTTTTAACTTCTACATGGGATTTCAACGTTGTACTTAAATCCAAAATTGGGAAAACTGGTTAAACCAAAGGCTCTCTTTGCAGTTCCTCGTGTTGAAAATGTTCAAATTCAAACAAACAAAACACGAATCACAAACTAAACAGACCAAATTACCAGCTTTACCAAGACAACTTTCTCCCGAAAGTTTTCAAAATTGAAATCTTCAAACAAACTGGAGAAATGAAGTCTGTAGAAACAGCGATTCTTTAAGTACCGGCAATTAAAAGTAATTTTCTTCTAATCTTCTACGAATAAACTAACTAATTTTCTTCCAATTGTTGTGCAAACAGCAATTAAGAGTCTTTAGACCCCTAACTAATCTTCTACGAATAAATTAACCACAAGCTTACACAAAACATACGTGCCAATAACTCGTCATGAGCTGCAAGTCATTTTCTTTCAATTAAAAAACAAAAACAAAAACAAACACAACAGACCAAAAACATTATCAAAAAGCCCCATCTTCGCAATTTTCATCTATTTGTCTGTTAGAAAAGTTATATCTTTGAAAAAGGAAAAGATAAAAGATTAGGTTCGGCTAACTTGTGAGCCAAATGAAAGTGACAAAAAGTCTGAATATGAGCAATCACAACATATATAAATATTCACCAAATGTTAACATATATATACACCTATATAAAAACGGTAGTTTGGTGATACATCAAATGTTAACAAAGCCCAGACAAGAAAAAAATAAAATAAAATATATTGAAAACAAGAAGAAGATTATATTGCTAGATATAAAATATTGCGCACACAGGGAACAATAAACAGCTAACCAAACATTATTATGAAAATTGGATTATTATATGGTAGTGACGTGACTATTAAGACATATTCGCAAAGGTATAGAATCTATTCACCAAAAATTCCTAAAATATGCTTATAAAATCTGTTAATCATTTCGTTTTTTAATTAATTTATTCATTAAGGGCCCAGGAAAGATCAAGAATCCATTATTGTAATGGAATATAAATTGAATTAAATTTGAAGAAAAGGTCCAAAAAAAAAAAAACAAGAAAAGAAAAAGAAAGGGTTATGTAGGCTCAACTCAACAATAATTCCTCTATTGAAAAAGGAGAAAACAAGAAAAAAATTATCTGTATTCAAAACGGGAAAATATAAAAAACCAAATATATGGTTACAATAGCATTATCTAAGAAACAATAATGAGTGTTCACAGACACTTTTAGTTGGAAATTGGGCCTAGTAATGTTAAAAATAAAATAAAATTGGAAATAAAAAAGATGTGCCATTTCACCACTTAAATATTGGTAAGCCATCAAATGTTTCCAAGGTTTACAGAAGGATCTTCAAATAAAGTACACGACTTTATCACCTTTATTGTCTTTTCGTTTCAGTTTCTTATTCATTTATTTATTCATTTTTTAGCCTAAAACTTTAGACCCCAATTAAGAAATTACTTTCTTGTATTGAAATTCAGCACCATTTTTAGCGTAGAAAAAAAAAAAGAGTACATAGGAAAAACTCAAATAAAATTCTAAAAAAATGAGAATGAAAGCTGAAAATCTTTGCGCACAAAAATGTACCAAACCATTATCGATAAGTTTGCTTAGCTGCTTGTTCACAAATACATAAAACAACGACTCCACACAAACTTAATAAACAAATTTTTTACTGAAATACCAAAACAAGAAACCAAATTTGAACCTTTATCTTCCTGGTTGTTTCAACTCTAGAAAGAGAACCAAAATTGCAAATTCAACCCAATAAATAAAAAAATAAAAAAGAATATCTGACCTGGGTATTCTGTAATCGATTTGTAACGACTGTGGAAGCTATGTGGGTATTGAAATTTGAAACGAGCTGACTTGAAGAAGAAGGAGAAGAAGAAGAAGAAGAAGAAGAAGAATCTTTGTTGTGTGTGGGATCTAGAGAAATGATAGTGAAGCAATAAAGGAGGAGAATAAGGAGGAGCATCACCAAGACCTGGACCCATATCAGCCACGGGATTCTGTTGCTTTCAACTGTCAGTTCATCTCCAAAATCAAACATTTTCCCCCCTTTTTTTGGGACAATAGAGATGATTTGTTTCCCAGAAAAAAGAAAAAACAAAAAAAAAAAAAAGAATGGAAGAGAAAAGATTGAAAAAAGAAAATGAGTCGAGAGAGAGAGAGAGGGGAAGAGAGGAGGAGGCAATGGGACGGTGAAATAGCCTTCGAAGAAAGTGAGAGACAACTGGTTTTTATGAATTTTTAAATGGGCTTAATTTTAATTTTGGTCCAGATTTATGCTTATTATCGTATTTGGGGCCCATAATTTTTATGACATTTACAAATCATGCCCTGGTTTGTTAAAAGGACCTACTTATGGCCCTTCCCTCACAAAATCATTGAATATTCGATGAAGTCAACCAAGGGTGAACATGAAAACCACCACATCATCGAATCATCAAAGAACAGGTTCAAACCCCCCGTTTCGCCATTGATAACGGCCAGTCTCGATTTGGGCGTTTTTAAACCATGACTTTACAAAACAAAATAGAATCATCATGTCTATCATTCTCTATTTTTTTCTCATTGCATGTGTTTTGGGATTTTCTTAACTATGAATGGTGTTTGATATTTACTGATTTTTTCTTACAAAATTAGTTAGTTAATAAAACTAAACATACTAAAAATATGATCGCAAAATAATCTTTAAAAGTCTATAATTTTTAATTTTTGGGAAAAAAATCTATAATTGTTAATATTTTATAAGTTTTTTTAATCAAGTCCAATTAGGCTCAAATCGTCTTGCCCACCATGTATAACAAGCAGTCCTAACTTTTTCTAAACCGTCATTTTATAAAATCAACTATCCTTCTGCAAACTATTAAATTGTTTACTTGTGCATCATTGAAATCACCCAGATGACCCACCCGAGCATAGTGCTTAGTTAATCAAGGGTATTTTAGACAAATCAAGTGTAATTAAGTATTTTAAGTTTAAAAAAAAAAAAATGTCATGCTCTTTCTTCACGAACTTGTTGGCAGTTAGCGAATGTGTCTACAACACACTTTTATTAACCAGGAGTGCAAGTGATCGGTGGAATTTTGGAAAATTTTATGACGAAAGGGCCAAACATAAGATTTCTTGATAGAGAAAGGTCTGATTCGTAACATTCTAAAACTTGAGGCCAAAATAAAACAAGAAGCATAGTAAAGCATAGAAGTGGCGTTGAAATTGTTGAAAAGCATTTTGAAAAAAAAAAAAAAAAAAAAAAAAAAGGAAGGAAAAGTAAACATTGGTTGAAAAACGATCTACTACAAAAGCCACGCGCTAATTAAGACGCGTAAATCAATTGCCAAGCAATGGTTGAAAGTTGAAACTGAAATGGCTGTAAAGATGTTCAAACCTTAACCGTTCAAGGCAAATTATGGAATGAAGTTCGGGAAGATAATGCCGTAAAGTGTTTTCAATTATTAAAACGAGTGTGAAAAGAGGAAAATCAGTTACAAAATAGGAATATAAATTTTACAAGATAGTGGTATGGACCAAATTAAAACGAGTGTAAAAAGAGGAAAATTAGTTACAAAATTAGAATATAAATTTTCCAAGAGAGTGGTATGTACCTTTTCTGTTTGGTGTGTTTTAAGATATATTGTTAAATAATTTTAAAAGAAAAAAAATATTATTGACAAATATCTCAAACTTTATTAAATTCAGAAAATAATTATTTTTTTTTTAAAGAAAGATGATCCTAACAATGATTGATCATTTGGTTGATAGTTAATTACTGATTAATTGATATCAATATATATATTTTTCTCTATATTCTTCACGTAGTCGCTTAGCGTCTAATCCTCTTATTCGAGATGACAACGGCCTCATCGGAGTTGAGATTGCTGGTGGTAGGATGGTTGATCCGACGTTTGAGGATATCGGCATCACTGGTGCTGTGTCGGAGGGTTGTAGGGAGAAGTTGGGGTCGTCGAAATGGGAAAAGAGGGATAGAGAGAATGGTTGGGGGGGCGATTGGGGAAGAAAGAGAGAAATAAGAAAGATGTTTAAATGAATTCATGACATCATCATTATGGTTTTTTTTTTTTTTTTTGCATTACTGTTTAATTTGTGGAACAAAATTAATCTACCCCTTATTTTTGTGGCATACATTCTAATTATCCCGAGAAAATAAGGTCCGACCTAGTTGATAGCCTGGTAGGTTAATACAAGCCTGGGGCTGGGGCTGAACTTGGCCTAATGTGGGTGGGTGGGCACTCATGTAAATGGACTAAAAACAACTTTTTAAACACAAGTGATGAGAAAATAGGATTTTAAAATGTTTAAAATTAATGTTAGTAAATAGTAAATTTATAATCTATTTACTAGAAGTATATAACTTGTTTGTCTAGTAAATTTGTTATGTATTACTATTTACTCAAAATATTTTTAAACCATTCTATTTATCTCAATTATATTTTTTTTAAATAAAAATGCCACTTTACTTCTTTCTTCTTTATTCAAAAAAATTAAATTGATTTTTTAAATAATTTTTTGGTGTTAAATTAGTTTTCTCAATGATTGTTTTTATGGTCATCATTCAGTAATAAAATAAGAAATTGAACTTGGAAAATAGTAAATTAAATTCAAAAATTGGAGAATCCTAATAATTAGAGAATTGATGGAATTGAAAAATTTTGGTGGAGGGGTATATGTAGTTGAAAAAAGAACCAAAAATAAAAATAAAAAATGAAATTGTTTCCCCTTAATAGAGAGAGAGAGTAAGTGAAAATTACTCAAATAACCAATTTTTTTTTTCATCTGTTGATCAATATAATACAAATTCTTTTATCTTGATTATTATGACATAAATTTTAGTTTAATTTTATAATATATTAATTTAATATTATTTTTTATATCATGTTGATATAATAATTTTTAAATTTGTGTCATTTAAGTATTTTTTTCTTCTAAAAAATAAATAATAAAAAGATAAACAATGCGACCCTAGAGCAGAGGCCAGGGAACATAAGACGTACACAGGTTGGGTGATGGGTCGAGTTTGCGGCCTTAAAACCAAGGCCCAGTTCTGGCATTATACCTTAGTCGGGACTAGGAGAATAACGAGGCATGCACCAGGCCGAAGAGGTGGGTCCCAACATCCCAACAGCAAACCTATTATTTCTCATTCATAATCACTTTCTATTTTCAAAAAAGAAATTTTTTTTTTCGTGTTCAAATACCTTCTCATTCTCAAAATCAAACTGACTATCTCATTTCGAAAAAGAAAATTTTCCTTTCTTAAAATAGACATGCAATCCAAACAATTATGGTATTCCACTTTTATCATCTTTATTTTTATTTCGTTTTTTATTGATCTATATAATTTTTCTTCCTCCGCTGTGTATAAAACTCGATAGACATGCTTCTTTTTCGAAGGCAAACACAAATTGAGAACTAGAAATAGGGGAATTCTACAATTCACTTTATGGTGTAAAAAAATTTTGACTATTATATTAACTTTTAATGACTTGATTAAAAAGATACACCAATAAATCATAAATCCTACCACACCTGATTCTTCCTCGATAAAAAATTTCTGAAAAAAAACACACTTTGGCGGCCACCCTCCCCCCAACCCCCCCAGTCGCCTCTTGTTACAGTGACACCTCTGCCTAGATCTACCCCTCCCAACCCAGATCCGCATCTCGTCTCGTCTGGCCGCCCAAGCCCCACATCTCGCCCCACCGTCCAACCCTCACGTCGTCAGTGCTCGCACCCACCTCTCCTCCTCCCAAACACCAATGACGAAGGCCACAGAGAATCGCGATAGCTTTGTGCCGCGCTTGCCTTCTCCGTCGCGACAGTCCAAAAATCGTGATCGCGATCTCGATCGGCCAGATCCACACTGGTTAAGAGGAGTGGACTTCACTGGTTTTCTATATCCGTCGGCCACGGGCCGTGGCTGAATCCACCTTCGCGCTGGGTTGTGACCCTTTCGAAGGGGTTTCGATCGAGCCACCCAAGCCGTCGATCGCCCACCGCCACTTGAGTCGTCGATGCCAACCCCTCCACCCCCAAGGCCACCGGAGTTCTTCAATATATATATATATTTTTTCATTTTTTATTTTGACATAGAAATTTTATTGCGTGGGAGGATTTATTTTGAACTGGTGATCTTTTTAATCTTTTTAACCTTTGGATTTAGATCAGATCGAAGGGTAGAGAATTTTTATCCTATCAATAAAAAAAAAAACCTTACCCTGTTATAAAAATCTCCGTAGAAAGAATTTCCAAAAAAAAAAAATCTCCGTAGAAATGTGTAAAATACTAAGGATTTTGTCACAAAGTAATGAACAGGTGTAAAAGAAATATTTTAAGTCACCAAAAAAAAAAAAGAAATATTTTAAATTGTTTTGCATAAAATCTAAAAAGTTAGAGCGCGTATTGACAAACGCGGATGGAAGCGTGGGGGATGCATTGGATTCAAGGGCAGCGCTAACGTGTAATGGGGGAGTGGAGGCGACAGACAGGGCACCGTCGTGGCCACCACCAGTAGTTGCATTCAACTTCAACGGCGGTGGGATATTGGTCGGCAGATCCTACGGCTAAGATTGTAGGATTATGATGTGGGCTGTGTCTGAAATCAACGTTTACAAGAAAGTGCAGGTGTAGCTAAATATATGCTCCTAAAATTAATGGCCAGTTCGCTACGCAAACTGATGTGCCAATGAGAGCGTGCGGAGGGTCAATGTCTACTCTACGGGGGGTGAAGTAGGTTGACAGGTGTGTTTAAAATATCAACAAATTACGAAAACCGATTTATTCAATAAATTAATTTTATTATTGAAGATATAATTTTATGTAAAAATACAGAGTTTAAATTCTCCTAATCCCAAGTTTAAAAAATAAATTGATTTTAAATTTTAATTTGTTCATGTTCTATTTGAATCATACTTTGAAAAATGAATTTAAAAAATGTACTGTAAAATGCTTTCTACGGATTGTCCAAAAATAGCCTCTAGAAAATGATCGTAATTTAAATATTTTAGCCTCTAACTCTCCAAATGTTGAAAGAAATGTTGGCTAGTAAGGATAAAGTGAGATGTGGTACTAACATTATATAAATAACTAAAGCGATGTAGTTGACCTCCATTGACTAGAGGGGTTTTTTTTTTTTCCGTCGAAATATCTATTTTACCCTCAAATTGTACATACAGATTTTTTTTTTTTACAGTGTATTGACTGCTTTATCCCTCAAATCTTAACTTTTCAGCTTTCTCTCTCTACTGTCGCTTCGCCTCTCTCTCTCTCTTTTTGGAATACTCATTTCTTTTTTGCTTTTGTTTCTCTATGTCTCGTTACGTTTCTCTCTCTTCTTTTTTTCACCTTTCTCTTTCTCTCTCTACTGTCTTTTGCTCTCTCTCTCTCTCTCTTTTTGAAATGCATTTTTTTTTCCTTTTCTCTCTCTCTCTCTCTTTCGCTGGCTCTCTCTCCTTCCCATGTTCATATATAATTATTGTAATGAGATTTTTGAAACTCTCACTTTTTTTGGGTTTTCGTTCTCTGCCTCTCACTCTCTTTCTCTCTCCTCTTCTTTTCACCTTTCTCCTTCTCTCTCTTCTACCGTTTGCTCTCTTTGTCTATTCTTGAAATGGTTTTTTTTTTCTCCGCTTCCCTTCCTCTCTCTTTCTTCCGCTGCCTTTCTCTCTCTTCTTTTTTCCACTTTTTTCTTCTCTTCTCTGCTGCGGTTGCACTCTCTCTCTTTTTTTCTCAGTTCCTCATTTTCCCTTGCTTTTCTCTCTCTCTTTCTCGCTGCCTTTCTCTCTCATCTTCGGCTCTTCTTCTTCTCTCAAACCCTAAGTTATCATTTTTCTCTCTTTCTCGGCTGCCTCATCACCTCTGTCTCTCTCTTTTTTTTTCTGCGTTTTTTTTGTTCCGTTTTTTGCTTCCTCTGTTTAGGTTTCGTTGCCTCTTTTCTTTTCTTTTTTTTTTTTTCTCTTCTTTCTTCTGTTTTCCGTTCTTTGAATTTCTAACTTTTGTTTTTTTTTCCTCCGTTTTTTTTTGGTTGCCGAAGAAAGATCCTGACTTTGGCTTTATTTGTAGTTTGTTCTTGGTTTTTGGGGGTTTTTTTATTTTGCATGTGTATTTTTCTGTCTCTTCTTTTTTTCCTCTTCTTTTTTCTGTTTTTTGTTCTTCGAATTTCTGACTCTTTTTTTTCCTCCATTTGCTTTCTGTTCTAAATTTTGTATTTTGCATTGTCATTTTTCTTTTTTTTTTTTGTTTGAATTTTCTCTGAATTTTTTTCTCCTTTGGGTTTTCGGCTTCAGACTTCTAATGGTGGGTTTTTGTTGGTTTTGGTGAAGAAAGTTTGCGGTCTTGGATGCGTTGTTGTTCGACGGGTTTGGTTTGTGGGAAATGGATTTTCAGGAATGTTTGGTCAGAATTTTTCCTTTGCTTTTTCTCCACTACAGGTTTGGTCGGTCGTCGTTTTCCTACGGGTGGGTTCCCCAAGTCGCTGCTTGAAGTTTTCTGAAGAATATATTGGAGACCTTTTATGGCTGATGTTTGTATTTTCAATTTTTGTGGTTTTTTTCCCCCGGGTATTGTTCGTTTAATTTTTTATCCGCATTTTGATTCTTTTAGTTTTAACTTTTTTACAAATATTTGTGACCATTTAGTTGTGCAGTAGGATTTAGTTAAAATGGAACTTAGGTTTTCTGTTATTTGGATTTTTAATTTTTTTATTGCCTTTTTTTGTCATTTAGTTTGGTTCGGTTTATTGATTTCTTTTATATATTTACTGCTTTAGGCTTGGTTTCGTTTAGTTGTCATTGGATTAGTCGTTACAGTTTTGTAACTTGCAGTCTCAAAATTATTTCCGTTGGAAACTGTGGCATGTGTATATCTGCATTTTTGTTGTCAGTATATGTATTTTTATGTATATACGTGTAAGTATTTTGTTACTGCTGCTTTTTCACCGCCTCTTTACACTTCTATCTCGAAACTTTTTCACCTATGTTTTTTCTTATATATTACATCTATTCTTATATATTGGACATCTCTTATGTTTTATGATTAGTGTTGTTACAATGGCTTCTTGATTCCTCTCTTTCTTACCTCTTTCAGTTTTTTACACAAAATATTTTCTCCTACTGTTTGTGAACGTCTACAAAACGTTTACTTTCAAATTTTGACTTCTGTGGGAAGGTCCTGTTTTTAATTCAGGTACTATATCTAATTCTGTATTTTTTCTATCTATCATTTTCTTTACTGATTTTATATTCCATATTGATTGATTTTTATATTTTGACTATTGCTTTTGGAGTGATTTTATTGACTTCTATCGTCTGTGTGATTTTATCCTCATGACAGATCCGACGAAAAGGGAAAGAAGATTCGACACAGTTGATGAAATCTGCAGTAAAAAATGTTCTATTTTCAATAACTTAGTTTATAAATATATATCTATATATGTTTGTTTGTATATAAAAATGCAAAATGGGCACATAAACTTTAATGTACATATTATACTATTATCATAATAAATACTAAACAAATAGACTGCTTATAATTATATTATAAATCTTACATAATTAATTTTATGGTATATTAATCAATTATCTCATTTTATTTTCATCCTACATTACCGTGCGTAGCACGGGTATCGGACTCGTACTCTCTAAATCGGAGTACTTTTAAATCGATAGAAAACAAATATTCAAATTTAAAAACCTTAACATGGATCATTAGTACTCTAACCATTAATAATTAATTTCACTACAATCTCATCCCACTCGGTCGAACATTTTTTCGTTCTTATAGCTTAATTTTATTTAATGTTTTATGAATTAAGTAAACTTTTAAATATTATAAGAACAGTTTATACTTAAATTTAACAAGTGTGACTCAAATTTTCACATACCAAGATTAATAATAAGTCTAAACATACCAAATCAAATTGATTACATAGCGAGCTTTCGTAGTTCGGTTTGGTTTGTTTTCTATTAATAGTTTTAAATCGATCAAAAAATTTTAGTTCCCTTTGTATTTTGTTTGTGGTTTTCCTAACAAACCGATCAAACCAACCACGAACACTCTAGTGATGCCTTTTTATATTTTGTTTAACTTATTAAAACACTCATGTATCCAAAATAATTCATGTTTCCATCCCCTAAAAAAATTCAAATTTCAGAGACAACACCTCTGATCAATATTATGGAAAATGTATTTAACTCTAAAATATTTTTTTTATTGGTCAAAATACACCTCTATCCCCCAAGAAAATATGTAGAAATATTATATCAAAAATGTCAAAATCAGACCAATTTCATAACCAAACTCAATCCATTTCCAACAAAAATTCAAACTGAATTTCAGAGACCCATTTGAACTCATAATCTAAATCCTAATGAGGGAAGAGTAATATATACTATGCTGGTTGGATGATCACGTAACGTTAAAAAAGTAAATTTATTATCAACTTATTTATTTCATGGAGCTTTTCTTTTTCAAATCAGTGCTGATTATTTTACGATAAGGTAGAATTAAGTTAAAAAATATATATCGACAAACGATTTGTCATTGGGAATTTCTCTGTGTTATCCCCTAGGGTATAAAAAAGACCATAAGCATCGACAAGACATAATTTTCATTCGTTGGATCAGATCTAGATATAATTTATAGTGGTAAGATTAAATGAAAATCAGATCATATTAGATAATAAATGACCCTGATAAGAATTAGACACAAATTTTCAAAAAAAATCCAAAAAAAAAAAATGATAACTTTAATACATTCCCTCAAATAAATCAGATTATCTATTTGCCACTAGCGATGTTTCCTTATTCCAAAAGGAATATAATATAAGGTTCTTCTTAAACACCTTTTGTTTGGTATTTCAATTGGAACTTAAATTTTTGATATCAATTTTTATCATTTTCTAAAAAGTCAAGAAAAAATTATAATAAATTTTTAAAAATCAACCAATTCAAACTTAAAATTTTTTTTCCAACTAACAAACCAAATGGAGGCTAAGATTAAATAGTCTATAAATATCCCTTAAGAGCCCTTTATTTTTCATCAAACACATCAAGAATAATTAATTTGCTTTTGTTTTCGAGATCAATATCAATCATGTCGAGCATAGAAATCTTGGATAGTAACACCATCCTCAACTTCATCAACGATGAGGAAGCATTCATTGCTGCGGTACAACATCGTTTTGCCGAACTGGACATCAACAAGGACAGTGTCCTCTTCTACGACGAGATGATGAAGGAGCTGTAGGGTCTTAGGGTTTTGGTGTCCAGTGACATAGGGCTGTACGGAAGCCTAATCCGGCCAAGGACAATGAGGTCTACCACTCGCTGTTCGTGCAGTTTGATCGCGACTCTGATGGAGTGTTGAGCATGGCGGAGTAAATGGCGGAGATGAAGAAGATGATGCTGGCTATTGCCAATGGATTTTGGATGAGGATGGCCTCTTTATGAGAGCCCTCAAATGAGAGACCTCCGCCGATGGGGTTGTGGTGTCGGCCGGTAGTGCTTAATTAGTTTTTAATTGTTTACTATCAGACAATAGATAGAGCCTTTATATGCATGAAAATTTAAACCAACAAGTATAAGAATTTTCCTTATTTTTCTCAAACCAACAAGTTTCAAAATCAAAATTTTAATTTTTGACATTTAATAAATTAAGCTCCATCTGTAAATTTTAATTTATTGTTTTAGATTAATAACATAAACGATTTTTTTAATACAATATTTGTTACAAGTAATTTCAAATTGACCCCACCATATAATTTCAGTATGATTTTTTCTTAAATTTTGTTTCTGATTTTGAAATTTAACCGAAATCTACTTAAGCTAGACAGAAAAGAAAAAAAAAAAAAATAATGCTTCTAGTAACGCAGTTCTAAATCCCTTTCAAAAAACGAAATTTAATGTTTGACAAGTATTATGAATCAGTTCGTCAAAACATAGAAGTGGAACTTATTAAAAAATATATATATATGTAAGTGGAAATCAAAAAAATAACGTCTTTAGTAAAACAAATGTGTGTGTGTATAGAAAAAGTAAAGTCTTTCGAGAACAAAATTCAGCCAAAATAAAGTTCGACAAATTATTTTCTACTTTTTAATCCAATATCGAGTTCTCTCTTCTTGTTTCTTTTCTTAGTTATAAGCGAGATTTAAAAAAAAAAAAAAAAAGTTTATATGGTGCAAACATTGTTATCCAATTTCCTTTAAATCATTAGAGGATATTGTGGCCCGGTTAATTTAAAAAAAAAAAAAAAAAAAAAAAAAAAAAAAAACTCATAAACACACGAATTGTCCACAAATTTTAGTTTTGTAAATTAAATTCATTCCCACAAATAAATTGAATTCTCTTATTTGCCACCCTAGGGCCTAGCTTTTTACATGATGGTGAATATCCAGTTAGAAATTAAATTAAACCATAATTTCTATATATAATTAGTAATTATCAGTTTCCTTATTTCACTAAAAATAAAAGAAGTCAGTTTCCTTATTCCAATAGGACTATAATTTGAAGTTCTTCTATTGTTTAGTCTATATATAACCATTACAAGCCCCTTTCTTTTTCATTAAACAAGTCAAGATTAATTAATTTGCCTTTTGTTTTTGCGATCAATATCAGTCATGTTGAGCATAGAAATCTTGGATTCCACCACCATCCTCAACTTCATCAACGATGAGGAAGCATTCACTGAGGCGGTACGACGTCGTTTCGCCGTACTAGACACCGACAAGGACGGTGTGCTCTCCTACGACGAGATGCTGAGGGAGCTGCATGGTCTTAGGGTTTTAGAATCCGGCGACATCGGGGCTGTACGGAAGCCTGATCTGGCCAAGGATGAGGAGGTCTACCGCTCGCTGTTCGTGCAGTTCGATCACGACTCCGACGGTGTGGTGAGCCTGGCGGAGTACATGGCGGAGACGAAGAAGATGATGCTGGCTATTGCCAATGGATTAGGGTTTTCACCGGTTCAGATGATTTTGGATGAGGATGGCCTCCTTAAGAGAGCCGTTGAACGAGAGACCTCCACCGAGAAAGTTGCGGCGCCGGCTGCCACCGCTTAATTAGTTTTTTCTTGTTTGCTCAGACGAGATTAGAGCCTGTATGTGCATATGCATGGCAGAGTAAATATATATTTTTAATTATTGATTAAAACTTTATTAATTATATGCTTAGTACCTTCATGACATGAATAATAGTGAATTATTAACCATAATTTTTTTTTTTTTTTTTTTGAATTTATGAGACAATACGTCAATTTCCTTAAAAAAGAATACAGTAAAAGGTACTGATTTTTTGTATCAATTTTGGATACAAGGTTTGCATTTATTTCGCGTAAATAAAAACCGTTCAAAGACAATGTACGTATGGTGTGACCAACTGCTTCAGTAACAAACGTCAATCTTAGGAAATTTCACCATTTAAATTGAGTTGATCAGACATACATAAACCTTTTACTATTTGAGTTTTCCTTATTAGGAGTTTTTGTGGTTGTTTTTATTTGTTCTAGGCTAGAAAATATATTGATTTAAGTAGATTTGATAGTACTTAATAATTCATTACATGATTATGTAATTTTAGACTGTTATAAAGAGCCTATTTTTTTTTTTTTTTTGGATCGAAAAGAGCCTATTGTTAATACTACTAACTAGTGAATTTTCTCTCTCTCTCTCTCTCTCTTTTTTTTTTTTTTTTTCCGTAATCAGTAAATATAGACAATAGTTAAACGACAGATTAATCTTTAATGTTCTCTTGTTCTTCAAAGTTTTATTCTTGAATTTTTACTATGGTGACGAATGTCCTCCCTGCATCGTCCCCCATAATTGACCTTCCAATGCCATTGTCCCTGTTTGTCTATTATTTTCTAAAATAATTAATTAATAAAAAAGAAAAAGATCTTTGTGGTTATACCAGCACCTGTTCCTTCTATCTTCTATCAGAGCTCCATGTTGCACGTGCGATGTTAAGGAAAGCTTTTTTTTTTTTTTTTTTTTTTTGTATAGAATTACTCTTATGAGGAGTTTTGTATTTATTTAATTGAAATATTTTATGTTTGGAAATTTCTTGATTATAAGAAGACTTTATAGTTTTGAATAACTTGATCTCTTTCTCTTTTGATTTTTCTTCTTGAATGTTTAATAATCACGACATTGTTCTCGTCATTTGAAGTGAATATCGCAAGAACAATAATATTTCACGGTTAACAGTGCATGATGACTAGGTTGTGTTTGTCATAAGAGGAGGAAATCAGGAATGAAAGAAAGATATGTTATCTGGTTAAGCGAGAAAATTTTAAAGAAAAAATGATTTTTCTCATATTGTGTTTAGTATGAAAATTCTCTTCTGCATTTTAGGAGGGATTTGAAACCTTTCACTCAATTCATTCTCTTTCTTTCTTTCTTTTTTCTTTTTTTTCTTTTCCTACAAATAATCATAAGTTTCAAAAGCCTTATACTAATTTTGCCTTCACTTCTCTCTATTCTCTCCCATGTTTCCCTCCCCCCCGCCAAAAAAAAAAAAAAAAAAAAAAAAACAAGCTGTGAAAAGTATTATTGTCACCTCCAAAGTCCAGTACAGTATGCTCATAATCGACTTAACATTCAGAATTGCTTGTAACAGGTTATATGTTATTAGCTAGTTTGATGAGATCCGTTTTTAGTAAAGGGAAAGCACCCAGGTGATATAAATTTAAAGATAATTATCTTAACATGATAGTAAAATTTGATACTAGCTAGACTAATATGAGACTAAAATATAATTAAAATTTATATTATGGAGAAAATTTGTGTCATGTTGGTCAATGAATTAATAGAAAAACAGTGACTATTTAGATAATTTTCTCTTTAATTTATGATGCTGTATTAATATCTATCTCGGTCTCTATATTAATGAAATTTGGAGGAAAGTAGGGATTGTAATAGGGAGGGTTTGGGGTGGAATTGTCTTCTCGCCAATTATCCCATGAATGAAAACATTATCCATATCCACTTTGTAATCTGTTTGGGTTGGAGGGGACGGGGTGAGTTTCCTAGCCATGAATTCGGGATACTTATGAGGTACCTTATTTACTCAATTATTCAATTACGTTATGCAAACTTTTTTCTTTTTTAAAAAATCTATATATAAGACTTAAAGTTTAAATAAATGAAAATCATGATACTTTTTTTTTCATATATCAAATGAGTTAAAATTAAATACTTGAAATCATATATATTGTATAACATCATGTATAACATCTAAACTATAAAAGCAAATATGCAATTAGACGCGGTGGGAGCACAAGGAATTGGGTCGAGGACCTCTAAATCCGTCACCGATCTATAACCCACAATTGGTTAAACTTGTAATATGTTTAGATCGGAGCTTTCCCCATCCTATTAAAGCGGGTCTCATGAATTAATGGATTAACAGATTAACGATAAAAATTGCCATATTTAGAGAAAAGGTAGTTAGAATTCAATTTGGAGTAATCCAAGGCTATATATTCCAACAAAAAAGAAACTAACATAATACACTTAATATCTGTCTTAAGGTAGTTGTAAATTGCCACATACAACCCTCTAATCAATTTTGGTTCTTTACATAATGCCACAAAAATTCAAATACTACTACATATGTATCTTTTAAAATTGCATGCAGTTCTCAAGTATACAGATCGTCAAGATTTGACGCCATGAACCAAGTGCATATAAATATCAATATGTCTAAAAACAAAGGCAGAAGTACTTCTTAACCATGCACAATATTTCATAACTAACTCTGTTTCTATATCTAGTATTATTATTATTTTTGCTAAACACTATATCTAGCATTATTAGATCTGTCGGGAAGAAACCTAACAAGATCCATAAGAGGAATATTTGAGTTGCCAATGAAGATCTAATTAAGAAGCTTGCTATTAGAGGGCACCCCGGTTGATAATGTGAATTTTTCAATATTAGATTTGATTAAAGCTATATAATGGGGAAAAAATAAAATAAAATCTAATAATGATGTGACATTAAAAAATTACTTTACTGATATATAGAAGATTTTATAACCAAAAAAGTTCTCATAAAAAATTCCATTATGTGATACTTTAATTGTCAACCACATTATGGAGGATAGCTAGCTATATATGTTCGCGTCGCCCAGAGATTCGGTGGCTAGAGGAGGAGCTCGACAATGTCGTCTCCCATAGAGGACGGTAGCGATTGTCGCGTCAGCGGGTGGCTGGGATTTCGGGCATCGCCCACCGTAGGTCGCACGGCTATATATCTGACGACAAAAGGGTTAGTTTACTCCATCGTAGAAGTTCCAAAAAATTATCAACTATATATAAATAGGAATTTGCTGTTGAAAATGGAAATGGTAAGGCAAGTTGGCCTTTCTTTTTTTTTTTTTCTTTGGTGTGCAAGCCAGTTGCCTCAATTTGCTTGCAATGCGAGAGCTAACAGCCCGTTTGATGGAGTAGTTTGAGTTGAGATTTTTAAGTTTAAATAGTAAATTTTTTTGAATTTTTAAAAAAGACAAAAAACTTTTTAGAAAAAAGACAAAAATTTTTGAGGAAAAAGACAAAAAAAAAAAAAAATTTTGAGTTGAATGGTTTGAACCATTCAACCAAACACCCCCTAAGATTGTGTGTCCGAGTCGTTACGGCAAGTAGAAGTCTTTTTGCACACACGCGTACAAATGGCCCTTTTTTTGGATCTTCTCTTACAACACTTGTTATTCATATAGTAAATCTCACATCTCATTTGACCAAGTGAGGATCAGCCACATCCATATATTTTTGTTTTTAAGTTTTCCTCATCATATGCCCACCCAAGAGAATTGGATTTTCTTTTCTTTTCTTTTTTTTTTTCTCATGATCAATCAACGACTGATTCACGAAACTTATAAGTGTTATATTTTTTCCAATACCATCTGAAATTTTTGAAATTAACAATTTAATACTTCTTTTTTCTTATAAGCAACACGCTAAAATTATATATTTTTTTATATCGCTAGTCCTTTTGCTCACTCATGTTTTAGATGGTATATATATACGTGTAGCTCAAGAAGGATACAGCCGATCATTTCTACTTCGTACAATTTTTTAAAGTTTAGATTTATGCTTTAGTTATACTTGAATTAGATTTTAGTGTTAAATAAATTTTTGTCCAAGTTAAATAAAAGGACTACCAGTGTCATTCTTAAGTTGTCGCATGCAAAAAAAAAAAAAAAAAAAAAGGTCTAAAATTTAACGAACATGACTAAAATGATTGCTGGATAAAAATCGTTGGTGTACATGATTTATTGTCAAGGGAAAAAAAAAAAAGACATTATGAAATCCAAGTAACTTAATGAATGTCTAAAAAAACAACTTATACTGTGGCTGACAAAAAAATTTCTGCTTTTTTTTTTTGTCCCTAGTTAAAACAAACATATCATTTTATCCTCGTACACACACTAGATTAAAAAAAAAAAAATCTAATTCCCAAAGACACACTTAATAAAAAAAATAATAATAATAAAAAAGAAAAAACTATCTCAACAGCTGTATAAATTCAAACTACTCCGAGAACTAATCTCAAGCCGCGAACTCATACCAGACTTAACTACCTAAAAAAACAAACTCATCACACACTGATCTTATCCTTCTCTCTCCGTCTCTCCTTCCAAACCTGGAACGAACCTCCACTGATGGCGGACCACCAAACCTCCGACAACCCACAAACGACACCAACAAGGACAACCCCAAAATCAAACTCCCTCCCCTCTCCGCCGCAGGAACCGTCACCGGCACCGCCGCGGCCACTGGTGTCCCTAGTTCAGCCCTCCCACAAGAACAAACGACACCACAACAAAACGACAAAGGTCCTCCGGGTGTTCCGCTCTGTGTTCCGTTCCCTCCCTATCATCACCCCGACAGCATGCCGGATGCCGGCAATCCCCGCCGCCCTTGGGAGCCTGCCGGAGTACGACACCGGCGTGCACTACCGATCGGCCCACGGGCAGCGCGTGACGGGCACGCTCTTCGGGTACAGGAAGGGGCGCGTGAGCCTGTCTTTCAGGAGACGCCGTGGTGCCTACCGTCGCTGGTGGTGGAGCTGGCCATGCTGACTAACGCCCTGCAGAGGGAGATGTCGTCCGGGATGGTGAGAATAGCGCTGGAGTGCGAAAAACGACATGAAAAGGACAAAACGACACTATTGGAGGAGCCCGTTTGGACGATGTATTGCAATGGGAAGAAGAGTGGGTACGGGGTGAAGAGAGAGGCTGATGACGTGGACTTGAATGTGATGGAGATTCTCAAGGCGGTTTCAATGGGGGCTGGGGTTTTGCCCGGCAATTCTGACGTGGACGGTCCTGACGGAGAGATGGTTTACATGAGGGCCCACTTTGACAGGGTTGTGGGGTCCAGAGATTCAGAGACTTTCTACATGTTGAGCCCTGATGGGCATTCAGGGCCTGAGTTGAGTATTTTCTTTGTTAGGATTTGATTTTAATTCAGGTTAATTTTTGTTGTCTTAGGTCTTTTGTGTATTCTTTTGATCTGTCTTCTTTTGCAATGATATTGAATTCAATCAATGTTCATTCTTTTTTTATTATTTTTCCATTTTTATTATACATACATATATATTTAACTTGACAAGTCCCACGTCGGTGAAAGTGAGAACCTTATGTGACATATAAATAGCTATGAATTTTTTTCCAGTCGTAATTATTCAGAAGTTGCGGTCTAGTGAAGTTTACTTACGAGTCTACCTGTTTCCCCTATTGATTTTCATTGTTTGTTGTTGTTTTGAAATTGATGTTCATCATGACTAGTGTCAAACAGATTGTTCGAGTAAGGCAATCAAAACTATTGTGAGAAGATTAGTATGAGTCGGTACAAACTAATCGATGTTGTTTCTTTTGATGTCGATCTAGACGAGAATAGTAACCTTTATGATGAAAATATATAATTATTGAATTTACTATATCACTACTATAAAATCTAGCTTATATGATCAGATACAATGACAAGTTTTAAAAAACCGCTGTTTAATTTTCATACGAAAAAAGAAAAGGAAATGGAGATTTTCTTGTTTTTGTATGTATTGTTTAGGGTATACAGTGATGAAACCTTCCTCTTGAAAATTGCCCTTATGACTCTTTGACTTAGTCTTTTGGTGAGTTTTTTTTTTTTTTTTTTTTTTGGTATGAATATAATTTGTTGAAGTTTATGATGTGAATTGAATGAAATTTGAGTTATCCAGGAAGAGAGGGTATCAAACAGTGAGGATTAATTTCTATTATAGTTTCTAAACAATAACATTATTTTCTTTTTTTTAAACTTTGAATATTACGCTTTTAGTAATGGAGCTTATCACATACTTCATTCTTATGTTTAAAAAAAAATGACGGAATAAAGAAAATGTACTTTTTGTATGGTAACTTTTTTCTCTTTTTTTTTTTTTTCGAAAAACTTTTCTTTCGTAACTTATGCTTTCAGAAATGTACATCCTTTGCCCAATTCTATATACTTTTTTGGCACGATATTTGTACGAACTTTTCCATAAGACTGTCAAAACTATGAGAAGTCATTAATTCTATATTTCGGTTATTGTGAAGAGGTTTTGTCTGTCATATCTATACATTAAAGACGTGTTTACTAATAAGAAATTTAGATATTAGGAAATAAATTCATAATAAAAGGGAATTTATTTTCTTGAGACTGGGTTCCTAAATTTTATTAAAGTATTTATTAACATATCAGGGATTACATTATACGAGAAATTGAATTCCTATTATATTGTTTATAAAACTAAAGAATTGGGTAAAAAAAAAATTGTACTTCCAAAAATGTCTATATATGGGATTATGTTTTCTAATATTTTAATTTACCATAAGTTTCATAAGTCATAACTTAAACAATTAAACGAAACGTCTTAAAGTATATATGAAAGCATTGAAAAATGCTAAAAAAATAAATTAGAAACTAATGTTCTTATAAAAGACTACCTATTAACTACACTACATACAAAGCAAAAATAAAAATCAACATATGTTATCCAAAAAATTCGAATTACCCAAAACAAACAATAAAATTTCAGTCCAACTTGGAATTACCCAAAAAAAAAAACAAAAAAAAACTTGAAAAATGCCTAAAATTCAATAAAGAAATCCACTTCATGAAAAATAAATAAATAAATAAAAAGAAGAAAGAAAGAAAAAAAAAAAAAAAAAGAGAACAAAAAACAACTAGAAACTAATGTTCTTGTAAAAGACTTCCTATTAACTACACTCTACATTTAAGAGATCGAAAAACTTAAATGTAGAGTTAGTTATAGAATCTTTACAAGACATTAGTTCTAGTTTTTTTTTTCTTTTTTTTTTTTTTTTTCATTTACATTGTAAAGAACACTCTTAATAAATTATAATTTTAAGCTAAAATATTAATGACTTGAAAACTGTCTTATCGTTAATTTCATATTATCCAATATACTTGTAACACACCATATGGAAATTTTAGTTTATGTAGCAGATACTTTCAATAGATGCAGTGCAGAGGCTAGCTGACATTCAATAGAGAAAAAGCCAAAAAGTTTGAACATATTCCCAAAACTAAAACCCACAATTCAGAGCAAAGAAAAAAAGAAAAAGTTATTAAATTGCAAGAAAAACGGGGATGGTCTACTCACGTAAAAAATATAAAATAAATTATGGGTCCATTTAACGAGTGAATTTGAATTGAAAATTTTAAATTTTAATAATTTTTGTTAATTTTTAAGATAAAAAAATTTCAAAAAGATAAAAAATTTTAAAAAAATAAAAATTAAGATAAAAAAATATAATTTAAATTTAGATATCAAATAAATCTCCATCTCAACCATTTTTTTTACTGCAGCCATGACATCATCAAAGAAGAAAAAGTGAAAAAAAGCAGTGAACAAAGAGGAAAAATTAAAAAACCTAACACGAATTTCAAAGAAAAATACAAACGCAATATTCGAAAAACCAAAAATGAAACAGAGCCAAAAAGAAAAAAAGAAAAAAAGGACGAAGAAAACGTACGTTCAGGGAATTCTTTTTTTTTTTTTTTTTTGCAGATGTGACGTTGACAACGGACAATTCGGAGATGAACAGAAATATCGTGAGTTTGGTTAGATCACTGATAAAGGACAATCTGATCTACATAGCACATTTATAACGTGAGGGTAATTTCGATTAAAATAAACAATTACAGATACGTTTGTTTTAAAGTTGATTTTAAATTAAATTATATTTTTTTATTATGATTTATCTTTTTCTAAAAAATTTTTTTTATCTTTCCTGAAAAATTTTTTATCTTTTCTAAAAAATTACTATTGAAACTTAAAAATTTTAAACTAAACCCATTTATCAAACATCCCTTATATTTTATGAGTAAAGCGGAATTTAAATCTGGGAGTTAGACGTGGGATTGAAGTTCCCTCTAGATGAAGAAATAAATTCCTTATTTGAACACGGAGATCACAAAATTTAATTATTTATTATCGAAGTAAACATTAGAATTTAAAATGGGAAATTTAATTCCCTCCCTCAAATTAAAATTTATGTTAAGTAAACGCGTCCTAAGACTTTGACAAGATAAAAAAAAAAAAAAAATTTGGTCCCCGTGGCAAAAAAAAATAAGGGTTGAGAAATTCTAAATATTATATAAGAAATTCAAAATCTTTGTCTTTTATTGTCTCAACTTAAAGCACTTAAAACATTATGCATGTGTTTGGTTACAAAGCTCAAATCTTAAGTTTGAACTAAAATTTTTATTTTTTCTAAAAAGATTTTTATCTTATTTAAAAAATCAACAAAAATTACTATTACAACTTAAAAATTTCAAATTCAACTCAAACAACAAACACCCCCTATATTTTGACTCACATTTTTATAGCTTCTTATAATAGAAACAGGTAGTAAGAATTACAAGGGGGTGTTTTGTTGAAAGTTTAGTTTAAACTAAATTGTACTTTTTTCATCATAATTTTTATCTTTTTCTGAAAAAATTTTTTGTCTTTTCTAAAAAATTATTATTGAAACTTAAAAATTTTAAACTAAACTCATTTACCAAACAAGTCTGATTTCTTGAAATCGGTCCGACTCAAAAAAGCCCAACACCCTCCTCTAATTGGTACCACGAGAGAGGTTCCCCTTCCAAAATCTATTACTGTTGTCGTAAGTTTATCATCTTCAATGGAAATTTCCAATTGCCGCAAAATTTCCTTCAATATCCTTGCGATCTGACCTATCCATGCAAGAAATATCACGATTTCCGCAATTTTCTCCCAGATTCCGAAAGAATCCCTAGTTTTCTCCATACTCTGTCCCCTGCGAACTTGATTTGACACCCATGGCCACCCACTGTCATTCGTCGATGCCAAACGCAATGCGCCAACCGTTGTCAAGAAACACAAATGTAATGGGTGAAAAATTAATGAATAAAAGCTCTAGAGTTTTCAATTTCACCAAATTTATCATATTTAAATTATCTGATCTAAATAATCAACATACTTTCCCTGTATTGACAATAAATTTCTTTTAATTAATCAATCCTATTTATTAATATTTTTCAAGCATTAGCATTTCATCATAATGAGCTAGTTATTACCTCTTGGTCTCAAACTTTAAACCTAACACAACTCATTAAATGTAAGAAACGCATAAATATTGCACAAGTTTTATAAACATCTTTATCTTATGATAATCTCATCAATCATAGACATATATATATATATATATATTTTTGACGAACAATCATAGATATATGATTTGGCATTAAGTTTGAGAATGAAAAGTGATAATTAATCATAGACATATTTAATTATCATTTCTCATTCTCAAATTTAATACCAAATCATGCAAAATTTGACCATATAATCATAAGCATTATATGTTGGTTAAAATACTCAACATATAATTGAAATATAACTTCAAATATCAAAATTAAAAAGAATTCGAATATTATAATCCAACTATATTGTTTCCATAGGAAAAAAAAACTTAGAACATAATTAAGTATAATAAAAACCTAATCACTGTCTTAAATGTTTAAAAAAAAAAAAAGGAGAAGACAACTAGAATTTCAAATTCAAATTAAACCGTTTCCGTTTTTGGATGGATGGAGAAGAGCAACGATGAAGGAGATGTCATTTCCTCCTGAAGGCCCTTGTAGTCGATGTTCATTGTTTGTTGTTGTTTTGAAATTGATGTTCATCATGAATAGTGCCAAATAGATAGTTCGAGCAAGGCAATCAAAACTATTATGAGAAGATTAGTTTGAATTGGTATAAACTAGTTGATGTTTTTTCTTCCAATGTCGATCTAGATAAAATAGTAACCTTTATGATGAAAACATATATAATTTTTGGATTTACAGATATCACTACTACAAAATCTAGCTTAGACGACTGGACACAATGACGATTTTTAAAAAACTGTTGTTTAATTTTCAGGAAAAAAAAAAAAAGGATACGTAGATTTTCGTGTTTTGTATATGTTGTTTAGGGTATTTGAAAGTATTTAACAATGATGAAACCTTCCTCCTGAAAATTGCCGTTATGCCTCTTTGACTTTGTTTTTTGGTGAGTTTTGCTTGTGTGACTTGGTTTTTTGGTGAGTTTTGTTTGTGTGACTTGCTTTTTTGGCGAGTTTTGTTTTTGTTTTTGTTTTGTTTTTTTGTTTTTTGTTTCTTGTTTTGTTTTTTGTTTTGTTTTGTTTTTGTGTATGAATATGATTTGTTGAAGTTTATGATGTGATTTGAATGCAATTTGAGTTATTAATGAAGAGAGGGTATCAAAAGATGAGGACAATTTTTTATTTTAATCTCTGAAAAACAATACATCGTTTTTCGTAAAACGTCTAATATTACGCTGTTAGTTATGAAGCTTATCAATAGTTCATTATTAGAAATGTTAAAAAAAAAAAATGGAATAAAGAAAATGTACTTTTTTCTTAGGTAACTGTTTTTTTTTGGTACATCGAAATGTACAACATGCAAATTCATTAATAGTTTGATCACAAAAGACCTTTAAGAAAAGGAATTAAGTGATTTCTATTAAGTGACAACTTTAAAGTAATTACTGACTGAAAGAGAACCATAAGCACGTATAAGTCAAATTTCGATAATTTATACTTTCAGAAATATACCTGAAGTACTATCATATGCTTCGTCTAATTATTACATAAGAATTCATACATGCCGTAGTGATTTGTGAGTGTACTAAAAAAACACTGCTTTACACTCGTCATTTTGGCTTTTCCGAACTTTTTTTTTCCCTAATATAGCTTTTTTGAACTCATAACAGGATAATTACTTTATAATATGATAATGCACGTACATAGTTACATAAACGAGCTAAATAATTGTGTTTTACACTATTAACATGCTTATTACTGATAATGAGTATTAAATATGAATATACTGAACTGTCATAGTACATTAATGTCTGTGTTAGTTTTACTTAAATTTATTTAACAGTATATATATCATAATCAGATTTGGATCCGATCTATTTTATCATACATATTACATAGTTGAAATTAAATTTATCTTATATTATTAAATTATTAGACTGTTATAATATATTTCTATAAATCAAACACCTTTTCTTTTTCAGTTAATTTCTGACAATAAGTTTTATTCAAGTCTATTTGAGAGTGAGAAGTTCAAGTTTCGCCAAAAAAAAAAAAAAAAAAAAAAAAAAAAAGGTGTGAAAACTTCAAGTGCTAATGAGTGGCTATCAAGAAGTTTTCACCGACTTGAGATTCTAAAGCATTGGATGTTGGCGTGAAAAATGAAAAAAATAAAAATGATATCATTAATCAAAGAGGGTGTAATATGTAAAAGGTGAAGCACATGGTGCTCTTGCTTTTTATGTGTCAGCAAGTTGGGCCGTACAGACGTCAAGGAACTCGCTGTTATAAACTCATTCTGGTTTTGGAAGAGAGCTAAATTGAGAATAATATTGTACTGAATGGAGAAACTTGCTCAAGATCTGAAGAAGGGATTTCTCACTTGATTGAGAGCTTCAAAGGTTGCAACACTTTTAGAGGTAAAAACCATTTAATTTATTTTCACATCCCATTAGAAATCATTGTGATTTACTTCTTCGATTTTTTTCCTTCTGATTTTCACATATTTCTTCCACAAAAAAAAAAATTGCAGGATCCAAAGATGCAGAAGAGCCCAAGCTTAGATCTGTTGAGGTGCTTTTCATGACCTTTTTTTTTTTTTTTTTTCCTGTAATTAACTTCAGTTTGTTAGAGTTGATAAATATACATATAAATATGCGTGGATCTCTTATTACATGACTGGTTTACAGAAAGTAAGCATAAAAGGTAGAGGCATCCGGATGAAAATCCCAAGGGGTCCAAAACGCCCAGAAGCTCCTAAAGGTGGTCCTCCGCAGACCAGCTGAAAGAGATCATAACTTTCGAAGAGATTATGGAAAATTGTTTTCTTTTTTTCTGATAATATATATATATATATATATTTATATATATACTTTTTACATGTGTTTTCTCTTCATCTCTGTACTCACTTTCACCACTTAATAAGTTGTTTGCTCTAATTGATATCTAGTTCCTTAGTAATTTTACTCAAAATTGAAAGATCTCTTTGAGATAAGCAAGCGGTTTGGTTCTCATATTACAATAATAATAATAATAATAATAATAATTTTTTTTTTGCTGGAAAAAGGATCTGATGGTGGTAATTAATAAAAAACTAGTTGTTGAAGGTAATGATATAAGTTGATGTAGAAAACTAGTTGTGGTAATGATATAATAAGTTGATGCAGAACAAAGTTTCTAACGTTTTGTTTTGTTTTGTTTTTCAGTTTTTTCCTCTTCTTTTTAGTTTGTTCACTCGACACACACGTACATATGTGTGTGTGTATAACTATTGATTTTCAATTGAAAAAAAGTTGTATTACTATTGAAGCTATAAATGCTTGGCAATGGTTAAAGAATCATGATGAATTATAATTACTCACGCAACTGTTGTAACGCCATTATTAAGAGGCCAGCCAGCTCGTACCATATGTAATGATTTTCAAAGCTTGTGTTCGGGTTCATGTTCATTACCAAATTTGAAACCTGAATTTTTGAGCCGGTCTTATTTTTGCATTCGAGAATAAAAATATTCTCAACTCAAATTTGTCAAAAGAAGAAAATGCCTGAGTGTCAAACTACTCAATGTACATATGTAAGGATCTGTTTAGAAAAGTTTTCGAATAGAAATATTTAAGATGAAAACATTTAAATCAAAAAATTTAACATAAATATTTAAATATCATCGAAACTGATATTTAGATGTTAACATTCTAAATAAAATATTTGAACATAAATAACTAAATATATATTTGGAAGTCTATATTGAAAATACATAAGAGATAGGAAAATGATTATCTTCATTTTCTTTTTTCAAATACTGTAGAGGATATATATGAGAATGGAGGTAAATTAAATTTGAGACTGGGGATTTTTTATCATTTAATGATATTTGAATACTCTATTTTCAATCGTACCAATCAAATACATATGAGAACAGATTATGTAAATGAAATGGTCTAAATGTAACAAATGATTGAGTCAATCGGGGTAAATCTTCCGGCTGTGAAAATTTGACATGCAACTATATATGACGTGTGATTTTAACATGAGCATTTCGGTAAAATGCAATTATGAGATTGTTAATACGATAATGACGAAATTTTCTGATTAAAAATTAAAATCTTCCTTCAGAACAAGAGATTGACAAATTTACTTCACTTTTCAGAGTGCCGTACAAGTCAAGTTAAAAGACTTTGAAAGAGAAGAGAATGCCTCTCTCAACTCCTATTGCAAGACTGATTTCTTGAAATCAGTCCAACTCAAAAAAGCCCGACGACCCTCCTCCCAGATGATCCACCCGACGACCCTCTACCCATTGATACCACGGGAGAGCTAGACCGTCCAAAGCATTAACCGCCATCATGAATCTCATGTTCTAAGGTTTTTTTTTTTTTTTCTTCATAATATTCCAATTCGATTGCACAACACTTGTGATTATCTTAACACACCCTATTTTATTTTTGACACACATTTTAATCAAAAATTTATTATTTCAAAAAGACTAATGTAAAATGACAAAAATGGACGATACTTTAATAGACTTAGGGGGTGTTTGGTGAATGAGTTTAGTTTAAAATTTTTAAATTTCAATAGTAATTTTTCAGAAAAAACAAAAAATTTTTTCAGAAAAAGACAAAAATTATGATGAAAAAAGTACAATTTAGTTTAAGATGAGTTGGTAACGAAACTCACCCTTAAATTTTACAAAATTATAGTTAGAAACATACATTCTTGTTATTTCGAATTAATCTCAAATCAAAATCTTAGGGTTTGTTTAGTGAATGAGTTGAGTTTGAAAATTTTAAATTTAAGTTGAAATTTTTTATTGATTTTCAGTAAAGACAAAAATTTTTTCAAAAAAAGATAAAAATTTTTCAGAAAAAGATAAAAATTAAAATAAAAAAATACATTTTAGTTGGAGATGAGATAAATCACCAAATAAGCACAAAAATATAACTAAAATTTCCATAGGAGAAATAGAACTAAAATATATTCAATTTTAATTAATGATGACTCTGTAAAAAAAATTGGATAGAAAATACTTCCAAAAAAAAATTTTTTTTTTTGAGAGAAAGAGGAAAATAGCATAATTGCCATAGCTATTAGAAAATAATAGCATAATTATTTAAGGTCGTAAAAAAAAAAAAAAAAAAGCATAATTTGTATTTTAGAATCAGAAGATTCCCAAAATGCACCCCAATAGCGCATCACGTCCTCATGACCATACAGTCTTCGGTAAGAAGCAAATTGCCGTCGCCGTTTGGTTCAGCTAATTTGAACCAAAAATGGGATCTGCCGCCCAATCCCAATTGTCGCCGCTGCCGCGTCGCGATAAAGTCGGAGTCGACGCCGCCGTGTCACGAAGCAGTCGCCTTGGCCGACGGGTCAAGTTGCAAATCAGTCATCGTCGCAAAGCAGCAGCCGCCGTCGCGACACTTGAAGGACGAAGATCGTGAATCTTGCGAGCTCCTTTACCAGAACACGGGCGAAGGTTCGTGATCTCCGGCCTCTGCCCTGTGGTTCTCCATTCTTTGGTTCACCCTCGCGACGGCTCGCAATCGTGTATCTAGCCGATGGTTCGCATTCTCCATCTGAAGCTCTCCGGCTAGCACAGCCACCTCCTGTTGAGAGAGAGAGTGTCAGTTACAGTCTTAGGCTATATTCGGAAGGAGGGAGAGAAAAGTGGAAGAAAGAGTGGTAGATCACCAATGCGAGGGAAATGAGAAAGGAGGGATGGGTCATTTCCTTCCCGATATTTAATGTGACAAGAAGGAAATAAAACAAAAATCACATCACTTGTTTGGTACGAAAAAGGAAATAATAGTTTTGATTTGTAAAATAAATATATAATCTCTAACCATGAGATAAATTGAATTCCTTCAAAAATCTCTCCAATTCAGAGGGATTAAAATTGAGACTTTTTTTTTTTCAAAAAAAAAATTGAGACTTTTTGAAAAATTAGGAGTGCCTTACCTAATCCCTTCATTCGTCTTCTTTTTTCTACCAAACAATCATAATTATCAAAATATTTCCACCAATCCCTCCACTCCTTCTCATCCTTCTATTTTTCTCTTCTACCAAACATGCTGTTACAGACGAAGATGATCAAAGAAACATGAAAGTGAGACAAATTAGATATAAGGGTAAAAATGGAGAAAGGTAGTTTATGTTAAAATAAAAATCCAACTTATAATATAATTTATCAAGATTTAAAATTTATGCCATTTATTTCATTAGTATCTATAAAATATGCTATTTATTTCATTAGTTTCTATAAAATTTATTATATTTTATGATTTCTCAAAAGATAATACAAATTAGATATAAGGGTAAAAATGGAGAAAGGTAATTTATTTTAAAATAAAAATCCAACTTATGCTATAATTTATCAAGATTTAAAATTTATGCCATTTATTTCATTAGTATCTATAAAAATATGTTATTTATTTCATTAGTTTCTATAAAATTTGTTATATTTTATGATTTCTCAAAATATAATTCAAAACTTGTACAGTTCTAGGCCATTTTTCGGGTGAACAATGTCAAATAACACATGAAATCTTTCAAATAAAAAATAAAATAAAATAAAATATGAAATCTCACATTTAAGAAATATACATAAAAAACTCACATTCTTCCTATTACTATTGAGGATAAATTGTTAGATTTGTTTTTAGATTTTTAAGTTTGTGTAACTATATCTATATTCTTTTTTTATAACTGGAATGATTATATATTATTAAAAATATTACTATAATAATATTTTTTTTATTAATTACAATAGTTTTTTAATTAATTTTTGGTTAAAATCCATTAATGATTATCACTTTGTAATCAAATTATTTATAAATTCTATCTAAAAATTAATAAAAAGAATTATAATATAAACATTTCAATAGTTTAACATCATTCAAACTATAAAAAAATTAAAAAAAAAATTACACACACAATTACACATACTTAAAAATTTTAGAAACTAAATGAATAATTTATTCTAAAAAAATATTAAAAATATTAATTATAATTCTAATCGTTAAATATCAATTTATACAATACAGGAATTGTTAATTTTTTATTAATTAATATTTAATATCTTGATATATTAATTTATTAAAAAAATATAATATATAAATTCATATTTAAAAAAATTAATATTACATCGACGTCTGACACCATTACTTTTACTGTGATATTAAATATTGGTAGTGCTGCTAAATAGTTTTTTTTGCACCTGCGCATCTCCCAAAATGTACTTACGTGGTGTCCTTTCATCTCTCCACGTCACTCAAGAGAATCAAACAAACCATAATTGATACGAACAACATCACTTTTGAACCTACGAATATACGACAAAAACCTATTAGACCCTTTTCAACAAAAGCAACATGACGTTCACCATAATGACCATCCACAAATCACACCTTTCCTTCCTTCCACCATTACTCTCATCCTCCTCGAATGTTCCCATGAAAACTACGTTATCGAACAAAGCCGCCGCCACGTCACTCCCCCGTGGGACCCACAAAAGCAGCCCTCCATAACAACAGACGTGTACATTCACAAGCCACCCCCCAAGTCAAACCAAATCCCAAAAAAAAAAAAAAAAAAAGCATTTCTCCATATTCCTGGAGATTGGAATCCTCCTCCTCATTATTTTCTCCCCATTTCTCACCTCCCAAACAGCTTTCCATGGCGACGCGCGCTCTCCACTGCGAGCTGAGGGCTCCGAAACTACTCGGTGCGGCGGGGTCTCGGAGGCCTGAGGGTGCGGAGATTTCGCAGGCGAGGGTTTCGGTGTTGAAGCCGGCGGCGGCGGCGGAGTCGGAGAGCGGAGGGAAGATCATGTTGCAGCCTCGGATGTGTAATCTGAGATCGTACGGCTCTGATCCGATCGCGGTAATGAAGACGAGGAGGGACGGTGGAGACGAGGCGTCGCCGTTCTTCGAGACTCTGTCGGAATACATCGAGAGCTCCAAGAGGAGCCAGGATTTCGAGATCATCTCTGGCAGACTCGCCATGGTCGGTTTTTTTTTTTTTTTTTTGGATTCTTCTTAATTACTGTTTTATTAAGGTAGATTTCTCATATAAGAAATCTGGTTTAGATTTTTTAATCTCTGGATATTAGCCTGATTTCAATGTTGATTTCAAAGTTGATCTCAAAATTAATTCTTTTTTTTTTCCTAAAAAAATTAATTCGTTTTTTTCCTGTGAAAAGAAGTAATTCTTTGTTTGGATTAGAATCCAGTGGTTCTGAAGATTCTGTATTTTCTTGTTGGACAGAATCTTCGGCAGAATGATCTGATCGGTCCGAATTTCCTATTGAAAAATATATGATAAAACACGGGGAATAAGATATTGTTTTGCCTCAAAAGGGGAAAAAATAAAAAAATAAAAAAAATCTATCCCTTCGTAGGACCATTTTTGAGTTTAGATTTGTTATTTTATTTTACTGTCTTTTCAAAAGCATTTTGATAACTTATTAACTTGTTTAAAAATTTTTAGTATTTAAAATTTTTTTAATGATTAAATTTGTAAAGTTTTGTATGTTACATTACGCTTCAAAATTTTCTTTTTAAAATGTTTTTGTTTAAATTAAAATTAAAAAATAATTAAAATATGTTAAATTCAGTTATGAGAGTGAAGATCAAATCGAACAAAATAAACATCAAACAAATTTGTTATTTTTACAAATTCAAAATTTTTACTTTTTAATAACCAGTATGACACTCATTGACAGAAACATTTTGTTCATGTTCATTACAGATTGTTTTTGCAGCAACTGTGACCACTGAAGTGGTGACGGGAAACTCGTTGTTCAGTAAGGTGGATGTGCAAGGGATAGAGGAAGCAGTAGGGGTTTGTGTCGGAGCCGTGGCACTCGCCGCGATGTTCGCGTGGTTCAGTAGTGTCCGGAACAGAGTCGGTCGGATGTTCACGGTCACTTGCAGCACCTTCATTGACACCTTAATCGACCAAATCGTGGATGGCTTGTTCTACGAAAGTGAACTCAGTGACTGGTCCGATGATACGTAATTTGTCCCGATGATACATAATTTGGTCCGATGATACGTAATTTGTTCCGATGATACATAATTTGGTCCGATGATGTTTCACTACTCGACTGCGCTACAGAAGCAGTTTATAGTGCTCTTAAATGTATCGGAAAAAATGTGAACAAAAAAAAAAAAAAGGGTAAGAAAGAGGGCATGGTATTCCGCCGAATGTGTAGGTTTTGAAGAATTTGGATATAGCAGTGATAGATATAGTTATAAAAGAAATGCAGAAGTAGCAATACTTTACAAATTATGGGGAATGTAAGCATCATAAATTATGACGTAAATCCTAATTTCGCATTTAAACTTTTTTTGCCCTGTTTTATTTTGTCACGAATTTCAATTATATGTTATTATTTAAGTTAATTTCTACATATATCGTCCATATCCCTAAATCCATAATAATTCCACTTCGCATGTAAATTTATTAACTACATTTTTTTTAGGGAATTAACTACATTTTTTGTTGGTCAAGTTTCGTAAATTTTATATAAGGATCTGAACTTTCGTGTCTGTCTTATATTGTTTTTTGATAATTGTCTTATATTATTTTCTCAAGTTTTAAATGTATTTTTGCCCTCGTTAATTTTTTTTTTAAAAAAGTCTAGCATGCACCTTTTATCCATCTTGTAAACTATTTTCCTATAGTCAAATTATTGATTTAATTTTAATTAGTGGATAATTTAAGAAATGGGTAAAAAAAAGTAGATTGAGTGGTGTTAATAGACGCTATTATTATTATTATTATTTTTATTTAGCAGAAGATCAAATTACCATTTTTATTTTTTTGGCTAAACAACTAGTCCATGGGATCTTCAAGAGTACCGACTACTAAGCCACCTCACGCAAAGGAAAAATTTTAACAAGATAGCAATATATATATATATATGAATATATAATATATGTTGTTAATTGCACTGAATAACATATTTTATTACACTAATTGAAAATTATAGCATATTTTAAAAGTTAGAAATAAAATAGCAAATTAATTTCTTTTTTTCCCTCAAATTCCTGATATACCCCTGCCTCCCTAGCCCTTCCATGCGTTTGCTTTCACCGGAGTCAATGTTTGTCTCCAATGATGGTGATTGCTCCGGAGAGACTGCTGATCTCCGTGACAACTGGAGGTTCTCGATCTCCCGGTGATTGCTGGTTCTTGTTCTTCCTGGCGACTGAAGGTGTGGTCTCCCCAGTGAATGCATTGTCGCGATCTCCCCAGTGACTAGAGGCGGATTTCAAAGCGCAAACTCAAAGCGATCTCCCAGGCGCTTGTGTCACGTTCTCCTGGAAACAGGGCGAGTTGCAGCTGAACGGCAATAGGTCTCTCCGTGCGATTTCCAAGATTACTGCGATTTGATTCTTCGTTTCCCCCGCCTGATTTCAATCTTTGACAATCTTCCACACGACGATGTCATGATCTCCAGCCCATGCTCTGGTGTCACTTCGGCGGAGATGATTGCATTTTCTCAGGCGATGGGCTCGCCATCTTCTTGAGCGCCGACGGCTACTGCGGCAGATCCTGGTTGGATCTCGGGTTTTGGCTTGGTTTGAGAATTTTTTTTTGTACTTTTTCATCATGGTTTTTTTTTTTTGAATTTTTTTTGTCTTTTCTGAATTATTATTGAACTTAAAATCTTAAACTAGAGTGTGTTTGGTATATAGTTTAGATGATTTTTAAGTTTAGAATGAGTTAGTTTTTTAGTTTAGATGAGTGTTTGGTAAATTTGAGTTGAAAGTTTAAGTTGAGTTGAGTGTTTGGTGTGAGGTTTAAAAAAAAAATAAGAGCCCTGTTTAGATGTACAAAATCTGAGCTGAATGAATTAATTCATTTATTTAATTAATTTATCTGTGGTCTTTAACACGGAAAATAAAAAAATATTAATACGCTTAATTAATAACACCTGATCAATTTTGATCCAAAATTTACATTTTATTTACAAAAAATCATATAGCCATAAATAGAACAATATAAGAAGTTATTCTTATTTAGTTGGGACCCTCTCTCTCTCTCTAACCCTTCTCTCTCCTCTTTCCTTTTCCTTATTTAGTTGGGACCCTCCTCGGCCTGCCAAACCCAGCAAACTCAACTGGGTCATTATTAAATCTTCAAACAAACGCCCTCTTCCTCATTCACTCCTCTCGAGCCTCCATTTTTTCCTTTCTTCGCTTCTCTCTTCTCTCTATTTTGTTGGGTTCTCTCAATATGTCTCGGTCACCAGAAGATGCCAAGTTCTGGCTTCCTTCGCAGTTTCTTGCTGACGACGACGCCGTCGATCTCCTGGACGAGGAGAATTTTCAGTTCAAGAAGAACGGTGCTGCTCCGACTGCTCTCGGTGCTTTCCCCACTGAGTTCCCCTACGAGTTCGACTCGTTCGGCTTCCACTCGGCCCTCAGCTCGCTGGTCGAGTCTGTCGTTAGCTCCACCGAGAACGAGAGCAGCGACGAGGAGGACTTCTTCGCCGGGTTGACTCGCCGCTTCGCTCAGTCAACCCTCCGCGAAACTCAAAAACTGAAGCCCGACGTTTGTTCTCTTTTCTCTCTCTCTCTCTCTCTCTCTACCTCTGTTTCTCTCTCTATTTCCGATTTTTATGACTTTTTGGGGTTTTTTTTTTCCCTTTTCAGTGGGTATTGGCCGGGTCGCCGTAGTCGACGCTGAGCGGAATCAGAAGCTGGTCATGCCGGAGCACGATTTCGAGCAATGGAAGCCCAAACGGGCCTTCTCAGGTGGCGTCGTCGCCGACAACGCCGTTTGGAGCGAAAAACAACACTTGGGATCTGATTTACGCAGGTGCAGAGAGGCGTGGATGCACAGTGAACTCATTTGGGTTTACTGTGCAACAGTTCAGAGGAAAGCTCCAAATGGAATGAAATGCCAAACGCAGATGGTTTGGGTTGAACTGAAAATGGCCAGTTCGAATAGGTGCACCAAACGGACTCTAAATTCATTCACCAAACACTTAAATGTTAAAAAAATATAAAAACTGCAATTTTTTATTTTTTTAAAATTTTTTTGAAATACATTACGTAAAAATGAAATGGATTTATTAATAATAGAATATGTTGTTATTACTTTGATAATTTATCATTTATTTACCATTCTATACAGTAAAAACAAGTATTTACTAGTAAATCCGGATTTTAATAAATATAGAAAACATTAACTACATAAAATTTTACAAATGTTATGTAAATATAGTAAATTCAACTATTTATTAGAAAATTTGGGTATTTACTAGTAAATCTAGTTCATATAAATTACATAATGTTTGATAAAATTGTGTAAATACAGTAAATCTAAGTATTTACTAGTAATAAAAAATTTAAAAAAAAAAACGTAAATATCCGGATTTACTACTAAATATTGAATTTAGTAGTACTGAATTTACTACTAAAAAAACCTAATTTACTGTAAATATCACTATTTACTAGTGAATATCAAGGTATAAGAAATTAGGTAAATATCGTTATTGAAATGTAAATAATCAGATTTACTAGTAAGAGATTAGATTTACAAACAAATTCCTGGTTTTATTGTATTTATTAGTAAATAGTGGATTTATAGGTAAATATTAGATTTACAAGCAAATATTAAGATTTACTAAAAAATATGTGATTTGCTTGATAACTTGATAATTTTTAAAACAACAAAATTACTATATTTACCGGTAAATACTCTACTTACTAATAAATAATAAGATTTACTTTTTTATGATAAAAATCTCATTTTTAAATTTTTTTTGGGTAAAATTTTCAAATTACCCAATTCTTTTAACATTTTTGTAAAAAGCCCCAATTTATTACAAACCTTAAAATTACCCCTAAATTGAAAAACCCTAATCCATTCACACCCAAATCGGTGCTGTCACTATAACCATGTCGTTGTTGGAGATGAAGCCATTGCCCAGGGAGGGGGTTGCTCATCAATCGCAAAATCCAAGGCGACAACAACACGATTCTGAAAATCTGATTTCGAATTCAGATCTCGAAATGCGATGTGATCTTGCTAGAAATTTGTCCGCATGCCTTTGACTGATGACGACGACAAGTTCGATGGAGATTGTTGAGTCCTTCGTCGAAGGAATTGTGAGATTCTCCACGAGATTCTCACACAGTTCCACGAATTTAGGCTTGGTTGCAATTCTCTCCATTAGGAGTCTCTGTCTTGGGCACCTCGATTTCGCTTGCAATGACGCTGGAGTTTGTGCAGTGATGGTGAGGGCAACGGCAATGGTGATGGAAGTTATCTAGAGAGGATGTCGAGGGTAATTTTGGAATTCTATAAATATTGAAATCAAATTATATTATAATTTTCTATCTTTTTAAATCCCGTTATTTTGTTAAATCTTAACTTTGATTATGCCATTGAACTATTCTCCATGCATATGTTTGAGAATAACAAGAGAGCAAATTATATATCAAAACATAATAAGTTGATTCGAATTCATGTGACATGGGAAATGAGAATATAAAAGCATGGGCCAAAGGCATCAACACTTTTAACGTAAAGTAGACGCATCACCCTCGCAGTCAAGCAATAAACTATAACAAGTTTGGAATAAATTTATGAAGAGTACTTGAATTCTTTTCTCTTTCGGATTTGTTTAAGTAGTTAATTTTCTCCACTAAATAATTCATGAACTGAAAAAGTGTCTTATAATTGGTTGTTTTATTAGATTTTCTTTGCGGAAACAGTTAAGTTGGATACGTGAAAGTTCTTTGAACTTTCTTCTCTCATTATAAATGAACCTTGTATTACAAGTTTGTGACAAAGTCCTTGTATTTCAAGTTCCAATTTTATCTTTATTTTACGTATTTGTGTTTGAAATTTAATATCTCAAATAAATTAAAAGTCAACTATGCGACTTTATAAATTTAACAAGCTTTTAATTAAACTTTATTACAAACTTTGTTCATGGAATAGAAAAAAATTCAAAGATAGTAACAAATAAACGATAATAAAATATTTTTATAGTTATATCCTACTTTATTACAAACTTTGTTCATGGGTCCGTTTGGTTCGTTAGTTTGAGTTGAAATATTTTAGTTGTAATAGTAAATTTTTTTGAATTTTCAGAAAAGACAAAAAGATTTTTGAAAAAAAGATAAAAATTTTTTGGGAAAAAGACAAAAAAAAGTTTGAGTTAAATAGAGTTGAGCTAACGTACCAAACATTTTTATAGTTCATACTTTTTGTTTAGTTCTCATCTCTTGAAAAAAAAAAAAAAAAACAGAGAAACAAACAAACCTCTGACTACGATACAAGCCTCAGCAATGATTGAACCACCGTAAAATCTCTTTCTCTTCATGTTTTATCTCCTTTACTCTTTCAATCATAGTCTGCTCTTAATTATAATCCCGCATATTTTAAATTTCCTTTGCTTACTTCCTGCATCGAGGGAAAGGCCATCAACGAGTAGGATATGGGTTGTTAAAACAAAATAGAAATCTCAAAGAAACTGAGTAACACCTCTGTATATGCCTTTATCAAATCATGTATCTCTATCTCATGGGGTTCTTATAATTATTTTAAGTTGAAATTGATTAATTTTAAAAAAATAATTATAAATTTTATTGATTTAAAAAAAACAAAAAATATAATTTAATTAAAATTAAAACTTAAATATAAAATAAGGCATTAAAAATTCACGGTCGAAAAACAAAATCAAAGCACATCAGCGTTGTTATGGGCCCACCTCCCTTTTTGGAGAACGAAATGTGATTCTGATCCGCTAGCTTCTAGAAATCTCGCCACGTCAGCTCTCAAATCACGTGTATTTCACCTCCTTCCACTGGCACTTGCAACTAGTCTACTGCGGACTCCAACTCCAATCTCTCTCTGTCTCCTCCTCTTCTCTCCGATGACAGATGGCCGTCGCTGGCTCGCCGTCGTTCTCTCTCCTCTCCCCTTCTCTCTCTTCCCGAACCTCCATTTCCTCCTCTTCTCTCTCCTCCTCGGTCCTCTCCTTCTCTCGCTTCCAACTTCGGCCGAGAACTCCTCTGCTCCGCTGCCAATGCAAGCACGACGCCGTTTTGGCACTTCCTGGCGTCGGCGAGGATCTGCCTCTCGATTACGGCGACCGGTTTCCGAAGCCGGATCCTTCCGATCGGAGAAGAGCCGGCGTGCTGCTCCATCCGACGTCGTTTCGTGGACCCTACGGGATCGGTGATCTTGGAGACGAGGCTTTTCGTTTTGTTGATTGGCTTCACGAAGCTGGTTGCTCCGTTTGGCAGGTAACTGAATATTCTCAAATCCTTTTGGCTGTCGAGAAAATTGTTTGTTATGTGAAAGCAGAAGTGCATTTGTAGATTTCAAAAAAAAAAAAAAAAAAGAAAGAAAGAAAGAAAAAAAAAAAAAAAGAGGAGCTCTCTTTTATCGAATTAGTTTTGTTTATTTCCACAGCACTACATTTGGCTGCGGAGGAAGCTGTAGATAATTATTATTTTTTTTGCGTAAGAAGAAGCTGTAGATTATATGCTCCATCTGTAAAAGCAATTATTCATGCTCAATTCTTGGTTTAGAACATGCGTGAGAAGAAGAAATCGTTTTCTAAGTTCTTTAAGCTCTGTTTGGTTGCTGAGAAATTGTAAATGGAAAAGAATAGCTTTTAATCCTATTATACCAATTAGTTCCATTTGGCTGTGGGGTTATCTGCACTTAATTTGATCCACTTGCGAAAAACAGTTATTTGGGCATAAATCTTTGATGAGAACATGCGTGAGAAGAATAAAATTGGTTTTTAAGTTCTTTAAGCTCTGTTTGGTTGCTGAGAAATTGTTAATGGAAAAGTATAGTTTTTAATCCAATTATATTAGTTAGCTCCATTTGGCTGTGGAGATATCTACACATAATTTGATCCACAAGCGAAAAACAGTTATCTGCGCATAATTCTTTGATAAGAACATGCATGAGAAGAAGAAATTGATTTTTAAGTTCTTTAAGCTCTGTTTGGTTGCCTAGAAATTGACATATGTAAAAATTGTGAAGCTTCTTTCTCAAGTTATTCTCAGGATACTTTGTTCCTTGATGTATAAGACTTTCTAAGCATTGCTAAATGAGAAAAGGTAGCTCATTTCGAACTCTATGTTTTTGTTCTATGACTGAACATATATATATTTCTCAGGTTCTTCCTCTTGTTCCTCCAGGGAGGAGGGCTAATGAAGAGGGATCTCCCTACTCCGGCCAGGTGACATAGTTCCGCAAACTGCTTGTCTTCTATTTTTACTATTTTCTTCATTAGGACTGAAACAATGCGTGTAGTGGAAAAGTTTTTTTTCTCATTAAATGAATTGCATTTCGGAGATAAGCTTCCGTTCTTACTTTTGAATCCTTTAAGTCGGCTTTGTGCTTGGGACAATTTTCTATCAGCTTCTAAGAGGTTGTCAATATCCGCTAAGCAATTAGCTACTCTTAAAGACTCTGTTTTGTTATTGATAATCCTTTTATGTCTAGGCTGTGCCCTTTTTCTTTTCTTTTTTCTTTTCTCTCTCTCTCTTCCAAGAAGAAACTGGATAACTGTCTTTGGAGATCAATTCCAGGATGCAAATTGTGGTAACACTCTCTTGATATCCCTTGAAGAGCTTGTGAAAGACGGCTTGTTGAAGAAAGATGAGCTACCAAAACCAGTGTGAGGAACTTTGTGTTTCCATGCCCGTAATAATTAGACAAAATACTTTGCTATATCCATTTGTATTACCAAAAATTGTCACTCACTTGTTCAGTGATACGGAACGTGTGAACTTCTCAACAGTGGTGGAGATTAAGGATCCTTTAATAGCAAAGGTAAACTATCTATAGCATGTGTGTGTTTGATTTGAATTTTTGACAAACCGAGAATCAGGTGGTGCGCTAATAAAGAAAACTCTGGATATCTTTCATAAAAGCAGCCAGCTTCTTTCGTGGTGTATAATTGTTTTGAACTGATGCATCTTCTCCTGTGTTTTCTTAGGCTGCGGAGAGACTTATTGAAAGTGAAGGGGATCTTAAGAGTCAGCTTGAAAAATTCCGCAGTGACCATGATATATCAAGTAAGACTGGCATATCATTAGATCTTTTAGCTATATTCTGTTTGCCACAGTTACAAAATTGATTTTACACCCGTTTAAGAATGTAGTTAAATAAACAAAATATCGAGTATGCTCATCTTAGCTTTCTTGTGAGAAATTCATTTCTCTAGTTCATGTCAATTTTTGTTTGGCAATGTTTTAGGCTGGCTTGAAGATGCAGCTTACTTTGCTGCCATTGATGACAGTCTAAATACCTTCAACTGGTATCAGTGGCCTGAGCCTTTGAAAAATCGACATCTTGCAGCCTTGGAGAACATCTACCAAATCAAAAAGGATTTTGTAAGATTAACAACTCTGGAATTTCCTATGTCATTTTTACTTGTATGTCTATACAGCATCTTCATCGATGCTAGAAGTCTGTGTACTACCAGCTCAAGCATGCCACTTTAACAGATTGATATATTCATTGCCCAACAATTCCTATTCCAAAGGCAATGGCAGAAAGTTCGGAAGTATGCACAGAAGAAGGGAATCAGTATAATGGGGGACATGCCCATTTATGTAGGTTATCACAGTGCTGATGTTTGGGCCAACAGAAAACAATTTTTGCTGGTGAGTATTACATCAATTGGCGATAGTTGCTAATAATCTACCCATGCTTTTAACTTATCCTGTACCATGTTTAATACTAATTATGTATTTATCTCGCAGAACAGAAATGGCTTTCCTCTACTAGTTAGTGGTGTCCCTCCTGATTTCTTCAGTGAAACTGGTCAGCTTTGGGACAGGTGCGTATTATTCTACACATTAGAAAATTTTTTTGGTTCAGTTCATATGATTTAGGAAGATCCTTAGAAAGCCACTTGTGGAAGGATCCAATGTACGCATATTTTAGTTTGTCTAGATGCTGACTGAGCATGTTCTATGTTCATGTTGGAATATACTTCACTGTGAAGATTGCAGGTAAAGAAGCAAGGTTAGGAAATTCAGTTTTTAAACTCTGTCCATACCTTTATTATGCGTTTTTGTGTTTCAAGCCAACCTGGGATCATTGTTGCTTAGGCACGTAATGCAGTGGTTAAATGATTGAGTTCTTACTTGGTGTAGTTCCCAAGGACTAATAAGCCTTCACTGTGACACTAAATTTACTACGTCCATTAACGGGCAAAAAAGAAAAAGAGAAAAAAAAAAAGAAGTCAATCTGGTGTCCCGTGGTGTTCTTTAACCTTAAGTTTTGCTTTTCCGTTTTAATATTTGTTTCTTTCTTCCCGCCTACTATATCCTATTTTGATGCTATTCTACATAGCTCCTGTTGGATCATAAAAGGGTTTTGATGTAAATACCGGGAACAATAATTGGTTTCTAGATTTGGAGATTGATATTGATGTTTTGTTTCTATGTTGTTTCTTTGTTCCTAGCTTTCTTGTTCTGTTGTCATCACATATTTCATGTAAAAAAGATCTACTTTTTTTCCGCTTCTAATATGGCTTTTTGATTAAATAAATTTCAACTTAAAAGCCCTCTTTACAATTGGCAAGCAATGGAGAAAGATGGGTTTTCATGGTGGATACGACGCTTACGACGTGCACAGGATCTATACGATGAATTTAGGATAGACCACTTCAGAGGATTTGCTGGTTTCTGGGCTGTTCCTTCCGGTGAGACTCATAAGTTAAGATTTCTTGCAATTATTGCTTGGCATATATATGACGTTGTTGCACTAATATGTTCACTTTCACAGAAGCAAAAGTTGCAATGGTTGGACGATGGAAGGTAGTTCCTTAGTCAGAGAGCCAGTGATGGTTTTACTTAGATTATCATGTTATTAAACCATGGAATTTTATGTGCCATTAGGCAGGACCAGGAAAATCTTTATTTGATGCCATCTCCAGAGCTGTTGGAAAGATTAATATTATAGCTGAAGATCTGGTATGGTTAGCAAATTGAATGCAAATTTTTTTGTTCTTTTTACTTTTTTTCACTTTGGCGTTTGCTGGATGCATTCTCATCCTTTCTTTTTACATGACAGGGGGTTATTACTGAGGATGTCATTGAGCTTCGGAAATCCATTGGGGCACCTGGAATGGCCGTCCTTCAGTTTGGTATTAAATTGGTGTTGATTTTGTATATTTCTTCCATATGTTTCATACACATACAAGAACAACTCAAGTATTCATGCTTTTATTTTCCTGTTGTTTAATACTTTCTTGGTCTAGGTTTTGGAAGTGACGCTGCTAATCCTCATTTACTCCATAACCATGAACAGAATCAAGTTGTGTACACTGGAACTCATGATAATGACACGGTATTAATACTTTTGTTCCATCTTCGTTCTTTAGAAATGTTGCTAGATTTTCATCTTTGATGATCATTAATTTGGAAATTTTACATCTACGGTATGGTCATATGGACCGAAATCTTTACGTAATGATTGGCATTTTGCCTCCTTGATCCACTGAATTTATTTGGCTATAAAATTACATCTGGGGGATCATAAATTCTGTAATTCTGGCATAGGACTACTTTATTTTATCCTTTTTAACCGTTCAGCTGAACTTATCTTCTTCTTATTCTTCTTGTTTTGTTTTGTTTTGTTTTTTTTTTTTTCTGGATTTTAAAAGAGAGCTTACTAATTGTGATTTGTTTTAATACAGATCCGTGGTTGGTGGGACATTTTGCCAAAAGAAGAGAAGTCCAATGTGGGTGAAACCGCATTCGCTTTCCAAAATTTCTAATGCAAATGAATTTGGTTTTGGCAAGGTTCGACACTTCTAATTTTGTTACGACTTAATTCTTGCCTTAGGTAATGAAGTATCTGTCGATTACCAATGAAGATGACATCTCATGGGAACTCATCAAAGCTGCGTCATCATCAGTGGCCCGAACCACAATAATACCTATGCAGGATATTCTTAAGTTAGGGAATTCTGCAAGGATGAACGTTCCTGCAACTCAGGTAAATGATTAGTTCACTTGCAAAATGTAGAGAAATAGTTAACAGTCTTTATACAAGGTCTTGAATTCAAATTAGAAGATGAAACAACTTGAATATTTCTATCATTATGTTGGATTCGCAATTTACCCTATGGATGCATAGGATTGATGTATTGTTGTAGTGGTGTATTCTTTTTATTTATTTTATGTAATTTCAAATTTTATTATTTCTTTGTATATCCTGCAGTTTCTGATCATGGACCAAGCTGAAAATCACCTTTTTTTTTCCCCTCTGCATGCCAAAATCTTTATACTGTTCCGTTTCCTATATAAACATCAAAATTTATTGGTTGCAAAATTTTCCCTCGCACATGGAATTGCTCCAAGGACAGACCCACCTAGAGTAAAACCTAAGTTTGGACCTATTTTCATAATCTCTTGACATGATTAGAAGATCTTTTCGGATTTAAGAGTTTAACTGTAGCACTTTATTTGATACAGTTTGGTAATTGGAGTTGGAGGATACCTAGTTCCATGAGCTTTGATAGTCTGGAGCATGAAGCTTCAAAACTGAGGGATCTGCAATCAATGTATGGTCGACTGTAAATCAAGCAACCGAGAATTCTTCTTGAAGTAGCCACGGTTCCTTTTTTTTTGTTTTTTGAATGATTAGCCTCAATCATCTTTTATTGTGAACTTGCTGAATATTTATAAATTATTTATAAATAAACTTTGCTAAACCTGAAGTAAGTTTGCTGGTTATTGTAATTTATGCTAAATAAAATGAAATTTCCTTTTTATTTGTTCATTTACTTGCTCATTTTCTTCTCCATTAGCAAGGTTTGAGTAGACACTAACTATTTCATTCATGTAGGCACTCCATTCATTAAACTTCATCCTAATTAATAAAAGGTTCAATATCTTTCAAGTTGTTGGTTTGGTAGAAAAGAAAATGAGCGTCGACAATCCGGTTCTACTACCTCCCCTGGATAGCCCTTAAAGGGCTTAGTCATTTTCAAATTATTGCAAAATGTAATAATACAATTGTTTAATAAAAAATTTACGTTCTGTTTGTTCAGAAATAAATAATAATTAACAAATAAACAAATAGTTTTGTGGTGATACAGGCGGGAAATAGTATTGAAAGTCGTCCAATTTTCTGTAACTGCAAATTAAAATGTGATTAAGTGTAAGCGTAAAGAATTATAATGCAAATCTGATTTCTGAATTCCAAAATGACTTTTTGGGTGTAGATTTAAGATGCTTTCTCAATAGCTTCAATACACTCCAGCACGGTTTTCTTCTCTGACATTGCTTTTATGAGGGCCTCATGCAAATTCTTGTTAGTCTTTAAGAGGGATCCAGCAAGTAGAACCTGTAGTACCAATCCCCAAAATCAGCAAATCCAAAACACAAAATAAAAGGGTATATTTCTAGGTTGGTCCTTAAACCTTAAAGTTTGTGCAACTTTGATCTTTATTTATTTATTTTTTTTCATAGTTGGAATGATCCTAAATTATTAAAAATGTAGTTACAGTAGTCATTTCTGTTAACTCTTGAACATAATCCGTTTGTTAGATAGCCTTCTAACTAAATTACTAATGGATTTGTAAAAACATTAACGAAAATGACTATTGTAATAATATTTTAATAGCTTAGGGTCATTCAAGCTACGAAAAATAGAATAGAGACAAAGTTGTACAAACTTAAAAGTACATGAGCAATTTACCAAAAAATAAAATTTTTACTTTAAATTTCACACATAATAATGTAAAGTCTCGAGAAAGTGAAATAGAGGGTCTGGCATCATGAATCAAAAGTGAAAAAGTCGGTCATATAGTGCACGTTGTGAGAAACTTACAGCCCATCTGGTGAGATTCTGTTGCTGTTCTTTGCTTAGCTGTGGTTTGCTTCTGTTTATAAATCTCTAAAGATCAAAACAAATAATGCAAGAGTATGAGATTATCACTAAGTTGTAGTATACTAGCAAAAAAAGGGTGTTGGGTAAGTGATAGTTTATGTACCTGAAGAGTGAAAAGATCAGCAGATTGTCCAACCACTTTGTCATATTGAAGGCCTTCGGCTGCGAGTCCTGCCATCGCCACCACTGCCAACCTAATAACATACCACACATAATTTTGCTTAATCAATGATGATTGAAGCAACCTAGAAAGAAGGACATGTTGGCGAGGGTTCTCGGCATTTTTTTTTTTTTTTTTTGCCCTGAACTTTTCGTGAATTGGAAAGTTTAGACCCTCTAAACGTTTTATTCTGGCAAATGATTACTTGATTTTGATGGTGTTCTAGAGTTCTCCCAAATTGACCAGAGTTGTTAAAATTTCACTGAAAACACCCTTGTGTTGTCACTGTCCCTTTTTGCCCTTAAACAAGCTAATGTAACATGCATGAGGGTATTTTCGTTTAAATTTTTACAGTCGTCATTGATTTGAGACGAATCTGTAACCTTTTATTAGATTTAAGGGGATAACTTGTTAAGATCAAAAGCTCAAAGAGAAACTTGCCAATTCACTAAAGTTTAGGGGGCAAAAGTATCAAAGATCATGTTTGCAAAGATCCAACATTTGGATGAAATTTAAACTACACAATGAGGAAATATGGGTGCATAGAAAATGACAATGTAGAATCACTTCCCTGATACAATATATGAAAAAAAAAAAAAAGAGGAGGAAGAAGAAGAAGTTACACTTGGCGTATAGGGAGAATAGTAGCCCATCCCTATATACATACATATATAAATATATTTTTTATTGGAGTGATTATAGGATATATTGCATACAATCCATCTATTTGAAACAAAAATGGGATGTGATCAAGCAAATGATACATTTGATGAGTATTGTAATATTACCTGTCTAGTTCCTTGGCATCAAGCTGTCCACTGTATATCAGCTTTTCAAGCCTCTCATCAATGAGATTAACATGCTCTTTTCCAATATCCAGAGAATACCCCAAAATTGGTAGCCCCAACAAGTAAGCAACTAAATTATCAAAGACAACATTTTTATTTTTCTGAAATCAGTGTCAAGAAACCAAGTAAACCACCATTCAAGGAAACATAATGTAAGAGAGATAAAGATCAGATCTTTATAATATGCCTGTAGAGTACCTAAAAAATGAGCTGCTTCATGTCTAGCGATCCTCTCCTGGTAATCTGGAAAGAAAGATGAGAATCCGTTGATGGCAGCTTGAAGTAGCCTAAAAATCATTGATTAAGCGTCACTTGCGGTTCTAGAAAATAGTCAAAATAAAATAAGCATTAACTGATGAGATATACATATATTTTGTCTTCACACAAGGAAGGGACACACAAATCCACGAAACAGATCGACCACAATGGCGTTTAGGATAAGGAAAATAGTGAACCTATAAATGGATCCTAATAAGTTACAACTTCCAGCCATTTAGAGCTTATTCTTACCCAGGAGAAATGCTACCCACAGCCAAAACAATTAAAGAGATACTTCCTATCAAATATGGCACAAAGAAGCCCCAATCCTGAAAAAATAAGAAGTAAGAGAATTGAAAAGAAATGCAATTTAGATTTTACAGTGGAAACAGAAGGAAAAGTAATTTCCAATTTACCCCAGGAAGTTGGCCGGCAAGAACACCTAAGAATCCGGTTGTTCCCACCACTGTAAAAAGAAAAGCCGCCTGTACCACTGAAAGATATCAATTAGTTTTAAAACCAATGTTTTTGCAATGCTTTGTAATTCAAACGTTTGTAAAATCGTAGACATACTATCAAGAAGTAGTCCCCATTGGCCAAGTGAATACAATTAGGAAACACTTACTGTAGGAACTGTTTTTTAGCCATACCGGTTGGAATTACTGTTTAATGAGTGTTCAAGTTAAAAATTTGTATCATATGATATGGAACTACTCTTAATTGTAGATATTATAGGATAAAGATACAGTTCGTGCCATAACTTTATGCATTTATATAAAACTTCCTCCGCAGTTTGACATGAAATGAAATTAGAACGACCAGGCTTAGAAAAATAAAACTGGATCGTGTCAAAAGTACTTACATCATTTCTAACACTGGGGATTGCTAGATTCTCTGCATTTTTAATACCGAGTGTTGTCAGCTCCCGGAGAGATGTCTGCGCACAGATGACCATGAGACAGTCAATTGCGAATTTTCCGGGTAAAACACAGGAATAAGCACCCAAAGCAGAGCATTAACAGATGTACAAAATTCGCGTAAATGTGTGTGTGTGTGTCTAAATATATTTCTGTATATCAGTTTTTGAGTAGCACTTTTCCAGAGCTTCATACTTGTAATGGAGACTGACCGTACGACGTGACACATATGGCTGAGAACCCCATTTTTTGGCCCACCCAACTTCAGTCAGCTGATCAAGTGCCTCTTTAACACCTGTGCTATCATTCTGCAACAAATTTGTGCATATGCACCATCAAAATCATTAATGTAATCTCCCAATAATAAATCTATAATAAACAAATAAATAAATAAACAGGTCTTGAATGTGATTATTAGAGAATTTTAGTAACGACTAAGCAACTTTTACAAGCAGTCAGTTTGACAACACATTCAAAAAGTAACTTACACAGCATCAAATCACTTGTCGTAGCACTTTTTGGAAGCTAAAAGTTCAAATTTTTAAGTGCTCGAATCAGAAATTCTTTAAGTAGTACATCTTACCAAACGTTTTATTTTTATTTTTTATTTTTTGTTCATGCCTTAGTTGTGTTCAAATTATCAAACAAATACCGATTGGAATTTTAAATCTAAAACAAACGAAAAAGTTTTTAGTGTGGCTTTTGGAGTTCTAAAAGTGATTATCAGAGAATTTTAGTTATAAAATAAAAAATAACTTTCAGAAGCAGTCTATTTGAAAAAGAAATGTAATTTACACAGAGTTCTCCCTTTTATAGCAGTTTTGAGAAGCTATAAGTTAGAATTTTAAAGCAAAAGCAGAATCAGGAATTCTTTAACAAGCACAACGACACCCAACTTTGTTTTGATACCATGTATGAAATTGAAGTGGTCTAATTTTGGTTTCCATTAATTTAAGCTGTTTGAATTAACAAGTTAAGTATGGCAGAACTACTAATTTCCTTTGTAAGGAAGAGTAGTGCAAAATATCTTGTTGTCTCAATTATTCTAATTAAAATATCTATTAAAAAAATTCCTAAGTAGTCCAAGTAGCTTTATCCTAAATAATGACTCAATAATATATTATAACCAGCAACAGGGACAGCCTTCTACTTTGGTGAGGGTGCATACTAACTATTTTTAAAAGAATGGAAATGAAAATTTTAAAAAAAATGTAGAGTTTAGCGAGACTGTATGTGTAAAAACTTCATGTCAATGAGGGGAGAACATAAAAACAAAAAGTTATAGAACTTTTTTTAAAAATATGAACAAAAAAATCAAGGGGCAACCACACGTTTTTTTTTTTTTTTTTTTTTGATAAAGCTAAATGGGTTATAGGGGTAGAAGTTTGAATACCCATATTATTCCTGGATGTTGATACCCCCAACGTGATATATGGATTCTTTATAAAGTGAATTGTCTATATACCCTGGCCAATTTGATGGTGACGACTCGAACTCAAACATTTAACGACGAGAACGAGTGTTTTACTAACTCAACTAAGGGACATTTTGGCCTCCAATCGACTTTTAAGTGCCTCTGCCACGGTCTTTTTTTATTTCTTCGATACCGAAATTCCATATAGCTTCAATCGTTTTTACGTCCATGTGCTTAAATTCTGCTATTTCGAGTACTCAAATTTGCACTAACAACACATATATCCTCGTGAATGGAAAATGGATCAGTTTCCAATAGACATGAAAAGGAACAACAAAATGCAGCTCAAAATTATATGGAGGATACAAATGTAGCAATCTAATTCAAAACCCAAAAAAATAAATAAATAAATAAAGAACAAAGAACACATTAACGGTTGTGGGGTTCTCTACTTAACCTTTGCAATGGCAGATTGGAGGTTGGAGAGGTCGACTCCTGGGGCAGCCGAGGAAGAAGCTCTGACACGCCATGTTGTGCGGTGGCACTTGAGATCGAGATTTCGAAGATGAAAGTCGGTGGCGGCAGCGGCGGCAGCTACACCGGTGTTCAACAGAGAAGCCATGGTTAAGCTGCTCAAAATTGTGGTCGTTATTTAGGTTCTCAAAATTATGTCCAGTGTTGTGAGACGACACAACCTTTTAATTAACGGATAAGGTTTGGCGCCACTTGGATGAATTTACTGTGCAAACGACAACAGAAGTTAGAGCGTTTAAGAGATACAAACGACATTTTTCTAGGTTGAAAAAAAAAAAAAAAAAAAAACAGAGGGAAAACAAAAAAGGTTTGTTGAGAGTGGGATTTGAACCCACGCCCTTTCGGACCAGAACCTTAATCTGGCGCCTTAGACCAACTCGGCCATCTCAACGTTGATGCGGATGTGTTTTTAAATTTATAGTTAAATATTTTAATCATGGTGATTCTATAGTGGAAGGATTTTAAGATTAAAAGGCATTTCATAATTTTCTGTACTTTTTCATTTTTTAAATCAATGTTATATATATATATATGTGCATTTTTTTTTTCTAGTTTTCCTGCTTATAGTCATACCACATAACAGATATGGATAATTCAATGACCATGGATACTTGAAACTATTCATCTGTTCCTGGGCTGGACCTTTCTGGCCCAACAATATCTTCAAATCAATTTGGAAACTTCACGGAAATGCCATAGGTTGATGTCATGGATTGATTTTTGCCATATATATATATGTGTGCATATATATCGTAAAGAATGCCATGGTATCACATAATATTTATTCATTTAGAATTTCAATTATACTCTAAGTTATCAGTTAGCAGCCGCCGTGATACCTATTAGTATCCTTGATGACATAAATCAGTAACCACTTAGTTATTGACTGTAACCAACGTGTGATTGGTTAGCAATCGGTAACAGGCTAATTACTAATTGATAACCATGTAGTTACCAGCTAGAAACTACTTAATCTGTTGAATTTTTCGAGTTTAGTTAGAACTCCATCAAAATTCGATAAAACTCACAACAGTCGCGAAATATGCACAATCAACGGAGATCAAATTGTAGGGGGGGAGGTCAACGGATCCCCTTGTGCGAGAGAGATCTCACTAGATCTCTTCCACTGCCGTGGCTGCACGAAGGAGATCGGAGCTTGATTAGAGAGCAACCAGTGATTACAACGGTGCAAGGGCGAATCATGCATCATAGGGCAATGGGGGAGAGAGAGAGAGTCAATAGAGTTGAGGGGATTGGGGAAGAGTGAGAATGGGAAAAAATACATAATCTTTGGGAAATTTGGTCTAAGGTAGTGGTAAAAATTAATCCAAAAAAGGATTCAAAAAGCCTAAAAGAAGAAGAAGAAGAAGAAAAAAAAAAAAAAAAGAAGAAGACTTGTTGGGCACTTTTTGTTTTGACAACCTAACCCATGTGGTGAACTGAACCGAACCCAACACTGACTCTGATAGGTTCAGGTGTTGCACGATTACATTTACGGTTTCTATATCACAGAAACTAAACCCGATGGGTTCAGTGTTATAATTTATCAAACCCGATCCATCCGATTTGTTTCATCCCTGTTCTATGACATGTAACATAACTATCCATCCTATAAGAATTTGGAACTCCTATGTTGTCTTTAGCTTGAAATAAACTAAAAGTGATTCTACAAAAAGATAAATAAATAAGTAAATAATTTAAAAAAAAACTACCAGGTAGAAAAAGTTGATTCATTAACACAAAAAGAGGCCGACATCACTACCTTTAAATCTTCCTCCCTATCAAAAGAACTGTTATGGTCAACTAGGTCTTAGTTCTTTTGTTGGGTTATTCTTAAAATTAAAGGAGAATATGTAGTTAAGCTCTTTTTATACACCTTGCTGGTAAAGTTTCATTTAAGACCATTGAAATTCAATCTAATGAATAAGATATTAAGAAAGAGTATACGATAACTAATACAAGCACTAATCTATAGGACCATAGAAAAAATAAATAAAATAAAAAATTGAACCCCTTTTATTATTTTTTAATTAGAAATTAAAAAACATTATAAGAGGGTTGCCAGTGGTGGCCTGAACGTGTCCGCGGGGGTGGAAGGTCACCGAAGACAACAAAAGGATGCCAGGGAGGGGGGCCGGTAGGGACCTGGAGGTTACGCTGGGGACAGGGGGTGATTTCGTTGTCTCTGGCGATTTCGCCGTCACGAGTGGGGGAGGTTGCTTAAGGAAAGGCGATTTCGGTGTGGTGGCAGAGGGGGATTAGAGGTTCGCGGCTGGTGGGTGGTTGTCATCTAGCAATCTCGCCAGGGGGGGGAGAGGGTGTGGGGGGTGATTTCGTGGTGGTTTAGGGGGTGGGGTGTTGATCACCTTGGAGAAGGCGATTTCCGCCGAAGGTCGCCAGAGGCAAGGGGCGGGGCCGACGGTGGAAGGTTAGTGGCAGGGAGGTGGGGGCTGGTGTTCCTGTGGAAAGTTTAGGGTTTTTTTTTAAATTTTTTTTCTTCAATTTTTTTCTTTTAATTTCTTAATCTATGATACCATGAACTAAGGTTTATTTTTATTATTATGTATAAGTAAAATCTTAGTTGTTGAAATATATTGAACGGTCTAAAAATAAACTCTACAATAGAAAAGAGTTGTACCACAATCTTTCTCTAAAATTAAATATATTTGCAAAACACAAAAGAATATCTTCTTCTTTTTTTTTTTTTTTCCTGGTACAAGTTTCCGGGTTAAGTGCCTGTCCAAGCATGACTGTCTGAATACAATTTTTGACCTCTTGAATCCACAAATTATTTGTTGGAGTTTAAAAAATTATTTTAAAAAAATCTTCCAAATAAATTATAAAAAAAAAAAAGAGTTTCACATAACGTTATAAATTTTATTCAAATATTTTTATTGTTTAATAAAAATTTAAAAATCGTTCAAAAAAGAGTTTCATATGACATTATTTATTTCATTCTAATATTTTTATTATTTTATAAAAAATAAAAAACATTTTCGTTTATTAAAATTTTTATAAAAATATGATTATAAATTTATATCAAAAAAATCCTAATTTTAATTTTAGTTTTTTTTTATTGACTAAAAGTAAAAATAAAAATTGTGTTTAATTGTGGGTAGGACAAATATAAGAAGGGGGTGACGATTCATGTGCGTTCATTAATTATGTCGCCTAGTTTAAAGTGAAGCCGATGCATGCATATATACATAGTCCACTATAGTATATGTATATTTTAATGTATATTATTGTGTATAGACAAGAAATGGTATGCAAAATTAATGAACTCAAAAACTGATTTGCCATACCAAAACCCTGGTCTTTTAAAACCAGTGGGTTTTCTTTTTTATTTTTTTATTTTTTAATAAAAAAAACTAAAATCAATGGGTGCTTCCGAATCCATCTCCTTGGTGGTTTTGACCCGTAAATGATTGAATACAGACTTCATATATAATTTATTTACAGTAATGGTCCTTCAATAAATATATTTATATATATATATATGTTTACATATTAATTATCCACTCTTAGATATAAAATTCAAATTTTTTATATCATTGATGGATCCTAACGTAAAGTATTAATTTAATTAACAAGTTGATGTCTATGACTCTTCGGGACCAGCTCAGCAGGTTAGGACAATATAAGATTTAATTAGAAATTCTTGAATTATATCTCTTCATTTTTTTAAGAAGTAGGAGGAAAATTGACGTCTATGGTATAATTCTTCGAGATTCCCATGAGGTTGAAGAAACAATTAAAACAATATTATTTATTTTTTGTAAAGAAAATAATGGTTTTACAAGCACGAATAAAATAATAGTAGCACCGTTGTTACAAGAGAGATGCAACGAATCAAAACAAGTATTCCTTTGAAAACTTGGTCATGACTTGGTGTGATTTTTATTACATTACGCACATTTTTTGTACTATTAGTTTTTTAGTTGAAGATTTCAAAACATGTACGGGCTATTCATGATGTATTCCTTTCTATTTATTTAACATATATCATATGCTATATAATGCCTATATTAAATCATTTTCAAAGTTTTAGACAAGGAAACCATCATATAAATATGACTTGAACCACAAGTTCATGAATAGATGTACTTTTGTGTATGTATATTATTCAAGTTGTTTAGATCATATATGGATCCTACCTGTTTAACAAGTTGATGTTTATAATCCCGTTCAAACTAGTTAGTTCAACGGATGGGAAAGATGAGGTTTGAATAAGAAGAGGGTGTTTGGTTGGTTAGTTTGAGTTGAAATATTTTAGTTGTAATAGTAAATTTTTTTTAATTTTCAGAAAAGACAAAAAACTTTTTGGGAAAAAGACAAAAAAAAAGTACAGTTTGAGTTGAAATGAATGATGAGGCAAACACCCAAGACTCTTTAACAACTAGTCCCCACATCTATTGGTTGGGACTTGGGGACTGGGGACTGTAGCCGAGTCCAAAAGACATGTGTTCGTATATGTGTACAATATATATATATATGTATGTATGTATGTTTGTATGTATGTACATGTTTGTTACACTTTGAGTCCTTTTCTATACAATGTCTCCTCTTCACTTTCTTGTTTTTTTTTTTTTTTTTCTTTTTTAAAATGAATTTCTCCAAAAATATATATTGATGCTTGGTTGATGAGGATTCTCTTTTGTTAAAATGCCAAAGACCTCTATCAATTTATAAGATGTATTCAGGATAATAGGAGGCATATGTGGATATTAATGATGATTTTAAAAAAATAATAATAATAATATTACTAGGAATTGTTTAGGGCAGTTGAGACGTACTATCATTATCCAATTTAATTCAACAGGACAATTCACTAATTAAGTAATGTTTTTTTTAATGAAATATTAAAGCTGTAATGACTAGACAGAATGATGACATAAAATATTATATTCTAGATTTCGGTATTTATCTCCTCAAAATAATGTTTATATTTATATTTATATATAAAATTAATTAATGGGATTTCAGAGATTTTGACTTTTGAGAATAATTAATCCCTGGTTCACATTGCTAATAGGAGTACACTATTATTTATTATTATTTTTTGTGTGCTCATTTTGTAGCTAATTTGCCACGACATGGACCCTCAAAAGATGTTCATTATTATATCTTATATGTAGTTTGTGCATCACCTGGCGGCATGTATTGCAACAAATTTTATTTTATTGAAAATGTTTGTCAAACAGGTGACATTTAAATGATTAGTTCCCTCTTTTAATATTAAGAATAAACCACATATTTTTATCAATAAATTAATTTTCTTGAACTAATTTATAGTTAGGACTGTTACGTAGAGCTTAACAAAATTGTGACTTTTAAATAAATGTTTGTGGACCACATTCTTTCTTCTTCTTCTTCTTCTTCTTTTCCCTTCCTATCAAAGGGTACCACATTCTTACAAGAGCTTATGAAGTTAGAGATATTAAATAAAAATTTAAAATGTCTAACTAAAAACACTTCGGATAAATCATTTAAATACTTCAAAAACAATTTTTAAATTCAAAAGTCAAAAATAATTTTTAAGAAGTTTTGTAGACAGACTTTAATGGACAAATGAAAGTCAATATGATTGATCTCCTATTAATAAATATCCTATCATGTTATTCCATCTCTTGCACGTTAAAGACACCATTAATAATACAAAACTACTTAAAGCAATTTTACTTTTCAATATAGTCACCAAAAAAGTTTACTTTTCAATATTCTTTCTAAGTTTTTCTAGAAGGAGCACTAAAAATAATCAAGTTCGCACTCACCTTTCCAATTTGTTAGATAGATAGATAACACCCCCCTTCGATTTATACTCTGATGGTTTTTATTTTATTTTTTGTTTGCAAATATATTCTCTCATGGTAATCTTTTATTTTATTTATTTATTTCTTTTTTTAATAACTGAAAAATATACTTCTTTACAAAGCAGCTCAAAGAGCAAAGTCCAACCGCACCAGCGGCGCAGCACAATGCGGGAAACTTTCCTAGATCAATCTAGTCTTCGAGAAATATCACCTTGCAATAAATTGCAACAAATATTTATATATATATATATATATTCTCATGGAATGCAACAATTTTGATTTTATTTTTTATATAGAATTTTATGGATGTTCACTCATATTCACTTTTATTAATTTAAACGAAAAAAACTTCCATGAATTTAACAATCACAAGTTTAGTTGACCATCTAACTTGATAGTATATTGTAAAAAAATTTTACCAATCCGTGAATTATGTGACTTGTACTAACATGCTTCTAGATATTAAGATGTATTTGTCATACCTTCTAAATTATTATAGATCTCTAAATTCACTCTTTAATTTTTAAAACACGTTCTTTTTTAATGGAATAGCACATGTAACGTACATTCGAAGGTAGGTTTTAATATTTGAATGAAAAAAATACTCTCTAATAAAGTATTATATTTCATGCTAAATTTTTTGATAAATATATCACAATATATTGTCAATATCAAATTGAATATTTGATTATGATTAGTTGTTGGCTTGCTTTTATCATATATTAGTATAATTTTTTATTTTCACTTTATTTAAATATTAAATGATCACTTTAACAAATTCTAAAGCACGATTGTAACAATGAAAAGTAAAAATAATATTATGCATTAGGGTATAAAATAATTTTTTTTTACTTTTATAATAACTATAACATAAATATATATTAATTTATAAAAGATGGCCTTGAAGCAAAAAAATCTCCCTTCCTGTACATATTTTGGCATTTATGATAATAATAATAATAATAATAATAATAATAATAATAGTGAATAGCTGCAAAAGCTGGCCAGCCAGCAGGCTCGACCAATCCGGCGAAGGTAATGTTAACGGTTCACTGAATATCATATAGGAGGGTTTGTTTGATAATTAATCTCATTTTTAATTAAAATATATTTTTTTATCTTAATTTTTATTTTTTTTTGAAAAATTTTTTATTTTTTTTAAAAAGTTAACAAAATTTTTTAATTTAAATTTAAAATTTTTAAATTCAACTGATTCACTAAACGAACTCGGAGGAAAAAAAAAAAAACACCATCAAAATTGGTTCCAAGAAAAAGAAAAAGTTTATGGCACACACTTTGATTATCCTCCACAGTTTTCCACCGTCAAAAGTCTGGCCCCAATTCATGAAGTATAGTATGGTCTTAGAGAGATATTTCTGTGTCTTTCTCTTTCTTGTCCTCGCTTTCAGTTTGATGCTGCAGATGATTGGTTTAGCTGACATATATATACACGCATATATATACATATATACACATATATATATATGGCTGTGAGACATCTCACTGCACTATGCATGCACGCCTTGTCATACATATTTTCACACCCCTGGCCCTGGCAAGACTACCAATTATTCTCGTAGTAAGAGCATCCGAAATCTAAAATGAACTGCCAAATTCCCCCCCGCCCCCCCCAAAAAAAAAAAAGGTATAACTGCTAAATTCATGCGATAATTAAAATTTTGATGCGACAGATAGAAAAAATTCTTTAATAACGGATATATTTGATTTCAAATTTATTATGTGTCAAATCTGACAATAAATTACTTATTAAGTATAAAGTGATATATCAATTTTCTGTATAATCATTGTAATTTAATTATTTTTAAATTACTCGTTAGTGTTTTTCAGGTAGATTAATAAGACATTCGTCTTTTTTATTAAATGTTTGAGTTTAAATTGCTCTTTTCATATTATTCGGGATATATAGATAATTCACTTTATAAGAGGGATCCATATGCATGTAGGGAGGAATTCAATTTCCGAAGTTATTTGTATATGTCAACCTCTATTTTTATAATCCTCTTTCACTAAAAAAATATATTTTAAAACTATTTAAATATTTACATGGAAATACTATAATATTCAAAACTTAATAATGAGGGACAAAAAGTAAATATAGTATTAAAAATAACATTATTATAGATTAGAATATAAATATCAAATATACTATTTTTTATATATTTTTATAACAAATATAACATTAACATAAATATATATACATGGGAGATAAATGATGCAGCTCTCTTTGTCAGCTAGTGCTTTAGTACTCTTCACCGTTTTTAATGTAATCAATATATAAGTATATGATCTATGTATTTATAAATGTGTGTATGTTTTGGTGTTTTAACAATTTTTGTTACATCCATCCATTAATTAATTATATAATTGATTGTGTGTGTGTATATGGTTGCTTGTATATTATCATCTCACAAGCATTATTGTCATGTGTGTTGTGTTTTTTTACCTCTTCATCAGATGGGGGAATTCTAGTTGTTTCATTAGACAACAACAGATAGATAAATTTGACACAACCATAAAATGAAAATGTAACAAGATTTTAGAAGCATGAACTTCTTTCTATTTACTTATGAAAATAAAAAATAAAAAATAAAAAAAATAAAAAAAATAAACTAATATGTTTCAAAAGAAGAAGAAGAAGAAGAAGAAGAAGAAGCAGAAAGAGTTGTTTTCTTACGCACCACAAATATTTACTCAACTAAAAATGAGAAGTTCAATTAATGACCACGGAATTCTGCCATTATTGAGAAACGTAAAAATTTGTTACCGTCATTTCTTCCCAAAGTCCCCTTTATTATTAGATATCTGTAGGAATCATTAGATTTAAAAATTTACCACGCATAATACATGCTTGCTCGTCAAAGATCAGACAGTACTAAGCAACTGTTTCTACTATACATAAAATCAGAAGTCATAAACTATAGAAATTTTCTTCTTCCTTAAACCATAATTAGACTTCAATCTTCTTCTGATCGTTTCTGTAGTTTGAATATATAAATTTATATATTTTTTATGAGACATCTTTTGTTGGATATTATTATGATTAATATATATTCTTAAAAATATGATTATATGCATAAGGCCTATTTGGTTTATGAGTTTGAGTTAAGATTTTTAAGTTTCAATAGTAATTTTTGTTGACTTTTTCAAAAAAGACAAAAAAAATTTTCAGAAAAAGACAAAAATTGAGTTTAAATCTATGAGTTTGAGTTTCGCATCCAAACTCACCCATAGTTTAATAGTAGAGACTTAGTTACTTGAGTACTAGGGGGCTCAAAACGCCTCTACACTTTTTTTTTTTTTTTTTTCAAAAAATATCTTACAATTTTGAAGAAAATTTCATAATTCCCCTTACCCCCAAAATGAAAACTTGCTCTTAATATCCTTTAATTATCCATTACATAACACTAGTCCTCTGATAAAAATGTCTAACATTATCACTTGGTAATTTTACGTCTGACTTTATCAAAAAGTGAAAAGTTTGATATTCGTCGCTTCTGAATTTAGATATATGTAAATATATTTATATGCTTAAATATTATGTTCACATGAGAGGAGAATTTTTTTTATTTCAAATCTTTAGAGACATAAGTAATGTGAATATCATACTTAACTCTATTATAAAATATGGAGTTCAATTTCATACTACCGAGTTAAAAAAAGAAAAACCCTAAAAAAAATCTGCCGACTAGCGAGTAAGAAAGAAAAAGATGCCACCGACTAAACCAACTACACCAGTTGTCATAAGAGTGGAGAGAGTTCGGATCGAACTGAACTGGCACAGCAAAAGCTAACCAGCTCTGTCCAAAACCAAGTATATGTATGAACACCAAACCTAAAAATAAAAGTTCTCTCTCTCTCTCTCTCTCACAGTCTCTTCAGTCTCTCTCTCTCTCTCTCTCTCTCTCCCCTCTCTTCAGTCTCTCTCTCCCTCTCCCAGCTGCTGATCTTAGCTCTAGAGCCAATATAAGTAACCACCTCACTCTCTGTGCCTTGTTCGTACGTGCGTGAATGAGATGACAAAATGAAGGAGGTTGCAGTAAATTATTGCCATTTTCACGTGCTTTTGTTTCTCTTTTCGATCCCTGAGCTTCTCTCTCCTCTCTCTCTCTCGTCTCTGCCTTTATAACACATACGAAAATTTAATCATCACTGACATGCAAAACCACGACCGCCAGGCACCTAGGGGTTTAGGCCTCTGTCTAGTTCAGAAGATATATTCACCTATTTATCTGTGTATATATATACACACACACACGCACACAGTAGATTTGGGCCGTAGATTTGAGATTAAAGACTCTCTGTGTCTGTTTGATAAATGACTTTATATTAAAAAAATACAATTTAAATTAAAAATTTTTATTAATTTTTAAAAAGATAAAAATTTTTTAAAAAAAGATAAAAATTTTTTTAAAAAAAATTAAAATAAAAAAATATAATTTGAATTAAATTATCAAACAATATCTTTAGTGTGTGTTTGGTTGGGTAGTTTGAGTTGAAATATTTTAGTTGTAATAGTAAATTTTTTTGAATTTTGAGAAAAGACAAAAAAACTTTTTGAGAAAAAGACAAAAACTTTTTAAGGAAAAGACAAAAACCAGTACGGCTAGAGTTAGAATGAACTAATGAAGCAAACAAACCCTTAGATTTCAAAAATCAGCGTGAAATAAAAATTGTGAACCCAATATGCTCTTGTATCAAAAAATCAGCGTGAAATATCGTACGGCGATTTGGTGAACGAGTATTGTACGCTGGTTCAACAGTTGCTGATCAGCTTTGAATTGAATAGGGGTAGATATATAATATAATATTATATTATATATATTTATGGATGTATACGTAAGCAATTACTCACTAGGGTTTGTTGTCTTTGTACAAAGTCTCTAACATTAAGGGGCTCTAATTTTAACGTGTAGGGGAAGGGGATCACTTGGGGTAGTCTTGGGTCGCGAGCCTTACCGGGACAGTGAGTTATCTCTGCAAAAGTGGAATCCATTTTTTGGGTTCCTTTTCACAAAGCCAAACCCTACTTTATTTTCCTTTTTTTTTTTTTGCCCTATCTTCTTTCTAACAAAAAAAAAAAAAAAAAAAACCCTACTTTCTTTCGCACTTGTTTATTATTAAAACTTTAATGGACAAACACTCGTTACGGAACACGAATAAAATAGACTCATTACAGAACACGAATAGAATAGACAAATAAAATAAAGATAAAAAAATAATAACACGTGATGATTTAAGGATTTATCATGTGATAGATGATAGAATTATCACGTAACAGTATCTAAATAAAAGATAAAATTACTATAAATGAGTGATTAATCCTTTTAATATAGAAAAGAGAACAAGATAGTAGTCCATGAATAAAAGAGTTAAATATAAAAGAGAAAATCATTCTATATGAGTGATTCGTCCATTCTTGTGCAACATATAAGATCTCTTGTTATCTTAATCACTCTGTCGGTAACAGCTCGGACCCATATCCGACGACAAGTGAATATAAATAGAGCATCTATAATCCAATGTTAAATTTATTGCTAAAATTTTACATCAAGTAAAGTTGACGTTTGATTGATAATGGTTAATTTCACTTTTTCATTTCCAAATTAGTTAATTATTAAAATTTTAAGATTTTTAAAATTTAATAATAATGACAAATGATAAATCTAACAACAAAAATAAAATTATGTTTTGTATCACAAATTAGTAAGATAACAAATTAAATATATATGTTGATTTCACATGACTTTGAGATAATTTAAATATTGATATTGATTTTTATATTAGAGACCATCTCGTCTACCCATCGAGCTTTCAATGGTAATAGGGTGATATCCTTATTGAGAGATAAATTCTAAATATTAAGGATCCGTTTGATTCGTTAGTTTGAGTTGGAATATTTTAGTTGTAATAGTAAATTTTTTTGAATTTTCAGAAAAGACAAAAAAATTTTTGAAAAAAAGACAAAAAAAAGTACAGTTTCAGTTGAAATGAACCGATTCCTAGACAGTTTATAAATCGCTCAAGATCTCCCTATTCGCTAATGGTGTGTTTACGTAAGACGCTCACTTGACAATATATTTCATGTCCGTTGTAACATGAAATTTATGTCCATTGAACCAAAATAAACAGAAAGAAAAAGAAAAAGAAATGTGAAGTGACATTAACGTTGTTACTGTTGTTTTTTAGTTTAGTTTTTTTAATTTGAGAATTGAGACGAAGGTGTTCAAATTCTATATTTTATGAGGAGTATGAGCAAAATAATATTTTTAAAAAGAGTAATAAAAAATTATAGTATAAAATTTTAAAAATAATAATAAATAATATAATTATATTTATGACAGCGTAATATAAAAGGAAGCTCATCCTTCTTCTCCTCTCTCTCACTCCTAATTTTTTTTCTTTAATGCGAAATTATACACATATATTTATTATTAAAAATTAATTAAAAATTGATTATTTTATACAAAGTTCAAAGAAATACATAAATTTATAAAAAAAAATATTATAATCTATCATCTTTAAAACAATTTATTATAAAATTTAAAAATATCTATAAAATATATTAGTTGTCATAATTTTCTTATTTAATTATAATAAAATTATATATAAAATTATGATTAGATTATAACTGTAATCACGTGTTGAATTGTACGATTCATTGACGCAAAGAAGGGGGTTTGTACAGGACGTCGTGACCTGAAAAAAAAGAAATTATTTTTGTTTTTTCATTTGCCAAAGCTAAAACCAGCCAACAGATAATGCATATCTTTCAAGTTACTGAGGCCGTTGCAAGGGCTGCCGGATTAGACTACAAAAGTAACTGTATATGGGTTTGGCGTCAACTGCCTCTGTATAACTTTTTTCTACCGAAGGGACAAATCGTATCTGAATCTTTGACTGCAAATGAGCTATCATTCATACAGTGAAAAAGTCATGTGAGCCCTACTCTAGTCAAATATCAGGAAGACAGTGACATCTGTTGTTGTCGTTTTGGCCTTATTTTAAATTTCTTATGTTTAGTACGTGAATTTAGATAGTAAAATTTCGATTTAAATTGAGTTATATATTCAGTGAGATGTTTGAATTATCAGGGAAACAATCAATACTGAACTTCCTTTATTTAAAAAAAAAAAAAATCAAATGTCATCGATGGTACAATTGTTTGAACTTATGAACAAAAAAAAAAAAAAAAGACTTATGTTTAGTACATGAGTTTAGATCGTAAAATTTTGATTTAAATTGAGTTTTATATTTGGTGAGATGTTTGAATTGTTAGAGAAAAAAATCTGAACTTATTTTCATTTTTTAAAAAATTCTACTTAATTAAAAAAATAATATTATTTACATTTATATTTGTAAATTTATGGACTTTTAAAATTTAAATTATAAAACTATAATAGTAACTGTAAATGGTAAAATTAAGATTGACTTTTCGTATAAAGATAAAAAATGAATTGAAATTTCTTAGATTCAAACACAAACTAATGTTACTTTGGTTAATATTTGATAAATATTTGATTGTCTAAATTATAATCGAAAATAGCAAATGACGGAGCCTAATAAAGACTACTCATGAGGACTTTAATTTATGTTTTTTTATAAGGTGTTTGGCACACCAACTCAAAACACTCATCTCAAAATTTTTTTTATCTTTTTCCTAAAAAGTTTTTTATCTTTTTAAAAATTTAAAAAAATTTACTATTAAAATTTAAAAATCTCAACTCAAACTACTCCACCAAACATACAAAACCTATATATATACATTACAAAAATGTACATAGAGTCGTTATTAAACAAAAAAAAAAAAAAACTGATCTTATAATCCTATTTTTATAATCTTATTAATAAATTTTTAATAAATTAATTTTTTATTAATCTTATTAATTTAAAATTTTTATTTTCTAAATGTTAACCCAGTTGATAAAAATTCTTGACTCTCTTATTCGTATCTCATGACGTAAGATAGAGGTTTAATTTTTTAAGAGTCTTAAATTTTAGAATACTCACAAATCAAACATAGGAAAGCGAACATGTATAAATATACATGACTAGGCATACATATATATAAATACATGTTATAATTATTTTTAAAAAAGATATATAGGTAAGGTTGTTTTTTAGGGCGGTTGAGAGCATTTTCAAAATGATTTTATTCCGAGTGTGAAATAAAAATAAGGGTGAGTTTGGTTTCAATCTCTACTTAAATTAAATTGTATTTTTTTATCATGATTTTTGTCTTTTTTTGAAAAATTTTTTTTGTCTTTTCTGAAAAATTACTATTGAAACTTAAAAATTTTAAACTAAACTCATTCACTAAACACAACCTAAGAATATTTTGAAAATGCTATTGAGTTAAAATCATGTTTGATTATGTTTGTAAAAAGATTGTTTTGAGTATAAGAAAAGGTTAAAATTGTGTTTCAATGTAGTTTTGAAAATAATTATTAGAAGTATAAGCTTTAAAAAAATAAAAACGAAAATGAACAAAAAAAACAAAAAAAAACGCTTTATTTCATCTTCTCATTGCCTAACAAAATATGAAAAATATTTTTTTTTTCCGATTATGTTTTCTGACTTGATGCAAAATGCTATTTTGGATTGTTTATGAAAATAACTTTATATAGTGAAACATGAAAAACGTTTCAAACTGCGAAATTGCGTCTCGAGTTTGTTGTTGTTGTTTTTTTTTTTTTAGAACAAAATTTTTTAAAATTTAAGAAAAATTGTCTTTTTCGATAAAATGATATTCATCACGTCATACGTACTGACTTATTAATATTGATTTTTATTTTTATTTTCCCATCAATCATTAATTAATAATTATAATAAATTAATCGAATTGATAAATGAGCATTTTAATTTTTTCAAAATATATATTTGAAATCTATCTATTTTCCCAATTTTTTTTAAAATACAAAACCGCGAAACTTTGTTTAAAAAAAAAATCTATCAAGGTATTTGACATATCAATTCAAAATATTTATTTTAAAATTTTTTTTTTTTTTTTTTAATTTTTATTTTTTCTAAAAAATTTTATTTTTTTAAAAATTTAAAAAAAATTTAATATTAAAATTTAAAAATCTCATTTAAATTACTTCACTGAACACCGGTACGTAAATAGATTTAAGACTGAGGTACGTAAATATAGCTGTAATATTCCGAGTGCCTTTCTATTTATAAAATTTTGATAAAGAAAAACCAGCTGGCGTTGGAGGACAAAGCAAAGCACCCTTCTGGCACACTGCCCGAGGCCCACAACGAGTGTCTGCGTTGTGTACCATTTGAATATCACGTGCCGACGACAAAAACTTCTGTGTTTGACTACTCACTGCTTTCATACTCTTCTCCTTCACCACCTCTGCAGCCGCCACGCGTGGTTCTTCAGAGTCCTCACTGGACACTGATTGGGCATTTGTCTTCACATGATCTCTGTACTGTGTTCGTTTTCATCACCATCTCCCGTTACTGTCGGGAGTGTTTAATGAATAAGTGTAGTTTAAAATTTTTAAATTTTAATAATAATTTTTTAAAAAAGATAAAAATTATGATAAAAAAATATAATTTAATTTAAGATAAAATAGAAATCAAACTCATCCTTATTCAACCAACACAATTCATATATGTGATGCACTGAAGTTGAAATGAAAATTTTTTTTATCTAAAATAGAGAGCCAAACAAAAATCAAGTTAATAATGTGTTTGGATTATAAGTTTATTTTATTTTATATTCAAGTAAAAAAAAATAAAACATTTGGTACCTTCTATATTGTATTATTATATTATTCTATTTGAACAGTACCATTCACTTAAAATATTATTTATCATTTTTTTAATTTATTTTTATCAATCACATCATTAGAATAACTATTCCATCACGTATATTTTTATCAATCACATCAAGTATATTTTCTCATTCTCTCACTATACACATTAGAATAACTATTCCAAATGTAAATAGTACTTCTATAATGGTTAAATGGAACATCTAAATATATATTTCAAAACATCTCTCACATTGGAATATATTACAAAGTGAGTATGTGATCCCAACGTACTTTTGTTTTTTCTTTTTTTAAATTAATCACATAAGCAAGATTGATCGTAAAGACCTTTAAAAAGAGGATCCATAAGTACTTTATGTTAAACATTTAAGTGCATTCAAATATTTTTATTGTTTCACAATAATTTATGTCCAAATTCAAATTTTCACTTTTTAAAATTTCGTATTACACTTATTCTTTTACTTTTACACCGTTGAAATGTTATTTTTAACAAAACTATTCAAACACATTTAATTTGAATACACAATTCAAATTTTATTTGAATGGAAACACTCAATTTAAATGAACAATTGAATGCAATTAATGATCCAGACACTTAGTTAGGCTCGGTTTTAAAATATTAAGATTAGGTTATGTAAGTTTTTTTTAATGTAATTTTGATTGGATTTAATTAGTAGTCTTGATATAGCAAGCACCTTCCTTCGTGTAGATAAATAAAGGGATAAAGGGAGTTGTTTTACGATAAATTATTCTGTCGTCATTGCACGTTTCTAGATAAAAATACAGTCAACATCACATCAAATAAACGAGTAATCACAATTGATAATACTTATTACAATTATTACGATTAAATAAAACATGACATTTCTCTTAATAAGATTTTTTTCCCCAAAATATATACCCCTATTCTCGTAATGTGAATCTTTCTCCACTACTATATGGATAATGATTTCAATGACCATAAGGTGACTTCTTATATGTATCTTAAATGATGTAAATTTGTCACTTATTAATATAGAATCTCATATCTTATAATTGATAAGTTTGACAATTGTAATATTTTATTTAATATCTTATAATTATTAGGTAATTTATATGTAATTTAAAAAAAATCTTGGAACAATTATAGACTTTTTATAATTATTAATGTAAATAGTAAGTATGATTAAAAAATGTTGCAATGTAATTAAGTAGTTGTTACATCAACTAAAAAAAGTTACATATAAATCCTACAGTTGGATGACAAAATATTCATATATATAATATATATATATATATATATATAAAAGACTGCCTCTAGGTTTATATACTATAAATTTCTCTCATACATAAGACAAATAGTCGAGAGAGCGGTAACGAATACAATGTTCTTTTTTTTATTTTTTTTTTAGGGCAGTAGTATCGAACACAATTGGATTTCATTGATGCTGGCTACCCACAAATGAGACCTACATAATTTATATACAAAGAACTAACTAGATCTAAGGGTCCGTTCAGTGAATGAGTTTGAGTTAGAAATTTTAAGTTTCAATAATAATTTTTGTTGACTTTTCAGAAAAGACAAAAAACTTTTTCAAAAAAGACAAAAAACTTTTTCAGAAAAAGATAAAAATTTTGAGTTTGAACTTATAAACCAAATGAGGCATAAATGTATGCTTATGAGATTAATACAATTAGGATTTGTGTGGCAGAGCTTTTGTGTTTGTTTTTAGTCAATAAAAGAGAGAAGCAAGTATATGTTTGGGAAGCAGATTTTAAAAAAGAATTTTTAAAATCAAAATGACTTTGAAGTTTATAATATCTAACTTAAATTATGATTCAAGTTTCAAAGTCTATTTACAAGAACTTTTTTCATAAGTAATCTTTTTTAGCTTTAATAGGAAGCTCTTCTGGAGACTAAAAAAGCTATTTCGACAGATCATCCAAACACGTTTAAAAACAGCTTTTAGACTGAAGATACCAAAAAATAATGTCTAAAAAGTTATGTCAAACATACCTTTATCATGATTAAATTCTAGACATATGTACATGTGTGCGTAGATATGCAAGTAAAGAATAACATTAATTAACATTAGTCATGAGCACTCTGTTCTTTTATGAAAGGAAGGTATACTACATCGGGACTTCGGGAGCATTTAGGGTTATGGTAGAAAAAAATAGTTTATCTTTCTTATTAATAAACAAGGTATAATTTTGAAATGTAATTTTCATTTAATCAAGTTTAAATATTTAATTGTTATAATCTTTTTTATCTATCTTAAAATTTTTTAGATAGAATTGTTATGAAATCTATTCACAAGCCAAATAGAGAATTTATTCTTAATTAATCCAAATGTAATTCCCCGAAATTCAGTTGTTGCCTCCATGGAAAATAGTCGTTATTTAAGATTGATTAATATCCAACAAAATGGATGCAAATAATTCCGTTTAGTCCATATAATTAGTTATTTTTATGGCCAATGCCAACTAGCTGGTAAAATCATTATATTTGTATATGTAAATGTTGATAGGCAATATATATATATATATTTGTTTCTCGTGTCTAAGGAATGTTAAAGCCAGCAAAATTAGGGGGAGTTTGGTGAAGTAATTTGAGTTGAGATTTTTAAGTTGGAATAGTAAATTTTTTTGAATTTTCAGAAAAGACAAAAAACTTTTTGGGAAAAAGACAAACTTTTTGGAAAAAAGACAAAAAAAAGTTTGAGTTGAGTTGGTTAAATTGGTTCACCAAATGAGCCCTTAATGACGACTTGAAAATAGACAAAGATTTGGCCGGTGGAATGTGACCTACCTAGCTATATAGTCTACATGAATTTATATCTGCGTTCGCAAAAAAATTCAGTCACGTTCAAAGACACTCATTCCATGAACAAAAATTAATGTTTGTTCACCGCGTCTTGCTTTTTCAACGAAGCTAGATTGCCATCTTCAAGGTCGTCACGCGTAACACCTACTTACTTCAAGACTAGTTGGTTCACGTCACTTAGAAGTCTGTCTGCTTGATTTGATGAGTTAGGAATTAAAACCTTAGCTTTACGTAAAGCAAACAGGGTGCTTCAAGAGGATAGGGTGGAATTGACCCCAGCATGCTAATCCAAGTCAGAAGACCGAGTCCCAGAACTCCTTCCCCCTCCAGTTTACAAATTAATATTTACAAATTAATAAGGTAGACGTATGCTTTTAACATAGTCAATTCCTTCTAAGAATTCTTCTTCTTCTTCTTCCTCTTCTTTTTTCTTTTTCTTTTTTATAATAATAAGATCCTTTAAAGTAAATATGATTGCAATTTGTTAAACCGTAATATTAACGGCAATTTTTTATTTTTATTTTTTGGGAAACAACGGTAACTTGAAATACAACGAGTCGTTCACCCTACATTGTATTCATTCACGACATAATTGCAAATTACACTGTGACTTCGGAAATTATGGCTTTGTTTGCCTCATTATTTCATTTCAACTCAAACTATACTTTTTTTTGTCTTTTTCCCAAAAAGTTTTTGTCTTTTTCCAAAAAGTTTTTTATCTTTTCTGAAAATTCAAAAAAATTTACTATTACAACTAAAACATTTCAACTCAAACTAATCAATCAAACGGACCCTATAACGACTTATTTTGACAGTTACAGCCCAAAGCAATCATAACTGTGATGAATATATATATATATATATATATATCACATAGGTCGTCAGCTTATAACTCATTTTCTTAATAACGCATCCATGTTGTATTTATAGTCTATATATTATAATATGCCAAATCCAAGTAGGTCCTGTAAGACAAAAGTTTAAGGTGTTATAAATTGCCTGATCAAACGAATTTTGTTTTCATAACTACCTTTTTCTTGGGAGAAACACATTCCATATGGTAAAAGCTAAGAAAGATGATTGTAACAGAAGTCCAAGATAATATAATATATATATATATATATGTACATAGAGAGAGAGAGAGAGAGATAGCGTGAGTGAGATCAAACATTACATGCAAACATTTTTACCATCACACGATTCACAAATTACACAGGAGTTCTCCAAAACAAATGCCGTTTCCCAAAACTGGAGACCTCTCTTACAAACATAGAACCATGCTAAATATCCATGCCTACTGCCCTTAAAAACCAATAATAAAAATAAAAATATTTCAAAAGGAAGGAAACCCAGTATGCTAATAATTATACAGCTTCCATATCAATCTCCTAATAAAGAAAACATATCCAACAACATTAATAATAATTAATACGCACCCACATAATTATAATATTAATCCAAATCAACCCTAATAATAATAATAATTTAAAAACCAAACTAAAAGTCCTTAATTTGCGTAGCCACGGCGGAGAGAGAGTGCTTCATTTCACAGGACAGTTTCAGAATCTCGCTTAGATCCACGGGTCGGGTCGGGTCTTCAGTCCACTCGAAACTCCTCACCAGCTCGGCCACCCAGCGCGTGACCGTCACGAGCCCGAGGTTCTTCCCTGGGCAGACGCGCCGGCCCGACCCGAATGGAGCCAACCGGAGGTCCGACCCACGGACGTCCACGTCAGCAGCGAGAAACCTCTCGGGTCTGAAGGCCAGCGGGTCCTCCCACACGTGGGGGTCGTGGGTTATGGCCCACATGTTGACCATGGCAGTGGTCTCCGCCGGGATCACCATCCCGTTGCTGAGCTGGACGTCAGACGTGGACAGGCGGGCCCACGAGAGCAGCGGCCCCGGCGGGTGCACCCTCAGCGTCTCCTTCACCACCGCCTGGAGGTACGGGAGCTTCGCCAGCTCAGCGTCCGTCACCACGGCTCGGTCACCCGCGGCGGAGTCTATCTCTCCCCGGAGCTTCTCTTGCTTCTCCGGATTCAGAATCAACTCCGCCATCACCCACTCCGTCAGCAGCGCCGTCGTGTCAGTTCCTCTGAATATCATCTCCTGAACGAGTCAACTCAGTGAGGCAACTCACTTCAGCAACAAAGAAACAAAAACAAATATATTCCAAAAAAGACAAAAAAAAAAAAAAAGAGAAAAAGAAAAAATATGACGTACCCACAAAACAGCGATCATGTCATCGTCTTGAAGTTTCTCGTCGCCATCCAAAGAGAGCAGAACATCAACGAAATCGCCATGGTCAGGATTAGTATTGCTTTTCTCGTTATCATGACTGAGTCGGTGCTGTTCAATGATGCCCAGGACGAATTTCCTGACTCGGGGGACGAGTTTCGCGCATCGCTCGTTTATACGAAACGGATCGTAGATAAAACTCAGCCATGGAAGATAATCGGACCAGTTGAAAGCGCCCAAGAGCTCGAACCCTTCTCTAACCATGTCCTTGAGCTCCTCGAGCTCCTCGCTATCGTGCGCCGGCTCGTATCTTTTGCCGAAAACGCTCGACATGATGTTGTTCAGCGACGCCGCCTGGAGGTGGTTTCTCAGGGAGACGAAACCGAGGAGTTTCTGCTCCGTCGAAACGTTTCGCAGCATGGCAGCGCATTCTATCTGGCGGCCGCCTTCGTGGGCTAGAATGCGCCGGGGAGAGAAGAGATGCGAGGAGGCTATTCTCCGTAAGAGCCGCCAGTAGGTTCCATTCGGCGCGAAGCCGATGGCTCGGGCGAACATCAGGCTCTTAGCCGACTGCTTGAGCGGCCTGTCCGCGAAGTGCGGGGAGGTGAGGATTTCCCTGGCGGTGTGGGGATCGGAGGCGACGACGAGAGGGGTCGAGCCGAGGCTGAGAGCCATGAGTTGAGTCTCGGCTCGGCCCCAAGCCATGGAAGCCAAGGCCCGGTGAGCCAAGCCGCGGCTGAGGGTGAAGAGGCTCCCGAACACCGGAAGCCCCCTGGGCCCGCTGATGGCGGTTGGGCCTCTCCGGTTCCTCCCGTCCTTCCATGCAACGCCCCCGGCTGAGAAGGCCCACGTGAGAAGCCCAAACGACACCAAACCCAGGCTCAGATAGAGCAAAACGTAGCCGTCGAAAAGGGTCTCGGTGCCGAAAAACGCCGGTAGGGTAAACACCCACCAGCTCGTGTCTTTGGTGACGAGAGCAGTAGCACTCATCTCCATTTTTCTTTTCTAGAGAGAGAGAGAGGGAGGGTGGGAGAGATAGAAAGAGAGGGAGAGAGAGAGAGTTTGGTTTTGGGTTTTTTTTTTTGTTTTGTTTTTTCGGTAGTTGGTGAAGGGCAAGAGAGCTGTGTTGGGGGAGAGAGATATATAAAGAGAAAGGCAAATTGGGTGTTTCTAATATATGCATATATGTGTATATATATATAGCTCTGTTTGATTCACTGTTTCAACTCAAATTTTTTATCTTAATTTTTATCTATTTTTAAAAAATATTTTATTTTTTTTGAAAATTTTTTTTATCTTTTCTGAAAAGTCAATAAAAATTACTATTGAAATTTAAAATTTCCAACTCAAATTGATAAACCAAAATGACCTTCTAATAGATTTAAATAAATATGAACAGGGATTATGTGAAATTAATATTCTATTCCTTACACCTGGGATTTGTACATATATTGCTTAATTATAAATAACGAGAAAATTTTGTAACAAAAATAAATAAAAAAACTATATGTATAAATAAAAATATATTAAAATTAGATGGGGAGAATTCATGTGGCGAGAGGAAGAGGTACAATTATGATTTGCATGAGAGAGTGGGAGAGAGAGTAAGAGATGTGTGGTTGGGGCGCGATGAGGGGCGTCATGGAAGCTCCTGAGATGGAGAAAGGCGTATGTAAATATGATCTTGAAATTAGAATAGCATTAAATGAGAACATAGATTTTTGAGGCTCAAAACGGCAAACGGATTTCCCATTTATATATTTTTAATATAATTGTTATTACTATTGTCTAGATATAAAGACAGACATGTTATTTTCCACCAAAAAAAAAAAAAAAAAACAGAGAGAGAAACGACAGAGATATATATATATATATATATATTAACGCTTGGGGTTCAAGTAATGCGTTGAGTACTGTGACGGTTTGAATTGAATGTGAAATAAAGGAGCAGAGATATGAAAGCGGCTCAGGGCTGCTGATCATTTGAGAGAGACTTGTGAGAGATCTATTTGATGATGCTTCATTTCCAACTTTATAATTAATTAATTAATTAATTAATATTATTGTTGTTAAATATAATCTTAACAGTCGCACATAAAAGAAAAAAGATAAAAGAAAAAAGAAAAAAGAAAAAGAAACTCATGTTTTGCCTAATTTGTCTCCTTTATTTTGGGATCAATGTAACCTAATATTATTAATGGAATTTTGATTAGGCGTGCTTGTCTTAAATAATATATGAGGGATGACATGTATGAATATAATTCCGTTATTATGTTGTTACATGTTTGTTGACATGCTTTCTTTCATGTGAATATTCAAACGATAATATTACATTTTAGAATAGTGATGATTAAACAAAGTAATAATCTCACCCACAGAATGTACAAACATTCAAGAAGTAAATTTTTATGTCAGTCTTGTTTTTTCGCACCCCCTACTTCTTTAATTTCCCGTAAAGTTAATTGCTGTTTATGTAGTGCACTCTTGTATTTGTTGTCGGAATGCTAAATTTATCTTCGTTTTTGTTTAGAAATTATTGATTCTTTACTTTATACCCAAACAGAAGATAATATTAAAGACCATCTCTAATATATGATACATGAGTACATTTGAATCTGAAAAACAGTCTATTTTTAGCTTGGATCTCGAAAAAATGAATTAAACCGTCTGTTGGGTGCATCTATAGATTAAAAAAAAAAAACTCGAAATAAGGGTCCAAATAAATGGTATTTGAGGTGAATTCTTGAGTCTGATAATTGGTTACTTATAAAAGAGTTGATTGTATATTTCCCATCAATTGTAACTTTCGGGAGAAATTATTATGTCACTTGTACGACAATATATATTCATGTCAATACATATTTGTAATAAATATGTGTGAAAATAGAATTATACTTTATTATGCTCTAGTGTATAATAAAGTATTATAACCAACTCCAGTATTCATAAAACAATTACAATATTCTAACCAATAAAATGTATTTTATTGTTTATTTTGTAACTCGCATCAATGGAAACATATGGTTCCGAGGCTAACAAGAAGCATTTTTGCCTTTGCGTTCATCGAACTTGAAAATGGTTGTTAATATTTATTATAGTCTATAAAACTGGAGTTTATAATCAGGATCAGTTTACAATTCTCCAGGATTGAAATCCACTTTTCTTGATTTAGTACTATTGTTATTTTTCTTCGTAGGAGTTGGAGAGTTCTGATTTTCTATTTACCCACGATTGTTCAATTATATATTATTTAAAAAAAAAAAAAAAACAAAGCATTTTACATGAGCTGATAATTCATTCTTAATTTATTTTGATGATTGAACATAATGAGTGAAGTATTTTTTTTTTATTTTTTAAAGGAAAATGAATGTAGTGAATTTAACTAATCAAACCCTAACTGGCATATATATATATATATATATATATAAATCCATCAACCAGAACTAATGAAACTTTAATCTCAAAATAAAAACAATAGCTCTAAATCTAATTAATACTCGAATTCCTATAGAAATCCAACTATGTACTACTCAAACCATAGAACTGCTACCGAATAGCAAAAGACTCCTCCTCTTATGGTTATGAGCTACTTCGGTTTTAGTTCAAGAAATAATAATATAAAGAAAAAGAAAAAGAAGAAAGGAAAAAAAAAAAAAAGAAAAAAAAAAGGGAAGTAAACTGATTTGCAGTAGAGTTGCAGATTTTATTGGTGGGCTGGGTGGTTTTTGTAAAGACTGTAATGCCTTAGCCCTTAAGCATGGAGATGGGATGTCGTTTTCCTCACCACAAATATATATATATATAATTATATATATATATATTTCTTTTGAATTTAGGATAGAAATTCTAATTATATATTTTTTAGTGAAGTTATGTATGATATTATTATCGAATGATGTCTACAATCACGTTTTTCTAACCACATTATGTGAGTCATTAAGCGGCCATTTGGACGACCAGTTTTAAAAGCAAATGCAGTACTACCCTCATTCAATCCTGACTATTGATTGAAATCTTAACTACCTAAAGTGAAATATCAATGGCCTATATATATATATATATAATTTTTATGATAATAAATATGTTGGTGTTGATGGTCATGATTGTGAGAACATTTTTTTTTATTTTTTAAATCACTATAGAATTTATATCAGAATAAAGGTAAATTTTTGGGGACCAGTATTTGTCATTTAAGAACAAAAACTCAAATGATATTTGAATGGTCAATTTCCAATTCTTTCTAACAAAAGCATATTTTCAAATAGAAATTTTACAAAATTTTCCAAATGGTTACTTCATTCTCTCTAAGATTAATTTTAACAATAATACTTCTGATTAATTTTTTATTTCAAACGTAGCATAATCCCTAAGTTTAAAATTTTATAACAATTTAATTTCAATACTTACTCTTATTTTTTATTTCAATAACAGTACATGTAAAAATTTTTATTTCAAATCTAACACTACTTTTCAATATTTTCTTTTGTAGTATTGTCACATTAAATTTTTTGGATCTCACTTGGTCAAATTATCAAAAATGTCCAAAAGTTTTCGGCTTAAAACCCTTCCCTAGTAATGATAACAAGTATAGTAATTCTGATAATTACCACGTTCATCAGTGTCCTAGACAATATTAATTAGTGCGACACTCGGACTAGAACTCATTATGGACGATTTTCACATGGTTTTCCTGAAAGATTGTAAAAACGTTCAAGATAATTCCATTAACTTTTCCTCCGGTTTATAAAGTTATCTAGGGAACCAGATGGATCTGCATAAATCAAGCTCAAATAGTTAATAATTATTATGATTAATCCCATAATCAAACAAATATATAATTATTAGTTTTGATTTCGGGCCAGGATCATGATTAGGGATCAAAACTGCCCAATCATATTATGTGCATATATTTCTGAAAAACTCTTTGTTTAAAAGGCACGTGCCAATTGATAGAACCAATTGTCATGTAATGTGACTCTTTATAATGTGTATTCATAGTTAGATTTATTTGTAGTTTCCGTTGGCACCTCTCTAATTACCTCGTTATCTATTAGTACAACTAACAAGTCAAGAGACTACTTATTTATGAATAAATCATTTATAAAATTACCTCTTTGTTTATTAGTACAGTTAACACGTCAAGAGACTACCTATTTATGAATAAATCATGAATGAAGATTTGAGAATTTATTTAATATATTTAAGGACTAGTTTGATTAGGTTATAGCATTTGAAAAAGTTGCTATTAGTTGTGCCAAAGGAAAAACTGTTGTGGAAAAAGTTAGCCGTGAGAATTTAATATTCAATTTTAAGGGTTTAGTTTGATTTTGTTGTAGCAATTGAAAAGGCTGCTCAAATTATGCTGAAGAAAAAAACTGTCGTGGAAAAAATTAGCTGAGTATTTGATAAAGTGTAGTTTTTAAAGTGCTGTTAATTTGGAAAATTGTAAAATAATATTCAATAAACTTGTAAGATGAATTGTTTTGTGCACGAAAAATGATCCAAAAAAAAAAATCTGATAAAAGAAATTATTTATTAATTAAGAGTTCTCACACTTGGTTGGTTACATACATTTTTCCAATTCTTATTTAAACACTTAGAATAATTTATTCACATCTATTGTTTTGCATATATCATAACGCCATGGGGGAGGGGATGAAGTTCCCGGTAGTTGAGGGGGTGCTTGCAGTCGAGGGACGTAGGCGCGCTCGTTCCCATCGACGGTATCCGGAGGACTTGCGTGTTGTCACGAGATCCGGGCGGGCGCTACTTACCATTGTTGCGATCGAATGAGGGCTGCACGTCATTGCAAGATCTGGTAGGCCAGGGGCCGAGGCTGTTTGCGGCCGCGAGATCAAGGTCATAATTAAGGTCTATTTATAAATTGACCATTTAGTGTTAGGTCTTCTATTCTTAAACTGAACAACTAATAAGTTTTCAATAGATCAGGGCTTGTACATTAGAGAATTAATATCTATCAACGTCCAGTTCAATGCCCTTCACACCATTGCTTTTCAATTTTGCAATCACCATTTTTATAACCCAAGATAAAGTCATCTCACTAGTTAATAAATAAACTTGCACCATGGTCTTATCAAAATAAAGTGCCAAACTTTATTAATTGATTGTTAACTGTTCTTATTGTGAACTCTTACGCCTACATATGGTTAAAGCAACCGTTCGGTATTTAAACCTTATGATATATTACATACAATTATAATGAATTAATAAACTAAATTTATAAACAAATAAAACTCAATTGTACAAACTTTTTTTTTATTAAGATAATTTCATAATAGAAGAAATGATAAAAATAGATCAAATATGTCTCCTTATCATGTATAAAAAGACAAAAGTACTCATCAACAGTGCTTTCATCCTTCTTTCTAAACTGTTAAATGACAATTCAATTATCATCATGTAATCGTATGACGGTTCGGTAACCGCCATGTAGAATTATTATTTTTTAAATTACGTCTATTTATGCTCGCAAACAAGTAAGTGCTTTAAAGGCATCGATCCCAACGATAAACGCAATCTTACTTTTTTGCTCGAGGCCTGTATCCCCTTGTCATTGTGTTTTTGGTCATTCCTTTGAGCTACAGGAAAGGCGAATCCATGAAGATAAGAATGGCAGAGTAAAGCAGGGACCCATGTCAAATATGTGAGTACAATGATCGGTGGCTCAATCAAATGACTTTTCTTCAGTTATTCGATCGACACTCTATAATTAAGAGAATAGAGCTCAACATATGCAAGACATCAAATGACGTAATATGGAAAGAACACAAGACTGCTAGATTGTATTGCTCAAAAACATAACACTGTAGTTTTATATTTATTTATTACTTGTTTCTTATTATTTATTTATTTTTTTTCAATTAAGGGAAGATTGATTTTTTTTATATTTTTTAATTAACCTATGTAAACCTCTTTTAATGTATTATTTTGTTTATCGATTGGAATAAGAAACCTGGCTTTCTCTCTTGTTGGTTCTTGATTTTCTACAAACACAACTCATCATTTTATTATCATGATTTCAAAGTCGGTCAATATTTGTTCAACTGTTACCATATTCTCTTCTTTTGCTGTCATATTCATGGGCATCTTCAACTTCAGAAAACTTCATCAAATGTGTTTCAATCAACTCCAAAGTTTCAGTTCCAGTCATAACCACTCTTTTCACCCCAAACGATTCTTTATACTCTTCTATTCTACAATCTGTAGTGTCAAATCTCAAGTTCTTAGAGCCTGCAGTTCTGAAACCGAGTCCATTTTCACCCCTATGCATGATTCCCACGTGCAAGCCGCTGTTATTTGCTCAAAACAGCTAGGGTTTCATCTCAGAGTTAGAAGCGGAGGCCATGACTACGAAGGCCTCTCGTACGTGTCCCAAATCGAAAGCCCTTTCGTTGTCATAGACCCTGTCAATCTTTGGTTAGTCGAAATTGACATAAAAGACAGCACTGCATGGGTTCAAGCTGGAGCTAAAAACGGCGAAGTTTACTATAGGATTGCTCAGAAAAGCAAAGTCCTAGGTTTCCCTGCAGGAATTTGGGTGACTGTAGGCATTGGCGGGCACATCACTGGAGGAGCCAATGGTTTGTTGCTGCAAAAATACGCTTAATTAGCTGCGGACAACGTAGTTGATGCTCAAATTGTTAATGTTAATGGAAGAATTCTGCATAGAAAATCGATGGGAGAAGTCTGGCAGTGCATGATCATGAGGGAGACCAGATTTGACAAAAACATTGGAGTTTGAGAATCTGACTGTAAATGGAACAACAAATTAACAATCCTATTTGGCTCAAGGAAGGAATTCTAGATGTTAAGAACTGTCAATTTCCTCCATCTCAAATTCAGCTCTGCAATGTCAAATAATGCAAAAACGAGTTAAACATGGGTCCAGAACAGGAGCAAAAAGTATATCTGTCAAGCTTTTTTTTAAGTAAAGCGGAGGCAATATGGAAAAGTGTTCCCACAGAACTCAAAGAACACGCTGGCGCAGAACTGCTTTGAATATGGTCTTGGTTAAGCGAGAAGCTTTTTCTTCCGATCCACCAATGCAATGGGAAACTATAGAAACGTAATATCTTCCGAGTAAAATCATCTGATTACATATTTACCGAATACTCTCCAAAGCCAAGCAGAAATGCATATAAAATTCTTTATCAGGACAAAAGAAAAAAGAGGGAAAAGAAAATAAAAACTTACACAAAAACTGAAAACAGGAGCACCAAAATTTATTGTTTATAACCTTGGTTTAATATTTACTCATGCAAATTCCAAACAAGAAACTCATCCTTGTATCTCTATCTGTCTTTAATATTCTTCAGCAACATGAAGTGGAAGTCAGGGATCACGGACAAATGAGCAGCCTGGTAGGCTTTAAAACCACCATCCACTGCTCAAACCTATTTAAGGTCGATTGTGCCTAATGAATAGAAGTGAAAAATCAGTCTTGTTCCGATACCAATCGGTTCTGTACTGCCAGTCCCAACTTACTGAGAGTTTGGATTCGGAATGTGCTATTCCATATACGATATATGATCATTTTGCACAACTCTACAACATAAACGAAAATATTCAATTCCAGACTTTGACTCCATTTCTTTTCTTCAGTACAAATAAGGTAATTTTACTTCTATATTTCTCCACAAATATTTGGTGACTCTGTGTTAGGGTGGAGTTTACTATATAGTTTTTATTTTTTATTTTTTTTTTGGGGTCCCCTCGGCTATTTAGAACCAATTGCAAAGCGCACCTTAACTGAATTGGACGAATCGTTCTTTATTAAACCAACTGGAATAACATACTCTAGAACAATGTAAACGCCCTGACCTCTAATTGCCTTAAATATAAGCCAATTCCACATTCAGGCTAAAATTGTTCAACAAGTGATTTTTGGTTATCTAAAATCAAAACCAAAATGGGCTTTAAGAGCTGTAGATTTGACATTAGCATCAGCACTAAATTTAACAATCTGCGGTGCAAATACTATTGAATCTCTATGGATCACCTTTCTAATATATTCTCAAAGATAAGTAGTAGAAAATTTCAACTTTCAGCCACATTAGCATAATTTTCCCATTGCAAAAACATGTTTAAATCACTCCAGATGGGTCAAAGAAAAGTATCCCAGTCAAAGCATTTCCTGAACAAAAAGGATGAAATATGATAAAAAGTATTACCATAGACCTTGAGAACACTGGTAAGGTTAAAATTGCAATCATTTGAAGAAAGAGAAAGGAAAAAGCAAAGAGTTTCACTATGACAAATACACATGAGCATATGGTGTTTATATCCTTGATACAAAGAATGACATAATTGCACCAAAACAACACAAGGAAACTACAGAAACTAAATATCAAAGCAGGGAAAAATCAATGTTTAGTCAGAGTAATCTATTTTCATCTTCATCTTCCAAGAAATGAAACAAAACTTTATGATTCCATCTGCACTGTGTTTTCAATTAGTTCCTTTACAAGAATGATGAGCAGATTTATTATGATAATACGAATTAAAAGGAGGGATATAAATAAACTGTGTTGAGCAAGTCCACACAATATATGTATAACTATTGGCAATTTAAACCAACTTAATTGAGGGAAAAAAAAAAACTAGTTTCTATTAGGAAACAACAAGTCTGATCTTAACAACACAAACACTAGTTCCGAAACAACTTACACTATTGAGTGAGTGGTTCTCACAAAGAAACTGGCATACAAGTATTGAACAATGACAGCCTATACAAGAACGATTCGTGCATCCAATAAACCATGTCCGACCACAGAACTTCTCCGGAGAAATCCCCATTATCCGTATCCTGCTTCACTTCAAATTCCGCACACCATACTCCCATTGTTCCCAACCCGACAATTACCAACCTCCCTCCCACATTCAGCGTCTGAAGCACCAGAAGGTCATTCGGAAACCCTCCATTCACCAGTTTGAACTCTTTCCAAAGCCCAACTCTTTCATTGAAGCCTTTTAAGGTCCTAATATCACCATTACAGCAACACAACACCCCATTCACCTCACATATTTGTGCAAACCCCGGCAGTTCCAGACTATTCACCTCCCATGTCTTCGTCCCCGGGTCGAACCTCAGCTCTACTCCCTCCACCACCCAAACGCAAACTTTACCACCCTTAACCCCACATCCCAGAACCACTTTGTCGTAGACAGTAAGCTCGGGGCTAGGAAGGGCCTCCCAGCGACCAGCCACCGTGTCGAACACGTCGGCCCATGAGCCTTTCGCTGTTAGCGATCCGAACACGTAAATCTTGGCGTCCAGAACTACCGTCCTCAGGCCGAATTTTTGGCAGGTTGGGATGTTCGGACCACGCTCCCATGTGTGAAACCGGCAGTCAAAAATCCAAACCTTGGTTGTATTTTTGTGGCCGATTTCGTCACTGAGGAGGTAGATCTTGGGCCCCACGACGGCGTGCTTGTACAATTGTAGGCAGTCATTGGGGTTTCCTGCGACAGGGGCCATGGTGAAATTGCCCGCTGCGGAGTTTGGATTGGGTCGTCGGTAGAGCGTGAACCAACGCGCCGGCCGGAAGTCTAGAATTCCGATTCGGAAGTAGAGAAGGTGTTCGGTGCAGTTGAGGGCTGATCGGGCGGCGAAGAACTCAGGGGAGGAGAGGAGGGATCTTATGGGCTTCGACACCGCCGCCAGGACAGGGTGGTACTGTCTTGGGACTCGAGCCAGACATTGCAAAGCGACGTCGTTTGGAAGCGACGGGATGAGGATCTCCGACGGAGTCTCGGTGGAGGTGGTGGACATGACGTTTGCTAATGAGATTCTCGTCGGAAGAGAACAAAAGAAGTGAGCAGAAAACTAGTTTGACTTTGGCCAGTGAGCCGCTGCTCTGTAAGGTTCTTGGTTTGCGAGGTCATGTTAACCGGTTTTTAAAGAAAGAAAAAAAAAAAAAAACAAAAAGAAATGTTAAGGGTAGGTCAACGGTAGAATTCATTTTATATATTATGGGTTTGTTTGGTTGGTTAGTTTGAGTTGAAATATTTTAGTTGTAATAGTGGGGGTGTTTGGTTCGTTAGTTTGAGTTGAAATATTTTAGTTGTAATAGTAAATTTTTTTGAATTTTCAGAAAAGACAAAAAACTTTTTGGGAAAAAAATAAAAACTTTTTGAGAAAAAGACAAAAAAAAGTACAGTTTGAGTTGAAATGAATCGATTGCCAAACACCCCCTGAAATTTTCAGAAAAGACAAAAAATTTTTTGGGAAAAAAACAAAAACTTTTTGGAAAAAAAACAAAAAAAAGTACAGTTTGAGTTGAAATGAAATTAGCTACCAAACACCCCCTATATAATTATATAATCTATTTTTAAATTATTTTAATGTAATCAAGGGTGAGATATATCAATAAGAATTATTTTTAAACTGTTTAGATATAATCAAACAATTAAAATATTACTTATATATAATGATTTTAATGTACATTATCTCATAGTAATATAACCTTAAAAAATGACAATAAAAAAAGAAGAAAAAAAAACGCAACCTTCACCGATGGACGGGTGGTGGTTGGGCTCCTCATTGAGAACTTGATATCGGTCGGGGGGGTCCATCGTCGAGATCAGGGGGTCACCGAGGTTAGGAGTGGCTGGTCTTCATGGGTTAGGGGGAGGGGGACCTAGGTCGCAAGCTGGTGCTAGGTTTATGACTTAAGCTCTGTTTGGTTCACCAGATTGAGTTGGAAATTTTAAGTTTTAATAGTAATTTTTATTGACTTTTCAAAAAAGACAAAAAACTTTTTCAGAAAAGACAAAAAATTTTTTCAGAAAAAGACAAAAACTGAGATGAAAAGTTTGAGTTAAAATGGTGAACTAAACGTTCCCTTAGAAACTTATTTGTTAAGTTTAGGACTCAACTTTTTTTATAGTGCTTATGAGTTGAGAGTTATGTTTAAAGGATGGTTGTCTGTAAAAATTAAAAAAAAAATTTAAAGGATGGTTACGTAATAACCTACGTTTGTTTTTAAAACTTCAATGCTTGTTCAAAATTAAAAATAAGTGACAATAAATCAACTTAAAAAAAAAAAAACTTAGCTTTGCAATTTTTTTTCCTTTCGTTTTTTTAATTGAGTAAACTAGAATGTTTGGTTATCAAAATACTACTGAATCACTATGGATTTAGCTCCGGGAATTCCCAACGATAAGAACTAGCAAATTTCAACCTTTCAGACAGTTTTCATTATGCCAAAAAAATAATTATTGAAATCACTTCATTGCTCAAGAAAGTATACATGTCGAAGCTTTTCCTCGACGAAGAGAAAGAAATATGAAAAATATACACTGCCATATATAGATGTTGAGAACGTTGGCAAATTGCAATCTTTTGAAGGAAGAAAAAGAAAAAACAAAAAGTTTCACCATGCCAAAATGCACATGTGCATGGTGTCTACATCCTTGTTACAAAGAACGATAGAATTACACCAAAACACAAGAGAACTGCAGAAACAAAATATCGAAGCGGGAAAATAAACAATGTTTAGGCAAAATACTACAACTTTTATCTTCCAATAAATGAAACAAAACTTTATGGTTACATATGCACTATTTCGCATTTAATTCCTTTAAAAGAATTATGATAACACTAACTAAAAGCAAATATTACAAAGGGGAAAATATAGTAATGTGTTGAGCAAGTCCTCACCAAAGCAAGATTTTCGGTTCAAAAAACAATGACTTCAGACTATTGAGAGAGTGATTCTCACAAAGAAACGGGAATACAAGTATTGAACGAGGACGCCCTATCAAACAACCATGCGCGCATCGAAAAAACCATCAGCGACCACAAAACTTCTCCCCGGAAATCCCCGGCCGTATCCTTCTTCACTTCAATTTCCACACACCAAACTCCCATTCTTCCTTCCAATTCTGAACTTCCTTGCTCATCCCGCAAAACTCCCATAATTACCAACCTCCCTCCCACACTGGCCATCCAATAGACCAACAACCGATTCGGATTCAAACTCGCATTCGAAAACCCTCCGTTCTCAAGCTTCAGCTGTTTCCAAACCCCACCTTCTTCATCAAAGCCTTTAAAAGTGTTAATATGATCATCATAGCAGCACAACACCCCATTCACATCGCATATATGCGAAAACCAAGGCATTCCCAATCTAAACACCTCCCACGTCTTCGTCACGGGGTCGAACCTGAGCTCTTCTCCATTCACCCAAACGCAAACCTTACCACCTCTGATCCCACATCCCGCAACCGATTTGTTGTAGACCTTTAGCTCGGGGCTAGGAAGCGCCTCCCAGCTTCCGGTCACCGTGTCGAACACGTCGGCCCATGAGCCCTCCGTTGTCACGTGTCCGAAAACGTAAATCATGCCGTCATGAACCACCGCTCTGGCGCCGAACTTTCTCGCCGGTGGCATGCTCGGACCTCGCTCCCACTTGTGGAAGCGGCAGTCAAAAATCCAAACCTCGGCTGAATTGTTGCGGCCAAGTCTGCCACCGAGGACGTATATTTTGGGCCCCTCGGCGACGTACTCGGACCAATCTAGGCGGTCATTGGGAGTTCCACGGACCGGGGCCATGATGATATTGCCGGTTACGGAGTTATCGTTTGGTCGTCGATAGAGCGTGAACCAACGCGCCGGCTGGAAGTTTAGGCTTCGGATTCTGAAGTAAAGAAGGTGTTCGGTGCAGTTGAGGGCTGATCGGACGGCGAAGAACTCGGGGGAGGAGACGAGGGATCGGATGGGCTTCGACACCGCCGAGAGGACAGGGTGGTACTGTCTCGGGACACGAGCTAGACATTGCAAAGCGACGTCGTTTGGAAGTGAGGGGATGAGGATCTCCGACGTCTTCTCGGTGGCCGTGGTGGACATGATGTTTGCTTAATGAGTTCGTAAGCAGTAAACAGAATTGCTAAAAACGATTTAAAAAAAAAAAAAAAAGAAAAAGAAAAAATGGACATGAGAATTGAGCATTGAGAAACATTCCGTAAACTAAAAAAAAAAACATAGAAAATGAGGAGATTACGCAGATTATCAATTTGGTAAAGAACTAACACTTCTGCTCAGTTTTTGCTACAAACTTGCCCAATATGAACATGAATTGATCGCGAGAAGCATAGAAAACAGATTACCGTGCCGGGAAGGCTCTATAGGAAGCTCAAGATCCCTGATTTTCCAAAGCATTAAAAGGGTGGAAACTTGGACTGTTTTGTTGAAATTTGAATTCCTATTTCTTGTGTGGTTCCTGTTTTGTGGGCTTGAGAGGGTGGAGAAAGAAAATATGATGAGATTGTCTGCCCAAATTTGAAAAGCTGCTGAGAAGGACCCAAAAAAAGAAAAAAGAAACAAAGAAAAAAAATCTTTCTATAGCTTAGCTTATTTGACTCCTCACCGACGGAACCAAAAATAAAACAAAAACAAAAACTTTTTGACTCGATGGCTGCTTGGAAGTTTCTGCCAGCGCTTCCTATGCTGTACATAAATGGAAAATGTGTGTGTGCGGTTTTTATTTCATTTTATTTTTTTCACCTGGAGTCGGAGATTTACTTCTGTATTTTTTTGGTAGTGTCGTTGTTATATTTATAACCACACATGAAAAACGTGTTCGGCAAGAGGCCCTTTTTTTTTTTTTGGTCTGAATAAGCTAGGAAAGAAATTAGTTAGCCGTCTAGATCAAATACAAATAGTTGCAAAGCATTTAGCTTCAACTTGATTTGCAAATCAAACAAATTATACCGTTTTACATATTTTTAAATTTAAAAAACTTTGATAATTCCAAGAAAATATTTATGCCAAACGATCAATCTAGATATAATAAATGGAGCTACAAATATATATGCCTAACCGTGCGATCTAGAGGGACCAGATCAAGATGCCCTAATATATGAAGGGAAGGTATAACCCGACTTATTATCCGATGGGCTACAAGTACGGAATATACGGTGAGAATGAAGCAAATAACAAATCTTCTACCTATATTTAAGAAAGCCATTGACTAATCATGCCTTTTTTATTTGTCACGTGACAGTCATGTAATCGTCACGACATTTTCACATAATGGTCACATTATCACGTGGTTTTTCTTCTCTTTTATTTTTGATTTTTTTTATTTATTCTGCACGTACGAAACACATTCCATATAATTGGTTTGTCTAAATAATTAACTAAATAACAGGAAGTAAACTAATATTAATAAATAACAATTCTTTTTAAAACTACATAATTTATATGTACCAAAAATATGAAAACTACTCATGTATGCTAAAACTGTTGTAGGACCTCCTTAGCACATGACGACCATATACCGCTATCAGTTTTCTCATGCTTATCTTACTCCCTCCCACATTACCAATTCTCCTCAACATGCTCGCATTTTTCAAGACATTCATTCTATGATTTCCACCTCTATTCTTAAGGTCAAGAAACTAGAAATAGGCCGAAGACCATCACCGGAGTAGAAAGGAAAATGATAAAGAAACACTCGCCCTCACGTGTTAGAAATCACGTGTTAGAAATCGAAAGAGAAGAGACATTTGTTCTTAATATTGTTATGTATTATATAGTTCCATGAATATCTAATTAAAAAAAATAAAAAGAATCAAATTAAAGCCAAGAGGGAAAGAAAAAACTCAAGGAGTAATCTAAATCAATAACATAAAGGAACGCCAAAGATAAGGTTAGAACCATATTACACAAAACAAACGGTGAAGTACTCAAAACAAAGAAAAATATGCAAAATTCTAAGAAATTAAAAAAGTGATTAGAAATACAATGATGTGGGAGCATGTGTTCCTTTTTATTTTCAGAATACTATTTCTATTTTTTTTTTTGGGAAATTCAATAATACTATTTCTATTTGCAGCTAACGGGGTTATGATATTTTATTTCTGAAAATTTATATTTGTAGCTAATGGGGTACGGATTTTTAAATTTAAAAGAACAATTTTCTTGCTTTCTTTCTTTTAAACATTGAGAAATGTGAAGGATTTAAAAAATAAAAAAAGAAACGTGATTAGTTATAAGATTTGTTAATTAAGTTATTTTTAAAATGAAAATTACATTCATAATCAAGTGAGGAGATGAGAGGGTTAATTTAGATGTCACTTAAAGAATTTTTATAAAAAAAGATAGCTTTTTTTTAAAAAAAACTTAAGAGAAGGGATATTTGAACTCTATATTTTTTGATATAATTAGATGTGATATTATCGTTTGATTATGAAAAAAAAAAAAAAAAGCTTTTAGAAATTCCCAACTTTTACGATTTGGTTGTTTACTGGTTAATCTGTTGCTCTTTTCACTTGAAAATAATGACATTGCTATTTTTTTTTTATTTAGTCATTGAAACTCTCCCTCCATAAAATAGAACACACCAACACTTGGCGACATGAAATTATCAATAAATTATTTGTTGTTTACACAGTTACGAATCATACCAAAAAACAAAAACAAAAACAAGAACAAAAACAAAAACAAAAAACCAAAAAACAAGAAACGAAAACAAAAACGAAAACGAAGACGAAAACGAAAACGAATACAAAAACCACAAGAACGACGACTGCTATGTCAATGTCGTTTACACAGTCACAAGCAATCCGTAATGCTCTGCTTCTCTTCCGGTGGTCTCTTTAACAAACACCAACGAGCACCATGTCCACGTCCTCCACCACCACCGAGGCGCCATCGGAGATCCTCATCCCGTCACTGCCAAACGACGTCGCTTTGCATTGTCTGGCTCGAGTCCCAAGACAGTACCACCCCGTCCTCTCGGCGGTATCGAAGCCCATCAGATCTCTCCTCTCCTCGCCCGAGTTCTTCGCCGTCCGATCAGCCCTCAACTGCACCGAACACCTTCTTTACTTCCGAATCCAAAGCCCAAACTTCAAGCCGGAGCGTTGGTTCACGCTCTATCGACGACCCAACCCAAACTCCGCAACGGGCAATTTCACCATGGCCCCTGTCCGCGGAATTCCCAATGACCGCCTAGAATTGTACCAGCACGCCGCCGTGGGTCCCAAAATCTACCTTCTCAGCTGCAAAATCGGCCGCAAGAGTTCAACCAAGGTTTGGATTTTTGACTGCCGCTTCCACAAGTGGGAGCGTGGTCCTAACATGCCAACCGCCCGAACGCACGGCCTCAGGACAATAGTTCTGGACGCCAAGATTTACGTTTTTGGATCGCTGACATCTCAAGGCTCATGGGCCGATATGTTCGACACGGTGGCTTGTCGCTGGGAGGCTATTTCTAGCCCCGAGCTTACAGTCTACGACAAACTGGTTCGGGGATGTGGCATTAGAGGTGGTAAGGTGTGCGTTTGGGTGGAGGGTGAAGAACTGAGGTTCGACCCGGTGACGAAAACATGGGAGGTGTTTAGTCTGGTACTGCCGGTGTTTTCACATATATGTGAGGTGAGTGGGGTGTTGTGTTGCTGTAATGGTGATATTAGCACCTTAAAAGGCTTCGATGAAAGAGTTGGGCTTTGGAAAGAGATCAGTCTAGTGAACGGAGGGTTTCCGAATGACTTTCTGGTGCTTCAGACGCTGAATGTGGGAGGAAGATCCGTAATTGTGGGGTTGGGAAGAATCGGAATATTTTGTGCGGAATTTGAAGTTAAGCAGGATAGGGATAATGGGGATTTCTTAGGAGAAGTTTTGTGGTCGGACATGGTTTATTCGATGTACGGATTGTCGTTATATAGGTCGTCATTGTTCAATACCTGTATGCCAGTTTCTTTATGAGAATTGAGAACCACTCTGTCAACAGTGTAAGTTCTTTTTATGTCAATTTGTCTTTTATTTGAACTAGTGCCCGTGTTGTTAAGATCAGATTTGTTGTTTCCTATTAGTAATTAGTTTATTTATTCTCATTTAAGTTGGTTTAAATTTCCGACAGTAGGACAAACAATTTGTCATATGTAATACTCTGTGGACTTGCTTAATTTATTTGTCCCTCCTTTTAGTTAGTATTATCATAACAATTCTCCTCATCATTCTTTCGAAGGAACTAAATGAAAAAAAAAACAAAACAAAACAAAAAAAACAAAAAAAAAACAAAATTGCAGATGGAATCTTAAAGTTTTTTTTACATTTCTTGGAAGATAAACATAGGATTACTCTGCCTGAACATTGGCTTTTTCCCTGCTTCGATATTTAGTTTTCTGTAGTTTCCTTGTGTTTTGGTGTCAACAATCCTGTCATTCTATGTATCAAGGATGTAAACACCATGGTCATGTGTATTTGTGATAGTGAAACTCTTTGGTTTTTCTTTCTCTTTCTTCGAACGGTTGCCATTTTACTTTACCGGTGTTCTCAAGGTCTATGGTAAATACTTCTTTGACCATCTGGAGTGATTTAAACGTGTTTTTGCAAGGTGAAAATTAAATTAATGTGGCTGAAACATTGAACTTTGCTATTTCTTATCTTTGAGAATTCCAGTAGCAAAATATAAAGTTCCACCACAGATTGTAGATTTAGTGCTGATGCTAGTGTCAAATCTACGGCCCTTATAGCCCGTTTTGACACTGATTTTAGATGGCCAAATTCACTTTGTTGTACAATTTTAGTCTGATTGTGGAGTTGGCTATGCTTTACGGCAATTAGAGATCATGGCCATTACTATTGTTCTAGAGTGTGTTATTTCAGTTGGTTTAATAGAGAACGATTCTGCCAATGCAATTAAAGTAGGCATTAAATTTTGATTCGAAAGAGAGAAGGAGAAAAAAAAAAAAAAAAACCATAACTAGATTCCACCCTAACACAAGGTCATCAAATATTCGTAGAGAAATATAGAAGTACAATCAACATATTTTGACAGAAGAAATGACATGGAGAGGAAGTCTGGAATTGGATATTTTCGTTTGTGTTGCATAACTAGTATTTCTTTCTACTGTGATTTGGTGTTCGAGTTTTGTTAAGTGAAAACAATTCTGACTTATGTGTAAGATACTTATGCGTAAAAAACTTTTAGTATAAAAATCATTTTATACAAGTGGATAACGTTTGGAAATCGGATGGAGATTTTACATCAAACAAAACATATATGCATGTAAATGACAAGCTCTTATCTTTTCTGAATAGTGAATACTGTTAAAACATTCCCTTAGTTCGTAACCTCATCTGACCATGCTAGTAAATTTGTTCATTTTAAATAAAACTAAACCGGTGCCCATCTTACCAAAAAAAGGTAGCCACTAAGGCGAGTCCCACATTAGCGGGAGTGAGGACTCTAAGTGGGTTATAAACAACACAAGTTCTCTTCCAGTCAGCAATTGCCTGAATGTTGTAACTTTGTTGGGTTCCCTTATGGGTCCACTATTTCCCTCCTCTTGAAGGCCCTTGTGCATTCTGCATGGTGGATTGTGTGTGTCACTTGCTTGTGTGAATACCTAAAAAACCTGTGTCCATCTTATTTTGGCCATGTTCTTATTTTTTGTTAGTGGCAAATATGGCAGTGTTGTGCTAAGCGATCATATATCTCATATGGAATAGCACATTCTGAATCCCAACTCTCGATAAGTTGGGACTAGCAGTATACAACCGATTGGTTTCGAAATCAGACTGATTTTTCACTTGCGTTCATTAGGCACAACCTGCCTTAAATAGGTTTGAGCAGGGGATGGCGGTTTTAAAGCTCACCATGCCCCTCATTCGTCTATGATCCCGGACTTCCACTTCATGTTGCTGAAGAATACAAAAGACAGTAGAGATACAAGGTGGAGTTTCTTGTTTGGAGTTCACTGTTAAAGAATTACATGAGTAGATAATTTAACTAAGATTACAATAAGCTGTAAATGACATGAAAGAGATAGTCATCATCTTTTTATTTTCTTTTTGCTTGTTTTTCTTTTGTCCTGTCCAAGAATGTTTCTGCATTTCTCCTTGGCTTTGGAGAGAATTTGCTTGAAAGATGTTAAGCTCCATTGCATTGGTGGATCGGAAGAAAAGCTTCTTGCTTAACCAAGATCATATCTTAACAATTCCGCACCAGCATGTTCTTTGACTTCTGTGGTAATACTTTTCCATATTGCCTCGTCTTTACTTGACAAAAAAAAAAAAAAAAAAAGTTTGACAGAAATACTCTTTGCTCTTCTTGACCGATCTCAACTCGTTTTTGCATTATTTGTCATGGTATAGCTGAATTTGAATGGAGGAAATTGATAGTTCTTATCATTCTAGAATTCCTTCCTACAGCTAAATAGGATTGTTACTCCATTTAGAGTCAGATTCTCAAACTCAAAATGTTTTTGTCAAAACTGGTCTCCCTCGTGATCATGCACTGCCAGACCATATGAAAAGATAGGTACTAGCTGAAGTATCAAAAGCTCGTGACCGACAGTTCCAAGAACTCAGCAAGGGTTTTGATTTTGACTGCCAGTTCCACATGTGGGAGCGTGGTCTGAGCATGCCAACTGCCTGAAACTTGAAAGCACAGACTCAGGACGGTAGTTCTGGAAGGCAAGATTTACATTTTCGGATTGCTGACATCTGAAGGCTCATGGGCCGATATGTTTGAAACGGTAGCTGGTCGCTGGGAGGCTCTTCCTAGCCCCGACCTTACTGTCTATAACAAACTGGTTCTGGGATGTGGGATTAGGGGTGGTAAGGTTTGCATTTGGGTGGTGGAGGGACAAGAGCTCAGGTTCGATCCGGTGACAGACATGGGAGGTGTTTAGTCTGGTAATGCCGGAGTTTTCACATATATGTGAGGTGAGTGGGGTGTTGAGTTGCTGTGATGTTTACATACATTTGAGAGTATGGTGTGCGGAATTTGAAGTGAAGCAGGATAGGGATAATGGAGGATTTCTGGGGAGAGGTTTTGTGGTCGGAGATGGTTTTTTCCATATACCCATGGTCGGTTGGTGGGGCGTCTTGTATACCAGTTTCTTTGTGAGAAGTGAGAACCACTCAATAAAAGTAGGATTACTCTGCCTAAACATTGAATTTTTTCGTGCTTTGATATTAGTTTCCGTAGTTTCCTTAAGTTTTGGTCTCAACAATCCTATCATTCTCTGTGACAAGAATATAAACACCAAGCACAATGTATTTGGCATAGTGAAACTCTCTGTCTTTTTCCTTTCTTTCTTCAAAAGATTGCAAATTTTAACGTGTTTTTGCGTGGTGAATGTTATGTTACTGTGGCTGAAACTTTGAAATTTGCTGCTACTAGTCTTTGAGAATTCCATCAGTGAAAGAGAAAGGTGAACCCTAGAGATTCAGTAGTAGCTCTAGCCAATGCTAGTGTCAAATCTACAGCTCATATGGCCATTTTGGTATTGATTTTCGATAGCCCAAAAGGCCATTTAGAAATCTATTTGATGATGGGATATTTTCACAGAAAGTAAAGATATGGAGAGGAAATCTGGAATTGGATATTTTTCCTGTGTGTTAGCATAACCAGTCCTTTTCTTTCTACTGTGATTTGGTGTTTGAGTCGTGTTAAGTGAAAACAATTCTGGTATGTATGTAAGATAACATGCATCGAAAACTTTTATGTTATTTTATTTATCTTCAATTTTCACAGAACATCTCATTGAATCCTGGTTATCTCAAGCTCTATGGAGCTGCGAGAAGGATGCCGATTTGTCGGATGGTAGCAATTTTGCATCAGTGCTTTCCAAGTTCTAATAATTTTCTTTGGCTCATCTAGAGTGATTTCTAGCACGGTTTTGCATAATAGAAAATGTACGAGTAATGTAGCTGAAATGTTGAGACTTTCTAATTACACAGAGAATTTTTTGTTCCATTTGATTTAGTGTATTGTATCTTCATGGAAAAAAAATGCATTATAATTTGCAAACTAAAGAATAAACAGTTAGATATCAGTTGCGCACTCTTGACACAAATTCACCACATTCATAGACTAGTTAAAGAAAAAGCACCAACACTTTTAACAAGTTTTAACCACAGGCTATGTTTTACTACATAGTTTCATATAAAATGCCTTTTTTTTTTTTTTTTTTAAAATTATGATCAGATCTTTAGGTTTCAAGGTAATGCTACAATTTGTTATATACTTCAGTGAGATGACCTTACGATTTGTCACCATTGGAATTTTATATGTCCATTTATTTTACATCTTTTTATGTACATGTGAAGCAATGAAAAAGAAAATGCTGGATCCTGAAGGAAATTGTGAGATCTATCATAAATTATACATACATAGTTTTTTTTTTTTTTTTTTTTTTTTTTTTTTAGTAGAAAGGGGGACGAGGTGGTCTCCATCCGTTCCCCATCCCCTTTGGTGGGTTGCAATCCCCAGGGCACCAAATGAGCAATCAAGATTTTTTGTTAGTTTCTCTCAGTTATCCATTCAAAGTCTACCACTTGCATTCCTCAACCCAAAACATTACCAACCAAAGATGGAGTGGGACCTTAACCTAGGTGGACAAAAAAGATATGTCTAACGAAGGCATTCTAATCACTAGACCACAACCTTCGATGGTGAATTATACATATATGGTTGACAAAAACTAAATGTGAATAAGCTTATCAAGGAATCCGATTACCTCTTAATGGTGATTAATCTATATTGGTTTAAGTGATTGGGTGACAATATTTATTGTTTACTAATATTGATTATTCATAAATTTTCCCAAAAAAAAAAGTTTGAGGAAAAAAGAGGGGAAAAAAAAAAGGGACAAACAACAAAAGAAATAACATTAAAAAAAAAAAAAAAGATATATGTACTTTTGTTGATTTTATGTTACTTGCCCTCCTCTTTTTTTTTTTTTTTTTTTTTTTTTTTTTTTTTTTTTTCAAACTTATAATTCTAAATTTTTAAGTAGGTAAGTAATTATAGATATATTTATTTCAAAAAACAGTATAGTAAATATACTTACTTTTAACTTACAATTTTCTTATAAATGAAGAAAGGGATCCATGCCTAAACCTTCAAATAAAAACTAAAAAAAAAAAAAAAAAAGACAGAGAGAGTTGACTAACCTACAACTTATCAAATATTATATTATGTGGACTTGCTCAACACAGTTTATCTTATTAGAATTATCATAATATTTTCTTCCCTGTTCAAGCTCTGTTTTATTTGAGTCCTCATCATTCTTAATCATAACGTTTTATTACATTTCTTGGAAGATAAAAATAGGAATATTCTGCTTAAACATTGATTTTTTCCCCCCCGCTTTGATGCTCAGTTTCTGTAGTCGCCTTGTGTTTTGGTGTTAACAGTTTTAATCATTCGTTGTAACAAAGGATATAAAATAAATACCATGCACATGTGCATTTGGCATAACGAAACTCTGTTTTTTCATTTCTCTTTCTTCAAAAGATTGAAATTTAACTTTACCCGTTTTCTCTACGTCTTTGGTAATATACCTTTATCGTATTTCATCCTTTTTGCTCACGAAAAGCTTTGACTGGGACACTTCTTTGATCCATCTGGAGTGATTTAAACGTGTTTTGCTTATTGAAAATTATATTAATATCGCTGAAACATTGAAAATTTGCTACTTCTTATTTTTTGAGAATTCCAGGAGCGAATTCGATATTTTCCTTTGAGTTGCATAATCAGTCTTTTCTTTCTACTGTGATTTTGTGTTTGAGTGGTGTTAAGCGTCGAGAACTTACATGTATACATGTAAGATTCATGCGTGTCGAAAACTTCTATGTATGAAAATCTTTTTTCGCATTTCATAGTAGGATATAGTGTCTAAGAAAAGAGGGTATAAATGAACCCTGACGTCCACTTCATTTCGCAGAAGGATGTTAAAGACAGGAGAGAAACAAGGATGAGTTTCTTGTTTAGAGTTCACTGTTAAGAATTACATGAGTAGATAATGTTACCAAGATTATAAGCAGTAATGTTGGTACGCTCAGTTTTTGAGTCCCGGCTAAAAATGACATGAGAGACATGAATATCAGTTTTTATTCCCTTTTTAATCTTTTTGATTTTGTCCTGTCTAAAAATTATATATATGCATTATTTCTCCTTGGCTTTGCAGAGAATTTTGTCAAGTGGAAAATAATATAACCAAACGATTTATTCACAAGATGTTAAGTTTCTGTAATTTCCCTATTGTATCGGTGGATCGAAAGAAAAACGTTCTTGCTTAACCACCAGCGTGTTCTGCGAGTTCCAGACAACATATCATTTCTAGCATTCCTAATCCCATCAATAATGAAAGCACACAAGGCCGGAATATTTACCTCAAGAAGGTCGTGCTGAGGAAAACTTCTAGGCGGGGTCAATAAGAAGCTTCACGAGATCTATGGCATCCCGACGATAAGATTCTCCCACCGCGATCACCACCAAACACCAAACCAACAATGCTTTAGCGAAAGGGTATGAAACAAACAAGCAGGCCTCGTTCTCTTCAGCAAACAGCTGACTGGGAGCTTTGCTTAGGCTGTGATTGACTTACATTAGCCTATTCATAACATGTCCGTCGTTGTAACTTAAAAAAGTGTATGTGATAATTTATTTTACTTGAAAAAGAAAAAAAAAAACCCACTAATTGTCATTATGGTAACTCTTTCAATTCTATAGGATTATTAAGGTCATCTCTACATTGTGATAGCTTTAGCATTTAAATTCCGTAACCAAAAAAAAAAAAAAAGGAGAGAGAGAGAGAGATGCTGAATTTTAGATAGTAACATGTTTAAAAAAAAAAAAAAAAAGAAATTAAATGCTATAGTATCTCGGTTTCGTGATTCAAGGGACTAATAATGTTAAAAAATTAAAAATTAAAAAAAAGACGAACAAAAAAAAGTCATTTCCATGTTTGATCCCTCCATAAACCTCCAATAAACACGGTATCTTTCTCTGATAAAAGATAAGATGCTACCATTCTCGTCAACCTCTCAGAAAAGGTTTCTGATTTTAATATCTAAACCTATCCGTTCAATACTTATCATTTTAACTTATTCTTTCAATGATATTTAGGGGTAGAGTTACTATTTATGATCCGATATCATGTCTTTTTAAAGGTTATTTGGGTATTTTAAGATCAAAATTAAGTGTTGACCGATAAATAATATAAATTTATATATTAATCATGATCTGATGGTATGCAAATGTAAAGGCTTAAAATGCAGGGTATACTTTTTGAATAAAAGCAAAATACAAGGTACAAAAACGTAAATAACTCTTTATATATATATGGAAATTATAGTACATAATATTTTATAAGTATCTTTGAAGTTTATAATATATTTTTTAAAATATGACAAATTATAGTGTATAATTCTGGTATTAAAAAAAATTTGGAATTACTATTAATTTATTACAACAAATTTATGTGTGTAATTTCATGTTAAAAGAAGAGAAGAGGGAAAAGGGTTTTTTAAATTTTATGTGATTATAAATTTAATTATGCTTTTTATTATTATGTTTAAAATTTTATACTATTATTTTTTAAATAAATGTTATTTTGCTCTTTTTTTTTTCTAATAAATATATTTATATTTTTGCTCGAGTAACATTAAGCAATAAACTTTCTTCTCACCAAAAAATATATAAATATATTAAACTTGCTTCTCTTTCCACCAAAAATAGACTATATTATTGAAACAAAATCAATTACTTTTATAAAGTACCCAAGAAGAACCACAAAAGAAAGAAAAGTGTACCCATGAACGACTGCAATCTCAATGTCGTTTACACATTCACAAGCGAACAAATTATTAATTATTATTTCTTTAACCCTTGCCACGCTGTAGAGTAGCCCATGCTAGTTCACTGTTGTGCACTGTTGTGGCACGATTACTTACGTATAATCGGAATTAGCATGAATCAGAGTAAGTAAGATTTAGAATATATTGGATTCAGAATTAGGATTTAAAGTCAAAATATACTATTTACTTGAGTTTCAAGAATCAAAATCGGAATTATTATCAATCTCATTCATATATTTACTTAAAACAGAGATCGATGTTAATTACTGTAAATTTATTTGTATATCCCTTTATTTATTATATATTCAAAAGTTTTAAAAATGATTAATTTTTTATTTATTATCATACTATTAAATAAAAGTAAAATAATCATTATAATATTAAGATAATAAAATTAAATTATGTAATTTTTTATTTAAAAGAATTAAAAAGAATAAAAAAATAAATAAAATAAATAAAATATAAAAATAGAAATAGAATAATATATTATAATTAAAAATTTTTTTATTTACCCTAATAACGTTAATAGTAATTAAGATAGTTATATTATATTAAATTAATAAAAATAATTAATATATGTTATTATTATTTTTAATATAATTTTTTTATAAATAAATTAAAGATAAAATAATAATTTAATGTTTATAATGAATTTGAGAGTGGAGATGTGAGATTATTAAATTGGAATAGTAAATTTTTTTGAATTTTCAGAAAAGACAAAAAATTTTTTGGGAAAAGATAAAAATTTTTTGAGAAAAAGACAAAAAAAATTTTGAGATGAGATGAGATGAAATGGTGTAACAAATGAGGCCTTATTCTTCAACTCTAAATTAATATGAGATCTATCGTACTCACTCTCGTTTTTAAAAAAATAAAAAAACAAGTAAATAAAAAATTGGCTTCCATTCTCCGCTCTTATTTCGATTCCGGTAAGTAATCATGCCTAAACATGCCATTGGTGGTTACTTTCCTCCCTGATTCTCTTCCAATGACCACTTTAACGAACGACGCCGCTGCCGCCGCCGCCGCCGAGGCGCCGTTGGAGATCCTAATCCCGTCACTCCCAAACGACGTCGCTTTGCAATGTCTGGCACGAGTCCCAAGACGGTACCACCCAGTCCTCGCGGCGGTGTCGAAGCCCATCAGATCCCTCCTCTCCTCCCCCGAGTTCTTCGCCGTCCGATCAGCCCTCAACTGCACCGAACACCTTCTTTACTTCCGAATCCAAAGCCGAGACTTCCAGCCGGCGCGTTGGTTCACGCTCTATCGACGACCTAAACAAAACTCCGCAACGGCAACGGGCAATTTGACTATGGCCCCTGTCCCAGGAATTCCTAATGGCTTCCTAGAATGGTACGATCACGCCGCCGTGGGCCCCAAAATCTACGTCCTCGGCGGCACTACTGATGGCCACCTCGCCTCAACAGAGATGTGGATATTCGACTGCCGCTTCCACACGTGGAAGCTCGGTCCGAGCATGCCAACGGCCCGAAAGCATGGCGTCAAAACAGTAGTTCTGGACGGCAAGATTTACGTGTTCGCATGCTTGACAGTGGAGGGCTCATGGGCCGACGTGTTCGACACGGTGGCCGGGCAATGGGAGGCCCTTCCTAGCCCCGAGCTTATGGTCTACAACAAACTGGTTCTCGGATGTGGGATTAGGGGTCGTAAGGTTTGCGTCTGGATGGACGGAGAAGAACTGAGGTTCGACACCGCGACGAAGACGTGGAAGGCGTTTACACTAGTAGTGTGGGGGTTGTCACCGATGTGCGAGGTGAATGGGGTTTTTTATAGCGTTGATGCTCTTACTGAATCCTGTATAGTCTTGCTTGACAGAGCTGGGTTTTGGCAACAGCTCAATCTTATGAATGCAGAGTTTCCAAATCACTTTTTAATCGATCTGATGGAAAATGTGGGTGGGAGGTTGGTAATTATGGGGCATGGAGTTTTGCCGGATGAGATTGCAGCTTCGGAAATGGAGGCAACAAGAATGGGAGTGTGGTGTGCGGAAATTGAAGTGAAGGAGAAGGGGTCTTTGGATTTCTGGGGAGAAGTTCTGTGGTCGGATATGGTTTACCCGTGCAGCACATCGATGATTGATGGGAACGACTTGTTCTATACCTGTTTGCAAGTTTCTTTGTGAGGATTAAATTTTAGTATGTTATCTTCTTCTTTTTTTTTTTTTGGTTGTCTTTCTTTTCATTGTATCATATTGCTTTATTTAACTTGGTCAATGGTTTTCCTGATGGTGGTTGTTGTGATTGTCAAATTGGGGAAGTACAAAGACGACAAGTTATATAAATCAGATGGATTTCTCGTGGATGGAAAGATTGCTGTTTAGAATTTTTTGGGTAGATAACAAACATTGAAAGCTAAGAGTGCATATGTTGAATCCTTGATAGAGGTTACACGGCACAAATGATCATTTATTGTTTTTTCTTTCTTTCTTTCTTTCTTTTCTTGTTTTTGTCTTGTTTAGTGTTTGATTTATCTGCCGTTTCTTTAAGGAGCCGAGAAGAGTGCAGTAGAGTAATAGAGACTCTACAGTGGAGGCTTTACACCTCACGGTCATACCAGTTATTGAATAAGAAAATTCATGAATTGAGACATTGATTGCCATGCTTTGGTTCTACATTCCTAGCTTACTAGATATATATGTTTTGGTGCATGAGACATATATATATATATATATATATATATCTTGTGTTCATATATGTTTTTTATTTTGGAGTATTTTCCTTGGGAGTTGACATCTAATATAATATGATCATTTTTATTCGGCACCTTCACCTCCTGATGCTTGACTACCTAACTTAAAGAGGTTTGAGTATTCACAGCAGTTTATAGCCCCGCATGCTCGGACATCCACTTCTATAGTGCTAGCGGAGTAGCTAAGAGTAGTTTTAAGAATGGGATGAACAGAACTTTACAGAATTGTTTTGAGTGATAAACTTTGGTCACGTTTCTAAGCAATTGAGCACTGGTTCTCCTGATCGCTGAATGCTTATCAAATTTACATTGTATAAGATCATATGCCTTTTTCATTATGATTATTATTTTGCCTTGTAAAATTTCTCTGTATTATACTTGGTTTTTTGAGATAAATTGGTAAAGTAGAAAAGACTTTTCTAGAGGGGCCTTTCCTCTTTCTTTGTCATGCTTGTTGTTAGGAATCGGAAATTTCTTGCAGTGTTCCCACTGATTTTCATTTTTTTTTTGTTTTCACGTTCCTCTCAAGCAGTGTGTGTTTTTTCATTCCTTCAACCCTAAACCTACGACAAAAATTTCAAGAGTTGGAATATTTTTTACTCTCTGATTGCTAAGCTTCTTTTTGTGATTTCACCCAAAAAAAAAAAAAAAAAAAATCTCCATGCGATATGAAATTTAATTTCCTTGTGCCGCGCATTTTTTTTTTTTTTTTTTTTTTTTTTTTTAACATAGTACTTTGGAGTTTTGCTGCTGCATTGTCACTATAATCTGTACGAATATATTTGTCAGTTGTTTGCTTGAACTAGTGTTTGTGTTGTTAAGATCGGGTTTGTTGTTTCCTTATTTTTATTTTATTGAGTGCCTTTTCTCCTGTATGTTGGTTTAATTTGCTAAGTACGAATTTTACTGTCTTTGCAGGCATTTTATTTATTTATTTTTTTGGGGGGGGGGGGGGGGGGGGGGTGTGGAACAATAAATAATTTTTATTGAAGCGACATTTGTTATTTCACAATTGCAGTTTTTGGTCCCCTGACGAACTCACACGTAGAATTTAGTTTTTGTTCCTGAAAAATGTCCGTAGAAATTAGTATGTAATACAATCCTTTTCCCCCACCCCACAAGTCGGACACATGACTTGTCATGCACAAGATAGTGTGGACTTGCTCGGATCCTTCTATCTTTTCCTTTTGTAATGTTTTTGTAATTATTGGTTAACATTTCGTATCTTTTATTTTTATTTTTTGAAAAAATTTTCTCTGCTCATCTCTACTTTATTTATGATTTCTCCAATAATAAAGGTTCGTTCGCGTTCCCAAGAGAATTTCAATGTGTAGTAAGAGGTACTTTACTGTTACGTGATTGAGATTGTTGTTGGTTTCTTTGTGAGGACTTTTTTGGCAGCAGAGAATGAAGCCTTAGAGTTTCTTTTTGGTTATGTAACTATAATCTTGTTCTGTTTGACAATCCAAACGTTTAACCCGATGAATTATTTTCCTGATAGTCTTTGTTGATACTAAATGAGTTATTTCATGATTGGGAATATAGAGTGAACTCGGCTAGTACACATCTGTTTGATGAAAGTAGTAGTTGAGACAGGCAGCCATAGAGAGGCATCCGGGTTTTGGAATGTTACATTTTAGTTTCTACCTATTGCACGTCAAGCTTTCTTCAACTCCTCCAGTGACTACTTGTCGTTTTGTATATGTTGATTTAGTAAGCAACTATTTTAGTCGGCGTCATTTTATGGAGTTTAATAGCTCTTCAGTTGGTGTCGTTTTATGGAGCTTAAAAGCTCTGTGGTTGTAGGAGAAAGATCAGATTTGGGATATTTGCATTATTGAGAAATAGAGGTTTGCCTCCATTTACCCTCAGCCATGGATTTGGACAAGATGTATCTAAGTAGATACGATTTCGCTTATTAGCAACAGCATTTCAACTCCTTAATCTGATGCAGGAACTTGAGTTCTGTGTTCTATTTGCCTGTATGTGCGTGGTGTCGTTTCTCATTGGTGTCATAAAAGGCAGCGTTTTGTGCTACTTGGTCCTTTAAAGAGTTGTTTGTGTCTTTGTAGAAATATTTGTCGTTTTACTTGTTGCTCTTGTGTCTGTTTTGAGGTCAGGTCTACCGCTCGAAGCCATCTCTGAAGTCTGAACATTGGTATTTGGCGGACTTTGTTGAATATTGAAATTAGAAGCTGAGCTCTGTTCTTGTTCTCTGCAATTTTGCTTTATTTTTCCGAACCCCGTAGCTCTTCTCGGATTTGATTTACAGGATCTCTTCTGACGGCTTCTACGCCATAATCTCCTTGAATAGTGCATACTAAAACTCTCTTTTTTTTTTTTTTTTTTTCATGTAAACTGTATGTTTGCATTATGCTTTGATCATTCTTGTGATGGAAATTAAGACTTTTCTTGAACACTAGCATTTTTTTTTCTTTTTTATTTGGAAAATTGAAAAACATTACAAGATTTATTTGGAGGCCGTAAATTTCTCCACCTCATATCAGGAAATAATTTTCGGCCGTACAGTTCTCCACTCAAAATCATGTTATAAGGATTTACCCCAAATACATGACAAAAGGCCGGACATATAACTATATTTTATAAGTATCTTTGAGGTTTATGATATGTTTTTTAAAAGATGATAAATTATAGTACATAATTCTGGTATTAAAAAAATTTAGAATTATGGTTAATTTATTAAAATAAATTTATGTGTATAATTTCATGTTAGAAAGAGAGAAGAGAAAAGAAGAGACTTTAAAATATTATGTGATTATAAATTTAATTATTCTTTTTATTATTATGTTTAAAATTTTGTATTATAATTTACTATTATTCTTTTTAAAAATGTTATTTTGTTTTTTTTTTCCTAATAAAAAAAAAATATATTTTTTGCTCGAGTAACATTAACCAACATTCAATTAAACTTTCTTCTCATTCACCAAAAAATATATATATCAAGCGTTCTTCTCTTTCCACCGAAAATAGACTATATTATTAAAAAAAAAATCAATTACTTTTATAAAGTACCCAAGAAGAACTATAAAAGAAAGAAAAGGGTAGCCATGAACGACTGCAATCTCAATGTCGTTTACACAGTCACAAGCGAACAGATTATTAATTGTTATTTCTTTAACCCTTGCTACTCCGTAGGGTAGTCCTTGCTACTTTTACCCTTAGGGATGTTTGATGGAAAGTAATTAAATCTAATTAGATAGTTGATAATTTTTTTTTAAAGTAATTAAATTCTTAAATATATTAAATTATAGTGTCTGATTTATATGTAAATAATTTTAAAAGTTAAACAAGGAGTTGTTTGAATTATTTAAATTTTAAGATTATCATGATTTTAGATAAGGGGTAATTAAAAATCTAAGAAGGAGATGTGTTTTAGATTTTTAGGTATCTTAAAATAAGATAATCTCGTAACAAACATGATAATCTTAAGATTCTTATACCCCGTGCCAAACATCCTTATGGTGGTTACTTTCCTCTCTGATTCTCTTCTGATGACCTCTTTGACAAACGACGCCGCCGCCGCCGCCACCGAGGCGCCGTTGGAGATCCTCATCCCGTCACTCCCAAACGATGTCGCTTTGCAATGTCTGGCTCGAGTCCCAAGACGGTACCACCCAGTCCTCGCGGCGGTGTCGAAGCCCATCAGATCCCTCCTCTCCTCCCCCGAGTTCTTCGCCGTCCGATCAGACCTCAACTGCACCGAACACCTTCTTTACTTCCGAATCCAAAGCCGAGACTTCCAGCCGGCGCGTTGGTTCACGCTCTATCGACGACCCAACCCAAACTCCGCAACGGCAACGGGCAATTTCACTATGGCCCCTGTCCCAGGAATCCCTAATGGCTTCCTAGAACGGTACAATCACGCCGCCGTGGGCCCCAAAATCTACGTCCTCGGCGGCATTACTGGTGGCCACCTCGCCTCAACAGAGATGTGGATGTTCGACTGCCGCTTCCACACGTGGGAGCTCGGTCCCAGCATGCCAACGGCCCGAAGGCATGGCGTCAAGACAATAGTTCTGGACGGCAAGATTTACGCGTTCGCAAACTTGACGGTGAAGGGCTCATGGGCCGACGTGTTCGACACGGTGGCCGGGCGATGGGAGTCCCTTCCTAGCCCCGAGCTTATGGTCTACAACGAACTGGTTCTCGGATGTGGGATTAGGGGTCGTAAGGTTTGCGTCTTTACGGAGGGAGAAGAGCTGAGGTTCGACACCGCGACGAATACGTGGGAGGTGTTTGGACTAGTAGTGTGGCAGATGTCACGGATTTGCGAGGTGAATGGGGTGTTGTATGGCCTTGATGTTCTTGATGAATCGTGTATAGTCTTCCGTGACAAAGCTGGGTTTTGGCAAGAGCTCAATCTTATGAATGCAGAGTTTCCAAATCACTTTTTAATCAATCTGATAACAAATGTGGGTGGGAGGTTGGTAATTATGGGGCATGGGGTTTTGCCGGATGAGATTGTAGATTCGGAAATGGAGGCAACAAGAATGGGAGTGTGGTGTGCGGAAATTGAAGGGATGGAGGCAACAAGAATGGGAGTGTGGTGTGCGGAAATTGAAGGGAAGGAGATGGGGCCTTTGGATTTCTGCGGAGAAGTTCTCTGGTCGGAGATGGTTTACTCGTGCAGCACATCGATGATTGCTGGTACCTGTTTGCAAGTTTCTTTGTGAGGATTAAATTTGAGTATGTTATTTTATTTATTTATTTATTTTTAGTCTTTCTTTTCATTGTATCATGTTGCTTTATTTAACTTGGTCAATGGTTTTCCTGATGGTTGTTGTTGTGATTGTCAAATTGGGAAAGTACAAAGACGACAAGTTATATGAATCAGATGGATTTCTCGTGGATGGAAAGATTGCTGTTTAGAATTTTTTGGGTAAATAGCAAACATTGAAAGCTATGAGTGCAAATGTTGAATCCTTGATAGAGGTTACATTGCACAAAATGATCTTTTCGTGTTTTTTATTTTTATTTTTATTTTTATTTTTATTTTTTGTCTAGTGTTTGATTTATCTGCAGTTTCTTTAGAGCCAAGAAGAGTGCAGTAGAGTAATAGAGACTTTATAGTGGAGGCTTCACGCCTCACGGTCATACCAGTTATTGAGAGAGAAAATTCATGAATTGAGACATTGATTGCCATGCTTTGGTTCTACATTCCTAGTTTACTAGATATGTATGTTTTGGTGCATAAGGAATAGGTATGTGTGTGTGTGTATATATATATATATATCTTGTGTTTATATATGTTTTTTATTTTGGAGACTTTTCCTTGGGAGTTGACATCTAATATAATATGATCATTTTTATTCGGCACCTTCACCTCCTGATGGTTGACTATGTAACTTAAAGAGGTTTGAGGATTCACCGCAGTTTATAGGCCCGCATGCTCAGACATCCACTTCTATAGTGCCAGCGGAGTAGCTAAGGGTAGATTTAAGAGTGAGATGAAGAGAACTTTACAGAATTGTTTGAGTGATAAACTTTGGTCACGTTTCTAAGCAATTGAGCACTGGTTCTGCTGATCCCTGAATACTTATCAAATTTACATTGTATATATCATATGCTTTTTTCATTATGATTATTATTTTGGCTTGTAAAATTTCTCTGTATTATACTTGGTTTTTTGAGAAAAATTGGTAAAGTAGAAAAGACTTTTCTAGAGGGGCCTGTCCTCTTTCATGGTCATGCTTGTTGTTAGGATTCGGAAATTTCTTGCAGTGTTACCACTGATTTTCATATTTTTTGTTTTCACGTTCCTCTCAGGCAGTGTACGTTTTTTCATTCCTTCAACCCTAAACCTACGACAAAAATTTCAAGATTTATATATTTTTTACTCTCTGATTATTAATCTTCTTTTTGTGATTTCACCCAAAAAAAAAAAAAAATCTCCATGTGATATGCAATCTAATTTCCTTGCGCTGCGCCTATTTTTTTTTTTTTAGTTAATACTTTGGGAGTTTTGCTGCTGCATTGCCACTATAATCTGTACGAATATATTTGTCAGTTGTTGTTTGCTTGAACTAGTGTTTGTGTTGTTAAGATTGGATTTGTTGTTTCCTTATTTTTATTCAGTGCCTTTTCTCCTGCATGTCGGTTTAATTTGCCAAGTATGAATTTTACTGTCTTTGCAGGCCTTTTTTCTTTTTTTTGGGGAGGGGGGATTTTTTTTTTTTGGGGGGGGCGCCGCGCGCTGGGTATTAGACAATCAATAATTTTTATTGAAGCTACATTTGTTATTTCACAATTGCAGTTTTTGGTCCCCTGAAGAACTCACACATAGAATTTAGTTTTCGTTCCTGAAGAATGTCGGTAGAAATTGGTATGTAATACAATCCTTTTCCCCCACCCCAAAAGTCGGACACATGACTTGTCATGCACAAGATAGTGTGGAGTTGCTCAGATCCTTCTATCTTTTCCTGTTGTAATGTTTTTGTAATTATTGTTTATCATTTCGTATCTTCTTTTTTTTTTTTTTGAAAAAATTTTCTCTGCTCATCTCTACTTTATTTATGATTTCTCCAATAATAAAGGTTCGTTTGCATTCCCAATAGAATTTCAATGTGTAGAAAGAGGTACTTTACGGTCACTTGCTACTGTTACGTGACTGAGATTGTTGTTGGTTTCTTTGTGAGGACTTTTTTGGCAGTAGAGAATGAAGCCTTAGTTTCTTTTTGATTATATAACTATAATCTTGTTCTGTTTGACAGTCCAAATGTTAAACCCGATGAATTATGTTCCTGATAGTCTTTGTTGATACTAAATGAGTAATTTCATGATTGAGAATTTAGAGTGAACTCGGCTAGTAGACATCTATTTGATTAAAGTACTAATTGAGACAGGCAGCCATAGATAGGCATCCGGGTTTTGGAATGTTACATTTTAGTTTCTACCCGTTGCTCGTCAAGCTTTCTTCAAATCCACCAGTGATTAAATTGATGCACTACTTGTTGTTTTGTATATGTTGATTTAGTAAGCAACTATTTTAGTCGGTGTCATTTTATGGAGTTTAATAACTCTTTAGTTGGTGTCGTTTAATGGAGCTTAAAAGCTCTGTGGTTGTTGGAAAAAGATCAGATTTGGGATATTTGTATTATTGAGAAATAGAGGTGTGCTCCATTTACCCTCAGCCATGGATTTGGACAAGATATATCTAAGTAGATACGATTTAGCTTATTAGCAACAGCATTTCAACTCCTTAATCTGATGCAGGAACTTGAGTTCTGTGTTCTATTTGCCCGTATGTGCGTGGTGTCATTTCTCATTGGTGTCATAAAAGGCAGCGTTTTGGCTGCTTAGTTTTGAAGAGTCGTTGGTGTCTTTGTAGAAACATTTGTTGTTTTACTTGTTGCTCTTGTCTCTGTTTCGAGCGCAGGTCTACCGCCCGAAACCATCTCTGAAGTCTGAACATTGGTATTTGGCCGACTTTGTTGAATATTGAAATCAGAAGCTGAGCTCCGTTCTTTATCTCTATGATTTTGTTTTATTTTTCCGGACCCCGTAGCTCTTCTCGGATTTGATTTACATGATCTCTTCTGACGGCTTCTACACCATAATCTCCTTGAATAATGCATACTATTTTTTTTTTTTTTTTTTTTTTTAAGTACACTGTATGTTTGCATTATGCTTTGATCATTCAAGTGATGGAATTTAAGGCTTTTCTTGAACACTAGCATTTTTTTTTCCTTTTTTATTTTGAGAATTGAAAAACATTACAAGATTTATTTGGAGGCCGTAAATTTCTCCACTTCATATCAGGAAATAATTTTTGGCTGTACAGTTCTCCACTCCAAATCATGTTATATTGATTTACCCCAAATACATGACAAAAGGTCGGACATATAACAATATTCAAGAAAAACATATAACAATATTTTCAAAAGGGATATTCACGTACGGCAATTATATTTTTTAAAAAAACAAACATAAAGAAAATCTGTACATAGTTTTAATTTATTCCCAACTCTAATTTTTTCAAAAGATAATTCTCAAAAAAAATTTTCACTCAAAATTTAAAAAGAGATTATTCTCAATTAAAAAAAAAAAGAAAAAAAGAAAACTGGAATCACTAATTATCCCGAAGCAAGATACAAGTGGATAATTCCTCCAAAAAAAAAAAAGTTCACTTAAAAAAATTGGAATATACAACAAAGGAAAAACGTGTACTAACTACTTAAAAAAAAAAAAAACAAAAACAAAAACAAAAGAAGTAGAATATCCCGCTTGGAAAGTGTCTGAACTCTGCAAGAGATATATAAATATATAAATATAAATGTATATATATATATTTTTTCCAAGATAAAAGAGAGATATATAAATATATAAATATAAATATATATATATATATATTTTCCAAGATAAAAGAGATCGGATGAGTGAAATTATTCTCAAGTCCTAAAATCTTTTTTTTTTTTTTTTTTACTAATTCTTGATTTATTTATTTATTTATTGGCTGAATGTACTAATTCTTGATTAGCCTATACATATAAACCCTTTTACGATTTTTGCTAAACCCCGAAGCTTACAACATTACCATTCACCACACTTTCACTCTCCTCTTTTTCTTTTCTTCTCTTCTCTTCTTCTCAACGACATTATGGACCCACCACCACCACCATGCCGTCCGGCTTCTTCAAACTACCCAGCATTCGTCTTCCCATCACCACAGCAAAGAAGGTTTTTTATTTTTCTAAACTATACATATGTTCTACAATTTTTTTTTGATTTGTTTTTTTTTTTGTTTTTTTTTTTTTTTGAGACGTTATTGTGTGTTCATTGACAGTGACGCTGGTCATGGAATTAACTTCAACAATAATAATCAAAACAATGAAATCAACTCAAATAGTCATTCGTGTTACATTCGGGACTACGATATGAATTGGATAGATTTCGATTTCCAGAACTTTCAACCACCTTTTGCTTCACCAGAGCTGATTAACCCTGGTGCGCTACAGGATCGGGGAAGGGATTTAAGGTCCGAGTATTATTCACAATTCGGGTCCAGAATTATGAATGGGAATCATGTTTCTAGACCAGCTGATCAGGTACTTTTTTCGTCTTAGGCATGTGAATTCGATTTAAAGCTTTATGTTATAAATTGTAGCCTTTCAGTTTTAAATTTTTCGGTTTGCTTGGATGTCAAGTAACTGAATGAAGGTTGTGAAAAGAAAAAAAAAAAATAGTACTGCCTAATCACGTCTTGAATATCTACTTAGTTTGAATATTATCACGAAGAATCGGATTGGAATTTTATAAAAGCATCAAAGGATGTGTAAAAGAGCAAACTGAGTTTCACAACGTAATGCAAAAATTTGACATTCGAAGTCAATCCCGTTTGACCAACAGATCAAAAAAAAAAAAAAAAGACCAAAAACCAAATCATGTTCGTTATTTCTAGCCTTTGTTTCATCAATTAAAAATTAGCTTACCTTTACATTTTTTTTTTTTTTTTGGTAGAACTAAGAATCAGCTTACTTGTGTTTTAGCATGAATTGCTTTTCTTTTGAAAATCAATATACAAACCTATATATTTTGTTGGGTTCATGTGGTTTTTATGTTTTTTTTTTTTTTTTTTTTTTTAGGATTGTTGTTTTTCCTTTTTCCTTTTTTATTTGATTTGCCTTTGTGGTAGGATTCTAAATTTCTTTGTTTTATGTTTCTCTGTCTTTTTATTTTAACAAATTTTAGTGGGAGTTTTTTTTTCTCTCCCCTCACTTAAAAAAGAAAAAAGGTTTTTGCATGTGGAATGAATTTTATACTTAAGCCCATGTAAAGTGCTAATTTCCTTTTCTAAATGCAGGAAAACTTTCCGCTCCATCATGGAACACGCCGAAGTCTCCAATTCGGAACCGGATCATTACCCTACATGGGAATGATGCCAACGCCAATGTTAACCACTAGTAATAATAGAAGCGGTTTTCGTGGTCCGTCCTATGATAATACCAATATTGGAGCTTCATCGAGTAGTTTCGTTCAATCTAACAATGGAACAAATTACTCCATAAATCAAATGGCAGCCAACTCTCTCCGGTATATATCTTTTCGAATATTAGCTAATTAGCAACTCTTCAATGGTGGAAATTCCTTTTTCTCGTCTTTCATACTTTTTTTGGTGCTGACTTGCATCTAAATATCATTGACAGGATGAATGGGACTTCACAAGAAAGGAAGGTTATACGTGAGAGGAACACTGATTTAGTGGACTTAGAGACTAGTTCGATTGCGGATGTAGCCAGGGATACCCGTTCTCTTCCGAACCCCAATCATTCGGAAAGTCAAGCTCTCGTCGTTGCCTGTCCCCCACCTTCTCATCCTATTGATAGTACGGAGCCTATCTCTGGAACTACGCAAGTGTCACCTGCTGAGCAAGTGATAGTTCCTTGCAATGGAAATATGCCTCGTCTTCCGGACGCTAATTTGGTTGAGGAGTTGAACCAAGGAAGGCCCAGGAGTGAAAGGTACGTGCTGGATATTCTTGTAAAATGAGAAAATACTTTGACACTTCGCTTGCGCTTAACATGGCTTTGCATTTGAAATGCATGCAGGCCGCAAAGCACTTCAGGCAAGGATGGAATCAACAGACGCTGCCAGTGTAAAAATAGCCAATGCTTGAAACTGTAAGTCATTGAAAGTTGTCACTAGCGCATATCCTTTTCTTTTTCTTCCCATATTTTGATTTGATTAGTCGTTTCTTGAACAACAAGTTAAAGGGCAATGCCGAAAAATTTGATATGAAACTTAGTAAATCTTTTCGAGCAAAACCAATTTCTATGGCAAAGAAGATCAAAACAAGTTAAAGTCTCTCATGTCTCAACCATGTTATTTCTCATTGGCAGTTATTGTGATTGCTTTGCCGCGGGACTTCCTTGTTTGGATTCTTGCACATGCCAAAACTGCGAAAACACAAGTGCTAACGCGCCCAAGGTTCAAGATGCACGCAAGAAAATTGAATCTCGCAATCCGCATGCCTTTGCTCCAAAGGTCACTAACGAGGGCACAGGATCTCCAGCCAATATTATGGTGATCCCTCAAAAGATTTTTCATACAAATATGTTGGTTCTTTACTTTTACTTTACAGTAATTTGATGGCGGAAACTCTTTGCAGGAAGATGGGACCGTGTCGAACCTGAGCTCATTAAGGCATAGAACAGGCTGCAATTGCAATAAGTCGAAGTGTGTGAAAAAATACTGTGAATGCTACAAGGTACAAAGTTGTCAAACTTATTTTCTCATCTGAAAACGATTATAAACAAAAACTGCAACATGTTTCATTTATGGTTCTATTGAACAACAATTTGCCAAACTGAATACAATATGTTTCTTTTGAAGGGTAATGCTGGATGTTCGTTTGATTGTCGGTGTGTGAGCTGCGAAAATTCTTTTGGCCGAAGACCTGGTTAGACTCTCTCTGGCTCTATGTTTTAGATTGTTTAACATCTCGATGATCCTAAAATTAAAATCCAAATCCATATCAAACATTTGCGTTCAATTATAGTCTTTTTAAGTGTTCTTGTCAATGCAAAATTCAGACCGTATTCTTTCCCTCTTACAGTAATAACGTATACTTTGGCACGGAACGTCGTCGCGGCCTCCAACCCGAATACAGCTTCGGGGAGGGAAACTCAGAGCAACAACCATGAAAACGGCAACACTGATCAGTTTCCATCGGGAGAAGGTCTTCCCGACGTAAGTCATCATACCCCATCACACCAGCCTTCGCCCATTCAAGAGACTCTTCCACAAATGGAAAATTCTCATTTGAATTTAGGAACTCACTCTCAGCTGCCGCCGGTCACCATTTTGCCTGACGGGGATCCATCAGCTGATCAACAGTGCCGTTACCTTGATGGTCAAAATTGATAAATTAATGGATATTCGTTATTTCTTATATACTATTGTCTTATCCAACCTTTGTTATTTTTTAAAAGATAAATTCAATATTATTTTAATTTTGGTGTTCTTATAACTTTACTCTCTGAATTTTAAAAACTGATTGAAATGCTCCATAAACTATGAAATGTTATCATATTTGCTCATTCCATCAGTTAAATAGATGGCATGACAATAACTGAAGCGGAATTTATTAATGACAAATTTTATTTTGCTTCATGAACTTTAATATCTTGTAGTTTTGCCCTCCGAATTTTTTGAAAACAAGTGTTTAGCCCCACAAGAATACCCCTCAAACTATAAACCACTAGCAAAAATATCACATCCCATATTTTAGCTATATAAGACTTGGGAAAACTTTATTTTTCCTCCTAAATTTTAGTACATTTATAACTTTACCTATGAACATTGAAACACCAATGTTAAGTTGTGAGCAAAATCACTCGTATCGGTCCACTTAAACCTGATGTATAACAATAGTATAATAAAAGGTTAATTTATATTAAGATCTTTATAAGTACAAAATAACCATTTATAAACATTCAAGAGATCTGAATATGCAGTTGTTGTCCTTGGTCTTGATATCTGACCTCAAAAACGTTGATTGTTATTGACCATTTGTTTGTCATAATTTTATAATCTCTTTCTAAATAGTATGCAAATGAGTCATGTGCAAATAACAGATCCTTTATACAGCTCTTTTTTTTCTTTTTTTTTTTGGGTCCAAAAATTTTACTGTTACCATTCATCAACATGCTTTGCTTTTATAGCTGCTTTGCATAAGAAATTTGTAGAGAGTACTTTTAAAAAAACACAAAACCCAACTTCAAGCAAAGTAATGCAATTTTTTTTAAGGAAAAAGTCATGCAAATACCACAAAGAAGAACTATACAATTGATTTAAGATTTTACATTGTTTAATCATGATTTTACCATCCTTTTTGTCAATATGAAAAATATTGGCATTTAACAATCAAACAAAAAACAAACGCGGATTGGAAGTCAACTGTTTATACTGCAACTTGAATAAAATTTTAACTCCAATATCCTTTTTCAATTGCTTTTAATTTTTGCTCCTTTCTTCCTTTTTATTCTTTATCTATATATATATATATATATATATATGTATTTTTTTTTTTTCCTGACATCCTCGTTCCTGAAATCATTGATAAGCTCAAACTCTGTTTAATGCTTTCTCAGCAAATTTGTTCCCTTACTTTATGCTACTTAGAAGAATGTTGAATGTTGGCTGGCATGGAAAATGGATTAGTTTTTACAACTTAATGCAGCCTTACTTTTTTTTTTTTTAATGAACATTGCCTCTCGTCCACAAAACGACATGCAGTTTTCATATAGAGAGAGTTTTGGTTGTTTAACTGAGAATAACTTCATGCAAGTTCAATTTAGATTTTTTTTTTTTTTAATAAGAAAAGGAAAACAGAGGTAGTAAAAAGGGGGCAAAAAAGAAAAAATTGCTTCACATTGTAAAAGCTTTGAAATAAATGTCTAAGAAACAAATTAAAACAATTCAAAAAGATAAATTCCACAGTAAAAATACACAAACACACACACCATCAGTAAGAATCGACTCCAAAAGTTAATGGCAGCAGTAGTAAATTGAATTCAGAATTTCAAAAACTGTGATACATTCTACATGAACTATCAAGCAAATCGTTGATCCCCAACAGAAAATAAATATTATGAGAGTGAAAAAAATGTGCAATTTTTAAAATTGTCATCCATGATTCGTTCAAGGAATGCGAAAACAATACTGCTTGTGAGACTGACGAACGTGAAAGCAAAAGAAAGGAAATGCATGGAAAACTTCAAGAAATTTCCAAATCCTTGCACCAACAACGAGCATGAAGTGGTAAAGGCCCCTCTAAAAGACTTTTACTATTTTCCAAAAAAACTGTGAGAAGATGATCTATACAAATGCAAATTTTACGAAGGATTCAGGAAAGATAGCAGTACCAACACTTAGCTAAAAAACTTGACCAAAGTTTATCACTCAAAACAATTCTTTTAATACCTTTCAAAAAAAAAAAAATCTTAATAGTTCTCTTTCACAAGATAGTCCACTTCATGTCATGTCCATCCTAACTATTCAGCTACATAAGGTTCATTGGAGCTTAGAGCAAATGAGTTAACACTTGGAAGTCAAGTATGAGCATGTGAAGGTGACCGCTGACCAACAGGTGGACGAGTTATTCTAATCACGGTAACATTCCGAGCCCAAACTTTAAGTCGGACTTGAGAGTTGGTGCTTCAAAGGAGATGTATCATTAAGCAAAACGCATCAGTATTTGCCAATGTTAAATTACAAAACACAACCAACAGAACAAGCTAAAATAAAAAATGGGCACAGGTTTGATATATCTTGTCTCTCAAATGAAACAACCTACTAGCTTAGTCAAAATCATTAGTAAGACTCAAACTTAGGGCATTGACTGTCGCAATATATGCTTAAAACAAATTAGGGGGGCAAGACACAATTCAAGTTAAAGGAATGAAATCGACAAATATTCATCAGACAGGTAAGGAAGTCTAAGTTATCAACAATAACAGGACCAAACTAAAAAACTAGGCTAAGTCCTTTTTTAAACTTCAATCATACCAGGGTATGTAAAAGAAGAAACTATTTGTCGACTCTAAATGGGATCTTGAGGTTTCCCTTAAAAAAATTAAAAAAAGATAAAGATCTTGAGGGTGGAGAAAATGAAAGAGAAAGGAAGCGATAGGCTTCTGTTAATGGTTGGTTAATGAAGGTGTAACTGACAAATAGTTTCTGTCAGTGGTTAAGACCTGTTAGACCATGACTAGCGTTTGTATAGAGACTACGAAGGAGGGAGGAGGGGAATTGTTTGGTAAACATTTGGGCTTGGGCATCCAAGATGGAAAGAGTAACATAGTATCTCGAATACTATCTCGACTAGGGTTTCCTCGTTGCTTGCTTGTAATCAGTAAAATTCTCAATTTTAAAGTGCATCTTTTTTATCCAAATTGTGCTTGATAGATTGGGCAGATGGTACATTTCAAATAAATCATCCAAGGCTGCAATCAACACTTCATTTTCAACAATGACTATAGTTCATTTAATTCCTCGGTAACTTATTGAGGTTGTATTATATACAAAACTAAAACCTAGGTAAATGTAACTAACAATGACAAGGGCAAGGTTAACACAAGTAAAAGCGTTTATACGAGCTTGTTGCTCCAAATCATGAATGGCATTGAGCAAATTACCAGGCCTTGGACTTGTTCTTTTATATTCCAACTTTTTCAAGGAAAAGAAAAACGAACATACATGTGTGCGTGTGTGTTTTGTCTATATGTGTCTCCTGCATTGTCCTTGCCTCTGAAGAAAATGCAGAAAAAAATAATAATAATAAACAGGACAAAAAACAAGAAAAGAAAAGAAAAGAATGATTTTGGGTAATGTAGGTTCTAAGCATTAGAGAAATGCAGTACGTGCACTCATAAATTTCCAAGTTCATTGGCTACTAAAAGAAATCTCAGAAAGTTATGTTTCAGCAAGAAACGCATCTGATTTCTACAACCTCGTCTCGCTGTACATTCCCAGCTATACAATCACAACAAAAACCAACATGAAAACCATTTTGATAAGGTGAAACAAAGCAAGATATACACAATGAAAAGAAACAAATCCAAGTATGAGGCAAAAAGAGCGTACTCCATTGGATCGCTACAAAGAAACTGCAGTACAAGAATACTTAGGCGCCATATATAACGACCCTATGCACGTGGAATGAACCATCTCCGACCACAGAACTTCTCCCCGGAAATCGCCATCCTCATCCTTCTTCACTTCAATTTCCAGATACCAAACTCCCCTTGTATTTCCCACACTCCTTAAAACTGCGGACCCCATGATCGCCAACCTCCCTCCCACATTACTCATCCGAATGTTCTGCCAGTGACTCCGAAACCCTTTGTTCACAAACTTGAGCTTCTTCCACTCCCCAATTCTTTCATCAAACCATTCAATCAACCTCTTAGAAGTATCATAGCAGCACAACACCCCATTCACTTCACACATCTGATAACCCCAATACACTCCCACTCCAATTCTACTCTCAAACACCTCCCATGTCTTCGTCTCGGGGTCCAATCTGAGCTCTTCTCCGGCCACCCATACGCAAACCTTACCACCCCTAATGGCACACCCGCCAACCATTTGATTGGTGGCCCTAAGCTTGACGCTAGGAAGTGACTCCCATCGCCCCGCCACCGTGTCGAACACGTCCGCCCACGGGGTCTCCACTGTCGGCCATCGGATCACGTAAATAGTGGTGCCCAAAACTACGGTCTTGGTGAAGCTCCATTGCATCTCCGGCATGGTTGGACCTCGCTCCCAAGTGTTGAAGCGGCAGTCGAAAATCCATAAATGGGTTGAGAGGAGAAACCAGCACCAGGTTCTGCCGCCGAAGACGTAGATCCTGGGGCCGACGGTGGTGCACTCGAACCAATCGGACTCGTCCTCGGGAACAACTCCGGGGATGTGGGCGACGATGATATTGCTATTGTCGCCATTGTTCGGAGCGGAGTTTGGGTTGGGTCTTCCGTAGATAGTGAACCAACCGTCGGCCTGGCAGTCTCCGTTTTGGATCCTCAGATAAGGAAGGATTTCGGTGCAGTTGAGAGCTGATCGGGCGGCGAAGAAATCAGGGGAGGAGATGAGGGATCTGATGGGCTTCGACACCGCCGCCAGGACTGGGTGGTACTGTCTCGGGACTCGCGCCAGACATTGCAGAGCAATTTCGTTTGGCAGTGACGGGATGAGGATCTCCGGCGGCGCCTCGGTGGTGGTGGTGGTGGAGGACATGGTGCTTTGGTTTGGCTGCTCTCTGTTATGTTATGGATGGTCACTGGGTCTTTCGGAACAAATGCATATATAAGCCCCAAATGAACCCCTGTTGCAAATTTAACCTCCGTTCTAACTGATTTTTTATTTTTATTTTTTTTAATTCAATTTTTATGACAAAAGACCAAAAACCCCTTAATTCATCTTCAGAGGAAAAAAAAAAAAAAAGTCCGGCTGCTTTCCGGCATGACCAGGCCGGACCAGTGCCAGTCATGCCGGAAAATATACTGGTCCGGCCGGAATTTTTTTTTTTTTTTTATGACTCATCTCACGGGTTTATTTTTTTATTTTTTTTTATCACTCATCTCATGGGTTTTCTGGACTCGGGTTTTTTTTTTTCTGATTTTTGAAAAAATATATATTTTATGCATTTTGTGGCATGACCAGGCCCTGGTCATGCCGGATTTGTACATTTTCCGGCATGACCAGGCCGGACCAGTGCCAGTCATGCCGGAAAATGTACTGGTCCGGCCGGAATTTTTTTTTTTTTTTTTATGACTCATCTCACGGGTTTATTTTTTTATTTTTTTTTATGACTCATCTCACGGGTTTTCTGGACTCGGGTTTTTTTTTTTTTTCTGATTTTTGAAAAAATATATATTTTATACATTTTGTGGCATGACCAGGCCCTGGTCATGCCGGATTTGTACATTTTCCGGCATGACCAGGCCGGACCAGTGCCAGTCATGCCGGAAAATATACTGGTCCGGTCGGAATTTTTTTTTTTTTTATGACTCATCTCACGGGTTTATTTTTTTATTTTTTTTATCACTCATGTCACGGGTTTTCTGGACTCGGGTTTTTTTTTTTTCTGATTTTTGAAAAAATATATATTTTATGCATTTTGTGGCATGACCAGGCCCTGGTCATGCCGGATTTGTACATTTTCCGGCATGACCAGGCCGGACCAGTGCCGGTCATGCCGGAAAATGTACTGGTCCGGCCGGATTTTTTTTTTTTTTTTTTTTATGACTCATCTCACGGGTTTATTTTTTTATTTTTTTTTATGACTCATCTCACGGGTTTTCTGGACTCGGGTTTTTTTTTTCTGATTTTTGAAAAAATATATATTTTATACATTTTGTGGCATGACCAGGCCCTGGTCATGCCGGATTTGTACATTTTCCGGCATGACCAGGCCGGACCAGTGCCAGTCATGCCGGAAAATATACTGGTCCGGTCGGAATTTTTTTTTTTTTTTATGACTCATCTCACGGGTTTATTTTTTTATTTTTTTTTATCACTCATGTCACGGGTTTTCTGGACTCGGGTTTTTTTTTTTTCTGATTTTTGAAAAAATATATATTTTATGCATTTTGTGGCATGACCAGGCCCTGGTCATGCCGGATTTGTACATTTTCCGGCATGACCAGGCCGGACCAGTGCCGGTCATGCCGGAAAATGTACTGGTCCGGCCGGAATTTTTTTTTTTTTTTTTTTATGACTCATCTCACGGGTTTATTTTTTTATTTTTTTTTATGACTCATCTCACGGGTTTTCTGGACTCGGGTTTTTTTTTTCTGATTTTTGAAAAAATATATATTTTATACATTTTGTGGCATGACCAGGCCCTGGTCATGCCGGATTTGTACATTTTCCGGCATGACCAGGCCGGACCAGTGCCAGTCATGCCGGAAAATATACTGGTCCGGCCGGAATTTTTTTTTTTTTTTTTTATGACTCATCTCACGGGTTTATTTTTTTATTTTTTTTTATGACTCATCTCACGGGTTTTCTGGACTCGGGTTTTTTTTTTCTGATTTTTGAAAAAATATATATTTTATGCATTTTGTGGCATGACCAGGCCCTGGTCATGCCGGATTTGTACATTTTCCGGCATGACCAGGCCGGACCAGTGCCGGTCATGCCGGAAAATGTACTGGTCCGGCCGGAATTTTTTTTTTTTTTTATGACTCATCTCACGGGTTTATTTTTTTATTTTTTTTTATGACTCATCTCACGAGTTTTCTGGACTCGGGTTTTTTTTTCTGATTTTTGAAAAAATATATATTTTATACATTTTGTGGCATGACCAGGCCCTGGTCATGCCGGATTTGTACATTTTCCGGCATGACCAGGCCGGACCAGTGCCAGTCATGCCGGAAAATATACTGGTCCGGCCGGAATTTTTTTTTTTTTTTTTTATGACTCATCTCACGGGTTTATTTTTTTATCACTCATCTCACGGGTTTTCTGGACTCGGGTTTTTTTTTTCTGATTTTTGAAAAAATATATATTTTATGCATTTTGTGGCATGACCAGGCCCTGGTCATGCCGGATTTGTACATTTTCCGGCATGACCAGGCCGGACCAGTGCCAGTCATGCCGGACCAGTGCCAGTCATGCCGAAAATGTACTGGTCCGGCCGGAAATTTTTTTTTTTTTTTTTTATGACTCATCTCACGGGTTTTATTTTATTTTATTTTTATTTTTTTTTTTGGCTCACATATGGGCTCTCGGGTTTTCCTGACCGGGACGGACCGGTACCGGTCCGGCCCGGTCCGGAAATTTGATGTTTTTTTTTTCACATATGGGGTCGCGGATTTTCCTGACCGGACCGGACCGGACCGGTACCGGTCCGGCCCGGTCCGGAAACCCGAGAGCCATAATTCCCTCTTTTTTTTTGCCCAACAAATGGACTCTCGGGTTTTCCGGACCAGTGCCAGTCCTGTCGGAAAATGTACTGGTCCGGCCGGAATTTTTTTTTTTTTTTATGACTCATCTCACGGGTTTGTTTTTTTATTTTTTTTTATGACTCATCTCACGGGTTTTCTGGACTCGGGTTTTTTTTTTTCTGATTTTTGAAAAAATATATATTTTATGCATTTTGTGGCATGACCAGGCCCTGGTCATGCCGGATTTGTATATTTTCCGGCATGACCAGGCCCTGGTCGAGCCGGATTTGTACACTTTGGTTTTGCTAAAAAAGTTTTTGACTCCTAAGTAATATTTTAAATTTATACTCCTAAGTTTTTAGGTAAGCCATGCTCTAGCTTTTTCGCTTTTTTTTTTTTTTTTTTCAAATCGAAAAAAATTTTTGTTTAAAAAAAACCTGTTATTGCTAAATAAGAGATGAAATTAATATATATATATATATAGAGCAACGACCATCATAGTATATTTTTAACTATCACAAAAGAATGGGTGGTTGTTGGATGATTCACCTATGTGAATATGATAGACCCCGTAGTGATCGGGAAAAAGAAGGTTTTAAAAAAAAAAGGATAGCACCACGGTACGGATAATTTCAATTCCGGACCGGCCTAAATGTCCGGTTAGGGCGGCATGCCGGTCCGGAGAACCCGAAGGTGTTGTGAAAAACTTGTTAAATTGTCTTAAATTTTTTTTTTAATTAAAATTACGCACATTTAAATTTTTTTAAACATAACTATATTATTTTCTATCCAAATTGAACACAAGAAGTATAATAATTCAATGACATATCAGTATCTAGAAATGATACAAAAATCTTCTTAGTTTATTGTTAAACTTTATGTATAATTTTTTATCTCTTATGAGTGCAAACTTTAGATAGTTTATTGTTAAACTTTAGGTATAATTTTGTATCTCTTATGAGTGCAAATTTTAGATAGTTTATTGTTAAATTTTATAATTTATTTTTTTGAAATTTAATCACGGTTCTCCGGACCGGGGTGTTCTCCCTTGTCTTCTTTTTTTAACCGGACATGCCGGTCCGGAATTGAAATTCTCCGGACCGGGGTGTTCTACATTTGGTTTATTTTTTTAACCGGACATCCGGCCATGTCGGTCCGGAATTGAAATTCTCCGGACCGGGGTGTTCTCCCTTGTTTTCATTTTTTAACCGGACATGCTGGTCCGGAATTGAAATTATCCGTACCGTGGTGTTATCTTTTTTAATTTTTTTTTAATAAAACGTTCTTTTTCCCGATCACTACATCTAATAAATAGAAAAGAAATTACGGGGTTTATCATATTCACATAGGTGAATGATCCAACAACCACCCATTCTTTTGTAATAGTTAAAAATATACTATGATGGTCGTTGCTTTATATATATATATATTAATTTCGTCTCTTATTTAGCAATAACAAAGTTTTTTTTTAAGCTAAAATTTTTTTAGATTGGAAAAAAAAAAAAAAAGAGCGAAAAAGCTAGAGTACGGCTTACCTAATATGACGTAGTATAAATTAAAAATATTACTTAGGAGTCAATAACTTTTTTAGCAAAACCAAAGTTTCTTTTTTTTTTTTTTTTTTTACTTAAACTTATTTATATTTAAAAAAAAAAAAAACCCAAAAACACAGAGCACAACGAACAAACTGTTTTTCTGGCCCGGCATGACCGGCCCCGGTAAGGCCGGTTCAGATATCACGCCAAATTGGGACTGGTCAGGCCTAAGTCTGGCGTTTTTTTTTTTCAAATATCATAAAATTTAAGTAAAAAAAATTTCCAGAACAGTACATTTTCCGGCCGGACCAGTACATTTTCCGGCAGGACTGGCCCTGGTCCGGCCTGGTCATGCCGGAAAATGTACAAAATATATATTTTTTCAAAAATTGTAAAAAAAAAAAAATTCCGGAACAATACATTTTCCGGCCGGACCAGTACATTTTCCGGCCGGACTGGCCTTGGTCCGGCCTGGTCATGCCGGAAAATGTTCAAAATATATATTTTTCAAAAATTGTAAAAAAAAAAAAAAATTTCCGGACCAGTACATTTTCCGGCCGGACTGGCCCTGGTCCGGCCTGGTCAGGCCGGAAAATGTACAAAATATATATTTTTTCAAAAATGATAAAAAAAAAAAAATTCCGGAACAGTACATTTTCCGGCCGGACCAGTAAATTTTCCGGCCGGACTGGCCCTGGTCCGGCCTGGTCAGGCCGGAAAATGTACAAAATATATATTTTTTCAAAAATGATAAAAAAAAAAAAATTCCGGAACAGTACATTTTCCGGCCGGATCAGTACATTTTCCGGCAGGACTGGCCCTGGTCCGGCCCCCCTCTTTTCGGAACCTCTTTTCCCGCCCTTCAGATCCTTTATCTATCTCATATATCTTTTTTTTTTTTTTTTTACTTGTAAAGGGTATTTTAGAGAAAACAAAAAATTGATTAATGAAGGAGGTTAGTCTTGCAATGTTTTCTCTCTTGAGGTTAGTCTTGCATCAGTTTCCCATTTTAATCCCTTATCTGCAAAGGCCCCGTATATCAGGTCGCTATTTGGCCGTAATATCCAATTATCCAATTCATTGAACCTGGTTAATTTAATTCATCCACACACACAAAAAAAAAAAAAAAAAAAAAAAATTTGGATATCCAAATGTTATTGAATTGGATTTAGATGGTATTTTTGTTATAATAATTTGTTTTTTCATCAACACCACGCATAAAAGTTAAGTAATTAGTTGTAAATCCAGAATTTACTTTGTTTTCTATTTGAGATAATTACTTATTTTCTTGTCGATGATCCACATTAAATATATTAATAAATCTAATTTTTTACTATTATTTATTAATAAGCCCAATATTTACTTAATTTTTTGTTTGAGATAATAACTTTTTAATCAGTGTTAAACATAAATTTTAATAGTAAATCTGGTATTCACTTGTAAATCCAGTATTTACTTAATTTTTTATTTGAGAAAATATATTACTTTTTTAATCAACATTACACGTAGGTTGATTCGTAAATTAGTATTTACTTATAAATCTATATTTATTAATAAATCAAGTATTTACCATAATTTCTATTTGAGATAACAACTTTTTTTTAAATCAATATCATATACAAATTTTATTAATAAATTCGATATTTACTTTATTTTCAGTTTTTTTATGATCTTATGATAAATATGATAATTACTAGGTAAATCTAACATTTACTCGACATTTAGTTGTTGTTCATATTTTAATATACTATAAAGTAAATAAAAGTAAATACATTAATTCAAATTAGGTGCACTTTTTAAATGGAAAATTCAATATTTATTTTGCTTTCAAGTTTTCATATTTTATGGTAAATATGATATGGGTGGTTTTATTAAAACACCTCTTTTAACCCTCCACACATTTATTCTAAATGCAAACCCTTCGTTATTTTAGAATATTCAAATTTACTAATTACACACCCCCTTGTATTCTATAATCACAACTACCTATTTTAATTAAATAAATAATAATCTATCACTTAAAAGATCTTTTCACACCCATAATTTTGTATTTTTATTTACTTTGATAATCTCATTTCCCTAACCATCTCTTCTGTTTTTTAATTGAAACTTCATGTCTGAAGCTTTTTCGTACATAAAACATACATAAAAGAAATAGTTGATTTAAAAAATTAGTAGGCATTTTACTATTATATTTAACGTTTATTTGTATCTTTAAAAAATTTGTACATTAAAAAAATACGGGTGTATTTAAAAATAAGCTAATTGCAATAAACTTATATTATTGACATTTTTTTTTCTTTTTTCCCCATATAAAAGAAATTCACTAAAAGCAAACATCGCGCAAGAAAAAAAAATTTTAATCCAGAAACAAACAAAACAAAAGGCCAAAACTACTAAAAAAGAAAGAAATAAAAATAAAAAATAAAAAAATAAACCCATTAGAAAAGAACGGGACACTTTAAGCAGGAAAGAAAATTGTTAACTCCATGCAATTTTTTGAAATAATAATTGAAAAGTGAAGAATATGATTTCGTTATTGATTTCGTATAACATGGAGTAAATGAAAGTAAATATATTTATCTCATCAAATTATGTGTACTTTTTAAATAGAAAATCTAATATTTATTTGTAAATCTGATATTTACTAATAAATCCGTTATTTATTGCTTTTTAGTTTGTTCAGGTAAATCAATATTTATTTTTTTAAATTTTTTATTTTGATGGTAAATATAGATATTTGCTACATATTGACATGTAAAACACAAAATTAAACATAATTATTTATTAAAAAAAATTATTTATTTACCCATAATTTCCAAAGAGCATATCGCGATAGAAAACGACAATTAATGCACCGGTATCGCCGCCTTCATGAGATTGCGCCGATCTCTTCATCATTGTCACGACGTCCACTAACACATCATTTGGGTAACGACTCGGCGCAACCCCTAAGTAAGGAGAGGGGGAGAAGAAGATAGATATACAGTGGAGGAACAACGATAAAATTGAAAAGACAACATATATTTTTAAAAGAGAAATAAAATTATGCTATAATTTACCATAATAAAATACTTTTTAAGTAAACACAACAAATACACGCAAACAACTTCTCACTTGATAAATCAACCACAAGGGTCCATTTGAATTTGACTTATAAAATAGTTACATCTTGACCGTCTTTAATTGAAAACTTTTTATCTTTTCCATCTGAACTTAAAAATACCGTTTCTTTTTTGTTTCAAATGCAATTGAGATTATTCTTTTTCTCCATTCATATATGATGTTTTTGTTGAGATTGTAAATATCCAAAGTTCTAAATACCGTTTCATAAGATAATTCAAATGTTTCCAGTCAGATATTTCCATTTCAATGGTTGAACCCAATGAAGTGTTAGATTTTTCTATACTCTATATTAGATAGAAGCATAAAAGGTTGTTTTTGAGTTGTTTAATATGAAATTTAATTCCTATATCCTTTTATTTATATCATCATTCATATCCTTTTAATAATAATATAATACTTTTATAATTAATATAATATTTCAATTGATTTGTTATCATATTTTAAATTTAACCGACACATTATTATATTATTAAAGGAACATAAATAAGGGAACTTGTTCAATATATACCAAGAGTATTTTGAAACCAAGAGTATTTTGAATAATTTTTAAAATTTAGGGAGGAAAAAAAAAGTTACATGAGCATTTGTTAAATCTACTACATTTATTACATATAATAAAAGGACGAAAAATACTGTAATAGTGCTTTTTATCGTTGTCTCCAAACATGACAGTTTTTAGTAAAAGAAAAAAGAAAAAAAGAATTTTTTGAAATTGTTTTTATTTGCCTCTTCTGCGTGAGGCAACATAACTAGCTAATTTGATAAGTAGTGATTAGTGTAACGAACACCAACCCAACATAGGGCAAACAGCACGGGAGAGAGCTCCTGACCTCCGTTGACCATTCAGTTCAGAGCAACGAAAACACCATGTCCACCACTGCCGCCACCACTGAGGCGTCGCCAGCGATCCTCATACCGTCACTGCCAAACGACGTCACTTTGCAATGTCTAGCTCGCGTCCCAAGACGATACCACCCAGTCCTGGCGGCTGTGTCGAAGCCCATCAGATCCCTCATCTCCTCCCCCGAGTTCTTCACCACCCGATCAGCCCTCAACTGCACCGAAATCCTTCCTTACCTCAGGATCCGAAACGGAGACTGCCAGGCCGAGGGTTGGTTCACTATCTACGGAAGACCCAACCCGAACTCCGATCTCGACAATATCATCATCGCCCACATCCCCGTAGTTGTTCCCGACAACGATCTAGATTGGTTCGAGTGCGCCGCTGTCGGACCCAAGGTCTACGTCCTAGGTAGCAGAACCCATGTATGGATCTTCGACTGCCGCTTCCACACGTGGGAGCGAGGTCCGTCTATGCTAACGGCGCTAAGGGGCATCACCAAGACCGTAATTTTGGGCACCAAGATTTTCGTGATCTGATGGTTGATGAAGGAGACCTTGTGGGCCGACGTGTTCGATACGGTGGCCGGGCAATGGGAGGCACTTCCTAGCATCAACTTGACGGCCTCCTGTCAAATGGCTAGCGGGTGTACCGTTAGGGGTGGTAAGGTTTGCGTATGGGTGGCCGAAGAAGAGCTCAGATTCGACCCCGAGACGAAGACATGAGAGGTGTTGGAAAGTGGCATCGGATTGGGAGTGCATTGGGGTTATCAGATGTGTGAAGTGAATGGGGTGTTGTGTTGCTATGATTGTCATAGGGGGCGGATTACATGCTTTGATGAAAGAACTGGGGTGTGGAAAAAGCTAAAGTTTGCGAATAAAGAGCTTCGGGGTCAGTGACAGAGAATTCGGATGAGCAACGTGGGAGGGAGTTTGGTAGTCTTGATGTCGGCAGTTTTAAGGAATATGAGAAGAACAATGGCAATTTGGTATTTGGAAATTGAAGTGAAGAAGGATCAGGATGGAGATTTCCGGGGAGAAGTTCTGTGGTCGGTGATGGTTCATTCGACGCGCATGTGGTCGCTACATATGATGCCCATTTATACTTGTACCTCAGTTTCTTTGTAGCGATCCCAATGGAGTACGTTCTTTTCATCTCAGATTTGGATTGTTTCCTTTGGATGAGTGTGCTGCTTCGTTTCACCTTATCAAATTGGTTTTCATGGTAGTTTTTGTTGTGATTGTATAATTGGGAATGTACAACGAGATCAAGTTGTGGAAATCAAATGCGTTTATTGCCAAAAGATGACTGTTAGAGATTTTCTTTTAGTTGATAACAAAATTTGGATTTATGATTAGTGCGTACTGTATTTGTGTACTGCTTTTGTCGAATGCTTAGAACATACATGACACAAAATCATTCGTTTCTTTTCTTGTTTTTGTCTAGTTTAGTTTTTTCATCTGCATTTTCTTCAGAGCCAAGGCGAATGCAAGAGAATTATCAAACTGCATTGAGGAGGCTTTACCACCTCATGGTCATACCAGTTGTTGGAATTAGAAAACTCATGAATTGGGTCAAATTGATTCCAATGCTTTTGATCTGCATTCCTTAGTCGCTAGAGCTACACGACTTTGGTCCATGAGGCATTGACACTCACACTCCATCTTATTTTTTCCTGAAAAAATTTTGGAATTTAAGAGAACAAGTCTTAGGCTTGGTGATTTGCTCAATACCATTCATGATTTTTCGCAACAACCATTAATAGAAACTACTAATCCGTTTACCATCCCCTTGACTAACCACTAACCGAAGCCTATCACTTCCTTTCTCTTGCACTTTCTCCATCCTCACTTGTTAAAATTACGGTTTACACGACGGTTTTTAACCGTCATGTAAAGTTTACAAGATAGTTTTTGACCGTCGTGTAAAGTTTACACGATGGTTATAAAACCGTGGTGTAATCCACCATCGTAGAAGATACCACGACGGTTATAAGAGTCGTCGTGGTGTCTCAATTTTACATGACGGTCAACAACCGTTGTGCTATCACGCATTTAAAATACGCATACTGTAGTGTAAAGCGGACTTTACACGACGGTTATACGAGAACCGTAATGTAAAACGGACTTTACACGACGGTTTTACGAAAACCGTGGTGTAAAGCGGACTTTACATGACGGTTGTACGAGAACCGTGGTGTAAAGCGGACTTTACACGACGGTTTCACCGGGAACCGTGGTGTAAAGCGGACTTTACACGACGGTTGTACGAGAACCGTGGTGTAAAACCGACTTTACACGACGGTTCCACCGAAAACACATTATACGACGGTTTTTAGCGATAACCGTCCACAATATGCACCAAAACTTGAACCGAAACTGTCCACAACATTCACAAAAACTTAGAGTAACAACTAAAAAACCGAACAGACTCTACATGCATCAATTTTCATATCATTATCCAACAAAAAACCATTTTGGCATTTCATCGAGCATGTGGTGGGCGAAAAACAGTCGGTGTTAAACATTGGATGTAAAGTACCAAATCCATTCACATTAGATTCCAATCCAAAAAACAACAATAAAAAGACATTCAAATAACTCAAAATACTTATATAGATCGGATTTATTAAGCGTGGGTTGTTCATATATTTGTTAGACAACAAAAAGTTTAGATATGAAAACATGCACCTTGCTTTTTTGCCAAGTATAGTGCACGGCCACACAGAGAGAGAGATAGTCAGCGGCGGCGACGACGGTGGCTTGACCGGAATTCAACTCGAAGGCGGTGGCGGGTGGGCGAAGGAGGCGGTGAGAGAATTGAAGAAAAAGCTTTTTGGTGTCTAGAAAGGGTGAGAGTGGCAGAAAAAATGAAGAGAATGAAGTTTAGAGTGTATTTAAGCATTAAGTTTTCGCGTGGATTTCAAAGTATGAAAATTTAAAATTTTCAAATTTTTCGGGAGATTACACGACAGTTCTTGAAGAACCATCATGTAATCCTCCACCTGATAAGGGATTACACGACGGTCCCTTTGGATCGTCATGTAAAACCCCACAGAAGGCGGGGTTTTACAAATTTCAAAGTATGAAAATTTAAATTTTTCAAATTTTTTGAGGGATTACACGACGGTTCTTAAAGAAAGAACCGTCGTGTAATCCTCTACCCGAGGAGGGATTACATGACGGTCCCTTTGGACCGTCGTGTAAAACCCCACAGAAGGCGGGGTTTTACAATTTTCAAAGTATGAAAATTTAAAATTTTGAAATTTTTCGAGAGATTACACGACGGTTTTTAAAAACCGTCATGTAAAAAAAGGATTACACGACGGTTCTTGAAGAACCGTTGTGTAATCCTCCACCTGATGGGGGTTTACACAACGGTCCCAAGGGAGCGTCGTGTAAACCCCTCTCTGGGATTACACGACGGTACCGTCGTGTAATCCCTCGCTGAGATTACATGACGGTCTCAAGGGACTCTCGTGTAATCCCATGGCATTACACGACGGTATTCATGGAACCGTCGAGTAATCCCTACTTTTGCACGACGGTTCCACGAGAACCGTCGTGTAATTCTATTGTTGTACGACAATTACTAAACCGTCGTGTAATCATCGTCTAATTCGAAGATTACACGACGGTTTTCTGAGAACCGTCGTGTAAACGTCTAATTACACGACGGTGTTTGGAAACCGTCGTGTAATCCACCTTTTGTAGTAGTGCCTTAAGATCTTTTTTTTTTCTTTCTTTATTTTTTTAGGTAAACCTCGAGATCCATTTAGAGTCTGCGAATAGTTTTTTTTACATACACTCTTATTATTGAAGCCTAAAACAATGACTTAGCCTAGTTTTTCAGTTTAGTCCCATTATTATTGATACCTTAGACTTTTCTAATCTGCATTGTTATGGCTGATATTTGTCATTTTCTTTCGTTTAAGTTGAATTGTACCTTGTCACCATAATTTGTTGTAAGCATAGATTGCACCAGCCAACGCCCTAAGTTTGAGTCTTACTAATGATTTTGACTAAGCTGGTAAGTTTTTTCATTTGAGAGACAAGATATATCAAACCTGTGCCCATTCTTATTTTAGCTCGTTCCGTTGATTGCATTTTGTAATTTAACAATGGCAAATACAAAAACATTTTGCATACTGATTCATCTCCTTTGATGCATCACCTCCCGGCTCCGGAGTTCAACTCAAAGTTTGGCTTCGGAATGTGATCGACGGCGTATAGACGTCGGGACGAGAATAACTCTTACGCTGTCGTTCAGCGGGCACCTTCACATGCTCATGCTTGACTACCAAGTTAAAGAACTTTCAAGTGTTAACTTGAATGCTCTAACTAACCTTAATGCGTTGATGTAGATGAATAATTAAGATGGGAATGACATAAAGAGGACTTTCTTAAGAAAAGAACTTTTAACAATTGCTTAACCAAGGATATTAGTGAAGATTTTAAATTAGATTTTCATTCTACTTGAAATAAAAACCATGCCACCCATAACTACGCTCAAAAATATAAAAATTTATCAATTTTTGCTTGCACGACATGATATATGTTGACCGATGTTTGCTTGGGACATTTTAACTTGTTTGATTTCTGATGTGCCACACCAGTTAGCTTTGGTCCAATGAAAATATATATATATATGAAAATGAAAAAAAAAAAAAAAGAAAAAAAAAAAAGAAAAAGGGAAAGTTAACTTTGGTCCAATGGAAGAGAGAGAGATACAGCGGAAGAGAGATGCAAGGGGAGAAGAGAAAGCTAGGAGAGAGAGGTGTGTGAGGAGGAAGCAATATCAATAATATTTAATATCACTCGTTAATAAAAGGTGAGTCCACTCCTTTATTAGTGTGATGTTAAACATCATTGATCTTCTCTAATATTTTTCGAGAGGGTGCGGGGGTAGATAGCTTTAAACTAAAAAAAAAAAAGTAATATGGACAAGAAATAAATTATTCATAGAAAATGTTATTGTTTACTATCATTTGAAAAACTTATTAATTTATTTCACTAGTGCTTATAAAATATGTTATATGTTGTAATTTCATATAATTAAAAAATAGACTACTCTATCTCTCCTCCCACAAGATTAGTCAAACAATTCACTTCAAAAAAATGAAAAGAAAAGAAAAGAAAAGAATAGCCAACGATTTATCTATGGCATTCATTGAAAAATAAATATTAACAATTTATGATATGGTTTATACGAATCCAGAGTCAACAACAGTTGCCCAAAATTTCTTATCTCATAGACTATCCACCTAAAAGTGCTATATCATACTATTTGAAGTAAAAAAATTTAACCATATAAAAAATATTAAAGACTAAAAATTCTTTAACAAATTAATAAGTTATCAAAACACTATTAAGTAGATGATTATTAAAACTGAAAAATAAGATAGTCGATATAATCTCAAGAGCCCAACGACTGATCATAACAGGAAGCAACCTCCTAAAACAGGTCAGGCTTCACTTTAACGATTTAAAAAAAGAAAAAACAAAAACTAAAACAAAAACAAAAACTAAAAACAAAACAAATAAAACTAAACTAAACTAAAAGGATCATATGTTACATTTAAATTGTTTGAAATGTTATTATCAGATTAAATATATAAATTTAAATGTAACAATTTCATCAAAGTAACATTTTAATATTGTAAAGATAAAATAATGTGTGATGTCGTTTTTTAAAAAGTAATAATTAAATCACTTCGATATTTAATCACCAACCAAAAAAAAAAACATTCAAATAATAAGGGCAAAGATTTTCTTTTAAAAAAATTATTAGTTTTTGTTTTTGTTTTTTAATTTTGGATTTTTTTTCAAACGATTTCCTTTTTTTTTCAGAGATATTTTCATCATTATAAAGTTAATTTGAATGTTACACTACTATAGCAGTTACCCCTCACGTTCTCTTCCAACGAAAACTCATTAACAAACACCATGTCTACCACCACCTCCACCACCGAAGCGCCATCGGAGATCCTCATCCCATCACTCCTAAACGACATCGCGTTGCAATGTCTGGCTCGCGTCCCAATACGGTACCACCCTGTCCTCTCGACGGTGTCGAAGCCCATGAGATCCCTCCTCTCCTCCCCTGAGTTCTTCGCCGCCCGATCAACCCTCAACTGCACCGAACACCTTCTTCTCGTCGGAATCCGAAGCCGAGACTTCCAGCCGGCGCGTTGGTTCACGCTCTATCGGAGACCCCACCCAAACTCTGCACCGATCATGGTTCGGGTCCGAGGAATTCCCAACAACCGAAACGATTGGTCCACGTACGTCGCCGTGGGCCCCAAAATCTACGTCCTTGGCGGCCAAAGTTGTGGCATAAATTCAGCCAAGGTTTGGATTTTCGACTGCCGATTCCACACGTGGGAGCCCGGTCCGAACATGCCAACGGCCCGAAATCACGGCGTCCGAGCAGTAGTTCTGGACGACAAGATTTACGTGTTCGGATGGTTCACAGAGGAGGACTCTTGGGTCTACGTGTTCGAGACGGTCGCTAACCGCTGGGAGTCCCTGCCTTGCCCCAAGCTTACTGTCTACCACCAAATGGTTGCCGGGTGTGGCATTAGGGGTGGTAAGGTTTGCGTCTGGGTTGAGGGAGAAGAGCTACGGTTCGCCCCGGTGACGAAGACGTGGGAGGTTTTTAGACTGATGATGCCGTGGGTTAAACATGTATGCGAGGTGAATGGGGTGTTGTATTGCTCCGGTATTGATGTTAGGGGTTTAAAAGGCTTCGATGAAGGAGCCGGGTATTGGAAAAGGCTCAAGCTAGTGAATGGAGGGTTGCCGAATGACTTGCTGGTCGATTCGATGGCGAATGTGGGAGGGAGGTTGGTCATTATGGGGCGGGATGATTTTGGATGTTCCGAATGGGAGGGAAGAATTGGAGTATGGTTTGCGGAAATTGAAGTTAAGAAGATGGAGTTTTTGGAATTCCAGGGAGAAGTTGTGTGGTCGGATAGGATTTATTCATGTGGCGCATCGTTGCGAGATCGCGAGAACTTGTACTTTAATTGCTTGAAAGTTTCTTTGTGAGGATCCACTTCTGTAGTGGAGTAGCTAAGAGAACTTCTTAAAGAATGAGATGAAGGGAATTTTCAAGAATTGTTTGCGTGATACACTTTGGCTATTATTGATTATTTTGTCTTTCTAAATCTTTTCTCTGCATTCTCTTTTAGTTTTTGAGAGAATGGTAATTTGGATATGACTTTTTTAAGAGGGGTCTTCCCTACTTCATGGTCATGCTTCTAGTTACGATTCAGAAATTTCTTGTATTTTTCCCACTGATTTTCGTAATTTTGCTTTCACATTCCTTACAAGCAGTAAACTTTCCTCAAAAGCGAAACCCTTATGATGACTGTAAAAATTGTACATAAACTCACTCTGATAATATTTCTAAAACGAATCAGTGATTTGCGTGCTAATTTAATACACAGATGCGTCACAGTTTCTAACTTTTCAATTTTATTTCCTAATACCAGATACAGTAAAAACTGTTCACATGTACACACACACACACACTCACTCTGATATTTGTTTGTTCAATGTCTTTTGCTTGAACTAGTGTATATGTTGTTCAGTGTCTAATTTTCATGAAAACTCCTGTCTTTAAAGACATTTCTTTTTATATGAAGCAACATTTTTTTGTTTCACCTGAAGTATAAGAAAATAATACTTCTGCCTTCATTCTAGAAGGCTGGTTTTAGAAATTAATTATAATCTCATTGAATCGTCGTTATTCATGCATTTCGGAACTGCAAGAGAGATGCCATTTGTGGCATAGTAGCAGTCCTGCACTAGGGTTCTCTTCAGTTCAGTAGTAGTAATGCTTTCTCTTTGTTAAGGAAAAGCTTTGATCCAAGTTATTAAGAAATAAAAAATTTGTTTGGAACTCGATGACCGAATACGGGAACCAGAGCAGGCAATCGTGAGGCAGCATATAGAGATATACTTCGTCAACCGAGCTGAAGATTAATGTTGCTGAAAAGAGAAATATTAATGTTGCTGAAAATTGAAATGTCATGAAGAGGACTTTCTTGAGAACAGAATTATTAAGAATTATTTTGAGTGATAAAGTTTGGTCCAGTTTTTTGAGCAATGAGTGTTGGTGCCTGCCAATCTTTCCTGAATCCATGATAAATTTGGATTTTATAAATCTTCTTCTCATAGTTTTTGAGAGAATATGGTAAAAGTCATTTAATAATTTGGTTAAATTTTAAAAACTATAGCATTTGCGTATCAAAATATAGAGACGTGAAAATGAGTAAATTATGTCACCTTTAAATTAATAACTTCATGGTCACTCTCGTTGTTATAGGGTTCGAAAATTTCTTGAAGTGTGCCACTCATTTCCATTCTTTTGCTGTCACATTCCTCACAAGTCGTATTGTTTTTGCATCCTTGAACGCTAAACCTTGAATGAAAATTTTGAAAATTATATCTTTTCTCACTCTAATAGTATTAAATTTCTATAGCTGTTCAACGATTTGTGAGTCACATAGATGTGTCACAGTTCATTTGACAAAAAATGAACTGCTCATTTGGTTGAAACTCTCTGTGTATTTGTGGGGCCGTTTTAACTTTGTTCACCTCTTTTGCATGGGAGAGCCAAGACTGATGAGAGTTTGTTTACATCCACATTTGGTATGTGTTTAAATTTTATAACAACTTCAAAATTCTACGCTACAACGTCTCACAATGGACCGTTCAACTGGCCTTGTGTGGGGCGTCTAAGCTTACATTGCTCTGAATTCGTCACTCACATACACACGTGTAAAACTTGCTTAGCCAGACATGTTGAGTCGGGTTTTCTGACAAAGTGCATGGCTTATCTGGTTCGTGGGACCCTTCAGATGGGTTAGACACTCTGTCAGAGACTCACGTTGAACACGAATAGAGATGTTTTTCTTTTTCTTTCTTTTTCAAAAGAAATCGAGATGATAACAATTACTCCATTAAATGTGTATCGGAATTTTCCAAAAATGTTTACCAAGGTTACGCTGTCTAGGGGTGTTCACGAATTGAATTACAAATGATAGACCTCAATTCGTGGTCAAATACATAACCTTCATATTGATAAAATCTTAACAGATGTTAAAAACATTGGCACATCTATATAACTCGCAAATCGTTGAGCACTTATAGGAATTTAATATTATTAGAGTGAGAAAACAGATAATTTTAAAAATTTTCATCCAAGGTTTAGCGTTCAAGGAATGCAAAAACAATACAGCTTGTGAGGAATGTGAAAGCAAAAGAATGGAAATGCGGGGCACAATTCAAGAAATTTCCGAATCCTATAACAAGAAGAATGACCATGAAAAACTAGGAGAAGAAGATTTATAAAATCCAAATTTGTCAAAGGATTCAGGAAAGATTGGCAGCACCAACACTTATAGCTCAAATTTGTTCATGGCCATTTCCTAACTAGTTTCTTACCCATGCCTTATCTGAATAGTTTTGTTTGTTTTACATTCCTTACAAAATATAGTTCGAAAAGTGCCATCTTAAATGTGTTTGTTGTTAACAACAGGCATACCGCAGACTTTTCTGCATTATTTCTGATTCCTGCGTTGTTTTGCTGATTTTTTAAATTTGTCTGATCACAATTTGTCCATTTTTGCTGGCACAACGAAATTCATGTAAACCAATGATTTCTGAATTCTGATGAGCCACTCTTCTGCTACAACTTAAAGGCCCTAGTTATGAGTCCAATGAATGAATGAGTCTGATCTAGTAAGTTTGATATCCAAGTGACGTGATTTAAGCCTTTCCTTGGTGCCACTTCCATTTTTTGTGTTTTGAAAATAAAAATTAAAAAAATAATAATAATAATGATAATAACGATCTCTCTTAAAACTGCGTAAAAATTCTCCAGTTTTCCTTCCTAAAAATATAATATAAAGGTGTTTCAAAATTGAAAATAATGTTGTTCAAAGAAAATTGAAAATAACGTTAAATTTTAAATTTCTTCAAAATTTCCTTGACATCAAGGTACGTGCAGTTGATTCATCTGATTGTTGTAGTTGTGGTTTTGTATCGGTAGCTACAAATATTTACAAAGAGAATATCCTATGTGACTTTCTTTATAGTTAATGGCTGCAAAATACTTACTAGTATGTAAGGAAAACAAGCTTCAGCAGGGAAAACAGTGTTTATTTCTAGTCAAGGGACAAAATGTCAACTTATTGAAGTTCTCAGACCTTAGCATTCTTCTCACGTTTATTTCGTGCTGTCCGAAGTAAGTTTCTAACTTTCACAACCTCTGTGTTCAGAATTAGTTAATCAAACTTTCTCCTAGAGTTTTATATCTACAGTTCTATATTCATTTTTAACCGCTTGAGTTTCTCTGATTCTTGTTGAAAAATTCGTCAATGCTCACAAGCAATCTAGTTTCAACTGCTTTGCTGTGTAAGTTCATATTAAACTTTTAGCTCAAACTGAAAGTGGGTGTGAAGCTGGCATCTCTGATTTACCTTAGCTCAATTAAAAAAAATTAAAAAATAAAAAAATAAAAAAACCTACGCAATCTTGCTAGTTGAGTGAGTGGAAACATGAACTTGTGTGGTTCTGGACTTGGGACTGTGAAATTGGTTGTTTTCTAAGAAGTTACAGTTGCAAATACTCATTTTTGAGTCATAAGTCATCCTCTTCGTCGTCGTTGTTGTTGTCGTTGTCTAAAAATTGAAACCAATTAACATCAATTTTGGTCACTTTTGGTTTTTTTTATACAATTCTTTGTATTAAGATTTATCTCATTTTAGTTTTTACTAGGATTTTTAATGTAAAACTTTCTTTTTTTATAAGATGTTTGGTTGAAGAAAAAACAAGTAATTGATTTACCTTTCCTAACCATCTAATTTAACTAGGGATAACAATTTTCCCTGTTGACTTGTTAATATGCGGGGAACCGTCTTAAATGGTATGGAAAAACACTATCTAAACATATTCAAGTTATGAACTGGCTAAAAGTTTAACACGTCACGGGTTATGAGGGTGGGGGCGGTTTTAGGGATCTTCAACCATATTATTGTTTACCATTCCCATCTAATTATACATTACTTTAATATTAAGGATATAATACAATATTTTTTTACAATATATGATTAAGTACTAAAATTTGCATATTTGATATGTAAAAAATTGGATTCCATGGTCTTGATTTATTATAACTTAAAGTGTTAAATGTATGCATTTTTCTTTTTCTTTTTTTATTTTAACATGATGAAAGTTGATAATTGGGTAAACGAAATGTTCTACAAAGTGGGATCGCCATGTCTCCACCAATTTAAACGAGTTAGGGGCGGGAATGGAGAGTGTTTTTATTGGCAAGATGGGTTGACAAGAAGACCACCCCGCTCCAAACGCGCCTCGTTGTCATTTCTAAATTTAACCAAAGATAACCTATCTCAATTTAACTCGATCTCAAGCAAGCAAAAAATAATAATAATAATAATAATAATAATAATAAGATTGAGTTGACCCACCTCACCAAATTTATATCGGGTGTGTTTAGGTTCAATTTTTATGAAACCTGTCATAAATCCAGTCTACCTTATAATATATATATTTGAATTTGAAGATAGAAAGATTTAAATTATGTACCTGTTAGTAAAATCATGTGTGTATTATCGTTAAGCTATGTCTACAATTACATTTTATCTGTTTTCAAAATATGCCTTATATATATTCATTAGCTTTTATGATGATTCGTATCTTATTAACTTATTTATTTATTTATTTGCTAGGGTATATCTTATTCATTTAAACTTGCATTTTGTTGATCTTTGATTTTTCTTTTTTCTTTTTTTTTTAATATGTACTTAATTTAGTTCCAAAAATATTAGACTAGATTTGAACTTACCAACCTGATATGGATAATATTCTATGAATTTTAACGAAAACCTAAAAATGTATATTTTAATTAAATAATCGCATTAGTATGGTTTTTTTTTTTTCAGTCCAACCCGCTTAATCAATCCAATCCAATCTGACTTTAATTGAACAATTTGATTTTTAACTTTAGATTGATTGGGTATGTGACTTTTTTTTTTTCCAAACCACCCAAACTCGATTGGATGGGTTGAAAAATCTCAAAAATCCAAAGTCATATAGGTTTATATGTATGCACACTTTTTTATGAGGGAAAACGGCTATAATCCATTAAATTTTTTAGAATACTAAAGAGAATACAATAGAGTCAATTATATTATCAGTATTTATCTTCACTATGATTTTATGAGTACAAATACTTTCATTTATTGTGTCATATATACAAGACGGAACATGTCAACATCAAAGTGAGCTTTTGAGAGGTCAAGAATAAAAATGAAAATGGAATTTGACCACATTTAAAAGCATTATTTAAAAAGAAAACAACATAGATATCGAAGTGTTACAGAAATCTTTAAAAAAATTACGTTTAAGTTCTCATGAAAATTGATATTTCTCTAAAGATAGTTAATTTTATATATATTCCATCAAAATTTCCGAAATTCTATTTTTAGATAATTTTTATATGTGTCTCTTTCAGCAATCTTTGACTTTGTACATATATATTAGTTGATAATTGAGTCCGTGTGTACATCGATATGTTGTGCCCAAATCCTAGAATAGCATCCCAGAAAAAGGGCGTTTGCTTTCAAGTTACGTATCGTTTGTATCGTAAACTCAAAAGCCACAATTTAAACAATAAATTTAAATTTTTATACTAAAAAAAATTGTATAATACGTAAATTTAAATCGAGGTATCATATAAGAGTATAATTATTTAAAATTCAAGGGATGACACATATGTGGATGAATTTGTCCAAGATTTAGAACTGTACAGACGGAAAAACTATTTAACATAAGGATGTAATCGTTGGGCTTTCTAGGGGCAAAAAAAAAAAAAAAAACGAAAGGTGAAGAAAGTTGCAGTTTTACGAAATTTAAAAAAGTAAATAGCAAATCTATTTAATTACTGGCTATTTACCGGGGAAATTATGGGTTGAAGTTCTCGAGCCGGCGGTCGGACGCTGGGAGGCCATTCCATGCCCGGTTGACGGCTGGGCAGCAAGTATTTTCGGCATCAAATTAGTGGATGGTAAGATTTAAAGCATCATGTTGCACGGGGAAGAGTTCAGATTGGACCCGTCGACGAAGACGTGGGAGGTTCTTCCAAGCGAGGAGGCGTTGACGACGGAGAGGTGTGTGGTTGATACATTGCTCAATTTGGATGGGAGGTTGGCTGTGACTTTCGCCGAGAAAACTGATTTGAAGAAGGGAAAAGTCGGGGTGTGGTGCGCTGAAATCGACGTGACGGATGATGCAGACGGGAATTGGTGGGGACGAATTCATTGGTCGGATAAGGTTTTTTTGCTTCCCGAAATCACTTGGGGAATTCCAGAAGAGAACTTTTACGAGTCGCGGTTCAGCTGTTTGTGCAAGCGCTTGTTGGTTTCTTTATGAGGACTGGTGAGGCTTTCAATTCTCTGGAAGTTTAATGATTTCTTTTCTATGACATTGCTGTAGGTTTAGTGATGCTTTGTTTATCAAACCAAATGTTTGAGTTAAGATTTCCTTGTTTATTTGATGGAATGATTTGATGGTTAGGCTTGTAGATTTGGCAATGTTATGAGCTTATACTTGTGTAAGTAGATATGTTTGTAAAATTTTGTGCTGTGGTGTGTGCGAAAAATCAAAATGGAAGAACGCAAGAATAGCAAGACTTGCGAGGACGTAAAGCGAGATTTTGAATAGTTTCTCTCTTTTACACCAACTCTTACTTCGTATCAGTTGCAAAAGGGAAAAATGGTACGCCTCGAGCTTGGAATTTCTAAGCAAGCTCCATAGGAGGAACGAGCTTTCACTCGACACGTCTTAGATTGGTAATGCTACTTCGTGTCATTTAGAAGGCGCTCAATCTGTTCAAGTGTAACTGAATGAATTGTTTCGCGTGCCTGCATTTGTACTACTTTAAATCCATGACATAAAAGAGATAAAAGAAAATACTGTTGAAATGAATTGAAGAAAAAAGATCAATTCAAAACAGAAGAAAAAGTTTAGAGTCTAGCAATATTGCTTGTTAACCCTAGTAGATCATATACCATGACCAATGCTTGAAAAACCTTCGATTTCAGGACACCTTACTTGTGGGAAGTAAAATCGTTCAAAATATTTCTACACCAATTTTTGAAAGGACTTCTCGAATTTATGGAAAAGATCAATTTCATGAAGATGACACCAATGTAAAATGAATTGATTAACATATCGGTTTCAAGTTAAGATCATTTTCATTGCCATTGCATCCACTTTTCTTTTCCCTCTATTCTACGTTTCTTTTCTACGATGGAGTAATATAGAAAATCAGTTACTTCTACATTCTTAATTAGAGCTCAACGCACAAGCCTATTACACCTCTATTCTTACGAAACTCTAGCAAAGATTTACATGAAACAAAAAGTTTACCCTTTGCTGGGGCTGTAAAAGCAGATTTTACGCTTTTCAATAATCATGAGATAGAAACCCTCCTCTACAAAAGGCTTCGACTTTACTCAACCATCAAGTGTCGACGAAGTCGTTTCCACTTGAAAGGCAGTTAAAAAGCATGATAATGCAGATAGTAGGTTAACAGAAAACAAAAGAAAATGCAAAACAAACATTGATCAATTCACTGTCATATAGATTGGATAGGGAATTCGAGAAGCTCCAACAGTTCTAGCTTAAAAACATTGATCAAACATTTGAATTGCTAAACAAAGCGTGGTAATAGTTAAATATGCCATTGATAAGAAAGATTTGATACCCAATATTTCCTCACAAAGAAACCGAGAAGCAAGCGGAATCGTAGAAGAACCCGAAAACGATAGGCAGTAACCCTTCCGGCAAATTGAGAGCCGGGTCGGGAAGAGAAAGAAACCTTTCCAGCAATGAACTTGTCCCCACCACTCCCCATCTTCGCCCATCCTCACTTCAATTTCCGCGCACCATAGCACCATTTTCTCTCCAGATCTAACAGAAGTCTCACTCCCATTCCCCAACTGTCCCCACACCATAATTAACCTCCCTTCCAAGTTCACAATTCTCGGCTCAACCATCGACTCCGGCATCTTCTCAGCCACGCCATTCACCTCTCTCCACACCCCACCATTCTTTCCGTCAAATCCTCTAATAGTCCCTTCCGCATCGCAGCAAAACAACACCCCATCCACCACGCACGTCTGCCCTTCTGGCATCAACTGCGGTTCGCTTTCAAACCCCTCCCACGTCCTCGTCGCCGGGTCGAACCTGAACTCTTCCAAGTCCTCTCTCCCCGTCCTTACGCAGATTTTCCCGTCAATCACCTTGCATATAAAAAACAGTCGTCCACTCCGCCGAACGGAGTCGGAACGGCCTCCCAGCGCCCAACTTCCGGGTCGAAAACTTCCATCCAGTTAGCCTCCTGATCCTCTTCGACCCCTTTCATCACGTAGATCTTGCCGTCGATCACTCCCGCCCACGCCCGGCTCCTCGCGGCCCCCATTCTAGGGCCGCGCTCCCACGTGTGGAACCGGCAGTCGAAGACCCACACGTCGGAGGATCTGTTATCGCCGTCGCCGTTGTCGTTGTCGCCGCCGATGACGTAGAGCTTGTTTTCCAAGGCGGCCAGGGCGGAGTTGCGGTACGGAACGGGGATCGGCGGGGACAAAGTGAGACGGAACAAGCTGGGCTCTGAATGCGTCGTGTCAGTCGGGTCGGATCTACGGTGAAGCGCGAGCCAGCGGGGACGTCGGAGATGGTCGGAGTCGACCCAGAGGTAGAGGGATGGTTGGGTGAAGTTGAGGAAATGGCGGGTGGTGAAGAAGTGTGGGGAGGAGAGGAGGGAGCGGATGGGCTTGGAGACCGCCGCGAGGGCCGGGTGGTAGGGCCTCGGAACGCGGGCCAGGCAGAGCAGAGAGACGTCGTTTGGAAGGGTCGGGATAACGGTGCCGAGTGGAGATGGCTGCGGCGGCGGCTGCAGCTGCTCCGCCGTCGAGCCGAGGTGGTCGCCGGCAATAATCCTCCGCATCTGCATTTTGGTTTTGGCCGGAGGAAGAAGAGAGCTCTTTGGCGGAGAAAGTTGCAAGGGTTAAAAAAAAAATTGATTTTACAACTTTTAAACCGAACCACCTTTTAATGTCTGTTGATGGAAAAAGTTGATCGTCTTAGTTGTAAGATCATTTTATTCAAAATGATTAAAGGTTTATAAAAGTTTATTTTCTTGGACCAAGTATGAAGGTCACTTTAGAGTTAAAAAGCATTTCTTATGGGAGAAGTTGTCGTGGAAAGGTCCTTCGGTATTTGGTTTCTTGCGATGTAAGTTGGCGCCAAGGGGGGGGGGGGTTTGTCTATTTCGTATTACTACTAACCAATAGCAATGCCAGTTTCATTTTGTGTGTTTATGCGATGTTGACGTCAGCATTCACTACTTTTACTTTTTAATTTTTTTGTTTTTATTTGTTTCCTTCTGAATGCTTCTACAAGTGTATAAAAAGTATTGGTGGCATGCAGCTGACGACTGACCTCAATTCCTGCCTTTTTTTTTTTTTTTTTTTTTTTCTTTTTTTGTTCTCTTGCGGATGACTTCAGGCAACTTCTGGTTCTTTCATTTCTCGTATTTTAAAAAGCACTGGGCTATGGGTCCCGCATACGATGCAACTTGTACGAGATAACTATGTCACGTGCTGAATCTTGTATTAATTAAAAAATTGATAACTAACAAAAGTTGTAAAATAATAAAATACGGGGTTATTTATTTTTAGGGTAAATTATTACTATTGTCTCTGAATTGTTAATGATGATGCTGGTTCTTAAACTTTTTTCCAGGTATTTTTTTTTTTTTTAATAGTATTTTTCAGCGTAGGATATTGTTTTTTTTTTTTTAACTAGTATTTTTAAAGTTGATTTTATAAATAGCTCGTAAATTACACATCAGGACTAAAATATTCTGATTTTATACTTAACTCTGCACCTTGTCTTATGTTGATCATATACTTAAATATTATTTATATATATATATCTATCACTAAAAATGGATTATGAACGACGATAAAAATAAATATTTACATTAAGCTTTAATAAATAATTAAGTTCATGTTAAACAAAAAAGATATTGATAATATCACGAAGCAAACATGATTGCCAAACCGGTCCTTCGCCAGCAAGAAAACCTTGCCTTGCACGAGCAAACTTCACTGGATTAAATATAGTGCTCTCTAGTAGCAGTAAGCTCAGCCAACTCAAGTAACCCTCAAACAGTGACCTCCTTTGCTTTGGCTTGTTTTGGTTTGTGCGAGTTGTTCATAGAAGCTAAGTACACGATACTAGTCCTAATCTGAAACTGCATTTTCTTTGTTTTTTTTTTGCGTCAAACTGTGTGAAACCGCATTTTCCATCGAGTTTCTCTGATTCAAGCTCCAACATGGCTGAGGCATTCGATATCTAAACTGAATACTTAGAAATTGTGAGGTTTGTTCGTTGTCTTTTCATTAACAAAAGAGTAACAACAAAAAGGCAAAATTGATTCATAGGAGCAACATATACTGACATAGCTTAATATCTTATTTCAAGCACTTTTATTCGTTCCGAGGGTCATAACAAAATGTCTCTTTTTCAACTTTTTGTCCAAAAAACTAGGACCTAGAGGCAAGTATCGACTTAAGAGAGGTAGGTTTTGAGTAAATATCTGAAATATGCTTACGCAGCGTTGGCCAGCAGTACTATAACTATTCCTCTAGTCGTCGACTTACATGAGTTGCATACGGTAAGTCATATGACGAAGTTTGAACACAAACACTACGGAAGAGAGAGCACGAAAACAAAAGCGATCTAGATTCTGCTCCCAAAGCAAATTTTGGAAATGGTTTGACGAATTTTCAAGACTTCGAACAGTTGTTTCTTATATCTTCCAAATAGAAAATGTTGAAACTAAAAGCGTGTATATGATTGTAAGGAATATGAAAAGCAGATAATTCTAACTCCCAAAATTAACAGAAAATGAGAGAACAAAGCCTCCTCTCCAACGTCCTTACCCAATTATCTGCAAATTCTTTTCTACCTTAAAAAGAAGAGAATCCAGATAACACAACACCAAATACAGTAAATATAGAAGGCAAAGCAAAATGATCAACATTGAAGATTAAAACTAAGACAAGACTTATCTACTCGAATATTCTTAGTAGTTCCAATATAGGAAACACTCCTAAAATTTCTGGAATGTTGCTATTTTAAGCGAATTCTCCAATACTTAACTAAATTGACTCACCACAGTGCTCACAAAGACAGTTAAGCAATTGAAATCATAGCAAGATCAATCATGAAGTAGATATGGTATAGAGACCACAACATCTCCAATTCCGATCGGGAAGCAAACGGACCTTCTCCAACCAATGAGCTTGTCCACGCCAATCCCCATCTCCGATTTTCGTCACGTCAACTTCCGCACACCATATCCCGACCTTCCCCCTTTCAATTCAGTCGAATTCCCAAACGTCGCCTCTGCAAACGCCATAACTAGCCCCCTTCGAGACTGAGCAGCTTGGGCATATAAAAGAACTCTGGCTTCCCTTCCATGACACCCTTGAGCTTAATCCACGCCCCAGTTCTCTCATCAAACCCGAGTATCTATACGCCATGAGAATACGACACTCCATCGACATCACAGTAATTTCAAGGATGTATCTGCTCCTTCGGAAGAACCTCCCATGTCTTCGTCCTCGGATCGCACCTAAACTCTTTCCCAACTAACATAATGCTGATCTTATCATCCACCAATTTGAGATCGAACCGACAATCCGCAACGCCGTCGAACGGGCTACGAATGGTCTCCCATTCTCCTACCTCCAGATCAAGCATTTCAACCCATGGCTTCTCCTTGTCATCTCCTTGTCACCTCCGACAATAAAACTTTCGCATCCACAACCGCCGCTTTCGCGCCGTAGCGCGGCGTCTGCATGCTCGGGCCACCCTCCCACGTGTGGGACCTGCAGTCGAGGACCCACACGTCGGAGAAGGGTTTGGGCCTATTGAAAAGCCCGGCGTTATCGGAACTCGAGTATCCGGCTATGACGTAGATCTTGGGGCCGGCGGCGGCGTAAGCAGAGCCCTTCAGCTGAGTCTCGACGGGGACCGGTGGGACCGGGACTAGTTGGAGGAGGTTGTGGATGGCGGTTGGATTGGGGTTGCGTTGGACGGCGAACCAGTGGTCGTTGGCTGTGGTCGTGGGATCCGAAGTTGAGGTAGAGAAGGGTCTCGGTGAGGTTGCGGTGGGACCGGTTGGCGAAGAAGTGTGGGGAGGAGGCGGCGGCCCTGAAGGGCTTCGAGACCGTCGAGAGGACAGGGTGGTACTGTCTGGGAAGGCGTGTCAGAATGTTGAGCGCGACTGTGTTCGGGAGGGAAGGGATGAGATGCTCTGTGTACGGCACCGTCGGCTGTTCCGTGGTGGCCATTGGTGGGGGCGGAGGCGGTTTCTTTTTTTTTTTTTTTTTTATTTGAAAAAAAATATTATTTGTAAGAGAGTGACACTGAAAGACATACAGGAATTTATTTTAAAAAAAAGGGATGATTTAAATTAAAATAATATTAATAATTAAAAAAATAATCAATTTAAAAAATAATGATTTGATTTATATATATATATATTTTTTTGAGTATTTGTATTTTTAATTTTGATTCAGATACTTCTAAATTTTTATTTTCCTGATAATTACTGTTCTTTTTATTCCGTCTAAAAGATGTAAAATTCATTAAAAGGACATAAATTAATGGTGCTGAGATTTTTTTTTTTTTTTTTTGTAGGTAAGGTGTTGAGATTTTTTTTTTTTTTTTTTAAGAAATTGTGGTTGAATTGTTCTATTTTATTACAGAAATTAAATTCGAAGTTAAGTTCATTGAGATTTGAATTACAAATTTAAACTTCATGTGGATGATATGTGCAATCTTATTGTAGAGACAATTTAGCCAAGTTAATCTTGAGTTTGAAATTCAGATTGGAATTGATAATTAGCTGTCTATATATTTTAAAGGATCGAAAATGTTCTGTTATAAATGAGCACAACTAAGGTTTTTGAATGCAGAAATATGGCACTGAATGGATTTTTGGGACAATAAAATTCGTGATTGTACACAATATATACAATAACATATACTAAAAAGATAAGGAGTTAAAATTTATTCATTTATTTATTAAAAAAAAAAAAAAAGGAAAAGAAAGTGTACCCTTAGATGGGAATTGTTACAAATAACATATCTTGTAGTATTTTTGGAGTTTAGAACAGTTTTTTTAAAAGATAATAAATTATAATTTTTTTTAAAACTTAAAGTTTATATTTATTGTTGATAAATCTTTAGATTTTCAGAAAAATGCTTTCTAATAAATCACTAGATTTTCTTGAATTATTTTAAAAAATAACGGATTTACGGTTAATTTTTAATTAAAAAAATCATGTGCATAATTTTATTATAGAGAGAAATAAAGTGGAGTAATATCGAGAGGAGGAAAGTTTTTTTTTTAATTATATAATTATAAACTTGATTATTTTATTTATTATTATATTCAAAATTTTATGTTATAATTTATTATTACTCTCTTCAAAATACTACTTTTCTCTTTCCCCTTCCCCCTTAAGCCTAACATTTTTTGATACCAAATTGTAACTTTTAATATAAACAATGAATATACTGAAATTTGTAAGAGTAGTAGTGTGAATGGTTATAAGGTAGTTTTGATCTCATGTATGATCAATCAGAGTAGAAGTTGAGGTTTTTATTTCCAATTATTTGACTAAAGTGGATGAGAGTCACGAGACATCTACTACTAGAAAAACATATTCGATCATCTTAAAAAAGGGCTTTTCTATAGTATGATTATATATTTTTGTCTATATCACTACCTATTTCGTTCTATCGGTAGAAATTGTTAGTTTAACTGTTGAGTTAAATTTTCAATCTTCTGATTTATGTGTCTATATCACTTCCTATTTCGCTTTATCGGTAGAAATTGTTATTTTAACTATTGAGTTAAATTTTCAATCTTCTGATTTATGTCTGACACAGTTCCGTTGTAAATTTTTAAACCCTAACACTCATAGGTCAGACTTAAAAATTTAATCTAAAGATAAAAATCAAATCCTACAAGGGGTGCATTATAAGAAACCCTACAGTAAAGGACCCCCGACTATAATAATCCACTTCCTAGCTCAAATTTAATGAAAACTGACATCTTTGCAACAAGATGTGGCAAATTTTCAGCAGAGCAAAAACAGGTCATTCACCAGGAAAATAACCTCCTTTGCACAAAACATGCTTCACTGCAATTATTCTATCTCTATCTCTTATGCCTACAACTACAAGAATACCGCACTCCAAAGCAAAGGGTTCGCCCGTAGCTGCCAAAACCTCAGCAACTCCGCTTAAAAAGAAAGCCCTAAAACTTTTTTGACAATAAAGTGATGCAAAAACTTCTCCGGGATAGTTTACGGTAACAGTCCCCATGAAAAACTGCGCAGAACTGATAGCGGCAACAACATCGTTTTTGAAAACATATTTGATTGATTTCCTATTTGGCTTCAGTAAAATTCAAGAAGAAACCAAGCAAATTTCAATAATCAGCCACACCACGACATCTTCGACTACACAACATTTGTATAGAGATCACTGCATACGAGGCAAAAAGTACATCTGTTGAACGTGTCTGTGAGAACACTGCTTCAGAACTATAGTGCCCTGGTTAAGTAGGAAACTACAAACAATGCTGATGACAGCATATTAAACTTGAGTCTGTTTGGAAAATATAAACCTGAGAATATGGCAAACTAACTGGTAATTAAAAGGGCAACATGTACATCAGGGGAAAGAAAAAAAAATCAACAGGTTTCCAATCAGGATATGGTGGGAAAAAGTCATCAAACACAACAAAGCAGTCTGAACAAATGTCTATTTTTCTTGTAACAGTTTTTCTATAATCTGTTTAATTAAGGATATTGCCTTAGAAGACAATGTAGATAACACAACTACTAAAAACACATTAAGGCAAAGCAAGCATGGTCCATATTTTCGATTAAAACTAAAATAAGGGCTATCTATCCAAATAATTCTTCACAGGACAAACTCCTAATCAAGTCCTAATCTGTCTTAACAATGTGCTTTTCAATTTGTTTTTTTTTTATCACGTGCATTCAAGCATACATTTACAACATTCGTACTCATATAAACATATATATTGTCAAGCAAGTAGAGTTCACAATGGAGCTCAATTTACAAGCCTAATCATATCACACTCAAAAGGATGTTCACAAATTCACACAAGCTAGCAAGGCAATCGTTCAATATGACAAAATAAGCATTCAGATTGTCAAGCAAAGCATACTTATAATACGTCACACCACATTAGCTCGCTAGTGCTCACAACGAAGCCGACAAGCAACTGCAAAGAAAGAAAAATTCATAATTGAATTTCACTTGGGAAAGCAAAAGGACCTTCTCCGACCAATGAGTTTGTCCACACCAATCATCATCAGCGTTCTTCATCACGTCGATTTCCGCACACCATATTCCGATCTTCTTTCCCATTTTTGAATCATTTGTCACCTCTCCGAACACCATAACTAGCCTCCCTTTCAGATTGAGCAGTTTAAGATCCCAGACGTAATTGGGCTTCCCTCGCCCCACATGCTTGAGCTCTTTCCACTCCCCAACTTTCTTATCAAATCTCATAACTTTGAATCCGGGAAAACGACGATACGACACCCCATCCACTACACAACTACCCTCAATATCGACATCACCATTTTGAAGAACCTCCCACGTCTTCGTTGTTCGATCCAACCTGAACTCTTCATCGCCCAACGACCTGAAGCTGATCTTACCGTCCACCAATTTCACGTCGTATAAAAACGCGTCAGTGTCGTCCGGGCTGGGAATGGGAATGGCTTCCCAACGTCCTACCGCAGGGTCGAGCACTTCAAGCCATAACGTCTCTGGGAAACCTCCGACCACGTAGACTTTCCCGTCGACAGCTATCGCCTCGGCGTGGTCGCGCGGGTAACTCATACTCGGGCCACGCTCCCACCTGTGGGAGCGGCAGTCGAGGACCCACACGTCGGAGGAAGGCACATACCCGCCATCGCAATTGGAGCGGATGTATCCGCCGAGGACGTAGATTTTGGGGCCCATGGCGGCGAAAGCAGATCCAACCAAAGGGGTCTCGACGGGGATCGGCGGGACTGGAGCGTATTGGAGGAGGCTGTTGTTGGTTGGGTTAGGGTTTCGGTGGACGGCGAACCAGTGGACATGGCTGTGCCCTCGGGATCCGACATTGAGGTAGGTGATGCTCTCGGAGCAGTTGAGGAGGGATCGGACTGCGAAGAAGTGTGGGGAGGAGACGGCTGACCTGATCGGCTTCGACACCGCCGAGAGGACCGGGTGGTACTGTCTCGGAACGCGTGCCAGAATGTTGAGAGCCACGTCGTTTGGGAAGGAAGGGATGAGGACCTCTGTAAAGGGATCCGATGGCTGTTCCGTCGTCGCCATTAGAGAGAGAGTTCACTTCAGGAGAAGCACTCTGTCAAAAAGCAGGCCCAAAGTTTAAGGCTATGTTTGGTACGAGAGGGATGGAGCGGAGAAAGAACGGTGAGAGTGGGAAAATTGTGTGTGTTATTTGGTAAGAGAGAAGGAATGATATATGATAATTATAAATATAATTACTTTGTGGTTCTTTTGTAAAATATTTTAGTAGTTTAAAGTTAAGGTATAATAGTTTTTTCAAACTAAAAAGTAAAAGGAGAGCTTGCATTGCATCACAGAAGGATGCAAAATGGTGAGGCGGGAGGAACATTCTCTCCCTCCACCTCTCCTCTCTCTCCCTTCTTTCATCCAACCAAACGATGGAATGGGCATCTCCTTCCACCTCTCTCTCCCTCCAACCAAACACATCCTAATTGTTATAAACACAAAAAGTGTCCAACTCAAACTTTTCAAATTTCAATTTTTTACTCAAGTTTTTATAAACTCTAGGTATAGGAAATGTCTCGTGTACGGCGATCAAACCATACAGCGACACAACTCAAAACGGTATAGGAAATGTATCATGTACGGCAGTCAAACCATATAGCAACACAACTCAAAACAAGAAGTGGTACAACTCGGGAAGAGAATCTCTCTCTTCGTTGTTGACGATTACAAAGACAAGCCGCAAGGGAGGGACAAGCGCAGGGCAGCAATAAAGGGAGGGTCTTTCTCATCATTGACGATGGCAGAGATGATGAGAAGCTTTTTCTGACGAAAATCAAGAGAGAGGGAGGTATATAGATACCAGTAGTAGGGCAGGGGAAGAAGGCCGTTTGTTTGTCAACAGTGAATTCCGACTTCACCGTAAGGGAATCTCTCTCTCCAAAGGCTCTCACCATGATTTCTGACGAATATTAAGAGAGAGAGAGAGGTACAAAGATAGTATTAGGGGAGAAGGAAGGGTCGTTCATTCGTCAACTGCAAGTTCTGGCTTCTCTGCAAGGTAAGCTTCTTCTCTGGTGACTCTCACCAATATTTCCGATGAAAATCGAGCGAAAGATAATATCAGAAACCTCCCCATGAATGTCATTCTTGTCCAACAAAAATACTAGGGGTGGCAATACGGGTTGCGACACAACGACACGATTCGAAAACGACATGAATTTCGCAGGTTCGGATTAGGAAAAATAGTGATCGGGTCAATTTTGGGTCACCCGAACACGACCCGTTCTTTTCCGTGTCAATTTGGGTCACCCGAAATTGACACGGAAAAGAACGGGTCGTGTTCGGGTTAGACCCGTAAAACCCGAACACGACACGTTTTTTTTTCGTGTCAGTTTCGTGTCAATTTTTAATTTTGGGTCAATTTCGTGTCAATTTCAGGTTGATATCGTGTCGAGGATTGATTTCGTATCGCGGGTTAAATTTCGTGTCACGTATCAATTTTGGGTTGTTCGTGTCACGTGTTAATTTCGTGTCGCGGGTCAAGTTCAGTTCGTGTCGTGTCAACCCGTTACGAGTTCGTGTCGTGTTCGTGTCACAGTTTCGAGTCATTTTCGGATTGCGGGTCATATTCAGGTCCGGAGAAAAAAATTTCGGTACGGCTCTAACACAACACGAACCCGACACGCGACACGAATTGTCACTCCTAAAAAATACGGCATCGTACACAAGACCCACGCGAGTTATAACCCTTTATTATGTTATGAGAATTTTTTTTATTCCCAATTAGTTTTTGAAATTTGAGAAATGAGAAATTTGAGTAAAAATATATAATATGTGTTTTTTAAAATGCTTAAAGTGAGTAAAATTTTAAATATATATATATTTCAACTAAATAACATATATATATAAATTGATTATATCTGAGAATTTTTTAGAATAATTTTACCATAAATAAATTCTTTTCCATAAATATGATATTTATTGTAATTATTTTATTTACAATAATAACTATAGTAAAATTTTGTTGCGAATAATACTTCATAAATACATCATTTATTGGAATATAGTATTTACCATCGTCTAAAAAGTTTTTTATTATTTATTTCTATAACTAGAAATTTTTGGTCTATTTCCCTCCCGTTTGAAATTCTATCTAATTAATACAAAATATCATTCAAAAAAAAATGCAAACTAGTTTTGAGCACTTGATGTGAACATTTGGTAATAAAAAATTAATTTCATTATAATATCTTTTTAAAAAAAATGAAAATGAAATGAATCTTTTGATTAGAGGTGAAAGTGAAAAATATTCCGTTGGATAATTATTTAAGAAAAACGGATAAATTACTTATTGTATCAATGATTGTGTAATTTTAATCACTGATTTTTTTTTCATAATTGAAATGCCCCTTAATTATTAAAATATTATACAATAGTTCTTACGTTAATTTTTAAACGAAATCTACTAAAAATTTTATCAAAAAATAACACTAACAATAGATTCCATCCAAAAATTAATAAAAATAACTATTGTAACAATGTTTTTAATAGTTTATCATCATTCCAGTTACGAAAAGGGGGAAAAAAAAAGGAACAAAAAATGCCCTTAAACTATTAAAATCGACTATAATAATCATTTCCGTTAATTTTTAAGTAGAATCCGTTAATAATTTGATCAAAAAATGATATTAATTAACGAATTCTGTTTTAAAATTAACGTAAAAGACTATAATAATAATATTTTAATAATTTAGGAGTATTTTAGTATTGAAAAGAAATTCAAGAACTAAATTACATAAAATTAAAAGTCCTGTAATCAGCCCAGTGTCACAGTTTTCAAAACAAGCGAATTAACTAAAACGTCCGCTTTGGGTAATAGTAGCCACTGTTGGCTTTTTTTTTTCCCCTGTAGATACTTCCCAAGAAACTTTTTTTTTTTTTGGTTATAGAAAAAGAAGGCCACTTCCAAAAACAAAAAACAAAAACAAAAACAAAAACAAAACAAAACAAAACAAAAGGCCACTTTTTTTATATCTATAACAATAGTAGGCCACGTTTAAAATCAATTAAAGCAGTTTTCTAATACAAGGGCAATTTCATGATAACAATAGAAATCAATGACCACCTGTTATGTTAAAGGTTTGTAAGAAGTAAATCGATCAAGTTATCAATAGAGGTGTCAGGTACAAAGGAGAGGAGCTGCAAGTAAAAGAAAACAAATTATATAAAGGTTTTTACCGACGTATCCCCATATTTCCTATTCAGCTTCTGTAATTGTAGAATAACTAAGCAAATTACAATATTGAACACGACGATCCTGCAACATCGTGTAAAGATCACTGCAGATGAGATAAGAGTATACCTGTCGACGTTTCTCGGAGAACATTGTTCAGAACAATGTTGGCCTGTTTAGGTACGAAACATCTTATGGTCCACTACCACGAGGTCCACAACAGGAAAGGTAACTATTGAAACTTGCCAAGCAATGTGGAGCTTTTGAATAAAATCATCCAATGCTTTTCCTTTTTTCAAACCACAAAAACGAAAGTCTTGCCAAGCAAAGCCATAAATCTTACAACTTGAAACATCAAATGTACTTAGTCTGATTCATTCATTTGCCCAAACAAACATCAGTTTGCCTAAATTTCATTATGCCAGAGAAAATCGATAAATTCTCGTTATAAAATTTGAAAATATCAGCCGAACAACAACGTAAATCGAGAACCACAAGAAAACTCTATAGTATACATGTCATCAACAATAACAAAGTGAACAAAGGCATTGCTCCAAACTTCATTCCGTAGGGCATAGAAAATAACAAAAAGATTCAGATAAGGCATTTTTACAAACTTCATCTAATAGGGTAAGAAAATAGTTATTGACACTAAATGTGATTTCATGAGTTAAAAAAGTTGAATACAACTTTCAAGGTTGTTACCAACACTATATTCTCCAAAATAGAATCTGTTTTATCAAAATTTCTTGGTCACTACAAACAATAGTGATGACAGCATATTAAACTTGTGTCTGTTTGGAATATAAACCCGGGAAAATCAAATGCTAACTAGTGGATATTCACATGTTTCCAGTCATGAAATGTGGGAACACGTAACCAAACACAGCAAAGCAATCCGAACAATGTCTATTTTACTCGATCCAGTTTCTCTGCAAGCTGTTTACTCAAGGATAATGGACATAATACGATAAGAAAAAGAAAAACAACTAACAAGACACATGATCTACGTTAAAGAAGGATTTCAGTTTCCACAGTTTGAAAACGTAAAAGGAGCTCGGAATTTGCTGCTAATAAGAACTTGTACATTGCTCGCATGTTAAACTTTTATCCAAAGACATATCTTATCATAAGTTCTAACAATAAATGTCGAAAGATACTTCTCCTTATGTATTCATTTGATTGGTGTTACTAAGAAACTATCATTTCCGTACATAAAAGTTTTTGAATCCATAACTATCTAATAAACTGAAAGGCATTTTGAATTCATATTTATCTAAGGAACTACCATATTAGCATATTGTAGTAGCATCCGTAATCCACACAAGTTCTTTTAAAACTCCTAAAAATCGACAGGAACTGAGGTAACAAAGCCCCCAATACAAGTCTTTTCAACTTTACCCGATTAACAACAAATTCTTTTCTACCTTAAACAGAGGAGAATGCATATTTCACTAAATGCGCAAAACACTGAAGGCAAAACAAGCATGGTCCACATTTACGATAAAAACTAAAAGAAGGGCTATCTATTCACATAATTCTTTACAGGACAAACTTCTATTCAAGTCCAAATTTGTCTCAACCACATTTTTCATTTGTTTTTTCATGCGCATTCAAACACACATTCATGAAAAGCAACTCATATTAATATATACATATTTAACAAGTAGAGTACACAATCGAGCTCAATTTACAAGCCTAATAATATAACACTCAGAAGGGTGTTCACAAATTCCCAGAAGCTAGCAAGGCAATCGTTCAATATGACAACATAAGATTCAGATTGTTAAGCAAAGCACTATTATATACTTCATCCTACAAAAGCTCACCAGTGCTCATAACGAAGCCGACAAGCAACTGCCAGAAAAGAAATTTCCGGAATCCAATTTTACATGGGGAAGCAAAAGGACCTTCTCCGACCAATGAGTTTGTCCACACCAATCTCCATCGTTCTTCATCACGTCAATTTCCACAGACCATATTCCGAGCTTGTTTCCCATTTCAGAATCATTAGTAATCTCTCCGAACACTATAACTAGCCTCCCTTTCACATTGAGCAGCATAGGCCTCCATAAATATTTGGGCATCCCTTGCTCCACATGCTTGAGCTCTTTCCACACCCCAGCTCTCTTATCAAATCTCTCACATTTCATTTCGCAAACACGACGATACGACACCCCATCCACTACACAACGACGCCATTTATATGGCTTATCCTCAAGAAGAACCTCCCACGTCTTCGTCTTTGGATCCAACCTGAACTGTTTATCGTCTTCATTACCCAAAAAGATTAAGCTGATCTTACCATCCACCAATTCCAACGGGTAAAAATAAGCTTCAGTGGTGTCCGGGCTGGGAATTGGAATGGGAATGGCTTCCCAACGTCCTACCGCCGGGTCGAGCACTTCAATCCATTCCGTCTCCGGGAAACCTCCGACCACGTAGACTTCCCCGTCGACAGCTATCGCCTCGGCGTTGTAGCGCGGGAAACGCATGCTCGGGCCACGCTCCCATGTGTGGGAGCGGCAGTCGAGGACCCACACGTCGGAGGAAAACTCGATCCCCTTGGAGTCCGTGTATCCGCCGAGTACATATATCTTGGGACCCACGGCGGCGTAAGCGGAGCCACGGATTCCGGTCTCCGTGGGAATTTTTGGGACCGGGGCGAGTTGAAGGAGGTTGTTGCGGATTGGGTTAGGGTTTCGGTGGACGGCGAACCAGTGGTCGTGGGAGTGGCTCGTGGATCCGACTTGGAGGTAGACAATGCTCTCGGTGGCGTTGAGAAGGGATCGGACGGCGAAGAAGTGCGGAGAGGAGACGGCGGACCTGATCGGCTTCGACACGGCCAAGAGGACTGGGTGGTACTGTCTTGGAACGCGTGCCAGAATGTTGAGAGCAACGTCGTTTGGTAGAAAGGGATGAGGACCTCTGTAAGGGGCTCTGATGGCTGTTCCGTCGTCGCCATTAAAGAGAGGGTTCATTTCAGGGACAAGAACTGGAGTGGTAGCCGAAAAGCTGGCCCAAATTAGTTTGAGATGAACTCGAATTCGACACGAAACGTCTCCAACTATTAGGGTTTGTAGTTGGTTCGGTGTTCTGATTGAATTTAAGATGGGATAAAATTTTTAATTTTAAATTGATTAATTTTTAAAATATTAATTATAAATTTCGTTATTTTTTAGAAAAATATAAAAATAAAAATAAAAAATATAATTTAATTATAAATAAACCTAATGCTAATCATAAACTTTAGTATTTTTCACTCAAACTTTAGTATTTTTCACCCAAACTTTTTAAAATTCCAGTTGGTGTCCCCATGTTAATGGAAATTTTATCCTACTTTGTTATTGAAAATTGAAATTCTATCTAATTAATAAAAATTATATTTTTAATAAAAAATATCTGAGGCGTCCAATCATTTTCAGATTTTTAACTTTACAAGCATAAACTCATTTCCCTATATATAACAGAGAACATGTTCTTTATATTAGTTTCCCTCAGTCGGTTATCCAGAATCTATCCAGTCATTACCAAACCATATTTCAACAGTCGAAATTAGAGCGATAACTAAAGGAAGATCACAGGAATTGAACCCAAATGAACGAAAGGAGAAGCTAGCAAATGGATCCACCCTTACCAACTCATCCAGCATGTGGGTGTAAAATTATTCTTTTCTTGAATCATGCAAGCCAAAAGATATTATCGAATTAATCATTGCTACCGTAACCGCATCACCTGTGGCTATTGTTTATTTTCATTTAGCATTACTGACGATGATAAAATTTCATTAAGTTAAGCAATTAAAAATTGGGTAAATTATTCATTTGGGCTCTAAACTTTTATTAGTGGATAAAAGGTCTTTAAATTATTTTAAAATGTGCAAAATGTTTCTTTTTGTCAACTTACATTAAAAATTTAACGTAAATTATCATATTAATCACATATGATTTATTATTTTAGGGTAATTAAGGAAAAAAATTACGTGATTCAACTTATATGTGTCATATATGTAATCTATTTGAATCAATGTTTAACTTTTGTTAGTGAAAGGACCAAATTGCACCCATTTAAAGAATTTAGGAACCTTTAGCCCAAAAAAAAAAAAGGGGCTAAAAACTAAAAAGAAAATTTAGTGGAGCACCATATTTTGAGTATCTCCTTATAATTTTTCTCACTATAATATTAAAATTGATAATTTTAGTATTATAAAATGATAAAGTTATCAATTTTAATGTGATGGTGGACATAAATATAAGAAGATGTCAAATTTATAATATTCTTGCATACAACCCAAAACAAAATCGCACATTTACAAAAAGATTAGAGATCAAATGAATAATATACCCTAATAAATTAATGAATCAAGCATTGACCGTTACAAACTCTTACAGCATGAAACTATTGGTCCATTTTTTTTAATTTAAAAAATTCAGTTTTATCATATACATAAGCAAATTGGTTCAAATTGACATCCATGTTAAATTCTTTAACTTTTAGAACCTTTTTTTTTTTTTAAAGCACACAAGGAAATTTGCAATCTTTGAAAATAAAATGAATTTCTTCAGAAAATTGAGCCAAAAAAAGAAAGCGACAAGAATTGAGATTTTTAATCCCATGTTTTATTGACATTTAGAATCAATTTAGCTAAGTTAATCTTGACTACAAAATTCATATTGGAATTGAATTAGATTAACTTGTGTTTTATTTCAGTAGAATGAATGTTAAAGGAAACATATCAGGATCGAAAATGATCAGGTTAAAATTCGCTAACCATATTTAACAAGTCGGAAGGCGATTCTAATCCTTTTTCCTAACTTAATATCGAGGGAAAAAAATGGAGCTTTTAAATAAATCATCCAACGCTTTTCCTTTTTCAAAATCCAAATATGAAAGTGTTACCAACCAAAGCCACAAATCTTATCACTCGAATTATAAAATGTAACAGCCTAGTATGATTCATTCATTGGACCCAAGCAAACATCAGTTTGCCTAAATTACGTTATGCCAGCAAAACTCCATAAATTTTAATTATAAAATTGAGTAAATTGCTAATTTAGTTCATAAATTTTTAATCTTGTACAATTTTGATTCTTGATTATTTTTTTCGTAACTAAAATGCCTTAAACTATTAAAATATTAGACAAAATCCGTTAGTAATTTAGTCAAAAATGATGCTAACTAATGAAGTTCATCCAAAAATTAACAGAAAAACTACTGTAACAACATTTTAATAATTTATGGTCATTCCAACTACAAAAGAAGAACATGTAATGCCCATTAAAATGTTGCTATAATAATCATTTTCGTTAATTTTTACCAAAATTCTTCAGTAATTTGATTAAAAAGTGATACTAATTAACATATTTTATCAAAAAATTAATGGAAATGATTACTACAACAGCATTTTCATAGTTGAGGGTCATTCTAACTACGAATAAAAAGAACAGGGACTAAATTACATAAATTTAAAGTTTAGAGGACCAACCTAGTAACTTTTTCAATAAAATTTTGAAATATCAGCTGAACAACGACAACCATCAGGAAAGTCTATGCTATACAAGTCATCAACAATAACAAAATGAGCAGGGGCATTGTTTCGAACTTCATTTTGTAGGATATAGAGAACAACAAAAAGAGTCAGACAAGGCATTACTACAAACTTCATTTAATAGGGTAAGAAAATAGTGATCGACACTAAATGGAATTTGATAGTTAAAAAAAAAAAAATTTTGAATTAAACTTTCGAGGTCGTTACCAACACTTAAATCTCCAAACCAGAACCTGATTTATTGAATTTCTTGGTCACTACGAAAAATACTAATGACAGCATATTAAGCTTGAGTCTGTCTGGAATACAAACCTGGGAAAATGGAAAGCTAACTAATGCCAAGAAAAACAGGGATATTCACATGTTTCTAGTGAGGAAATAATGGGAACTAGTCATCAAACACAGCAAAGCAGTCTGAACAAGGTCTATTTTCACTTACACCAGTTTCTCTGCAATCTGTTTAGTTAAGGGTAGTGTTTAAAAAAAAAAAAAAAAAAGGAGAAGAAAAAGAAAAGCAACCACCAAGACACTTGGATCTGCGTTAAAGAAGGAATTCAGTATCCACAGTTCAAAAGCATAAAAGGAGATCGGAATTGGCTGCTAATAAGCACATGAGCATTGCTTGCATGGCAAATTTTTAAGCAAAGACATTTCTTATCAAACAAGTTCTAGGCATAAATGTCGAAAGACACTCCACTAATATGTATTCATTCGATTGGTGTTATTGTGTTAAACACACACACACCAAAAAAAAAAAAAAAAAAAAAAAAAAAAAAACAGATTGAATGACAACTATTTGCTCTTTGCACGGCCACGCCAATTCTTTCACAACTACTGAAAATTGACTCGAACTGAGCTAATGAAGCCTCCTCTCCAAAGTCTTTTTCACTTTACCCAATTATCTACAAATTCTTTTCTACCTTCAACTGACGAGAATGCAGATAATACTAAATACACAAAACACTTGAGGCAAAACAAGCACGGTCCATAATTATTTGTTTTTATCAAAACTAAATTATCGGCTATCTGTTCAGATAATTAAAAACATATACCACATTAACCATAAATAGAAATAACGTTTAAAAAAAAATCCTAAGAAATTGTTCTAAATTGTTTTAAACTCTAAGATTACTCTTCATCAATTTCTTTTCTTAACAAATTTTTATAACTACAAGAAAAATTTCAATGGAGGATTTTAGTGAAATAAAAAAAAAAAAAAGGAAAGATCTCTTAAAGAGCCAACAACTATTGAAACATGTATTTTTTTTTATTTTGTTTATTCATTAGTATTGTGCGTTTTTTTTTCTTTTCTTTTAGTATTTGAAAATGATTTTCTATAATTTTGTATATGATTATTCTTTTTATTTGTTTCATTTACATGATTCTATATTTATGTTTTTCTTTTTTTAAATATGGTATGGCATTCCTTGATTTTTTTTATTTAGACATTATTTGAGTTTTTCTTCCTTACTATTTCCTCGTTTTTTTTTTTTAGAGATACTTTATGTTTTCTTTTTGAGATTGAAAATATATATATTTTTTCTTATTTAGATTTGTTAATTTATTTTTAACGAAAATAAAATAAAATTTAAAATAAAAGTGAGTGTTCGAGAAGGTTAAATATGGTATTATATAAAAAGTATATATAAAATGATAGGTTTACTATGTTTATATTAACAAACATTTATTAGATGTGGATATTTATTAATATTGTGGGTGCAAATATAATCAGTTATATTTTATTGAGCAAATAAGTTGGATTTTAAGAAATAAAATAGTTTATTAAAAACATAAATATTAGTGAGTCTAATGGCTTGATCGAAAATTTTTTTTTGACCTTTTTACCAATAAATCCTAGATCCGTCGGTGAATGTATCTTACTGTAATAAAATATATAAAAATATTTTACCAAAAACACAACCAAAACATATAAAAATTAAATAATTTGTTCTTATTAAATAAAATGCCAAAATAATTCATAATAATGTCTAAATGTCAAAACATGATTGCCTTACGAGCACCACATTCTACCTGTTGGTGCATTGATAAAGATATTATGAAGGTTTTGTTATGAGTGCTTTGTCTATTAAGCCCTTTGGGTTTCGCCTGATTCTGAAGCTTTAGCCCTTCGATCAAATCTTTATTGGACAACGGATGTTAACCTTCCCTTTTCATATGGTTGAATCGGATGCTCTAGAATTAGTATAAGTTATCTCCTCTAATTCTCTAATTGTTTTGGAGATTGACAATATAATTTCAGATATAAGGTTCGTCGTGTGTTAAGAAATATGCAGTAGGTATAAGGAATATTGTACCTTGCACAATATGCATTTGGTGTAAGGGAATATCGTAACAAATAATATATATTATAGGTACTTTTAAAGTTTATAATAAGTTTTTAAAAGATGTTGAAAGAAAATGTTATTTTGCTCATTCTAACACTCCCTCTGCCCCTAGCAGGGGGTGAGGGCATCGGTGGGAGGTTGCCATTTTTTTTAAATTTCTTTTCTTTTTTTTTTTTGCTTTGAAATTTTTTTTTGAGTAAAAAACTCATTTAGCTCCTAAGTTTTTAGCATATTACGACTTTAATTCATGAATTTTTTTTCGAAACTAAAATATCCCTAAATTATTATTATAATGTTTAAATTAAAACTAACCAAAATAATTATTATAATAATATTTTAATAATTTAAAAGTATTTTTTATTTTTATTTTATAGCTAAAATGATCATGATGGATGGGAGGGCAGGTGGGAGGCTGGGGTTTTTTTTTTTTTTTTTTTTAATTTCTTTTATTTTCCTTTTTTGCTTTGAAATTTTTTGGGTAAAACTAAGGAAGATGACTATTGTAGAAGGAGTGAAGGACCATAAACCATTGTTATTTTACTAATCTCAAACGGTTGTTCCTAATCTCAATTTTTTAGGGGTCATTTTGACAAATCTTTTTATCTTTTGCAAATTTCCAAATTTTCTGTTAATCCATGATGGGACAGTCTCTCATCGAAGCTATACCAAGAATCCCACCTTGGAGTCTCCCACCAACCATTAATCAGCAAAGCTGCAAAACTCTCCCACCAACCATGACCACCCCCACCACCACCACCACCACCACGGACGACGAACCGCCGTCAGCACCGTCACCGTCATCACCACCACCACCACCGCAGCCCCTGATCCCGTCCCTCCCAGACGACGTCGCCTTAAACATCTTAGTCCGAATCCCAAGACGCCACCACCCAACCCTCTCCGCCGTCTCCAAGCCCTTCCGCTCCCTCCTCTCCTCCCCCCTCTTCTTCTCCGCCCGCTCCCTCCTCCGCTTCTCCGACTCTCTCCTCTACCTCTCCCTCCGCTCCCATCAATCCTCCTCTTGGTTCTCCCTCCTCCTCTCCCCAAACGACGCCGTCTCCCCCCTCCTCGTCCCCGTCCCTCCCCTCCCAGTCCCCTCCGTTGGCTCCTGCCACGCCGTCCTCGGCCCCAAGATCTACGTCCTCGGCGGATCCGTCAACGACGTCCCTTCCCCGCACGTGTGGATTCTCGACTGCCGCTTTCACACGTGGGAGCAAGGACCCCGCATGAGAATCCCCCGCGAGTTCGCCGCCGCCGGTGTCGTCGCCGGCAGAATCTATGTCATGGGCGGCTGCTCCGTCGACTCCTGGGCCCGGGCAGCCCATTGGGCCGAGGTGTTCGACCCCGAGGACGACGGAGGGCGGTGGCGGGCCGTGCCGAGCCCGGCCGAGGTCCGGGACAAGTGGATGCACGCCAGCGCCGTCGTCGGGGACCGGGTGTTCGCCATGGCGGACCGCGGCGGGGTGGTTTTCGACGCGGGAAGCGGGGTCTGGGAGGGCGTGGAGAGCGAGTTGGACTTGGGGTGGAGAGGGAGGGCCTGTGTTGTCAATGGCGTGTTATATTGTTATGATTATTTGGGAAAGATTAGAGGGTTTGGATTTGATGGCGGAATATGGAGAGAGCTTAAAGGAGTGGAAAAGGGACTGCCCAAGTTCTTGTGTGGTGCGACGATGGCGAATGTGGGCGGGAAATTGATGGTGTTGTGGGAAGAGAAAGGGAAAGGGAAAGGGAAGGAGATGGCAATTTGGTGTGCTGAGATTGAAGTGAGTGAAGATAAGGATGGGGATTTGCGGGGGAAGATTTGTTGGTCGAGTAAGGTGCTTACGGTTCCGGTTGGATCAGCCATTGTTCATTGCACGGCAGTTTCCTTGTGAAGCAAGAAATATGGTAAGAATTAGATTTCTAGTGCATAACTTGATACATTGTTGACCGATGCCTTTGTGTGAATGCTGTTGTGATTTGGTAATTGCGACTGCGAAGGTAATACGGGTGTTTAAAGTGGGAAAATAACAGAATTTGGATTCACTGTTGGATAGTAAAGATTGAGATTAGTAAGTTAACTATGACAGGTGAAACTTACTCTAAATCATTTTGTTCGAACAGCACATTAATGTTTTGTAAGAAATAACATTTGAGCAGCACATTAATGTTTTAGTTGTAAAAAAGATGCAAATGAAGTTTATATTGCACGCATATCGTAAACATATTAGCATTCTCCTTAGCTTTAGATACTAGAGAGCATCTGTTAAAATTTAGATTAAATAGTTGAAGTGTGACACAAATTGTAGTAATCTCCCATTTTAGTTCCTTTCAAGCAGGGGACGAATGCAGACTTTGCTAATATCTAAGATTTATGTTTGTAAAGATTTAGATTGAAATGCAATCTGAACTTATATTTATTTACGTAGTACGGTGCCAGAATCTTGTCTCTGGAGGAGTGTGGTAAAAGAGAACCATTGAGCCTCAAGCTGAGCAATAACCTGGCATCTACAGAGGCTGGCGGCTACTTCTGCTGCAGACTCTAAAAGTTCATATAAGAACAACTTTTCAGGTCAGGTTACTTGGTGAACACTTATGTGATTGAAAACAGCAAGCAAATGTGAATTTAGTCCATTTTTCTCGGCGTTGTGTGTTGTAGATGAGTACATGTTCAGTAAGTTGTTTGTCTGTAAGAATCAAAGAATAAAAATGAAACATGGCTTATTTTCTTTCAGAAACTATGAGCATTGTTTGTAAGCGTCAAAGAATCAAATAAATATGATCCTTACTGAAACATAAAGCTTCGATCACAATCTTGGATGATTAATTTGAAGCCTGCTTTAATTTCTTTTCTCTTGCTCTATATCCATTCAGAGTCTGCAATTCTTTATTGGCTGATGTTTAAATTATGTTTAATGAAAGTTCATTAATGTGTGGTAAGACAGACCGATGCTCGTTTAGCTTGATCAGCACTTTGTTACATGGATATATGATCCATTATCCCAAGACTTTAACCGCTGCCCATCTTGATTTTTGCCAGTTCAATCAGTTTTGTTGCTACTATTTATGAGTGGAAAATAATACATCTTGATTGGAATACCACAATGCTGAATCCAAGTCTTTTTAGCGTCTGATGAAATCTTAGATGTTATCCAATACTCTGATCTCTTTTCCGGAAAAACGCAATCATTCATAGGCAAACGTCTTTAGGCAGGTGGTCCAAGTATGAGAAGGTGAGTATGCCCAGTGAACAGATACATGAAGTCGTTCTAATTCCAGCGCCAATTTGCTGTTTCTTTACAGGCAATCCTCCAAAATTTTGGATTTTGAAGTGTTCAGGGTTTATATGGAGATTTATCACAACAGGAAACTTTCATTTATGCCACTGATAAATTGTCAGCAACCAACCAAATAGAAAAGCCAAAATCAAGGTAGGCAAAGCGTTTGCTATAATCATAACTGCAGATTCATTGCTAGAGCTCATACACAAGCTCAGTGAGCAATTTTTATTTTTTCTTTATTATAAAATATATATATATGTATGTATCTTTTGCTAATCAAAAATTTTCTTTTCTATTTGTATGAATGGAGTAGACATTTTGTTAAAGGAAAAATAAGTAATCTTTTTCCTTTTCTTAAAACTAAACTAGATTTTTATTTTTCTTCTCTGTTACATGTCAATTTGGGGAAAAACAGTCATACTATCTTATCTTGTAGCACACTGAGTTATGAGACGATACCAATTACGTGACGATACCCAAAAAAAAATTTAATTAATTAATTAAATTAAATTAATTTTGAAACCGTTAAGACATCAGCTTCTCAGCTCACCATAACCAAGAATCAGGATCAAGGTGGGCAGAACTACTTCGAGAAAGTTTATGTAAGAACAGGGATGGTTAACGGTGTAGATCCATTTGACTGTTCAATATACTTTATTACCTTTTTTTATGTCCAGTTTTTATTTAGCATATTGGGATCTTTTGTCTCCAGTAGTTATGTTTCGTCTACTTCTAGTATCTTACAAAGGAAAAAAAAAAAACTCTGTTTAGTTTTTAGGACAAAAAAATTAATAACTTGCCATCTCTCTATCTTTCCTCCATTTTTACTTCAGCAAACTACATGCCTCTTCCGTTCATCTACACAAATTTACAGAAGTGTCGATCATTTTGACACTAGTGACACACAATTTCAACCAAAATGCTCGATTTTGTTGAAACGAGCGTTTTGGCTTTTTCTTGCTTTTGTCCCCCTTTAAATATATATATATATATTTCTTATATGTTTTTATTTTAAATATGTATCAATGAATTGAGTTGAAGGTTTTTTTTTTTTAGGGAATTTTTTTTTCTTTTTAATTTGTCACTTAATTGGCTGAACAGTCCTTTCAAAGAAAAACAAAAAAGAGAAAAGCTGGAGTCGTAATTTGTTATATCATTTTCTCACAAAGCAGAATGTATCATTTTCAATGCATTTGTTGGAGATAGAAAGCTTTGTTATCTACGAAGTCCTTTAAAAATAATAATAATAATGCAAACAGTAATCATTAACAGACGTTTGGTTTGTTAAACAAAGCATCAGTTAACAGAATCATACATGATGACATAAAAAATCCGTCAACCTCGGAGAAACCAAGTTCCGAGACGGAACGGATCTTTTCCGTCGACAGTAGAGATAAAAAACAATACAACTCCACTAAACTTGAGAGTAAACTGCTTCAGCATTGCTCATAAAGAAACCGACAAGCACTTGAAAAAGTAGGGGCATACTTTGTCATTAAAGTGCGCTGCAGGACTTCCCCAGTTGCGTTCCGGAAGCAACGGAACCTTGTCCGACCAACGAACTCGTCCCCACCAATCCCCGTCTCCGTCCTCTGTCACATCGATTTCAGCACACCAAACTCTGAATTTTCCCTCTTTCGAATCAACTGTATCCCCAAATCTCACCTCTGCAAAAGCCATGAACAATCTCCCTTCCAGGTTGAGCAGTCTAGGACCACACGCGTAGTTGGGTTTCCCTTCCGCCACGCCCTTGAGATACTTCCAAAACCCAATTTTCTTATCAAACCTCCGAAACAGCCATCCAGAAGAATGATACAAGACCTCATCCACCACACAATGACAATTATCCAAAAGCAATGGCTCCTTATTTTCAATAAGCCCCCATGTCTTTGTCATCGGATCCAACCTTAAATCATGTCCTTCTAATCCGATGCTAATTTTACCATCCACGAACTCGATGCCGTAAAACGGCATTGAAATGCCGTCAAGTGGGCAGGGAATGGCCTCCCAGTGTCCGACCGCCAGATCGAGAACATCCACCCATGATTTTTTATTATTAGAACGAACACCTCCAACCACGTAGAGTTTGCCATCCAGGAACGCCGCCTTGGAGTTGAAGCATCGGGCCGGCATGCTCGGGCCATGCTCCCACACGTGGGAGCGGCAGTCAAGGACCCACACGTTGGGGGAATGAATGAACATGCCTCCCTTTTCCTTGGTGAATCCGCCGAGGACGTAGATCTTGGGGCCCACGGCGACATAAGCCGACCCATTCAATTGGGCGTCGATGGGAATCCTTGGGACTGGGGCGAGTTGGAGGAGTTTGCTGTTGGAGACTGGGCTGAGGTTTCGATGGACAGCGAACCAATTGTCGTGGCTGACGTCGTAGGATCCGACATTGAGGTAGACAATGTTCTCGGTGCAGTTGAGGAGGGATCGGATAGCAAAGAATTGTGGCGAGGAGACGGCCAACCTGAAGGGCTTCGACACGGCCGAGAGGACGCCGTGGTACTGTCTTGGTAGCCGTGCCAGAATATTCAATGCGATGTCGTTTGGGAGGGAAGGGATGAGGACCTCCGACGGTGGTTCTTGTTGTTCCATGGTGAACATTGGAGGTGGGATTTAGCAGAGTGGTTTTTATTTTTTTATTTTTTTTGTTTTAGGAGCTGCAAAAGTTTCATACTCCAGGACCTGCAATGGCAAGTCCACTTCTATCCTACCTATTGAAACATGCTTCTTTCATAAAGAGACTAAAACAATAGAGACAAGACTTGCCACTTTTGTCGTCTTCTCCGCTCTGTTCTTTGAAGACAACGTCTTTGTTCTTGGATATTTCGTTTTCCCTTCTCTCCAAGCCCTCAAAATTATCAAATGACTACAGAGAATAATCCATTTGTCAAACCAGTTTTTTAATCCATTTTGCCCCACTGGTAGTAAATAGCTTTTTATCCATTTGATTAAAAAATTTGCAACATGTAACATAGATCTACTCACAGTCATAAATCAGCAGTTCATACCTAAAGTGCAAAATAAAAGGTCCTACCAATAGCATAGAGATTCCACCAGTTTTCATTAACTTACTTACAGTTTAAGATAACCATGTAAATAGAGTAATTATAACACCCTCTTACATGTGGTTATGAGATCAATCATGAGATTAGCTGAAGTTAAAGGAGAGACTTGCAACGTAAGTTAATATAGTTACTCCACATGATTTTGTATTAAACTTGCACGAAATATGCCATTACAAATAGAGTAATAGCTACGCTGCTAGTCTACAATTATGAGATTAATCATGTAATTTGCCCCGATAAACATAATTGATATGTATATTTATATAAATATATATTCTTTAATTTTCATCAGAAAGTTGATGTTTTATTTAGTTGCTCTATTAGTCTATATATAAGCTACGTATGGAAGTTTGTAATGCATATTGAGATGGTTTTTATTTTATTTTTATAATTTATTTTTTGGTTGAAATAAATTTTAAAAAATTTGGTTCTTAACATCTAGTGAACATAACTAGTGATTATTGTATTAACTTTTCGACTAGGAAATATTCTAGGGTACCAAGTTCTAATACTAACTTTTGCATACCAGAGATGTGAGTTGTCATTATTTTATTGATGTGATTGTCACATCAATTAATAACATTTATCATTAAAAAAATGATAATTCACTATCATGTAAATTGGTACTCAAAAGTTGAGATTAAAGTTGATGTCCTTAACACTACTCTTGCGACTAATTATATAATACATAGTTCGTCCAATGATCATCACCACATCTTTTCAACCAATTACATATTCACATGTCAACTCTGGGATACACTAATTAGGATACCGGGGTCCCACATAATCTTACATGTCAAAAGAACAGAACAAAAAATAAAAAAACAAAACAAAGCAATCTAGATTTGTGATTTGTTGTATTAATTCACTTATTACAAAACAGAAATGTGCCATTTCAACGCACTTTGTGTATGAGCTCTAATAATGAATTTAAACGAGCTAGTACGCTTGTTCATCCAAGCGATAATATGTATATCAAACGCTTTGCCTACCTCGATTTTCGCCCTTCTATTTGGTTGGTTGCTAACTACTTATGAGCGGCAAATATGGAAGTTTCCTGCTGTGATAATCTCCTTCGACACACGGCACACTTCAAATCAAAACTGTTGGACAACTGCCTGTCAAGAAACAGCACATTGATGCCGGAATTAGAACGACTTCACTTATCATTCACAGAGCACATCCACATTCTCATTTTTAAACCAATTGCCTAAAGTTGTTCAACTGTTGCATATTGTTTTTTCTTTTTTCAGTTAAAGAAATAAGAGTACTGGTTAACATCGTAAATTTTATTGGAAGCTTCAACTTGGGATCAAAAAGAGGTAAAGGGAAAAAAAAAATGAAGCATGGGGGTTTAGAAAGAGATGAAAAGGTCGGCATAAAACGATCAAAAGAGAATCTGGGGGAAACAAAGCCTGACTCTGTTAATATGAACTCTTTTATAAGACAGCAGTCGTTTTTAATTACAAGAAAGGTCGCAACCAACATAACACCTACATAATCTTCGAAGCAGAGTACCACCAAGTGCAGCAATTGGTGGCGCAAAGGTTGGGATGCCTTTCTTCTCCTTCAAGGTTCGACACTCATAACCTCACTTCAAATTCCTTGCCTTGTCAACAAACTATGTGTCATGGGACCTGTGATGGTGGGAGCGAAACTGGACCCATCCATCAAGTTTGACTTACATCTGGTCCTTTTTGTCTTATTGGATGGCTTTTACTATAGACAAAAGGGGATTGAGGATACGATCAGGAATGCAGGATGGCACCAATGATCCGTTTTTTATTTTTAAAAAAAAGTTGAAATACAATAACTTTGCGTTGCATGTTCACTCTGGACATGATTGTTGCTGTAACATGCATAAAACATACTATATTCCGATGCTATAAATAGAAAAATAGCATGCTTTTACTGAAAAAATAGAACAGAAAATACCACAATACCGTACATGTTGAATTAGGCGATTCCGGTACATTATAAACCTTCCTTTTGCTTCAGAAAACTGTGAATTTGTTCAAGTGCCTGAAAAATGTAAAGTCAGGCTGGTTAAAATAATTTGAAGACATGACATGAATCGAGAGCTTATGTTTCCCTGGTGAAGAGCGAAAAAATGAATATTGCACAGAGAGGAAGGTGAAAGGGAATAGACCTCAATTGCAATGGCAGCAGGGGTGAGATCGCACACTTCTTTTTGACCTGATTTGGCTGCAATATCTGGGCAATGGAAACAATAGCCTTCAATAATTCTAAAGAACATCACGGCAAACCCATACCATCTTGTACTTTGTTTGAGATGCAATCGATGACACTTTGCAAACACGTTTACAATAATAATAGTTTAGCACATACTCAGAATTTGCAGATATATCTTAGTCATTATACTTCTAAGTTTTGTGTTTTTTTAATTTCCTAAATTTTTTTCCAATAGTTTGTTCCATGCAAATGTCTGAGAAAAAGGAACAAGCATAAAAATAAGAGAGGACTCTTGTATTACTTACTTTCCAAACAAACCCTGGCATTGGCATTGGCATATGCATTACCCCTCTCTTCAAAAAGACTAGATAGGCGCATGAAAGTCTGTGAGGAATCTATATTGTTAGAATCCAAGTGAGGATAAACGTGTTTTATGTTGTCAATCATAGTTTCGTGTTTTTTTTTTTTTTCCTCCCTAAAAACAAAGAACGCAATCATAGTTTCATGCTGTGGGTCATAATGCATACTCTTTTAACAAATGAAAGGCTAAACATATCTAAAAGAAATTGCCTACCTTGGTGTACACGTCTCCTGAATCATTATGCAAAAGCGGACGAGAACCAGTTCCAACAGCAGCTATTCTTTGAGCCAAGGCTTCCAAAGGTACATCTAACCAGACACTGACACCCTTATGCATATATTTCCTGATAAATGAAAACAATCAACGTGTTTTATTCATCACTCAAGTAAACAGAAAGTAACTACATTTCAAATGAAAACAAGTATTTTCTAGCATGCTCACTCTATACCAGTTGATTGGCCGTATAACTGCACCTCCACCAGTAGCAACAACAAAATGATGCATTAATGACAGCTTCCGCAGTGCCTCGGTCTAAAAGCCAAAAGTATGATTGCAGATACAAAACACGTTTTCATAAGCATACGGGTTTTGAATGCATAGACTACTACGGAAAATAGTATCTCCACTTTCCTCCCTTATTGATACACTGATTTTCAAATGTAGGAGTCATGGGAATGGCAGGATGTAAAATTTATGCACAGTCTTTACTCCCACTATATTTAGGGCACAATAGTCAATTTTGTTTCATTAGTGAACTGCTAAAAAAATCATGTGACTATGTTTGAAGCCTGTGTCGGACAAATTTTATTGGTCTGTGGTAATTAACACAAGTTCTATAAGACTATGACTGTTAAAGATGATTCCCACAAACAAAAATCTTTTCCGCAGACGATATCCAATCATTCCTTTGATAGTGAACATTTTTTTTTCCTGTATACAGAAATCTTATGATAAGACTCACAAGTTCTTAATCTGTTATGTCACAGAGCAAGAATCACTTCATTCATGGTATCCAACCACCAAAAAAAATTTTTCTAACTAACCTCCTTATCTCTAAAAAAGCCCTCTCCATGGAGTTAAAAATGTCCGCCACAGATATTCCACCAGCTTCCTGCTCCACCAAAGTGTCACTGGGGCATCGACAAACACAATGAAAGCAGAATATTCAGAATGACTTGCATGTGCATGATATTAAACCAGATCTACTGGAATATGCAAACATGAAGGACATGGAACAACTTCCAAAGATCACAAGTTCCACCCTAGAAATTTGCACAAACAAGAATAGCTTCTCTTAAGAGTTTTCACTTTGGCTTCAGATTGGACCGTGGGACGAAATATAGAAGGGAAAGTTAAGAATTTCTTTCTAGAGATAGGAATTGAAAATCTTCGTGATCCAGCTGGAGCACGAAGATTTTAAGAATGTAACCATACTGAGAAATAGTCACACAGGGTACACACCTATCAGAAAAGGAATATCCAAGTACTTGCGACAAAATCTTTCCAACAGTTGTTTTACCCGAACCCATCATACCTGCATTCAACAGATTCAATCTTCTTCAGCAACAAGAATGATTAAATAACTGTCTCGAAGAAAAAGAACTCAGAAAGAGACTGACCAACAAGATATACACACCGCCCATTTAAATATGGCCCGACCTCTTCCAATTTACTCTGCACATTATTAACTTCCAGTGAGATAAATACCAAAAACGATCTAAGATAAGAAACAAAACACCAACCTATTATCATAGAAAACACACAAGTAAATACACACACACACACACACACATATATCTGTATATAATTTGCATAACAACTCAACAGAACAGATACTAAAATAAAAATCACTAAAAGAAACAAAACGTTAACCAGAGAAGCCGTATAAACTAGAAAAAACTTGGCGTACCTTTAAAAGTAGAGCTTCATCAAAAGATGTTTGATAATTTTCAGATTCAACAACTGAACCTACAAGCGCAATATATTTATGTTGTCAATATATTTACATGTATATATCCTGTAATGAGTATGGTAGCTTAATCTAAGACAAAACACCAAACAAATTAATGTATATATATTTCTATAGATCCTTATAAAGATAACAAATTCGCGAAACAGAAACCAAAATTAGGCATTAGGCAACTGAAATATGTAAAGTTCATTGAAGAAACCACCTGGAAAGTTGTTGTAAGAGCAGGAAACTTCCAAAGCGACATTTTTACGCCGATTGGAAGCCTTCGACGCCGGAAAGCGAGCTGAAACAAGCACCCGAAGCTTTTTCAAGCCCGTCAATGGCCGAGAAACCGAAACCGAACCGCTCGGTCTCCTGCCAACCTTCTCCGGCTGAATCCAGGTCGAGAATTGAATCGTTTGTGGAACTGTAGCCTCCATTTGAGCTTCCGAATCGCTCTATTTCACCAACAACTCGAATTAATCAGACGAGCTCGCGAAAATGATGAAATTCAACGATACAGTTCGTGAGTTCCGGAGATCCGGAACGACGAAATTCACTCTTTGGATGCTGAGAAAATGCAAGAGTTTGAAGATTTCTAACAACGAACAACGAATCTGAAGTACCGGAATCCAAATTCTCTCCTAAAGAAATTTTCTTGGTCGTTTCTTCTGCTGAATATAGTTGTAATAATAATAATGAATAAAGAGAAATTAAAAAATGAAAAACAGGAGACGAGGAAGAAGACTTTGGAGTGTGTGGCAGTGCCAAAGCAAACGCCACCAACCAATCCACCAGGCCTAAAATTTTGGTAGGTAGCAATTTGGGATGGATTTGGTGAGGGGTTTTTTTTTATAGAATTCTATAAGGTTTGGGCAAATTTGAAATTAAGAAAAAATACAAAATATTCTTTTATAGTTACCGTTTGCCACCTAATTTTTTATATCTTTTTTTATTATTCAAATCTTTTATCTAATTTTTAATATCTGTCTAATCAATAATATTATGTCACGTTATTTTAAAAAATTTTAAATATTTTATAACTGATTTTTTATATCTTAAAATATATCTTATTTCAATGATATATTAAAATATTATTGATTAAGTATCATTTAAGATACTAAGGGTTATTTATTGAAATGGTTCAACTCAAATTAAACTGTATTTTTTTATCTCTGTTTTTATCCTTTTTTAAAAATCAACAAAAATTATATCTATTTTTTAAAAAGTCAACCAACTCAAATTTAAAAATTTCAACTCGAACCGTTTCACCAAACGGACTATAAAATTGAACAGAGATATCAATCTCTCCTTTTACTCTTTTTTTTTTTTCCACAAAAACTTCAATTTATTTTTTTAAACTGTCTGTTTGAACTTTTGATATAAAAGGATTCTTAAAAATGCAGAAATCAGAAAAATTGTACTGGGTTTTTTGTAGTGATTTTTTTTTTTTTTAATTTTGTTGCTTACTTTCTGAAAAGAGAGAATTGAAAAAAAATAAATAAATAATACAAATGATATTGTCGGAGCTAACTCGTGAATCGTTCATTCTAAGAAAACAATCACGTTGAAATCATTGAGAAAAAGAAGATAAAAGTGTGTTTAGAAAAACATTTCCTCCTCACGTGTATTCATTGACTAATAATAGTTTCTATTATTTTTAAAACGCCCATATTACCTGTTTTATTTTTTAAGAGGCTAATCAAATAAAAGAAAATGAATGAAGAATTATGTGATAAGATAAATAATTATATCTTTTAACTATAGGCACATGTTTTAATTATTAGATCATATCAGAATCAAATCAGTTTAAGAAAATATAAAGATTGAATCAAATTTAATTAAATTCTTATGGTTGAAAATTATATCATATCTAGAGTTTTTTCCTTACCATATACTCCAAAAAAAAAAAATCACACACATGTGAACCCAAAAAATAATAATAATAATAAAGGGGAGGATTTCAAAAATAAAAGAAAAAGTATAATACATCCTTAAAACAATATTACAACAACTTTTTCAACCTAGGCAGGGTGGTTTAAGGATTTATAATGCCTTAGACCAAGATTTGAACTTAGACAGAGACATAATATTAATAATAAAATAATAGTGAGATTAAACGAGTGCATACAAAACTAAAAAACTTTTTCCACCTTTCAAAAATGGACTTCTATCAAAACAAAAATTTTAGGGTTCAAAAACATATTAACAGGAAGAAACAACAAAAAACTATCGTGAAGAACAAATTCATCTAATTCATTCTTTTGAAAGAACAACTGAAACAGATCCTCAAGAAAAAAAATATATTATTATTTTGGAAAATTCTACAATGGGTAAAGTAAGTTTACCCCATTAATAATGTAAAAAATTTTGATCGTCCGATCACTTTTCATTGACTGAGATAAAAAAGATGTATGAAAGGATAACAAATGATACCACACCCAATTACAATCAAACACATTTCAAAAAAACAAAAAAAAAAAAAAAAAAGGACACAGAAAAAAATCTGACGAGAGAACGCCAGCGAGACCAGGGGGTTTCCGATGCCGTCGAGCTGCGGAGAGGGCCTCCAAGCTCGCAACGTGATTCCGTCGACTCGAAGGGGCAGCGAGAATGCCATCGTTGCGATATGGGCGACAATGGCGAGGCTCAAGATGTGGGTGGTGGGGGCTCACGCTAGATCCCGTCGACGGAGATTCTCTCATCCCAGCACCACCTTGCAGGATCTGAGCAGCCAACTGGTTGGACCATGCGAGTTATCGAGCCCCCCCGCCTCCCTCCCCTGCTCGCCGGAGTTTGCACCCCCCACCCCACCCGCTCGTCGCTATGGTTTTTTTTTTTTTTAATTTTAATTTGACATGGGAAGCTTTTTTTTTTTTTTTTTTTGCCCGGAAATAGTGGGCTGGCGGAGACAATGACGAGGTAGTGATGGCAGGGGTGTCGGCGGTGCCGGGGGAGAGAGGAGGGGGGAGGCGTCGGAGTTGGGGGAAGATGGAAGCATGGAGGAAGGGAAGGTTTTTTTTTTTTTTTTTTTTTTTGTTTCTTCTTAATTAGTGATTGTCTTCTAATCACATGTAGGTGGGCACATAATAGATTTTCTGCATACATAAAATCTAAATCTAAACCATCAAAAAGATTGAGGGTCAAAAAATTGTATTCCATTAATGGGGTTAGAATTCCCTATTTATTTTAGTTGGAGTAAAAAATTGAAATTTCCATGAATACTATTGGTCTTTTATAATTTCTTTTTACATCATAATTGCATCGCTTAGCATAGGAATGTTCATCAAACCGATTAAACCAGTTAAACCGATTAAATCAAACAAATCGATTCAAAACCAAACCAAACTATTTGGTTTGAATTTTTGAAAAACCAATTAAATTGGTTTGATTTGTGGTTTTATTCGTAAAAAAAAACTAAATCAAACCAAATCAATCTCTACTTAAAATTACATATGTATGTTTATAAAATGTAATTGATTAGTTTATTTTAGTTATAATCAGTTTATTATATGTTATTAAAATGTATTATATATATTTTAAAAGACTATTTATGCTTAATCTGCATATTTTTGTAGTTTCATTGAGAATGCTTTACTTTTAATTATGTGTTTTTTTTAATTATTATTTGGAATGATTTAGAAATACATAAATGTTCATCATCCCAATATGTTGCTCCTGTTTTACTCATGACCAAAAAGAGATTGATGAATATTAATTCAAACCAATTAAAAAACCAAACCAAACCAATAATAAACTATTTTGTTTTGTTTTGATTTGATTCCTTAAATGATTTGTTTTGGTTTGAAAATCTTCAAACCAATATATGTTTAGTTTGATTTGCACTTCATTTAAAATAAGTGGTTTGGTTTAATTGAAAACCACCCATGAGTCATTATTCCTTTTCTTTTCTTTTTTCTTTCTTCTTTTTTTAGGAACAATCATCATAATTTTGGCCAGCTCAGGACCTTACGAGGTATTGGGTAAAATTTTTAGGTTAGTCCTATATTTCTCCTAAGTATATACACCCAAGAGAAATATTATCTAACTTCTTTTTTTTTTTTTTTTTTTTGGTGAATGAAATATTATCTTTTGCAAAATTCAATGTTCCCTATATGTAAATATATATATAAGATATGCGTGTGTCTAGCGCTCAGATGTCCAACAAAAGAAATATGGTATAACCTAAGAAGTTGTATTCTAGCCTGCCTTATCTCTTATGAGCACTATCTATTTTCACATCCAACGACTCCTAAGCAATCTATCATTCGTGTCTAGTGAAAAAGGGTTGCCAAACACGAGAGTAGGCGTGTATCTATACATATTCTTCAAACAATTTTTTTTGCTTGCAAAACTATTCTCCTTTGGAAAATTTTTTCATCTATTCTTATTTTGGGGGTGTTTGGTGAATGAGTTTAGTTTAAGATTTTTAAATTTCAATAGTAATTTTTCAGAAAAAACAAAAAACTTTTTCAGAAAAGACAAAAAACTTTTTCAGAAAAAGACAAAAATAATGATGAAAAAAGTACAATTTAGTTTAAAATGAACCATTAACCAAACAACCCATTTGAAAAATAAAAACTATCTCATTTTCAAATTTACTCTATACAGTACCATTTTAGAAAAAGAAAATGAATTTTTTTGAAATATTTTTATAATGCACTTTTTCCAACATCATTTTTTCTCATTCCAAACAACTTTTTGTTTTCAACCAAAAAAAGTTCTACACATCCAAACATTATCTTAGGGTCTGTTTGGTTCGTTAGTTTGAGTTGAAATATTTTAGTTGTAATAGTAAATTTTTTTGAATTTTCAGAAAAGACAAAAAACTTTTTGGGAAAAAGATAAAAACTTTTTGAGAAAAAGACAAAAAAAGTACAGTTTGAGTTGAAATGAAATGACGAAGCAAACAAGCCCTTAATTTCAAAATGAACAGATTTTCTCGTTTAAAATGATAAAAAAATTTTTTCGAAAATGGATACGGAATCCAAATTGGGCCATAGTTTCTGCTATCCATTTTTCTGTCCCACTTGCTATGGAGCGTCCTATTTTTCATTTGTTTTACTCCGCCTACTGGAACCATGTCGCACGTCATTTAGCTTCTTATGATTTTATTTCTGATCAGGATTGTGATTGACCGGTAGAGGCTCTTAATTGTGTCTATGAGTATATAATTACGGACATGTTGTCTACTGTTTATGGTTGAATGATTTAGCACAAGCCTTAATTTCGTAAATCAATTTTGAGGTAGATATCAAGTACTCAGTTAACAAAAATCATAAAAAAAGGTTGTTGCCTTATTATTCCGATTTTACCTTTTAAGAAGATCCGTAAGATTTCAACGAATTTAAGAAAGAACGTTGGAAAATTAGGATGTATGTTTTCTTTATCTAACCTCAATTCGAATAACTTGGAGTTAGGTCTTATTTTCGCACTATTATATATATGAAAATAGTGGAAAAATTGGAATCAATTGTCAACTTGGGGAAAACTAACATAAAAATGTAAAATAAAGAGAGGTTATCCAAACCTGAAGATTCACACTGCCTAAATAACAAGGAGCAAGAAAGCAATCAAGGTTTAAATTGTGAGTTTTTACTTCTTGAGAATATAATAATAATACAAATCACCTAGGTCATTTTTGAGCTAAATATCAACCACTACATTATTAAAAAAAAAAAAAAAATTCATGTGAAGGGTTGTATTTTTTTTTTTTTTTTCCGATTTCATCTCCTAAGAAGATTTTAAATTGAAAAACACAAATTTATGTTGTATATTTTCTTCAACTGATGTCTAACAAATTTTTTAGGGGGGAAAAAAAACTCATGTCTAACCTCAATCCTAGCTTATGAATTGAAAAAAAAAAAAAAAAAAAAGATGTAATATAATGCACTGAAAGAAAGACAAATAAGAACCGATTCGGTTTGAAATCGTTTGATTGTGACCTGAAAAGAGACACTGAAGCCTGGACGCAAAGTTTCCTCCTTATAGACCTCATTCCGAGCTTGAAATTAGTAGTAGCATCTTTGTCGTCACCGTGGTCTTTGTACTTAACTTCATGGCCATCGTCCTTCACAAAACTTAGAAACCCCGCCATACTCCTTAAGAACCCCATCATCTCTCTCCGCGGAAGAATGATTTCACGGAGAGCCCCTTCTTCTTTTTTTTTTTTTTTTTTTTTTTTAATATGGCTTTTAATTTTATGAAGATACTTAAATAAGTTGGATTTCACCAAAAAAAAAAAAGAAAAAAGAAAAAGAAAAAAAAGGAAAGGGACAATTTCTTTTTTTTTTTTGGGCTTCCAGTTAAGGCAACGTGTCTTTGAAAGTTTGGCATCAATGATGACTCGTACTGGATTATTGTTCTTCTTCATGTTTCTCGTACTGCATTATTGTTCTTTTTCAGGTTTTCTTTTTTTTTTTTTTTTTGGGTGCTGGAAAGTGGAAACCATATGTTTGTTAATGTTCGTCAATAGTCACTATGATAAACATCATTTTTCTTTTTTTTTTTTTTTTTTTTTTTTTTTTTTTTTTTTTTTTTTTCTGAAATTAAAAATTTATTACATAATATTTCACTCAAACTAACACACCAAACACCCTAAAGCATTCTTGTTCTTCTTACAATCAATGACTTCAAAAACTGTATGTTTGTCATTGTTAAGCGGAACACCCATTTTGTTGGAGAATTTTGAATTATTTTTTAATTAATCCACACATTTTTTTTTTCTTTTCTTTTTTTTTTTTTTTTTTCCGAAACTCATACGTTTTTGTTTAATTTCCTTCTTACTTATTAGTATAAGTAAAAAGACAAGAATACCCTTAACTGGACTTAATTTGTTTCTAAACTATATTTTTTGCTTTTCTAGCTTCCCTAGACGAGTACCCCAAGACCTTATACAATGCATTCTAGCATCCCTAAATGCCCAAACAATCTAAATAACCCCTCGACACCCTATAAAATGCTTTCAAGCAACCCTAAAAGCCCAGTAAAAATATAAAATCCATTAACTTTTTTTTTTTTTTGAAATTGGATCTTCTATTTTAAGGTTGTGTATATTTAAAGGCATAATTATACTTTTCATCAACTATTTTAAAATATTCATGCCGTTTCATTTTAACTGGTTGAAGTAACAACTTTAATATAAAAAAACTCAACTCATTTTTTGTTTTTTGTTTTTTTATGAAAAGTCAACAAAAAATTTTAACTAGTTTTTGAAACGTTAAAACTACTCCAACCAACGTACGACATGTTTTTTTTTTTTTTCATTCACAAAAATATGCAAGTGACAAAATTAACTTTTAAAAATAAAATTAAAGAAACCTTTATGATTTCTAAACTAAGGAAAGAACACAATATAAGAGCAATAATACATATCATGAAAAGTTTTATCATAAATATCATGAATTGCTAAGTATCAAATTACTATAAATTCTGTAAAACTAAAATGACTACTTTATCTCTGTTTTTTTTTTTCCATAATAAGTTATTTTTACCTCAGGTCCAACCAAGGCAACTTCTTAGGGTGGCCGAGGTGCCAACGGCGGGGTTGGGAGACTGTGGAGCTTTTAGGGTGGCTGCTATGGAGGTTGATCTCATCCCGGTCGAGAAGTCCACCGGAGTTTGTTTTTTAAATGTTTTGAAATGATTTCTAAAACAATAATCAGGTGTCATTTTTTTTAGAATTGTTTGGTGTATTCTTTTTAATCTGAACCATCAAAATTAATGTAACAGTCAAATTTTTTTTCTCCCTGTTGATAAGGTAAAGTTGGGTTTGCCTATTGTAGAAGCCCTTGTAATTATTATATATATTAAAAGGATACATTTTTTTACTGTTCATTACACTGTGTTTCATAGTGCTTTTGGCCCTTTTTTTTTTTTTTTTCATTTTTGGTCTTCTGCTACAATGTTGTGCAGTAGCTTACAGTAATTTTACTACAGTAATCTATAATAACTTTTACTTTTTCTACATCGTAATGATTTTTTTACCTTTCATCACTAATTATTTTTTCTTCTCTACAGTGTTTTGCCTGTATTATCCTTTTTTTTGGGTCAATTGGCAATTTTGCCCATAGGTTTTAGTTACTTTTACCTTTTGATACAGTGTTGGGACAATTTTGTCCTCCTAAAATTATTAATAGATGATTTTACCTTTCTTTTATAGTTGCTTTTTTCCTTTGCTACAATATTATTCCGGTTTTAACTTATATTTTTTTTTGTCAATTGGCAAGTGTACCCTTGAGCTTTAGTTACTTTTACAGCTTATTACTTTTACATCATTATTATTATTATTATTATTATTTGTTTACATTTTTATGATTGAGAGAGATCTTGAAAAAAAAATTAAAGAAAAAAAGATGGAGCAAAATATTGATATGATCTGCTTTGTTTTGTTTTGTTTTTTATTTTTATAAGTTATTTTTACCTTTTTTTCCTTAGATTTATATATTTTGTTCGTTTTTTTATCTATGTTAATTTATATTTCTAACTTGCAGTGATGATGATTTGGAATGAAAATACAAAAAGAATTATTAAAAATCTTTTTTTTATATTTTTAAAAACTTATTATAATTATATTATTTATCATAATCAACCGTTATTATTAATTATTATTTAATTTTCTTATTTATTTATCTATTTATTTTTCCCTTTCGTAAAATATGCAGATATTAAACTAGATATTATTTTAAAAGTAAAAGGACAATTATTGACATTTATCAAAAACAGCACAATTATTGATGATCGACTTTAAAAGGACTGTATTTTGATTTTGATTTTGATTTGAGGTGGTCACAGTTTACTTTTTTTTTTGTCCGATTTTAATATCCCTCTCTCCTTTTCGTTTTTCCTTTCTTTTCCTTAATTTTTAAATTGCTTCATCAATGTGTCACCGTTTAGCATCAATTTTAACACTGCAAAACTTCACTTGTTCAAAGAAGAACAATAAAGTCTCTTTCACAAAAGTAGGAACCATTTTTCTTCTCTTTTATTTTTTAATAAATAGGACTCACGTTTTTTTTTTTCTTTTAATAAAAAGGATCAGGTGACATGATTAGTTTAAGATTTCAATCTCATGTACAAGAATCTATTTTTCTGCATATAATAAGAAAACAGATTGTTTATATTAATTTCTCAGAGACAAGACCCCCGTTTCTTTTTAATGATAAAATAAAACCATTCTTTCTCCCTCTCATAAATGTACGCACTAAATATCTTTTATTTTCATATCAAATTATCAATAGATGATAATGACAGCATATGTTTTTCTTTTTCCCATATAAAGTTACGGTACAAATGTTAAACAAATATTAAAATGAAAAATAAACAATCATATTGCACTTGTACCTATTCTTTTGGTAAATATTCTAGTTGTTATTTCCATTTTGTCTGAAGTCTTATGTTTTTATTTTTTTATTGAAAATTTACTCGTAGTTTTAAAATAGGAATTTATGCCTTCAAATATAAATGCCAGTCACAAAGCCGTTTGGTGCCTTTTCTTATTTTTCTTTTTTCTTATCACCGTTTCTTGTCTTTAACCTCTTTTTATTTGACTTTGTTTCACTTCTCTCTCTCTCTCTCTCTCTCTCTGTCTTTTGTCCAAATGATTTTAGCTTATATTTTCCTAATATTTCACTTTTACTTCATTCTTCTTATAACTCTTTTATTTTAATTTTTCGTGCCTTTGTTCTTCGTTAAAAGCTCAACATACCATCATTTCCTCTCTTAAAGACTTTTCTTTCGATATAAAAAACTAATTTGCTTTAATAATCTTAATAGCTATATACCTTGGAGAATTGAAATTTAGTATTCCTACTGGAAATCGAATCATTTTTTCATGCATGTGATCAAGTCTAATTGTATTGAGTTTTGTTTTCTTTTTATCATGACAATTTAAGTGTGTCCTGTTGGATTTTCACAATAGAAGAAATGACGTTTTTTAATGATAGATATTATATTTTCTTTAATTTTGATAATATTTGTGTGACTATTTTAGAAATAGAAGTTTTTATTTCCTTTTAAAAAAAAAAAATTAGAACCATCTGAATTTCGTCTCTTCCCTTTTTTTGCTGGGGTGGTTCCCGTTTTAATTTTTAAAAGTTGTTTGCCAAGTTTTTGCGAAAGGAATAGGCAATACTTTGATACAAATTATAAAATTTTCTTATAACTTACAGTTTTTTTAAGTGTAAAACGTCTTTTTAGGGTGATTACACTGTTTCTAAGATGAATAGTTTTAATTAAAAATGAATATGTACTTTTCAATTTTCATTTTTGATAGAGTCAACCATGTTCTACACGTTTATTTTTTATTTATTACAAATACCACTTCATTTCAGATTCTTAATTTTAAATTAGTTTAGCTAATTTCTAAATAGTATGCAAAGCGAAAGCTAAAGTGAAAATAGATAAATAAATAAATATAATGAAGAAGAAGCTCTTATTTTTTCCCCTTGTTGAAGAGAAAGAAGGTAAATCTTATTTCTTTTATCCCGACATTGTCCTTCATGCTCTGTTTTGAAGGTTTTTTTATCTTGTTTTTTAATTGAAAAACTATTTTGATATTCATTTCTCATTTAATTTTAATCCACTTTATTTTTATTTGCTTGTCAACTTTTCTTTTTTGTTAACCCGCCTTCTATTTTGTTTCTTTTTTCTAATTTGGATTTATAGTTTTTTTTTTAATTTTTTGTTTTCCTTATTTTTTAGCTTGTACTTCTACTTGTATTTTTTCTTTCATTTTCTCCTCATCAAAAACTCACCATTTTAAATTTTTTAATCTTTTAACGTTCTTACCAAAAACACCCTTCTCCTTAATTGTCATCATGTCTAATTATGCTAAGAAATTTTTTTTTTCTTATTTTCATAATTAAATTTATTTATCTTTTTAGATCTTCCTAATCAACTATAGAGGATTGTTAAAGTTCCCTCTCTCTCTTTCTATTTTTGGTCTTATTTCTTGTTTTCCAAAAAGAAGACTGGCAAGATAATAAAACTAACTACTTATTTGAGAATGTTTTATGATGTAAATAAAATATCATCATCTTGATAGGATAAAATATAAATTCATATTTTAATTAAGTTATTAATTTTAATATTTTGATTTATTCATAATTTAAATTGTTTTTCATATTTTACATTATAAAAATTGTACTTACAATTTAATACGCTCAAGCACGTTAACTAGTCATTGTTCTAAAAGTATAAGTACAAATATTGATATTTACCAAAAATAGCACCATTATTGATGATCGACGACTCTAAAAGGACTGCATTTTGATTTGCATTTTCTAGGGCAACTTTAAAGAGTACTAAGCGGACACATCAGCAAATCAAACAAATACACACAAAAAAAAAAAATCAAATATAAAAGCGTGACATTTTTATAATTCTTTTTTTTTTCTTTTTCTAAAAAATTAAAGAAAAAAATGATTGCATCTTTGATTTAAAATTATGAGAATTATGCCTTAATGATAGATATTGATTTTAAAATGTCAGATTTTTGTCGTTTTATATTAATTTAAGTTTTCATTTTAATTTGATTTTGGTCAAACTATCACCACCCTAAATAGCTCCTTCGAAATATACATATATATATATATATATTAATGTCAAAGTGCTAAATGAAATTTTGAAGTGACAAGGTTTTTAATTTAATTTTATTTGTTTAATAAGTTTGAGGTGACGAGTAGACTGCTTTTTCTTGATTTTCTATTTTATATTCTAATAATTAAAAAATAAAAATATCTATCTTAACGAAAAAATTAGAAATTTCAATAGAAAATGAAAGATAACTAAATAACATTTAAATCAATAAATTTATGTATATAAAAAAAATATATATGTGAAGCACACAAAAAAAAAGATTTATTATTAAAAAAATACATTAAAAGAATTATAACTTCTGAATGGCAAATTTTAGAATCTCATAATATTTTACATAATAACAATAAAAGTATACAATAATTAGATACAATTTTTTTATTTAAAGAGAACTTTAGATTTCTGTCATACTAGCTTTATTGTTTTTCATGATACAATAATATTTATTTGATTTCTTTAACTATTGATTTGAATACATCTTTATTTGTACACTGCATCAACTCATTTTTCAATTTACATATTCTTTTTTCTATCTACTTTTACTAATCACATCACATATTTTTTATCTCTCTCACCAATATACATTAAAATGACTTAAAACCTAAACAAATCAAACACATATTTTATTTGAATACAGTAATGAAGAGATACATCTAAACGCATTTCAAGTGAATGTGTTATTCTAATCAATCATAAATTTTCCAAAATTAGGATTTATAAGTCAAATATATTCTAATTTTAACAAACCGGGATATATTTGATTTAGTCTATATTTGGTGAATGAGTTTAACTCAAACACAACTTAAATTTTTTATTTTTATTTTTTTTTGAATAGTCAATAAAATTTATAACTATTTTTTAAAAAGTCAACTTAACTCAAACTTAAAAATTTCATTTCATTTCAAACTTCAAATGAACCCTTATTATCTTAGTTATGATAGGTTTAGATTTTTTAACTTTTATGTAGACAGGTATGAAAGGTCAAAAATTTAAACAGGTATTAAAGAAGGGTTAAAAAACATTAATATGTTTATTAAACAAAACAATTTTTTTTAACTTGTAATTAAACAAAACTTGGTTGCCCGTTTTAATTTCAACGGTGAATGTGGTAGCTCTATGTCAAAAATTCGATTTGACATGACTGGGCCCTAGGGGCCACTGTTCTGCTCGTGGATGGCTAGTCTTCTTCTACCTACCACACCCGTGTCACGTTCTCTCTCTCTCGCTTCTAATTTAAGAAATTTTTTTGGTTGAAACTCGTAATTTAATAAAGTTCGTGGAACACATGGTTCAAAGGCAGCCGCAAATAAAAATGGCGGCCATAAATAAAAAGATTGTCTTAGCTTTAGTGGGTGTTTGATAGGTACGTTTGAATTAAAAATTTTAAGTTATTTTAATTATAGTTAAGTTAAAATTTTAAATTATGTATTTAATTGATTGAAGATAAAAAGTATAAAAACTTAAAATATGTCTCAAAAAAAAAATCAATAAAGATATTATTTTGTTTATCTTATGTAATAAAAAAAATCTCATTTAGATTTAAAATAATTAAATTATGAATTTTTTAAATTTGAGTTTTTAAGTTATAGCTTGAGTTATGAATAAAGAAACTAAGTTGATTTTTGAAGAAAAAGACACAACACCATTGGAGTTAAAATAGTTGGAGTGATCATGTTAAACACATGCTTAAGCAAAGATTTCGTGTTCATTTGAATCGTTAGTTGGAGTCAAATTTTTTAAATTGGAATTGGTTGATTTTTTAAAAACTATATATACTTTTTGTTGACTTTTTAGAAAAAAGATAAAAATCTAATAAAAAAATATAATCTAGTTAAAATTAAATTAATATACGAAACAAAGCCAAAATGGCAGTACTTACTAGTCAAATGCTACAAATTCCATATTTCTTTTTTTTTTTTTTTTAAGAAGGAAAATTGTGTTGAATTTTTCAATAGGTTAGACCATCAATATTGTGTTTATCATTGACAATGTTTTATATATAAAAAAAAGGAGTATAAAAGATAACCTATTTAAGATTTGTACCCTAGTGTATGTGTTAATTCAAATGTTATATTCATATTTTGTCATCATCATTTGCAACCGCTCTTGCAACAGCTCGTGCCTCTTGTTAGTATGATCTCGTACCCGCACAGTTTTGTTTTTAAGCTCACTCCAAAAAGTCTCATATCATTAGGAGGTGGTGTTTTTACTTATAAATTATCACATATATCCATCCTCAAGAGATGTGGGACTATACAACTTATCATTTTTTGTAGGGATTGATGACTATCACAATCACCCCTCATTTTGGGATCAACGTCCTTGTTGGTCACACTTACGGTTGGGTATAGGCTCTAATATCATTTGTAACGACCCATATCTCTATTTGATATGATATTATCTGCTTTGAATCTCGTGCAATTAACTTATATAAGCACAAATTTAGTAAGATACTTAAATCTCATATATGTAAATAATATTTTTTTTGTCAATCATCATAAATTAATATGAAATGAGATTTATATATTACTTTATTAACCTTGTATAAATTGTATTCTATTATTTGTTTTTTTTTTTCGTAATTAAAACTGTTAAGTATTATTATTTATATATATATGTATGGTATCTGTCTATATATTTATCTATATATGATATAATGATATATGATAATAGACATATTCATTTGCTTTAAAGGCAGTGGAAAAAAAAAAATTGAACAATTATCATCAGGCCCTCCAAAAAAAAGATAAGCTATGCAGTCTCACATCATTTAGGGATGAATATATATGATAACTTATAAGTAAAGAGACCATATGCTAATAGTATGAAACTTTTTGGGGCGAGCCTAATGGCAAAACTAAGTGAACATGAAGTTTAAAGCGGATAATTTCATACCTAAAAAAGGCTTACATCATTAGGATTCAAAATACAGAAAAATAAAATATTAGCATTTAAGGGAAATTATCTATTTAGTCTCTAATTTTTCATGTAGTTATAATTCAGTCCTTTTTTTTTTTTTTTTTGCCTTAAGCTTCATGACCTCTTTAAAATGACGCACAAAAAAAAATATAATATTTATTTATTATTATTATTATTTTTGGATTGAAGGGTGGCTACAGGAGTCAGCAGGTGCATATGGATATTCAGACTAGATCAGTATCCCTTAGCACCATCATCATCTATCATGTATTTAATCCACCACTAATTTTACTAAAAGAAATAGAAAAATAAAAAATAAAAATACAATAAGAGGACATCAAGTACTATATGCATACGTACAAGAAGATAAATTGAAAAAAAAAAAAAAATAGAAATGAACTAGCAGACATAACTGCCTACAAAAGTAAACAAAAACCAAACTTATAGACTCAAAATTTGGGTGATCTACTCCTTCTATGAAACGAAAGGATGTCTCATTTAAACTTGATCGGAGAAAACCTAGAAAAATGAAAAAAAGTGCATGATCATACATGAAAGAAACTAGCAAAAATTAATATAGAAAACGAAAAGTTAAAGACCTATTGTATATATTTTCCCACCATGAAAGGACAAAAATATGAGAAATTATATAATGACATGTGCTTTTTTTTAGTATGATATTATTCACTTTGGACCTCGTACTCTCACAATTTTGCTCTTGAGCTCACCCCAAGAGACTTCATATCATTAAGAGGTGGTGTCTTTACTTATGAACCATTATATATATCTATTCCTAAACGATGAGAGACTGCATAGCTTATCCATTCTTTATAAGAACTAATGACTATCACAATCACCCGTCATTTTGGGGCCCAACGTTCTCGTTGGCCACACTTCCGATCAGATATACACTCTGATACCATTTATAATGACCCATGCCTCCATTTGGTAGGATATTATCCGTTTTGGGTCTCATACTCGCACGATTTTACTTTTGAGTTCACCCTAAAATACTTCATACTATTAGGAGGGGGTCTTTTAGTTATGAACTATCACATATATCCACTCAAATAATGTGAAACTATATAGCTTATCATTTTCTTATAGAAATTAATGACTATCACACCCTCAACCGCCATGTTTGAGAAGTCAAATGAACTTCCTTAGATGCCAACTTGTCTGTTGCTTGATTGCTTTCTTTATGGATGTGAGAAACTTGACAATTTATAGAAGCCAAATATTGAAGGGCAATTAACCAGTTAGCACTATATTTCCAATTAACCTAAGTATGCGGTTGCATAGTTATTTCACAATACAAGTTTAATCACTCTCAAATCATAGATCATTCTAAAAAAAAAGTTTTGCATAGAAAGAATGGAAGTGAAAGAAAATAAGAGAGAGATGAAAGATTTTATTTTTCCTTTATGATGTTTAGTATCGTGGAAGGAAAGAAAGTATAGAAGTTATGTAATTATTGTTTTATTTAGGAAAAATGTTATAAATTCCTTTTGAATTTTGTCACTAGTGTCAATATGTCCCACGAATTATGAAATGTACATATTGTTGTGCCACCTGAATTTTAACTTGTGTCAACTTGTCCTCTCAGTTAGTTGCCATTAGTTTTTCTGTTATTTTTAATGTCAAAATTCCCTATGAACTTTGCATTTGTGTTAAAATGCATTATGATTTTTAATATTTGTATCAAACTACCATATGATTTTTAATATTTGAATCAAACTACCCAATTTATATTATTTAATTATATAATATTATATTATTATCTAATAATTATTAACTTTTTAGAACAGTAAATGTATAATATATTTTAATATAATAAAGTGATGTGAATATTTTTTTAGTACTTTTTTTTCTTTTACTTATTTTAATTTAAATTTATTTGGATTATGTGTTTACTTATGCATGATCATAGTTCGTAGGACTTAGATGTAGAATTTGGATTTCAAATATGCTGTTTATTTAGCCTACATAATTTAAAATCATAGTCATAACAAATTTCATTCATGTATTTGCTTTAAACTCATAACGCAAATAAATATTATAAATTTACTCTATACTCATTCTTAGATATATTTTTTTAAATTAAAAAATGATTAGTTTGCCTATTTTAGTACAATATTATCAATTGTAATTAAACCAAAATCGTAATATTAGGACAATAAAGTAATGAACATAAGTTGTGTAGTTATTTTTTGTTTAAGAAAATCAAAATGAATATCAATTTGAATTTTAAAAAAAAAGTGGGTAAAAAAAATACATTTTCTTTTAGTGAAAAAAATAATTTTTTTACCTATTCTAAAAATTTAGGTAATTATACAATGTTAAATAAATAAAATAAAATAAATGTGACAGTTTGACTTAAAAATTAAATATCAGGGGTACTTTGATACAAATAGTAAAGATCATAGGGTAGTTTGATACAAATATTAAAGATAATGAGGTATTTTAACACAAATGCAAAGTTCAAGGGCATTTTGACATTAAAATAACCAAAAAACTAACGATAACTAACTGAAGGGACAACTCGACATACATTTTAAAGTTCAGGCGGCACAATAGGTACATTCATATTTTATGGGACGTATTGACATTAGTGATAAAATTTAGCTGAAATTTATGACATTTTTCCTTTAATTTATCTAGATGCATTGTTTTACTTTAAAAATAGGGATAAAAAAGTAATTTTAATAATTATTAAATGGATTTTAATTTCCCTTTAAAGGAATAAAAAAGTAGACCAAATTAAAATATTCTTTTATCATATTTTTCTTTCCCTTCACTTTTCCTTTTTACTAAATAACCAACTCAGTCAATTATCATCCACTTTTCCCTCAACCCACTTTGCTTCCTTTCTCTTTTTCACCATACCGAACATAGCATAAACGTATGAAAAAACAACTCTTGCAGAAGCCACGAAAAGCGTGAAAGTGCCCACCACAAGTCACCGGGCATGGACTTTCATTTGCAGTACCGCCCGTATTAACTTTGATCCAATCTGGTCACGGAGAAATACGTCGAAAATTTAAAATACCGATCGTTTTTCGATGCTTTCCTTGAATATTTAACTTGTGCAAAATGAGGAAGTTTACAGAGTTAGACATACCACCCAAATCAACATCTTCCGCTCCTTTGACATAAGCGAGTGTAGAAGAGATGAAAACGAAATTCGGGATTTTCAATGCATGGAAGATGATTCTATTTGGAAAATCTCAAATGACCCAAAAAAAAAAAAAAAAAAAACGGGGATGACTGCAGCTTTCCAAAGATTTACCACCTGCTTAGTCATTTTCTTCCTAAAGAATGACAACAAAAAATTCTTTAGTGGTACCATTGCATGTGATGGTCGTTTTGAATATGTTCTCCAAATAGTGTCGAACACTCAACACTGGGAAACTATTTCTGATTAAATTATGGACATGTTGATAATAGGTTTCCCAAATTTTTAGCCTTTTCAAAATAATATATCTTCCTCATTAATAAAATTATGGAGAAAGCATATAAATGATACAAATTTAAAAACCATTATACTAACGTGATATAAAATTAAATTAAAGTTAACTAAAATTTATGTTATGCTGGTCAAGAATAAACAAATTTGTGTCTTGTTAGTTAATAGATGAAAAAAACATGATTATTTGGATAATTTTCTCTATAATAATTATCCACTAACATTCTCATCATGACTCACATGAGCTTCAAACATTTTTAGGCAAAATTCTTTGATAAAGGCCCTTAATGAAGGTATAGTTTACCTCTAAAATATCTCTGATAAATGTATGATTTCCCTTAAAAAAAAAGTGTTTAATTACGATTTTACCTTTAACTAAAGCTCATCTAGTTAGAACATGTTTAATTTTTGCCTAATTTTGACATAATATGAATAGAAGAGCCATTTGCATAACAATAGTAAAGTTCATGGTAATGTAAAAACTCAAATATTTTAACTTTTAATTGATGTAATAGTAATTTAAAGTTGATATTACGCTGTTGTAAACATATGCTAGATAAAAATATGCTAGACGTGCTCAATTTGGTAAAATTTTTTAATTAGAACAATTATAAATTGGTATTCAAAAATTGTGATTATAATTAGTACCCAACACTATTCTTTGTAAAAATAACCCTTAATAGATACTACACCATTGATTGGCTCCAAGGTTTGGATTGGAGCCAAATAATTTCAAACCAAATTCAAATTAAATTTTTTACTTTTTTGAAATTTGTAACACACTTTTTTTTTTTTTTTTTTTAAACTCCTAAACACCAATCCAGCTAAAGATGGCAATAAGGTGGGATGGGGTCGGAATATGCTTTCCTAGACACATCACCGCCATCCAAAACTATCCCCAAACCCCCATCGCTATCCCAATCCCTAACTAAAAAGGTTGGAGAGGCTTTCCCCATTTCCTGTCTATTATAAGTACGCATATGTATATCGGGGTAAGACGGTTGGGACAGGAGTGCATTCCTCATCCCCGCCCTGTCAACTTTTGGGGATAAGTTTTTGTCTCCATTGTCTTCCATCCCCTTCCCATGTGAGGCAAATCCACGCGGGTACAGTCCAATAGGAAATATAACCGTCCCTAAGTTCAGCTTAAATTCTCAATACCAATTGGATTTTTTCTTCTCCACATGGATTCTGCATTCTGCATTAATTTTTATTTAAAAAAAAAAAAAAAAAAAAGAAAATTGGGTTCTGATGAAGCCCATGAAGCCAAAGTACGGCATCACTCAAGCCCAGTGGGCCATTAGACAGACCTTACAAACAAAAACGCCTCCTCCATTGCTGTTTCTAGTTGCTTCTTCTTCCTTCTCAATACAGAAAATCCTCGGACCCAAAACTACGAACAGTCTGTACTCTGTAGTACGGACGTGATATCGGTATTTTTTTCTCTCTCTCCTCCTCTCTTGCTGAGCTTCTCTACTCCATCAGCCATGGCGACCGTGATGCAGAAGATTAAGGACATCGAAGATGAGGTTCGTATTTGCACGTCTCTCCATCTCTCGCGCCGTTTTTCCCTCTCTGTGAAATTGTTGAACATTTTCACGATTGATTTTCGTTTACATAGAAGAAATGGTGGAAATTTCAAATTGGGAGCTCCATTGACGGACAACATTGATGATTAGGGTTTTAGTGCTACAAGTTTGGTTAATTGTGAAGAAAAATATGAAATCTTGATTCTTGTTTGAATCCGATGTTTCGGAAGTTGTATTGATTTTTGTGTTTTTAGTTCTTGAATAATTGCATTTTTGCAACAAAATATTGGAAAGAATCAAGATTGAACAGAAAGAGAATTTGTGGTTTTGGAACTTGTCTTCGGTTAGGACTTATGAATTTGCCAAAGTGACAACCTTAAAAATTGAAATTAGTAAAATAACTTACTGTTATTTTAACACTGAAACTACGGTAAAAAAACTGGCTATCCCGGTCGTTTTGAAGTTATTTTGCTAATAATAATTTTGGAAGATTTTTATCAAATAAAAGAAGTGATCGAGTCATTTTACGAAATTTAATGACTATATTGAGTTACGTGAAATTAAAATATTCTGATAAATTTATTTAATAAATCTCTTATGGAGTAAATCCGGCTATTTTCTGTTTTTATTTATTTTTTATTTTTTTTATCTATGTAAATGCGGTCATTTATCTTGTTAGTGAATTTCTCAGAAAGGGTGAAAAGGGACATAGAGCGTAGCCTTTTCCTATCTAGTCATATTCCGAATAGAAAGCAAAGGTTAAAGCGTATGAACTTATTCTCAAGCTTTTGAGAAGGTCACTAAATACTCATGGTGTGGTATGTTTGAACATACCCGACGATGCCGGTTGAGCATGGTCCCTTTAATCATCTCTGGTCGTCCGTCACTTGAAGCTTGTCTCTTGATGACTCTAGTTGTTAAGTGAGTTCTTGGCATGTACAGGAGGTCAGGACCTTTATTCACTGCAATTTATTCAAAGCAGTGTTCGGTTGCAAATGTATTATGCCAGAAATAGAGTTGACAAGGAAATGCTTTCTATATATGTGTCACGAACATGTTCCGACAATTTTTATGTTTGGGCATGGAAATTCTGTTATCGTTTTCATATAATAAAAGAGATTATGATTTTATGAACTGACTATACTATGAACCATGTGAAATTAAGTGATTCTGATCATTTAAATTTGCATTTTCCCTTCTTTATGCAGATGGCAAGGACTCAAAAGAACAAGGCACTGCCCATCACTTAGGCTTGCTCAAGGTAATATTTTTTTCCTCATATTGTTTTGGAGTAAAGAATTATTATCTACTTATAGTTATTTAATTTTTGTTGAATATTCTGACAATGTATATGCCAATGTCACTCACGCTTCTGTGTCCTTGTGATACTGGTTTTATCTTGCCCTCTGGTTCGGTCCAACAGAAGTTATCTGTATGGTCTAACAGAAGTATCTGTATGTTCTCCGTTCAATTTGTGTTAGGCTAAACTTGCGAAGTTACGGAGAGAACTCCTTACGCCTTCGTCAAAAGGAGGCGGTGGTGCTGGTGAAGGTTTTGATGTTACTAAAAGTGGAGATGCAAGAGTTGGACTGGTAGGTTTCCCATCAGTTGGGAAATCTACACTGTTAAATAAATTAACAGGAACCTTTTCCGAGGTATGAAAATAGGTTCTAAAATGGAATAATGGCTGCTTAAACCGTAAGTTCACGTAATAATTGAAGTATCCTGAAGAAACATGATAAGTATCTTCTTTGCAAATGTGAAGAAAATTGTAACTTTAAATCAGTCTAATTAGATCACTTGAGTGCATGGAATCCAATGGAAAATTTTGAGTTTTGGGTTAAGTTTTGGACTCACGCCGAAACATAAAAGGAAAAAAAATTGCAGATTCAAAAGTCTCTGCTTATGTTTCTGCTAAAGTTATTTCCTTACTGATTTTGTAAAATCTTAGAACTTGTTTACAGTTTGTTATGTTATTCCATTATGAGGTGCTGCATGTTTCAGATATGTTTTAAATGTTCTGTTATTTAATTCTATGTTGACAGGTTGCATCCTATGAATTTACCACCTTAACTTGCATCCCAGGTGTGATCATGTACCGAGGAGCTAAAATTCAGGTAAATAATGTTCTATGCATTGTCACTTTCTGTTTGTGGTAAATTTGAACCACATGTTATTAGATTATGTTATCATAATAAGCCTAAAACGCGAAGGATATTAGACTAATAGATTGAAAGTGCACATAGAATAAAGTGCTGGACCAGTTGAAAAACTGGAGAATCATTGATGGGACCAACTCATTGGAATTGCAAAATAAATGACAGGACCAACTAACCGGAATTAGAAAATAAATAACAGTCCAGAAGCTAAATAACTGAAAGTAAAACATAGACCGTTTTATAGAATTTGAGAATTACAGAAATTAATTGAACAGGATAATAAGAAATTGCAAGAAATGTAAAGCGCTAAAAGAAATAAAGAACTAAAAATTAAAGGAGACAAACAGAAACAGGTTCAAGAATAATTTTATCCGAGAGCTTTGCATTTTAAATGTACATACAATACCACAAGCATAATTTGATATTTGGGACTTCTAGCTAAATAGCTTTTGGATTTAAGTCATTTATTTTTAATGTAAACGTATGGTTGCAAAGATGAGCATATATACTTAGAAGGAGAGAAGAGAGAGAGAGTGAAATGCGGAGGAGAAGAATGGATCAAACCTCTTTTAGGTAAAGAGAGATAAATGAGAGGATAGGTGAATGAGAACTGAAAGTGGTTAAAGTGAAATATCGAGTAAGAGGATTTTGGTAATTGTTTAGAGAAGAAAGAAAAAGGCTAAGTGTGTCGTGAGATGAGAGCATGGAGTGATGGCTGAATTAATATTAATCGTCCGTGTCCGAACCCAAACCTCCCCCCCCCCCCCCAAAAAAAAAAAAAAAACAAAACCCCCAAATGGCTTATGATACTTTGTTCATCTTAGCAACTAGCAAAAGTCCGTTTTTAACCTTCTAAGAGCTGTACTTGTATGCATACAGCCACTAATTTTAAAACTTAAAACCAGCACTCTTTCTTTAACTTATTAACTAGTGTGTAGTCAACATCACATAACTAAAATATAAATTGTGCTTACCCCAAAACACTCTCTCATTTGGTGGCTGTTGTCATTGATTATTTAAATCTAGAATTTGAAATCATTATATTTAAATGCGTTTATGATTGTATAGATGCAATGTAGTGAATCACGATTAGAAGCCTACAATGATGAGGTGATTTGTGTAAGATGGCTTTGCTAGATTGTGTGGAATTTATCAGAGAAACTCAAGCACTGATTTTTTTTTTTTTTTTTTTTTTGTTTTCTGAGATTGACTTTTTCTTTTTTTCCCCCTAAGTTAGTTAGTTAGTTTGTTTTTGTTTTGTTTTTTCTAAATCTTGTTTTGATTGGCAGCTTCTGGATCTTCCTGGAATTATTGAGGGTGCAAAGGATGGGAAAGGTAGAGGAAGACAGGTAAACATGATAACTAATTTTTTCCATGTGACGTTGTTTCCCATTTACAGTTTTAGATTTGCATTAACACATAACTAATTTGACTTTTTTTTTCTTTTAAAAAACAATTGCTCATTGGATGTTAAATTCTACTATTTTGATTTTTTTTTTTTTTTTTTGAAAACAATTTGCTCGAAATGATTTCTTTTAACTAGGGAACCTTGATTTGTAATATCACTGGTTTTTTAAGACTCGATTGTTATTGAAACAACTGAAATATTTGATTTAGGCATTGTAATAAATTAAAGTGTCTTAGTTTGCATCAAGAATCCCACTATGACCTATGTCTTACGGACAGATCACGTGATGAATGTAAACCAGATATACCGTTTGTATTCTACTCTAAGTTGTATGTGTTCATTCTCAAAGCTAAAATATCCTAGCGGGATCCTATGGTTGTGGGAAGTGTTTGACTTATTGCTCCTGGACGTGAGCTTAATAAACATATTAATAATGTGGACCGGAGGAACTAGTTTTAAGCGTATCAATTTTTTTCTTCTTTGAATGCTTCCTGATGACTTCTTGATGCAACTGGTTTTTCGAACCATCATTTATCCAAATCTAGAAAGCACATTGCATGTGAGAATTGCCCTGAAGGCGTACATGAAAAATAAAATAATAAAAAAATAAGTTTTTTTGGTATGGAATTGGTGAGGAAAATAGAGAGGAAGGGGAGGACCTTTCTTCATATTATGTTTGGTTTGTATTCTTCCTATAATCTTCCCCTATTGAGAGACATTAAAATCGTTTCTTTGAAGGATTTGAAATCCCTAACTCATTCCGTTCCCTCCTCTTTACTCTTTTTCCAAACTACCGTGTGTTTGCAAAATTCTTCCACTTCATCCTTCACTCCTCTCCCTCTTCCACTTTTCCCTCCTACCAAACAAGCCCTTAGTGAGTCACTACATAAGTGGAATCTTTAGGCCCAGCCAGCGTAGGGGTTTTCCTACTTTCCCTGACGTAAGGTTAGGGTCTTTGTAATTATAAATGAACGGATTCAATGAATTTTGAAACTAATCAACAATGTCCTTTTTACATTATTACCAAGTACCTACTTTGCCTCTTTTTCAAACCGCACACGTACCTCTTTGAAAATTACAATTGTAAAGATGTTGTAATTTTGTACCTAGTGTTTGCTCTCTTCTGAATTTGTTAACCATTTTTTCTTTTTTTATTGATTGGCTGAAAATATTATGCACACCATATTTTGAAGCATGCTAGTGGATGCAATCTTACATAATAATAAAATATGACAGATGATAATAATACAAATGACGGATGGCAATTTGATTTTTCTCATATGTAGGAGATTTTTCTGGTTATTTGTATAGACGTTCTTTATGAGCTCATTTATTTATCTCAGCATGTTGATCTTTCATACATGTTGATCCCAGGTGATCAGTACTGCTAGGACATGCAATTGCATTTTAATCGTACTCGATGCAATAAAGCCAATTACTCACAAACGTTTAATAGAGAAGGAGCTTGAGGGATTTGGTATAAGGTAAGAATTATGTAGTCAAGTGTTCTTTTCTTCTAGACGCTTTACCTAGTAGGTCATTCTTTGGTAAAAGTTTGCAGAAATAAATAAGATGACAAACAAGAGTAGCATGGAACCTTTTGGGTATAATATTTCGTCAATTGAGCTGTTACCATTCTCATTGAAGATTTCAGCTATAATGTAAACAAAATAATCTGTATTTTGATGGCAGTGTCGCAAAAACTTATTGAACTGCTTGGCATAAAAATGGGTAAAATCATGTTGGGTGGATATACGTGGAAATTACTTCTTTCACAGTTTGTCAGACTGAAAGACGTGCCTTTCAGCTGCAACATGGAGCCATTCTTTTTCCGTGTCTATTTTGCGCCATTGCTCTTATTTTGTAACTTTTGCATATAATTAGCTAAAGATTTATTTTCTGAAACAGGTTGAACAAAGAGCCACCTAATCTGACATTCAGGAAGAAAGACAAGGGTGGGATAAATTTCACTTCAACAGTTGCCAACACACATCTCGACCTTGATACTGTGAAGGCAATATGCAGTGAATACAGGATTCACAACGCGGATATTACTCTCAGGTATGATGCAACTGCCGATGACCTAATAGATGTAATTGAGGGCAGCAGGATATATATGCCTTGCATCTACGTTGTGAACAAGATTGATCAGATTACTCTTGAAGAGTTGGAGATTTTGGATAAACTCCCCCACTATTGTCCAATCAGGTACTTAGTTTTCTTGCCAGGGTCGTTTTCGTATTTATCTTTTTTAGTTTTGTAACTAAATGTTGCTGAGCCGAGACTAACATACTGATATATGTGGACGTTCTTTTATTTTTGATTTGATATCTGATTGTGATGCATTGATTTATCCTTACTTATGTTGATTGATGGCTTAACAACTTTTATGTGGAATTTATAAGAAACCCGTTGGTAATTTAATTCACTTGGTTTTCAGAAGATGCGGGTTTTAATCTATAATAAAAAATTCCGTATTGCATCAATACTTGGGATTGTATTGCATATTTAATAACTGAAATGTTTGAAATTGGAGTAGCTATCCGATTTTATTAGCTGTTCAAAGGTACAAGCACTTGGGGCAGAATGACTGTTTTGGACTTAACTAGTATCATATGCTTGTAATTTCTGGTCCGTTTGGCCTTGAAGTTGGATTGCCTAGCACCATTTCTTCTGGTAAATAGTTGTGATTTTGTATTATGACACTCTTATTTATGTAGAATAAATTAGGTAAATTTTGTCCGATAAGATCGGTTGGGCTCATGTTTATTACAATTCTAGCTTCATAGTTTATTAAGGTAATAGTATATGATTATTCTGCAGTGCTCACCTTGAATGGAACCTTGATGGTTTGCTTGAAAAAATATGGGAGTATCTTGATTTAACTCGTATTTACACGAAGCCCAAAGGGATGAATCCGGACTATGAAGACCCGGTGATTCTGTCATCTAAGAAGAGGACGGTGGAGGATTTCTGTGAGCGAATTCATAAGGACATGCTTAAGCAATTTAAATAGTAAGTGACCTCTCCCATATCCTTCATGCTTTTATTACATTCGAAACAAGTACGTTGAATGTAAGTATGTAACTGATGTAAACAAGTACACATCTATCTTTAATGGTTCGGCATAAGTTAGTGTCATGATAGGCCGGCCTTCTGAGCACTAAAAAGTTTGATCGTACTTTAGTTAGGTTGAAAAGCTTTCCTATTGAAGAACCCATCTTTCCAATGTTCTTATTTCTAATGCGTTTAGGTATAGGCAATGTCCTTACCATCATAGAACGTTCGTGGGTTTTACTTTTTAGTTTTCAATCTGTTTTTCTTTTGGTTTTGTCAATTTCATCTGTTTAATCCTCTGCATATTTTTAAAACTGACTCTGACCAATTTAAATAGTATGTGACCTCTCCCATATCCTTCATGTTTTTGTTACATTCGAAACAAGTACGATGAATGTAAGTATGTAACTAATGTAAACAAGTTACACATCTGTCTTTAATGGTTCGGCGTAAGTTAGTGTTGTGATAGGCCGGCCTTCTGAGCACTTAAAAGTTTGATCGTACTTTAGTTAGGTTGAAAAGCTTTTCCTATTGAAGAACCCATCTTTCTCAATGTTGTCATTTCTAATGCGTTTAGGTCTAGGCAATGTCCTTACCATCATAGAACGTTTGTGGGTTTTACTTTTTAGTTTTCAATCTGTTTTTCTCTTGGTTTTGTCAATTTCATCTGTTTAATCCTCTGCATGTTTTTAAAACTGACTGTGACCAATTTTTGCAGTGCTCTGGTTTGGGGGTCTAGTGCAAAGCACAAGCCCCAGAGAGTTGGCAAGGTTGGTAACATCCTTGTTCTTTCTGTTTTCCTTTCCATTCAAGAATTAGTCACTTATCCGTCCGTACATCCAGAACTACTGAGACCCTTAAAAAAATTACTTTCATAATTACTGCATCCTTGTCGTTATCAATCGATAATTTTCATACCCTGAATAAGATTGCATATTTGTTATTTTCGAAATGACAGGAGCATGAACTGGAAGATGAAGACGTTGTCCAGATTATCAAAAAGGTGTGATTGTCGAAATTAGATGGTCCGAGTACTGTGTCATATTCATGCCTAGTCTGTTGACGAAAACAGTTTTTTTCATCTCTCAGCTGTTTTTGAGCCGACGTTGTTAAAAGATTATGCTTCATCGCTAAATAGGCCCACTCTTTTTTAGTAATTTGGGAGTAGGGCCGGCTTCTCGACAGCTTGATGTGTAAATTAATTTGGTTTTTTGTGGGCAAGCAATTTTGTGGTGATTTCACCGTAAAGCATATATATGTATGACGTGATTTAAGTGATTGAAACATGAAACTACCTGATGAACTTAAAATCGCAAGAAAACAAAAACAAAACAATGCGGTATTTGGTCGATGTTTACTTAACGTGTATGGTCGATGTTTTGGTGGTTGCATTTTGTTGAACTGGATTGCATTTATCAGGGGTGTCATGGATTGTCAAACGCAGCCTGTCTGTGACTGGTGTCTTTTAACCACCTATATTTAAGAGAAAAATGTGGACTCTTAAATTGATAATTATGCGTTTGTATTTGGCTCTGAGGAACCTAGGGTGGAGCCAACCTGGATTTTTTGCAAGCCTTGGCTCTTCGAAGTCCTATTTTTGATTAATTATTATGTATCTGTCGAGTACTATTGGTGATTGGTGATTGGATAAGATGTATTTTTCTTCAACTATGGATATCTATATATGTCTATTTTTGAAATGGACATGAGAGAAATTGTATGAGATTGGCTGGTTTTAGTCGCCTCTTCCTGAATTTTTTAATGAACAAAATTAAATCCATTTATTATTGACCGACAATAATCGATTTACAAAATCGTTGATTTTTTTTTTTTTTTTTTTTTGTATTTATGAAAAAATTTATTGACAAATCAGTGAGTGACACTTATACAAATGTATCACGAAGTCAAAGACTGATTATCCATTAAGTAGTCACTCATCGACTACTTAAAAGAAAGATCATTTTTCTAATTTCATATAAATTGAGACATTTATTAAAACAATGACATAAAATAAATAAAATTTTCCGCTCTCTCAATTCACTAAATTAAAAAACAGTTAACACACATTCTAAGTAATTTGTTTTCTTAAAGGTTTGAAGTCAAAAAATTCTAGGTTAAATTTATTTGCTTATTGTGTTCTCTCTCATAAAAATTAACAAGTTGTGAATTTGAACAAGGGAATTTGGTAAAAAAACGCTTTACCTAAAGGGATTCTTGATAAGCAGGTGGCCAATGTGATTTTCCTTGATTTATAAATTAAGAGCAGTGTTAAACACACCAATTTTATTCCTAACTTTTTAAATATCTATTCATGTGTCATATTTTTATTGATAGATGTAATAAATTGATATGATAATATTTTAAACACTTATGAATAAAATAACAATTTATATACCATATACGTTGATACTCAAAAATTGATATTAGCGTTGTTGTTCTTAATATTTTTCATAAATTAATTGAAAAAAAAAAAAGATAAAAAGCTGACCACCAAGTCTTCAAATAATAGCAACATCTCATATTCACTTATTTTTGCTTAAAAGTTTCGAGTATTTTACAGGTCGTACCAAATATAGTTCTTAGAATCTAGAATCATAATATTATCAGCAAGCACAGCACACCCAAACTATCAAGCAACGAGCAAAGAAAAAATCACTACTCGGCGAATCCATTAAAATACATTTCCAATTCTTATCTCTAACTCATCAAAGACCTTGGAAATCGAGGGGATAAAATTACAGATACTAGTTAAAAATAGGTTAAATATTTATATATTAAAAAAAAAAAGATACAAAAAACATACAACGGGAAAGAAATCGTTCATTGCTGCGCGTTGCTTGTGGTCATGCTTTGACACAACAATTGAAGTAGCTGAAAAAGCTCCGTCTCGGCTGTTTGGAGGAAGAAGGCCAAAAAAAAAAAAAAGGCATTCAAAATGGGGAAAACAAAAATCTAAGCAAAAAATTCTAGTTGTAACTTTGACTTAGTAGTTTAATGAAATCACCTAACAATAAAATAAATAAACCGATTAAAAAAAGGCATTTCCTTTCTCATTGATTCAGAAAAAAAAAAAATCATTATTTCCACTTCAATATTTTTTATATGCAAGAAATGTTAATAAAATGCAAAAATCAACTGCTTCTTCCTTCGTACTTCCCCCCTAAACATATCCATTATTATTATTATTATTGGAGAATTAAGCCTGCTTAAATATCATTATTGACCCAAATTCTATGGCCTAAAAAACAGTTGGAGCAAGTGCACCAATCCTAGAGTTGCGTGCGACCTAGGCATAACTTTGTACCACTCTCTTAGTTGTTAATATAATATTAGGTGTTTTTTTTTTCATATAGAAATATAATATTAGGTGTTAGCTTTTCGATTACTTTTATTGCATTTCTCTAGCCCATATAGAATATCCCCTTTTGATTTGGCTTCACAGCATTATTTGATGCATCTCATGTGGCCTATGCATCTTATCCTATGTATGTGTGACAACTTGGCTTAGCGTGTGGCTCAGGTCATATAAATCTATCTATAACAAACATCCCTTTCTTGTTTCTAAATACAGAAGTAGAGATCCTATTGTAAAGGGATGCTGATTTTCATACCTTCTTTTGACAGTTTTTTTAGCCCAAAAAATAAAAAAAAAAAGTTAAAAGTGATTAATAGCACTTCGCTTGTCATGCGTGAAACAACCGCTTAACATGGAGCTAAATTCCTATGACAAACTAAAGTCATGAAACTTACACTTGTTACAAAGAAACAAAAACTAAATTAGAATGAAAAAAGAAAAAGAAAAAAAAAAAAAAAAAAAAACAGAACAAAAGGAATGAGACATGTTTGGTCAAATTGCATGGTTTCGCCCAAGGTTAATATCATGGTTTGACCAAGGTTATTATCATGGTTTGACCCAGGTAACACAGATTTTCTTTGTCTGTGCACAGCAAATAGAAAAATCGACAGTTTATTCCGGTTCTACAAAAGGTTTCCAACGCTTTTTTTTTTTTTTTTTTTTAAATTATTGTTTTCTTCATTTATTGAACAAAAAGTTCTCTTGTCGAGCTATATCCACAACCCACTCAACAAGAATATGACCCACCTAATTTAAGAAATGGAATTGTCACAACCCTTCCACATGCATGCCACCATCATAAAATTTTGGTTCATAACACAACTCCCCTTTTTAATAACAAAAGCAACTACAACCACTTATAATATTTCATCCACTATTATGTAGAAAGAAAGAAAATATACAAAAAGAAAAGGCAGGGACAAGGAATCTTACAGATGGAGAGTGGTGGTTCTCCTGGTAATGGGGGTGGTGGTTCTCCTGGTAATGGGGGTGGTGGTCGTCACTATGGGCGGTGTTTGTACTAGTGGTTGTTGGGGTGATGAGCTCTTCCTCATTTCCAAGACTTGCTCTGGACACATCTCTCTTGTTTTGCTTCCTCATTTCCCTGATTTTCGAGAAATCCAAGGAGTAGTCTGGCACTTGGCCTTTCTGGTCCCAGTCCCCAAACTGTGGCACTGATAGCCAGGGAGCATTCTTCTGAATTGAAGTAAAGAGTCCGTTTTAATATCGGTTCAGTAAATCGTAAGTAAGTATTGAGACCACCATCTCCAATTATCATATAATAATAGGTCATTGAATACAATTAGACGTTAAAGTAGAGAAAAATCAGTTTTAAAGTATTTCAAACTTCTTGAAATTATATGGCGTAATATTATTGGTTAAACACCATTCATGAAACCAAAAATTGGACAAGAGATCTCATTACTAGTATAATTTTAGTATCTCAAATGGTGTCTAACCAATCATATTACGACATGTCATTGAATGAAGTTGGATGTTAAAGTTAAAAAATCAGCTTTTAATGTTCAGATTATCCAATTTCAATCATCAATCTTCCACACACACACACACACACACACATGATGGAAAAATATAAACAAGTACAACAAAACCATTAATGCCCACTTCAGCTTTTAGTGTCTAGATTATCTGATATGTTGTTGACCAGATTATAATATTGAGAAACTACAATGAATCAATTCTATCTCCAGGGTACAGATAAGACCAAAAAAGAGAGAGAAATAATCATCATAAGGCCACAACAAACTCAAGCTTGTAGGAACTGTGAAGAAAAGTTCTTATTATAAAGCAGAGTTGTTGTTCTATACAGTGGCCAGAATGCAAAATCCGTCTGTGATGACCTCATAAAATGCTCTATTATTTCATTCTTATACAATTAGTTGACTAGCAAACAGTTCAATTAAACACACACACAGATATTCCTACATATAAAACGAGAACACTGTTTCTATTAGCCCAATTATAAAATTCACTATTAAGTTTCCACCTACTACTTCTTTAATATGGTCTGAAGTGAGATACACAAGTAACAGTATAAAACAACTTAGGACCGTTAATTTATATATATATTTATAAAATATATTTTAATTGACGTTTTATAGATGAATGAACCTTTAGCAAACTGAAAAGGAAAAACAAATTCAAGGCTCTTAGTTGATGTAGCAGATGGAGAAACTTGCAACTGGTTCAATTTTGAGGTTTCCAGTTTTCTTCCTCAATGACTTTTCTTTTTTCTTTTCTTTTTTAACAATTTCTGTTTTCCAACTTTGAATGTTATCCATTATACTGAAAAGTATTCAACGGTCCACAAATTCATCATTACCAAACCTTGTTTAAAGAAGAAAAAACAAAAAAGGAGACAACTTTGACTGTTTCTCACGTCCAAAAAAGTTCATTAGTATGATTATTTCTTGACTTGAAAAAAAAGAAGAGGAGGAATCTGAACTACAACGCAGATTGATCTCAGATTTATACCGATCACCAGTTCTAAATAAAGCAAATTGAAAACCCATCATTTGAGGATATATAAGAAGACATGATCTCAAAAATCTGATGAGAAAACCTAAAAGAAACTTTGTGCCTTGTTTAATTACTGGGAAAATTAAACGCGGCACAGGAACATGAACCACTATTTGAATTGCAGAGAAGAAAATATACTCCAACACTCCATCAAAACTGTGAAATCTCAGTTTCCTGTACTTTCACACTGAAAGCTAAAATCCAAAAACACAAGCAACAATTTCTTTGCTCAGCTAATTTACTCGATGAAAATCAACAGAGAAATCACAATCACAAAGAGAGAGTGTGTCTGAGAGAGAGAGAGAGAGAGAGAGACGAACCTCCTTGCGATCCTCCATGAAAGACGAATATGCAAGCTTGTTCTTCAAATCTTGAGAGAGAAACTTCTGGACTTTTGATTACCGGAAGTGCGAACAAAATTCCAGACCAAAACGAAAATTCGTCAACCAAACAGCTGAGAGAGAGAGAGAGAGAGAGATTGTGTGCAGAGAACTTCCAGAACGATGAGAGCTACACAATTGGGTTGGTCGTCTGATTTTATACGCAATTTGTCAGTCATGCCATTGTCACTTTTAATGCTGAGTCAAAAAATGTTTTTTTATTTTGAGGAAAAAAAGGGATTTTTAATGGAGAAATTACATCAAAGTCTCTTAAATTGATCTCTTTGGACGTAATAACTATTATTTATTTAAATATAACAAGTGTTTGGTTGGCTAACAATTAATGTGAATTCATTTCAATTTTTACTCTTTCACGATAATTTGATTCTAAATTTTTACTTTCAAAAAATCTATACAACAATTATATTATTGGTATCTCACTATTTAGGTGATATTAACGGAGATCTCTACGTTAACAATTATCTTTTTTATTTTTATAATTATAAGAAGTGGAATTTTGATTATTATGTCTTAATATAAATATGAGAGGTTTTGTATCACACATAGTGAATTTTTAATATACACTCACATGTTAAAAAGAAAAAAAAATATTGAAAATAAAACCTACTGATAATTCAATTCCTGACTCCATTAAAAGGTGTATAGTTCAAATCATTAACTCTCAATTAAAAAAAAAAGAACAGAAGAAAAAATAAAAACAAAAGGTAAAAATAAACACTGAAACAAAAGGTTTTTTTTTTTTTTTTTAGAGAAAGTTATGAAAATACTTTTCTAATAGAATCATCTTATTTGAATTTTTAACTTTTTATATTTATTGGTTAGAGGTCAAAAAATATAACTATTATAGGTGATTTTTTTTAAGGAGAATCCTACAAAATAAAATAACGACTACAAATTACAGTATATACAGAAACGTTATGTAAATACTTTCTTAGTGTGTGTTTGGTTGGTTAGTTTGAGTTGAAATATTTTAATTATAATAGTAAATTTTTTTGAATTTTCAGAAAAGACAAAAAACTTTTTAAGAAAAAAACAAAAACTTTTTAGGAAAAAGACAAAAAACAATACGGCTAGAGTTGGAATGAACTAATAAGCAAACAAATCTTATTCTGTTATTCTTAAATTGGTATGTTGGTTTGGGTGTTCTTTATAAAATCTTGAAGACAAAGAGTTTTGGTTTTATTAAATTTTGGTGAATGTACATGAATTAAAATCCTTTCTTATGTTCATCTAACATTAGCTTATAAAATTTTAGCACTAATTTTCACGTTCTTTTTTATTTTTATAAAAAAAAAAGGGTCTATTTTTAGAAAATGGGATTGGGCCTCTTCTTTAAGAAAATTACGGAAAGTGCCACTCTCGATTGTCCACGACGCGCTTTTGCTACGTCTTTCATTTATCTTTTTTCCTTTTTTGTTTATGTTTGTTTTTTTCTTTGCTTTATGAGGTTCTTCTGTCTCTTTGCTGTTCTGACCTTTAGCGCCATTTCGGTGCCGTGTTCTCACTTTCTTTTTAATTTTTTTTTTTCCAAATTTTCCCGTTTTGCTGAGCTGTAATCTTTTTGGGCAACCAATTTCTAACACTTTTAAGGCCTTCTCTACGCTGGCAGTATCACTACTACGACGCCGGTTCAATTACTTAGCTAAGGTCTAGAAACTTAAAAAAAAAAAAAAAAAAAGAATATTAATGAGAATAATAACAATAACAACTTGACGAGTATAAGAGGGGAATTAAATTAATTTATGATTGCTTTACCTAATCTAATGGGAGCTGCCAAAAGTCTATATGAGAATTTTACTTGGTAGGTTTACTTTTGGTGTTAATATTTTATATCAAGTTTTATCAAATTTTTTATAGGTAAATATGAGATAAATTCTCATGTATATATCTTATTACTTTAACTCATTTTTAAACCGTACCAATATAATCGAACAGTTGAGATGTTACTTATGTATGATTACTATAATGTACCTTAATCGATAATATTATATACAAAAAATAGAAAAATAGAAATCTAAAAAATTCAAAAAAAATGGTCTTACGACCATCCACTAGCAGCCCCCCCCCCCCCCGACGCCGACGATGATGCCCCCCGAAATGCTGATCAGATCTGGCTTCGAGTAGGAAGGGGGCTCATTGGTGTTGAGGTGGAAAGGGGGTTCGTTGTTGGTGTCCGGGGGCAGGGGGAGGGACTAGGTCGACATGACATGGGGGGGGGGGAGGGTAGATTTGGCTTAGGGGGAGGGGGTTCATAGCTGGCATTGACGGGGAAAGTTGTCGGCGTCGGGGAAGGGTCCTTTTTTTAAAAAAAAAATTATTTATTAATCTATACTAATATGAGGCAAGGTGTATTATAATTATATACACAAACAACATTTTAATCGTTTGACTATATTTTAATGGTTTAAAAATAACTCTACCGATAAAGTGTGTAAAAGGGATTTTACCACTGTCATTCCCTTTTCTATGTTTTGATTACATAATTTTTTTTTTTTGGAATGTGAGGTTAAGAATTCGAAATTTTTACTTTTTTTGTTGAAAATTATTATTTCAACAAAATTATATTTTACATATTTTTGGAATGTAAGGTTTTTTTGTTAATGTTATTTTACATATATTTTTTTAATTCATTCTAACACTCCAAAATTATGTTATACTAATTTTGACACTGGAGGAGGCTAAATTTTTTTTATTCAGATAAATTTATTTTATATAATTTTTCCTATTGGGCGATATGCTATAGATTAAATGTGTGTAGATTCATTTCAAAAAAAGAAAAAAAGGGTGTAGATTTTTTGAATTATTTAGACTTTGGGTGGTGGCTAAAAGCCTAAAATGGTTTTCCTCAATGTTTGTGCGGTTAAGGTCCCGTTTGTTTCGTTGATTCATTTCAAATTTTTCATATCAGTTTTTGTCTTTTTCTGAAAAAGTTTTTTGTCTTTTCTGAAAAAAAATTTTATCTTTTATGAAAAGCTAACAAAAATTACTATTAAAACTTAAAATTACCAACTCAAACTGGTGAATCAAACGGACCCTAAATAGTTTTTCTCCCATTTTTTTTTTAGCATGTTAATTTAACAAGAAAAAAATGTTCTTTTCAAAAAAGAAAGTTTTTTAATAAACCATGAATAAAAATGATTTATTAATAAAAAAACAATTTATGCGTTTTTTTCTAAAGGAGGGAAAAGATTTTTGTGTTCCGTATCAAAACAATTCTTAAAGCCGACCAGAAAGTCAAGACGGTATTTAGTCAAGGATTTATAAATTATTATATTTTTGCCATTGCCACTCTAATCCCTTTGATGATTTTCTTATATTTTCTGGTAGCACCATTTAAAAAAATATATATATACATATATATATATACACATCCTTTCTGTGATTACGTCACATTGTTATAATCAACGTCCGATCATGTCTATCTGTTCATGATTAAATTCTTATACTAGTCATTCAGCTAAAAAGTAATGATAATAAAATAAATTAAAATAGAGAGAAAAAGAAAATGACCATACTAGTCAATAATAGAACTATGGAAAAAAAAAAAAAAACTCAGATGATATGAATCATCAAATAATAAAGAATAACAGTAAAAAGCAAAGACTTGCAACAATAAATTTATATACAGCTTGTATGCAATATAAGAATTAGAGTTAAATTGTATCTTCTAAATAAATAATAATAATAATAAAACACAAATATTAACAAAAATGTGTAAATACATAAAACAAAAAAAATTTTGAAAAAAAAACTGTAATTATCGTCTAAATCAAACTTCCTCGAGTAAGCTTGTGATTTATAAAGAATTTAAGGATAAAAATAAAAACTTAAGTTGTTAGTTTTGCTCATTTGGTCACTTTATATTCCTTTGGATTGTGATTTGATCTCTACTATCTTTTAAAAGAGTCAATAATTTTTCTCGTCTCGTTTTCATTGTTTGTCATGTGATAATACATGGTTATCACGTCATCCGCATGTGTGACGACGTCATTGTCATGTAGATTTTTTTAAACTTTTTTTTTCATTTGTTTTTGTTTTTGTTTTGCTTCGTTTTCTACACGCACGACGTATAGCTGGCTGTAACAATAAGTAGTTAGAAAAAAGGACAAACATATAATTCCTATCTGTTAAACTAATATTTTCTTGATGGTATAATATGATAGTTACTTATCCCTATCCCACTTGTGAATAAATGAATGGTAATTGTCATTTCTCAATCAATAAAATTAGTCTATTTATTGTCATATATACTTGATTGATTCTGGTATTAGATGTCATTTATCAATCAATAAAATTAGTCTATTTATTGTCATATATACTTGGTTGATTCTGGTATTAGATATTTTCTTAAGTATTGAATTTTATATGACAAGCGCATATACATCTGTTAATGTAAATAAATTAAAATGCAACTGAAAAGGAGTGGGGAAATATTTATTAATATTCAAGAATTGAAAGTAGACACAATTGTAACTTAGGCATACTTGTTTCGTGTTTTTAGGGATGATTTTAAATTTTGTCCTCGAAAAATAGTAATTATCTCGCTTTGTTTTTCATAATTAAAAATAAGTAAAACTATCTTATGAGTTTTCATTAGTCGCATTTTTAATACATACTTTGTTGAAACTTCAAAAGTCTTAACAGTTTTAATTACATTAGGTGTCATGTGATTGATTGACATGGTGAAATTTTTGACAATTTTAATTAGGAATGTGTCAATCGACGAGCACAGTGATTAAAACCATTAAAAATTAATGTTTTAATGACAGAAATATATAAACTTGTAATTTACAACCAACTCAGAGGTCAATTTTGCTATATTTTTAAAATTTCAAAGTTTTAATTAAAACAACTCCTATTAGGGTCAATTTTGAAATAATCCAATTTTTCCATTCAAAAGTACATTTTCTCATTATGTTTGTGGTTGGTATGGAGTTTCATGTGTACTAACTTTATTAATTAAAAAAAAAAAAACCATAATAGCGAACATGAGATGTACACTTTGAACATCTTTTTACTTATTGAGCAAGTTGCAATGGCGTTTTTATCTCAAAAGTACATGATGAGTCATGTGATACATTTAAAAAAAAAAAAAAAAAAAGTGTCATAAAATATGCTTGTTCAAAAATAGAGAAACCCTACAATAGTGGGTATGCGGTTTTGACTTTTTTTTTTTTAAATTTTTTTTAAAATTTTTATGTAATTAGAATATATGGGCGATTTTGTTTTGAATAATAGTTATACCCTTAGAAAAATGCTAGCATGTTATTTGACAAATTTATAAACCTCTTTATTTTAAAACAACATGACATCTATAATCACTTGTCGTGTAGTAAGGTGCCCAACACAAGTAAGTGTTTTTCTCCTTTAAAAATAAAAAAACTCAATCACCACTCCTAAATGATTTTTTAATCAATCTTCATAAGCATAAATAAAAACAAATTATGTTACTTAAAACTTGTCAAAAATATTAATTAATTATTAAACAAAATAAATCCAATTGTATATCCATCTTTTAAGTTAAAAAAAAGAAGGGCATTATTGGAGGAGACTGAAATCTTCGGGCAAGAAATTTTATTGGAATTGGTTCAGAAACTTAAGATTTTAAGAGAGGACGTATAAACTTTAAACATTTCGATTTATATCTCGATGGACAATGAGGATATAATCTCATTCTTAGTAGTCCAAATCTTATAAATTAAATACTTTTTTTTTTTTTTTTTTTTTCAGTTCACGGATAGATATTAGCACAAATGGATTAGGTTTTGGGTAAGAACAAGGTTACATAATAATTTCTGCTATATTGACCAAAACAACATAACTGGCACCAGGTTTCAAGAAGAAAAGGTGAACAATTATTGAAGACAAAAGCCGAGTGAAAAGGCACGAAGTGATGTCGTGTGTCAAACGTGTGAAGACAGTGGGGAGTCAATTGTAACAAGGGACCCCTCCCTCTCTCTCATTAACCAACCCTGACTAAGGGTCCGTTAAAGAGAACGTCTGAAAATAATGTTTTAAATATTGAGTTTGAAATATATGTTTCAAAGAAAAATTTTTAAAAAAATTATGTGATATAGAAAATAATATCAGAAATTTAAAATGTGTTTAGAAAAAAAATATACAAAATAGATTTTGTCTTGTTTCTCTCGTTGTTACGAGCATTTTGATATAAAAATTATCTCATTTCGATTTGAAATTAAAAAAGTTATGAACTTTTAAATTTTGAATTTTTAGAAAATAAAAGAGAGAGAAAGTTTGATATAAAGTTAGGATTTTAAAATTTAAATGAAATTTTACGATTTTCAGATGATACTCTAAACAGGGTCTAAAAGGCTTCTCCACTAACCAACTTGTTTCATCCGTGTATAAGAATATCAATATGATTTTTAGTGTTTGGCTTAGATTTTTTTTAAGCCATAAAATTTAATTAAAAAAAAAAAGAGCAACGCTAAAAGACACACACCGGCATCACACCTTAATAGAGAAAATAGTGCTAAGAATATCAATTCAAGTCTTAATTTTGAATACCAACTCATGTAGCGATGAGTGATTATGTTCTTTATTAGTAAATTCAATCAATTAACGTGACAATCATTTGAACATTTACCAAAAAAAAAAAAAAAGGCAAGATATATGTCATATAATTGGTATTGATAATTATGACAAAAGACTTGCAATTAAGGTTTAGTTTTCTATTAATTGTCATACTCCGTACTAATGTATTTTTTAAAAGATAGATCTATACAAAAAAGAAGAAGAAGAAGAGAATTTTCGAAAGAATTTTTTTTTAGTAGTGTCATATTCAGGTTCATACTGATCCACAATTCAACTCATGAAAGTATTGATCGAGGCACTACCGACTCTAAATGTCACTATTAATAAAAGGTGTATTCTATTTATAGGTCTCATGTAGTGGAATCTATTTTTTTTATTAATAGTTGATATTCATTTATGTCTCTTAGCATCGTTCGAGGAACTTTGGCGCAAATGAGCTTTGGATGAAGGATGAATTATTGGTTGCCACCAATTCAACAAACTTAGGAGACCAAACGTTCTTCTCCCCCCCCCCCCCCCCCCCCTTCTATTTTTTCCCCCTAAAAATGCCTACAAATAGTCTAAAACTAGTGGCATGCTTGCTAACACTCTTAGTTGGTGAGCACCCGGGGGTGTAGAATAAACAAATAAAGTAAAACGAAAGTTAAAAAAAAAAAAAAAAAGACAAGACATATATCATATAAATTGGTATTAAAAAATTATGACAGAGGACTTGCAAGTAAGGTTTAGTTTTCTAATAATTGTCATACTCCGTACCAATGTATTTTTTTAAAAAGATCTATACAAAAAGAAGAAGAAGAAGAGTATTTTTGAAAGAATTTTTTTTAGTGGTGTCATATTCAGGTTCATACTCACTCACAATGCCAACACACGAAGGTATTGACTGAGGCACTACTGACTCTACATATCACTATTGATAAGACGTGTGTTTTATTTATAGGTCTCATACAGTGAAATCTACTGTTTATTAATAGTTGATACAAAATATCATTTGTGTCTCTTAGCAACGTTCGAGGAACTTTGGCGCAAATGAGCTTTGGATGAAGGACGAATTAGTGGTTGCCACCAATTCAACAAACTTCTGTTGCTATTCAAATATCTGTTGTACTAATCATTTGCTAAAAAAGTAGGGCAAGGAGACCAAACGTTCTTCTTCCCCACCACCCCTCCCTCCCTCCCCCCTCCCTCCCTTTATTTTTTCCCCCCAAAAATGCCGACAAATAGTCTAAAAATAGTGGCATGCTTGCTTACACTCTTATTTTCCTTTTTTTTTTTTTTTTTCCCTGGGTAGAATGATGTTATTTTGCATTTTTATTTTATTTTATTTTATAATTGAATTAGTTGGTGAACACTTACGAGTACAGAATAGACAAAAAAAAAAAAAAAACTACGTGACAGTGACTAAACGACCACATAGTTGTAACGTGACTGTCATATGACAGCTAAGAATGGGGAACGAAAATGCACCGTTGATAGTGAGTTCCCACTTTTAGGATTAGGTATAGATAGATATAGATTCTTTTTTTCTTTTTAATAAATGGTAAATAATACCGATATGCTATAAAATGTTAATTAAGACCATCTGATCCTTTATTTATTTTTATTTTTTTTTAAACAACAAGCAGAAAGAGAGCAGACCAATTATGATAAACAGATTTATAGTAGTTTCATTTAATATAAAATCACAACTACCTCATAATTAGAGACATAGAGTAAGCAGTGAGCAGGGGAACTCCACATGATTATTAAATGGACATGCCTTAAAACTATCATCTACTCCTTTACTATACTTATGTTTTTTATTTCCTTCTAAGACTTATTTTTGCTGCTTTTTTTTTTTTTTTCACTCATCGAGATTTTATCTCAACTCAATGCTTGATATGGTATTTAGCCTAGTTGTTTTTCAATGGGATGCGTTGTTTTTGTCAAAAATTGATTTAATTTTTACCTGACATTTCGGAATTTATTAGGAAGCCAATTCGCACTCGAAGCGAATGCTTTTTTTTTTTTTTAAATTTTTTTAACCACGTCACATTGACAAAAATGACAAGATGACATGGTTTAATTTGAAAATGGTTCATGCCTCCAGGGACGAAGTTAATATGGGCCCAATAGAGTTGAATCCAGGATTAATTTTTTTCTTATTTGTCTTTTTTATCTATATATTTGACCCTAATTACAAATAGCCCCTTGAAATAATTTAAAACTTCATTTTATTCCTCTATAAATTTATGTATTACTTTATATCAAAACTCAGCTAATATTGCTAAACACTTCGCAATTTTATTTTCCCTTGGATTCTTTATTAAAGTAAGCCCATTTGTTTTTTCTCTCTTACTTTCTTGTTTCTTTTCTTTCTTTTCTTTTTTAAACCAATTTACATATCTTTTAAAAAAGAAAAGCGAACACAATAATTCCTTAGAAAAATGTCAAACTATGCATGATAATGTTTTATTGTTGCCATTAATAATATAAAATTTGTCGATAGTTTTATTGTGGCGATATATATATATATATATATTCTCTATTATGAATATTCTGAAGATTCGCCTATAAGATCAAATGGAGATTAAGTGCCAACATTTTTAGAATGTGCTAAAGTTCTATGTCACCAGTTTTCCTTCTCTCTCTGATAAAAAAATAAAAAAATCAAATGGGTTACCAATACATGAATGATAGCTTACTTGCGTGTATATTGAGAAAGACATATTCAATGATCCAATAATAAAGTTATTATGCAACATTTTAAGGCATGGAGACCGACATATTTGTTACATTTTATTAATACCCGTCATTAAAATTTTTGGATTCGTCATTGCAGTACAATAACATATGCAAGGACTTGAATAGAAGAGAAGCTATGCTTACCATTAAATTTGGATATTTGTAAGATTGAATTATTTGAAAAGTGTCCTTGTACCATCAAAGATGGATTTGTGGTCTTTTGCACCTTAAATTGCTTGAGTTGTTAGCCAAAACAAGTTGGAAACGCCTTTTTCACTTTAGATGTTACGAAAAACCATCTCCCCAAATAATTCATGGTTGTTTTATTGATTAGTAGTTATCATTACGTGGATCTGAGATCACTAGCTGTTACGTACTTTTTATTGATAAAATTACTTAAATAACTATATTTTTTTAATCAATTAATTAACATAACATAAATTCCTCATTTTTAACTAACGTGACATATATTTTTACTTAATTCTAATTTAATTTTGTGTCATGTTAGTCTATTATTAATCTTTTGTGGCATATTCATGTAATGATTTTTAAATTTGTATTGCTTTCCCATTTTTATTTTTGAATTTTGACTCAAATTATGATTTGGTTTTTAAATTTTGAGTTTGGGTTAGAGTTGAAAGTGTGGCCCATTAGGAGTCTACATATAGGTCTTTTATTTTCGGGGTTGAATGTGGTCAGAAAAATAACTTTAGTACATGCCTCCTTTTGACAAAAAGTAAAAAGAGAGATAGACTAAGTGTGTAAAGGGTTTTTGGTATAAAGAGATTGAGAGAATTTAATAAGTGTGTGATTCTGAAGATGTTAATAAATTTATTCTCCCTCTCCCGTAGCCATATGTAATTTTACCAAATTATGTAAATTCTCTTATCTTCTCCTCTACTTCTGTTTGAATTTATCTTTTTACTGTGCTTTGGGAACATATAGAGGTGTTTTCACTAACAATAGGAGTATACAGACCGACAGTTTTGCATGCGTGATAATTCGATTTTATAAAATGAGTTTTTTAAAAACCCCTTTAAAAACACAAACCAAATTGCTTGTTGTACGGGGGGCAGTTTGGACCTACTTGGGCCTTTTTAAAAAACGACAAATTTTAAAAATATATGTTTTTAAAGGTAATTTTTTTGTAATGTTTTTTTTTTAATGATCAATATATTTAACTTACTATCAAATATCAAACACCATTCATATCTAAGAAAATCTCAACACACATATATATTAATAAAAAAAGTAATGCACGAAGGTCAGGGTGGGACATGATAGTTTCTGGAATTGTCCATTATTCATAACGAGACTGTCGAAATGAAACCGTAGTTTGATGAGTTGATGACATGGCACAAACATGACAGGGGCAAGGCAATTTGATAAATTTATTTGTGCTGCCCTATAAGCAAGTTTGGAAACATCTTTTTGGTAGGTAATAGCTGTTTAATTTTATCATAATTTCCTTTGAAAACTAGTAAGTTAGAAGCACTTTTAACCACTTCTAGTTTTATACGTACTTTAGAATGAGTAACTAGTAAGTTAGAAGCACTTTTAACCACTTCTAGTAATCAACAACAATCCTTCTTGTTGTTCTGAAGGGGGAAAGCTTTAAATCTCTAAAAAGTTCAATAACATTCAACAAACCTTTTGTGACTTCTGAAGGGGGAAAGCTTTAAATCTCTAAAAAGTTCAATAACATTCAACAAACCTTTTGTGACTGAATGATGCATTTCTAAAATTTAACCCCCCAAAAAAATGATAAAATAAATTATTACACCTTAAATGAGATATCAATATCTGTTGGAAGTTCAGTTAAGTAAATTCCTAGGAACCCAAATATCCAAGAAGAATAATAAACAATATACTTTATTAAACATATAAGTTGATCAATTATTTTCCTCAAGTTCCAATTAAAAATGGAATTAGGAAAAAGAAAAATAAGGCTAAAACTATCAATTTCTCGTCTCAAGCTTGTTGTTGTTGTTGGTTTTTTCCGTTTTTTTTTTTCTTTTCTTTTTTGGCTATCAAAAAATGGGGACCGTTCGGTAATTTGCATGGACGATCAACAAAATAGAAAGAACGCGATCTAATTCTACTTGAAAGATATGCCCTAACTTCACTGCCACCATGTTTCAAGGCTTAGTATGTCGTGTCTGAGGCAAAGTGACATTGATGGACGACAAACCAATGGTACAAGGGCTCTTGAGCTGATCAAGCTGCTTCTTACCGCGACGAAGCAAGTACTCGATGTGTAGGAAATTTTTGTGATCTATTTGCTTGGCATTGCGCCGGAATTCAGCAGAGACCAAAGATTCAATTTTCTTTCGATCTTCAAGAGATTTTAAACGAGCTGTTCGTAGGAATCCTCTGTATAGGCTAAGTACTTGTTTCTGCAACCCAGAAAGCCTCGGTCCACCTGAAGGCGCCATCGTGTCTTCTTCTGTTTGCCACTAAATTCTGCTTTAAAAAAAGACAAATTATCTATCCTTTGCCCACTGTTCTGCAAAGAAACAGTATATTAAGCCATTTATAAGACTAACAATGGAAGCTTTCAGTACCTGTGCTCTTTGAATTTCCTGGTTTGGTGCATTCATTCTTAAACATTTTTCTTCACAATTTAGGGACAAAGTTACCGAATAATATTTTAATAACAGTAAAGGTTTTTTAGAGACAAGGGTGCCAACAACAAGAAGTTCAAGGTGCACAGATGCTAAAACATTATAATCAAATTGTCCAAATTTAACCATGTTAACAATTGGACTTAATTACTATTACTTTGTATGTAAGAAAAGAATTTTAACGATGAAAGTACCAAAACATAAGAAGTTAAGGGGGGGTATAGGTGCAACAAAATCAGTTATAAACGGTGAAGGGCAAAAGAGCCAAGGATGTTGGATTGTAGTATGACATGAACAAGATCTGATTGTCATTGTCAACAACGAACTTCCATATAAGTCTATCCTAGTATTCCATCGTGCATTATGTCAAACTAGTCAAATACCTGAATTTGAGAAGTGGCAAAATTACAGCAAGCTCACAACATCTCCAATGCCATGCCAAAGCTAAAATTTCGCATATGGGTAAGAAAACTGATTTCCAATGCAATGTTATACTTGATGTCGAATTTGGCATGTGTTCTTGGTATTAAAATTTTTTTGTTACAACTAAAAGTTCAAAAGTTTAAAATTTATGACAAAAAGCCGATATATCATTTGAAATTGCATTATGTACTAGAGCATAAAAGAGAACATCATATCAAATTACAAATATATTATAAAATTTTTTGTGCCAATTATAATATATGATGGGGTAAAGGCAAAATAAAGAAAAGTACCCGATCAGCGAACAAGCTCTCTTTCTTTTTTGTCTAGAATAAAGCCAGTTCAAACTCCTCCAGGGTGGACAAATAGACGCATTGCAACAAATGAACAAACCTTGTTAATCAACCTGTCACCAATCGCATACCAGATTTTCAATATATAAGTTATATAGTCCTATCGAAAGCAAACAGTTGACAGAATTATAGTCACAAACATAGCTCCATCCAATTCCAACATTTCTAAATTTAAAGACTCCGTGATAAAGTATGAAAAAACACCTACACCAGAACATAGTCCAATCTTCATCAAGTCCGTTCAGATTATCATACTTTTCCAAAGTTCAATATAATTTTTATGCGGTCTGACGGTTAAAAACTGTGTCGAAGAAAAACACATAATCTAACAAAATGGGCAAAAATCAGAACATAAAATCCAGTGGGTCAGAAATTAGCTTACAAACAGTTTCTCTGGCTAGTAATTGGGAAATCATCTAAGCCCCTGGATTGACTGACTATACAAGTCAAGATCGCAGCGCCGCCATAAGAAAACAAAAACAAGCTTGAGACTTTAATTTCTCCGAATCAGCGCACTCCATGTCTGTCAGCCGAAAAGAAATTAATCGAAAGGGGAAAAAGGTGTTGAGCTACTCCACAAACCGATGCAGCAGCTGACTTCGGTTGGCGAGAGAGGACGAGGAAGATCGAGAAAGAGAGACAGAGAGTGAAGAAAGCTCCTCAACCAAAATCAAATCCCTAGCTGCAGAATTTGGGAAAATCTCGTCTCCTTTTTCACCGAATTAAAAGTGTCGGTGTAGTTAGCCGAGTCGGTTTTGAAATTATTATTATTATTATTTTTTTTTTCAAAGAAGAAAGTCTTTTCCTTTTTTTTTTTTTTTTTTCTTTTTTTAAGATTCTGAAATAATATTAAGAGGTGTAATTTTTTTTTTTAAATTCTTAAAAAGGTGAAAGTTCTCTAATGATATTTGGATAATTATTAGAAAAAGTCATTTGAAAATGAAAAATTAGATTGAGTGACTTATTTTGGTCATCTAAGTTAATAAATTACCCAATTTTTTTTAATTAGTAAAATTGCCGTCTGTCCCTCTTTTTTTTTGTCCAGATTTGGTCACGAGTAATTTACATAAAAATTAGTGATTTATGTTTGATAAATCAGTAAGAACATTGATTGACTTTTTTTTTTTTATAAAAAAAAGAGCAATTTAATTAATTTATAAAATTTTTTTTAATTTATTAAATAATTTTTTTAAAAAAGTCTATTTACCTATTGTTGGGGTTAGACTTCGTCTTCCCACTATGCCGTTAATCTCTGGACGTACATTAAACGGATGTTCGATTCTCGATGAATTATATTTGAGCCGTGCCCAAGTTATAGACTGGCTCCTCGTTATCCATCCATCGTTCGATTAATTGGGCCGGACCCAATTGCCTTTGGTATCGTTTAAATTTTGATATATGATCGAACGTCGAACCAGACTGATCATACGAACGTTAAATGTATAACGAATGATGGATGACATACGAATCATACATCGAACGTCCCATTTTATCCATCGTTCGTCGTTCGATCTTACGAAAGGCTTTTCAAGGGAAATACCCCTTAATCGTCAAACTCATGCTCATCGATGACATATCAGATTATTTACAATAACTGACGATCTGAGTATCACATTTTAACCGCTGAGCCCATGATTTTATCTGGTAACTGTCTAATCAACTGCACGACTGATCTTCTGACACGTGTCCCAGTAGACAGGAATGATAACCGTTTACTAAAATTTCGGGTTCAGACCTGGCTTCTTCTTCTATAAATAGAATAAGACCCCTCATTCAGAATCGATCGAAAATCTTTTGTCTGAACATACTCTTACGCTGTCAAAATCCTTCCAGAAACTTGATAATCTTCTGTACTAGAAAAATCTCAGTATACAATAATAAAATCTCTCTCAGAGGACGTAGCATCTCAATTGGGCGAACCTCTATAAATCTTGGTGTTCATTTATTTCTTGTTCATTTCAGATTCAAGTGTTTACTTTCATTTTATTTTCTGATATAAATATTTCAGTTCTTTAGTCTGCTTTATGAGTTTCATCAACGGTTGCCAGGGGCCCAATCTATTATTTAATCCGTTCAATCTCACTAATCTCTGTTAAATTTTTGACTGTAGTAATCCAGCATCTACACCTATAGTTGTTTTTTCTAAACAAATTTAATAAAATATTATCCTATTATAATAATAGGGTATAGATATAAATTTGGTCCTCTGTTGCTTATGAACACAATAGAAAAACGACGTTTAGTCGGAAAGAAAATGAAAGATAACGAAAGTTTAAAATTTACGGTCCTTTCGGAAATTGCATTCATTGTGCATTGTCTTCAAATATAGTACAACAAAATACAATTTGCAATCAATTTTCTTCTCACATTGTATTCCAAAAAAATATATACATTCGCGTGTTTGGGTTGTTAGTATGAGAAAGAAAGAGTACACGATGTTATTAATAAAAATATATAAAATAAAGAAATGATGAATAGTGGTTATATTGGGTTTGCTACTCAAATGTAAACACAAACACATATTAAATATAATATATGACGCACCAAACACATATTGAATTGCATTCGGATATAATATAAGATGAATGATATTTTCAGACAAAACTATTAAATAGATTATATAAATTTTTTAAGTATAAAAATATTACTGTGCAAAAATAGGTTTGAAATGTAAATGAATATAAGTGTTAATTCTGAAAACAAAAAATAATAATAATTTCCCGCATTTAGGTCCAAACAAATACTATTTTAATTTTACTTCTTAAACGAAAGAGGTAAAAAAAAAAAAAAAAAGAGAAATAAACAATTAGGGGTGGCAATTCGTATCGTGTTCGGGTACACGGGTCCAACCCGAACACGACCCGTTCTTTTCGTGTCAATTTCGGGTGACCCGAATTTAACCCGTTCACTATTCTTGTCGTTTTCGATTTCGCAAAATTCGTATCGTTTTCGATTCATGTCGTCGTGTCGCGACTTGTATTGCCATTCGTGTCGTGTTCGGTCCAACCCGAACACGACCCGTTCTTTTCCATGTCAATTTCGGGTGACCCGAATTTGACCCGTCCACTATTTATGTCGTTTTCGATTCGTAAAATTCGTGTCGTTTTCGATTCATGTCGTCGTGTCACGACCCGTATTGCCACCCCTATAAACAATACCTTTTGCTGTTGAATGAGTTCTCTCTGGACTTCTCTCTTTTATCTTATCTTTTTTTTTTCTTTTTATATAGAGATACCCATAATCTTATAAATATGAAAAATATTAGAAACACTAACTTAAATACAAAAATTTAAGTACTAACTTCAATACAAAATTACTATATATGATTACTATTTAGCTTAAGTTTTTACATGGTCTTAAGAATGTAGTTGAGCAAATGCTTTATTCCATCAAACATTGTCTTTTTGTTACTTACTCTAACTTCTTTGTCTGGCATATAATCTAATTTTGCATTTGACTTTGCTTCTTGATTTGAATATCAAATGGGCTTGTTTTGGGTCTATAGTTTGATATTGGTTTTTGAATATATGCTTCTTAAATTTAAGCATGGTCTCTTTTCACTTGCTTATCCAATCTCTTTTATTTTTCCCCTAATCTAATATTTGTCTTCTTTTCCTTGTTTTTTTAGTAGGACTTATTTTGCCTTTTGTAACTATAAAATGAATTCTCGTTTTACCATGTAATCTTTATTTATTTATTATTTATTTTTTATGTGCTCATTGCTATATAATCAAGCCGTAATTATTTATTTCAATTATAGATTAAAAACTTTAGATTTTATAAACTAATCCAACACTAAAGAGCATAACCTTATCATTTATTTGTTTTTTCATTTATCAATAAATCTCACACTTCTAAAATGAACTAAAAAAATTAAGCTGATATAGGTTCATCACATACAAATTCATGACAAAATTACAAAAATAACCCAAGCACGGGCGGAGCACGTGTCAAAACTAGTAAATCACAAAGTAGCGAAAGCAGGGGTTATACATTTAATGCAGTACATATTGCGGTTGTGGACAGTGATCAATGTCTGTCGTTTATTCAATGAAAAAAAACATGTGTCGGATGGGTGTCGTACTGGGGAAAAAAAAGTTAACAACGTCGAAGGTTTTTTTTTTTTTTTTTTGTCCCTATTTTCGTACAAAGCAGATGTTCGTAATTTCCGGCTTGTTTGTTTCGTCATTTCATTTCAACTCAAACTGTACATTTTTTTTTTTTCTCAAAAATTTTGTCTTTTTCCAAAAGTTTTTTGTTTTTCTGAAATTCAAAAAATTTACTATTACAACTAAATATTTCACTCAAACTAACGAACCAAACGGACCTTTCGTTTTTTAGTAATTTAAAAAAAAAAAAAATGTATGCTCACACACCAGCAAACTCCTAACCTCCGCATGTCTTCCACGCGTAAAACTTTCCTCTTCATGACCATCATAGTCTCTTTCAAGGACCATTTTTTCTCTCTCTTAGAACTCTGCTGCTTAAACAGAACTTGTCCACCGAGTCACTGACCCTCGCCTCTTCATGCTCTTTTTCTCAGATATTTTAATTTAATTTTAATTAAATTATATTTTTTTATCTTAATTTTTATCTTTTTTTAAATTAATAAAAATTATTATTAATTTTTAAAAAGTTAATAAACTATAACTTAAAAATTGTATCTCTAACCGACGAACTAAACCCAAGTTCAGTCAACCGTGACAACTTTGCCTCTTCATGCAAACACACCTCCCCCACTTTTCTAATCTCTCCTAAGTTTTGATCTTCTCTTGTTTTTGTTAAACTAAAAGGAAAAAAAAACAAAAACAAAAATGGTTTTTGCTTAGGGGAAGTTTGGCAACCGGTCCAACTCCAATTCATTTTAAACTTTTTTTTGTCTTTTTTTCAAACAAGTTTTTGTCTTTTCTAAAAATTCAAAAAAATTTACTATTACAATTAAAATATTTCAACTCTAGTTTTGGCCGTGCCACTTGCCAAGGTAGCAGCAAAAGCACGTCAAAGGGTTCGAACGGAAGCGTCACAGGATCGACGGATGAAGGGGAGGATGATAATAAGGAGCTGAGAAGGATGATTATGGCATATACGAATTAGGGCAGAGAATCCATGGTTAGAGAGAGAGACTCAGACTAGTTAATTTCTCTCCCTAGAAAAAAAAAAAAAAAGTTGACATGTTTCTTCAAGTCTTTTGTTTATTTTGTTTATTTTCTCTTGCAGCCTACCCTGATCTAGGGTGTCAGATTTCTTAACCGTACCCTTATATTTCTTGCCCAAGGGTTCGTTTGATAATAAATTTAGTTTAAATTAAATTGTACTTTTTTCATCATGATTTTTATTTTTTTCTGAAAATTTTTTTTATCTTTTCTGAAAAATTACTATTAAAACTTAAAAATTTTAAACTAAACCTATTCATCAAACACCCCCGAAATCTCAACCTCTCCTTTGAATGAATGGATTTTAAATTTTAAAAATACATTTGTTATAATTTTTTAAAAAAATATGTTAATTATTATAATGATTGTCACTTTTTCTTAAAAAAATGATTATCACTTTTTTTTGTTGGTAGAAAAAACGATTATCACATTGTATAATGACATCTTTTTCAATTATGATTGTCACATCGCAAATGATAAAAGATTTTGCTAATCTTTTGCTATATTTATTTATTTTTTTGGGGATCATTTGCTATATTTATAACATTATGCCGTATCTCTAATCTCTAAACCTTTAAAAAAAAAAAAAAAATCCTTAAAAAAGCTTTAAAAAAATAAGTAAAAATTAAAATAAAATTGGGCCAGGGAGAACTCGTTTGACAGCCCAAATTGAGAAACGAAACAAAATTCGTAAAGAGAAGAGTAACCGTGAATGAAACAAAAAAAGACGAGATTTCCTCTCTTCTCCATGTGAATCTGCAGCTAGGGATTTGATTTTGGTTCTTCTTAATTCTTCTTCAGACTCTCTTATCTCTCGATCGATCTTCCACCGTCTCTCTCGCTCAACCCTGCTGCATCGGTTGTCGATTCGATTAACACACAACCACCACAACACAAGAATTTACGTTTAGAAATCTCCGAAGCTAGCTTTGATCAGAACTGGGAAATGGTTTACAGGTTTGTTGTTTCTGTGTTTTCGCTGCTTACTTATTCTACAGAATGACCCGATTTCTCATGCCGCTTTCGATTAATTTTTCATGGCGGCGGACAGGTATGGAGTCTGCTGATTCGGAGAAATTAGAGTATCATGTTGCAGTGCGTGGAGGGGATTAAGAATGTTTTTCTTTCCTTATTGCGCTGCTGCGATCTTGACTTGTATAGTCAATCCAGAGGCTTAGATGATCCCGAATTGCTGGCCAGAGAGACTGTCTGTAAGTTGATTCTGACCCACTGAATTTAATGACCTGATTTTTCATTCAAACCCCATTTCGTTAGTTTTATGTTTTTTCTGTATCCGCTGTAAGACATAGTTTTTAACCCTCAGATCATATCAGACTTGTATGGATAATAAAGATTGGACTGTGTTCTACCAGTAGGGTTTTTTCATAAGGAATTCTCCAATTTAGAAATGTTCGAATTGGATGGGATTAAATTAGCTACTTCGGTTAAAAGTTTGTGTTCGATAGGACTATAAAACAAAACTGATCTGTTGAAAATCTGTGTATGCGTGGTTGGATGCAGTCAGCGTGAGTGAAATCGAGGCTCTTTATGAACTGTTTAAGAAGATCAGCAGTGCCGTGATTGATGACGGGTTGATTAACAAGGTCTGTTCATCCGTAGCAATGCATTTATTTGCCCATCTCGGTTTGGGAAATGGAAAATTTCTTACGGGACATAGATTAATTATAAAATTTTTTGCTTAACACTTGTTCCAGGAGGAGTTTCAACTGGCTTTATTCAAGACAAATAAGAAAGAGAGCTTGTTCGCTGATCGGGTACTTTTCATTTTCTTTTCTTTTTTTACCCTTTCATTTTAAATTCCGAACATGTTGTTATCCATGTTGCATCATATCGTGGTATCTAGTCAACTATCTATGTTCTATCAGTTAAAAGTGTTGCTACCCATGTTGCATCATATCTATGTTCCTATTAGTTTCAACTATCTATGTTGCATCATATGAGATCATCTCCAATGCAAATACCAATGTAAAAAAATATATTTGGCACAAAAGAGTATGCAAATGGCGTATTTGAGGGTTGTCATAATTATTAAACTTTGGAATTTTAGTTGTAATAATGAAATTTTTTACACCAAGGCTAACATATGGCAATTTTGACATTAAGTAATAGCATTTCATTGGAAAATAGTTTTCTTGCCCAAAATGCCAAATTTTAGCATTGGCATAGAAGTTTGGCATTGCATTAGAGACGCTCTAAGCTGCCATAATTTTTGCCACTTCTCAATTTCAGGTATTCGACTTGTTTGACATAAAGCACAATGGAATACTAGGTTTTGAAGAGTTCGCCCGAGCCCTCTCCGTATTCCACCCAAATGCCCCAATTGACAAGAAGATTGACTGTATAGTGCTTTTTAAATGAATACTTAATAGGATTTTTCATCTCAATACGTGACAGTTTTTGGCACATACTTTTTGTACTTTGTGTTTTCATGTAGTTTCTTCATTTAACATATCATTATTGCAGTCTCTTTCCAGCTGTACGATCTCAAGCAGCAAGGTTTTATTGAGAGGCAGGAGGTAATGTTGATGTTTCAGCCACATATTTTTGTAGTTTTATTTTGATTGTTAATTTTTTGAGCCTTAAAAAAGTGAATTTGCTTTTTCTCAAAAATATATTCAGGTGAAGCAAATGGTAGTGGCTACTCTTGCAGAATCTGGCATGAATCTTTCAGACGATGTCATTGAAAGTATAATCGACAAGGTGATTTTCAATTCCTCAATATTATAAGGATTTGTTTTTCCCTTGGTTGTATGGAGAATGTTTAAAATCACTTGCAGAAGATTGATATATTTATGCCTGTATGTTCTTAGACTTTCGAGGAAGCTGATACAAAGCATGATGGGAGGATTGACAAGGAAGAATGGAGAAGCCTCGTTTTGCGACACCCGTCTCTCTTGAAAAACATGACGCTTCAATACCTCAAGTGAGCTCCCTTTCCAATTATGTAGTCTATATTTTTTATTCCCTTCCTGCTCACACTTGCTTAGCTCAGGCTTCAAATTTTGTTTGAACCCATTTTATGTAAAGTAGGATTCAACTTCCATAGACTTTCTTTGCTCACTCTTATTTATTCACTTCGATGCTTTGCGTAGACACTGGAAACATGTGAATGATTCGCAACTGTGCGTTTGACCATTATAGTTTTTAGAAACATGGTAGCCATACCTTACACTCTGTTTGGTAAGAATGAAAGAAATCAGCAGGGAGATAAATGTTGTAGAGAGAGAAGATTTTGTAATTCCTTTTATGTTGTCCGGTATCATAGGGGGAAAGAAAGTGAAATTACCCTTTGTTGTCTGGTATTGCAAGTAAAAATGGAGGGAAAGAAGTAATTTTGTTAGTTTTACTTTTGGCTTTAAGTTTTCCCTCCATTTTTCTCTCTACTTCTAGAGAGTACAAGGTGTGGGTCGGCTAAGGGATTTTTTCTCTCTTATTTTCCTTCCAAAAATCACTCAAACCAAACGAACAAATTTTCAATGTTGACTGCAAAATCTGCCCACCATTTTCCTTCTTTCCACTTTTCATCTCTACCAAACATTTTCATCAATATGTTCGAGCTTTGATCATAATACATTTAATTTAACCCTGAACAGAGACATCACCACAACATTTCCGAGCTTTGTCTTTCACTCGCAAGTGGACGATACTTGAAGTCGAGGGCAAATTTATGTTTTGCAAGCTTTCAGACAGCATTGCTCTCTCATGTGTAAAGGAGGAGCAAGAAAATTTTCTTATTATTTATTTATTTATTGTTCTGTGGAGATTTTTGTCTGTGAGTAATTTTGTTCAATGGCTGGATTCTCTAGTGGTACATTCTCCCTTTTAGGTTGTAAGTTGAAAGCATTCTGGTCTGTTTTATGTTCTCTTCTTAGCTACTTTAATTTTATTTTGTTTTCTTTCATTTAGTTTGAAAATATTTTCTTAGCACATACTGAATTTAGGGCCAAAATTGAACTGAATATTAACTGTAAGGCTCTTCGGTAAGGATGGCAATGGGGTGGGATCGGAAAATGCTTTCTCATCTCCATCCTTGCACCGCAAAACCATCCCCATTCCCGTACCTGTCCCCTCCTAAATAGAAGTGGGGTTAGGGACAGGGATTCCCCGTTGGGGGGCTTTCCCCATACCCCTCCTATACCCCAATGTGATAACTATATTTGTGTAGACAAAGAAGATTAGTCCTCCTTTTAAGTTAAAAAAAAAAAAAAAACAAAAAAACAAAAAAGGCTTGATTAATTACATTTAAAAATTGCATAGTAATAGCCTCTTGGAGTGTTGAGTAGACGGTGTGGGTGTGTGTGTGTGTTTTTTTTAAATAAAAGACTAATAATGTTTAAAGATAGTATTTATCATATTGGATATATATGTATATGTATAAATATATAGATCATATACATATTGGGGTGGAGGTGGGATGGGAAGTGCTTTCTCCGTCCCCGCTTTGTCAACTTTTGGGGTTTAAGATTTTATTCCCATCTTTATTCCTATCCCAAATGTTGTCTCTTATACCACTATTTTCGGGATGGATTCTGTGGGGAATATTACTATCCTTACTGTGGTTAGGATGGCGAAAGATTTTCAGGAAAAAAGAAGTAGATAATAGTTTTTATTAGATGATTAAAAAAATAAAAAGTTTTTAAAATATTTAATGTAAATAATAGTAAATAACAAATTTATTAGCTAAATAAGAAATTTATTATTAAATTACCTAATAAGTTTAGTATTTATCTAAAAATTTGTTATTTATTTTAATAATTTATGAAAACTATTATTTTATTTTTTAAAACATATTAACATGCATTTTTTTTTTTCTTGTTTCTATTTCATTTAGGTTAATGGTGTCAAACACGGCAAAGCACATTCAAGAATCTTATTTGCTTATGCATGGTAAAAGGGTGGCTCGTTTTAAATGGCTTTACTTTTCAGGATTTGACTATAATGTCTTTTTAGTTGTGTTTCTTTTTATGTTCATATCTTAAGGGCACCTTAATCAAATAGTAAAAAAATGAAATGAGAAATATAATAAGATTAGAAAGATAAGTAAAGTTCATTTATATTATTTATTTATCTATAATATGATGTAATGAAAAAAAAAATCTCATTCCCTTTTTGATTAGGGGGCATTTGGAACTCCAACTAGAATTGGAGTTTTTTTTTTTTTTTTTTTTTTTTTTTTGAAAATAAGTGAACGTTTAAAAATGTGTGTTTGGTTAAATGTAATTTGAAAATAAATTGGGATTTAAATTGCGGAAAGTTTTGAAATATATTTGGAAAAAAAAGAAGAAGTAAAGATCTTATTCTATTTCTTCCATTATTGTGATTATTCATATTGCTATTAAAAAACTTACAAAGACGGGATGAATAAAATAAGATATATATTATTTTTTTTTCCGAACAAATTTTAAGTTTTCACGATATTTATAGGGTATTTGGTGGAGTAGTTTGAGTTGAGATTTTTAAGTTTGAATAGTAAATTTTTTTGAATTTTCAGAAAAAAAAAATTTTTTGGGAAAAAAACAAAAAAAAGTTTGAGTTAAGTGGTTTGAATGGGGAAGCCAAATACCCCTTTAGTTTATATTCATAGTCACTCATTTCCATAAAAAAAAAAAAAACTCCAAAACTTCAATTATAATTGAAGTGTCAAACGCACCCTAAATGAAAAATGAAATAGGTATGAAGAATGTTTTCCTAATATGAAATCCCAACTTTTGACACATCCATCGTTAGGTGGGATGAGAGTCTAGATAATGATGGTTTTGAGGGCTGAGATGAGGACGAAACAACATTTTCCAATCTTATCTTTTTTCACTGTCATTTATAATCAAACTGTTAAAATAATAGTTCTTATAAGATTTAGAAATGAAGTTCTATGGTAGAAATTGATACGTATTTGGTTCATTCATTTAAATTATCCATATCCATACTAAGATAGCATATCTTCTATAAAATAATTTTTCATTTTCAACAAATGGACTATGATGAGTTGATAGCAACTCCATTTATTTTTTGTCTTTTTTGAAAAATTAACTCAGTTTAACTCTTTATAACTCTAATTATAATTTAAAATATCAAACTTTATTAGTGTATAATTTTGCTATTCCCAGTTCCAAAAGGGATAGAAACCCTAACCCTCACTTTGCTACCAAGAAAAAATAAACTAAGAATATTTTTTTATAAATTACAAAAAAAAAAAAAAAAAAAAAAAGACCAGACCAAGGGTTGTTGACCGTCTTTTGGTGCGGAGTTTCCCGTTTTCAGCTGAAGAAACCCTAACCCTCGACCTCGAAACCTCTCTCCCTTCCGTGTCAATGGCGAGGAAGCGAAAGCTCGATTCCCGGTCCTCCAACGAACCTGCCAAGAAGCAGCAGCAGCAGCAGCAGCAGCAACAACAACAACAACAACTACAAAAGGTCGTCGAGGAAGTCGTTGAAGAAGACGAGGAATACGAAGAAGTCGAGGAAGAGTACGAAGAAGTAGAAGTAGAAGAAGAGGAGGAAGAAGAGGAAGAGGAAGAGGAAGAAGGAGACTCAGACGAAGAACCGGAGACCGCCAATCACATTAATCGGACGGCTGCGGCCTCCGCCGCCGGCCGCCGACGAAGAGCCGATCGAGAAGCTTCTGGAACCGTTCGGGAAGGAACAGCTGGCGAATCTCTCCGCGAGGCGGCGGAGAAGCACCGCGACGTGGCGGAGCGGATCAGGAAGGTCGCCGACGAGGACCCGGCCCACCGCAAGATCTTCGTCCACGGCCTGGGATGGGACACTAACGCAGAGACATTGATGAGCGTCTTCAAGGAGTACGGACCGATCGAGGATTGCAAGTCAGTATGCGACAAGGTCTCGGGGAAGTCCAAAGGCTACGGCTTTATCCTCTTCAGGACTCGCTCCAGCGCTCGAAAAGCCCTAAAACAGCCTCAGAAGAGAATCGGCAATCGGGTGACGGCTTGCCAGCTGGCATCCGTGGGGCCAATCCCCGCCGCGAGTTCGGTGTCAGCGACGCAGCCGCAGCCGCAGCCGCAAGGGCCGGTGTCGGAGTACACGCAGAGGAAGATTTACGTCAGCAATGTGGGGGCGGAGCTTGATCCGCAGAAGCTTGTTGTATTCTTTTCGAAGTATGGAGAGATTGAGGAAGGGCCGTTGGGGCTCGATAAGTTCACCGGGAAGCCGAAAGGGTTCTGTTTGTTCGTTTACAAGACGGTGGACGGCGCGAGGAAGGCTCTGGCGGAGCCCCACAAGAATTTCGAGGGTCACATTTTGCATTGCCAGAAGGCAATTGACGGTCCGAAGCCAGGGAAATCTCATCATCAAAATCAGCAACATCACCACAATCAGAGGAATGAGAATCCGGGGTTCGTTGGTGGGGCGGGACAGGGGAACTTGGTGGCGCCTTCAGGGCCTGGAATTGGGTTTAACCAAGGAGCTGCCGCGGCTCAGGCGTTAAACCCGGCCCTGGGCAGGCAATTACGGCGTTGCTTGCTACGCAGGGTACCGGTTTGGGGCTGGCTGACTTGTTGGGGACGTTTGGGTCTGCCGCGGGTGTGGTGGCTGGAAATCAGGGGGGTTATGGAAATCAGGCCGGTGTAAGCCCTGGTGTGATCGGAGGAGGGTATGGGAGTCAAGGAGGAATGCAGGGTGGGTATTCGAATCAGCAGACGGGCAGGGCGGGATGGGAAGAGGGCAGGGTGGTGTTGGGCAGTATGGTGGTGCTCCAACATATATGGGACACTAGGTTCGCCCAGGTATGATAGATGAACTTCACAGTTTATTCTTGGTGATTTTGGCTCGACATATTTGGATTTTGATTTTAGAAAAGAACATAATCAGGTCAAATGGCTGCATTTAATCACATCACAAATTTTTTGGTGACAAGAAGATAACGGTCCTTTATTTTTCAGTATGAAGCTTATTCTCTGAAAAATTGTATAATATATTGTACCTTTAAACTTCTCTTGATATGTGAGTTTAGTACTCTTGCAGGTATTTGAAATCCACAATAGGTTGACAGAGAAACAAAGATTAAGAAATGCATGTAACTTTTAACTTAATAAAATACGCAGGTTTAGATAATTTAGATATGAGTTCTTTAGATATACATCTTGCATGCATCCCTGATTGGAAAGCACCACCTTGTGAATTTGGCTTGACATATAGATACGTAATGCATGATAGACTCATCGCAACCTTAATGCAGGCTTAACTTTGAAGGGAAAGGAAAAAAAAAAAAAGATCTTTACTTATTGTGATTGTTTAAAGTAGATACTATCCAATTCAAATCTTGATCATTAATTAAGAAGAATTGATTTAGCAGAAACTAGGCTTTTGTATTCAAGCACGCAGGTTGGTTAGTAGAATTCTATAATCAAGAATAAGAAAATTATTTATAATCTATTAAATACTGTTGCTTTTCTATGAAAAGTAGTAAAAACACATGTTTAAAATACAAACCAATGCTTGAGTGAGACCCTAATTATGCTAACTCTTTGTTACCAAGCATCCTGCTGCAAGTTGTGACAGAAATTTATTTTAGTGGGCCGGTGCTCAAATTTTGTGTATGCGAAGGTCGTGACTTCAGGAAACTAAATGTGGGAAGTGAGCTTCTATTAATTGATTAAGCCCTATGGAAGTTTTTGAAGACTTCTATTTATTATTAAGATGTACGGTTCAAGTGCATTCGGGAAGAACATTTGGAAACATTACAAAGATTTCCATTTGGAAACATTTGAAATGAGCGTTTGACTGCAAGCATTTCAAATGGTTTAAAATGTTGCAAAACGTTGCCATTTGGATGTTTTAGGCAAAATTCCAAATTGGGGTCGGGCCTTTATATTTTGGGCCAAGTATATTCATTTTCAATATTCTAAATTTTGGCTGTGCATAGGGTTGATCATTTTGGTAGGGAGCCTTTTAAGTACACTGGTCTTGCTCTTGAGTTTTGCTGTGGATATAATTTTGCAAGAGAATCCTGATTAAACATCTCAATGTTAGAGCTAATTGGTTCCTTCCGGGAACGTAGGCAGTGTGGGGCTTGTTCTGACAATCCTTTTTCTGGAATTCTGAAAGAACCTTATGTTTCTCTTCTGGTCTGTTTTGTTTTGTAGAGCAAGCCATTGCTGCCTGTGTTGATGGCTTGTACAACATTTTCTTTGTTTTTATCACGGTCAGATTTTACTGGCCTAATGTACTCGAGTAATATTTTTTTAATCACGAAAAAAAAGTTTGTTGCAAATTTTTTTCATCCGAGAAAAAAAAAATTGTTGTAAAATTTATTTTAATCCGAGAAAAAAAAAAAATTTGTTGCAAAGCCTATTCCATCATTGTTCATACCTTTACACTTTTTCTTCTCTGTGAAGGAGAACTGTGCATTATTTTTTGAACTCTGGTGGCAAATTGTTCAAGTTGTTTTTGGTTCTATGAAGATTTTGTTCTGTTAGGTCCTTACCGAGTTTTAAAGGCTGGTTCTCTTTAGAGTTTTAGATATTGTTACTTTGTACAATCTACAGTTTTTGTTTAAACTTATAACGTCATTTACGTTAGATTTTGACATTTACTAAAATGTTTTAAGGGATTACTGGTTCCAAAAAAGTCTTCTTTTTCAAATTGCTTTTTTCACGCTTTCTTATTCAATGTGCAGATCCCACATAGGTGCATCAGTCTTTTTGTACTGGTCTGCTGATTCTTCAGAAGTTTAAGGAGCTGATGGTTGTTGCAAAGAGCAGAATCTTACAAATAATTAATAAAATTTGTTTTTATCATCTTGTTTTTCCTCGTCTATCCTTTTTCTGCTTTGAAATATCGTAGTTTTCTCTTGTTTAAAAGCTAAACCATTTCAGACTTTTAAGCATTTATTTGTGTACCCCAAGTAGTCCGTGAGCTTGAACGAAAATGCTTTTTGAAATTTTCAGTGTATAATATGTTGTATTATATATATATATATTTTTACTGCTATAATAATTTGTTTAAGTTTATTAATTCTTTTTTTTTCGATTTATATATGTTTTTGGTTTCAATTATATGTCCGACCGATTCAGTCAGCTTGGCATCATGGATCCTTGAATTTAACTTGCATTCTTTTGACAATTTTACGGCTTGAATGTTCTATTTAAAATTTGCAGCACTGCTATTATGCATTGCCGAACTCTGTTCAGCAGTTTTGGTTTTCACAAGCTAAACGTCTGACCCGGTCTTCCCTGATTAGTTGTGTTCTCAGTTTAGTTACTGGAATTAGCCCTTTAGGATAATTCTTTAATGCTGATTGAGTAGCTATTATTCTGGTTACTTCTGTATCTGCTCGAAAAACTTTTAATAATTCCACTAAGACATAGTGGAACAATTCCTACATTTGGTTGTCATGTGATTCTCTTTCCTTTATTTTCTATTTAATAATTGTTTGAGTGGATATCCAATTTTTTGTGAAAATTTACTGGAAACTATTTCCTTGGCACAGTGACTCCATTTCGTTTGATTCAAGATGAATTGAACTAGTAGAAACTCACGGTAACTCGTGTGTTTTGCTTGTATAGTTACAGAACACTAACACTTTGTTTTGTTTTGTATTTTTTTTGTTTTTTTAATTAAATCTTTTGCTGCTTTTATGTTGCCCTAGAACTTGGGCATTTTCGACTTGTGGGATTTGATTGCAAATTGCATTTGATGTTGTAGATAAATTTTTATTTTTGATACATTGTTAGCTGTTCATAGAATTGAGCTATTTTCCTTATCGCTTACGAACGAAGTTTTAGTTTATCGAATTTATGGACTTTGTTTGCGGCTGACATGATGAGCTATGTACTTTGTTGATTTCTTGTTCCTAACCAAAAATGTGAGAGGTTGTCTGGAAAAAATTGGTTGATTTCAGTTATAGGAGCCTTTCTACAATAGTGATTACTGTTTGGAGTTTTATTGTCTATAATACAATAGGAGAAGCCTTTCAAATACTTGTTCATTCGTTTTAATTTATAACACGTATTGTTTCGAAAATGTATTGTGAATTTGTGTAAACATTAGATTAGATTGGAACTAGGGGCAGGTCGGCCTTCTATTCCATTACTAGGCCAATAAATTACTCTCTCTCTCTCTAACTCTTTAGAAATTGCGTCTATTCTAATGTCTCTTCCTTGTGTTCTTTCCCTTCTTTTGTAGTTGGATTCTTCATGATGTACATTGCTTTTCTATCTGTTTTTGTTATTGTGATGTTTTATTCATTTTGTTGTTATAATGGTCAAAATAAAACATCTGTGATGTAGATTCAGCTCACAAGCTTTGTTTGTATCGATTTTTCCTTTCTTTAGCGCCAGAGACATCAACTTCAATATTAATTCTTGAATAATAACTCACGTGACGGTTTAAAAATAGAATCATGTTGTTGTGGCATATTTTTCTACTTCAGTTTACTATTGATTTGTGTGATTGGGAGAAAAGGAATTTATGTTTTGTTAGTGAGTTTTTGTTTGGAGTGTGTGGATAATTCAGCTTGTCTTGAGTGTGCTGTTAATAGTTTGAAATGTCTTATGGTTGATTTGGATTATATGTTTGAAAAATAAATTTACATTTTCTTTTTTCGAGAAAAAAACACGGAAAAAAAACTTTTTTAAACAGTGTTCAAAAACAATAGTCACACGGTGATCTAAACAGTTTGAAATCTATTTCTCATGAAATAGCAGAAGTGAAATTCTCACTTGTGGCCGTTGAAGAGTAAAACGGTCTAATAAATAAACTAATAAAGAAATTCTCAAGGAAATTAAAAAAAAAAAAAAGTGAAGGGAAAAAAAAGTGAAAATAATTGGAAAAGAAGACAAGAAAATCTTTTCCCTATCGCCTAATAAAAACGTGGGTTGCTCACGCTCTCATGTTTGCTCACACGTGTCATAAAAGAACGGAGGGTATCAATTTCTTCAAACTCTGCCAAAGTCTGCCCTGCAGCCACGGAAAGGTATTATCCAAGCTTTCACCATCTCTATTTTTCCTCCACCACAAAATTAATTTTCAAATAATTAAATGTACACTTTTATTAAAGGAAAAAAAAATAAAAATAAAAAGCGATGTTGATACCTCTTTTATTTTCAAATTATGAAGAGCCTTTGTACACTTAAAAAAAAAACATGTATATAAAAGGTTTTTGAACAGTGGATTTATAGGGCATTGATCTAACAAGGTAACATTAAAGTTAATAATGTGTCATACTAATATTAATGAATTTGATCTTATTTTAACTGATGCAAAAAGAAAGACTCAGAATCATAGGTCTCATAAAAAAGAATAAAATTAATATAATTAATATGTAATATTTAAGGTAATATATGTATTTGTAAAACTATTACCTCAAAAAATTAATTTTAATTAAGTTATATATTTGTTTAATTATACATGTATTACTTGTAATGTCAAAGAAAGTTATATCTTTGAAAGTATGCTATTTGTCTGAAGAGGCCTAAATTTATACTTAATTTGAACAATTTAATATAATTTTGATTACATTTTCATGGACTATTTATTAAAAAATACTCTTGGAAAGCTTGGCAAAATCATTTTTTTCTCTTTATATTCCTTTTCATTAAAATAAAATAAAATAAAATTGAGAGGGTTCTCATTATACTCCTAAGAATCATTTTTACAAACAATATTCTCCTTTTAGAACGTATATTGATTTTGTCAAGACTCAAGAGCAACTTGCCATGAGAAAAGATGAAAAAGAAAGAAAAAAAGAAGGGAGAGAAAAATTCAAGAACAACTAAATAAAAAGCCAAAATAATCCACCACCACTCGTTTTCTTTCATTTTCATTTCACCCCCGACCTTTTATTATTATTATTATTTTTCCCTTTTATTTATTTTAATTTTTTTGCAATTTTGATTTTAATTTTTCATGTATTTTAATGACGTAAAGTTCTTCAATATCTGGAAACTGAAATTCTTGGGCTGAGAGTCTCTCTGTTGCTCCTAGAGAGAGAGAGAGAGAACGAGAGAGAGAGTAAAACATTTTCCCATTCATTTTCTCGCGAATTTTCCACTCTTTCTCACTCTCCAAACATGGACTTAACGACGAAGCTCCACCGCCTCGAGCTCCGCTCGAGCTTCTTCACCGGCACTGCCCTTGTCGACGCTCGAAAGACGGCTCTCTCCTCTCTTCCCCGCTCAATTCCGACCATTCAATCCACTAGAGGTAAAAACGCTAACTCAATCAAGACCAGAACCTTAATTTCCTCGAGAAGGAGGAGTTCTTCATCAATCATGGCGCGGTCGTCGGCGGTGGCCGTTGAAGAATCGGCTGCGGAGGCCATGACCAAAGAAGAAATCGAATCGCTGTTCTCGAATGAGACTGAGGACGGGTTCGAGCGCAGACGCGACAGCAGACAGTCGAACACCGGCGCTTCTGGAATCTCTTCCGGGATTAAGCTGGAGAATGTAAGCAAAGCGTATAAAGGCGTGACCGTGTTGAAGGACATCAATTGGGAGGTGAAGAAGGGCGAGAAAGTCGGCCTCGTCGGCGTGAACGGAGCGGGGAAGACGACGCAGATGAGGATTATCGCCGGTTTGGAAGAACCGGATTCCGGAAATGTGATTAAAGCGAAGCCGAATATGAAGATTGCGTTTTTGAGCCAGGAGTTCGAGGTTTCAATGAGCCGGACGGTGAGGGAGGAGTTCTTGAGCGCGTTTAAGGAGGAGATGGAGGTGGCGGCGAAGCTGGAGAAGGTTCAGAAGGCGTTGGAGAGCGCCGTGGATGATTTGGAGCTGATGGGGAGGCTCTTGGACGAGTTTGATTCACTCCAGAGGAAGGCTCAGGCTGTTGATCTTGATGAAGTGGAGGCCAAGGTTAGCAAGCTGATGCCAGAGCTCGGGTTTGCATCCGAGGATTCGGATAGGCTTGTGGCCTCGTTTAGCGGTGGATGGCAGATGAGGATGTCACTTGGGAAAATTCTACTTCAGGTATAATAAAAACCTGATTTTATGAAGTGAGATGATAGTCTGTTATGCTATAATTGGTGAAAGGGTATTTCTATTGGGTAAATTTATCAATTGGGAATCGAAAACTTAATTGCCAAAGAAACGAACTAGATTTTGTTACATTACTCTTTTAATATGTTGATGATCAATGTGACCCGTGCTGATCATATGAAAGTAGAAGTTCGAGTTATGATTTGTGTTTTTCTAGAAATTACTGCCAAGAAAATGGGATGCTGATGTTTTGATTACTTTCTTTTCTTTTTCATAAGAAAAGAATTTGGAAACCGTTCTGCTGAAAAGTAAAAGTTGTTGTTTCAATTGCTTAATGACTATTCAGTATCTCCTTAATTTGGGGTGAAGTTCTTTTCATTTTTGATGACGTGCAATTGTGCTTGTGACTGTTGTGGTTGATTTACAAATTGTTCTTAAGTGATATAACATAGAGGCTTTGTTATTATCTTTTCCCTGCCATGTCAAGGTTATTAATTTCTATGTATTTTTTATTGTTGTCATTGATCTTGTTCTTCAGGAGCCAGATTTACTACTTCTGGATGAGCCCACGAATCATATTGATCTTGACACAATCGAGTGGCTTGAAGGTTATCTTGGAAAGCAAGAGGTGCCAATGGTTATCATATCCCATGACAGAGCTTTCCTTGATCAGCTGTGTACAAAAATAGTGGAAACGGATATGGGTGTGTCTAGAACATATGAAGGAAATTATTCCAAGTATATCATTGCAAAAGCGGCTTGGATTGAGACTCAGTATGCAGCTTGGGAGAAGCAGCAAAAGGAAATAGAACAGACAAAAGACTTGATAAGTAGGCTGGGTGCTGGGGCAAATTCCGGCCGTGCTTCCTCAGCTGAAAAGGTGCATTTAGGTGTAACTATGAAGTAGGGTTGTGATAAGAATTTGGATCAACTGACTGTAGTTGCTAAGGCAATTTACAATACCTGGTCAGCTGATCTTATTAAGATAAGCATAACTGTACTGGCCACATAGGATTTCTCTTGATTATTCTTTTCTCTTTGAATTTTATAGTGACTTCGGCTATGCAACTATCAATTTGACTTCTTTTTCTTTCTTCTCTCTCTCTCTCTCTCTCTAGAACATAAAGAGGCATAATTTTCCTAGAAAGTGCTCTGACAATGCTTTAATATTTTTCGTCAATGGGCAAAAGATGCAGTGATGGTAGCCCTCGCAAGAAACGTACTTTGATGGTTATTGGCACACAAGTATTGATAGAGAAATCCTCATTCCTAAGAAAAAAGAGTTGCAATCATCTTTGCTAAATCATGATCGATAAGTTCGATGCCTGCATAAAGAAGCTTCTCTGGATTCAATGTTGTTTTTCATTTTTTAAGATCCTTTGAATTAGTTTTAAGATCATGAACTGATCCTTTACTTGGAACATGACGGCAAGAAATATTGAAATTGAGTTTTAGCTTAAAAAAAAGGGGATTCTATGGTGTTTTGAAATGGTGATATATTTATTTATTACAGGATGGGTTAATTCCATACCTAGCATGTTCATGTCTTTCTATGTTTTGGAAATTGGATTAAAACAGAAGCTGGAGAAACTTCAGGAAGAGGATTTAATTGAAAAGCCATTTCAAAGGAAACAAATGAAGATCAGATTCCCCGAACGTGGAAGAAGCGGCAGATCTGTTGTATCAATCAAGAGTTTACAATTTGCGTACGAGGATAAGGTGGGTTGATTGACACTGCTGAACAATGAAACCAATTGTAGTATATATTTTTATTTCCCAATAGTTATCTCTTATTGTACTTAATTCTATTTGTTGTTTGGCAGGTCCTGTTTAACAAGGCAAATCTTCATATTGAAAGGGGAGAGAAAATTGCCTTTATTGGCCCAAATGGATGTGGCAAGAGTACCTTGCTGAAACTAATCATGGGCTTAGAGAAACCAGTGGCAGGTGAAGTTCTGCTCGGGGAGCATAACGTCCTGCCGAACTATTTTGAACAAAATCAGGTTTGATTACTTTTGCAATAGATTTTTATTGTTGGTTGAGCTAATCTGATGGTGTTTCTCATTTTTTATGTTCATTTGTTCATCAATTTGATGGGCTATCTTAATGTGTGTGGTGTGTGTGTGTGTGTGTGTGTATTTTTAAGCTACTGCCAGTGCTGACCGAGTAATATTACCTTTCAGGCAGAAGCACTTGATTTAGATAAGACAGTGCTGGAGACGGTAGAGGAAGCTGCAGAGGACTGGAGACTGGATGATATAAAAGGTCTTCTTGGGCGTTGTAATTTCAAAGCTGATATGCTTGACAGAAAGGTTTCCCTTCTGAGTGGTGGAGAGAAGGTAAGCTCGAATAAGCTCCATTCTATGCTCTCTTTCGAACACTCGGTCTTGCCACTTTATTTTTATTAGTTGGTTTAGTTATGAGTGCATGGCATGTACAGTACTTCTTATGTATTGATTGCCACAGTTATAGTAAGAGACAAAGGAAATGGCAGTACCCGTTAGTTTCACCTTCATCATCATCATCTTCATTTTCTTTTTTTTTTTTTTTTAGTAGTTCTTATATGAATCTTTTGTCATTCTATTATATACTATAAACTACATTTTTAGGGCATTCTTGAAAATTATGCAGTTTTCTAGACCTTCATGTTTTTCACACACAAACCTAGGAAAAACATGTCCTTGTCATTTGGATGGGATCGTTTGTAACAGAACGATGGGCCATAAACTTTAATTTCTGTTCTGTTAGGCACGTCTTGCTTTCTGCAAGTTTATGGTAAAGCCGTCTACACTTCTAGTTCTGGACGAACCAACTAATCACTTGGATATTCCTTCTAAAGAAATGCTGGAGGTATGTTGCTCTTCATTCTTTCCATTTTATTTTAATTCAAGAATGAACTTTCAGTAAAATCTAGCACTGAACTATTGTAATGTGTTCTCTTATTCTTCTATCAGGAGGCAATTAATGAGTACAAGGGCACGGTCATCACAGTTTCCCATGACCGATACTTCATAAAGCAAATAGTTAATAGAGTAGTGGAAGTTGCAGACTGCAACTTACAGGATTATGCTGGTGACTACAATGTAAGTGTTGTCTGTCTCTCTCTCTCCCCTCCCACGGGAGCTTCATTTCTTTCACTCTTTCTATATATTAGAACAACACAAAAAATTCCTGAAAAATCCATATTCAATGTCCTCCTAAACGATATCAGCTGAAACTGAAGATTGATGAAACTTCGGGAGTTTTGAGGATTTAGCAAACCTTGATTAATATGTTTGTGGCTTGTAAAGTGGTTACGATCTAGAAAATCCTTTCTCGACGCAGTAAAATTTTCATGAGATGACCTCATTATTCATGTGCTTATCTTCAATCCCAACTTTTGGAGTGATACTATCCAAATTGCCCATACAGGTCCTGGGGTTACTGTATTTCGGAGTCTGGACTATATTTTTCTTGTGGTGTCGGAATCCTGTTGTTTTTCCTTTCTGACTTGAGATTTTCTAACCTGCAGTACTATCTGGAGAAGAATCTTGATGCAAGGCAAAGAGAGCTAGAACGCGAGGCAGAGCTCGAGGAGAAAGCTCCTAAAGCCAAAGCCAAGTCGAAGATGTCAAAGGTAAGTTCTTGGATCTGTTGTAACCTAAAATCTGAAACAGATTATGGCAAAACTGGATTGACAATTCACATTTTTCCGCGGCTTTAGGCTGAAAAGGAAGCGATGAAGAAACAGAGAAGGATGGCGTTTCAACAAGCGAAAGCAAAATCAAAAGGGACAAAAAATGCCAAGAGATGGAACTGAAAGCTGATGTTTCAATTAAGATCCATCACTATCATCTTAGCTAATTTGCCCTGTGAAAGGAGTAGGAGAGGTTGAAGTAGCTTCTTGTTACCCAGCTGCTTGACCATGTGTAAATCATGCACACATTAATAGAATTACAGGTTTTTGGTAATTTCGATGCTCTGATGGATGTGGTGCAATCTTTTCTTGCTGACACACACACACACACGCATACTCAAACACACACACACACTGTAAACAAAAGTAGGGGTTTTTGGTGCTATATGTCACCAATGCCAGCCGGTCAGTTCTGCTGATTGCAGACATCGCAGTAACCGAGTAGTATGGCGACACTCAGGTGATTGCATTTTGCTGTTATCTCAAGCACGATTCGGCAAACAAAAGGCACGCTGATGTGCCTCAAGCTAAATCCGGCACTTTTGCTGACCTGGATTTGGCTACGAGCGTGCTAAATCTGGCACTCTCGTTGGCCTAGATTTGGCTACTAGCTAGGTGCGCGATCCACGTCTGCACAATTTGTTGGTGCATTCAAACCGCAACCACGTTTTTTAGCATCATGCTAGTGCCTTGCATCGCACAACTATGGCCCTGCTCTGCTGACTTACCAATGAGCCCTGGAGGCTCTTATCAAGAAAAAAATTAAGTTTTATATCTAGAAGGGGAATTGCTAAAAATGCCACAAGAATGGACCTAAATTTACTTGTTGCGAGGTTGAGTGCCATGATTTTTCAAATATGTCTTTACCCTTCGGTATGCTGGAGACCGATGCTGCCTATGTGAGGAACTTGTTGGCACTGCAACTGACATGGCGTTCAAACGACTAGCGGGGCATCCTGACATTTGTGCCTACTAGCTCAGCGATGAGAGTGAGCTCCTGGTGCCACGACAGGAGAGGACTTCACAACATAGTGGCATCATATCCTACGTGACCTTTGCAATGCCACAATGATTTTAGATTGTGCGCGATGTCGCCAACTCTTGGTGCAGCTAAATCAATATCTACATGAGTGTTTCCAAGCCAGCTAAGGTGTATCATCGATTTCTCAAGGGAGATCTTTTGCCACTCAAACCTTTTATTTTTTTTTGTGGTTGTCTAGTAGGCTACTGTCCGTAGTACGGTGGATTATCATCGACAAGACTGTACTACCACCAAAAATGGAGGTTACAGCCAGTCATTTGGTACAACACCTGTTAAAAGTATTTGATCTTGAACGGTCTGAATTTTCTACCGTCGCATTTATTGCAAAATTTCTTTTGGATCACAAAAACCAACTCTTTTGTCTGATTATGCATGTCATGATGATAAAGCATTTTATCTTGGTCGGACTGCCTTTCAAAAATTATATTTTTTGAATCAAAATATGTTCATTTTTAAATAATATTATATATACATCTATTTTTTATGAAATATATATTTGTAATATTTATTTTATCATTTATCATAATTGACTTCATTTAATTTAATTTATACAGATTCTCATATATATATATATATTTGTATTTTTTAACTTTAAAGATGGTTTTTTTTTTTCCCACAAATGAGAATTATCTTTAATAAATGCAAATTAGTTTTTCCCTCCTTTTTTTTGTGGAATTGATTATGAAAATCCAATGAATTCTTTATGAAAAAACTAATTTATTTATGTAATTCACTACAAATTTGATGGTTACCATTTATTCCTCAACCAAATAAATTCAAGAAAAATAAAAATGATATCGAATTCTTTACTAAAAAGCACTATTATTTATATATATAAACTATAAATAAAATGAAAACTATCTTTACGATAAAGCCTGATTCATTACAAGAAAGATGAGTTCTTTATTGGAAAAAAAAAAAAAAAACTACTTATTTATGAACTCCATTATAAATCAAATGGATACTTTGCATTCCTCAACCAAATAAATTGATGAGTAACAAATCAAATGGTATTGAATTCTTACCAAAAAACACTATTATTTATATAAACTAGTTGACATGAAATCAAAGCTACTTTTTGTGAAAGAAGATTCATTATACGAAAGATGGATTCTTTAATTTAAGTTACAAATTTTCTTAATTATAAAGACGGTTTTTAAAATAAAACCACAAAAAATTAAAAAAAAAAAAACTCACATTACTAATGGTAAACCATACCTTTGCAGAAGACAAATGTTTAATTAGACTTTCTTTTTAGATATTTCTTTTTCTTTATTTAGCTTTTTCTTATTAATGTGAAATCTAATTTAAAAAAAAATTCCCATTTTTGGGTCATTATGAATATTCATATATTTTTCACAACAAATAAAAAAAAAAAAACGAAACTTTCCTCTTTTTAATATTTTCGTCTTCAATTCATACAAATCACCTCTAGTAGTAAATGTAATTCAATGCTTTTTCTTCTTTCTTTTTTTTTTTCCCCTAAATTCTTTATAGGTAATTCTTTAAGAAGGGTAACATTGTTTTTATATTTACACTTTCAAATATATATGTAAATAAAAGGAAAAATGAACATATTTCAAAACAACATCTTTAATTTAGACTTATATGTAAATAATACTTGGATTTTGCCTGTTAGCATATGGGATTTAGGGCTTGTGTGCAACTTTCCAAAAGTTACTTTTGGTTTCCTAGATTCAAAAGTAGTTTTGAAATTATTTAATGTGATTTGTTAGAAAAGCTTTCAGTTTCCATAAACATTTCCTCTCAAAGTAAAAAAAATATGACTTTCATAAAAGCTTTTTTGAGTGACTTTAAAACTTGTAGCAATTAAATATTATAAACTACATTTTGATATTTTATTACTTAATAAAAAAAATTTAAATTTATTTTGACCTTATAAATCCTTTGGTTTCAAACATTTACTGAAACATCATTGTTTTTGCTTCTATTTTTTAATTGGCTAAAAGTAAAAGCAAAACTTTGTTAAACGGGCTCTTTCTCTTTAATAATGTCTTAGGATAATGTTAATATCAGTTGCCTCTTTTCCAGACCTTTGTTCAAGGAAAAAAGAGAGAAAAAAGATACCAAGAACTTCGAAGATGGTATTAATTTGAGACATGCGAAAAACTGGTTTTTTTTTTTTTTTTTTTTTAATAATAATAAATAGAATAAGTTTTAGGGAATGCTATGGTAGAAACTTTTCAAGGGTAATTATCCGTAGTATCTAATCCAATAATTAATAATGATGGTGCAATAAAATGAATGGCCATAAAATAAGGTGTACTAGAGTTAATATGCACTTGGGTACATACAAGCATTCACTTCCTAAAATATTTGCTCAATTTAAAAAAAAAAAATAGAAAACTTTTTTTGAAGCCTCAACCATTGAAAGACCGCCACCGCCGTCTTCACTATTCCGTTGCCAATCCTCCCCACGACCTAGCTCCCTTCCCTAGTGACGTCGAGCCCTTCCCCTCTCGACCCAGGGGGTGGTCACTGGTCTTCAATGTTTTGTTGCCAATCCTTCCCACGATCTAACGCCCCCCCTCGGGCGACGACGAGCCCCTTCCCTCCCAACATGACAGCGGACCACCCCCTAACCACCCCCCCCCCCCCCCCCCCGACAGCCAGATCCTGCCCTCCACACTACCCAGGCGGCCCAATGACCCACCAGCGACGCCACCCCTCGAAGTCAGATCCCGCCCCCCCAACAACCTAAGCCCTCCCAAACTTTGTTTCGATGACGACGAGCCCCCTCCTCGGCTGCCCTTCTCCCATCTTTTTTTTTTTTTTTTTTTTTTAAGGAAGAATAATAGAGTGGTTGTATGCGATAGTGTGCACTTGATTTTTGTGCAACTCAAGCTTTTCTAGTCACGAGATCTTAATGACATACATTTAGTTCCTACATGTAGTAATTTTCAACGAGTCTTTACTACAGATTTCCTCTTTGTTAAATTAAGAATACGTATACTTTCTTTTTATCAATATTGATTGACCACTTAGTTGTTGGTCAATTACTAGTTAAATGATATCAGTAATGTATTATCACCGGTCAATTTGACTATAAATTTAGTAAATCAACATTTTGATAGCCAATTGAAAAAAATAGTTCAGCTATTATATAAATTTTTTTAAAAAATAATTGTGTAATAACTAACATTTTACCTAAATTCAATATTATTTTTCTTAACTATTAATATCTTTTTTTTATCCCTGAATTATAAGTTCAACCTTATTTTAGTTCTCAAAAAAGGTCTCAGAATCAGTTCTCGAATTATTAATTTATCCAATATCAATCTTTTTATGCAAAATACAGTTAAAAACTAGATTGTAATTATCTTAACCAGGGTTATGTTTATCATTATAATTATAATTATCATTATCATTTTTCATATTTCATATTTCAATTTTAAAAGTCGTGAATCCTCAAAACACTTGTATTCTAACATGATAATGACAAAATTGACCTTTATTATCACACAATTAATCTTCATTTGGATTACAAATTTTTTTTTTTTTTTTAAATTTTGGGAACTGGTATTGTTACGTTTTAAAGTTCAGGCATTAAAGTGATTCAGGATTAAAATAAAATTAATCCTTTCGCATACGACGTCGTATAGCTATGATAACTAGATAAAGACTGCCACCATATTATTCTCGTTTTCCCAACAGGTTACTCAAAGCAAAGACTGCCACCGCCGTTGAGAATTTGAGATACAGTTCTAGGAAAAGCTCCAAGTTCCAAACGGGTATGTCTGTTTCTGATTATTATTATTATTATTATTTAGCGTTTTAGCTTTTTATTTGTATTTACCTACTGCTTACGGCCAAAGGAGCAAGTTTCTTTCTCTTCTACTTGGGAAAGTTTTCCGAGAAAATTCAGTTTTGAATTTTTAGGTGCAATAACATTTAACTCCTTTTCCACGGACATACTCAAGTGAAGTGATCAACTTAAAGTTGCCCACAAACTCAACTTTTTTAAGAACCCATTTCAGGTTAAGGCTGAAGTAGTTTTTTCCGTCGGTATTGGGTTTAGAATATCTTTGCTCATGTTGTTTCTGTTAAAAAAAAAAAAAAAAAAAAAGAACTGAGGATAATATTAAGGAAAAGGAAAGTTGATTTTTTTTTTTTGGGAGATTATTGAACATCAGTGACATTACTGATTTAAAATATACATGTTTTCATATTAATTATAAATTAAACTTTCAATGATATATTCTAATGGATTTAGATGATTTCATGTCATTAAAACCTGGATGGTGGGAAAATGAAAATTGGGTAAGCATGTTTTGGTTTATGTATTTCCTCCACTTGTTTTAATTTAAAAAAAAAAAAAAAAAAGGAAACAAACCTGGATGGATTAATGTAGACTTCATAACGGGTTCCAATCACTTTCTGTCAATTTTTCCCCCGTTGGGACTAGCTCAGTGGGTGGGAGGGAGGGATTTGGATAGGTCTCAGGTATGAAACTCGAGAGTGTTTTTATTTTCTGTAACAAGTGGGAATCATAGTCCCCACAATCAAAAAAGAAAAAAAAATCATGTTAATTTGCTCTTACTCTAGCTTGGCCACTTTACTACGGGGAGTGGTTTTCTCTTTCAAATTGTATTGACCACATATATGGGGTACTCTTTTCTGTTAAGTAGACTAGATGACGGGCAAAGTTCTTCTGGGGATGCCAGGACCATGGGCCGATGACTGTCGTGAACCATCTGATCATTATACCACAAAAGTTGGTGGACTCCCTGTGAGTGAGAACATTGAATTTGCCAGCATTTTTATGAGTAATTGGAAGAAATTAAGTTTTAAGTCGTTATAATTTGCTCCTCCATGACAGGGTTGGCCTCTTCCAAAGGATGTTCTGGGACCTAATATGCTTAATTGTAGTGTGTGCGGAAGCAAGCTCAGTCTTGCTACACAGGTTTAGTATTCCTAAAACTATTGTATTATTATGTATGCCACGAACGTAACCAGGCACTGAAAATCTTTTGTCTTGTTCTAGGTTTATGCTCCAGTTTCAAGCAAAAGCGTAAAGTTAGAAGAGCGTGTTCTTTATATTCTTGTTGTTTGATGCCAAAATGTGGGAGCTCTCCTCTTAGGTCTGTCCAAAATCATCTCTTAGTTTTTTGAACATAGAGTTCTAATTATTGTTTCTGCAGCTACTAAAACGGACCTGGTCTCTTCCCACAATATTTGGTTTCATATAGCTGGCGAGCCCTTCGTGTTCAAAAACCACAGAATGTGGAGGAATCAAATAATGCCTCTCAGGAATTGGTCCAACAACAAACTGTATCGGTTTCAAACAGAAGCTTCGGGGATGATTTGGATGACGAAGATGATGAAGACTTGGATCTTGAAGAGTTGGGCAAAGCACTTTTTGCGGCTGCAACTGTGGCTTCTCAAGCGAAGCAATCTCATATCAACGAGAAATCAAAGACCGACATAAAGCCGTCACTATTAAGCGTAAAATCGCCAGCAGAAGATACTAAAATACCTGGTATAGTTTGGCATAAAACAAATTTTCTCACTCTTTCTGGTGTTCTTGGGTCTTTTGGTCTGTTTTAGTTTAATGAAGATAATATGATTGGTTCACGGGCTTGCTGATTGCAGTTGTACCTTGCTTCTATATATACATGCAAGAGGAACCGACTTCAAAGGATGTTACATCTATTTGTTCAAACTACTCATCACTCTCTATTAAGGAGAATGGAAATGATAGTGAGGATAATGTATCAGAAGAGTCGTGGGCAGAGGAAAAATACGAGTATGATAAAGCCCTAACTGCTGACAGAACTTACCTTAAGTTCAAGAAAAGATTGGATGCATACCCAGAACAGTGTTTCAGGTATTGAATCAGTTAAAATTTCGGAATCTGGTGATGAAACATTATTGGAGTAGAAGCCTGTAAGCATAGTTAGTTAATGGAGTGCGCACTGGCCACTCGGATATGGTATTGTCATCCTTCTTTGGCCTTCCAAAGTAAGCGGCAACTTGGGAACATAAGACATGAGCTTAGTTTATTCCGAGAAAAAATTGTCGATCAGAGATTTCTTTTGTATTTATCTTGTAATCATATGCTCCGTTTGGTATTACAGTTTAAGTCGAAATTTTTAAGTTTGAGTTGGTTGACTTTTTAAAAACTAGTTATAATTTTTGTTGACTTTTCAGAAAAAATAAAAATTGAGATGAAAAATTTGAGTTTAAAATGGTTTGCCAAATGAGCAATAGTTTATGCTGTATTGGTGAAACAAATGATATTGACAGCATCAGCGACTTGTGTTTATTTTTCCTACAACCTATACCCTTTTGTTAAACATTATCACAATGTTGCTCAGGTACTGTTACGGTGGAAAGCCGCTCATGGCTGAAAAAGAGGAAGGTGACCCTGGGAACTGTGGGCTTTGTGGTGGTTTGAGGCACTTTGAAATGCAACTGATGCCGCCATTACTATATTTTCTGCAAGAAGCAGCTGAAGATGATCAAAGACGGTTACTGGAGAACTGGAACTGGATGACTGTCATTATATATACCTGTTCCATCGTAAGTTCAATCATTTTCTTGTAAATAAATTGTGTCTGGGTGGCTTCTGAGGCATGTCAACTGTCCTTGGATTGGTTTTCGCAAGCCTTTGTTTCTGTGAGAGAGATTCAACTTCTCCCATCTATAGTAATACAAAATAAGGAAAAAAAAAATACAAAATAAAGAAACAGAACTAGTCGGTTAAAAAACTCACCACCACCCGGAGAGTTACTTCTCTTGTAAGCAATTATGTGCATGATAAATAACATGTTGCCCTTTTTGTCCCGTATTGGTTGCTCTATTTATATTAAATATGGAGTATAAAGGTACCATATTTTGTTCATGTTTACTTAACTTTTGATGATCTTACCTATTTAGACATATTTTCCGTGCTTTTTGATATTTTTCTGTGTTTATCCCTTCTACATGTCTGCGAAATAAAGATTTTGTTACCGTTCTGATATCTACCAATCCATCTTTCACCAGAGCTGTTCACTAATTTCTTCTGATCAAGAGAATTCGAGCAACTGCGGTTGGGTTGTGGCAGAGGAAGCTGTTTCAGTGCAACTCGAAAAATCTTCACAAGAGCTGGCGGAACTTGGCTATTTCTCATGAGCAGTAGACAAACAAGCATTTGAATGAGTGAACATTTTTGGGCGGCCAAGGTTGGCATCGGCAAGAATATCGTTGTGGTTTACTGATGCTATTGTATAGATGGCGAGTGTGATTCAGGACAAACTTTTGTAATTTACGAAACGGGTTTTCTTTTTACCTCAAGTTTTTTTTTAATAAATTAAAATTATTATTATTTTTTTAATTACCACTAGTGTGATTCTATGCAATAAATGGAAATTTAAACTAAAAGTTGAGAGGCAAGTTACGAAAGCCTACAAATTAAGGGGGGCAACAATAATGAAAACCCTCCCCTTTTGTATCCCTGATTTTTTGTTCATTTTTATTTTCCCCTTTGCTTGGATTAGCCTTATCCTTGTTACGTTTCATTGTGACGTACCGTAACACAACTAAGATCTAAATGAAGATTTGATTTGATTTTGTTTTTTAAAGTGAATGAAGATTTTATTAATCATGTTTAAGATTAGAAACTGAACCAGATATCAATTTACAACTAAAGAAATCTATGCCACTTCTGCCACAAGCTTCGTTTTAACGACCCCAAAATCGATTAAAAGATACTAAACCCGTTCCTCTATGTTTTTAAACAGCCTGCAAATCCTAATTAACTTCATAATACAACCAGTAAATTGCTAATTCCGAAAATCCAGTCTACTGATTCGTGGATCATAAGAACTGTGGATGGTCGATGCGACCATTCAAGAGCTAATATTTATAGTCAACCACGGCATCACAAATCTACACCAAAGAAATGTCTGAACCTTTGATTCTTTTTGGTAGACCAAGGCTACAAGACCATAACATGTATACTGCGATAACATCACAAGAGGGTAAGAGAGACACAGGATGAACAGCTACTCGAATTTCTTTATCAATGACAAGTCGTTCAACATTTTCTCAATCGCTTCGTCATCATGGGCTCGTCCTTTGCTCTGCAATTAAAAAACAATAAGTAGGGCATATTTTTTCATGTTTTTCTTAATTTTGGTTGATCTCTATTCGTCACGACATAGATGCGTATGCATGTCATGTGTGTGATTAAAAAATACCTTTATGGAAGGCACCATAGCAATGGCTTCCTCCACAGTTTCAGGGCACAGATTGCCAAGCACACAAAGCTGCACAACAAAGACGAACACAAACTATTATATATGATCTCGACACCAAAACATTTATCCAACCAGTGCTCTGTCATTGAGCATGTTACCTCAAACTCGGCCAACTGATATCTGCTTAGGATTCTGAACAGCCGTTAAGGTCATACTTGTCTCGAAATATTGACCAAAATTTGGATGGCAACAATTTGGTTGTGCATATTAGGAATTACTAGTTATTACAACAATCTCACCAGAAAACAAATAAGAAAATAAAATAAGAATTCTTTCCACGAATACATTATCCACAAGAACTAAGAAGGAGATATTCTAGTTTTCGCCTAAATGGAACATAGGAAGCGGAAATGGAAACAACCTAGAAGGCTCAACTTGGTTGTGGGCTTGATGAAATAAATTGAACCCCGTACCAAGTTGCCCCAAAAAAAAAAAAAAAAAAAACAGGCGAATTTTGTTTCACCCTACTGCTTTTTAAGAGCTGAAATTCATTAGTAACAAAAGCTGAAAGTTCTCTCATCTGTAAAAATACTTACATGAAATGACTATGAATGAATGGGGGATTAAACTGTGCTTTTATAAATTAAGAAAACCCTACCTCAGGTTCAAAAAGATTAAAAAAAACAAAAGTTGTAACAATAGAACAAGTAAAGGATACTCTCGAACTTGTCTCACAGCATCAGGATTTTTGTAGCGGCTAAAACGCTTCACATATTGCAGTGACTTCTCGAAAACTCTAAAAAAAGGAAGACAAAAAAGTCAGTTACCAGAATGTGTAAAATAATGCAACGTACGGAAGATAGTTGTATGCAACCCATCAATGTCTCACTAACTAATAATATGTTGACTCGTAAGCTGAAACCAGTAAAGTTACAGAACTGGAGATAAAGTAACTTAAAAACTTGGTTGTTAGAGAGGAAAATTTTTGGACCATTCTTTCCTAAGAAAGAGCACAAACTAGCATATATGTAACTATTGTGGTAGAAATGTGAAACTAAAGATATTGAGTCACGGATCGTACAATTTAGCCATAAGAATCACATACTTATAATTAAACATTCAACATGAGAAGGAGAAGTCTAAATGCATACTGAGAAACTTGGTTCATGGGATCGTCAGATGTCTGTTGAAGCTGCTCATACTTATGCTCGAGAATCAGAGCAACTTCACAATTCATCAAACATTTGGCCTTCAAAAATTCTGGGAAATCAAGAAACAGAACAAGAACAAACCATCAAATTGGGAAATTTACACGGAAAATCAGAAGGTTCAGTTGTCACGTTACAAAGTCTAACACCAAATGGAGTTAGGACAAATTGCAAAAATCCCTACTGGAATTCATCACTAGTATCAACTTGCCCCTGACGACACCACCACCTGCTTTGCACTTGGGAAATCAGAAAAGTAGCAACGTCGGTCCTTCCTTCCGTCTATTTCCGTCCAAAACACTTCACGTGCAGTCACTCTTCGAACGTTATTGTTTGGACAGAGAACAAACGGAAGGACTAACATTGCTACCAGGTTCAAGGGGTGTCCTTTGGCATATTTTTGAAAAGTCGGGGGCCAAGTTGACACAAAGCCCGTGAGAGCGTAATTTGTCCAAAGAAGTGTTTTCCATTACTCACTAAATAATAACAAAGGACAAATATTTCAAATACTATATGCCTTATTGTCTTATGCCAATCATTCAAGTTCCTCTTTCTTTATCATAGTTACCTTTGACTTCTGATCAAATCTAAGAAATTCAATATTTATCACAACTCCAATTAAACATTTGAATGAGTTACCTAACAGGCCAAAAAAAAAGTACATATATAAACAAACCCAGAAATCCCTTATCGCAGAAACAGATATGAAAATTAAAAAAAAAAAAAAAAAATCCCCAATCAACTTTGAATAATATACTTTCTGAAAACATAATAAGAGAATCAAAAAAGGAGGAATTCAACCAAGTACCGTCTCCAATCTTTAGCTCAGCAGCGTTTTCTTCCTCCTCTCCAGACATTTTTGGAACTCAACGAAAATATATTTATACTTCTCCGACGAAGTGAAAGGTAATCTGCTTAGTCGAGAAAATTGTCAAGAAAATTTATCAAGAAAACTGTAATATTGTAGAAATGAAATCTGCTTAATCGAGAAAATTGTCAAAAAAATTCATCCAGAAAACTGAAATATTGTATTTAGAGTGAACAAATTAGAAACAAAACAAGGGCTAGGAAAGACCTCGAGATAGAATTGTAAGTCGGGAGCTTGGGAATGATGAAATCAGCTACAAGGGTTTCTCATGAGACAGAGACACACTCTTGTAGGCCTGGGTTGTGTTGATTTTACATTATTATGACTTTTAGCCCGTCACCTCATTGAAAATGACGATTTAACCCCAGTTGTTTAGGTTTAGGTTTAAATCCTAAAATTACAATTCAATTTTTATCTTTTTCTTTCTATTTCACTATTCATAACTATTATTCACTAATAAGATATTTTTTTAATTATATAGAATTTCAAAAATAACGAAACAAATTCTATATTGATATTTATTTTATGAATATATTTTAAGTTTTATACTTTTTAATTTCAGTAATTCAAACACTTCATTAGACATACAATTCAATTCAAACCTAAATTTTACAATCTAGGTGCCAACAGAAATGCTCTTTCTAAATTCATGTATTCTGCAAATCCAAACCTTAAATATTTCATGTATATATACACGTATACTTTTAGACATATGCAAACATTTTTTTCCTAAAATTTTTTAATAAATAAGTCTATATAGGTTGAGGTACCCAATTTTTAGTCCTACCGCTCGGCCCCATAACTTGCCTTTTTTTTTTTTTTTTTTGTATATATTTTGAATATAATTGATATTTGTTTGTTGGAATGGATTGGTATGCTATAATTTAGTTTATTATCGAAGGCTTAAATTTAATTGTATTGTTGTATCATAGAACTATTTTAATTGTTTATCCAAATATACGTGTATTGTTTACTTTATTAGTTATCTCGATCAGATTAAGAACAGTGCCTAAAACTGCTTTCCTTTACCTCTAGTCGGAGATGCACAAAAATTTTGCTTCGGTTTTTGAATTTTTCAAACCAAGTCATATTTATCAAATTAAAAGAGAGAGAGAGAGAGAGAGAGAATCGTGTTGAAAGGTTTATGTATTTTTGGCACAATGTCTTCAATACTCCATATTATTTGACAAATGTTTGTTTACTTTAACAATACGTATATTTGTATGTAATTAGTTGGAGCACACGTTTCCAACGTGTGAAATCCTTTAATATACGTTATATTATGTAAATTATATATACTAACGACTAAAATATAATATGAAAAGTAAATATAAATTGGTTTTTTTACATCTCATGGACAAAAATCACATAATCGGGACAAAATAGAAAAAAAATGGTGAAAAAGTGAATGAAATAAGATTTTAACGAAAAAGTAAAAACACATGTCGGGTAAGGCTTAAAACAACGAACAAGAGAAAATAATTAAAAAAAAAAAATAAAATGATAAAAACGGGAAAAAAAAGGTGGAAACGGAAAGAAAGGGGAGTCACGTGTTGACAAATATATATATATGTATATATAAAACGCAAACCAAAAAATTAAAAATAAAGCAAAAGAATAGGCGAAAAATAGAAATGAAGAAAAAAGGCTATCACGTATTAGTTTTAAAGAGTGTATCAAAGAATGAGTTTTTGGCTCTTTTAATATTATACATACATAAATTGATAAAGAGATATATAATATATATGTATACACATATATAAATATAGTCTCAAAATATTGGTTGTTTTCACTTGTAAAACACCCACCATCGTCGGTCAAATCATGAGTGAAATGTTCAAACTAGGATTCCTACATCATTGGCTATATGCAAGAAGTTAACCCCAAAATTTCCTTGAATGCCAAATGGAAGTTCTTTCAAGTTCCAAACTAAATCTTAAATGATCCCTAGACATTTTCCACTCCTCTCAATTCAATGCAATGGATAAATCTAGCATCAATATTGCATTTTTTCTTCTCTGGTTGATCATTGTCTCTGTTCAAATTTCCTCATCATCAGAACAAAATCAACAGGTTGATCACAAAAGGGAAGAGAAACCATCTTTCACAAAGACGGTGCAGGGCACAATTTCATTACTGAAACACTCCCGTTGGAGATCCTGGGAGAAGATCAAAACCGCTATGCATGAGATTCAGTTCCGATATTTCCCTCCTAACTTAGAGTGAGTCGTTCTTGTCATTCCTTAGAATCCCATCTGTTTAATTATCGTTGTAAAAGTGACCTAAAGCAAAGCTTTCAATGGCCGTTTTCAGCTTTAGGGGTTCGGATGAAGCAAATGCAGGGAACATGAAAGAGGCAGCGGGGAAGAGTTGCAAAATAAGCAAAGAGATGGTTGAAGGATCGGCTGAATCGGCCGCCGAAGTCGTGGGCAAAACAGTGCACAAGACGGCAAAAAAAGTAAGCGAAAGCGTCTCCGGTGAAGAATCTGATGCAGAGCTTTGATCAACTTCAGTTCTTAAAAACTATTAAGGTTAAGACATTGGTTTAAGCCTATTTTTAATATGTAGTGCTTGTGAGAGTGCCTAAATATTCCAGGCTGTTTCTCCAAGATCTATGGTATTTACATGCCACAAGATTCTCATATATTTATATATATATATATATACATATTTAGTTATATATGTGTTCTCCAAGCATCTGTTTAGCAATAGAGAGAATAACTTCAAGATCTACATAACAGATTGCAGCAAAGACAGCCTTCAAAACAATCACTGAAAATAGTTAATTCAAGGCCTGTAGCTTAAAACTGATTTCCAATTTAAACACAAAAAACAGTCCATCGATGCGAGCCTTGTAAATTGAACTGACAAAGATTGCCAACAAAAATCCCAGATGCCAAACAAAATTCGTCATTCAAGATGTACAAAATCAAACTAAGAGGAACGGGAGGCAGAGAGTTTAAGACATTCACTCTGGCATCTTCGGAGGCAGATGTCATTCCAATTAGGCACTTGATGTTGGTTAACACAAACGGTGCGGGCGCACGCATCAGTACAAGCATCAAGCTCAGATACACCACAAACAGTGACACACGTATCAGGAATTGGATCCTTTGAGAATGCCCCAACCTTTTTCAGCATTCTCTTTGACGTACACACCCTCTCACAGACAAATATCTCATCAGCAGTCTTCTCCCTCCCCCGGGCACTCTGCAATCTCTGCTCTTCCGCATGCCTTTTCTTCATTCTAAAAGCTTGCCCTGCAACAACTGCGGGGATGGCAGCCAAAAGAGACCACCACACTTCCACCATCACCGCTTAAAAGGTCAAGCTCTTCTCTTCTCTCTATCTTCACTGCAATCCTCAACAAAGATATAAAATACTATCAAAACATCATCATGGTCGCAACATCATCATGAGGCTACTTCTTCTTAAGAAGTACTTCTTCACTATACACCATCAGTATCTTTAAAAAACTTGAGATTCTACATATTTCATTACAAAATCTTTCATGTTACAAGACATTACACAACAATTAAGTTCCACTTTCTTCTCATAATCACAACAAAGGAGAACCCACTTTATTTATTTTATGATAATACCAAAAGCCTCCTTATGTTTTATCATATGCAGGGATACTGCATTTCACTCTGTATTTCATAAGTGTTGTATCTACTGCAGGCGTTATATACAGAAAATGCAAACCCAAAACTTCTGCGAAGTGTAACCTGTTAACATGCAGCTCCTTTAAATCAAGTTTTGAGAGAGTACAATCAAACTATGCAATAAGTTCGCATCGAAAAACTCAGCACTTCCCAAATGAGTAAATAAAAAATAATTAAAAAAAAAAAGTAAAAAGAAAGGAATTTCAAAATTCCAAGCCAGCCCAACTAAGGAGACTCAGATGTGCAAAACCAGCACAAATCTAAGTAGACTTGCTTCCCTGGCTTAGAGAAACGCTTAATATCCAAGAAAAACAGATGCCCAATTCAAGAAAACAGAAGTCTGAGCCGGTTCAATGGTAAAGCTATCAAAACCATAAGTAGACTAGCTCCCCAGGCTACGAGAAACGCTTAATATCTAAGAAAAACAAATGCCCAAATCAACGAAACACAAATCCAAACCAGCTCAAGGGTGAAACCATCAAAACCATAAGTAGACTAGCTCCCCCGGCCAACAGAAACGCTTAATATCTAAGAAAAACAAATGCCCAAATCAACGAAACACAAGTCCGAGCCGGCTCAATGGTAAAGTCATCAGAACAATAAGTAGATTAGCTCCCTAGGCCTTAAGAGAAACTCTTAATTTCCAAGAAAAACAAATGCCCAAATCAGCAAAACAGAATTCCGAGCCGGTTCAAGGGCAAAGCCATCAAGGCAATTGCCTAATCTCCCTTGTTATGAGGATTATTAACTTTTAGATAATTGAAATTAAACAAAATAATTAGATTTTCCACATTTTGATTCTTTAATCTTTGCCTATATATATATTTATTTCTTTCTTTCTGAAGATTAATCTCATAAAACCAAAATTCAACTCAGACTTTTAGGACTGAAAATGGCCTACTAACAAGAAAATCATGAAGCAGAACCTCAAAAGACTCATATTTTAAGTACTGAGAATTTTTTTTTTTTTAAATAGGTAAATCTCAGATTAAGGTCATTCAAGAGAGAAAACCCAACCTCGCTCCAAAAAGCTTCGCTGCAAAATTGGCCTTCGACTCAGTGGAAACCGCGGTCGTGAGGCCAAGGAAAGAAAGCCTTGGTTGTGCTTCCGTGGAGAGAGAGAGTGTTTGGTCAGAGAGAAAAAGAAGACAGGGGTGTAAGAAAAAGGGCAGAAGGAGAAGAGAAATTCAGATACTAGGTTGGGAGCGAAATTTTAAGGGGCAAAAGATAATTTTCAAAAGTGACGGGGCTTAAAAATAATTTTTAAAATTAATTGCTATAGTTTATTTCCATTCGGGAGAGAAACAAAGTCGAAGTTTTTTATTTTTATTTTTGGTTAGTGTTGAAGATTTTATTTTTATCATTGTCATAAACTTCTCATGAAATATGTCAACGACCCCCCAAAAAAAACATGTTTATGTTTTTTTTTTTTTTCCTGTCATTTCTTAATGCTTATTTGGATTTTGACCCTGTATTTTTTTTTAATAATTGGGGGTAAAAAAAAAAAAAGAAGTTATTATAATTTAGATATAATTAAAAAAAACTTTTTGAGAAACAATCCTATAAATCACAAAAAAAAAAAAAAAATGTCGAACAGTAGAAAAGACTAGTGCTAGTTGTCTTTAAGTATATTTCTGCTAATTAATATGCAAGAAAAACTTTCCCAAAACTTTTTTTTTTTTTGGGGGTAAATTCCCAAACCTATTTTTGATTAAATAAATAATATTTCCCAAAAAAGGTAACATGATACAGTCCCAACTTCCAAAGAGTTGTAAAAAAAAAAAAAAAAAAAAAATATTCCTGCCAAAGAGTTGTTCAAGCCAGTACAAATTATTTTGTACATGCGTACTAATAAGCTCATTTTAGCAACTTACTTGTTTTTAGTATTTTAGCAACTTTCCCACATATAAAACATAATTTATAAATAAGCCACCTAAACTTATATCACTGTACCTCCCTTGTCTCCTCTATATATCTATACATAATAACCTTTCTCCTTTACTTTATTATAACACTTTCCTCTCGTTTACGCAAAGCAAAACGGTCTTTTTAAATGGTACGATCTCTTGAGCCCTCACTTCTCCCTTTGCTACTTGTATACCTGCATTTTTGTGCCCTTTCCATGGCTATTACATCTTCTATGTGTGTGGGTTATATATATATATATATATATATGCGCGTGTGCATTTATATATATATATATATATATGCAGATTGATGTCCTTTGTGTTTATGTATACGTGGTATTTCTGAACTTCAACATGTGTCTGGGATATAATCATGTGTGTAAAAATAATATACATGCACATACAAAAGTAATATTTAAAGTTTTGTGATTTTAAAAGGGTCTAATTACATTTTAGTCTACTCTCTCCACATCCTTTCTAAAATTACTTGTCAATTAAGTTTTCAATTTAGATTACCTATAAAAATGCACACCCGTTTGAATATATATATATATATATATATGTATATTCTTTAAAGAATATCTAATATGCATTAATAAAAGACAGTTTGGATTCATAAAGTGAATTCAATAAAGATTTTTTTTTTTCCCGATTGCTTCGGATCTTCTATTACTCATTTCGGAAGTCATTATGTATTTTTTAATGTTGTTAAAAATTAGGGCTAATGGTTAGTTTTAAGTGTGACGGAAAGTCTCATCTCTTAAGTTAAATTGTTATGCATATTTTCATACAATTGATAAGTGATTTAATTATATACTGCAGAAATAAGTTCCTATGACGAGGGGGAATCAAAATATATAGCAACATAAAATGAAGCAACAAAAGAAGAATTACTACATAAAGAAGAGCAAGAAAACATCAAAAGTGGGGAAAAGTACAGAGGAGTCTGCTGATAATCAAGGTGGAAAAGGCAAGAAATTTTCAAGTTTAACCAAAGGATTGGTTTTAGAAGTAATGGGCACAGAGGAAGTTGTTGATGAACATTTTCACAGAATGCTTTCTGGTCCAAGAAAGACTAGGAGATTGCCCGTTTTCGAAGAGATCTGTGGTAGTAGCTGATTCTCACCCTTAGTTTTTCTAGATGTCACGTGCCCATTGCGTGATAATATATAAAAACTAATTAATTGATTACATAATTATACATTTATGTAGTTTATGTTAGTTTAATTAATTGGGTTTGCTTGTACTTAAACTTGGTTTTACAAGTTATTTGATTATTGATTGATTATTCAATATAAATTTTTTTCTTTTTTGCTAGAAAATTCAAAATTATTAGTTTGTTGTTTTTTTATAACTGATATTTTAATACTTATGTATCATGTGAAGCTAGATGTCATGAGAGCTTTTTATTTTTTTTTTAATATAACTGTTGCACTCACTTTATAAGTTTTGTCTGGTTTAAATCAAGAAATCATAACCAATTATTTTTGATCTATTATTTATTTATGTTTTATTTTCACTAAAATAGTCATGCATGACATAACTTAACGCTAATTACATACTTAACTTCATCAAATTCTCCGTTAACGGAAAAAAAAAAAAAAAAACCTTGGCAAGTAGGATTTGGTTTATCCAATCATAATGGCAGTTATAATTAGATCGATCCGTTAAAAGGTTTCAAATCATAAATAATATTGGGGAAAAAAAATGGTAAATACTTTGTCATAATTTAGAAGATCTGGTCCTCCCGAGTCTCTAGAAGATTTAGGATAGTACTACGGCCACTCGAAGTAGTAAGATTATAGCACTGTGTTGTAAAACAATGTTCATAAACTATAGATAAGAAAAAGCGCAAGCAAAGAGAGAAGGTAGCACTCTGTTTGGAAGATCACTTTGGGATACCAGCTGTGTACCATCTGGTGACCATCGATCTCATTTAATTGAATCACACGCACATAAATATATATATATATATATTTAATTAAAGGCGTGAGATTTGAACTCTATACTTTATAATAGAGTTCATTATTAAATTACCATTAAACTATTTACGTAACTACCACAAATCACATGCGTTAGGTCGTGATATTAATCTAACATCACATTCTCCCCTTCAATCATAAATTGTTGTAAAGTTCATTTGGAAGCCGTGTAATAAGTATGACCTCAACAGGAGTTGTTTTAGGCATTGTCAACCTGAAGCCTTCGCTCATATCAACCGGCTCATTCCTTGGTGTAGCGATGTTAAATCCATGTAAAACTCGAGCAAGCGACAATGACATCATTCTCATCGCCCACGAAATTCCAGGGCCGGCTCTTCGGCCGAAGCTAAACAACATATTGACAAACTAGATGGTTCCTTTCGGGACATGATGACAGGCTAAACAACAATCTTCCATGGCCTCCCGTGGGACCGAAAGTGGACTCGGAGGAAAGCCGTAGGGTTTCCTTGATAATGGCTTGAAGGTAAACCAACTTCTTTGTATCTGATTCTTCAGCCCACCTTTCTCTTCCAACAAAAAGGTCCAGCTCTTGTTGTGCATTTTTTAGTACTTGGTCATGGGTTAGTAGCAATGGGATTGCCCAATTTAAGGTCACAAAAGTGGTATCTACACCAGCGGCTATGACATTCTGCACATATTAATCAAACACAAAAAAGTCTAGATAACAAATTATATGTCCTTTTTTTTTTTTTTTTAAAGTTTTGAAACTTAAATAATTGAGAAACAACGATGCTATAATTAACTCCCGTTTGACAAGTTTTGAAATTTAAATAATTGAGAAACAACAATACTATAATTAGCTCCCATTTGACAATTGACATCATGTTTTAAATTCATATTTAAATTTCTTTTTCTACGATGCTTTATCCTAAAAAAATTTAGTTATTGTTTTAATTATGAGTTTAAACTTATAATCCAAAAGGAGGTTAGTAAAGGGGTGTTTGGATCAAGAGTTCATTTTAAACTAAACTGTACTTTTTCATCATGATTTTTGTCTTTTTCTGATAAAGTTTTTTGTCTTTTCTGAAAAAGTTTTTTGTCTTTTTTGAAAAGTCAACAAAAATTACTATTGAAACTTAAAAATCTTAAACTAAACTCATGATCCAAATCAACACATCAATGACTTATAGGCAACCCAATACCAAAATTTAACATGTGCTACACTTGGTGTTTAATTTGATACTAAGTATAGCATATTAAATATGTCATTATAAATTATTACTTTGAATTTGAGAATAGTTCTCCTATACCAAAATATGAATTAAATACATTCATGTGGATCATAATTTTAAGATTGTTTTTGGGCATTTTTAAAAAAGTCTTCTCTCACGATTTTTCTCACAAAAATTTAAATTTATTATTCAGATTTACTTTCCAAACCTATGACCTAAACAAGTAGTTACTTTTATGGAAAAACAAATAAATAGAAGCATCAATATTATCACCAAATAAAGATAGAATATTGCATCCATGAAATCACGCTCTTGTTTCATTCCTTAATCTCTCTTCTTGGGGAGATGCTCTTGTAACCAATCACTCGTGATTTTATCCATTACTCTTCATATACCTCAACTACCCTTGCAAATACAACCATTTCACGTACGGTAAGAAATCGGACATCACAAAAACCTCCGCGTACATGAACTCTTTGATGGCTTTCACAAATAATCCCCGAGATTCGACGTTACCGAAACCATCCTTGACGCCGCTACTCACAACAAGCGCTTTTCTAATGCCGAGGCGGATTGCAAAATCGGGCCGTGCCTATTGGCGAGGGCGCCTAGGGCTCGGCAAGCGTGGGAACTTGTCTACCAAGGACGTGTAGGTGACCGATTACCGGCCACGCACTGGCTGGTTCCGGCAGTTGTTTAGCTCCTTGGAATCCGACAATACTCTTGCCATTGTGGCCTCGGATCATTTTCCATGGTAATTTGTGAACAAGTAGGAAAAATAGGCAACTTCCAACTGCTTCAACAAGAGGAGAGAAATATGTTCAATGTTTGTTTAAGATTATCTGACGCACATATATGTTACATTTATAATGAAAGTAAAAATTCCCCACTGTGTGCACTATTGAATTAGCACATGAATTAACGGGTAAAATATGATTGAAAAAATTATATATGTATGAAAAAATAAATATGTAAATACACACACATTTTGCATATCCAAGATTCATACGATGAAAGTACTACTCATGAAGACAAGGAACAATTTGTCTGGCAACAATCTAACGGCAGGGGCCTCGTCTTTTTATTCGACAGTGGTGGTGACATATTGATCAAGAGATATTCATTTAAATCTCACATATTTCCCAAGTCAGTCATGATTTTTGTCCGCCATCTAATGCTTGTTTTCAATAGTGTATTTGGGAGTGAGCTTTAGACTATAATAAGATATGACATGACATAAGTATTTTGAGTTAGATCTCTTATCACTCCTCCCGTGATATCAACAAATTCTTATTATAAGACATTAAGACTAGTTTGGGAGCATAAAAACATGGCTAATTCTTTTTTTTTTTTAATAAATCTAATCATCTTTTATGTTAACTATAATTAATTTGTAAATATACGTATGAAAAACTGAAGTTCATTCTTGACCACCCACTAAGACTTCTACGACTTCACTGCTTTGATCAAGGTCGTCATCACCAACGGCGCTTTTGACTTTCACCAAAGTCACTCTCAGGACTTCCTTTATTTCGTCCTGACAAAACCAGAAATTTTTGTCAGAGGAAGCTAATAACTATTAAAAAAAAGTTAGTTATACTCAAAATTGTATTGCATTTCAATTATATGTATAAGATTAAAATTTTAAATTCAAGGGGACTTTTATTACGTAATTTAGGGGGTATAAGTTTTAATTTTCAAATTTTAGGGAGTCCCACCATGACTCTGCCCTTAGCTTTCTTGTGGAAGAGGACAATGCCATAGCTTTCTCCTCCATTCCGAGTTCTTAGGTGATCTTGCAGCTACTTATGATATTGCAGCCATTATCTCTAAGGTTCAAGGAAGTGGACGTTGCTCCAAAGCTGAATGCTTTTCTTCAAGAGCACTGGTCAGAGGCACGCATTGTCAAGTTACTTGTAACAATGTTTATATATGAGTTGAAAGGATATTATATAAACAAAATGAGGATATTGATCTGGGTTGGATCTCTTATATGTTTTCTATTTAGTGTCTTCTTTCTACTTCTTTTTCTCTTTAAAAAAAAAAAAAGCCAACGAATGAACTTCTGTTTTTATCATTTTTGTATTGTTGTTTTTACTTTTATCTTTGATCGTTTTTTAGTTTGATGCATTTTTACTTTGTCATTGTCGTCTTCAAATCATGTGATATTATGATCTTGTTAATGTCATTTTAGGAGTCCATGTCTGGGTCGTTGAGTTGACATTGAAAAATCAAGGATAAATTTCCACCAACAAAATTTTAACATTAGAACAACATGCTTCTTGAATTTCAATATGTATCATCCGTTCCCTCTCAACTTTGAAGTTCTACCAAATGTTCCTCTTCTGATAACCCCTTGGATGGGGGAAAAAAAAAGCATGTGCATGTCACATGATCTACTTTAAAGGTGTTCGGGTAAATTTTTAATTGCTAGCAAAAATTGAACTTTAGGAGGCGTACTGTTATAATGCTAAAAATTCAGGGGAACATATGAAATTTATTCGAAAATAAAAAATCTCTCACACTGCACGCAAAAAACTATTCGAACAAGTTTTTTTTTTTTTTTTTAATAAATAATTTCCTGTCTCATTCTATTTTTCATCATCACATGAATTCAGTTTAATCTATTTCTTTGTTTCCAAAAAAAAAAAAAATGTAATGGGAACAAATACGCAAAAGAAAGACAGCAAAGTCTAATAAGAACACTTTCATCAGACAAGCCAAGCCACCACAAAGGGGTTGCTACTTGCTAATATTCCTCTTTTCATGAAATCTGTTTAGTGTCGTGATCACGAATACAAGACAACCAGTAGAGCGGCAAAACCATGCAGGCGGTTTGAGCCTCGAATGAGAATGAAGACTATAGGAAAGCCTGAGAAATCATCTCCAACAAAGCCAGCCAGAGCAACTCCAAGATAGCTGCTAAGCATGAGTGCCAATGCTAGGGCCGACCCCATCAATGCCATCAGCGACCACTCACAGCCTGCAGCGCACATGCTTGTCGTGATCACCACACAGAATGGAAGAATCTTAATGAAGAACATCGCCTCTACTACAAAGAGTCTGCTACCCCCACACTTCTATACACCCCCTTCGCAAACAAAACGTCTGATATCATCACACTGCCATTTTCCCCCTTGTACTCCTGCTAATACTTTCCTCTGTGCCACTTGCTTCAACCACTGATCGTACACTATGCGCTCCAAGCGAGCATCACAGCCGGCCTCCACCACCTTCTACATCCCCAGCACCGACTAATCTATCTTCAAATGTTTCGTCTGATAAAAAACATTGTCACTGCTAGGGTCAAAATTACTGCATAAAATGCCGCAAACCATGCTAGCGAGTGCGAAATGGCTGGATCGGACAAACAACAAAAATAATAGTGATAGACTTTAGTATATAAGACAAATTTGAATAAAATATGAACAAAACTGTGCAATCAACAAATCCAGATCAACAACATTTTTGACACCACCAAAATTTTCCATAAAAACAGCAGCGGAGATGGCAACACAGGTATAATGATCCCCGCAATCACACAGACCGGCCTTTTATAGTTCAAAAAATACGGTCGGGTAACTCATAATTTCACACACACACACAAAAGCAGTAACTTTTTCAGTAGTTCGGTTTAAGTTGTGAACTTGAGAATATCCAGTCCAGAAATGAGAAACAAATAGAGAATATGCATTTCGTTTGAAAGAATTGCCCGGTATTATCGGGGTTGAACAAATCAATCATTATACATTCTAATCCAAACAGAGCAGTATTACAATGAGGAGGCTTGCAGACATGAAAGAATCAGTGTAACAGTTTCCAAGCGAAACCAACAAGAGAAGATAGAGAACTTTTTCTTCATTATCGATAATCTATCCAAGGCCCAAAAAATAAAAATAAAAAATACACTTTGTTGCTGTGAAATATATCAACTGTAAAAAACTCAACCCCATCAGACGTTGATATCTGAGCGTCTTGATCTCGCGGTACTGCTGATTTCGCTGGAGCCATTCAGAGCAAATCTAGGCAGGCTGTAGTTCTCGAAACTGTAACCGGCTGCTGAGGATAGAGCGTCGGGGGCGGTGTGAGATTACGTTGAGCTGGGAGAGGAGGCAGCATGTTGTATTTGTAAGGATCGCTCTGGAAGCTGCATTCAAACGGAAAAATCTGGTAATCACGGATAGAGTCAATCACATAACAAAGATTTTTATTTTTATTTTTTCCTATAAAGCACATAACAGAGATCAACTAGGGGACTCGAGAAAAAAATTCAAATTTTGTCAACGAAAAAAGTAGGAGAATTCTCTAGTAGGATCTAAAAAAAACACACACACACAGAATACCGGATGGAGCTAATCACACAAGGACACGCTCATTTTGAAGCCAGCATACCCAACCAACTCAAGAAATTATGCCAATAATGAATAGAAAAATTCGAAGGAATTGAATTTTCCAAACTACCTAGTATTCTTGTAATCCTCGTCGCTTGAATTTTCATCCAATCGCTGTACAGGTCTTTGAACTGGAGAAACGGACCATGAGTTGGAAACAGGTAATTCATCCGCGAAGTACCTTCTCTGATCAACTGAAGCATATAAAAACATGACTGTAATTTCTAGTACGGTAGGATTCATATATACAACAGATTCATGTACATTTGCACGCAACAGACACATGATCCATGGTTACATTTACGTGATGAAAGAAACAATGAAAAGAGAAAAGAGAGGATAAGAGAGCAGACCATTCGAAAGAATTTCAGTACGGCTTCCTTGTCATATCTTGCTTCCTTTGCAGCCTACGTTTACAGTCAAGTTTCAACATTAAACCGCAACATAATGTTTGAAAAGAGAACTGAAATACTTAACTAGTACACCCAACTAACTATCCAATTACTGTGTATGCAATTTTCTATTCCCATGGATTTTTCCGCATAAAAGGGGAAAACTTTGCTTCGTACCGCAAGGAGCCTTCCAGAACCAGGAAAACTCTCGGTCAGTGGAAGTTCCTCACTGGACGGTAGCAGACCCTGCTTCTCACCCACTGACGAGCTGCATCAACAAGGTTTCCACTACTTCCTCTCGTGCCCTCTTTTGCGGCAACGTCAGCTTTGTTACCAATAACAATGTAGGGAACAGGAAGGCCACCAGGACCTCCAGATCCTAGAGGAGCTGAAAATGTCCCGGTTGAAGCAATCTCGGCTGCCCACTTCTGTAAGCCAGTTTTTGTCCTCCTTTGAGAGAGATCATGAACAAAAATAACACCTATGCATAAATTAAATATAAGAATTCAGAATTAATAACTACTGAATAATTATGCATAAAAATGCATTACACAAGACATATCCCAGGCTGAAGTACATCGGACAGTTACCGTTGGAAGCTAAAGTTAGTTTTGAAGCCTTTTCACTTGTTTAGATTTAAAATATACAACTATTTGCCAAGAAAATTGAATGTTTAAAAGGAAACGAGACTTGCTACTTGCCATTAATTTGTGAATAGAAAAGAGAACGACAATCTTTGTATCTGTCATGTCCAGAAATATCCCAAAGCTCCACAAAAAAATCTCGTTCGCTATCGCCTTTGATGCTGCTTGAAGAGCTACCCGCGTTTCCATAAGTAATGTGCTGGATAATTGGAACAGCAGGCAAAGTGAAAACATCAACTCCAGATCGCTTCATATATCCTTTCCGAATCAGAAAAAAATACATACATAAATAAATAAGTTCTCACCTTTACATCAACTGTACATCCAATTGTTTGTGAAGGGCGAGCAATAGAAGAACCTTTGACAATCAGATGCACAAGAGATGTTTTCCCAACGCCTAGAAAAAGATCATAGTAGAAGTTGAAGTTCCATATTATAACTGAAACTAAGATACTATTCCTCCAAGAAGTTGAATGTTCATTAAAATGCAAAAGGCCGATAACTAATCATAAATGAACAAAAATTAATGATCATTATTCTACTTCTTTGTTCCTGATCAGAAATTCAACTTACTTGTTTTACCACCTTTAACAAACTACATGTCCTGAACTAAATCATGTGCAAAACTTGATCAATCAAAGAATCTACCATGATTAAACTTCCAAAATCCACGGCTCTTCAGTCATGAGCCAACTAATCAAATAAGCTCGTACCAAGTACCCACTAGGGGAAAAAAAATATCGAGGCCTGTAACTGAAAACAATTGATTCCGAAATTTCGGGAAGAACCAAAAACCAATAATCACACAACATGCAATAGAAAGACACATTTCAACCACAACAATAAAATTCCATATAAACAAACAAAAAGTGAATACCACAAGGAAGAACAAGAAAACCACTGGTCATTTGGTGGGGTGATATGGCTCCTCGTTCTCCTCAAGGACTTAGTTTAGTGTAGTTCCAGATATATGGACAATCCACTCCGTGGGAGATCCATACACCACACAATGATGCACTGCATCCTTGGCTTATCATTGTGCTCTGCCCTCTATTCTTATAACCATGTGACTTTAGCCAAAAAAGGGAAGTTAAGCAACGATTGACACCAACCCTAGGCAAAGATCAATATCGGATCCAAAACCAATTACAATTCCATCAGTATTGAGCTTCCGTATTCTGCAACCTTATGACGTACAAAACGCCCTGTACTAAGTTGTCCAAACAATGTTCAACATTGATCAACCAATACATAAGACAACCTTATACATGTAACACAAGTTCTGACCAATCCCGTAGTTCTTTCACTGACAACATAAATTTGTCCAATCACCTAAAGATAAAACTCTAACGAAATCATAACTACACTCCTATTTGACACCATTTTCATCATCTCCAAACTTTCAGGAGGAGCTAAAAAGCCAATAAAACACACGCTAAACAAGGAAAGATACATACTGTATGCTACAAAAGCACAGATCAAAGTCAATAAAAATCTACAGAAACAAACAGATATAAGAATGGCCAACACAAAGAAGAAAAAGAAAATTAACATACCTGAATCGCCGACCACAAGAACTCGAACCTGCCCACAAGGCGGTCCTCCGTTTTGCTCTTTGTTCTCCCTCTCACGTTCCCTCCAAAACATCCTTTTTCCACAAAAACCCTTCAAACCAAAATTTCTAACAAAACAGTCCACAAACGAAAAAAAATCCGAAATCTTCTTCGTATTCTTCCTTTTTTTTTTTTTTTTTTTTTTTTTTTTTTTTTTTTTTTGGTTTCTTCACACAGAATCAAGTCCCATCAAAGACACTAAAGATCCAACAGCTTCTTGAACGGGGTTTCTCCAGCTTCAATCTAAAGTCCATGTTTCATCGAAATCAAGCCGAGAACAGAGAACCCATTTCCAGACATGTAAAGAAGGAGACGATGGAACACAAAAAACCCAGATCCGCGCAAGTGGGTCTCGCTCAAAACGCGATTTTAACAACTGGGTTTGGCTCCAAATTGGAAGAAACAAGATCCGAAAGGAAGTGTACGATTAGAACAAATCAGGAAATTGGATATAATTCGGTTTTTTCTTCTTTTTTTGGGTTTAATTCCTACTGTAGAAATAAGCAACAAGGTTAAAATGAATCGGTGATGAGCGGGTTTGATCCGTGGTTGTTCGAACATGAGTGCCTGAGAGAGGGTCGACAAGCACTGATGTGATGTTGCAATTGGTGAGTGGTATACACGCGCCGACACGCGCCGTAGTGCGTGTAATTTTTTATTCTGATTGTTGATTTTTTTTTTTTTAATCTTTGGGGATTAATGATATTATTAGTTTATTACGCGGCTGTGGAGCAACTTATCCCACAATTTTTTTATTTTTATTTTTTGAACTCAGGGTTTGAGCGAGAATTTGAAATCTACATTTTTCAGATAGAATTAGATATAATATTAACATTAGGTTATATATGTAATATATTTTTTAAATACTATAAGTTGCTTTTAGGATATATGCAAATTTATCATAACTTAATTTAATTTCAATGGACAAGACCAAACATTTTCTTCATGATTTTAATTAGCTTTCTAATATACGATATGAGAAAATCACTGTCCGATTGGGGTACTATAAGATCTAAAGAACGCACTATTTTGTTTTTCAATCAATAAAACTAAATAAGAAATCACGGTAAGAACGTGCACAATGAAACCCTTCCATAGAAAGACCATTTTAAGAATTACGTTGGCTATGGAGCAACTTATCTTTGTTTTTTTTTTTTCTAAAAAAAATTAAGCTGCTTCTTTTTTCTCCTTCTTCCTTTTTTTTTTTTTTTTTTTGAGAATATATGCATAGTTATCACAACTCTTAGCCCACATTTGGCATTCAGGTTTAACTCCAACTAAGTCATATTTTTTCATCTCAATTTTTATCTTTTTTTCTAAAAGTCAACAAAATTTATAACTAATTTTTAAAAAGTCAACCAACTCAAACTTAAAAATTTCATCTCATTCCAACTCAACCTAAACACTAAACGAAAATTTCAATAGACAAGACCAATCATTTACTTTAGGATTTTAAGTAGGTTTCTACGATACGATTTGAGAAGAGCATTATCATATTAGGTTGTTGTTTTTCAACTACACAATTGTATAAGAAATTACAATTAAAAACATGCACTAAATATGAGATCTTATCGTAAAAAGATCATTTTAAGAAAATAATTATGATTCTTAAAATAAAACCAAAATAAAAAAAATAAAAAAAAATTTATATCTATGACAAGGATGACGAGGAGCTCTGGGACTTCAAAATCAGGTATGACAAGCTTGCGGCCTCCTTTTTTATGCTCCCGCCCATCGTTTATTTTGGAAATCCAGTGAAACAATACTAGCACCCAGTACTTATTTTCCTATCAGCTTTATCTCAAAGTTTTCAGTTATCACTAACTCATAATTCTTACAAGAAATATCACTTTCAAGATTTAATCTCTAAGTGAAATGGAAATTCAAACTCCGATGTTTGTAACTGAGATTGACTTAGAAAAGACATCCATAATCGTTATGTCACAACCATCGATCATAGTTACGGACATTGCCTAATGTATTCATCTTTGTCATGGACGGTGTAGTTTGGGGCATTGCTATGGTTAATGAGTGGGGGCTTCATCCCAAGCAAGGGTGAGACTATTACAACATCAACGAGGACAAGATACAGGTGGGAAAACTTCTCATATTTCTTTTATTTATGTATATTTACATATTTTCTTAAGCGCAAGACAGAAAGCTTAATCATCAATCTCGGGTCTAATTAGAAAAATAGAAAAAGGAAGCCTTTTGAAAAAAAAAAAAAAAAAAAAAAAAAAACTTTGAATGCCAATTGCAAAGTAGTAGTACCGTTTAACGTTTTCGAGTGCAAGATCCGTAACTTTCCTAACATTTTTCAAATAAATGATTATCTAAATGCATATCTCTCAACATTTAAATACTGTATATAGTAACTTCTAGCGGTGATGGAATAGCGAGACATATCAAAGCTCTTTTATTTAGTATTCATAAATCGAATCCTATTGTCTATTATGAGACTGTAATTATGTCTCTTTAATGACCTGTCAAATTGGACTGCAACTTGATAATTTTGAACTCTTTAAATATTATGTGACAAACATAGATTAGGTTATTTTATTCTACCTGTGATCCCAATAGATTCTTATAGTGACGTTGGTTTGAAGGTGTAAAGATGATCAAGTTATATCGGCGTTGACGGAGGAGAACGAGACAGAAAAATTGGAAAACATTTATTCTATATGTAAGAAGTGGTGATGTGGGGGAAAAGACAAAAATTTTTATTCTAACTCGCTTGCTTGCTTTTTTCTTTTTTCTTTTTTTTTTTTAATTTTTTTAATCTCTAAAATGGTTCATGTCCATTAACTTACTACGGCGTTATGTAAGAATAGAGAATGGATTTTGTTCTTTAACTTTTTGTTGGATCAATCCAATGGTTCAAACACTACTTCTCACTTAATCTATATCTACTAGTTTTTTTTTTTTTTTTATCAATGGCCTTTTTTTCTCCTGCACCTCACACTCTTACACCATAAAACAATTTGTTTTTGTACTTTTTAACTCCTTGCATGCCTTAAACGTTTCTCACAAACCCATATATATGTATTAAATTGATTATAAATACCAATATATTTGCTTTATACTCTTTCATCTTAATTTCAACCTCATTATTTCTTTTTCCATTTTTTTTTCTTTTAATCTCATTTGTATAATTCTTGAACTCATTAAAAAAAAAATTTTAATTACTTATGGTATAGTACTGTTTGAATTATTGATATACTCTCGGAATTATGTATAGTATGTTATTTTTAGGTAAACTATTGTATATTTTCTTTATAAAAAAGTTGTAGAAAAATAGTTAAAAGAAGTTGAAAGGATTGAAGTGATTCAACAGTTGAAATTCATTATTCTCTTTTCACTTGAAATGTACTGGTTTACATTTATTCATATGGCATTTGCCTTCTTTACACCTCATATTTCAATTTTTGCGGTCAAGTTCTTTTTATTCACAATAAGATATACTCAGGTTAATTGAAAATCTCTTCTTTTCATTGGATTACTTCAATTTATAGTCTTCAACTCCTGTTCAACTAATAAATCCAACCGTAAATTTTGCGTAAAGGAGAGGAAAAGTTAAAGGTAAAAATAGAAAGAGTCGCTCAGCCTTTTTGTCTTTGACTTTTAGATTCCTAGTTAAATTTTTCTTGACTTTAAATAAAGCAAAATCTTTGTTGGCCAAAAATAAATAAATAAATAAATAAAGTAAAACCTTACTTTTTTTATAAAAGCGTAATTCATAAATTCTAAGAATGTAAAGTATAAAAAAAATTTAAAAATTAAAATTAAAAAAAAAAAAAAAGCAAAACCTTACTTTTTTATATAAGCATAATTCATAAATTATAAAGGTGTAAAGTATTTTTATTTTTATTTTGAGTAATTGACCTTAATGATCTCTTAACTCTTTGAGAGTGACACTCTAGTTCGTGGTTTTTTTTCTTTTTTTTAGCTTTACTGATCCTAAACTCTCTAAAAAAGTGACGGGTTGGTCCTTTCTATCTGGTTCCGTTAAAAAACTCGCGAAATGATCACATGAGAAACACGTTTTATGCTTTTTAAAAGAAAGTACTCCTAAAAAGATGAAAATGTCCTTGTTTGTATTTTTTTTTTTTAAAGCAGGAGAGACCACTTTCTCTTTCCCCTCCACTCCCCCTGCCGACCCCCCCCTCCCCCTCCCCTCCCCTGCACGATCCCCCTCACTCTATGTGATCTAAGTTTTGCCCCCAGCCCCTCCAGCCCTACTATTTCGGCCCACCCCATCGGCCACCGCAATCTAGGTTTCAGACTCCCCAACGTGGCGAAGAAGAAGGTGGAGGAAAGGAGGGAGACGGTGCATTTTGAATTTTGGTCCGTCATCTCCCTCCCTCCCTCCACCTTCTGCTCCGTCGCGTCGGGGGGTCCAAAACCCAGATAGCGGCGATCAGGGAGGGCGGATTTGCAGTGGCCGGTGGGGGTGGGGGCAAAACTCAGATCATGCTGGGGTGAGGTTGATAGCGCAGAGTAGAAGGGGAAGGAGGGAGGGATACGGCCTCTAGCTCTGGCTTTGGCATCGGTGTTGGTGTCCGATTTGGAGGGTGGGGGGTGGGAAGGAGAGAGAGAGAAAGACGTCTCTCCTTAAAAAAAAAATATACAAATAAGGGTATTTTCCTTCAAAAAGCACAAAACGTGTTTTTTACGTGACTATTCCATGAGTTTTTTAACAGAACCAGATGAAATGACCAAATCATCATATTTTTAAAGAGTTTAGGGTTAACATAGTCAAAAAAAAAAAAAAGAACAGGAATCAAAATATCACTTCTTAAATAGTTTAAGGGCCATTGAGACCAATTACACTTATATTTTTTAATTAAAGTATAAGAATTTGACTACGATCACTTCTATCACAATCCCAAGTACCATATTCATATGGAACTATTATTAGATAATCAATATTATATTAATAAAATAAAGTTAATGCATAATTACCAACATAGAATAAAAAATATATTTATAAAGAAAACAACATGTTTTTTATTTTCCAACAATTCAAAAGAAAAAAAATATAGTTATGTTGTCGAACTTCTGTCTCATGGTTAATCCTTTTATGTTATTATACAAAATATCTAGGTTAAGTATCGATGTATGCAATTTACTTTTCAAAATTTATTATATAATTTTACAGGACAGACTCTCTAATTCTTACTTCATTTTTGTCTTTGTTTTGGGAGGGAATTTTATTAAAACGTAAAACAATCCTATTTAATATTGCTTAATTGAAGTGAAAAAAAAATTTTTTTTCCATATTATGTTACTTCAAATCCTATTTATTTCATAAGTTTTCTTTTTGATTCAACAATAAAAGATCCATTTCTCATTTGAGACTGAAAAACTAAAGCATAAAGGTGCCGTAGGCACCCACCATGACTAGTATTCTTAGAAATTTTGAAAATGAGGGACAACTTTGGGCATACACTCATAGGCTTAAACATTGAGAGGCGCAGATCTAAGGAATTTTAGAGAGGCTTAACATAAGGGGGTGCTTAAGCCACTCTCCTTTAGTTTTTCTGGTGATTTAAAGGAATTCCACTTTTAAAATTTTTGGTATTTTAAGTATAATTTTCCTTTACTAGGCTTCAAAAGCGTATTATCCCACAAAAAAAAAAAAAAAAAAAGTCTTCAAAAGCGTATAGAACCTCATTTGCACAAGTTCTTGTGAGGTAGACAAAATGGGCCCAATCATTATCGTGTTGGGTTCATTCGTGAACTGGAAAGCCTGGACTTTATATGAGACATGGAAAATCCTCTGTAATTGTGCCAACAGAAGCCTTCACCCTACTAATTTTGTGCTAGTCTGTCTGGATTGTAGAAAATAATTAAGGGGTCGGAAGAAAAAAAAAAAAAGGAAAAACTTATGATATGACCTGTATTTTAATCTCTTGATGTAGATATTATCGTTTTAATTCTTGGATTATCTTTTTAATAATCTGATCGATGACTGAGAATAGTTATGCATCGCACATGTTACAAATTTTTTAAGTGAAAACTCATAGATAATAGTCATTGAGAAACTAAATCCTACGGCAAGACAACATTCCAATGGTGCTACTGAAAATTTCTCAAAGGAAAAAAGGGGGGCAAAATTCAAATGAATCTCTAAAACTCATTTGGCCTCATTATCATACATACATAATTTACTTTGCGAGTTACAGACACAACACCATCTTCTATCTTTAAAGACCCTGGCTAATTGGAATGATTATTACAATTATTATTTTACAAAGAGGAGGAAGAGTTAGAATCTCGGAAAGTCCAGACATTAGCAGGAACCAAAAGAGGCATTTGGCTGCAATAGAGAACACCAGGGCTCTCATGATTGTGAACTCCCTCGTATGTGGTTATCACATAGCTTGAGTCATCTCTGTCTCTTTCTACCCTCTTCTTCACACCGCATCCTCCACTTGAACATTTATAATAATTCCTGTTTTATTCATCAAATTTCAAAATTAGCTACCTCCTAATTATACATAGTGGAATCTACTATTAAGAAAATTAGCTTTACAAATAATAATTTTTTTCTTTGGAAATTCAGCTTTCAAGCAAAATAATAATAATAATAATAATAAATAAATAAATAAATAAATTCAGCTACTAAAACTATATCATTGTGGACCACATAAGCATAAATACACACACAAGCATAAATATAGTTTAGATGCACTAGCTACTTGCATAGAAGTATTAGTAGTGCCCAAGTCATCATTTGTTGCTTCCCACCACTCCTCTACCAAACCCAATAATAATATCTTTGACAAAAATTGGTACTAATTACAGCTTTCTTCTACAATTAGCACTATAGGAAGCCATATCATGAGTGGGTTTGGATGGTCAAAAGTTGACAATGGACATCAAAATTATGAGCACTTATAACTTCATAACAAGAATATTACCTTTCTTCCATGGCAAATATGTGTACACTATATATATAGCTGGCCACTCTAGAGATTTGTATAGCCTAATAATGGGCGGGCATTGGCCTAAGGCTCCTAATTCTTCAAAGGAGAACAAATTTTTTTCTTTAAAAAAAAAAAAAAAAAACCTACAAACCCTAAGGATGATATGATAGAAATAGAAGTAGTGGGTTCCTATAATATCTGGTAATTAATTTAGTTTGTATGATAAAAATCTCTATGTCATACATGATAATACATATCAATAGTATTTTATTTGGAAAAAAAGAAAGATGCAATTTATGTTGTTTTGACTGATCAATTGGGACATATTAAAGATTTTGCATATTCATTTTAGATCCTTTTTATAATTTAAAAGTAGAGAGATTCAAACTTTACATAGCGAAATTATTACTCAATTATTCTAGATTCTTATTAGGGCTACGAACAATAGTAATAAATATAAATATGCTGGCATATTATAGATCTGGGTTAGCTTAAGCAAGAACATTTAAAAGGACAATTATTTTAAATAAGGAGAATTCTTTGATATAATATATAGAACGGATATACAATTGTTATATTTTTCAAAATTTGTAATTTAAAATTAATTAAACAATTTATAACTGTTATTTATCATTGAAGTAATTTTTTTGTGCTTTACGACAAAATTATTCTTTAAATTAAATGACTCAAAGTAGGACATACGTCATGAAACTGCCGGCCTATACAAGCAAGGTATACCGTGGCCGCCCATTGAAGGACTAGAAAAGTTGAAGACAAAGAAAGTATCCAGTCAGAGCACAAATTAGATATTTTTGGATGACGTGTGGCTATAAATTCCCCCAAAAATATCCAGAATAATTGAATAAAGTGGTATTAAAAAACAGTCACTCTTATCCCCTTATTTCTTTAAAAAATTATTGCTATTATTATTGTTATTTATTTTAACATTAATGGAAAATCTTATTAAACTTTGTGACAAAATGGATATGAAATAACTAAATAACTAATTTGATGTAACATAAATTGTATACTTATAAATTAATTTATTGAGTATTAATTCTCTTTTGATTGAATGTATTTGATTTATAGGTTTATATCATTAAAAGCTCTCACAAGTATGTGATTCATCAATCATTGTCATCTGATTGAAATGTGTCAAGTTTTCTAAGAATCAACTGCAATCGCCCTTCATTTAAAAACAAACCAAGTCAAAATATAAAGAATAGCAAGTTCATATATCACCCAAAAAACAATTATTATAATAATAATTACACAAAATGTTTATTTTTAGAGTCCCGTTTGAAAATATATCTACTTTTCAATAATATTGTGTATATGTTTATTTTTGAGAAATAAATGTTTACAATGCCTATTTTATTATTTTTCTATAATTGATATCATTTTATTTTTCTTTTTTTGTTTTTTGATTTTAGTGATGGATATTTTTGTTGATAAATGGGAATTACCTTTAATAAACCAAAATGAGTTATAAACATCAAAGTAACTATAATAAATATAAAATATTTACTATAAACATGATGGTTTATACTAAATATTAAATTCAATACAAAACAATATTAACGATAAAGGTTGATGATTAATACTTTTCAAATAAAAAACCAATGAATTTTTGTGAAAAAACCTATTCGTTTATGCAATCCAATATAAATCAAAGGGTTCCATTTATGTCTTAATCAAATAAATTAAAGAATAACACAATAAATGAAATCAAATTCTCAATGAAAAAAAATTCTATTATTTATATAAATTAGTAGCATATCTTTATCATAAAGGCAGATTCAATATACAAATATTTTTTTGAGATTTTTTTTCCTTATGTAGCTTTTTCTCATTATTATGAAATCTGATTTTGAGAAAATATTCTCTATTATAGTTCATTATGAATATTTACACTTTCTTTACAATAAATCAAAAAATTTTCCAAATTTTCTTTTCTACCAATTCTTTTTGCAATTTCATTAAATCAGTTAGTCTTTCTTGGTAAACATCTTAGATTCCTTTTTTTTTTTTTTTTTTTTCCTTTTTCGTAATTTCTTTATTTGTTAATTCTTCATTCTTGATGAAGAGTAAAATTGTCTCTATAATTACTTTTTTAGACATTTATGTAAATAAAAAGAAAAATAGACATATTTCAAATCAATACTTCCAATATGAACATCTATGTAAATAACAAAAAAAAAAAAAAAAAAAGATTATCACAGCATTAAAATTTTTGGCCCAATTATTGAGCATTCACATGTCAAATACATGGTATCTACAATTTGTGTGCTCAATTTAAAAGAAGAGTTCCGTGATAAAATATCAAAATATAAATTCCTAAGTAATATTAGATCCTCAAAAATATAACCAGGTATATGTAAAATTTTATCGTAAAATAAAATTAAACAAATATGATAATTTAATACAATTTGACAAGAAATAACAATTGAAAATTAATTTGATAAGAAATAATTTAAGAAACTATACTTTATTAGTAAATACTTTTTTGAAATGATGCATAAATAATTCAACAATTACCATCGAGTTAGTTTCACATATAATGACCCACTTTCTATAGAAAGGGAATCGGATTCAATTTAACGGGGTTAAATAATTTTTTTTTTTTTTTTCAATATTCCTCCGGAACCAATTATATATTGTTGAGCATTTTGGGATTTTTATAGTGGACAATATATAAATATATGTTTGTATCTATATATATATACACACACACATATATCGTGCCATGTCGTGATCATAGTGAGACGTGGCTCTTTCTTAGCGCTAGCCGCCTTCATAAATGGCCTAAAAGACAAGCGTACGGAAGCACGGTAACGTTTGCAGCTTTGTATGCTGCAAAAACAATTCTTGTCTTGTTATTATCCTTTTTTTTTTTTTTTTTTTGGCTAAACCTGCATTTGGCACTTAATTATACTACTGTTCGTAATATAACATTTCGTTTCGATCCGATTTAATTTAATCGTTGATGGTCTCAAATTAAATGACTATAGCTTGAGTCGATATAATCAGAACTTCATCAACTAAAGCCCTATATGTATATAATTAATATATATATATATGTTTGTGTTTAAGATTTCAGCTAAACCAAAACTGTAAGCATGCCAATGAAAATTTCTCTATTTTTAGGTTTCTGGGTAACCAAGATAGACTAAGACATCATCGAGAATGCAATATATAAATATATGCACGATTTGGTGTATATCTATATACTCACACAAACATGTATGTATCAATATATGTGTGGATGTATATATTGTAATGAAGTTGATTAATTATCGTAAGTGTGTATGTGTTGGGAAAGCACCATCATAAGTGTCGTATAGAAAATTATGTAGAATATTATGATATATGTGTGTGTATATATAATATCTAAAAATATTGATAATATCTTATTGTTCATCATCTATATATATATTGTATGTTTTAACTCTTTATCATGATCATCGTATAATTTAATTATGATTTAATGATATATATTTATTGATAAATGGGTTTCATTTGAAGTTGAACACGCAGTCGATTCCCAATGCTCTATATTTATTTAAAGTTAAGGAAAAAAAAAAAAAGTGGGGTATATTTGTCAAGTTGATGATGATCAGTCCAAGTGGTCATAAAGAAATAGATCAGACCAGGGAGAGATGGTCCGTTTGAAATGATCCACTTGTTTATTCTCTCTTTTCCCCCCTAAAGAAAGTACTATATTTACATACATATATATATGTGTAAGTATGTATATAATATTTGTATATACATCTGATAATTATTGCCCAAGACGAGACCTCACAGTTCAATTTTTTACCGATTAAAAGAACTCACAGTTCAATTATTGTACTTTTTCCGTACGTTTAAAGCAACCTTAATATATATATATATAAATTTCATGGACACCAATAATAAAATCAATAATTTAGAAAACTGTTTAATATTTATGATAATTACCTGGGATTTGGGCTGTTTTTGACCGATTTCTTCCCATACTTTCTCCATTTAAACCCATCATCCATAATATCCAGCTCCGTTTGTGTTCTGAATGCAACTCTGTGTCCCAATTGATTTTTTCTCACCCCATTTTTGCTTTTCTACAAAAACAAAAACAAAAACAAAAACAAAAAACCCAATATTTAATTATCTCTTCATATTCTTCACATGCCAAACAGTACCTTTCATATGTATATATATATATATGTATATATGTATATAAAGTATAAACACACCCCAAATTAGTGGGCTCTATGATCTCTTGCAAGTTTGATGTTGCACCACTAGATCCAGTACTAGAACCGCCAATCACAAACTTCTCAGATGATGCCATGCTTTGTGACGCCGAGGAAGAGTCTTGGTCAACGCCGGTGGCACCATCATCCAATACGAGATAATCCGACAACTCGAAGTCCATCGGAGGAGGATCGGTGCTCGCCGGAAAGTGATGATGACTCCAATTAGGGTTAGGGTTTTCGTGGTAGTTCATATTTTGCCACACAGATAGCTATAGGAGATATATATGGATATATATGGTCTCTGGTGTCAAAAAGAGACGGGTGTGTGGTTTGAATTAGGTTTACTTCCATAGAACACATCTACATTTATACACACACACACATAGAATATTATTTTCTCCTTTTTATTTTTTTATCATTTATTATTTATTTATTATTATTATTATCATTATTTTGGTTTTGTTTAGGGAATGTGGGGGTCAGCTGCTCCTTCATGTGCACTTTCCTGGGGGATACACAGAAGTTTCTTCAGTGGTGCCACGTGTCAGTCTAGGACACCGAGCCTGTGACGTCACACTAGTGACGTAGGGTTTATCTTTGTGGTAATTTGGATTTTGCAGTGTGTGTATACAAAAAAAATATAGTCGTTCTGGTAGGCGCTAAGGTAACTAAGCAATATTATTGCTTAAAAAAAAAAAAAATTAAGCAATATTGTTGTGGTGATGACTTGCGGGGAATTAACGGGTGTGCATCATTCTTATGTGTGATTGTGCAATGCACATGTGGCAACAAATGAGTGGATCAAGTGATGAATGAATAGAGCCCATTTATCTGTGATTTCATTTCTCAAATTTTTGTTTATTTTCTTAATGTAAGTTTGAAAAAAAAAAATTACTACGGTAATTGTAAGTAAAATAATATTTTAATTTTTTAAGTTATAATTGTGTCTTAATTTTAGTCAAATGGATAAAAATACTTTTCAAAACAAATTGAATGATTTTAATATAATATGATATTCAAAAAGACGTTATTATCCTTGGAAAAAGAAGTCATTAAATGAATATATAGTAAAGTTTCTAAATTATCTAAAAAATAAAAAAAAACAGTAATCATTTTTTTTTAACTTAAAGTGAGGACTTCTAATAAAGTTAAATGTACAATTATTGTTACGCTATATCTACAGCTACATGAGTTATTAAATTTTTAGTTTAATAATTTTGATAAAACTTAACTAATTACATTGCCATTTTATTTTACTTGGCTATAGTATACGATTGACTAACTTGGTTGTTAAAAATCTTATTAATAGTTAAACCAAACCTCATGTTGTAAGTATAATCTAACAATAAATCTACATCTGATTTATCACTTTTAAAAGGAAAAAAGAAAAGAAAAGAAAAGAAATACAGGGGAAAGAAAAGGAAAGATACTTTACTAAAAGCAAAAATAAGACGGAGATTATGGGCATAGTGATTTTTAGTCTTGTTTTTTTCTTTCCGAGAATGTTATATGAAAAAAATAATTTAAAGGTAATAACTTTATTCTCCTTTCGGTTACTAAGAAATCAAACTATCACTAAAGAAACGAAGAAAGCAAGTTAAAGATGAATGATACTAATTCAGTTTGTGTTTAGTTGGGGCCAGAGAAAATTGGGAAACCTTCCTTAAAAAATAAAAATAAAACAGAAAGGAAGGAAAGGAAGGATACCCCTAACTAAGCTTTAATCCTCTGGTAATTGGTGAGGTAAAAAGTGATTTTCAAAATTCCCATTAATTTAAAAATGGATTTATTATATTCTTTCTCATATTGCTTTTTTCTCGTTGGATTACTCTTAGTCTCTTACCTGTATCTCTGAATTTTAGGGTCACTCACTTTGTCTTATAAACTTTAAAATCTCTTACTTTGCCCGATGAACTTTGAATTTAACCATATTTTACCTCGTATATTAGAATTTCAATTGAAAATAGATAGAAAAAAAAAAGTTGATTACAGTCATGTGGTATTTTTTCTGTTTGTTTTTAACAAAAGTCCTAACATAACATAATGAGCTTAGTAAGACTAATTCCTCTTTTTTTTTTTTTTTCCTTCAGTTTTTAACTGAAATTTTAATAGAATAAGTAAAGTGAGATTTTCTTTTATATATTCTGACTCATTTCCTCCTATTCTAACAACCAAGCGAAAGCAACATGAAAAGGAAACAAATTAAAGAGGAAAATCAACCACTTTTAATTTTTTTAATTAAGACAGTTTTAAGATTAGATATTTAATTCTCTTCGAAGTTTGTGTTAAAATTGATGGAACTAAATTTTGCCACCGTAAAAGAACTATTGATGATCTTTTCCTTATTTATTTATTTAATTACTGTGCATACTCAATATATATTCTTTTTGTTTTCAGCTGGATTACATGAAAATTTTGATTTGTTTTTGGAGAGAAGACAAGAGTGCCTAGCCACAAGATATGCTCTTCTTTTTTGTATCTCTACAATAATATCAAGTTATGTCAGTTTTATTTTTTAACTGATGTAGAGAATAAAATTCATAGCCAACTTATTTAAGGACAAATAAGATCAACATGAATATTGTTTGATGTTTGATTCTGCACTTAATATTGACCTAGCATAAGAGCAAATTAATAAAGTACTTAAAATAATAAAGATGTACGAAACTATAGTTGTACACCTACCTTCAATATAAGAGTTACATCCACTATATGTTAGGCTAGGGTTTTCATTAGTATGGAGAAAATAAGTACAAGAAGATTAGAGAAAGCTTTAGAAAGAGAATAATGGTGAGAAATTTATATATTGCTAAGAATATAGAGTGTTTGGGGGTGTTTTGGGTGTGTCCAAACGTCCTAGGGTTGAAATATGGCTCCATTGGTCCACTATTTCTCTAGTTTCTTGCTTTGGACTTTATCTGTAAAATTCGTATCCTTAGAGATCATGATAAATTTCAGATTGGAATCTTCTTAATTATAAAAAAGGAAGGTTCTGGTGGAATGTTCTCTAAATATTTTGCAGAATAATCTGTTGAAACCCTCTGTTGTGCAGTTGCTGTCAATCGTAAGAAGCTACAATCATTTTGTGTCAGTTTGAAGTGTAAGCCATTTTTCTAATTTGTAGCACCTTATATGTCTTTTTATAAGGCTCCTAGTGGCCGTTGATCCAAGGGTCTTATTGAGGAGTCACCTCGACAAGTCAACTTCACCAGTCACAGTCGTTTCACAGTGAATTGTACTAGTCGAAATATCTTGATGAAGTCGTCTGATCATAGCCAGCTCATAGGCCTTATTAGCTTGTTTTTGTGGCTTAAGTGGATTCAAGTTGACACGTGAATGGGCGTTATTAAGGTACAAAATCTATTATCACAACTAAGATGATATTTTAATGGAGAAAGAGCCAAATAGCATATTTGAATCCTCAAATTTAAAATTATAATAAATTTTTAAAGACTAGTAATAAATAACATATTTATATTATTCATACACGAAAATACCAAAATTACTCCTACAACTCCTACCATCTCTCTCTCTTCTCTCTTTCTCTACTATGACTCTTCTTCTCAACATTGTTGATGCCAACACTGGTAGTGTCGTGATAATTTAGCCTTAAATATATTATTTACTAGAAAATTCAAGTATTTACTAAAAAATCCAAGGATTTACCCGCAAAAATATGTTATAATATATCATTTTGAAAAAACATGTTATAATTTTCAAAAATATCTATAAAATATGTTAAGTGCTATAATTTCTTTATTTTAATTGACATCGCATAATATTGGTAAGTGTAAAAGAGAATAGTAAGAAAGGGAAACAAGAGTCTATACTAAAATAAAGAAAAAATATATATCGTTCAAGATATTAACTAAAACTTGTTAAGCGCCTTCTCAAATAATAATAAATTAATTAATTAATTAATTAAACTCAAATTGAAACTGAAACTTATTAACTTTGAAAATGGTGCTTATAATACCTTGTCTATAAATAGCTACGGATCTCTTTTCCTTTTTTTTTTTTTTTTTCCCTTTGCTTTTCAGTGCGGTTGTGTTCTCTTATTATAAGTTAATTAATTTGAAGAAATTTAAAGTAATGCAATATAATATCAATATATATAAGTGTACTTCTAAATTACCTTAAGTACTAAAAAACTTATATCCAAATCAAACTAATACAGATGAAAATGACTTTAATTTATTCACTAACTATTTTATTCTTGTTTTCATTAATTTATTCAGACCAATGGTCGTTCAGTCAAAGTGTCAAAAGCATGATGATATTACCCAAAATAAGTAGTATAAAAAACCCTAATTATAATACATACGATAATCAAGTTACAAAAATAAATAATTAAAAATTATGTTAAACATTTCAATCATTATCAAGCATGCTAGATGATAATAATATTATAGAGATAATTACACTACACTGGCTTGACAATTTTGTTTTTGGCAGTTTTTTTATATAGAATTCAAACAATGAGTTAACGAATGCATCCAACGAAGCATGTGAGTTAACAAGACATGCATTTTAAGTTGATTAATGAAACTCAAGATTCAATTTATCAGTTTTTAATGTAAAGCATGTGAGAATCAATTATCCTTAAATAAAGGAATTTAGAATATTTTTATTTTAGTTAATTATTTTTAAACATGGAGTGTGGTATAGTAGTACTGAAGCCGGCAAAATTTTTAAGGGCGAGCACTTAAAAAAAATATGTGTGTGTGTGTGTGTGTGTGTGTGTGTGTGTAATTTTATATTAATAGGGACATAATATATATTTCAAATATTGAGTTGGGGACTATTATAATTTTTCTTATAAATTATGAGAGTATAATAAAAAAAAATTAGTAGGGGCAGAGCTGAAAACCTACACAATATTAGGGATGAAATCAAAATTTTTAAAGTGTGCTTTGTCTATATGTGAAAGGATTTGAACTCTACATAATGGAATGGGCGTGGATTTACCACTAAATAAACGGCAAATTTAAAACATTGCTAGATTAATACTTCATAAGTTCAATTTTTTAAAGATCAATTATTATTTTGGTACAGGGTCAAAGCCTTGAGCACTGCTAACTTTTAACCAGTCATACATACATATTTTTTCAAAATTTTGAAGTTACAACAGAAGGAATCGAATTATATGCTTCATGATGAGGTTAACATTCTGCAAACAATATTATTGGTACGGCATATGAAATTACGATTGGACTAAAATTATGTAATTATTTTTATCCAATGTTTATATATTTTCTGTATACCAAATAGTTTAATATTGACCTTTGCAGTTCTAGAAATAAAAACTTTTTTAATGTGTCATATAATATATATATATATATATAATAGAGCATGTTATTTTCAGTCAAAGCAAGGGTCAATTAGAGGGGTGGGGTTCACATTGGACTAGTATAAGCAAATTAAAGGACGTGCACCATCAAGGAAATCCTACATAGGCATAAACAAATCCCATATAAGAAATATTGCTGTTTATTTTTTGCTTTTGATTGCGAGTGAATTGATGTGTGAAGCTGCAAGGAAGCGTCTCACCTGAATTAAGATAAGTCCTAGACTTTATCTCTAGTTTTTTTTTTTTTTTTTTAATCTTATTATTAAGTCTACGTTCAACGCCAAATTAAAAAGCTAAAAAAGAAAAAAGAAAAACAAATGGAAGGGGAAAAAAGAAAGACAACGGAAATTTGGTAGGAAGCCTCGGTTTGATAGCTGGGATCTTCTGTATGAGTACTGATTGTTTCAACCTTCAACCCCATTAAGTCAATGCAACTCTTAGGCCTCTCATTGGTAACAATACATATCAATATTTCCATCACTTTTCTCTGTACATGGAAGACAGCTATATACATGTATTACATTTACATATATATATATATATATATAAATTTCACGTCAAACGAGTAGTCATTTAATTTATGCAATTTGATGATATAAATATATTTATATATATGTATATTAGTCATATAGCATAAGATAGATAAATAAAGCAATAATAATAATAATAATAATGTTTTTATTTTAAAAATATTTTTATTTTTTAAAAATAAAATACCACTTGATGGGGCTTAGAACACACCACATGGTGGCTTAGGGGGAAGGACAAAAGGCATTGTTAAAAAAAAAAAAAAAAAAGCAATTTGATCTTAGTACTTATTTTGATTGATATAAAAATAAAGCGAATCAAGGGATAGGATTTGAAGGCCAAAAAAAAAGAAATTTGGCTAACTTTTATACTTAGGGTCCGTTTGGTGAATGAGTTTGAGTTGGACATTTTAAGTTTCTATAGTAATTTTTGTTGACTTTTCATAAAAGACAAAACTTTTTTAAAAAAGATAAAAAACTTTTTCATAAAAGACAAAACTTTTTTAAAAAAGATAAAAAACTTTTTCAGAAAAAGATAAAAACTGATATGAAAATTTTAGTTTGAAATGATTTTCCAAACACTCCCTTAGCTTTTAACTGCAATATAAATTAACTTAATAACAATTTATAGAAATAAAATTACTCAAATTCCCTTTTGTCTCTCTCTCCATATAGCGTTATTTTCTTCTCTCTCCTCTCCGCGCCCCCCCCCCCCCCCTCCTTTTTTAAATTATGATAGATATTATTGTTCATGAACCCTTTTTGACGAAATTGACGAACAAAAGAGAAAATAATTGAATATAGCTGGCATAATATAATGTTTGGAGAAGAGTTATCTTTTCAACTTTCTTTCTTTCTTATTATTTTTTTTTTTTTCCTAGAAGTGATTTAAAATATGAATTGCACTGACGTTAACGTGCACTTTCAAGTTTCATCCCTCGGACGAAGGATGTCAACAAATAAGATATAAGTTTTCTAAAGATAGAATATTTGATACCTAATTTGTGGACAAAACTGTGAAGGTTTCAACTTGGTGGAATATATCTCTTGGAAACAAACTCATAAAAGATAAGTTCGTTTTTGTGAGAAATCGGAGGAGAAAAATTAGTCAATAGTAATAAATGTTATATGAAGAATTCCGTGATACATAGGATATGGAAAGTACATATATATATACATTGATATCATTTAGTTTTTAATCATTGACATTATAATAGAAATTATATCAGGTTCATACACAACCTAGCGATAATTTCATATATAACTTTATTATAAAGTATAGAGTTTAAATTCTCATTTTCTCAAATTGTTTATAAAAAAATCACATTAATAAAATATGACAATTTAACTAAATTTGATGGAGATTTAATTAAAAACTGTCAAATCTAGGGTTTTAGATCTTTTCTGTGGGTACGTGCCCTTAATAGAGTGGATACATGGATGGATATTTAAAGAACTGTGGGGTGGGGTATGGGGTTATTATTGTCCCTGAAGTTGGGAGTAGACAGGGAAAGAACTCCACCCCGTTTTGCCTCCAATATGACAAACACATATCATTATTTTTAGAATACATAACGGCGATATATACATTTAATAAACTAAGAAGAAGAATAATATTTTTAGCCTTGTTAAATTTGAAGACTAGTTTGTTATTAGTTCTTGGATTGAAATTCAAGGATTTGGTTTCATCTTGTGGTAATTTGATATGGTTTTGAAACTTTACTTAGTTAATTTTAGAGTTTGGATATTCTTTTGAATCGTTAGTTTGATTTCATAATATATTAATGGTCATGTTTCTAAATTTTATATTTATGTTGATAAATTCTACTTTGATTTTTGATAGAAGTACAAGACTTTTTTTTGTAAAAAAAAATGTTAATAAATAACATAAATGGGTGGGAAGAATGCATATCCGTTTACGGAACAAGCTCCTTCTCAAGTATTAAGGCGGATATGGAGAGCAAAAAAGAGGATAGACGCGGAGGTGAGAGAGATATACCCGTCCCTATCAAGACCGAAGACGATAACGTGGTTTGGTGAGTAAAAGAAAAAAAGGTTGAAAACTCACTTTCCTAGGCAATGTTATTCTTGTGATGAGCAAATGGAAAGGAAGAAATTAAATTCACACAACTCCGATATTTTGTGGAGGTCAACAAATATTGGATTGATCAAAACCCTCCAAGTATTCACTTTTTTAATTTAGACTCTTGCCTTAGATTACGCATGCAATCTCCTTCCATTTTTGACCTTATGAAATTATGGACTTTGTGCTAGTATACATTTGCATGCGAAGTTTCTTATCCTAGATATATAGAGCAGTGCTAAGCAAGCTCCAGAAGAGCACGTTTTAGTAATGGCTTAATAATTCGCACAAGTGATTATATATATATATATATATATATATATATATAATTTGTTTGCATTTGGTTGTTTCGTGGCAGTGTTCGTTGTCATGTTTGTCGGGCGGAAAATAGTAGCCCAACTCTTGACTAATTCTGTATTTTTTTTTGTTGAATTTGAAATAGACAGACTAATAAATCCAACTTTCCCTTAAATAAATATTAAAAAAAAAAAAAAAAAAAAAAAGCCCGCAGATGGTTCCTAACATATGGTTGGATAGCCTCTTTCTTTGGGACAATGCCGTCTTTTTTTTTTTTTTTTTTTTTTTTTTTACATTCATAGTTGTTCGGTAACAGAAAATAGAGGAATGACAAGATTAGAGTAGAACTTCAAATATTTTAAAATACCCCAACTTTGATCTCTATATATTAGAGAGATTATTGAAGGATTTATATCAAATAATATAAGAAAAATGAGCTCTCTCTCATTCTTCATTTCCCTCATCTAGAAAATCTACCACTCTCTTCTTATTATATTAACAAACATATGCTTAGCCTATGTTTGGTAAGAAAGAAAGAAAACAAGAGGGAAATGAAAAATAGAAGTAAAAGAAAATAAGAGTAAGAAGAAAGATTTTATTTTTCCTTTATGTTGTTTGGTATCATAAAAGGAGAGAAAATAAAACGTTGTATTTATCTATATATGTTATTTTACTTTAAAAGCAATGATAAAAAGTAATTTTAGTAGTTATTCGGTGGATTTTAGTTTTTGTCCCATTTTTGGGGAGAATAAAAAAGTTGACTCACTGCAATCTTTTTCCATTTTATTTTCCCTTCTCTTTCTCTTTTCTTTCTTACCAAAAAGTCAACTCCATCTAATTTCTTATATTTTTCCCTCACCAAACTTCCTTCCTTCTTATTTTCACCCTACCAAACATAGCATTAGAGATGTGTATGGGCGGGTTTAGCGGATGGCAAGTGAAAACAAAAGAGAAAGAGATTGATAACTTGCATTTAGCGGTAAAGTTTCAAGAAGGTTTTTCTGTGCTTTTTTTTTTTTTTTTTTTTTTTTGAGTTTCTACATTAGAATCTCCCATTTTACATAATTGATAGAAATTACCATTTTAGTCATTGAATCAATTTTTGAATAATAAGATTTGCAATTGAAGTAATTATATGTCGCACGTTGCAATTTTTTTAATGTATACATTTCTCACAGATAAAATGTTTGAAGAAGGTTTTTATTTTCAACTTCTTTTTTTCTCTAGAAATGTTTCGAAAAGTAATTGACATCGACAATAAACGTGCAAGTTCCATGTCTTGGAAAAGAAATAGGACGTAGGTTTTCTAAAGAAAGAATATCTGATATTTAATTTTGTCCACAAAATTGCTCGAAGGTTTCGACTTGGTGGAATATATCTCGTGGAAACAAACTCTTAAAAGACAAATTTGTCTTTATGAGAAGTCAGAGGAGTAATAGGAACTATTTTTTTTTTTTTTTTTTTGGCGCTTACTAAATAGATTTATTTTAGAAGGAGAATTAAGATATACAGAAAACAATATAAAAAAGAATATCCATCCGTATGATATCATTTCTAACCTTCAAACAACTTCATAAATCATATTTGATTAAAAAAATATCGTTCTTTCTTTTTAATTTGGGAATGAGGGGAATTCAAACTTTTTATTTTTATGATAGAATCAAATGTGAAATAACTACTAAGTTATGCCATTAATCACAAAACGTACCATTCTTGGATGATAGGGATTTTAGAAGGAGAAATACAATATGGAAAGAAAGTATTACAAAAATAAAATAAAATAATTTGTATGACACAATTTTTTACCGTCACAAAGTTTAGAAATCATATTAGATAGAAAGGTACCTTTCTTTTTAACCGGGAAATATCTACAGTGTACATCTTTAAACGTTATACTTATTTGTGATTGAAATTAGATTAAAATAATTTTAAAAAAAAAGTGTGTAAAAATGATAGTTTTTTTCAACAGATTTGAACATAACCTTATCAATAAGGTAATTTGATTTATAACATACTGTATAAATTGTCATTATATATATATATATATATCAGTTTAACAAAATTAGATGAAGATTTTTTTTTCCAACTCTATCAAAAAATTCTTCTTTTTTATTAATATATTTTACCCATTGAAATTAAAATCCATTCATATCATAATCCATGTCCAATATTTTGTGGGGTCAAATATTGGATTTATCAAACCCTCCAAGTATTCCACACCAAACCCCCCCCCCCCCCCCCCCCGCCTTTCTTTTTTTTTTTTTTTGGGGTTAGACTCTTGGCCTTAAATTACGCATGTAATTTCCTTATAATTTGACCTTTGAAATTATGAGGTTCCTCATGTGCTAGAAAAACTATATAGTAAACCAAACATACCACATCATTATGCTTATATGTTATACCGTTGAATAAAAATTTTACAACTGGACAATTTTATGTCAACTTTTATTTTCTCTTTCCTAATATGTATTACATTAATTTTTCAGTCAAAATTTCTATAAATTCTTTCATATTACATGACTTAAAAAAAACTTCTATTATGAAATTAACTTTAAATGTTATTTTACTAAAAAAAAAAACTTTAACTATGGCTATTTTTCATTTTAAAATGTTATTTCAGAAATTGAATCTATATCAAGGATCACATTCTATTTTTTTTTTCCTTATATATGTATATATATTATATTATTACATATATAAAGTCAATTAGCAAAATGACTCAAACACTTTATTTATTTTGTTATATAGTCTTCCAAATATTCCATGTAGTTGATATACATATATAAACGTAAAGCTGAAGTGTTGTTATGTAGGGCAAAGACCAAAAATACATATTTGCTTTTATTAGTTTTGGATATTACTTGTACCAATTTGACCAGTTAATTGAAGTTTGCAAGTTTTTTTTCTAAAAAAAAGGACCAAAAAATCATATTGTGGAAAAACTAGTAAATTGAATTACTTATATATATATATATATTGTATATAAAAATTTAAATTTTCATGTTCTTACTGATTGGATTGGTTTCGAAATTTAGTATAATTTCCCCAAGCATAACATTTCGTTCATTATTCACCAAGAAAGGAAAAAAAAAAAAAAACTTTTGTTCACTAAAAAATAAGAAGAAAGCCTTCTCTTTCTCTTTCTGAATACGAAAAAAGTTACAATGTTTAGCCAGGTTTTGGTGTAGCTTCCGAGCGCATCGCCGGGCTTCCAACCATGAATTTCAATCCCCGAACTCGCCTTGATGTTAGCTTTCACGTGATTGTAGCTGTGTATGGAACGACGTATCCGTTGGAGCGGATCTAACCTATCTTGGAGGTGAGTTGTTTTCTAGAGTGACTCCGCTCAAATTTGGCTTTCATTTGATAGCCGATGACTTACTATCGATGGATCTTTATTTTGTTTCGTTGTAATAAGGGTATTGATGTTTCTGTTTTTTTTTTTTTAATGTTTTTTTTTATTTACTCTGGTCTTTTTTCTTCAGTAATAATGAAGACAATGTCCTTCGCTTAGTGTCTCTCACCTGTTTGTTATCGGATGCAGTGGTGTGAGTGCCCCCGTTATGTGAGATTGGTCTCGGTTGATTAGGATAGTCCATCAACTGTTTTGGTGTTATTTAATTAGCAATGGTCAAGCTCGAAGTTTATGTACCTAGTAGGTCTTCGCATGTTTGAATTTTAATACTTGTATTCACTTATGTGCTATTTTGGTCTTTATTGGTAGATCCAGTCTTTGATTTGGGTTTGAATTCTTTTATATTTGGGTCCATTTATATCTTATGTATTTTGTTTTTTTGTGAAATTAAATTTCCCTTTTCAAAAAAAAAAAAAAAAGAAGAAGAAGAAGGAGAAGGAGAAGAAAGAGATGAGGATAATTTCCTTCCAAAATAAATATAATTTAAAAATTTTTAATTCAAAAAATTAATATAGTTAATGTTATTTAAATTACCAATAAAAAAAGTGTTCATTTTTTTAATTTCTCATTCTCTCCTTCTCTTTCTCTTTCTCTCTCTGAATATGAAAAAAAAGTTGCAGTGTTTGGCCGGAGTTTTGGCACCATCTTTGGGCACGTTGTTAAGCTTTCGACCGTGAAGTTCAATCCCCACACTCATCTCGACGTAAGCTTTCTTGTGATGGCAGCTGTGTGTGTAGCGGCGCATCCATTGGGGCGAATCTAACCTGCTTGGAGGTGGGTTGTCCTTCTCTCCACTCAAATTTGGCTTCCATTCGATGGCTGATGGCTTGCTACCAGTAGATCTTTATTTTGTTTTGTTGTAATAAGGACGTTGATATTTCCGCTCATTTAGTGTGTTTTTTTTTTAATTTACTTTGGTGTTTTTACTTTGGTAATAATGGAGGCGATGTCCTCTGCTTGTGTCTCTCATCCGTTGTTATCGGATGTTGTGGTCTAAATGCCCCCATTACGTAGGGATTGGTCTTAGTTGACTGAGTTAGTCCATCAATTGTTTTGGTATTGGTTAATGAGTAATGGTTAAGCTTGAAATTTATGTGCCAAGTGGGTCTTCCCTCGTTTGAGTTTTGGTACTTGTATTTACCTCTGAACTATTTTGGCTATACTAGTGGATCCAGTCTTTGATTCGGAGTCAAATTCCTTTATATTTGGAGCCATTTAAGTCTTATGTATTTTGTTTCTTGTGAAATGAAATTTCCCCTTTAAAAAATATATATTTTCAAGATTAAAAATAAGAGTTTACTGTTAATCAATTAATGCAAGGGATTTAGTATGTAGGATATTTATGGAGATTTTGAATTAGTATTAATGTGATACATACTAGAAAGAGAAACGTAATTATAGAAAGCTGACATAAATATATAGTCCAAATATTATATTTTAGTTGAATGGGTATACTACGTAAACATAATAATATGTACATCTAGTTTATTGAATAATTTTTGATGTGGTACTATGCAGTTGTAAACTTCATATACCGGAAATATGGAACCTTTAGAAATAAAAAATAAATAAAAAATATGGAGCAATATACCATAATATGATGCAAATACATATATGTGTGTGTGGAAGAGTTAAAATAAGAGTTTTCATGTGTGCGTGTGTGTGTGTATTTATTTATTTATTTATACACACACAAAGCGAGCCGCCTAAAGAACAGCACGTCAACCGTGTAGGCGGTTTGGTAGGCTGAAAGAAGCTGAGGCGGGCAGTGGGTATAATTTTTTTGGCCAATTTGTGATACTTTTAATTTTATACTTTTCTTTTGTTATTATTATTATTTTTTAATTGGAATTAATGAATTATTCACATGCTCAAATAACTAAATATCAAATAAACAATAGCAAGCAACCTCAAACTACCAAACTACTTAAAGTCCAACAGTCCATTATAAGATCATTCCACCAATAATTCAAAGTCTATAGCCCAAAATCAAAGGCGAAATCGGCATTCTACTTGAACAGGGACTCATATATTGTATTCAAATATAATACATAAAATATTTTAGCAAAAAAAAAATGATACAATAAAATACAACACGTTTGGATGTAATTGATAAAAATAGATTAAAAAAAAGAATGATAAATAATAATTATATTGAGTTTACTGTTAAAATGTATTTATATTTGAATAAAATATATATAAAGTATCTAAACACATGTTGTCTTGCATTTGAATGTACTGTAGGATGAGATGTGTTTACAAACGCCACATAATTATTTTTGGAAATTAAAGAAATTAAAACAAAATATAAATATAAAGTTAAGCAGTCGGGAAGAAAATCATAAAATTTTAGATCTAATTATAGATAGAAAGATTTAAAAAAAAAAAAAAAAAAAAAAGGTCAATGTGGGCAGCGGCCTCCACTCCGTCTTAAGTGGCTCCACCATTATGTATAATCGCATATATCATAGTGAGAGAATTTCTACTTAAAGTCTCCAATTATCTAAAATCTAGTTACCAAAAGTAAAATAAAAAAAGTTCATAAAATGGGAAAAATAAAAAGTTTGGTTGGTCGGTGAGTTCAACCTGCCAATCGATTTTCTAAAACCACTCCTATCCATCGATAGAGGTGAGCAGGTTGAAAACCTATTTATAATAAGACGTGTGATAATGTGACTCCATTTTAAAGAGGAAACAATCTGTTTTGAACTATTGGTTTTATACAAACCACTAAAAATCAGCATGTGCCATTAATGATGCAACACAAACGCATGCTCATGGATCAGCTTAATGTAAGAACTAATTATGGGATTAAAGAGCACCCTTAGATAATTCGATTCAAGTTGTAGTTATGACTAGATAAATAACTCATGACGGTCCTCTTATAATATACATATATGATAAGTTGTTGCAGAAAGAGACAATATATATATATATACACACACACATGTGAGTGAGAGGTCTACAAATTCAAAAACAAAATTGATGAGGGATATGTTTGATGACTTGAAAAGTGATGGCAAACTTACAACACTAGTGTTAACATGATATTCTAACTATTTGTTACACATACGTAGTACAAAATGACTTCCCTCCATCTTGGGCCGATAGCCCAGCAAATACTACTTTTGACTTCTAAGAAATTAAAGTTAATAACATTTTTACGAATATAATTAAAATAAAGAATAAGATCATATAATATTTAAAATAAATAAGAAATTTATTATTTATTGAATAGATTAGTAAATTCATTATGTAAATAAATCATTTGTCTTTTTTTTTTTTACTGAAAAATAAATTATTTACATAATAAGTTCGTTATTTATTTCTTTTTTACTTCAAATTTCTTTAAAACATCTTATTTATTTATTTTATTTCTATAAAAATGTTTTTTTATTTCTTTCTCCACATTTTTATAATGTTAAAAGAGATCCATACTCATTTTTAATAAAGCTTTTTTTTTTTAAATAAAGAAAACTATTTTCCCTTAAGCAGTCTTTAAACTTTGAAGACTATTTTTTAGTTAAATGTCATTAAATGTTATCTTTAACACAAAAAAGTCAAATAACATATTTAACATCTTCTTTTATTTTTTACTCCAATTTATAATGCTATATTAAGTATTATGTCTATTTTATTATAAATACTAAGGCTTGAAACTTGTAAAAATAAATTTTAAATTTAAGATAGTAAAAATAACAATTTCTAATATAACTGAATTTTGAATTAATTCATACTATAATTAGTGTAATTTGATACCAATTATAGCATATGGTGGCAGAGCATGTCCTCCCCATCCCAATCCCCAACAACATGCCAACACAAAAATAATATTAGATTAGAGAGTGGGTTTTCTTTAAATGCTAAAATTTAGCATATTTACTAATTTGGCACTAGTGGCTAAGCCACATCTAATTAACTTGTGCGTTGCCTCCACTCAGATTATAGAGATTAAATTTTGACCCCCAAAAATTTCTTAAAATTTAGTAATAGCTCATTTTCTAAGAAAAATTAGGCCCGTGTTCCACTCAAATTTTGAAAACAAAATTTTCATCCCTTTAAGATTTCTAAATTTTACTAATACCTTCATTTTTATGAAAAACTATAATTATATCCCTACTCCATAATTAAAATAGATAATTATGTTCATGTTTAATATAAAAAAATTCTTTATTTTTTTTTCCTAACGCTCTCACTGAAAAATGTTTCCAATTCAGTCACTGTTTGGCACTACATTATAGATGATTCGAGAGAAGAGAGACAAAATAAATAAATAAATAAAACAATCTTAGGAGGCATTTGCTGTCTACACTCCAATGGGAGATTTCAAGTTTTTTTTTTTTTTTTTTTTCCTCTAAAAGTAAATCAATTTCATCATTTACATCTCCAAATCTCTTTTTTTTTTTTTTTTTTTTCATTTTCAAAAACTTAAAATTTAAAAGTTCACAACTTTCTTATTTTAAATAAAAATGAGATTTTTTTTATTTATAAATTGCATAGAATGATGAGAAAAACGAAATTATAAGATCATATTGCTATTTTTTCCGAACACATTTCTTGTTTTTGCACTTTTTAAATAACACAATTCATTTTCAATCAATGTACAATTTCAAACATTTACTCATTTCAAATTAAAACATGTTCAAAACTCTAATCAGAATGTATGTTTCAAACGCCCTCTAAGTCTTTATCAATTATTTATTCAATCGTTCCTGCTGAAAAAAGTTTTTGACTCAGCAACTGTTTGGTACCACATTATAGATGTTTTGAGAGAAGGGAACAAAAAATCAAAAATGAGATTAGTTTTTAATACTCATTTATTTAGTCGGTCCATTATATGGGAGCATAACATACTTAAAATATGCATGTAAGAAAAGTGCAAAGCATGTTGGAGATACTTCAAACACAATTAAGAAATCAGGGAAAAAAAAAACAAAACAACTAAGAAATCGAGTGTGATTAGTAACAATTGTCAAAGCCAAACACAAAAGTACTAAAAAAATACTTTTTTTAAACTTTTGACGTGATAAATAACATTATAATAAACTGCCAATTATTCTCTGGAAAGATGCATAAAAATAGAGGGAATTTTGAAGATAAATGGATAATCATTACATAACAAAAATTATAGCCTTTCCTATGTAGTAATGAAAAGGGTCCAAAAACGGACAAGTTTCGTTATTACTCTAAAATATATATATTTTAGAGTAAGAAAGCAGTCGTCCCATTGATTTTTTATTTTCAAAGTAAATTTTTAAAATTTATGATTTTTATTTTAATTTTATCCTCATTAACATGAAGTTTCTACATACACGCCCACATTGAATTTTATATTTTATATTTTTAAGAAATGATTCTAAAAATTTATATTTTTATGTCTTGTCCACATTGACATTAAGTTTTTAGGTACATGTTTGTCCATTTTTTTTTAATTTTAAAAAAGTAATTAGTGTATCCCTATTAAAATAAAAGGCTAACTTGACCGCGGGATACAATTGAGTTTACAACAAATTCATTAAGACGGTTAGAAGCATAATATCCCCAAAACAATCACTTTTGGGTTATAGACAAAGAAAGAAATGAAAATAAAATCGATGACATTATTATTATTATTATTATTATTGAATTCAGCGGAAACGTTGCATGCATATCGTTTAAATATTTTAATTATGTGCAAAATAATGCTTTAATTGTCAAGCGCTTTTATGAGCATTGAAAATAGTTGATTGTTGGTATTTATCAAATTTCTAGTTATCAGGCAATATATATGTGCTTACCTTGTTAACGTTTAAAAATTTATTATTAAGTTTAAAGCCAATGATCAAAACTACCAACAAAAAAACAAAGTTATAAAAAAAATGTGTTACAATATTAATAGTTCAAGAACTAACAAAATTACCTAAAAATTTTTATCTTAGGATATGAAAAAATGCATAATCAGTAGGGTTTTATTTTTCAATTATCAAATTTATATTAGAACTTATTTGTCTCAAATTACTATTTAATTTAGATCATTCTCATATATATACACTTGACTTTTAAGATCGTTTTTGCTTTGCCCCCTTAACTTTAAAACCTCCAACTTTTTGACCTTAGACATTGAATTTGTCTCCCTTAATCCTCTCTACTAAGATTTTTGTTAAAAAAATGGAAAAAAAAAAAAAAAAAAAAGAATATGGTCATGTGGTATTTTATGTTTGTCTTCATCAAAAATCCTAATAAAAAAGATTTAATATGACTAATCCTCATATTTTTCCATCTCTTCTTAACTAAAATTCTAATTAAAGATGTTAGGTGAGACTAATGAGTTATTAAAATATATGAGATTTAGTGGAAATGACCCTAAAATACCGAAACATGTCTCTATCAAAAACAAACAAAAAAAAAAAAAAATTAAAGACATGAAAATTGATTGTAAACTATTTATAACTGTCCAACCTGTCAACTAAAAACCAACAAATATATGAGAGAGGCAAGCACGACAGGCATGATCCTAATTGGAGAATAATATATATATATATATATATATATATATGTAGTTAACGAAAAACTTTGCAATATTTACTAATTATGGATTTGGAAGAATCCCATTTTTAAATAAGAGCTAAGCTGGCGGAAGTTGGTTCTGGTTGGCAGCTTTCACATGCTTTCACTTGGCATCATTTAAACGCACAACTAAAAGGAAAAAGGAGGAACAAAAAAAAAAAAAAAAAAAAAAAAAAAAAAAAGAGCACAAAGAAAAATACGTAAAACCAAAAAAGTTGGAACAGCAACGAGAAGCAGGAGAGAAGCAGAAGTAGAATCAAGAACCACTTTGAAAAATACACACACACATACATATATATATATAGATATTTATATGTGTGTGTATGTGGCCTACCCATTTTGCCTTTATTTATTGTGATCTTGCCTTTTGGTGAAAAACTTTCCCAAAAGCTTTCATTTCTTTTGGATTCTTGGAAAGAAGAAAAGCCTTGAGAAAGTGAGATAATTAACTGAGAACCTCCTTCTCTCTCTCTCTCTCTCTCTCTCTCTATCTCTAGAGCTCGTTTTGAATTTCTTCCATGGACTTTCTATGAAAAGAAGAACTCTTCTCAAGGTTATTGTCCTTGGTGATAGTGGGTACGTGTTATTTTTTCGTTACTTATTTATTTCTACTTTATTTATTTTTTTCCTGGAATGTTCTGAGAATTGTTTTGTTTTTGTCTGTTTTGATTTTCAGGGTGGGAAAGACTTCTTTGATGAATCAGTATCCTTAAACATTTCAAAAAAGTTTGTCGTTTCTGGTTTTTGTAGTTTCTTCTGGTTGGATACTTTTTTCTTTCATTTTGGACCTGTTTTGTTATCTTCTGCTATTTCTTTGATCACATGCATTGAAATTTCTTTGCCAAAATAGGGAATTTCATGTCTGATGTCGGGGTTATGTTCACATGTATGTGTAAAATGGTGATATTGGTAACTACCCAAATGAGACAGATTAGCCATCTCATGATACTGTCTGGTAATATACATATACTTATATATACACACATTACACACACCATTGCGCATACATATATGATACAAGTTGATTTTGTCCGTATCGTCAAGTTATAAAGTTATTATGGTGTTTATATATATTTGGATTGAACACCCTCTGGTCTTGGGTTAGTTTTTAGGATAAGTTCTACTCAGACCCATTTATCATGGTTTAGAGATAAAATTTTGTAGGCAATGATGGGTTTTTTAGTCCAATCCATTTACATGACACGCTAAACGTGAAAAAGGGTATTAGAAGGTGAATTTATCCCACATCATCAGATTTATAGACCGTTATGATGTTTATATGTGAATTGAACAACCCTCTCTTGTTCTTTAGCTTATTTTTAGGATGAGTTGTAAATATATATATACACACACATACATATATATGTATGTATATATATAAGGGCCATCTGAATATGTGGAGTTTAGAAACCATTGAAGTGGATCCTTAACTGCTTGTTCAGATATGTGTATAGAAAGTTCAATCAGCAGTATAAGCCTACAATAGGTGCTGATTTTATGACAAAGGAGTTACAGATTGATGACAAATTGGTGACTTTGCAAGTGAGGAGAATAATGTTTAAGTTAGTATATCCTAATGGAAAAATATATTTTCTAAGCTGACTTATATATATATATATGTATATTTTTTTTTCCTGTTGATAGATTTGGGACACAGCAGGGCAAGAAAGGTTCCAAAGCCTGGGCTCTGCATTTTACAGAGGAGCAGATTGCTGTATTCTTGTGTATGATGTGAATGTTACGCGGACATTTGAGACCCTTCACAACTGGCACGAAGAATTTCTCAAACAGGTTGGTTTCAAAGTCTTTCTGTTCATTGCTACATTCACTTTTTACTATTGCAGAATTTACGCACCTCATATCTTTAGGACTTTTTATGTTCTAACTTCTATTATCTAAAATCGTCACCTTCCCCCAACATTAAGTACTATTAGAGCAACCAACAATACATGAGTGAAAAGACCATTATACCATCAATAGAATTAGGCTCCACACACTCAACACGAGCATAAGCTTATCTTTTTACCAAATCATGTTCCATCCCTGCAGTAGTCGGCATTCATTGCGTTCACTTGGTCTTGTTTTGATTCTTTGACACTTGATTTTCTATTTTCAGGCAGATCCAACGGACCCCGATAACTTCCCCTTCGTGTTACTCGGAAACAAGGTTGACATAGATGGCGGACACAGCCGAATGGTACCGATACAACACTAACCAAAAGTATTGCAAGGCTTTTTGATCTTGAACTGAAAATTAAAACCACCATTGCTGTGCAGATTTCGGAGAATAGAGCTAGAGAATGGTGTGCCTCGAAGGGAAACATACCTTACTTTGAGACCTCGGCGAAGGAGAATTACAATATCGAAGAAGCGTTTCTATGTGCGGCGGAAAATTCACTAGCCAATGAACACAAACCCGACATGTAAGCTTTACCCTTCAGGACTGTTTTGCGCCTTTTTGCCTTCTGCAGATGCTCAAATTTTCTTTGGTTACTTTTTACGTGATCAAGAATCCTTACTTACTCGCGATGCAAATGGAAAAACATATCAGCTGCGAATCAATCAATTATTTTTGCCTTTTAATACCGAAATTATGGGTTATTTTCTAATTAACTAGATTTTGCGCCTTTTTGTTGAATGTTGTTGCAGTTACTTCCAAGGTATCTCCGAAACAGTTTCGGAGCCAGAACAAAGAGGAGGTTGCGCATGCTAAATATCCGTTGACCGATAACGGAACCTAATCACTAAAGGGGTGTTTAGTGAATGAGTTTAGTTTAAGATTTTTAAGTTTTAATAGTAATTTTTGTTGACTTTTTAGAAAAGACAAAAAACTTTTTCAGAAAAAGACAAAAAAAAAAAGTTTAACTTGAGTTGAATTGGTGTGTTAATCAGGGCCTAATCTAATTGTGTACTTTTATTTGTAAATCATGTGGTAATTTTTTCATTCTTTCGGACAAAATTGTGTGGTTGATCTCTTGTAGACTAACATTTATCGTGTAACAGAGTAAGTTTTATTTTTGTTACATTATAAAAAGCAAGATATGATCCTGTTTGTAGAAAGTCATAAAACTCAACAAGCCGTGAAAACCGTGTCTGGTTGCGAGGTAAAATGCTAGTATACTTTTGATAACCTAATTTTTCTGTGCTACATATTCCTGAAGAAAAAATAATACGGAGAAAGAAGTAAATAGCCATTTTCAGAATATAATTAAATTAACTACTATGTTTTTAAAATATTTGGAATAAACATCTATTGTCTTGTAAATATGTCATTTATTTAGTAAAATTTTCATTTACCTAATAAATCTACTATTTACACTAAATATTTTAAAAAATGTTATTTACTTCAATTATTTACATAAAAATGCTGCTCATTTTAGTTTCCTAAAATGGAAAAACGATATTTTCATCATTGCAATGATCTCATTTGTTGAAAACTTTAAAATGCCATATTTATCTAGTAAACAAATGCGACGACTGGAAAGTGCTTTTCACGATGAAGAACTTAACTTTGAGAACTAGAATGTTTCTGGTCTATGATTAAGCCTAGAATGCTTTGGAAAAAAAAAAAAAAAAACCACGAATGAAAAGAAGCAATAATAGAATGCTAGATATGGATATGACCTCAAAATAATAGTACTCAACGACGGCCAATAGATGATAGGGACAAGCTTCATCGTCGGGAAGAAAACAGTTTGGAACACCAATTAAGGTCTCAAAATAACCGTTCAATGGTAAAAGAGGTAAGGATGCAGAGACAACCCCGACAGATGCTTAAAAAGCAGCAAACCTTGAAACAGTGAGTTTCAATAAAGCGTAAACTTCATTTTTATTGTTTGTTTTAAAATCATTTTGACATATTTAATTCTTTTAAAAATGTGGTGCAAAACACTCGTTAAAAAGTTAGTTTTTGTTTCTCTCTCTCTCTCATTGTTCTGACTAAACAGAAAAGCAAAAAATTCTCCAAAACGAATCCCTCATATGGCTGTCCTGTGTTATATTTTTCTTATTTGACTGTAGATGATTAAAGTATTGCAGATGTCTTATCTTAGTGATTCAATTTTTTAAAACATAATAACGGTAACGAAGTACTAATCACCACCACCAACAACAATCATGATGATAATATCTGCTGTCGTCTTAGAAAGATGCCTAATTAATTTGTCGACATTATTTGCCTTCTAGTGTTAACTACTTGGTTAACTTTGATACCTATGAAGGGTTATTCATTTTTTTATATCATCATTGGTTTTTTAATGTTGTCAACATTGCTTTTAATTCCAAAGTTATGCCTACTTTTTCAAATTGATGTTAATTTTTACCACTAACAAGGAAGACTTTATTTATTTTGAGGTCTAGAGTAAGTAGATTGGTACAACTTATGGTTGAGCAATCATATTTCTCATTTCTTTTAAGTTAGATAAGAAAGATGAAAAATTGAAATAAAGAAAGACTAAAATATTTAGCGAGAAAAATAAAATGGTAGTAAGGTGATTTTCATGTTATCTAGTATAGAGAGAGAGAGAGAGAGAGAGAGAGAAGATAGTCTATTCTTTTTTTTTTTTTTAAAGTTTAATTTTACCCTTAATTAAATGAGAAGATGGGAATTGATTAAATTGAAAGAGTTTTCTTTTTTTTTTTTTTGGAAAAAAAGGTAATTTTAGTATAAAGGAAGAAAATACAAACATCAAGAATGACTCTAATGATCTCATAACATAAGAAAATTTAACCTAAATTCCAAACCGGTTCTACCAATAAATTCTAATTAAGTACATAATATAACAATAATAAAAAATTAAGAAGGCACACCGATTATTGAGCACATTTATAGCTCCTTGAAGAATATCACTACAATCGATGGAAAACTTTGATCGATTGAGAGCAAGAAACATATAGCAAAAATGTCACCCGTCAACACCACATTTTCTAGTGGATTAGACATACAATCAATATGAGAGCAATATTAGACTACCTCCGTAAATATCGACAAAATGTAACATCTACATGATGGAAACAGCATCACCTTTATTTTAAACAAATAATTATCACAAAAAGGAAAAAAAGCTTCGATTACATGGATAATACCTCCAGGAAGCAACACGATCAAAGAGACAAAAACCCATCCCTTTTTGACCACAAAGCCGCCCTTGCCATCAAAGCCCACCTTGTTTAAGTCCAGAAGTCTGGTGACCAACCAAGAGGTAATCAGTGACAGGTCCAGAATTTTAATTCAGTGAGGACACAAATAAAGATATAATTTATAAAATAACTTAAATTTAGGTTTATTAGCAATAAAATTTCTTTAATAAATATCATGTTACAATTTTCCTCAAAAGTGTACAGCAACTTTATTATCAATAATACTATTAGGTTACATGTCTTTCTTAGGTATACTATCAAATTTTAATATCAGGATATCATATTCCAAAACAATATCATATATTACTTTATCAATAAAGATAAATCTACATATCGGATTAATTATAGTCGGCCAATGAATTTTAGGACTGCTTATAAACTTTTAATAGGGAAAAGAAAGTGTCAACTGACGGGTGAAGAGAAACTTAAAAATAATAAAATAATAAAAAAGGAGCGAGATAGAAAGTCACTGTATAAGCCCATGGGCAGAGGAAAAAGAAACAGAACTTCAAGGTCTGAGACTGAAAACCAAAACCGTAAAGAGAGAATAGTAATGACAAATAAACATGGATCTGGCTACAATCAATAAAGCCCAAAAGTAAATTTAAAAGTCAAAAACCGGAAAGTGAACAGCGTGTATAATTATCTTTTAGGTTTGTTCAACGTGCCCCCGCTGGCCCTTGCTTGCATATGTGACGAGGCAACGTCGAACTCTAACCCAAAAAAAGAAACACAAAGCATTCCTAATTTTCTCTTTACTAAATAACTCAATTTTTTTTTTCCTCCTAAAATCTCCCATCTAATTTTCTTCATCTCTCTTTTCCATTTTACCATACATTAGTCGGAGGTCAAGCATTTTGTTAATCCTATACGTATCTTCTTGAGAAAAAAAAAAATTGAAATAATATGAATTTCTTAGAGGGTGTTTGGTGAATGAATTTAGTTTAAGATTTTTAAGTTTCAATAGTAATTTTTCAGAAAATGTAAAAAACTTTTTTAGAAAAAACAAAAAAATTTTTCAAAAAAGACAAAAATTATGATGAAAAAAGTACAACTTTATTTAAAATAAACCATTAACCAAACAACCTCTTAATTCATGTAGTCTTGAATTTTGGGGAAGTTTGATCACCAAAAAAAAAAAAAAATCTTGCCCTTCATTTATTTATACAAAAAAAAAAAAAAAAAAAAAAAAGATTGTGGACCTTATTACACATGCCAATAAAATCAGTACCTGAATCAGAATTCTCACAGTTTGGATAATCTCCCTGCACCGTCGGATCTGTTGCCACAAAATCCATGAACTCAGTCAACGCAGACTATCGGGGTTCAACGGCTAAGATCTTCCACATCGAACCATATATAACATTATGTCATTTTTAACAAAGAGAGAGAAAGAGAGTCATTTTACGTCTTCAGCAATGGCGTTCTCTGCAGTCACAACGCCTTGCCCCCCTGTTCTTCGCTTGCCTGAAAATCCTCCTCCGTCAATCTCTCTTCCTCGGAGCTCCGTTTCCTTTCGTTTCTCACACCTGAATCTCAGCCGTAGAAAACCTCTTTCAATTCGATCGGTTTCGATTCCGGGTACAATTATTTTTCTTGATTTCTTTGGCTTTTTTATTTTTTTTTTTCCAAAATTTTCAATTTAGGGTTTTATTCACTTTTGAACAGTTCGGATTTTAAATTTTTGGCGTTTAGAACTGAGCTTGGTTTGTAGGAACTATCTTGTAAAGGTGTTTTTCTTTATAAAATATGTGCATATTTATATTTAAAAGGAATTATTGCAAAATTGAACCAAATAAGTTGCATATGTATACACACACATGTGCGCGTGTGTGTGTTGGTTGGCTTGTGATGTCGAATTTAAGCTGTGTTTGTGTGTAAAAATATATGATATCGAGTTCAAGTCAATCTGTAAATTTTTTTTTTTTTTGGGGGGTGGGGGGTGTTGGGATTTTGGTTTGAAGAACTAGTTTGAGGAGATCTCCATGGATATGAATCCGAAAGGAGCTTGCTCTCTCAAGTTTTAGTTAAGCATGGTTGGTGGATTTGGTTCGATTCGGTTCGGTTCCAACCGACCACCAAAATACTAAACTGAGAACTGAATCCCCCAATAATTGGTTAATCGGCTAACGCAGTTGGTGCCAGTATGGCGTCGCCCTCGTTGATTTGGTTTCAAGGGCTAGTTTAAGGAGATCTCCATGGATATGAATCCCAAAGTAGCTTGTTCTCTAAATTTTGTTTAAGCAGTGTTGATGTATTGGGTTTGGTTCCAACTGACCACCAAAATACTAAACCGAGAACTGATCGCCCTAGAATTGGTTAATCGACAGACAGGTTTGGTGCTCATATGGCGCCGCCCCCATCGATTTCAGCAGTTGGCTTCAGCCACTCTGTTATGATATATATTTTATCTCCTTGTTTTTTATTTAAAAAAAAAAAAAGGTTGTCAATTTGGTGAGAATAGTGCATGGTGAATAGTTACTGAATTTAAGTTGGAAGAAAACTTTTGGCCTTGGAGCTATTTTTTAAGTGTTGTTGTTGTTAAGTGATTCTATTTCAAAATCCTTATCAAGCTTACATGATATTTCAGCTGCTCCAGCATCTGAGGGGATTGCGCCTGCAATATCGCTCACGGATAATGCATTAAAGCACTTGAATAAGATGAGATCTGAGCGTAATGAAGATTTATGCTTAAGAATTGGAGTTAGGCAGGGTGGGTGCTCTGGCATGTCTTACACAATGGAGTTTGAAAATAGAGCAAACGCAAGACCCGGCGACTCTATCATTGAGTATAACGGTTTCGTGATCGGTATGTTTTATTGTCTCTTATCCAGTTACGTCAACATGCAGCTATTAATTTTTATTCATAGTTCGCAAGATTATCACTGAATCTAAAATAGTGAAAGAGTGTCAAGAAAATTTCGTGTTTTTCTTTAAGATTTTCTTCTGCTTAGTAATATAACTCTGAAAGACTGGTTTTTTAACTTTTTAAACATGTTCAGAAAACTGGCATTAGGAAATTAAGCAGGACCACCGGTAGAAGAACTATTATCCTTGGGAATATGGGAAGATGGCAAATGGAACAAAATCCTAGGGGAAAAGACATAGCAATGTTGGTAAAAAAAATAAAAGAACGCAAAAATGAACCATAAAAAACAAAAAACATGAAATCTTGAATCATCCCAAATCATATGGAGAGTAGAGTATAGGATCTGGCCAATTAGGCTCTAGTACTGATTGATGTCGAACCAAGAGAGAGAACATTGAAATTGAGATAGAGAAATAGAAGCAAGAGAGTTTAGAGAGACAAAGGAAGATAGAATTCTGTAACTCAAAAAGAGGGAAATTTGAAATCTAATATTCATTCATCAAGGTCTGAATTTAAAAATACAATCACAAAGCTTATTTAACATGAGAATGCTAATATAATAACAATCTTAATTTCCTAATGAAATCAAAACGAATTATTGAAGATATACAAATTTCCTCCTCTCCATCACCGGGTCTTCAAGATGTTGACTCCCCATCGATTCCATCCAAGACATAGATTCTAGTGAAAAATTGCAAGCCGAGAGTTATGGAATCATCTTTGTTCCACCCTGAATTCCATGGAGAAGAACGGTTTTCGTGGAGATTACAAGTTTACTATCTGTAGAACCAGGATGAATATGACCAATAAAAACAGAACCTTTGCCAAAATCTTTCCCGCACCTAAAAAAGGCGACAACATTGAACGTACAAGACGAAGAATGAAGACAACGATAAACGAAGGACCGAAAACCTGTGGAATGAAGGGAAGAATGGCTATACTAAAAGGAAGGGGGATCACATATAGGGGCAAGAATAATATTATCTTGAACAGACCCATGATTATTTATTTTTTAATCTGGGTTTGTCTAAGAAGAAAAGAAACGAGAACTTGAAGTGGTAGAGAGCCATTAGTGCAATTTAATAGCATGACTTGGATAGTTTCTGAGAATATGGCTTATCTAAGATTGAAGTAGGAAACTTTTTTACTAGGGGAGAGAAAAAGAAAAAATGGAAACTGCCCTATTAAATTAGGGTACTGAACCATAATATTAAATAAAAAAGATTTGCTACTTAAAATATTATCTCACCTTTAAAAAAAAAAATTTTGTTTGAATTGCTTAATCGTTATGTTTGCACGTGTGCCTCTTGGCGCATATGCCCCTTAAGTTTTCTTTTTGGCAATTTAGTCTGGGTCGAATTCCTGAAATTAACACCCATTAACGATTGGATTTGATTGCGACCCTTTTGGGAATTCAGGAAGTGAAAATTTCCAAGAAAAAAATTGTAGGAATGACAGTTGCTAAAATGGCAAGACATAATTTTGGTTGCCAAGAGTCTTAGATATAAGATTTGGAAAACACAGCATTTTGTCCTTTTCTTCCGTTTTCTTCGGAGAATGCTGTGGTAGAGTTTGAACCGCACCAGTAAAAGACAGTTTTTATATTAAGATCTTCATCAAGTTTCATTAACTAGATCCTTGTTAACTATGATACTTTTCGAAGTTTGAAATGATTTTGACATAATTGACGGCTAAGAACTAGATCCTATCGCTAAGGCATTTTTCATACTCGAGTCAGAATTCTTTTTTTTTTTTTTTTTTTTTTTTTTCAGTACGAGATTATTCTCATTTTGTTTTCTGATCTTTCTTCCGCTCTTTTTTTGGCAGTCTGTGATCCGAAGAGTCTTCTCTTCCTATTTGGCATGCAATTGGATTACAGCGATGCCCTAATTGGTGGAGGCTTCTCTTTCAAAAACCCAAATGCTACGCAAACTTGTGGTTGTGGTAAATCCTTTGCTGCAGAAATGTAAAGATTATTATGCCGTATCATACAGTTGAAACGTTGGATGAACGTAATACACGCTATGCTTTTCTTTGTCCTTTTTCTCTATTTTTCAAATATTATTGGTACAAATAAAAGTGCTTGGTAATACGGTAATAGAAATGGTTTTTAAAAAAAAAAAAATCTGTGTTCTGCAAGGGAGACTTACATAAGTACTTCAAAATAATCTATATTTATGATTGGATTTGAAAGATATTTTGCAACTTTCTAATATCACAAAATTTACCAAAACATATATAGTAAAGAAAGAAAATCTCACAACTTTTCATCAGTTTCGCTATGTGTTAACAGTGTTATATAAATAAATATGTAGGCTTTTGACACAAACGGTCCCCGAATTTTTTAGCAGGTAACAAGTTGGTTTTTAATTTTTTAATTTAATTAAATCCCTAAACTCTCAATTTGTTTGCAAAGTTTGATTTATGCTAAAAATTCCTTGCTATATTTGTGAACAAAAACAAGAGAAATTACAGTATATTTTATGAGAGTTAGAATCGAAATATGGTTTTTTTTTTTTTTTTTTCCAAATATTTAAGAATAGCATCACTGCATAATAATTATGATAACGATATGAAATTTTGTTATTTGTAAAAGGTTTTAATTTTTGTTATATTGCAACGTTACTAATAAGATTATGTACATGTTTAAGGATCTGTTAGGTGGGGATTTTTCTAATTATTTTTGACTTTCTGAATTCAAAAATAGTTTCTAAAAGTTTTTTTTATGATGATTTAAAAGAGCTTCCTATCAAAGTCATAAAGAGTCTGATTGACAGTTTCTGGTTTCTAATCCAAGATTAGTTTGGACATATCAACTAAGTTCCCCAATTTTAATTTTTACTATAGGGTGTTTTAGTATATTGTTTTCTTTCCTACTTGTATTAAAATATATGAACGTTTTCTAAGCGTACTGTCCAAAAATTCTGAAGGCATGTAATGATGTAACCTATTAAATTTGGAAGTTACTAAATAAAATTGGGATATCTTTTCAGCAAATCAAAATTATTTATTAACAATTTTTTTGTGTACATATATATATATATATATATATATATTTTATGCATTGTTGTCCTTTACTATTTATTACTATGTCAGATACTGATTCATTGCTAAAATCATAACGTAATCTACAACTTCTAGCCAAGAAACTTGTGCATTTATACACCCACACGGTGGATGGATTCACAAGGATAAGTGATTTTGCTAGTTATTTTTCCTTTACTCATTCGGGTTCTATTACCATTGTTTTCTTTTAGGTGTCGCTCGAATTTTAATTATTAAAGTATTGATTTGATGATAGTATGGTAGATTCTGGATAAACGATTGAGAGAAACTAGTATAAAAAATTTGTCTATCTGTCATACTTTAAAAAATAGGTTTCCGTCTGTGGTGTTGAAAACCTAAAAATAATATAAACACTCCCAAATCAGTTTACTCACAAAAAAAAAAAAAAAAAAAAAAGGAAAGAAACTTGTGCATTTATCTCCCAAGTCCCCAAGAGAATGGACTTGTTCATTTTAATGTGCGGAAATATGTGTGTGTGTGTGTGTGTGTGGAGAAGTGCCTCCCTATTTTGTTTACACTCTATTTGATAATATTTAAAGAAAATAAAATTTACCTTTGTATGTTTGACATTGCTATTGATAGTGAAATTGAAATGATGGAAAGGTAATTTAAAAAAAAAATGAGGGAAAGGAATTAAAAAGAAAACCATAGAACGGTTACTTTTTTTTTTTTTTTTTTTTTTTCAATTAGTCAATCATATCTTTATTGTTTAGATTTTTGAAGAAAATTACCTAAATAATAATATTTTTTCATCTATCGATCAACATAACATAAATTCTCTTATTTTGACTAACATGATATAAAATTTAATTTACTTTAGTTTAATTTTGTGTCATATTGATCTAATATTACTTTTTTTTTTTTTAGTCATGTTGGTACCCTATTCTTTAAATTTATGTTATTCATGTACTTTCACCAATTTTTCGTAGTTAAAATTTGGATGGACAAGAAGGATATTTAGTAATTCTACCTTCTTATGTTGATATCAAAGTTTTTCTTTTACAAATCCACCACTTATGGAAAGGCCATATATGATATGATCTATTTATCATTTTTTTTAAATTTTCTTCCTATCAAATGTCTCAAATGATCAAATTTTATCTCAATCTGCCTTCAGCTTTGTCTTTCATTCCATATCTATATTAGTTTTATTAAATAAAATTTATATTATATTTTTTTGTTGACAATATAATAAAGAAAAATGCTTTAAAACATTAGTGTATTCAATATCACAATAATAGAAAAGTAGGTCACACTTATGAACTCTATATTATGGGACCCACCCTTTATTAGTGAATAATATTAAACATTACTGGTATTTTTTAACATAAGGTAAATAAGAAATTGTCATATAATTTTTGTATTTGAGATTGAAATGAAATTTACATTTGTCTTACATGATGGTGTTAATTCAACTCTTTTTTTTAGTCAACCATAGCCTTTTTTTTTAGCAATCATTAAAAATAATTATACTCTTTTTTTTTTTATTACTTTCCACCCACCCCACTAAATAATTTACTACCTTATTTCGCGGTCAAATTTCTTACCAGATCCATTGAATTTTTATCCTGACCACTTAAGCAAACGGAGCCTTCTTTCGTAGACTTACCAATCATGTTATGTTGTCCCAATCTGGCCTATAATCGGCTAGGCATACCTTCTTCACGTTGTATTAGGCATAATCTATTAAAGTTTCAAGCCATGTTTCTATCAGCCCAAGATTATAATCCTTAGGCCTGGCATGGCCTACCGGCTCAGGCACATCTCGTACCCGTGTCGTGTCGTACTCGTGCTTAGCCCAATAAGATTATGGGCTGGCCCAACAAACTATTACTTATTTTTTATTGAAAAAAGAATTTGAAACTTTTCGTGTAAAACATATTGCGATAAAAGAAATAATTTCATACTTTAATATTAAAAAAGATTTCATGTTATCAAATATCATAAACTAAAATTTACAATTTTTCTTTATTACAACAATTTCAAATGAAAGACAAAGACTAGACAAACTTTAAAACATGAAAATAATTATGTTGAATCTACCCAATCTAAGAAGAAAGGGACCTCATTAGAACCTTTTAACGAAAAAACTAGAATGAAAAAGATCCAAAAAAAAAAAGAAAAAGAAAAAAGAGTACATGATCCATGATTAAACTTATGACAACTCCCTTAAAAAAAACCATCAAACGAAGAAAAAACAATATTTTTGCACTAATAGCATCATAAAATATTAATCAATAGTATTGTTCATGTTACTGATTGCATCATCCACGTTTGTAAAGTCCTTCTTGAAGCAAAAATCTATACTAGAGGCTCCTTCATTATAAGCTATGCCCAAGGAAGAAAGTTGACTTCTTCTCCGGTAATTAACTCTAACATTTGTCTTATAGCTCTTTATTTCGAAACTCAAAGCATTTACCACGATGAGAGAAAACAAAAATCGTTTTCCGGAACTAATTGATAAATTCTCTCCTTTTTTTTTATATTGATAATTTCCTGACGTTGCTTAATGTTTCCATTATTTTTGTTTTTGTTTTTGTTCTTTCTAAAATTTTAAAATTTTTTTTTTCTTTTTAAGATCGGTAACTTTTGCCCCTTACCTTTTTTGGTTTCATGTATCTTTCTCCTGACCCACCGGGCACCACTTCCAATTTCTCCTCACAGCCCTCCTTTTATAACAACATCTGGTCATCAATAGTGGGTATCATTGAGCTTGCCATTCCTTCCCAACACAAATCCTATGTTGACAGTGTATTTCAACATCATAGACAGCTCTTAATGCGCAAATGTACTTTTTATGCACTTTGGATTTGCAACCATCTATGTTGACTTGGATTATGTGGTCAATAACTTACCCAAACGGAAGAGAATGTTTTCTCCTTTAAATGTTTCCTTCCTTCAGTTGTTTATCTTTTGAGTATTTTACTGATTGTGTTCCAACTCGTAAAACTACGTAAAGATATTATATGGGTTTCGTCACATCTTATCCTGGAGACTCATTTAATATAACTCATGAAACTTGCGAGGAAAACGTCCATTTCATGTACTTAAAGTGGCTATTCATCTACTTTGTTTTGCTTGTGTCAAATTTGCTCTTTCCAGTAGTTACAAAGAATCCAAACAAAGCAAAACCGGTTGTGATAGAACAAGTTGGTGTAAAACTATTGCTTACAATCCTCGTAGATTCCTTGGACAATTTGGTTTCGGTCAACACAGCTTTATAGTCTTGATTTCCTTCGATCCATTAGCTTGGCTGAACCCTTTCCCTTACTATTTCCTTCTCTTAAACGAATCGTTCTACTGGGGAAATCGTTTCTAAAATTTTCACTGCCAAGTTGGTCTCAAACAAAATCTTTCCTTCGAGTATCTGAATGTTCATCAATCGCTTCTCATCCCTGACACTTTAAGATACAAGCACCATTAGAAAAAGAACAAATACTCATGATGGATTTTCCTTCTCCGCCAAAAGAGTTCGCGCTCATGTTGGTAATAATATATATATATATATATATGTATATGTATATATATATATATGCTTCCTTAATTAGTTAGTTCCATATATGATATTTCTTTTGTTGCATGAAGCTTCGACGTGTTAATTACTCAATTTTAGGTGAAACAACTAGTCGTTTTTCTAGAGGAATCATCATCTGTTGCTTCATTTCATCATCAAATTAACAATGGTTCCTTGGCATCTCAACAGGAGAACTCTTTAGCATTGGATATCTTATTAAATATACTTGTACTTGTGCTTCTTCATGGTATTTATACAAACCTATATATTTATCTTAATTTTTTGCTTCTTGCCCACTGTATTATTTTAATTATATTATCATTCACTTACCCAAAATCTTTATTGTTTACGTCTTTTTAGGTTGATGTTCTACTCTGCTTGCCTCAAATGCATCAGGTGAAGTCCTTATTATTTTAGAGAACATTGTTTTATAATCTAACTAATAACTAATATATATACATGTGTGTATATATGTGTGTGTGTGTGTTTGCATTCTTACCTTGAACACAGTGGAGTCGCCAATTTTCCCGGTTTCGTGGGGAACATCCGTGTGATATTATATTAGATGGTGTTATAAATAATAGGATGAACCTTCATATATGTTGGTGTATTTATATAAATAGCATGCCTTTGTAGAATGAACCGGAGAATTATTTATTATTATTCATATAGTCATGAGGTAAGTACACTACTTGTAATTTTACAAACGTTTTAGCATAATGAGAAAAATGGCACTTTTTGTAATAACAAATAATAATAAACTTGAACCAAAAAAAAAAAAAAAAAAAGAATCAGTATACTTACTATAATTTTCTCTTATTGTCATAATGATTACTTAATTCACTAAACATTAGTTTTGATGAATCATGACATCTATTTTTATTATTTAGATCACACGAATCAAATTAAAATAATAATGATTGAGATTGCAACCATGTATACGTTTATGACATGAAAGGAAAAATATAATACTTACACATATAATTAGATGAGATTTTATATACAATATATGCGTTACTTTTGAGGGAATAATTGTATTGGTATTTAGATCACGAATTAACTGATAACTAATTTATAATGGAATGATGTCATGAAATCATTCCATTATAGGGGAGGATGCAACTCTCACAATTGATGGTTGTTTTCCCATTCCTTAGATTAGGTTTATGTTCTTTCTCTCGTTTCTTAGAATGGTTTTCCAATGATCATTTTCTTTGGGTTTTCCCTTCTATATATAGTTTTTCTAGAGACTATAGCTCATGTTTTTCTCTCCATGTTCCAACGGCTGTCATATTGTAATCTATGGCGGATACAGGGGGTGCCAATGGGGGCTATAACCCCCATTGAAATTTTGTGTTATTTTATTTTTATCCCAAAAATTTTATTATTTTTAAAATTTGATCCAATTGAAATTAAAAAAAAATTCTTATATAATTCTTATTTTGTCCTCATTAAAAATAAAAAATTATCACATAATTCTCACTAAATTTAATTATATATATAATTTATACTTTTACTACTTCATCTCACTAAAATTAAAATTTTTCACATAGTCTCCTGTAAAATTTATTTTGTCTTTAAAAAAAAATGATATGCACCTCTACTAAAATAGATTTCTGGCTCTTCTGGGTTTTTATTACTTTGCAGCTTCATTTTTGGTAAAACTATGTGCGTCTAATCGTACGATAGAGTGATACAATATTTCATACCACAAACCGTAGTACCATATTGGTGACATAGAATGTTCTACTAGAACAATATACATGTAAATGTTGCATGGAGTTGCGTGATGTTTAACACCACACCATAAGACATATTACAATTTTGATTTGGTAACATGAAATCTTTAACATTACTGATTTCATACTCGTCAATATGAATCCGAATGGGTAAGCTTGCAACCAATTCTACCATATCACATACCATGACATTATATCTGTATTTCCATCTCCATGGTTCAGTAAATACCCCAAAACATTCCAGACGAAAAATTACTGAATACGTTAATTATAGTCTTAAATTTTGAATATAAATGTATATAACATATAAATTATTATTTTTCTGCAGAAAAAAATATAAGTTGTTACTTTACAATCGAAAAGTCTTTAAATAAGTGCACATTAATTAAAATAAAAACATTATGTTTGTGTTTAATGTACAGATTTTAATGAAAATTTTAGTTTAATGTATAGATTTGAATGAAAATTTTACATTAAAGTTTATTGTCTTTTTAGAAAGTAATTATAATTACTTTTTAATTAAAAAAATGACAACGGCATGTAAGTTGATATGAGATTTAAGTCGACGGAAATGCCCAATTGTTATAGTTAAGAAAACGACAACCTTTTTAGTTCCGCAATGGTCGTATGAGGCCCTAAGCACCACGGCTTTACGGTCTCACAGAGACTTCACACCTCCTTCGCATATTCCTCTCTCTCCAGTCTCCTCTATAACCAAACCCTAATCCGCCATTTCCCAAACCTTGCCCACATCAACAACAACTCCGAGCTCCGATCATGGCGTTCTCTTTCCGCCTCTTATCCAAATCCAAGCAGGTCTGTCATTCCTTTATCCATCCATAGATTCCTCTCTCTCTCTCTCTCTCTCTCTCTCTCTCTCTCTCTTCCGATCGTCGCTTTTCCCTGTTTGGATCCCCAATCTGGTCCTTTTTGCTAGTCTTTCCGTTCCGATTTGAAGCCATAATATTCTGATCGGAAATGATCGGTTTTCCAGTTTAGGTTTTTTTTTTTTTTTTTTTTTTTTTTTTTTTTTTTGTATTGATATTTAAATGAATGATTTCGTGTTAACTTTAAAAAAGAACGAAAAAAAGAGAGGAAATTCTGAAGATGCTCGCTGCTGTTATCTCGAGCAAGTTTTGTAGTTTCAGGAGTTAAATGTGTTGGAAAAATGAATATGTTTGATCCCCCCCCCCCCCCCCCCCCTTTTTTTTCACTTTAATTGTTCTGTTGCTTGTTCATTTCCTTCCAATTGTTGCAGTTGTATGCAAGTCGAGCCATTCTACAACAGGAGAATGCTGTTCCTGTCCGCTTCTTTGCCAAAGAAGCCGGTCGCCCCCCTATTCTCCAGGGAGATGGTGAGTTAAAAACTCGGCACTTTTTTTCCCCCCATAATTTAGTCTGTCACTGGAGCTAAAAAGGACTGCCTAAATGGATTATTTTCTGCCGATAAGCTCCAATCGCTTAATAAGGTTTACAAAAGAGGGATCTTTTGCTTTTGTATTTGTTGTTACTATATTCAATTCTTCCATTTTGATAGTTTTTTAGGCATTAGAAATTGCCGCATTTAGAGGAAAGGGCGAGGCCTCTAATAAACGATGTCCTAGATCAAAAGATACATATTGTGATTGGTCATTTATTTGAAAACGAATTCTTCTTTTTCTAACAAACTATTAACTTTAGAGATAGCGTTCGTCTTTAATTGATGTTTGCTTCTTTGCTTTATCAATTGCTGATAATGTACTTATTTTGGGTGGCAAAAGAGCTGTTGAAGAACATCTTTTTGGAGGTTAAGAACAAGTTCGAGAGGGCCATGGATGTACTTCGTAAAGAAAAGATTACCATTGATCCGGAGGATCCAGCTGCAGTAGCTGAATATGCTAAGGTCATGAAAACAGTGCGGGAGAAGTGAGTAATATTTATTTATGTATTTGCATCTAATACAAAGTAGGTTTGATATTCATGTGCATGTTGTGTACCTAGCAAGAGGGTATGAACATATTTATTTGTCATAATTTGTAAATGTAAGGTACTGTTTTCTTTAGAAGCATGGCGTTAATGTTTTACTGTAGTTGGAGAAAAATGTGTAAGTACTAGCATCCATAAACTGGTAAAAACTAAAAAAATATGTGAGCAAACAGCATATAGTAAAGGCAATTTGAGAAAACCTGGGAAGGCTTGGGTCTCTTACGGAAGTATATGCTTTCTTTAGCATGTGTTTGGACCAACAGTTCCATTCAATCCAAACCTAAAAAAATCAATTCATTTTTGTCTTTTTCTGAAAAGTCAACCTCAATTTCACTATTCACAGTTTTTGTAACTCAAAACTTCAGAGGTTCATAATTTTGCACATACAAGTTCAAATGGGATGAATTTTTTTTTTTTAAATTGCATAGAATTTCGAGACGAATGAAACAAGCTCCAAAGTGATTTTTTTTCCCGAACACATTTCAAGTTTTTACACTTTTTAGTTTTGACAGTTCAAATGTCTCACTAAACATACATTCAATTCAACTCAATTCCAACATAAAAACTTCAGTTTCAACCCGTGCACCAAATGCATGCTTAGTTCTTGTTCATTTGTTTTTTTCTTGTAAATTGTATCCAAACACACAATGTCTCTACTTGGTGTTTTTCATTACCAGACTTATTGTACTGGAACACATGTCTGACCAGGTAGGATCAGTGAACTACTTCCTTGATATTCCTGATTGCATGGAATAGCTGTTAAATATTGATAATATTGACAAAATAACTTGTGAGATTGACAATATCTTTTTTCTTTCCCCTTCCTAACCATGTCAGACCATATAATCATAGAAATCTCACTCGTAATTCTGAATGCATGGCATAAAGTTCAGCTATTGTACGAATTTACATTTCTTATTATCGAACAAAAGAGGTCATTGTGTTATTTCTTGTTTCAGCTTGTGTTATTTTAATCGTACTGTTGCAGTGGAAGAGGATAATGTATCGATTTCTCTCTGCTATTTCTTGATTGTACCATTTTTTATTATGATGCATTGACCTCTGATGCATCATGCCTCCTGCAGGGCAGACTTGTTCTCAGAATCTAAACGTATCCAATATACCATTCAAACCCGTACAAAGGATATCCCAGATGCTCGTACATATCTGTTGACCTTGAAAGAAATAAGGATCAAGTATGTAATATTCATCGAGTCAGCTTGTTGCTTTCCTTCTGTTTGATGTGATGATGTGGACTGAGCGATTTTTCATTTGCTTCCTTGCCCCATAGCCTAATTTATGAATAGATTGCTCTCGTTGTTGGAAAGTTCATATGCATGCATAAATCATTTTTCTTATCTCTCTCCTTTGGTGATGCATAGGGATAAGGACATCTGAGCATGTGTGTTTATGGGTTTGCTTCAGGAAAGTTATTCATATATTGGCCGCATAGCTTATTGAAATTCCAAATGATCCATGCCTCTTGTTTTATGTTTATGTACTTATTTTTCTGTCTCTACTTTTTCTTAACCTTTTGCAGGCGAGGTCTCACTGATGAACTTGGTGCAGAGGCCTTGATGTTTGATGCCTTGGATAAAGTCGAGAAAGAACTGAAAAAACCTCTTTTGAGGAATGACAAGAAAGGAATGGCTCTTCTTATTGCAGAGTTTGATAAGATCAACAAGAAGTATGTTTTAAGACCAAAATTTTTTCTTTTTTGTTTATTGGTTTGAATAGATAGAAAATGTTAGTGGTTTAACTCTTAAACTTTGGTAAATTTAGTATCAATGTTATCTCTTTCGGCTCTGAACCTTTGGGTGCAAAGTCACAAAACAAGAAACTCATAATGATATTGCTTCTGCGCAGCAATAAAGTATCTTAACGTGTAAAACTGTTAAACTTGCTTACTGGTGGATATATGTTTTGTGAATCCAGAACCGTGAATCAGGATTTTATTGCCTGTACCAGCCGTGATTTGGGGTGGCATTTACATTTTTTAGGCTTGAAAATGAAATCAATGCTTCTGACTTTTATCTGTAAAAAATTACATGACTTCATCTGTCTCGTCTAATAGGCTTGGAATTCGTAAAGAAGATCTTCCAAAATATGAAGAGCAGTTAGAACTCAAAATTGCCAAAGCACAATTGGGGGAGCTGAAGAAGGAAGCTCTCGAGGCAATGGAAACTCAAAAGAAACGGTATCTTTCTAGGACATTCTTATCAAACTTTTTGCCATCTTACTTTGTTTGCTTTTTTTAATGCATTCAGCATGTTCTTGGAGCCAATATATTGAATCCTTAATGGTCAATTCTGACGCAGTAGGAAGTTCTAGAGTGGTTAATTTGTCAAGAGTGGTAAATGTCTAGAGAAACGTGGTTTTCCTTTTAGCAATGCCATGCCATGCAGTCATTACGAGAACTTTTAAGTCCAGTTTAAACCGACGTCTGTCTGTCTATATTATTTAATTTTAGAACTATTAGGAGGTGCATGCTTTAAAACCGAATTTTAGCACACAAGTTCAATGTTAGACATCTTAAAACCATACACTATGACAGTGTTTTTATTTATTTTTATTTTTATTTTAATATGACCAAGATTGCTTTGCCGAAGTTCAGTTTTTCAGTGGCGTTGAACTAATCCGAACGTTGACCTGATTACTGATGTATCATCTTTCATTTTATGAAATCTGCAGTGAAGAATTCAAGGATGAGGAGATGGTCGACCCGAAGTCTTTGGACATCAGAAACTTTATATAAATTACCCGTGCCCTTTCCGACAGTGACTCCTCCGATGTGAAATTAATTCTTGTGCAAAATTGAGGCCAACGACTATCTTCAGAGTGTGAGGAGTGCCTCTTCTGTTTTAATAAAAGGCACTTTAAGATGTGAGAGTGCGGCAACTATATGGCAGATTTATGAGATAATCTGATGTTTTGCGTTTTCCCTGATCATTGCTTCATGTTACCAGTAGAGAACTGGAAATCTGGTGTCACTGGCTGCATTTTATGTAGTTGTTTTTTTCCAATTCATTTTTGTTTTAAGTATCCATTGCTATTTGCAATTCTTATTCAACTGGGAAAAGCCATTTTTCTTTTCAAAAGCCAACACCGAATGGAATGGCATGGGAGGGAGGCGATTTTGGGTTGCAGAAATGAATTTGGTTATAAAGGTTTAGGAAAGCCAAGTGACCTTCGGAATTTGGATTTTAGCGTCTTTGCTCCCAAATTTCAGTAGTTAAAAAAATGGTTCTTTTCTTTTTTTTTTTTTTTTTTTTTTTTTTTTTTTTTTTTGGAAATCTACTCTCGAAAAGAGAGAATATTCATAAATATCCGTACCCCAAAAAAGCAGGAATTTTCACATCTTTCCTGTTCTCAGACTAATCTCTCTAGAAATAACCTAACCGAAAACAATTTCAGAATCAATCGCTCGGCATTTATGATTAAAGAATTCTCCTTTCTAAACACAATTGTTTTCAAATTTATATCGTACAGAAATCCCTGTGATATTTTTTAGCCCGATTGAGATTCCTCCTCCTCAATGTCACTGTCAACTCATCATCATGCATATCCTCTTGAGGGCATAAACCTTTTAACCTTTCTTCAAGGTCAGAAATTTGTTTCATTGATCACACATTTATTGTGATACCTTCCTCTTCTGCTTGGGGGAAGAAAACCCAAACTGTTCTTGAAGATCAGATATCGACTTCATTGATTAAATGGATGTATTTTTGTTATACCACTATTTGTACACATTTATCAAACCATACATATATATATTTAAAATAAAAATTAAAACAAAGACCCTAGGAAGCCGTATAACTACTGTTCCTGCAATGAACCTGCTATGAAAAGGATACACCTGCTCTACTGACCTGTGACTCTACCATTTATAGAGAGGAAATTAGTCATATGTAAAATAGAAAACTAAAAAATAAGAATGGGATTCATTTTGAGCTTGGCTCAACCCATCAATTCATCAAATGCACCTCATGAGACTTGCTCAACAAATTCAACAACCCTTCTAGCATGAAGGGTTCTCAAACAATTCCGCGTAACATCATCAGGCACCAATCCTTCTTTGATCATATCCTCAAGAAGTTTGTGAGCGTCATTTACTCTATTGGCTTTCATGTACCCAATGACCAAGGCGTTGTAGGAAAAAATATCAGGCGGAACACCCTTCGAAGTCATCTGTTCCAAGACTTGAATCGCCTTTCCCATTTGGCCTAGCAGACAATATCCCTTTATCAATATGTTGTACGTAATTACATCAGGCTTCAAACCATGTCGAATCATTCCGTCAAGCAACTTTTGGGCAGCGTTCATCTTACCGCTTTCTGAATAAGCATCCAAAATTCCATTCAAAGTTACAGTTTGAGGATAGATTTTCAAACTCACCATCTCATCTAGCAACTTAGATGTTTCTTTCCATAGGCCAGAATGGGACAAGCCGTTAAGTAGAATGCTGTAAGTGAAAATATCTGGCTTTACACCTCTTCCAATCATCATATGAAACATAGCAAGGGCTTCTTTAATCATTGCCTTCTTAGAATGAGCGTCAACTATAATGTTGAAGGTTATGGCATTCGGCACAACAGCTTTAGTTTCCATTTCGTGTAACAAGTTCATGGCTTTACTCCATTGTCCCAAACGGCAAAATCCACTTATCAGACAGTTGTACGCGATGCAATCCAGCTTAAGACCTCTATTTCTCATAGCTTCCACAAGATCAAGCGCCTCCTTAATCCTGCTCTCCTTGCACAAAGCATTCAACATAGTATTGTACGTAACAATGTTAGGTGAGACACCCCAAGCAGTCATAGTTTCTAAGAACTCCATTGCTTGCTCAGACTGACCGGACTCAAGCAACCCATGAATCAAAGAATTACAGATGACAACATTTGGTCGAACATCATGGTTGACCATGTTTTCAACAAAGCTCAAGGCCTTGTCCGCTCGACCTTCTTTAAAAAGGTTATGAATTATTGGACCGTAACAACCTTCATCAGGTTTTATTATTTGGTGGCAGTACATGCGCTTAAGGAGCTCAACAGCCTTCCAAGTTTCTCCCGCCTTACAAAACCCGTTAATCATCGTACCATAACTAATCTCATCACACGTATGCTCGTCCTCCACCATTTTCAAAAACAACTCAAACGCTGCATCCAGCGATCCCCCTTCTGCAGCGCAAAGCCCTTGAAGAAGAGTGTTCAACAAACAAGCATCCGGCTTAAGTCCGCGCTTAAACACAGCCGCCAAAACAGAGAAACACAAATCAATCCTCTCCAACAGACACAAACACCGTACAACCATACTCACGGTACGAACGTCAGGTCGAAAATCGAGCCCGCAAAGAGCCGACATTTCCCGATACATGGTAACAACAATGACATGGTGGTTCATCTTGTAGAGGGCACCGAGCAAATGATTGAAAGCCCAAATGGAAGGCATGGGTTGCATCCGAATCATGGAATTGAAGTGACCAAAAGCTTCTTCTACAGTGAGTGTCCCTAACTCGGATTTTGTTCGTATTAATCTTCCCAAACGGGTAACATCATGTCCACTAGTAGCAGTAGCGGCATAAGAACGAAAATGGGTTCTGAGAAGAAGGCCAAACAGAGAAGAGACAGAAGAAGAAGAAGAATTACCTGAGGCTTTTGAGTTCCTCAGCATCTGGGGGGTCAGAGAGAGGCTTTTCGCGACTTCTCTCCAGTTCTCTCGTCCTCCACCGATTCCAGATTAACAGAACAGAATAGAACATTCATCAAATACGCCAATCAGCATCAATTCATTCATTCATTCATTCATTCATTCAACCAATCTGTGATGCTGAGATCTGAACCAAGGAAAAAAGAAAAAAAAAAAAAAACCCTCATTTGGCTGTTGTGCTAATCGGAGATGAAAAAACTTCGTCGGAGATCGAACGCACGGCTGAGGTGAGCGGTGTCCGGCGTCGGAGGTTGGGGGGGCGGCTTCCCGTTTTCCGAGAGAGGGAAGAGAGAGAGAGAGAGAGAGAGAGAGAGGAGTATTTGGAAGGAACCCTAGTTCAGAAAACAGAGAATTGCCGGGAAAAGGCGGGTAAACTCACTTTCTGGCGTGGCGGCGGCCTTCATGGTAGCAATCTACGCTCTCAAACATTCAAATGAACAATGTCAACGGCATCATCATTGTCTTTCAACGTTACACATTAATATAAAAAAAATATATATTTTATTAATTATAGGAAAACTTTTATAAATTCCTTATCAATTATGTTACTAATGTCAATATATCCATAAATTATAAAATGTCCATGTTATATCCCTTAATTCTATTAGGTAGCTTTAGATAAATAAAATAAGATAGATGTGACATTTTAATATAAATATTAAATATCAGATGATAATTTTACACAAATATTAAAATTCAGGAGACATTTTGACACAGATACAAAGATTAGGAGGCATTTTGAATTAAAAATGACTAATGCTTCTTTTGAAACACAAGTTGAGTTGAAATTTTAAGGTTAAATTTTGAGGTTGGTTTACTTTTCAAAGTCTAATTATAATTTTTGTTGAATTTTTATAAAAAGACAAAAACTTAAATGAAAATCTTAGGTTTGAACCTAGGTAACAAACGTATGCTAAAAAACTAACGAAAACTAATAAAAAAAGGCAACTTGACACAATATTAAAATTCATAAGTTACATCAAATACATTTTTTATTAACACTAGTGGCATAATTAAGAGGAATTTATGAAAATTTTCTGTTGTTCAAATTCTATAATTTGGTTTCTTAAAGTATATATCATATATTTGGACATTTTATGTTAATATACTATTAAATTATATTAAATACATAAATTATAGTCCTTGTGGTAAAGGCTTTCAAGATACCCTTTAAAAAATCTAAAAAAATTAGATTATTTATCACTTTTATATCATATATATTTTGTTTTTATTCAAAAATATATTTTATATATTGATATAATATATATAATAATACTTGTATTTTGCTTTTTAATCTAGTTAACAGAAAGGGCCATTTTCGTACAATGTAGGGAGCTTTTAATAAAAACAAAAACAAAAACAAAAAACAAAAAACAAAAAAAGGAATAAATAGCCGTTTTAAAAAATCTATTTAAGTCGATGACCGAAATTTTTTTTTAAATGACTGTTACTCAATAATTGACTATGTTAAATACTGAAAAATACATTAGCTTGTGACAAAGTACTCCCCGAAATTTTACTTTGTCATATACTATCAAAAGTCGACAAAAATATGAATACTTTAACTACTCAAAAGTTGGCAGCAAAACAAAATTGGCTGCAGTAAACAAATATAGCAATAGTGATAATTATCAATCATAAATATTAAATACCATGTTTTTTTTTTTTTTTTGGGTAGCAATAGTCGTACATATATATTATAACAAAAAGAGCACCGAGGCTTTTAGCCTGTGGTCAAAATTTCGGATACAATCTGTACATGCTTGATCTCAATGACTTGTAAAGTAATGAAAATCGGCAATGTGCAGTGTTAGTCATGTTGATGTTCCTCGAATCACTTCCTCGGTCATTCCACGGAGTTCTGCTAGCCTTCTTCGTTTTTCAAGAGTAAATCCATCCGGTCAATGTTTTGATTTCTTCTTTGAGTCACGATCACTATGATTGCGCTTCTTCCTGCTCTTATCTTCAGTTTCACGTCTACTGGATTTCACAGTCATGAGACCACCTGAAGGTATCTTCCCATTACTGTTCTGCAAAGCGTTCTCAAAGTCAGCTCCAATGGCATATTGCTGGAGCCTCTCGGGATCCAAAGCTCCTTCCATATCAGGGTTCATTTGCTCCTACATTGAAAGTCGATTTAGCTCAGCTTTTTCTTTATAAAACAGAGAACAAGAAAGGTGAAAAAAAGGGCAGGGCGTCATCAGAAAACCCGACCAAACCGACCATATGTGACGTGGGCTTGTATGGCTATTACTTCTTTTTGTTGCCCGAGTCCATAGTTCTCAAAATCAACATGGTCGGTTTGTGTTCATAGATTTCAAAAACAACACAAGTCTGTTCGGTTTAACAAAGAGCTCAAAAGACATAATTTGGCTCAAAAGACATAATTTGTTGAGTTTAAACTCCTAAAAGTCTTTGATCTTACAGTTCAAGAATTATAATGAGATTTTCGTTAGAAGTTTAAAGGAAACATACCATGGCCTGCCTGGCAGCCCGATTGAGATCCTCCTCCATAAGGGTGTCCTTCGGTTCCATCACAATCTGAATTTTGAATCAACAGCATTCTGATCAAAAGGTGAAATACTGCAAATATATTTGCAGAAACACGTACCACACACTCATACAAGTAGATAAAAATGCAAAATATCTTTTCGTACATCTATTTATTTGTAAGAACAAGACAAATTCCGCTCTGAATCTTAACATCTCTAGAAACTAATCTACCCAGAAAAGGATTTGGAGCTCATCCACGGATACTGACATAAACTAGACCCCGAGGAAATTACTATATATTTAATAAAATAATAATAAAAAAATCCAACCAAACTTACTTCTTTTAGCCGAGGCATGCTTGATTCAATCTCTTTAGCATCAAGATTGTTTAGATACTTGGAGAACTTTTTCATAGCCTTTATAAATAGTGATAATATTTGTTGCCTTTCCAGTCCCATCTGTCCCTGTTATATATATACAAGTGTTAAAGTGAAAGGAGTCAATTAAGGACATGTAAAAGCAAAAAAAGAAACTTTTAATCACAGTAAACCAACAAGACTTCAAGTAGTACACATTACAAATCCAAACACCAGCTATATCCGACTTGGAACAAAAAATGAAAGTATAATGATTAACACTCGTAACAGACAGGATTCGGTTGGAGGATCTAATTTAACTATGGTTTTTAAACAGTAGCTTGGCTTTCCAGCACTTGTTTGAGAACAACTTTGTCTTCCTGGCTTTATATTATTTTTAATTAATATAACTATCATGTTTTTCGTCCAAAAAAAGAAAAAAGTTCTAAATGCCAACTTTAAACTCCGGGTTTATGTTCCAGAAATCACTGAAAGCAAGTTCCCAAATGAATTCAATGAGAGATCAATCAGAAATCTCTTTATACACAATGGATAAGATCGTGCTTAAGAGTACAAGAATTTAAATTTAAATCTACACATATGGTCATATTTTCAATGAGCTGGTACGAGAAAACATGTGCGCCCATGATGAAAATGTTCAACAAATTAGAAATAGAAGACAAGAAAATAAACCTCAATATCAGAGATGTCTCGACCCTGCAATCCAATACATAGCAAAACAGAAGCCTGGGCATAAGATATTGTAACAGAAAGTTTCTCTTGAAAGTATAGGCGTGCAAGCTTCCGTGCTATATCCAATATCTGCAAAATAGATAGATGGAACAATATTTGAAATCACTGTATCTCCTCATAAGTTACTTTACGAAAATGATTTGTCGCAAGATTCTAGCTATTGGCTTAAAGTAAGTGCCTACACGGCATTTTTTCTTTGAAGGTCCAAAAGCTACTTTTGAAGAGTTTGTTTTCATAATTTATTTATTAGATGCTTTTCCTTAGGCACCTCTCAGCCAAAAGTATGTGACCTTCTGATTTTGTGCAACAGTGAAACTTCGAGAATCATACTCAACCCGTTTTTTGTTTCCAGAGAGATAGAGGAAAAAACAAAAAAACCAATACCGTGCTTGTTCTACCAAGTTCTTTTCAAAACTATAGGTTCTAATCAGAAATTGAAACACTTCTACATCTACAAGCCATCTCAAACAAGGTCAAAGCTAACCGATATTCGAGCACGATCTGAAATTGACTCTCATTTTGCTATAACTAGAATTTTTTAAGATCTTTAAGCAAGGTGGATTTTATTTTATTTTCAAATGCACGACTCCATGCCTTGCCAAACACAATTACATTTATAAACTAAACCATGATTTCAAAATAAACATCAACCACATTTCAAGATCTTACCATATGATAGTCAACAAGATTATTGGCATAGGCTTCTAATCGCTTCATGTCATGAAACGACAAAATCTCCTTTATTGAGTCTAGAGATCCACCTAAGGCAGACTTGCCTGATTCTTGTTGCTCCATGAAATTGATTTTTGGATCCAAGATGCTGTGAGATTATGATTCGTGTGAGCATTTGACCATTGAAAATTGATCTTAAGAAGATAACTTCAAACACTAACCTCATGGCGAGCTTGTATTCCATTGCATGAAATGTATGACCCAACAGTTCAATAAATCTTAGCCGGAAATCTGTAGGCAATTAACAACTACCAAGCTGAGAACCTAAAATAAACAGAACCATACGGGAAAAAAAAAATATACATAAATAAAGACATGGTACGATAGAGTATTCTGGGAAAAGAATGAACGCACCTTGGTAAAATGGTCCAAGAAAGCCCAATTCATCTGACCCACTGGCTTCAATATCATCATTGTTCAGAGGTTTTAGGACCATACATGTATGCTCACCGGTCACAGAACTCTAAACCCGTTAAAAAGAAATAAAACGTCATGCCTCCACAAAATATTGTATTAATATATTTAGTACAGAAATTAAAGTTTAGTTTTCTTAACTGGAGTATGGCCAATAAAGAATGGAATAAACTTAAGCTTTCTCCAGAAGCGCAAAAGGTCCAACGTAAGCCCAAAGGAGACACCAATATAATGAAGCTTCTCTGGTTTCCTTTCACGGAGATGAGCAAGCAAATGAGGAAGATTTTTCCTAGGTTCTATAGTCTCTTCTAGCAACGAAACCTGTAAGTAGGGCATCATTGAAGTCAGCAACCTACAGTTCGCAGAAGCATATAGTAGATATTCACTATTTGCTCACAAATAATTGATACAAATACAACGGAAACTAGTAATTTATTACACTTGGTCGAAGAAAGAAATATAGCTTTCTAATGATAATTCTGGTCCTATCAGCAACCAATACACCTTTTATCTACACCTATACTCATCCGACTTCTCAAACTCAAATAGTGATTTAAAAATAAAAAATAAAAAAAAAAAACCGAAAGAGAGAGAGAGAGCAGGAAGGATCTAGTAGTTCATTGATCTTATGTTTACTTTGTGTTTTAATGTCTTTCAATTTACAAATAGGGAAATACTCATCCTCTTTCTAGTTTTGTACAGTTTCCACTGCATCAATGAAATTTCAGTTAGAAAAAGAAATTTGTCTTTTCAATCAAATGAGCTATGCTGCGAAAAAGAAAAAGAGTGTGCTAAGTAAAAGACCGAAAAGGTACAAGACTTGTCTTTTAAAATTATTTCCCCCTTTGCAAAATCAGGTATTTTTGGTCAATATCTCCTACTCCACGAGACAGATTTGCAAGAAATTTTGAACGTGTATGTGCTAAATACCCAAAATGCAAGAACAGGCATGTCAACAAATTAAAGGGCAAGGCATAGAGTTGTTAACTGCCCCAATAAAATCTGTTAACATAAAGTGACTGTGCAGAGAACATGCTGAGGGAAGAATTGTTCTGTAGACTATATTTATATAGTAAATAAAAGAGAACAAAAGGAGCAAATTTTAGTTATTAGAGTAAACCTTCTTAGCTGCTTCTGTGACTTTGACAGGTGAGGTCTCCACATCATCGTAATCCATTTCAGAAATAGGCGCAAACTGTCCTTCATAGTACCTGCAAAAGATAGAATTGTTTGAATTTATTCCAGATACACTAGGAAGCTCCAATAACAGAAAAATACACAAGCGTTACAAACCACATTTAGAGAGCCCAAAAAAACAAAAACAAATTCTATAAGCATCGAATGACCCAAACATAAATGCATGTCTCATGCTACCCAATCATAATATAGAATTGTGTTGTTTCTTTCGGAGGGATTCTAATTGTTCTTTTAGAATTAGCAAAGTTCCAACAGTTTATTAATAAGCAAACACCTAACGTTGAAGGATCAATTCCTACTAAGGTTATCAATCCTTGGAACTCCTAGCTTTTCTCTTATTTAAAAGGCTCCACCAAAACCTTCAGATCTTCCGAGCTTTCTACCCATTTTATTTTCGTAATCAGAGAATTACATAACACTATCGTTCCATTTCAGTCTTCAATTCCAAACAGTGACCACGAAGCTATAATTTTTGCTTCTTTTGGTTTAGTGCCTAAATGCAAAAAGCTGTCCCAACAATGGCTTCAATACTCTTTGCCTTTAAGAGCATTCTCATGCTCAGTAGTCTGCTAGTCCACTAAATCAAAAGATTTTGCAAACCAACAAGAAATGGTCATCAAGTCAATGTGAGTCCAGAGTGTACAAGGCAAACCTTGTCAGAAGTTGGACTGCTTGTGAACCATATCCAAGCTGCAGAAAAACCATTAAAATGTTACATATATTCTATTAAGAACAGGAAAAAAAGGGAGAAGGGGGGCACGAAAGACAATACAACCTTCATTGCATTTGGATGCGTAGCAATTCGTACAATACGAGCACCTGAAAGGGTTGGAAATACAGTGTCTTGGTATTGCTCACTAAATTTCCAAGGTATCTGATCTCCAGGGGGTTGACGACCAGTGCTTAAATTTTTTAGTGCGGATTTACGAGAAATCTTTCCCTCGAGAGAGACCTATGAATAAGTTCAACCAACAATTAGTCTTCAGCATCATCAAATAAATTTATCAACTTATACAACAACATTTTTTAAATGGTTCTTTACTTCTTATCTAAGCATTTTTATCAAGTAAAAAGAGTTGAAATAGATATTGAACCCACAAACTTTTAAGGAGAATTTATGAGCCTCAAAATCTGGACACATGAGTTATGTTGGGAAGAACATGCCAACCTGAATGACACACAAAATATCGGGAAGTTGATTTTTTGACTCATCAACAGGGCCTGCATAATATGATATTAGTTGAAGTCCTGCCATGCAAAATAACACAAGAAAAGGCGAGTAAAGTACTACAAGCATACCGAGCAATACAAACAAGTGGTGCGCTGGTGCATCCGCCATTAGTTGTAAATCATTGGGAGAGTTTTTGTAGTGAGAGGAAACATATAAGGCCATCATCCGCTGCGGATATCGCAATGAATAAGTACCAAATATTCAATCAATTGAAGATTGAGGCATATGTAAGATTATCAGGATATTGTGCATGTGCAAGAGTGTAAGAAACACGACAATGATGCAAGCAACTTAACAATTAAAATTGAATTATAAAAGGAAAGATGGATCTCTTACCTGCAGGAACAGCTCACTCTCTTTGTGATAGGAAAAAAGTGTGTCACGATTAACGTAGTAGAGTTCACACTCACTTGGTTGAGGTAATCTAGTTGCAAAAAAAAAAAAAAAAAAAGGTAAGAGAATAAGACTAGTGCAAGTGTTTTTTACCCTCTACAGGTTCTAAAACATGATGCCCTTACCCGCTAAGTCTAGGGACAGCATTTGTAGCATCCAAGCAGAGTAAATCATGAAGCCATGATTCTACAGGGTCCCCAGATGCATATCTGATGGATTCACTCAGCTCGATCTTTTTGAAAAGACAACCTACAATCACAAATCATTAAGAAATTAAGGGAAAGAAAGAACGAGAGAAAGCCATAAATCCAATAACATTTTCAAAAAACGAACATGAACATGCATCAATCTAAAAAACAAAAAAACATTTAAAAAAAAAATCAAACTGAAGAACACTTTCAGCATAAAATCTTGGGTAATGGCAATGGGAATATCCTACATAACAATTCCTTCAATTACGAATTGCAGCGCTACAAAAGTCTTTCAGTCATAAGATATGACTACATATTCCCACTATTCTAGTTTGTTATTTCATACACACGAAAATTATATGCTCTTGTCTGTATAACCTGTAGAAATGTAGCACAATTGACTTCAAGGAGATTCTCATCGAGATTTTTAAGCGACTATAGATGAGGTTAAAATTGCTTTTATGCTGCTATTATAAAATGAAAAGAATAGAATTACTTAGATATATCAAATGCAAAACCAGGGAAAGGATGCAGTACCAGATTTAGGACCCTCCACACTCTGAGCTGAGGAGCTTTGTCGTTCCAATTGCTGAACAAGTTTAAGGGACAAAGATCGACCAGTACCTTCATAGCTTCCAAAGGGGGGGAATCAAACAATTACATAGGTCAGGATCCTAACTACTTTAAAGATAACCTCGGCTACTGAAAGAAAAATATTAAGCACGAAATTAAAGTTTTTAGCAAATGCACAAGATGTTCCTTTCATAAACACTAATTTCTGACCAAAACCAGGAAACGATTGTGCATATGAAACTTATACCCGTTCACAGTAGACGAAAGGAAAACCAGATAGGGGCCAAGCAATGACTTCACAACTGGCAATGGAATGGCTGCTGCCTCATCTATGACCAATAACTCAACTTGGGAAAGCTTTTCATGCTCATGTGGTTGTATATACTGCAAAAATATGCTTGAAAAATAAGTAGCTGCATAAAAATCAGTAAAAACTCCGTGGTGGAACACTCATTCTGGAGCATTTAGTACATGTTCAACATGCCAACAGCCATATCATATCAGAGAATGAAAAGATAAAAAAATTCTCAGCACTTGAAATCTCACAACAATAACGAACTACTCAGTTTTAGGACTCAAACAAAGGAAGCCCAAAATAATCCAACAGTGATATAAGAAAACATGAAGAGACGCAAACCAATAGTCCCCTGATCAGCAAGAAACTTATCTCATTGAAGTTTAATATTAGTGAATTTATAACAATACAATATAAAGACTAAAATAGAAAATTAAACAAGCATGAATTTTGATTGCCTCGTAATATGATCCACTAGAACTCATCTCCTATGCATGGCAATAGCTACTTGAATGAACAGTAAGCATTAGATATAAACAAAGCATTAAACAGACAATAATTCATTTCTGAATTATTTTTCAAACAAACAACAAATAAGTTGAATATATATATATATATATATATATATCAGTGCACCCATATTAACAAATACAAATCGATGGAACCTGAATTGTTTGCCGGTGCTGCTTGTAAACATTAATCCGTATAGCAGCTTTTTTGAACTCGGGATTAGTGCTTCTCACCACATCAAAATCTATATGTTCCTGTAAATGTAGGTTTCACAATAGAAAATTTAATATGCTTAGTATTCCTTTACCATGCACGAATGAGGAATAAAGAGAAGATAAGTTATCATTTGAAAACTAGTTCAAGGGAAAACTTTCAAAAGAGAAAATCCATAATCAGTGCTGGATCAATCTAAAAACGTCTACTGTTTGGCGATGCTAAATATTACACCAGTAACTAAGGTGGAAAAAATGAAGAATTTATTAGAATGGATATGAATTAATTATTTGGAATTTATTAACAGGTCTTTTTTTTTTTTTTTTTTTTCCCGTTCTTGATGTGGTATGCCACTTCGCCAACATCATATAAGGATAAACCAAGATATATCAATTAAGAAACTAATAACTTGAGGAAATTTGACCTAAAGGTAAATTCACCCCCGCATATTAATATCATTCAAGCTAAATTGAGATTTTTATCTGACTACAAGATTAAATTTCCAACATTAATTACTGAAAATAAAATATAATGTTAGGCCAGAAAAAACCAAATCCAAAAGCATAACTATGCTTCCTATCTAATAGCTACAATAGAATTCAATTTTGAGGTAGATAAAAGATGGACAATGATATAGAACCGTAATGTAATAACAACAGCCATAAGATCAGATTAGCTAGTTTACCTTATAATCAAGTGCATCAAAACCTTTGCCAACAAAGTCAAACAAGGTTTTCAAATTCTCAGGGCTAGGCGCAGTTACAAAGATATTTGAGTACCTATTAAATATAAATTTCTCGGGTTAGCATGATAATGGCAACTTTCATAAATATTCATGTCTATGAAAAAATAAATAAATAACTATATACCCTGCAGCAATAGCTCCTGCAATAGCCAAACCAAGAGCAGCAGACTTTCCACGACCACGAGAAGCAAGGCATGCAACTGTGCTTTTAAGTGTCTTGTCCAAAATGGAATCAAGAAATGTGATGACTGCTTTTCCCTGATGAATTGTTTAATAAAAGACGGAATCAAGTATAGCAACTAAGTTAGACAATTACAATTTAAGACGGACCATCTCTACCTGGTCCAATGTGCAACACTTCTTTATCAAAGGGCCAACTGGAAAGTCGTCACTAAGTTCTTCTTTTAGACTCTTCAGGTCTTGCTCAGCCTCCGATAGGCCTTCTGAGTCCTTTGATTACCAACAGTGAACAAACAGAATGGTTTACACAGATATTGAGAAACAAAAATACTTGGCTACTGAGAGGGGACAAACGAAAGTGGTTATAAAAAGTCAAAAGATATTGTAAATAATAATAATAATACTTCACAAAAGATTCAAGTTTAAGAAAAGATTACCTCTTTAACAGGAACTGGGGTGATTGATTTTATATGAGAGGAAATTGGCAAGACATTCAGCTCATCATCCATTACTATACAGGCTTTACATGATGCAAGTGATAATAAAAAACGCTCATTAAAACGTCCAGCGGCCTCAGAATGCGATTCAGTCCGAAACCTCTCATGAACATCCTGGAGAAAGATTCTTATTTTAGTATTTAAAGACGGAAAAAAAAAAAATACATATGTATAATGACTGTTGAAGCTTAAATATCTACTATTATCTTAAATCTTTTACTCGAAGAAATAGTGTGAAATCAAAAGACTTGACTTCAGTTATTATATGTCAAGGATCGGGGGCTTCTAGTCATACCATAACCATGGTGTACAGGCTGGTAAGAGAGGATATAGTATTAATCAATAATACTATTAATCCACCACCCTCCACCGTCTCTATTGTTCTTGCGAGTAAATTTGGGGTCAAAGCCTCAAAATCCTAAAAGAAAGACAAATAATGAGTAAAATACTAAACAAATATCTATAGAGTATCAAATTATTTAATCAACAAGAGGGCAATATTTGTGTCAATTATTGGATTATATATTCTTATTGAAATCAACAATTCATTGTAATTTCAAAGAAGGGTGTTTTCTCTAAATAGTAGCCTAGTAGCTTAGATGATAAAATTCGCTACTTACCTGAAGTATGCACATCCCAAAAGTATTACCAAGAATTCTTTCTGAATCCTTGTATAAGCAGTATGTCAATCCCGCAGTTTCAAGAAAAAGAGAGAGCGGATCAACCTTCTCACGATCATGCAGTCCACTTTGCATCAAGCGTTTAAGCTGCTTTGCACGTTTTTTCTTGTGACTGCAACAAATAAACAATGTAATCGATTATGCAGTAATTTAAAAGATACTTGTCAATTTTTTAACCATGCTAATCTCTTTTTTTTTTTTTCTTTTTACAATTTTGTTTAGGAACATCAAGAAATACTGTCTTAGATGCGTAAAAGAAAGTGTGAAAATTGGCAACAAACAACAAACCTGCTGAGCTCAAGCTTGTTCTTATAACACCACAACACGGAAGGCCTAGACTTTGTCACTGCCTTACTTAAGATGAAGTGAAGATTCACTACCTGCTCAAAAATAAACAAACTACGCTTAGAAAACAGAAACAAAGCCTCCTATATCACAAAACCAAAAGGGTGATCTTCATTTCCGAGAGAGAATAACATGTTTACTTGATCATGGTATCTGTCACCAACAATGACGAACATTGAACGATGCCTAGTCTTGACACCGTTCTCGATTAGTGTTCTGATGCGCTCGTCAACCTTCTTCCTCATTTCTCTATTTCTATTAAGAGAGAGAGTGAGGACCAAAAAAAAAAAGGTAAGGAACTAAGGATAGTTTAAAATTTCATATAAGACGCGAACGAAAAGAAGATAAAATGCTTGTGTTACAATGCAAACTAAAAACTATTTTGGGGATCCTGATATGATAGACATCAATTCGAGTTTGAGGATAAATAATAAGTGATGCACTACAATACCGAATCGTACCTATTATAATAGATGCCCCAAAAAGACACCCTTTCTTATCCTCTTATCAAAATGATTACCCTCTTATTTACGAGATCTTAAATTAGCATCAAATTGCTATTTTTATGTTTCCTATCTCGTTTCTCCTTTTCTTTTGCGAGTTCTCACAAATTCTGTAAAAAAAATTATAAATTGAGATTCTACGGCAAGATATAAACAAAGCTTGAAAAATGATAAAATCCAAGCCCGTTTATGAGGAAACTAGAAAAACAAACTTTCATTAAGATCACAAAAACAGTACTCAAAGACCAAAAACGAAAATGAGATTGACAATGACCATGGCTAAATAAAACAACATACCATGCCTGCATATATAAGTGCTCGAAACCACAAGAAGTCCGGTTTAAAATTACCGCTAAAATAAACTTAAAACCGCTTGATCAGACAAAAATCAGGGGAAAAAAGAAAGAGAAAAGAAAGAAACCAAAATGTAATCCTGAATAGAACAAACAAATCAGACACTAAGCACTAGGCATGGCAACTATTTGGAATCGAATAAAAATTGGAAAAATAAGTGCTTTCCTCTACGAAAATCCGCATATTGGCAGAAAATTTCAGCAGAAATTCAGCCAAAACCAAATTAAAAAAAAAATCAAAGTTTAGACTCAATACCTTAAAAAAATTAAAAAAATAAAAAATAAAAAATAAAAAACCGCGAAAGGCTTACGAATGTTGGTGGGGGCGAGAGAAGGGGTTGGGTCAGAGACAATCTTAATCGGGGGCGTCTTGGGAGGCGCTGGGCGAGGTTGGGAGGAGCTCCGCGGCGTCGGGGGTAGCGGGGCTGGGCTGGGATGGGATGGGCTGCTTGGTGGCGGCGTGGGAAACAGAGATGCTCTGGGGGTTTTTGGGCGGGTTTTTGAGCCTAGTCGACTTATGAACGGCTGTTCAAGTAGAACAAAAACAAAAACAAAACAAAACAAATGAACGGCTGAGATAATGGTCAAGTTTGAACGACAATCCTCAAGCAGAGAGGTAATCTTTTTTTTTTTTTTTTTTTTTTAGTTGAGATGAAGTAGAGGTAATTTACACAAATGGCATGTTTAGGGGTAATTTAGGGGGTGTTTAGTGTGTTAGTTTGAGTTGAAATATTTTAGTTGTAATAGTAAATTTTTTTGAATTTTCAGAAAAGATAAAAAAATTTTTGGGAAAAAGACAAAAACTTTTTAGGACAAATACAAAAAAAAGTTTGAAATGAGATGGAGATGGAATGGGAGCCAAACTCCCCCTTACACTAATTAAGGGTCCGTTTGGTTCACCAGTTTGAGTTGGAAATTTTAAGTTTCAATAGTAATTTTTGTTGACTTTTCAGAAAAGACAAAAAACTTTTTCAGAAAAGACAAAAAACTTTTTCAGAAAAAGACAAAAACTGAGATGAAAATTTTGAAATGAACCGATGAACCAAACAAGGGCTAAATATCTACTTATCAGTAGCAAAGAATGAGAGTGAAGAATGAGAATTAATTTTTTGTTTACTTGCTTTTTTTTTTTTTTTTTCTGAAATAAGAGTGAGAATAGTGGGTTACAAATCAATTTGGAATTGAGAAATGGAATCGATAATCTCATACCCCTATTCCAAATTGTGATTCTCGTTCCTACTATTAACGTTAAATTATCATTATATCCTTAATTTATTTACAAAAAATTATATTAAAAAATAATAACAACCTATATTAATTATTTTTATTAACAAAATATAATTTAATTTTATTAACTCAATATTATATAACTATTCTAATTACTATTAATGTTATTAGAGTAAATAAAAAACATTTTTTGTGTTATAATATATTATTATGTTTTTATTTTATATTATTTTTATACTTTACTTGTTATAATTCTTTTTTTTTTACTCTTTTTAATTTTGTTTAAACAAAAAATTACACAATTTAATTTTATTGTCTTAATATTATAATAATTATTTTACTTTTGATTAATAGTATGATAATAAATAAAAAATTAATCATTTTTTTAATTTTTTAAAATACAATAAATAAATGAGTATATAAGTAAATTTGCAATAACTAACTCCGATTCCTGTTCTAAGTAAACGCATGAATGAGATTGACAGTGATTTCGATTTCGATTCTTAGAACCCAAGTAAACAACACATTCTAACTTTGAATTCTGATTTTGAATTCAACTCATTCCGAATCTTATCCACTTCAATTTATACTCACTCTGATTAGGCGTAAGTAAACTTGCCATAAAATAATTAACTTAAATAGTCCTTAAACTTTTTAAAAGGTGACGATTTTGTCCATATTTTATTTTTTTGGCCAATAAGACCTTAAACTCTTAAAATATTAGCTATTATAATCATTTCTATCCATATATATATTAAATTTCTAATGAAATGAATTATATGTAAAGCATGTGATTTAATTTATGAGGGTATTTTTAATAATCTAACAATAATTAATTTAACAAAAAAAATTTTGAAAATTCCTCCTCTTCTCTCTTTCTTTCCTCTTTCATGGGGAACCTAGACCGCAACTTCAGTTGGGGGAGACATAGAGGGACTTTTGGTGGATTAGTGAGTATTTTAATCTTTCTGCTAAAAAATATCATTTAAGTAATAATCTGTTATAAATTTAATCGAGTTGGATAGAACGAACTGTAATTGTTAAGAAAATAAGAATTTAGAATTATCTAAGCTAAAAGATAAAAATAGTAATTAAACAGTCACCTTTAAAAAAGTTTATGGATTACCTAGGCCAATTACTCGATACACAAATGGCATGTTTACTAATGGTTTGGGAATGGAAGAGGAGATGAGAATCACTTCTATAACACAAATTTAAAATAAATTTAATTAAAATTAAAATTTGTATCATATTAATTAAGAGGGAAGATTTTAAATCACGTTAGTCAATAAGGAAAAAATTGTATCGTGTTAGTAAATGGATGAAAAACAATGACTATTGGAATATTTTTCTCATTAATCTCTTATTTACTTCTTCTTTCTTATTTAGAATGGGAGTGAAAAGGGTCGGTCCATGCTCCCCATCTAAATAAGATTCCGGTGAATTACCAAACAACATTTTGGTATAGTACCAAAAGTGCGGTGTATTATCAATATCACAAATACCTTTTTGGTTGGTAGGGGATGTTTTTGAAAAAACATAATAGGTTGAGCTTTAACTTATCTTGAAACAGGATAAGAATTGTGAAGTCATTGTATGAGGGCAATATTATAAATGTATGCTCTATTTAGAGCATTCCTCCAAATTCCATGAAATAAATGAGGAAATCATTTAAACGACATAAATTTTAAAAACAATTACACCAATGTGATACAAAAGTTTAATATAGGCCAATATGATAGAAAATAAAATTAAAATTTACGTCATGGTTGGCTAAAAATAAAGAGTTTGTGTCTATTAGTTAGTTGAAGAAAAAAATTGGTTTTTTAAATAATTTTCTCTAAATATTAGAGAAAATTACCTAAACAACTAAATTTTTTTTTTTCCATTTATTTACCAACATGATACAAATTTCCTATTCTTCATAAACATGACACAGATTTTAGTTAACTTTACTTGCGTTTGGAACAAATATTTGAAATCAAAATTTTAAGTTTGAGTTGTTTGATTTTTTAAAAATTAATTATAATTTTTATTTATTTTTCCAAAAAAGATAAAAACTAATACGAAAAACTTAATATATGCTTTTCATCAATGTTTGGATTACGATTTACAACCCAATTTTAATATTTTTTTGAAAAGTCAACCTCAATTTTACTATTCATAATTACTATTAAGTTTTATAATTCAAAGTTTAAAAATCTATAACTTTGCATGTATAAATCCAAATAAGAACATATATTTTTTTAAATTGTATAAAATTTCGAAATGAACGAAATAAACTTTATATTGATATCTTTTTTTCGATTACATTACATTTTTTAATTCTAATAATTCAAATGCTTCATCAAGCACATAATTTAATTCAAACCTAAATTTTACAATCTAAATTTTAGTATCAAATGCATGCTTAGGTTGAAACCTAAATGCTAAACAAGTTCTTAATTTAATTTATGTCACGTTGGTTAGTCTGTAGTGTTAATTTCACGTGCTTTTTAAAATTTATTATCAAAGAGACATAAGAGTCGAATTCCGACCCGTTAGAGTAAGTGCCCAAACCCGTTGGGCCGGGCTCGCGGCCGTAAGGGCACAAGTCTTATTACTGTCCAATCTCCGTTTGCACTCTGCAAGTGTGTTCCCTCGTCTCCTTGTTCTTCATCTCTTTCCTCCTTAAACCCCACATTTCCATTTTCCAGGTTTTTAACTATTTGGACAAATAAAACCCCTCGAGCTTTACAAATGGCCAAACTTTAGTATTCGATTCAATATCTCCAATGGGTTCTTCTGTTGCTTTCTCTCTTTGCTCTCACACAAACATCTCCACTCCCAACAAATTCATCAGCCTTAAACTCTGCTGCAATTCCCTTAAACCCTCCTCCTTTAACAATGCCCAGACAGAAAAAAACCCAAAAATCAAAACCTTAACCTCCTCAAAACTCCCAAATATGATCACCCATTTTTCCAAGCCACTCCCTAACGACAAAAATCTCAGAAGCTTTTTGTTGGAGAAAGTGGTGGGTTTTCTTGTCGGGTTGGTTTTATTTGTTGGGTGTTTCAACATGAGAGCCGCCATTGCAGCACCTTCTCAAACGAGCGGTTCTGGTGCGACTTTGGAGGAAATTAGAGATACCCAGAAAGAGGAAATCGAGGAGGAAGAGCTTTATGAGAAGATTCTGGAGAAGGAACCAAAAAATGTGGAGGCTTTGAAGGTGGTTTTGTATGGGAAGATGAGGAGAGGAGAGACAAAGGAGGCTGTGAAGATTGTGGAGAGGTTGGCTGATTTGGAGCCCGAGGAAGTTGAGTGGAGGCTTCTGATGGCGCTTTCTTATGAGATGATGGGGAAACTCAGTGTTGCAAAGAGATTGTTTAAGGAAATCTTGAAGGAGAGGCCTCTCTTGCTTAGAGCTTTGCATGTAAGGTTCTTGACCCACAACACAACATCCCCACCCCCACCCCCCCCCCCTCCCGGTTTGTTCAATTATTGTTCTCTCATTCAATATATATATATATATATTAATGTATCTATGCAGGTATATTTGTATATATGTAGTTTTGAAGTATTTGTCATTGGATTGTCCTTTGTAGTGAAAGTAGGCGTACATGCCACTTTGATTATATATATATATATATATATATATATATATATGCACACACGTATTCATTGATTGTATGACTATGTAGTAGTTTTGAAGTATTTGTCATTGGATTGTCGTGAAACTAGGTGTACATGCCACTTTGAAAACTCAAAATTTGTCAAAATGAATGAACGGAATTTGTGGAGAGTAGTCACAAGGAATAATAACCAAAAAAAAAAAAAAAAAAAAAAAAAAAAAACCTTGTCTATTTTCTATCGAAATGATGCGTTTGATCCTATTTTTCGAAACTAATGTACATGTCTCTTACATTTTACTAATCGGTTCTTAACACAATTCCTAAGAGTTGTACTCCACTAAGAGTTCTTATTTGCAGAGTTACCTGTTCTATTTTTTTCTCATTTTAGGAACGATTTAATTAATCTGTTTTAAACTTTTTAAAGACACTGTTTTTAGATCATTTCAACAACAAGGTTCTTTGGAAACATTATGCAGTGTAGTTTCTTTGGTGGAAGACTTACTACTCGCAACTCTCTTTCGACAGGGTCTAGCATTGGCGATGCACAAAAATCATGAAGGTCCAGAGATTTTCAAGATGTTAAATGAGGCTTTGGAGATCGCTCGCCATGAAAAAAGGGTCACCGAGGAGAGAAATATAAAAATTTTGATTGCGCAGATGCATGTTGTCAGGGTAATGCCAAAATTAATCTAGCTCCTAGTTTCGGAGTGTTATTAACTTGACTGACAGCACAAATATTTTGTTATAAGCTGTTGGCACAGACTAAAGAAATGTTAATTGGCGAGCGCTGCGTAAGTGAAAATAATCGTTTCTTTGATCTTCTCATTCGCATTATACAACTTCTATGCTTTACAGGGGGAATTGGAGGAGGCCTTGGAAGAATTTCAAACTCTTGTTGTTGAAGATCATCGTGATTTTCGGCCTTATCTCTGCCTGGTGAGCTTTCTATTGTTATGTTTTTGCTGGTGCTAGTTCAAATCTCTCTCTCTTTTTTTTTTCAATGTTTGAAGCTACCTTATCTTGATAGGATCAAGAACAATGGTTTGCCCATTGGATGTATTACCCTCTTTCCTCCATTAGGTTACTGAAACATAGACTTCTTTTTCGTCCCTTCGGCGGTGTGATGACAAGTCGCACTTCCCACCCATTTGAGAATTTATGTTGGGTTTGTGAAAGCTGTAATTTTCTTACTGGTTATTGGTTCTTAGTTTCCAAGCAAACCATGTCTTCATTATTTTTTAGATCTTCTCAGTTCCCATAATTAGATGCGCTCCAAAACTGTGGCCTGCAAAGAAATGGATTAGGTGTTGTAATTCTGAAATGTATTCCTCACAAGTTCATGAGAGAAACCATGTTGTTGATACAATGATTCGTTTGGGAAATAGCATCACAAACTTTCTCAAAATCTTATTGCCATAAAATGTTGTGGAACTGAACAGGGACAACGGCAGAAAGACAGAACTTCAATTGTTAGAAATGCAATAATGACTAAAATAGTGGGAATTTGTGGCAGGGAATTATCTACAGTCTAATGGATAAAAAGGAGGAGGCTGCCAAACAATTCGAGACGTACCGGGCTCTCGTGCCTGAAGAATTTCCGCAAAGGGGTTTTCTTGATGACGTTGTGTTGGCCGCGAAAACCAAGTCCCGAGAACAGTTGCAGGATGAGTTCACGGCTGAATACTCAAACTAGAAGTGAAGCAAACAACACCTTATGTGTTTATATTACCTTACAAGCACATGGAATATGTATAGGTTTTTTTTCTTTTTGGGGGAAAACATTCTAGAGTTTGTTTTTTTCTTTCTTTCTTTCTTCTTCTTCTTCTTCTTCTTCTTCTTCTTTTTTCATGGTTATTTGACCAAGCCAAAGCTTGTTTATCTGAACTGCAGCTGAGATTTGTGTCTAAGTGACTTATTTCTGAATTGGTTTTGTAAAGTAGGTGCCATTAGTAGGTAGAAGGCAACTAGTGAACTTGTGAACTCAATATTTTACGTTACGGCATGTCGTTTTGCTGTGCTGGTTTCTATTCAATTATTATTTTTTAATTGGTAGTATCCGTCATTTAAAATATGCACCATGCAACACAAAAATTCTTGCACTCATAAATTAGACGGGAAAAATTGATCTCATGATTAAGCCTTTATTTGAAGTAAAGGTTTAAATTGAATTTTTTCAATTTAAATCAAATTCAACTTGAATTTTTCACCTTTTCAAAATTCACATCAAACTTGTTTTTCCAATATTCTTTCTTCAATTTCTTCAGTTTAGATATAGATTTTAAATTGGATTTTTTTTTTAAATTTATTCGAACTCATGTTTCAAACATAAAATGAAAAATACTTGCTCTATTAATAGGATTATTGATTGGATAAAACAACGTATTCTATCTATCGTATAAATTCTTTTTATTATGGATGTATACTCATTTATATGCATGTATTTTGTTTCTTTTTATTTACTAGTAATAATTTATAATATTTAAGTAACTCAGCTTTTTTAAATAATCAGATAACATTTATTTTCTTTTCTTCTCTTTTCTTTTCTTCATGAAGTTGAGGGTGTGGCAACATAATTTACCCTTTAAGTGACCAATCATTAAAGTATTACAGTTTTTTATGTGGTCCATATTCACCAAAAAATATATATATATATATATATATGTGATCCATATGGGATTCTTCTTCAAACTTGTAAATAATAATAAGCTTACTGGGAGTTCTATTTCAATTTGAGTTAAAAGTTTCTAGGAAAACAATATTTTAAAAGTCATTTTTTGATAAATGACATGTTTTTTCAATTTAAAAAATTAGTGTTTGACCATTTGATAGTCCATTATTAATAGACCAGATAGAGTAAAATAATAACATATCAATTTATGGGATAGACTATGATAAAATCTAATAAAACTAAAAAACACAAAAACTCGATTTAAAAGAATGAGCATAAAAAGTCATCTATCTAATTTTTACTTTGAATTATAAAGGACAAACTAAGATAGCTGGAGGGAGTAAATTTGAGTTACCCTTTTTCTTAAAAAAAAAAATGTTAGGGAGATCAAAATTTTTGAACACCAATCTAAGTGATATATTTATTGATAAGTTTTTAAAGTATTATCATATCAATTGATCATATTTACAAATAAAAATAAGATATTTAGTACTGTTGCCCCCTAAACTTATCATCTTTTGATAACTTATTTCTCAAACTTCTAATTTTGATAATTTACCTATTGAATTTACTAAATTATTACAATGTACCCCTTATGAATAAATTTTCTATTAAATTAGTTAGGAAAAACTCATATACATCTCATATAAAGACGAAAAACTTATTTCCAACAAAAAAATTTCTGAATCTAATACAAACTTTAATACAAATTTTCTAATTTCAAAACTTTTCTTTGGTTTAAAATTAATTAAAAATTGTATATATTATAACAATGTAATAAGTGCACGACGTAAATTATTAAAATTAAAAAATTTGAGAAAAAGTTATCAAAATATAATAAATTTAAATATATTAATATTAAATACAAGGGTTGATATTTAAAAAATTAAAGATTTGAGATATTAGCATTATCTTTTTTTTTTTTTTTAATTGCTATGCTGGGCAACGTGCAACGAAGCCAACTGAACACTTTTCCAAGCTATAAAAAAAAAAAAATGATAAAAGATAGAACAGACTCCATCACTCCTATCCGTCAGCAACAAAATATAACCCAAAAAAAAAAAAAACATGACTCTGGAAGCTCCGGGGGCTTTCAAACCGGAAACTGGGTTCACGTCGAACCGCCGGTTCTCGGCCTCCGCCGCCGGTTTTCCTCCACTTAGCCGGCGTTTGAGAACCACTCTTCCTTGTTCATTTCTCCGAATTTCCGTTCCCAAAACTCTCGTCTCCACACCATCGTCTAACATAACGGCCGTAGAAGAATCGAACTCCGCGGTTGTGACGGAGGAGGAGAAGGAGAAACTGTCTGACCCGCCGGTGAGAATAGTGGCTCTTGTCGGCCATGGCAGCCTCAGCCCCCTCAAATGTGCGCCTTGGGAGGAGGTTATGCTCCACACTGTAAGTTTCTTCTCATATATTTATAGCTCTATATGCATATATATATATATATATATATTCTTTTTTTTTAAATGTTATATACATATATAAAAAAACAAGAAATAGGCTTCTTTTTTTTTTTTTTTTTTGGTTAAGTACATTATTTATATCTGTAATGTTAAAATATAACAAGGATATAAAATCTTCTATAGGTAGCAAAAATTCACGTTATTATAAGTATTACTATATAATTTTGTAGTATAAATTGTGAAATTGTTAAAGTAATTACCATATAATCTTGTAGTGTAAAATGTGAAATCATTATAGTAACCACTTCACAATTATGCTATTCTTAAAATATTCTAAAAAAACTGTTATATTTCGATTATAAACCTACAATCATCTCATTATTTTTGTTCTGATTTTCTCTGGTAGAAATTAGACATTTATTTACACTGTTCTAATGAATCCTTAATTTTGACGTTAAAAAGTGGAATTAAAAAGAAAAAAAAGAAAAAGAAAAAGAAGAAGGCTTTACTCCTTTGTGTTATCTACATATTTTTGGTGTTGTTTTTTTTGTTATTTTTATTTTTATTTTTATTTTTGTAAAAATATTATCTTCCTTTTGAGAAATGTAATATATTCTTAATTAAAAAGATTGGTTATTTCAGACTCAATTGTAATGATAGTATGATACCAGTATAACAATGATAAACTGTGGGAGACCGAAAAGTTGACATAAAATTGCTTTATCCCTGAATATATATATATATATATATATTTTTTTTTTTTTTGAGTTTTTTATGCTGTCCAAGTATTGGTTATGGATACTGTTGATTTTCTATAATTAGGCAAAGAGACTGAAATGGGTGGATGAAGGGTATGAAATGCGAGTGTTTACGGACGATTTCATTGAATCAAATGGTGAAAAATCTGTGAATCTACAAAGGGAATTGAGCCGTAAGGCGGATATTTTGGTAGTGGTGAGTGTGACAAACCAGGAAACAGTGAAATGGATTCAGTCCAACAGCGGGAAGGTTGAAAACATAATCTGCTTCGCGTCCTCTCCTGGTTTAGCGAACAAATTGGGAGGGTCTTATGTGGAAAGCCAAAGTGATGGAAGTTTCTTGCGAAGAATTAGCGGAGTTTCTCAATTGAAGAAGAGCAATCAAACAGTTGAAGTGGTTAAGACTGTGTCCGAGGCATGGGAAAGGCATAATTCTGATGATATAAGGTTTTGTATATTGGTCATTATCAATGCCTACATAAGGCCAGTCCCGATTCTGAAGAATCTGGAATCGAAAGGGTTCTCTACTCTCAATTGTATGGTGAAGAATTGTGGAAGTGAGATGCTAAACTGCCTCTTGGATCCCAACTGCAGGAAAGCCCTGCAATGCTTGAACAAATGCAGTCCGGCTGACCAAGTGTGTAGCTATCGGTGCATTACTTCTTACGAGAGTCCCAACCTGGAAGCGTTTTCTCTCTGCGTGTTGCAGAAGAACAACTGTCTCGAACTGGATGCAAAGATCCCAGAAAAGCCTCATGTTCCTCCTATGTCAAAATTTCGAGGCAAGGGTTTATGCCACGAAGTTGCTGAGGATGTTTTCGTTGGTTGGTTAGGGGTTTTGGATTGGAGTTGGCGTGTCGTGGCAGGGCTAAACCCGGCCTACGACCAGTTCCCTTGTCAATACCAGCTCTTTTACAGGGGGAAGGCAAAAGGGTCTTTCTGGTACGAGCCAGTTTTTCAGGTGAAAACGCTGGAGGGAGAGATAGTTTGGAGGAGAAGAAGGTACAGAGTCAAGAAGGGCAAAGTCCCAGGGACGTTTTACTTCAGCGTGTTAGATAATGGTGTCATTTCGAACGAGTTCTGGACCATTGTGGATGCACCAGATGATCTTAGCTGGGGGTTGTTTCACTACAGTGGGGCTGCTAGAGTTGCCGGGCAGTCTTATACCGGGGCAGTGCTTGTGAGTCCAAATGGCGCCTACCCGGATGAAGCGGAGAGGGGGAGATTGGTTTCGGAATTGGAGAAGTGTGGAATCAAGGAATGGGAGCTATTTACAGTTGATAATTGTTCGTGTGCTGACCCTCCTTTGGGAATTCCAGAGGGTTCTACATTGCATTCTGTGATTGAAGTTCAAAGATGAAAAATTGGTGAGTTTGGAACGTTTGAACAAAAATAAAAAACTTTGTTGCATATTTGAATCAATGGATTCATTTGATTGTAATTTGTCAACATATAAGTTTTAGGATTTCTCTTGGTATTTTCTTGTTTTAGATAATATGTATGAAGCTGATGGGCAAGAGTATTGGGCAAAAATCATACTGGAGAATGGAAATTTAGAAACCTTTATTAAAAAAAATGGAAAAGAGGAAGAAGATGCACCAGCCGGGAATCGAACCCGGGTCTGTACCGTGGCAGGGTACTATTCTACCACTAGACCACTGGTGCTTGTTGTTCGTTTAAAACTTGCGGTCAAATTTATTGTGTTAATTTTTGGGAAATTAATATAAATGCTTCTAACTTCTCTCTTAGTAACAATTGTTTTGAAATTGTAATTTAATAGAATATACTTATACGCCCACTAGTTTTTTCTCTAAAAAATTTTTTGCGATCAAATTGTCAAAGGATTTTCATATTGTACTTATACCAAAAAGAAACCAGTGACAATTTATCTTCCAAAGTACTGATTTGAATGGTTTCACACAATTTCCAATAATCTTTCAATAGTATTTCATGATGTTTGTTTTGCATCAAGTAAAAATGAAAAAATAAAAACAAAATCATTTCATATTTAGTTAAAATAAGTGAGAAAATGATAGCGTTTAAGAGTTTATTGGAGATTAGTTTTTTTATATGAAAATAAGAATGAATATAGTTTTTTTTTATTTGATGCAGACAAACGGCATGAAATGCTATTCAAAGATTGAATATAGTTTTTTTTTTCCGCATTTGATTTGAGTATGATGTTTATGGATTCTCACATTCTAAAAATAAAAAATAAAAATAAAAAATAAAAAAGGAACAAAAAACAAAATGTCTCTCCCTCCAAATTAATTCATCATAAATTATTTTTTCCTCACTCCATGCTCACCCACGAAAAAAAAAAAAAAAAAAAAAAAAGAAACTCTCTTTACTCATAAGAAATAATCGTGTGCGTTTGCCTTCTCGTACTCCCCGATACTCCATCACTCCAACTTTCCCTCACAGTAACCAAACCCAACGCCTCCTTTCTCCTTTCCCAAACCCAAAAACCCTCCTTAACCCCCCCACTTTCTATCTCATTCCTCCCTCCCTCTCCCTCTAAAATGTTGCTCTACCGTTCTCTGCTCACCAAGTCCTCTCATGTCCGACCCTACTCGCGCTCCGCCTTCGCTCTGGTCCAACAAGACGACAACCCTCCTCCTCCGCCGCCTCCCTCGCCTCAGCCGCCGGCGCCACCATTGGCGTACCTCGACGGCTTCCCGAGGCCCGACCCGAAGTACGCCGAGACGATCCTGGCCGCCCCTCGGGCCTCCTCCGGCAAGAGCATAGCCGCCAGGGAGCGCAAGGCCGGCCGAGTCCCCAGCATCGTGTTCGAGCAGGAGGACGGCCAGAACGGCGGCAACAAGCGCCTCATCTCCGTCCGCTCCAACCAGATCCGTAAGCTCGTCGGCCAGCTCGGCCGCTCCTTCTTCCTCTCCCGCCTCTTCGACCTCGAGGTCCGCTCCGATTTCGACTCCGATACGGACATCATCGAGAAAGTCCGCGTGCTTCCCCGCCTGGTAAGTGATTTTTCTGAGTTTTCGCAAACAATTGAATCGGAAATGTTGTTGTGGATTTCTTCAACAATTGTGAAAACTTGTTAAAAGGTTTCTAGTTGTGAAATTCTTCATTCTTATTACTTTGTTGTTGATTTTTTCTCTCTTTATGAAAATTTTGAATTCTCAGAAACCATTGAATAGGATGTATTGCTGGTGATTGGTAAGTAGGAAAGTTAGATGCTTTGTTTGGTTGACTAGAGAATTAAGGAGCTCTTTTTTTTTTTTTTGCCCCCTCTCTTAGGTCATGGACGTGGAGATTGGGAGATTAGAAAATTTTCTAATTAAAGGATTTAGCATTTGGAAAATCACAACTGTTACTACACATTTCTTAATTCTTAGTGCTTGGAAAGTTTGAAGCTTTGATCTTTGAACACTGGATTGAAATAGGGAGTGGAAATTGGGAATTAGAAAGTTCAGCGTTTTGTTTATATTTGGCGGAAATTGTTTTATAGAAGTGGAGAATAAAAAACGTTAGAAGCTAAATTTGTGGTCTCTAATTGCGCATCTAAAATTTCTTGCCATTTCTCATCTTTCTTTGATAACTTGTGAAAAAAAAGAAATGGGCATTTCGCTAACAGTGAATTCGCACTTGCGAATCTTGTTTTGAATTGCTTAAGAATAACAATAAGTAGTTATTTTTGGTTGTTTAGAGGATTGATGAAATAAAAGTAGGTGCAGTAGTTATTCTACTGCAGTTGTTGTTTCATTGATATGTGTGATTTCTTCTTTAAATTTTACTTGATTCAAAGCACCGCGTAAACTGTGTGTTTCAATCACTTTTTCCAGATACATCTTAATTCAGCAACGGACGCACCGCTTAATGTTACCTTCATAAGGGCGCCATCGCATGCTTTGTTGAAAGTTGATGTTCCTCTAGTACTCCGAGGAGAGGATGTTTCTCCTGGATTGAGGAAAGGTTAGTCCAAACTGATCTAAAATCTCAATGCGTTGTTTAGAGTATGACTGCTATTGTACATGATTCCTTGCAACTTTTTGACTTCTCAGTTTGCTTTATTTTGAAAATCCATATATTTTGTTGTCAGTTCTTACGATACTCGCACTGAGTTTTAGCATATCACAGAGCTCGCTTTTTGTGGCTTGGTTTAATAAATTTAGATTTGCAGACTGAGAACAAACATGGCTCTGATCGTTTGATCTCTTTAGTTTACAACCAGTGAGTTAAAATGGATGTAATTTATCAGATCACAAGGATTGTATTGCGTTTATTATCTTTGAGTTCAGACTTTTCAGACCTTTTTGTCTTAATCATTGCCTGACTTAAGTTTCTACAAATTGGGAATATGTGGTAAAGTTGACCGATACCATCCTTTCCTTGTGGAATGTATCATGGGTATAAAGGCTACTGTCAAAATAGATGAAGAACGGTTTTTTATTTTTATTTTTATTTTATTTATTATTTATTTATTGATTTATTTATATTTTTTTTTGGGAGTATGTGTGTATGGAAAACTTAAAGCTCAGGAGACTTGAACAAGCGTATTAATTTACCATTGATTTACTAATACTATTTTGGTTGTTATGCGGTAATCTTAGCCACGTCAATATTACAAAGATTGAGTTATTATACTCTTCTCGGTTTGTCTGCCAAACCTCCACTCTCTTTTTTACTTGGTAGTTTTGTTTCTGGAATTAACTTCTCATCTTTCTGATGAAATAACTTAAATGCTCAGATCAGTGAGCTAAATAATTGCTTCAAAATATTTGCAGGTGCTTATTTAAATATCATCAGGAGGACTGCCAAGTTCCTTTGCCCAGCAGATATCATCCCACCGTACATTGAAGTGGACCTAAGTGAGTTGGATGCGGGACAAAGGGTGGTTGTAGGAGATCTCAAGGTCCATCCTGCTCTAATGCCTCTTCGGCCGAAAGAGGACCCTGTTTGTAAGATTATGGGGTCCAGGGCTACTGAGCAAAAGAAATCTAAATAACAACTTATCAGATTTAGTTGCTCTGATTATTTGAAACTTCATGGCTGCCGCAATTGCTTTCTCTTCAAGCATGAGTCGGGGAAGTTAAACAAGGGTATGAATGTCATTGCAAGTCATTTGCCTTCTTTCTCCTGCATAATTGGCTGTGCTCTTGTCTTGTGGGCTGTGGTGAGGAGGGAAATGCAACGAAAGGAAATTTGTTGTTGGGGGTCTGCCTCGACTCCTTAATTTAGTGAAAATAAGCAGAATTTTGTTATGGGTAGGTCGTAAGAATGCGAGCCATTTAGAACAGCAAGAGATGAAGACTTGATCTTTAAGATTTTGATCCATAATTTCTTTTGCGGTTCTTTCTGGGCAAGTCTTGTGGAAAGCTCTCCCTTTTGTTTGTATCCCGTTTGATATTTCTAAGATTTTTTTTTTTTTTTTGGAAAAAGTGCAAATGAGAGAGAGAGAGAGAGAGAGAGAGAGAGAGAGAGAGAATGAATGACACATTCACCTTGTTCAACATTTTTTAAGGTTCTTGTGTCGTGTGGATTGCATCGTTTTTGGTTTTGCATCCATAGAGTGCATGGGCAAAAATGGCTTCCAAATTTTTATTTATTTATTTACGGCATGGTATTTATGGCTTCTAATTATTAAAGAAAACTGAACACTCTTAGGATCTCCTACTCGAATCTCTTTCCTTCCCACTGTTGAATTAATCCCAGCGGGGTGAATGGCTTCCTACTTATAATTTGAAAATAAATAAATAAAGAAAAAAAAGTGCTCGCGCTTTAACTCGTGTTTGTGGATTAGTTTTTTTGTTTTTTTGTTTTTTTTCGTTTCTTAATATTTTCATATATGTCTCTTGAATTTTAAGATCACTTTCACCTTAGTCTCTAAACTAAAAAAATTTTCATTTGGCCCATTGAATTTTGAATTTAATTTCACTTCACCCTTCCTATCCTAATTTTAGTTAAAAAGTGATGAAATAGTCGGAGAATTGTATTCCTAAGCCCATTATATTAGGATTTATGCTAAAAATGAATAGAAGAAAATCAAACGACTGTATTAAATTTAATTTTTTTTAAGTTGAAATTATGATAGAAACGTAAAGCGTAGTTTGATTAAAAGTCTAAGGGAGTAAAGTGAGTTTTTAAACAAAGTGAAAGTGATTTTAAAATTCATGGATGTATACAAGGTAGATGAGAATATATATATATATATTTTAATTCTTATTTCCATCGAGGATTTCTGTTCGTGGCGTTATGCTGTCACTGTTCTTAAATATACATCGAAAAATGCTACAGAAAACCATGGTGCAGTCGCATCATTAGGTTGTTGTGTACTATTTTTGGCAATCGGCAGAGTTCATGTTGTTGGGGGTTGGATGTTTTGCCATGAAAAATGCTTTGTGGTGCGTTGGTATTTAAAACATTCAACCTCTTATTCTCTCACATAAGCACTAACAAACTAAGCAAGGCTACTGCAGCAACCATCACAGCAGACCCCAATCCGAGCCTCTCGGCGCCGCTCTCAATCTGAATGGGGAACAGACAACTTCCACGGGATGCGTTCTGCGTCACGATCTTCCCCATTCCCCTAAAGCCGCACGCCTCGACGCTCTGATCGTTCATCTGGAAATACATGTTGAAAGCATAAGAAGCCGTCTCTCTGTCACCCAGCTCCCCACACGATGTGCCGGCCCCCAAGCTAGTGCAATCAGACATGGAACACGCGTAATTCACTTCAGGCCCTACGGCACTCATGTTCTTTACATCACTATCCAAAACACACCACTTCTTCTCCAAGTACTGAACCCCCTTCGCAGCCACCAGCATCTTGTCCTGCCCTTTCCCGGTGAAGTCCATCGCAAACTTTGGCTGTCCGTCATATCGGAATATCCCCCAATGGCGCTCAAAGTGGCCCGGAGCCACGCTTTTTATGTCCTCGTCAAAAAGGCTAAACAGATATGTCTCCATGTGCCCTGGCCTTAGTGGGGTTCCTTTGTTTTTAGCAAGCTTCTTTAGCAACCCGTCATAGAACTTCTTCGCCAATGCAACATTGGCGTTCTTGTCGCCGTCGGTGGGCCATCCGACCTCCCCCACGAGGATCTTGAGGTCCGGGACGCCCGCCTTCCTGAGGGACCAAATCAAGGTGTCGTGGTTCGCATCAAACACGTTGTCGTACCTTGTGTTGTTCTTGTCGTTGATGGTCTTGGAACCATCAAAAAAGGCGAATTCTTGTGGGAAGTTGGCGTTTTCGTAGAGGCTGAGGAAAGGGTAGATGTTCACGGTGAACGGAGACTTGTTGTCGTTTAGGAAGCGTACTATTTGGAGCATGAGGTCCCTGATGTCGTTGCGAAAGTTGCCGTCGGACGGGGTGTTTGACGACGACTCGTAAACGTCGGCGTTTAGAGGTATCGTGGCTTTGATTTTGTCTCCCACGCCAGCCTCGTTTAGTGCCTTTTGGACGTTTTTTAGTGCCGGGAAGGTGGGTTTGATGAAACTGCCGTTGTAACTCGCCAAGAAAGGCTCGTTTCCAACTCCCACATACCTACAAAACACATGAATGAACACACATGATTTTTTTGGCGTACTACTAAAATGGGAACATAATAGCCAAACTGCCCAGAATGGATCTTAAAAGTATTTTCATTTCTCTTTAAACAGAACTATAAAATTTAAAATATTTGCTTTGATTTGAGTTATAAATATTTCTATTTCTTTCTATAGAATATAAGAAATCAAAACATAATACATTTTAAAAATATATATGTATACTATGCCACAATCAATTATGATAGTGGATTTAATCTAGTAGTAAGTTTGATAAATTATAAAAATAATCATTACATTAAAAAAAATGCACGAATGATGCAACGTGACAAAAAAATTTTGCCATATATTTATAAATTTACTACTAATAATATACTTTTTTCCCTTAAAAAAAGATTTTCTAATGAACTCGTAATCAAAGAACTTATATGTTGTGAATTCTTTTTTTTTTTTTTTTTTTTTTTTCACATTTCACGACAAAATGAAATTGCAGTAATACATTTCATTCCCAATATTATGCATATTTTTGAGAAAATGTATACATATATTGCAAATTAACCTGATATCAACTCCCCCATTGTCGCGAAGATGTTTGGTGACATTTTCTTTAACCCAATCCTTTGCATGGTTATAGCTATTAGCAAACTTGTTAAGCTGGTCATTAGGGATTGCAACCATGACCTCAATGCCGGACCCCGCCAAGGAACTGACCGTCCAATCATCCGCGTCAAAAAGCTTGACTTTCATGATCCCGTTGTCCTTTAAAAGCTTGACCACTATGCTTGGATGCAAAGGGTGCGAGGCCATTGTTCCCCAATTGACTCCCAACCCTTGTGCATGGTTGGCCAAGACCATGATCACGACCGCGCAAACTGCACTAACTACGAGGAACCCACCGGCTCGGGCCATGGTTCAAGCCTGTTCGGGGAAAAAAAAAACGAAAAGAAAGAAACGGTTGGCCTCTATAGGGGACTTAATTAAGAAATTTGGATTAATGGTAATTTAGAAAATTGTGTTAGGGTTGGATGGGTCACGGGTCGTTTCTTGGGTTTGAAGGAAAAGGATGATTGGTTTGAGAATGCAGGTAGAGAGATTACAATGCCGGCTTAAGGGTAAAGCCATCAAGGCAAATTGCCTAAGGCCTTGTTTAAGACAAAGCTCTCTTATAATTAGAAAACTTTTAACTAATTATCCAAAAATGTCTCAAAATATTATAAATAAAAATTAATCATATTTATTAGTTTTTTTTAATGAATTACATTAATTACTTAGGCCTCAGTTTGATGGAAAATCTCAAAATATAAAACAATAATGATATTAATTAGCTTTTTTTTTTTTTTTTTTTTTTAATGAAGTCTATAAATTAGGCCTCAGCTTCATTTCCTAATCTTTTGCAGGGCTGATTTTTGTTTTTAAAACAGATATAATAAAAAAACAGGGATAGATAAATTCTGTTTATTCTTTTTTTTTTTTTTCATAAATATCTCAATAATTCTGATACTGTTTATTCTTTTTATTTTTCCGAAAAACTATTTATCTTCTTAGACGTCTCTGGCAATTGATTCTTTTTATTCATAGTACTAATCATTTTTTTTTCTTTAATCTTCTTAAACTCAATTTTTTTTTTAAGCTCGCTTTAAATAAGTTGGTCACGTTTGATAGGCTCAGGTGTCACTGGTGTGACATTTTAAGTTTTTGGGAGCAAAGTGAAAAAATGTTTATTTTCATAATCTAAAATTAAATTAACCCATTTTTTCAAGACCAAAATTTGAGACGAACATTAAAAAACTTTGGATAATCTGTGGATTTTCATAACGTCTACCTACAGCCATGGTGCTTGAAAACTAAAAGAGATGATTTCTTTCAAATTTTTAGCTTCAACAAACACAATATTTATCAAGTAAATAAAAGTTGATAAAAGATTTACCTAGTAAATGCTAGATTTATCAAATAAATCAAAACTTAAGAAAAAAAGCAACAAAGGATTTAGCAGTTAAATACCAGATTAATATGATAAAACATAAGATTTACCAAATGAACTATATATATATATATATATAAACCAAAGTAAATAAAGAATTTACCAGGTACAAGCCTGATTTACCAGGCAATACTAGATTCACAAAATTAACTAAAAATTAAAAATAAAAAAAATAAAGAATGGGAATTACCTAGTAAAAATAATAATTACAGTTTTGGTCAAAAGTTGTTTTCGGTCTGTATATCTCATTTTTGTATTTGTATCTGATTCCGCTTCCTCTAATAATATCAAGCCATGTATTTAATTAACATGATCTTTTAATTGATATGATATAATATTTGAGTCAATAATATTTAAGAGCATAAATAAAAAGATACAAGAGTAGAATCCATGTCTCATATTGACAGTTTTTTCTTTTTTAAAAAAGGGAAACTCATAGCAAAACTTCATTTATATGTTGATGTTGATACAATTTTCCAATTTATTTAAAAATTGTAACACTGTAGAATTAGGAGGGAAAAAAAAAAACTAGCTCTAAATCAAATTTCAAAGCAGCCCCCAAAATAGAAATTCCTAACAAAAAACACCCTAGCTTGGTCATTGGCATTCCCTAAGCACCCATCGATGGCATGTCGATGCCGCTGATTGCTCCGAAAATCGCAAGAAAGATCATTGACATCATTAGGAGGTTGTCGTGATAGAACATACCCAACTCAAGCTTCATGACAATCCTCTCTAACATCGTTGGTGGTCGTGATATTCATCTCTATCACTGTCAGCAAAGTCACGATCTTCCAAGATAAAACCGACATCTCAAAAAGAATTCTGATAAAAGAAATGCAATTTGCTTGATTTATTTTTAGAGATGGTATTTGGCCGTAATTATTTTCAAAAACCTTGCTATTTGCTACAATTTTCCTTTATTTTTTTTCAAAGGGTGTTAAGGTAAATATTTAAGTACAAGAGCTGTTTCCGTAATTTTGAAAAATTCATAGGTGAAAGTGTAGTTTTCTGTTTTATATAAATGACCGGTGACCCACGGTTACCTGTTCCGTTTCTCCTATTACTAACAATTTCTTCTTACCCATTTGCTCATCTTCTGTTAACAACCCACTGAGGCCTCTGCATTCTGGTACTCTGCTCTCCCTCTCTCTCCCCCTCCTTTCTTTCTCTCTCATGGACATTTCTCGATGTTTTACAAAACATGTTTTCTTTTCCTTTTCTTTTCATGCATTTTTTTCTTACTGTTTACTATCCCAAATCGTTGTTTTGGCTGTTGCATGCGTGCAATAAAGTAGATTTTTTTTTTTTTTTTTCTCTTATAAGGGTTTGATATGTAATGATTTGCCCAAAAATAAAAGGGTGGGTTTTTGTGTTTGGATAGAGTAGTGGACCTCAATGGGTCCTTTGACGCTTGCCGTCGACGGGAAAAGTTCTGCCCTACCATCTACAGGTAACCCCATTTCTTCAATTTTTCTGTTCCTTACCAATATATATAATATATATACTGTCTTAAGCCTGACAGCCAGATAGGTCCAACATGTCCAATAGTCAACATTTTATTTAGAATCTTGTAACATGGTACCATTTAGAATTGTGAGTGCAAAGGACGAGTATCACTGACAAAAAATACATTGGAATCAACGGTTGATATAACAATGTACAAAAAAGTTACGAGTGTGGTTTTATATTTATAAAGGTATGGGATATAAGGGTAAACCTATATATTAGGTTTGGAATTATTATGGTGTGACATGTGGCGGCATTATCACTATTAACTTGAATGAAGATACTGCATATTCAAGTATGGTATTTGGGGCAATGGAAAAATGTAGGAGTCCTTAACATGAATCCCATTTGTTTTCATTGTTGTTGCCTTCTTTTTTTTTTGGTCTCGGAATTCGGATATTTTTGTTCATTTGTTCTTTTTCTTGAAGCTTAATTGGGTAAGTTTCAATATTAGACTTGTCTAGTTCATATGCACAACATGACTCAGACACCACAGGATTTTGCATTCTTATGTTTTGGCCTTTGACTTTAACCTCTTTGTGCATCTTGAGGCACTGAATATTGGTTTAAACTTTATGGCTGGTACTGCCTCATCCTTTGATCAATGGTATGAAGTAGGGACAACCCGTTTTAGGAAGACATTGTTACTAATCTGTGTTGTGCTGCGGACCTGTGAAATTTTACCTTTCTAACTTTGCTACTTGTGTCATTGTACTATGGATGAAGCTCCCTGTCATGTCAAAGTCAAAGCGAAAGTAACTTCTGATTTGGTTCAAGTTCTCAAGAGCAACAATTTTACTTTACAATTTAGCACATGTTTCACATGCAAACAGAAGAATTATTTGCGGTCTTAATTTTGATTTATGTTCATCAACCCTTAGTAATTCATTCATTCTATTTTTTTGTTTGTTCCTAGTTTGAGCAGTTGATGTGGTTTTGCAGATGCAGGAAGCAAGAAAGTGCAAAACTTGTCATTTGAAAAAAAGAAGCCATTTGCAGCTGTCAACATGGAAACAGCAAAGCCATTTGACTTTTTCCGTACTTTATTTGGTACGCTAAAATTTAGTATTTCCCATAAAGAATATAGCTTGGTGCTCAAGTTCTTCATATAACCCGGTTACATGTTACGTTATGTGCTAAAATTCAGTATTTTCCATAAAGAATATAGCCAATTGACTTCCGTTTGATTTCATTGTCAATAAAAGGAAGTTCTCATAAAAAGAGGTGATCGACTTTTAGTAAACCCTATATGAAAAAGGCAATATTCTCTGTTTGGTCAATGTCGATGGTTACACATTCATGTTCATTATTCCCACAATGATAAGGTAAATTAGTTCTAACCAAGCTACCATTAGCGGGTCTTGTGATAGGTCTCTTCCTTTTGATCCATTGGATAGAGAGGAAGGCGGAGCATGACTTCAATTTTTCATGTTGCCCGTTTACTTTTATCATGTCTATCTCGCATGCTAATCTGCTTTCTCTTGACTAATCTGGTGGATTTTGCAGAGGGGGTCATAGCAGGAGGTACAGCTGGTGTTGTCGTTGAAACAGCTTTATACCCCATCGATACTATAAAAACACGGCTGCAGGCAGGTTAAATATGAATTTTATTTGTAACCAACTTTCAAAAGAAGTAGGATCATCCGATGTCAAATTCTGTGTTTTTTGTTTGCACCTCTTCTGCGCCATTGAGTTGCCATTCCACTCCTTGGCGGATTAGAACTAAATACATCATCTGTGGATTTTTATTTTTGTCTTTCTGCAATTACTGTTATATATCCCTTTTTTCCATGGCCGTGCATTTTTTTTTTTCCTTTTCCTTGCTTAGAGGAAAATAATAAAATGGCATATCAAGTAGTTTCATTTTACAATTTCTGTTTTCCAAAAAATTATTTCTGTCTCCACAGATGTCTGGTGAGAATGACTCTTATTTACATAATTGAACATGTTACAGGCTGCTCAAGGTGGAGGAAAAATAGTGTTGAAGGGCCTTTATTCTGGACTGGCTGGTAACCTTGCTGGTGTTTTACCGTAAGTGCCTCTGGAGAATTTATGCACTTCAACACGATTAGACACATGTAGTTTTAAACATTGGATATGTGTTTTTGACCTCTGTATCCCAGTTGTTTGGTGACAGTTACTTTGTGTACTTTCGTATTCCCCTTCTCTTTGGAAAAAAATTTGTTTTGTATATAAGAAGTATCGATTTATATATGCAGGGCTTCTGCCGTTTTTGTAGGCGTATACGAACCTACGAAGCAGAAACTATTGAGAATGTTTCCTGAAAACCTTACTGCTGTAGCTCACTTGGTGAGAGAACTATGCTCATTTCTTGATTACTAGTACTCCACATGATTTGATATGCAGAGAAATTGAGTGTTACTCGACGAAATAATAGGTTTCTTGTTGGAAAATAACTCTAAAGAAATATGTAGCCAGGTGATTTATACTTGGAAAAACTTAGTTCTCTAAGTAGTTTCCGTATTTCTGGCACAAAAAAAAGAGTACTTTCATAAATGATTATTCAAAGTTGATTTGAACTATGATTATTCTTGCAAATTATTTTGTTTTTCAATATCATATCATGATTGGTAAGTATAGTTTTGGAACAAATTGAAGAATGATGATACGATTAACAAATTGAAGGCATCTGAAACCAATAATGTAAATAAAACAGAGGTGTTTCTTGGAAAAAAAAAAGGAGGCAGAAAGAAAATCAAAAGTGTTCATGAGGCAACTAGAACTGTTGTACTGTAGGAAGAAAGAAAAGAGCTTGAAATGCACTCAATGGAGCTGAACATAGTACATGATGAGAGGGACAAAGAATAAACTAGACCAACAATTTTTTGTACTGGTGTATTAGTGAGTGTGTAATAGCTCACTAATCAAAGTGCTCTTGCACCAATGATGATTATGGCTAAGCGACATACCCACAGTATAGGAGTGTAAAATTTCTTCAGAGAGAGGGAGAGAGTGAGTAAAGTAACTGAACAATGCATATTTATGTGAAATTATATATATATATATATATATGTATGTATATAGTCTAGGTGTACAAGTTATCTGGAAAGATAAGCTTACTTCATTGTTAATATAATGCAGACTGCAGGAGCTATAGGAGGCCTAGCTGCTTCTCTTATTCGTGTTCCAACAGAGGTTTCTAATCTTGTTTTGCATTTCCGTGTTTTAGGAAAGAAACTAAAAAATTGTTTTAGTTGACTGACTTTCCAGTCAACATAACTCAGGTTGTTAAGCAGAGGATGCAAACTGGGCAATTTTCTTCTGCCCCTGATGCTGTACGCCTCATTGCTTCGAGGGAGGGTTTTAAAGGACTCTATGCGGTATGTGATTCCCAGTCTTCTTCACAAATTCAATCACCCTTGTTTAAAAATAATTAATGAAGGAAATGCTAAAATGTATCATTTTCCTCTCTTAATTTATTTATAAACGGAGTTGATTTTTAGCTATTCTTTTCTTATTGTTGTTATACATATATGTTCACATATATACGCATAGATATTAGATGGGAAGTCTCAAACGTACCATGTTTCTATATTAGATGGGACTTGGGAGGTTTCAAATGTACCGTGTTTTTGCATGTCATTGCAATTTTGAACTTTGAATCATGTTTACAACTTCTCTTACCTTTTTCGGATTGCAGGGATATGGATCCTTTTTACTGAGAGATTTGCCATTTGATGCAATTCAATTTTGCATATATGAGCAGCTTCGGATTGGCTATAAAGTGGCGGTAAGCTCCTCCTCATCATGAGGCTTATATCAAGTGGTGTGTAATGAACATATTGGTGAAACTTGACAACATTTTCATTCTTCCCTTGATTAACGTGATATGTTAATCAATGAAACTTATATTGAATGAGTAGTTTTCATTCTTCCCTTGACTTGGCAACGTGCTTTGTCAATCAAACACTCACGACCAGTAGGTTTATAGTATGAATCGATTTAAATATTTTAAGATTTCCTTGAATGGGGCCATAAAAGATAAGATAAGTCAGTGTTGCGTTGAATAAAGATTTTGGATTGCTTTATTTGAACAAAGATCTTGGATTGCTGAACCAAAAAGAAATTCTTATATGATTGTTTGTCACAAACACCTCCAGCTATTACTTATCAACCTATTCGTGCTTCCGTATGCATATCTGTGTTATTTTTTCTGTATTTCACGGTCGGTGAGTTTAACCTGTTTTAACTAATGCCAGGCAAAGAGAGACCTGAATGATCCCGAGAATGCTCTAATTGGCGCTTTTGCTGGTAAGATGACATTTACCTATTGGTTTCATTCAAAGCCATCTCTAGTTACTTGATGTAGCTGTTTCATTTGAATCGTCTTGTTCCATCTATTCTTGAAGGGGATGCCTTTTTCAGCGTTGGGTTATTTAGATTAGATTACATTATGAAGTTGGTTCCTTTTTTTTTTTTTTTTTTGTGGGTTAAATGAAATTTCTCTCATGATGAATATCAAACTTTAACAGGTGCAATAACTGGAGCTATAACCACTCCCCTTGATGTGATTAAAACAAGGCTGATGGTTCAGGTAAGCCATTCTGTTTCTTGCCATTTTTCCCAGGCACAAGTTTTTATTTGCTTCTAGGTATACAAGCAGGTATACAAATATATAGATAACTTTTGCTACATGCAAAACAAGTATATACATTTACTGGGTATCGAGCCATAATATGTTTTTTTATTATTATTTTTAATTAAGGGATCTGCGAACCAGTACAAAGGAATTTTTGATTGTGTTCAAACTATCGTGAGGGAAGAAGGACCTCCTGCGCTTTTGAAGGTAACATAAGTTCCCATGCCTTCCTTTTTTCTGAAGGTAAATCACGGCTGGTTTGGATACGGCAATTAATGTGACATTAGCTTCAAACAATTGGCGTTGAAGCAATTTTACAACTCTACAACATGTCTACGAGCTGTGGTCTCCTTCATAGATTGTAGACAATGTTTTTGGCATTTCACTCCTGAAAATGTGACCGATGTAAACCAAAACCATGGCACGTGAAGCAGATAGGGATCATTTTCAAAAAAAGTTTTGTTTCTAGGTATAAAACTGGAAATGGGAATTTTTTTTTTTTTTTTTTGCAATGGTGTTGGGACCGTTTCTGATGTGTTTGGTTGTTTTTCTGAAAGACTATTCTGAGTATGACATTTTGGAAACGTTCACACATTTTCTGAGGTGTCTGTGAGAGATGTTTTTGGAATCTCATTTGTTTGCGTTTTTTAATTTTGTAGGACTTTTAAACTGGACTTATATTTTTAGAAACATAACCAAATACGGTTACAATTTTCTTCTTATCCTCAAAACAATCTTTCTAGAAAAACGACCAAACAATTTTGAGAAACGTTCTCAAAACCATTTTCAAAAAATTCTCATTTCCGTTTGCACACCTAATACAAAACATTTTGAAAACATTATCATATTGTCTTTATATCTATATTTTTCTGCAGGGAATTGGGCCAAGGGTGCTATGGATTGGCATTGGCGGTTCGATTTTCTTTGGTGTCCTCGAGAGCACCAAGCGGTTTCTTGCTCAGAGGCGACCTATTCCTCAACAAGACTCAAAGAAAAAGGATTAACAGATAGATGAACTAAAAGGAGGCTTACATGTAGAAACTATAGTATTTCATTCCATTTTCCTTGGTCGTTCAAAAATGATAGATTTTTTTTTATTCAGTTTTTTTATTTAAATTCTTCACATTGCTAGGTGTTGCTTTGCCTGCAAAAGGAAGTCAATTGGTCGAGTATTGATTTTGTTATTGTTTTCTGTAGTTTTATTTATTTATTTATTTTTGAATCTTCTGAGCCGCTTCATTGGTTGTGTAAAAGTTAAATTCAAATGGCTACCGTTTTCATTTGGATGAGGCATTCTTAATTTAGACGAACGAAATGGCTCGTTAATGTAAGGAAATTATACAGTGGGTTAACTGACAAAAGAAAATAAAAGGAAGAGAAATGTAAAAACCTCAAGGTGTTTGGGAATGATGGAATTTACCATTGAAATCTTTAGCCCCAACCCATTGGTGCCATCTCAGCGAGTGGGAGGGCGAGAGGTTTGTTAAATTTTTAACCTTTTAATGGTAAAAAATATCAATTTATATCATTTTAAAGAGTTTGGATACCTTCGTAAAAAGGTTATGGACCAAACTAGCTTATCTTCCGCTTTAGTGGTTAACCAAGGTGAAAGAGAGCAAGGAAAAGGTGTAGTGTGTTTTTGACTTGGACAAAACCTAAGATAGATTTTCAGTATACAAAATATTTCTTCTCAAGCACACTTCTACCAAGAAGCTCTTTAAAATTGCATCTCGATTAGTTCTCTCTTCAATTCTCTCGCCAACAATTTAGCTTATACCACAAGTAATTCTGAGCGACGGCACAAGCATTTTGGAGACCATAATTTATTCCTATCACCATGCTGAATACACCCTCTAGCGTCTGAGGCGATGAATTCATTTTCTTCTCTCTAAACCTAATTGTTCCAGTGTCAGACTCTCTCTCTCTCTCTCTATATATATATATATTTATTTATTTATTTGAATATTTATATATGTATTCAAGGATAGGAAAACAAGCTCCTTGTAAATCACTTCAGGTGAACCATATAATGAGAAAAATATGGACATTAATTGTTTCAGTTCTTACAAAATTCACTCTTCTGATGTGAATCATTTTGACCATAACTGGCCCCAAAATATCAATAAAAGAATGGGGATTTTAACAAAATGTCATATTTCAACCGAAAAAAAATATATATGACAGAGCAGAATCAACACCTCAGAAAACTTTTCTAGCAACCGACTAATCTAATCTACATATTCTTCAAGAAGAAAAAGACCACCCCAAAAAAAAAAAAAAAAAAAAAAAAAACTAATCTACATGTCGTTTCCAAACTAGTCAATTAATTCAGGATATCCCAAAACTTGCATATCCTGAAACTATTTCTATATCTTTCTTCCCCTCCCAAACTGGCCCGTCTGCCACCACCTCAATCCCACCCGACTCTGACTCGTTTTCTCCATCATTCAAGAATCCTGGTGCAAGTTCTTAAATAACAGATTTCAATGAAAACAAAAGTTTCATCACTTTACATCAACGCCAATGCTGTCATCGCTATTTAGTATGATCGTCAAAAATGTTGTCTCACATGAGTGGCAGGTAAGCTCCGCCATGCCCTTTTCTCAGCACAAGAGGACCAGCATTTTCCGGGACCTTGTCCAACACCTTTGAACACGTATTGATGACATCATTAAACCCAGTAGCCAATGTAGCAAGTTGCAATTGCAATCTCAAATCTCGAGTCCTCCTCAATAAGCATCTGAATGATCTCCCCAAGTATTTAGCCCATTCCGCTGGCAATCCTCCTCCAGTCAGCCAGACTGAAAATTGGGACTGGTCCCCTCTGGCTGCTCTCTCGGCTCTATAAAACCTTGCCAGATCAATAAGCATCGAAGACTGGAGCGGTAGCACGGCCACAAATTCAGCCACAAACTCTTCGAGTAGTTCTGGTTTGAGCATCTGGTTCCAAAGTACCAAAGCCCACTCGCTTGGCTGGTTAAGATCATAGGCTTCAGCAACTATTAGGGCCTCCTGAAAACGGGATTGTTCAACAAGGGCTCTTCTAGCATTCGTTTCTGATAGGTATAGCCATTGAATATCTGGCATTCGGATTTGAAGCGAAAGAAGGGAAGCCCGCGCACAAGCTCTACGTGTTTTGTTGCCAGCATCAATGTTAGAGTGAACTTCAGCAGCTTCAATGAAATATCGCATAGCATCTAATAGATCTTCATTTTGGTCCTTGTCCTTTCGAACAAACCACTGCTCAGAGGAGTGATCTGCTCGGGACTCCAAAAGAGCAGCCGTTTCATGTTTCATGTTAAAATGGTTGTACACCTGATAAGAAAGAACCAAACTTGAAATAAGAAAATACTCCGTTTAACCAGATTGTTAATTACGTTATTGAAGAGATCAAGAAGGAAATACGAACCATTGCAAATGCATCAAGATCATTGGGATTAAAATGCTTCAGCGATGTAAGTACAGCCATCCTAAACCTCTACCAGCCTCAGCCGTGCTGGCGTTTGCGTCTGCAGCAGCTGAATACTTTAGAAGAAGTAGATCCAGTTGGCCGTTTTCTATAAGAATGCCAAGAATAAAATTTAGGGCATGGAAGTTTCCCACTCCTGTTATGAGGCGAGCCAGACATGCAAAATCGCCCTCTGAGACATAAGCATCCACCCTAGTTGCGGCAAGGGCTACAAGAACATCACCTCCATCAAGGCAAGCTGATGATTTGTAGAAGTGGTGAGATAGAATTAGAAGCTCAACCTGCAAATAACAATTTCCAGCAACAAAATTACTTATCTGTATTAACTATTCCTCAACTTAATTTTACTATTTTTCTCTCTCTTCCCTAATCTGTTAGTTTTCCCCTTTTGCTTTTTATTCCGGTTTAAGTTTATTTAGGACACAGTTATGAGACATGCCCAGGAAAACAAGAACAAATCACAAGTTACTGAAGTTACGGCATTCATGATGAAGCCAAACCTAATAAAATTATACAATAATGTTATAATGTTTAATGTTGCATTTATCGCAACTTACGGTTGATGAATACGGTATAATAACTTGATTTGCATCAATTTTTGATAAGCATACATCCATTCAAATCCTGTAAAACGTACTTGGTGAACAGGATACTGGATAAACTTATCACAATAACTATACCTCGCAAGCATGTGGTATTTCTTGTCCAGTAATCACCATACGCATCAACGCATGGCCAATTTCGGACTCAGATGGACAAAGCTCCGCCCACTTCAAGAAATCTGAAAACCTCCATAATAAGGGAGCAGGTCCTTCCTCCTTTTGAGAGTCCATATATCCACCACGATGTGCAGCCAATAAGCCCTACAAAAGCAACATGAACCAAAATAAGAAACTTTACGAGTACATTGGAATTTTTCATATGGAAAGACAATGAATTTCGAACTTATGGAATTAATATATAGTAAAAGGGAAATCATGATCAACAGAATCTTTCCCAATTGATACATGGTTTGATATAAAAAAAACACAGCTTAGAACAATAAAACATTATTTGCTGTTCTAAAAACATGGGTCTAATCTGATCATGTACGTGTCAACAAAAAATACCAGACTACACAAAGATAACATTTAGAAGAGAGAAAAACCTTCAGAAAGGACTCTGCAAGAATTTGAGCAATATTAGCTGCTGGCATAGAATGAGTCTGCACAAGGAGATTTGCTTCCTCAAATGATTCTTGTGCTTTAAGCGAAAGCAGTTGTAGTAACTCAATTGGCTGTTTATCAAATGCCTCTGAAAAAGAAAGACCCAAGACATTTGCAGCTTTTACAACCGCTATTATTCTTTTACAGAGCCCACGCCCTCGACCTTCGGTGAAACTGGTTGCTAAGCTCTCCAAAACCTGTATTTGCAAAGTTAAAGATCAAATTAATATGGTAATATCAAGTGCATGACTCAACTGTCGAGTAACACACATAAAACATGGAGAGTGAAGAAGAGGCAATCTATCAGTATCAGCAAACATTAACTAAAGCAAAACCTAGTAAATGCTTCATACAGATAAGCGAGAGATGGACAATAACCTGCAGTGGTTGAATTTGATGCTGGTCAGTCAGTATGTTATGTGACTGCATGACCAACTGTACGTCCTCATCCAGCATTGACGTATATACTAGCTCACTTGGAGTTGAGAGAGTAGCAAGCTTCAAAGCAGCATCCACAATTACAAATTCAGAAGGTACTTGCGCTGGAGATAGCTTATGTTGGAGTTGCTTGGCTGCTGATATTTGGCTAAATTCCAACAAAGAAAGAACAGCCCTTTCCAACTCTGCGGGTCCAACTCTTTCCTCCCATCTAGAAAAAGACATTCCCGTTTTCACATTCTCATCCAGCTGTGACATGTCATTTTTAAAGTAGAGAGAACTTGGAACCTCGTCAGTTTCTATACTTTTATCTACTGGGTCCAATAATGGCCGTCTTAACACCCCATAGCCCTTTGCCCTCCGCCTAGCCTTTGTAGGCCCACCTGCTATAGTTGAAAAGCCAGTATCGGATTGGTTCTTGTAATGCACCTGGTTATTTTCCCTCACATCCTGCTTCTCATTAGTTCTACTCCTGCTTGCGTTTATATGATTGTCCATTTTTGTTATTACACTTGCAGTCTGGTCAATGATACTAGAGCCATTTTTATGAGTTGGGTCATGCATGGAACCATTTATATTGAATTCTCCATCACTCTTCACCTGTGCTTCTGATTCTACTGCCAAGAGCCAGACTTTAGTCTCAATTTCCCGCAGAAGATTCAATGGATATACTCTGAAAATGTATCATACAGGTCAGAACACTTTATCTTGATAGACCATGTAATCGGAGAGCAATTTATTAGGAGTAAATCACTTACGGATTGGACTGAGTAATCATCCCACTTAACCATTGTAGAGCAAGTAATAACAAATCATGAAGCTCTCTGGCTGGAAGATCTTTTTCTGCAGCTTCTGCATGTTTAAGGAAAAATAACCCTGCCTGGAAAATTTAAAGGCAAATTATCTTAGAATGGTCACACTGTCATACTACCCATTACCCATGTGTCACAAAAGCTTCAAGAGGTACGCCAATATTGGTTTGCATATAGATTGAACAGGTAAATAAGGGAATATTTTAATAAGAATCAAAAGTCATTTGTTATAGCATCTCGACGGCAACGCCAAATTCTTATGCCAATGTTAGCATTTGGCACTTGGCTAAGAAAACTATTCTTCAATGCAACACTATATTTAATGTTGCAGTTGGCACTTGGTGCCAAATTTAACACTTTAGTATAGCATATACCAAATTTTGGCATTTGATTGCTTATTAGTTGATGAACCAACTTTTCCACTTACTAACAATATCACCAGCTTTTAAATTTTTCAAAAGTAAAATTTTGTCCTCATTCTAAAGCTTATTTACTTTATGACAAAAGTTGCATTTAAGATAGAATTATGCACCCCTAAAAATAAAAAATAAAAAAAAGGAAAGATAGCAACTGTGCATTGGGGAACAAAATAAAAGACTGTGTCGAATACACCATCGATGTTTGTTCATTGCCGCCACGCCAATACAGCCGCCATAATCAGCAGCAGCTAGAAGTTATTACTTCTATCCCTTTCATTCTTATTCACGAATGAATTGGGAAAGTCCAGAAAAAGACTAGATTTTGACTGCATTGAGCCTATGCTACTGTTTCCTGTTGTAGGGCCGTCCTTGACTCCTGTCCCAGGGTACCAAGGGGCTTATGTTTTTCAAACTGATGGACATGTCTTGTTGGCCTGATGCACTGGCAGATCCCACCGCCATTGGTTCGATTGAATTCAGAGTTTTTTTGTGGCATTGACAACTCCATTGGAAATGGTCTTACCATGTCACCCTACTTATTCTTATTAAAGCTGAAGCTCTAATGAGGTGTAGCAAAATCAGTCACTATACTCAATGAGAACCATTGCAAGGTGCCAATACAAAGAGAACACACCTGTAAAGCAGGGAAAGAATATCTGATGAAGAGTGTTTGGCAGTGGCCCCATAAAGCAACTCTCTCTTCTGGAACGTCCCAAAGAAACTCCTTCCACTCCGCTACCATAGATTCAGCCTAGTATTGCGCAATTTTCAAACCCTTGGTTGCATAATAAAAAAAATTTCGAAATAATTTAAAATTCAAATAGGAATTTACTGGTACCTGAGTCTCAGTAACATGATGAAAAGCTGATTTCCAAGGTCCACCACTGGTCTCCAACTGCTTGGCCCAGTTACGTGCTTGCTCCCAGTGACCATTCTTTTCTAATGCTGTTAAAAGTGAAGCATCATCTAAAGTCTCATTTCCAAGATGTAAAAGATCATCTTTGCGTAAAGAAGGCTCAGCTAAATTAATTTTCCAAGAAAGCCGCCGGTAGTATGTGGTTGCCGATCCTCCATCACCAAAGTCAGTTGCAGCAAGAAGTTGTAGCAAGCATCTTTTCTCATAAGGGGATGGACAAGCTAAAAGCGTAGCATCGGCAGCTTTAACAGCCATGGAGCTTATCCATGATATCCCAATCTGACCTTCTCTCCCCATATTTGCCTGTAACTGTGTTGGCTCTTCTTTAATTCGGGCAGAAAAGGAACCCAAATGTGCTGCTGCTTCAGATAGGCGCATTTGTGAGAATGCCTGGGGAAGAAAATACAGAAGATGATTAGCCTTCATCTAGATTTCAATGGTATTTATTCACGTCCAAAATCAGGATGAAAATCAAATTGGATGATTACAAAACTTAGTAAGAACCTACTGAAGATCATTAGAATCTACCAAGGAAAAAAGAAAGGCACGTTGAATGAGGAGGTTAGCTGGCATCAACACTGAACAAAATTTGGATGTCATATTTCTCTCACTTAAATAACAGAATTCTTTTTACTGTCTCAAATAAATCTCTATTCACACTATCGTTAAAAGTCAAAAACCACCCTAATATAAAATTTGGAACTTCCAACTTCCCGAAGTTGATCATCTATTTTACAATTTCATTGCGCTATCAAGACTTCAAAAGAAGCGGGGAAAAAGAAGTTGCTAACTAAAGGATTAAGCAAAAAAGGACAAGGATTTAGAAAGAATGCATATTCATGCCTATACTAGCCGCCCATTCAACATAGAGATGAATTATCTAGAGCAATTAACAGCGGTGTAAGCAGACAATGTAGCATGCATCCAAAGTTACGAGGATGCAAGTTCCGCAAGTTAGAGGTGCATCATGGGTAGTAAAAGGCACCCACGTAGCGCCACACAGTCAAACCATAATAAAGAGAGTCATACATTGATTCTCTTATTTCTCAATATTATAAGTTAAAGATATGGCTAATAGGTCACTCACAAACCTGAAGAGCACGTATGAAAGGTAGGAGAGAACATGAAGGAAGGAACATTTCAAATGCCCTTAGTAAAGGCAAGAATAAGTGCTGTTCACAAAGCACTGCAACCATCTTGGATAAAGAAACGTGCCCTTCATCAGAGTCACAAATTTCTATTTTTCTGTCCTCTTCAATCATAAAACCTTGTGCAACAAATGCTTGAGCACCCACAGGACTACTTGAGATATTGGTAACTGCAGCATCTGAGAGATCTCCTGGTATGGATTCCATAATACGTCGACGTTTTGGATTCCTCCGGTTGTAATGAAATGTAAGGGATCTGCTTCCTGCTGGCAGAGAGTTAGTAGCTTCAACTGCTGCTCCAACATTATCGGCAATCTGGGAAGCAATATCATTTACCTTGATAGATGATGTTTCTCTGAAAGAAATAAAGCCAAGAGTAAGAACTACATTCTTTAAGTTTCAAAAACAACAGTTTTATAAAGAGAAGATGGTTTTTAGCACTCGTATACCCGGAACTTTAATAGTTGGAGTTAATTTCTACTTGGAAATTTAGCGACTAAATTGCGAAAAAAAAAAAAAAAAAGGTTTGGGGACAAAAGTGTCCAACCAAGAAGTAGAAGGGGTTATAGGTGTTAAAACCCACACAAAATTTTAAAACGAGAAGCAGGAGATAAATTCATATGGCGCTTTTGCTTCAAAATGCAATACCGCTCAAGTATATCAGAAACAAAATGCCATCAAAAGTGCAACCAAGAAAGCATTAGGTATCATTGGAAACCTTGCTGCAGTAATTTCCAGCCACACTGTCAAGCAAGACAATGGAGAGACATCTGAAAAGCATGATGCAATCATTGCCAAAATTGACCAGGATAAGTCCTTCGCTTTCTTCAAGAGGGCCTCTCCAGGATTTTTCTGATTCTCACATTCTGCTAAAATTCTAAAGAGTTCAACAGGATAGCAAATTTGTTCATCTGAAAAGGAAGTTTTGGTCCTTTTCTCTGAGTTATCTGTATAAGAAGAGGTGCTGGCTTTTTTTCTTGATTGCATGCTCTTCAAAACAGTTAATATATGGGTTCTAAGGCGTGGATCACTAAACTCCTTCGATGCCTGAAAAATAGAGATGTAACAGGATAAGTACTGCAACTTTATATTATGCTATATATTTATTGCTCTAAACAACATAGAACTGTGATGTCTTACCACTTGGATTACCACGTCGAAAGGATATCCCCTTAACTGAGCTTCAGATAAGAATCCAACCTGAAGAAAGAAAAAAGAAAACATAAGTGGCATAATAAGATTTGATGATGATGAATTTCACAGTTCTAATCCACTACAATGGAAACATACCCAATCGTTGTCTCTCGCCAGTGCAGCAAGGTATTTTGTGCTCAAGGGAAGTTGATGCATCTGACAGAAAACAGTAACTAAATTCCAGTGCTGGCTAGCAGCCTTTTGTTGGGATCTCAAATCAACTCCATCGCCATTTCCACTCATAAGCCAAGATCCACATGTACTTCCATCCACCATTCGAGGGAGGCTTGCCTTCTCTAAATGATGTAGGACAAGAATAAGGCCTCGTGAAGATTGTGTACCAGCAACTAAACTCAGAGTTTTCTTTTTCTTTGTAATGTTTGCACTATCCTGATGCAGATAATCATCTGCCAGTGCTCGAGCAAGAGACTCTACCATATCACCTTCACGGGAAACTGCATGAAATGCAGATCCCTTGTCATTGATTTCACTGGACTTGTAGTAAGAAGATATCCGTCTCAAGGCAGCAATATCCACACGGAGCATGCTAGCAGATAAACCACAAAGCTCCAGGACGAAAGCACATGAAGCTACCAAGATGGAATCCTCGAAATGCGTAATAGCAAGCGGCATAACCTAAAAAGTTAAAGTGCCAAAAGAAATGATCAAGACAGATTTCTGTAACATCAAGAAAAACATAACATTACTCTCAATGCTATGTAATAGTTATTTGTTTTTATTACTAATATTATGATGACAAGAAACACAAACAGACTTTTATCAGGAAAATCTGAGAACACAAAAAACCAAAGGAATATGAGTAGCAAAAACAAAACAAAACAAAACCCAAAAAAAAAAAAAAAAAAAAAGAAGCACGAAACAACAACCTAGAACAGGTGAAAACAATCTAGCACATGATGCTACAGCTTTCAAACGAAATATGAAAGCAACAAAGGAGAATCCTGAATACCTGGAAATATTATACATTATTTCTTATAGAGGGATTCAAAATGAACAAATTAATGACATTAAGAAATACAGCAAAATAGAGAGACATCAATCCTTACCGATGAAAGGAGAGACCCTTCAGTTTCTGTTAGAGGTGCAAGGAGTCTCTGCAAATCTGACTGGATATTTGTTTGTCCATGTGTCGATTCACCTGACTGCCCATCTGATTTTAATTTTTGAACTCTAATACTGAGAAGACGGTTAAAAGCAGATAAGGCTCGTCCTCGGTGCAGGTGGTGCTCAAGACCAAGTCCAGTTTCCTAAGCCAATACAAAGATGAGAAGCAACTATAATAAGGTCATGTAGGAAGCCCTAGTTACACTACATTTAGAAACATGTGGCCAAAGAAAAAAAATAAGAGGTTCATTGAGAGAATAAAATGTCATAATTGTAACTCTACTCAAACCAGATTCTCTAAAGTCCATATGATTACTAGAACTAAATATATTATCTTTTTCTTCCTTCCTTTTCCTCTTGCCATTTTGGGTAAATTGTCAATAGCAAACTACCCAATTAAACAATACATGTATCCTAGATATGAACGGAAGCATGCTTTCCTTTCAACTGTTAACCATATGTATAGAATGGGAGTTATCTTTTCAAAAACGCAATAAGAACACATACCTCAAGTGTAGGATCATAAAGTTCCTCTTCAATGTGCTTTTGGATAGTTGCTTCCCATGAGATTGCATTGATCTCAGCATGCTCATCAACATTTGCAAAAAATCAATCTCCCTATGCCGCAAAGTTTCTCCAGGTCGCAAACCTGATAATGATTGCCAACCAGGCGGACCCTATATTACCATGCAAACAAGGTTAGTCCAATAATTAACCCAAATAAAACACATGAAAATGCTATTTAAAGTGCAGAGAAAGCTTAATTGGTTGAAAGCAACTCATAAATAACTGATTTAAGCCTATTCGTTTATGAAAAAAGACATGGGACTATATAGAGAGTGCAAAAGGTGCATATCACAACTTAATGCACAACAAAAAGCAAAAGAAAACCTGGACATAAAGCTGAACCAATCTTCGCACAGCCTTAGGAAACCAGCAAGGGAGCATTGAAGTAGTGAAGTATCATGTCCAGAAGAAAAGATGTTGTGACGCCAATTAGATAGTCTGACAAAACTGTAGCACCATGTTGTATGTTGTAAGCAACAGTTAAAGCAGCTATGATGATACAAACTAAACATTAATACATATAGAATAACACGTCCATGTAAAAGGTTAAGGCTGAAAGCTAACCATTATTTACTTTGTGATCCAAAAAACTAGAAGTTGAATCTTGCCCAAAACATGCTGACACAAACGTGCGCCACAATGTAGGAAAGCTTTGTAACGTGGGCTTGAGGTTCTCCAGCGTGCACTGGGCCGAGGAATTAATGTGCCTCTTTACCCCACCACTACTCAAGCAATTCTGGATAGGGCAGGGGCATACATTAGCGTTGCTAAAGCAGCCAATTCTCCCCCTCCTTCTGCAATGTCATCAACAGTACGAATAATTTCATCCATTTCAGGAACATTAAGATTTGTAGTAGGAACTAAACCACGGGATGTTACTGAACGAGCATTAGAGAACGACGCATCATACTCGCGCCCCTTTACCCGAGATAAGAGCAACCATTTTGCCCATTCACAATCTCCCTGGGAAAACGCATTCAATGAACAGAAAACCCATAAAATTAGATACAAAGATAGTATGTCACAACTGATTAACAAACAAGACTTAAAAAGTTTAGGTAACACTATCAGAGAGCTTTCATCCTAATATTAGGGCTAATGACATAAAGGAAAACGAACTAAAATAGATACTTGTAAACTGAAACTAGTATAAAAATGCTTTTATTTTATGAAGACAGCTCAAGATGAAAGTGTACAGCAAGGAAAGGTGCCTGAAATTATTACATCAAAATGTTAAAATAAAAACATGTTTGCGCATCAAAAAGAGAGGAAAAAAAAAAAAAAAAAGGCAAGAAACATATCCATATGTTCTTCACATTGGCAATCATCTATACAAAGGTAAGCGTTCAATGCCCGGTTATTGTCTTTCAGTGGCAAGTTCATTCGATTCACACAGAAATGAAACCTTAAAGTTGCATATAAACAATAACACAAGACACGTATAATATCGCTCACTGGAATTTTAGGAACTTACTGCAGCATCCTGTAGTGAAGAAAGTGAACCAGTATCTAGAACCAATTTGTGTTGGTCAAGATAAAGGTCCAAAAGGTATGGCAAGTTGCACTGCACACAGTAATGTACAAGTACTCTATGAAGAGCTTGCACCGTATCAGTATCAATAGCTCCACATCTGCTAACTTCAGATCTGGCAAACTCTCAACAAATCATCGTTTAGAGGAATCTCATATCTGCTTGTAATAAAGCCTGAACGGGCAAGAAGAGGTACTATCTCTTCGTGCCTTCCCAACATTCCTTCAGAAAAATAAGTTTCTTCCCAAGCTTCTCTTCCATGTGCATTTTTAACCAAGTAGAGCCCACACCATTAGGCAGTAACCTTAAATTTTTACATTAGGAACATCAATGCATACAGCATCCAATTCTTCAAGAGAGCACATGTAATTGCCCCACTTAGAAGATCCCAGATCGCATTCAACCGCTGGACCAGGCTGCAGATTGTCCAAGCTGATTTGGAGGCTTCGAACTACTAAGCTATGTTCAGGAATTAGATCCAACAGTTTAGAGACCTCTTCCCAGTCACCACGGCCCATGTAGTAATCTAGTTGTGATTCCCATAGTACGTTAACATCCATGACTGAAGACTGATCCAGTATTATCTGTACAGGAAAAGATTTATGAACCAATCAACATTTTCAGAGAGTGAACAACAAAAAATATTACAATCAAACAAGAAATGTCCCTTTCCCTAGACAAGGTTAAAGGGTTGTACAAAAATTCAAAAGGTCGATCAAAATCAAGAAAACAATTGTTACAATTTTAAAAATGAGTTAGGACTTGGCTCGCTTGGTGAATTATTTTCTAATATCTAGATATGGATAAGAAAAATCCTTTCATTGATGAAAAACTAAATACAAAGGAGAGAGGATGAGAGATCCTCAAAAAGCAGAAACATCTACAGGCCAAACAAGAAAAATAAAGAAAGAAAGAGATAAAAAACAGAGTAACACGGATTGGAAATACAAGTGGGAAAATTATACAAAAGATAGCTTACACGATCAATCGTTCTTTGGTCCCAGACATTGCACCAGACAGCAGCTGCAGCCCAGTATCCAACACCAACATTATCGTCATCAACCACAGGAACAGAAGGGTTTTCGTTGATATCTGCCCATGAACCTAAACAACTCCATCAACTTCACTACACTCGATGACAAAATTGTTGAACACACTTGAAGGCAACAGGTGCAAATAATTTCTCCTTCCTGATTGTGAACTTGCTGGAACCCTCGTGTATTCTTTCTGGCGTTCATGAACGTTTTCCAGAAGCTACTGCTCGGGTAGAGGCTCTTTTGAAAAGAAATGGAAAAAGAATAGTCAATTTGTAGTTGCGAAAATATCATATGTGCTTCAACTAAAATCACACTGAATGGAATTGCAAGATGTGTTACTCATAAAGTTTACATACCTCAACAAGTGAAATTCCTATCCATTATCTTCCACTCATGTGGTCCCAGGTAACCATATCTTTTCATCTCCTCAAAGATTTGTACACGAAGAGATCTCCTCATTGTTCCAAACAATAACTGCTTGAGGCAGGTTTCAACATCTTCTCCAAGTCTTTGCAACGTTGAAACAGCAAGTCCAGTTTCACCCTGTTGTTGTATGTTGACAATAGTGATTAAAGATAACCAATTTTTATTTGTAACAACCATTAACAAGTTACCTTCAAAAATAGGTCATATGCAATAGCTCTTCCAATGTCCCGGACTTCGTTAAAAATATCACTAGGCTCTCCTTCAGCAATTAAATCTCGTGAATGATGAAGATGAAGTTGAAGAACTGCTAAGGGGAGACGTCCAGAGAGTAAAGCATCATTGACTACAGTTTTAAGGTCCAAATTATCTACCTTCCAACGTGCAATCATTTGCTTAGGATTTTCCAAAGAAAGAATTTTATTTTCAAAGGGCTCTTCTCGAGGCACAAGAGCAGACACTTCATGTAAATTCTCTGCATCCAATTGGGCTTTGGGATCCGTAGATATCAAAACAAGATTTTCAGCATAGTGAGAGCGCACGGAAGAGAACTATCATTTTGATTTAGCATCTCCAAGACTGGGGATCAATTGAAAGTTTGGACCCATCCTGTGAAAAATCTGCAGCCACAAGTCTTGATTCATCCCCGCCATCTAACTGTGATTAAAGAAAGCAGAATGACTAACGTTCTGTTGATAAGATGCATAGTAAATGCAACTGGAATAGAAGAATCACAAATCTTACCAGTCCTTGGCCCGGCCTCTTAGATTTCAAACTAAGACGAGATTGCAGATTTCGAATTATTTCCAAAAAACGAGCCATCTCACTAAGTCCTCTGGAAGATCCCACTTCATTTGGTAACCTATCAGGTAAGACTGGTGGAAGAGAAAGAATTTCTATATCCCCAAGACTAGGTGATGCATACGTATCATATCATGCTGTAACAATCCATACTTACGGATCATTTTGGTTGCAAAGCAGGAAGCCAAGGCAAGAAGCCTAAAACACGGAAAGAGGTAAAGTGAGGCTCCGAACAACTATTCATATGAACATTACTAAAAATACATGTAAGGGGGGAAAAAAACAATTGCACTTATCCTTTCCCCTTTTAAAATCACAATAGTAATACATGTTCTTTCACGCCCAAAAAGATGAAGAAAAGGAAAAGGAAACAGTATACAGGGGGCCAAGGAATACAATGCCAAATTATCGTGACACACCCACAGGAACGAACATAAAATTGTTAAAGAGATTCACCTTGATGCAGCAGAAATATCATTATCATTGCCAACCTTAAGCATCAGATAAACTGCAGCAAAAAGCAGTCTCAAGATGCCTTCTTCAACCAAATTGACGGCGACAAGCATTTCTAAACATCTGGCCAATTACCAAAAGAACACTAAAATTATTAGTTGGTATCTCTCATCAAAACACGTACGATGCAACAATAAGACCAAATTTACATTTAACATGTATGCATGGTTCAGGCTATAGATAATATAATTGCTAGGTAGCAAAAAGAAGGCCATAGATTGTGAAGAAATATTTCATATTTGAGTATCATAGAGGTTGATCCCATTGACTTGGTTTCAATTCTACACATTTATTCGGAGTCACTGAGACAAGTAGATAAATTTCATTTCTGGTAGCACCTGTTGACCGTTCTCCAATATTGATGCTACCTTAGCCCACACCACCATCAAAAGAGAGCAATAAATTACAAAAGGTCTCAGCACATGATAGAGTTAAATTATAGAGCCCAACAAGTGGATGGTAAGAAGAAAGCGGTTTCAGTCCTTCCAATACCACATTTCCTTTAAGCTATTAAGAGGACAGTTTAACCTATTGCTTTTTCTCTGATAATCCTAAATTGGATGGATGTATTAGGAAGATAACTATCTGATGTTTTCTAGAATGATCAGATCTTTTATTGTTTGCGTTTTGTTTTCTGTTTTGCTTTTCTGAGGATACCTGATCCTCCTTTCCCTATAATTGATTGAATTATCAATAAGTTCTACTAAAAAAAAAATTAATGTGTGGATGACTTCTAGTCACCAATTTGTCTTGAAGTATAAGCCATCTGTCAATTTTCAGAGTTCCTTACTGCTAATCAAGTATGCATTCACGAGTAGAGTTTTTTAAAAGATGCATACACCCCTACAATTATATTTTATTTTATAATGGAAATACAAACACTACATTATGTAAGCAAGAAAGAAAGTGCATTAGACCTTGGCAAAAGAAATAAAAAAACTTTGTAGCAGAAAGACACTTACTGCTCTATATCATCAAATTTCAAGTAGTTCAATGCAAGCTGCAATCGACGCATCCGACATATTTTCAGATCCCACCCTGTAAGGCAGTTATGGATATGTCAAAAATGGAATGAACCTATCTAGAAATTCCATAATGCGCAATTCTACATGCAAAACATCAACCACTGGCAATAGCAGTTTGGAAAATTTGAACGAGCGTTTGTAAGAAACAGGTGCTCTATAGCAGCTAATACTGGGTGGGTTCCTTTTCTGGGTACATTTCTGCTTGATTAATCTCAGCCTTACCAATAAAATACTGGCATCCAAGAATTGGTGATAAGGGCCAAAGTCAACTCTACCGCTAAAGGGAAGGCCCCAACTGTTCAAAAAGTTATACTTGTAGATAAGTAAGAATCCTTTCTTGTATCCACACAAAATATCTCAATTGGCTTTGTTGCATAAGGACTGCATGAAAAATAGCCAAGTAGTTGGCCACTTCCCACAATTGCATTATAAAGTTTAAATAGACTGACATGCAATACAAGGGAAAATTTTGTTCAGTCATTCAAGAAACTCATATTAGTCTTAAAAGGATATTATGAGCCTGTGTTCATGGGTTAATTTTTGCATAATCAAAAGAATCTTAGTAACAAAAATAATAATAACGAGAAAACAATTTATCAAGAACACACACCTCTAATATCATAAAAAAGATAAAAGAATTCTATTTAGAGTTAGATATCCTTAACAGTGATTGACATATCCTTAACAGTGATTGACATTCTTTAGTAGTTCATTAGTGATATATTTGTAAAGTAGATCATTTTATGTAGCATTTTCTCCATTGCCTCGAATCTTGTTATTCTGAGCTGATCATTAAAATATCACTACAGGCACACACCCTTGCAAAAGAAGAAAACTCAGCCATGAAGAAATTTGAAATATCATCATCCATGAAATGTCAAGGACACATTTAAATGTAACTCCCTTGTTAAAAAAGAAATGTCTACATTATGGCTCAAATTTCTGGATATATAGTCAAAAAGGGCAAGAATTTGATTTCTGTCACAGCTAAAATTACAACGTCAAAAAATAATAGAGATTCCCTAAGCGAGACTTTTGGACTGAAAATGATAATTACTCCATCATAACAGATGATTAGTACATGGTATTTGTTATTTTTCAAACAATGTCATCAGAGATTTCTACCTACTAAAGATCCCTAACTAAATGCTATAATGGAATTCCTTTAGAGATAAAAATGCAATACAACCTAGAAATGCATCGTAAAGCTTCAAATGTATTCAAGCAGTCAATTAACTGTTATCAACTCATTTCAACCAACAGGCTTTAAAGTAGAAAACAAAGATTGATCTAGAAAAGATTCCAAATATGAACCAAATGCGTTTGGTGCTAAGGTTTGGATTATAGAATTTGAGTTTAGATTGATTGTGCGTTTATCGAGGCGTTTGAATTACTGGAGTAAAAAAGTGTAAAAACTTGAAATATGTTCGGAAAAAAAAAAAAAAATCAATATGGAGCTTATTTTGTTCGTCTCAAAAATCTATGCAATTTTAAAAAAATATCTCATTTGGACTTGTCTATGCAAAGTTATGGACTTTTAAAGTTTAAGTTACAAGACTATGTGAATAATGAAGCTAAGGGAAAAAGACAAAAATTGGATTGTAATTCTAAGGTTTGGGTTGTGCATCCAAAAGCGTGCTAAATTTTTACCTTTCGGTAAAAACTTCTCAAGCAACAATTATGAAAATAAAAGCCAGAAATTATGGACCAACTGTTATTCTTACCATTTTCAAAACATAAGCGGTCAGCCTCTTCAATTCCTTCATACAGAAGAACCCTGTCCAGTACTTCAAGAATCCAGGGTGAATAAGGCTGTTTGGATTCTCTCATTTTCAAATTGTCTTTTACTTCATATCCAACGCCCGAATTGATACTCCACTGCCTATACCCCATGGATTCAATAGCTAGGAAACTAGATGAAACTGAAATAGAGGGAAGAACCAGTGAAAGCCCACTGTCTGTCACCAAGTACAAACACCCCTGGAAAGCGCAACCAACTGCATCTCCAACAAAAGCTTCATTCCTTCCCTCAAGAAGAAACGTTTCACCCTCGGTAGACAGGCAGCTATCATCACGAATTGCCAACTCTGCATGAAGATTGAAATGAACAACTTGAGAGCTATTCTGATCCTTCATATTGTGCCTCCTAATGAGCCGGGTTATACCAAAAGGAGAAAAACAGATAGAATCATCCACGTTAACTCTGAAAGTAGGAAGAAAGATTCTGCGCATAGGGTGTGACTTCAGTTCACTTTCATGAGGTGTTTCATTGGTTATCTCTGAAGCAGCAGAGAAACCACTTAAAGATGGTGTGTATTGTTTCCCTTTTCCATGAAGGTTCTGATCTTGGATTTTGGGAAGTGCATTATTTCCATCGTCATCCAAGAAGGAAAGACATCCTTTCCTCTTGAACGATAAACTACAGTTTTGACCACTAGAAAAGTCACAATACACCCTTTGGCAACCTATATCAGAACCACCAACCACCCAACCAGCAAGCATACCCAGTCCTAGACCCTGAAAATCTGGAAGCAATTTCTCATATGTTTGTCCTCCTTCCACAAGACAGTGACCAACAGGTATCACATAAACTACGCCATATTCATCAACAGCAGCTAACAGGGAGGTTTGCGAAGCAACAATCAACCTGTTAAATACTCTACCACCAACAGATTTATAATATTTATCCTTGTCTTGCTCCTGCAAACTCAACTGAGGTTTATGTCCACAAGTTTCTAAAATATCTAGATGTGCAACATACTCACCTGACGTTGCAGAGTGAAAAACAAGAAGACCAGAAGAATTGAGAGAAACAAGAAGATCTTCACAAAAACGAAAATCTGCCCATTCAACTAGCAGACCTATTTCTTGATTTTCCTCGAGTTTTACCAAAGAAGCCCATTGGATCCCCAAACTGTCTAACCTGGCAACAAGGACCACATTTTTGCACACACTTCTTTCTTCATCACTCTGATCAACACATGCATGATCCCTTAGGGTCAAAGCAAATCCAACACAGTAATGTGAATCACTGGAGAACACTCTAGTGCATTTGTACAAACTGTTCATCCCAACACCAAAACCAATAGACAAAATATCCGACTCAATATCACCCTCTTCGTCGCGAACATTTTCCTTCAAGTACTCATTATTTACCAAAGAGTTGGGGGATAGGACGTCCATAAAAGGCAAATTATCATTCAAATAGGAAATGAAACAACCTTCGTTGAACAAGGAAATGATGACTTCTCAGGGAATACAGTCCATCTTTTACCATCAGATTCAATATCTTCAACCTTCGTGAAGAAAGATTCGAACCATATCTTAGAATCAATACCTCTTGACAACTCTTGACTCAACCTTTCACTATTCCCATTGGTTGTGTTTACATCCTCGACATTCCTATTGTTTTCATGTTGTGAACTAGAAGATTCCTCTAGCTCCTTTTTTTGAATTAGTGTCACAAAAGGACCCCATTGCACCCATCCACCTTGCTCGAACTCACCCTCTGATGCACTTCTGGATGTTTCAGTGTTTCTATTGGGTTTACAAAAAGCATGAACTGTCACACCATGGCTTCCAGATACAAATAAAAACTCTCTAAATAAAGCATTCTTATGTTGATTATAAGTATCCCCACAAACACCCCAAGCAACAGAATAGACATCACCTACAAAGGGGTACCTTTTAGATCCTGCTTCATTTTCGAAAGAGAAACCATTTTCAAAATCTAATACTGATCCAGAAGTGCATGGCATATCATCCCTTCTTGAATCTGAAGCTGAACGTCGATGATGAACACTTTCACTAGAACAATTCTCCACTTCGGTAGTTGCTGTACCATCCTCTGCAGACATAAGTACGTAGGTATTAAAAATAATAGGATATTCCAGAACATGGTCAAAGAAAGCACCGAGCAAAGCCAGAAAAAACAGCAGAATCCAAAAACCCAATGTATGAAAGGAACAGGCGGTGGAGAAGTATAAAATTCACCTGTGAGCAGTGGAAGCAGCAAAGCTTCACACTGAGATGAGCGCAACAATAATAGCTGTCTTGTAGGAGAAATAAAAGCTTCACGAAACTCTGAAAGGTTGAGTTTCGGATGGGAAAGGTCCCATTTGTGTAATTGCAATATAGCAGGCCCCTCCTGGCCTAAAGGCGGATCCATTTAAGTGATCAAGAAAGCAAAATGAAAAAAGGGAACGGTCGGCTAACTTTGTCACCATAAGCTTAGCTGCATCCAGGAAAGGAGAAAAACGCATTTAATACACTTGGCACACCAAAAATTTAAAATAAATAATTAAAAGGTGGATAAAGAGGCAGAGAGCTGTTTCCTCAAATATGTTATGCAAGGACAACACAATATATATATATATATATATATAATCTGAAAATAAAGGTGACACAACTTCAACATTTCCACAATAAGGATTATGTATTAACTGACAAAAAGTAAAAGGATCCAAGGAAAGAAAAACATATTTGTCCAAGTATATCATGCATGCAAATATGCTTTCGCATTCTACTCAATATGTGAGCTTTTTATTTTTATTTTTATTTTTTTAATTTTTTTTTCATCTTTTTAATTTTGGAAAAGATGTCCATCCCAGGACATACAAACTTGTAGTTTGATTAAAAAGCTCAAAGCTCGTTCAAGTCATTAATATAATAAGTACAAGATCCCATTCTTTCATTGATAATAATCATTGCACTAGGTGGTCTGCCTTACCCCTTTTTCTGGTTTTCCATATGTATTTCCTCTCCTCTTTTGAGTTTCTTCCCTGAGGATAAATTATCCTCTCCCTTTGTGATTGGTTTTTAAATCAAAAAAAGGAGTTTCTTACTATAAATAAATAAAAAACATTGCACGAATCATCCCTGAAAAAACCAAATCTATCTTAGAACTATGACTCCTTTAATAAAGTGTTTACACTGCCTAATTTAGTCATCTTAATTGCAGTGTCACCATCTTTGCAAAGGTCCTTAAATGCTACTCGGTTATGTTCTCACCAACCCAAACATTTTCACTTCCTCATTGTCAATTTTCGTAGATAACAAACAAACAACATTTCATCAATTAGATTCAGATAACTCAAACTTCAATTATCAGCACGGTTTAAAGCGTAGTTCAAAATTTATCAACACCACCAGAATAATCTAGCATCACTGTCTAAATCCAAAAGATTAAAGCTACAACTACATTTAAAAAACTGAATTGATTCACCACCTACGCATCGTCTGATCAAAGAGGACTATAAATTTATTGCCATTTTTCCACTTGATCACTTTTCAACAACTCAAAACATTTTCATTTTCTCATACTCCATTTTCCTAGAAAACAAACAAACAACATTTCTTCAACTAATTCAGTTCACTCAAACTTCAATTCTTCAACGCGAAGTTCAAAATCTATCAAAAGATTATCCATCCCTATAAAATAAAATTTCAAATTCCATCGATTCAGCATCTGTGCATAGGTCTATCCAAAGATGACGAAAATCTAATTGTCCTTCAAACATTTTTCTTTCCTTCATCTCGTCTTTTTTTTTTTTTTTCCTCGGAAACAAAAAGCGGCATGTAATAAACTGTTACCGGTCAATTCAAGTCATATCCAAAAACCAAACCAAACATCATCAGAAGAATCCGAGCAACACTCCGCAATCAAAACCGATATATATACACACACATATATATATATTTCAAATTTTCATCAACAATTTTCAGATTGAAACCGAAACAACAAATCAAACAAACGAAAATTCAACAACCGAGAGAACGGAAATAGTTAGAAGTTTCTCCAGAAAACCTATACGGACAGCTTCAATCGACCAGCACCGCCATTTTCGGCGAACCAGAGCTGTGTTTCTCCTCGCTCTTTATATCTTCTTTTCTCTTCAGTCAGTGCTCGGGGCTTTTTTTTTTTTTTTTTTTTTTTTTTTGGGTTTTGGTTTTTTTTCCGTTTTTCCGATCGAGGACAGAGAGCTACAAGAAGGAGAGACCTAAGTTTACGGAGAATGAGAGGGGTGTTTTTGTAAATTCGTTTCTGCATCTTAATCCCTTAAGTTACTAGGCACCTTTTTTTTTTTTTTTTTTTTTTTTTTTTTTTTTTATGCTTACTGCAAATTAGCGTTTCCTGACGAAGCTTCCCAGTTCCTTGCAGAGGTGAGCAATCTTTTTCTTACTTTTTTTTTTCTTTTTTCCCCTCTTTTTTGATGTCAATTGCTCTCTTTTAAAAATATCTTTTTTAGTTTGTGTTCATCATTTAAAAATTTTGTTCATGATTAAAAGATGTTGTTAACAATTTAAAACATAGGTAAAATAAAAACTTTTGCAAGTGTTAGTAAATTCCTCTAACCGAATTAATTCACGATTCATATTTAAAGCATAAGAATCTAATGCCATAATAAACTAGACCCAACTGAAAACGAATACCAAACTCATTATTATCAAAAGTGTTCTACCTTTTAACGATTCGAGCCGTTACGGCCTCATAAAACATTTTAATCTATTTTAGCATAGTAAATCTATAATATTCTTTCCTTACCAACTTCAACTCCCATCTAAGCATTAATTTATTTTTTCCTGGTGCTTTTGTATTTTTATTTCTTTTTTATTTTTTTCTTTAATTAACTTCCATTTGGTAAGTTAATTAAAGATAAAATTTTTAAATTAGAGTCGGTTAATTTTTCAAAAACTAATTATAAATTTTGTTAACTTTTTATAAAAAGACAAAAATTAATATAAATAAAATACAATTTAATTTGAGATAAACTCAAATGCCAAACAGAGCATTAGTCTTTACTATTGACTTTGTAAAGAAGAAAGACATAAAACAGTTGTTCTTATATATACAAATAAAGCAAAGAATTTCACTTAAAAAAGAAGTAGTGATTCAACAAGAATATTGTGTGTGTGTGTGTATTTATTTATTTATTTTATCTATTAAAAAAAAAGTAACCATGTTAATCTATCCTTAGTTAAAATGGAAACTTGTATTTATCATAAAAACTTGATGGAGAACAATAAATACTTTGAATTAAGACGATTTTATGTTAGATGATGCTCAAAATTTAATTAATTATAAATAAATTATTCAAATTTGTAATAATTGCTTGAGGTTTCTATGATTAAGAAGGGTTATATTCTTAGTGATCCCATTTCATATTCTAAAATCATTTTGCAATCTCAACTTTCAACATCACTGATCAAGTTGGCTTTGAAAAACAAACATCATTTCTTATTTTATTTATTTATTTTTTTTTTTTTTGAATAGTCCCGATCATGAATAGTGGCAATGGTTTATTACAAGAAAAAGAGTGTCATGCATAATATATATTATTTATTATTTTTCTCCATCGTATTAATCAATATGCTCAATATCTTACATAGATATGCATGCTATCTTTTTTTCCCCCCTTCTAATTAATAAGGATACTTTTAATAGATGTACTCTCCATTTCAATTATATATAAAGCTTGTTGTCCGATTAATTTGGGAAATGCTCTTTTTTTTTCTTTTGATTTTTTTTTCCACAAATGACCTTCGAATTAAACTCTTAATCATACATTGGTCCTTGATTTCTAATTTTAAACATAACACTACGTCGAAATTTTACGTTGTCACATAAATGATACATCCATAAATAATCGATGAAAAATTAGATGGAAAATCATCACGTAAAGGGTGACTTTAAAATCATTCTTTATTTAGGGTCATTTAGAAAACATTTATGAAGCCTTTTATTCCCAATTGCTCTCTATTGGTTTGTCACTACCGCCAAGTACTTCTGATGTTGGTGTTAAGGATTCCGCCACTAAAAATTTAGAGTTATATTTTAAATATTTTTTAATTGATCCCAAAATAAATAATATTTACCGTTTAATTTTTGACTGATTATTGACGGAATGGCCATTTATATAACGATATAACAGTTTAGGGTAGTGTGCAAGTTAAAAAGTTTTTTTTTTTTTTTCATGAAAAACATTTTTAATTTATTGGCAAATTAATGTGTTGAATATAGATGCAACACATTCAAATGGGCTTTGTATGCCCATCAGCCTAGCATTGAATGTAGATGTAACTCAACAAAATCATATGCATTCAAATTGAACTTAGTTGAAAGCCCAACCCACTTAATGGAAAGAATCGCAAAAGAGATCAATAAAATAATCAAGAGAAAATTATCTAATTAACCATCATTTTATCATCTATTAACCATCATAATACAAATTCTTTATTCTTGATCAATCTGATATAAATTTTAGTTAATTTTAATTAATTTTAAGTCATATTAATATAATGTTAACTTTTTGTATCATGTTAGTATAATAGTTTCTAAATTATAGTCATTTATATGCTTTTCCAAAGATCAAAGGCCAATCTAAAAAGAGGCAGAGACGTGTAAGCTACTTGTCTCCACTCCATTAATGGCAAAAATCAGAGTTTTGGAATGTCCTGGACGTTGGATAAGATTTCTAGTATTGAGTTTCAAATTTTATGTACGGAAAAAATTGCAGAGTGAATAATCAATTACTACCATTTTGAGAGGGGTAAAAAAAGCTCATAAAGGAGAAAACTACAACCTTAAAAAATTAAAATAAAAATAAAAAAATACACCCGCACGCGCACACATACACCTACCAAAAGGTCATCAATATGTGGTTTAAACAAATCCTCTAATTAAGGTTCTCTTGCTGGGGTTCGCTTAGCGGGTGATAAAGAAATGAGAGTTTGAACCCTCAAGTTCAAAACCTAATAGTGATTTTATTTCTTTTTAATAAGTAAGAGGTATAAATCTCATTTCATTAAAACAAAAACTTAAAAAAAAAAAAAAACGATTTAAGGGAAGACTAAATATGTGACTAAAAACCAGTTTGTTTAAGAATTTTCTAGCAAGACATATATATATATATATATATATATATATATTCTTTTGTTTGAATGCTGGCACCATAAGTTGTAAGTGAGCAATTGTAGATCTACCATCATTCACTCATTAATATGGAATGGTGTAGTGTTTATGATGTTTTTTCAACTTTTCCTTTTAAGATTGTTCAGTATTCGATATTATGTAATTGTCCCACTTCAAATCTTTTTCTTATTATAAAATTATGCGACGTTGTAATGGTGTCAACCAAATGGAACCTTAATAGAATTGAGTGAAGCCTCTTACATCATCATACATGAAGATCGTCTCTATACCATAAGTTTATTGCCAATTAGGAAGCAAAGTTTTGTCTTCATTAAATTTCCACAATTAACTCTTACAATTTTGGTATTCAACTATAATTAAACTTTTATGAAAAAAATTTTAGATGTTGGGAAATCCGAACTCTACACGATGAAATTAGATGTGAAAATACCGATAGAATATCTCTACAATCACATTATAACAAATATAAAGTACCTTTTTAATAGACATCATATTAACATCCAAATATATAGGCAAATATATCAATTGGTAGTAATTTTGAGATTCAAGCAAAAAATATAAATATAAATATAAAAACAAAACAAAAACAAAATTAAAAAAAAAATTGTTGCCTAAAAGACTTTCTTCAAAGTCGGACGTTAGAACATAATCTCTTTATACAGTTTTTATTAGCAATTGCACCTTGTTATTTGTAACCTTTTCTTTTGCACTCTTTTTTTCAAATTTAAAAATCTAAGGGGGTGTTTGGTGTGTTAGTTTGAGTTGAAATATTTTAGTTGTAATAGTAAATTTTTTTGAATTTTCAGAAAAGACAAAAAACTTTTTGAGAAAAAGACAAAAACTTTTTAAGAAAAAGACAAAAAAAAGTTTGAAATGAGATGGAGTTAAATGGGAGCCAAACTCCCCCTAAATAAATAAAAATAAACACACAGTGATTGATAAAGAAGCAAAATAAAAGAGACCTTTTTTTTTTTTGCTCGTTAAAAATAAAAACAAGTCATTTGTGCTGTCTCGTCTCTCATCTCGATTATCTGTAGAAGAAATCATGAGGCATGGAGGGGAAAGAATTTGACACAATTTTTTATTAGGATTGCTGAATACAGAAATCGAAACTCTTGAAAGTAAAGAGTGAAAGATATCTTTATTGCTACATCAATACATTGATGGTATGAGATTTTTACGTTAATTACACTATTAATTTACCTTACAATTTTGATGTAACCAAAAATATCTTAAGCTTTATCTCACACTATTTTGAAGGTGCCTTTTCTTGAACTTTTTCAGTTGATCGGATTATACCTCATTCCAGGCAATTGGTAAAGTACTCGTGAAACAAATCCCCTTTATCCGTTCTGAAAAAGGAAAAAAGAAAAAAAGAAAAAGAAAAGATATGCTTGATGTTTGATATGTCAACCAGGCATGGAACAGTGTTGTGTACGTTCAACAGTTTATAAAAATTGACCAGGATTGTGTTATTATCGTTTATTATTCCCTGCAATATACTCTGCCAAACCTGTGTCTGGGGCCTCGTACGAAAAAGAATATAATTATTTTTTTCAAATGAAAAAGCATTAGAATTAAGGAAAATAATTAGCTATATATATATATATATGACTCATCACCAGCGTATGTTTGGAATACCAATCGATCAGAGTTGGAGTTCTTTTATTAGACGTGAGTGAATGTTTGAAAATATATGTTTGATTAAAATATAAATTAAATATAAAATGTGATATTTATAATGTAAAACCTTAAATGCATTTATGAAAAAAATAATAATATAGTTTTTGTTTTATTTCTTTCGTTGTTGTAAGAATTTAGAGATAAAGGGGGTGTTTGGAGAGTTGGTTCATTCCAACTCAAATTGTACTGTTTTTTGTCTTTTTTCCAAAAAGTTTTTGTCTTGTTCTCAAAAAGTTTTTTGTCTTTTCTGAAAATTTAAAAAAATTTACTATTACAACTAAAATATTTCAACTCAAACTAACCAACCAAACACCCCCAAAAATCATATAATTTTGATTTAAAATAAGAAAGTTATGGACTTTTAAAGTTGAATTTTTTTAAAAATGGAAGAAGAATTATATACATTTGAAATTGAGTTATGGAAACAAATGAATTTTGAAGGAAAAAAAAATCCAAACCCCCAACCAAAGTTGGAATTCCAAATGCTCCCTGAATATAACTTTTTAACTTTGGAGCATAGAGTAATGGTAGTGTATTTTTGAAAAAGTTAAATCTAATTAAAGTTATGTTAACATAAAAATATATGTAAACCTGTTTTTAACTTGACACAAAATTGATGGTTGAAAACAGAACACCCTCGAAGGGTATTTTTCTCATATCTTATATACCTTAGAATCATCCTATTTTCTTTCGAAGTATTTATACGTAGTTTTCTACTTAGGGTATTTCTATTAAGAATGCATATTTTCAGACCATCGATCTAATTAATATCGTTTTAACAAAATAATAATAAAAAGTATACAAAATCAATGGAATCTATCTAACGATTTAAAACAAAATCTTCCTAATAAATTACTTCCTCCCCCCCCCCCCCCCAAAAAAAAAAAAAACCTACCGTGGAATTCTCCAGTAAAAATTACAGCCCATGGCAAGCAAGCCACACGATACATGACAAAGAGTTAGTAATCAAGGCGTCTCTAAAAAAAATAATTAAAAAAATCAACGTGTGATGGTTGATATATATGTATATATATTTCTCTCTTCGCCGGAAAAGAAACATAGCCAAGAAAAGACTAACGAGAATTCTAATTTGCACGTCTCAAATTTATAAATACTCTTAAAATCCTCTTGGCTAAAACCACCTCAATATAAAATCACAACCTCCATCAAATTAATAAATGTAATAAATGCTTTACAAATATAAATTTATACATAAGAAGATTTGTCACACCTTACTATATGTTTATATTTGCAACCCTCAAATATATAACATGGGAACATTTGTAAATTATTTTTAAAATATTACATATCGATCATCCGAAAGGGAACACACTGGAAAATAATTATTTCGGAATATTGACAGATCACAAAGAATAGCCCAATTGAGAATTTACTATTGAACTAATTGCATGCCCTCATGCAATAGAAAGTACTTTTAATAACGATAAGGAAATGGTGGATAAGGTGTGTCTATATATATATATATATATATATATATATATTTTAAAGCAGGATTATGTTCTAATGGTTCAATTTGTATCTGATAAATTTTGTATATTTTTCATTTTGATATGATTTTAATTACAATAAGAAAAGTACACTTAATACCTTATTATAGAAAGCTCCAAGGAAAATAATTATTAAAGATGGTTGTATGATTCATATATGATGAGCCCGAATATCATAACCCCTTTTATGTTGTCTTATGTGAATCCTAATTAAAAATCGCATATTAATTTTTAATGAACTTAATCCTTTTTTTTTTTTTTTTTTTGGTGCTCAAGTATTCATATACGTGAATACCTTAAGGATTCATATACAACTCTTGAGATTTTGATTTATGTCCTAACTTGTTCATAATTTCTTAATATTCAAATGGGAATTAGAACATAAACTATATGCTCAGATCATGCGAAATCCTATTGGGACTAGCTCAATAAATAAGAGGGACGAATTTAGATAGAAACTCTTATATTTTTTATTTGCATACACATATTTATATATGTTTATATAAGCTTAGATCATGCAAATAAAATTTGATCCAGCAGAAAATAGACTATTTTCCCAGGCTCCCTTTTTTTTTTTTTTTTTTTTTTTCGCATTCTACATACTACATAACGTTGAACCCTGCACTTATGCAATAAAACTGAAAAGAATAACTCGACACCATCTAGTGAACTAGTTTAAGTTTGCTTTTGCTTTTTTTTCCCCCCCTTTTCTATTTACTTTTTACTTCCACTTGGGAAGCTAATCATTATGGCCTTCAATTTTAAGATTAAAAACTTTCTATAATCATCTAGAAGCCGTTGTACTGCCTTATAATTAGGCATTAATTAAAAAAAACCAGACACAAACACAATACACACACACACATACATGTAGAATGTTTCGTAAAAATTCCTAATGAAAAATTCTATTTGTCCAATGACTTTTTATACATTTTAATTTAGCAAAATGATATCGGTGCATCAAAATTTTACGCTGCTATGCGTCTTGTCTAGGCGTTTAGTGTAAAACTTGAAAATTAGTGTAATGCTAATTTTGGTTTGTAAAGTTGTTATTTTAGTAAATTCTACGACAAATATAATATATATATATATATATAATATAAAATATAAAACAACAATGATGTGCTGTTGAAGGTCATCTTTTTGAAAAATTCCGCATCTTATGCATTTCCAAACTTTAATTCAAAAACACATAGGAAAACGCTACACCAAAAAGGTCTATGGCTTTGAAAGGCATCAATACATACATGCATTTGTGTATAAAATAAAAATAAATAAAAAATTCAATTCATTGCCCTTTTTTTAATTTATTTTGTTAAAATAATTCTGTTATTTTTATAACATTAATAACAAGTACTTTACATTATCTAGCCAACTACTAAAAATCTATATATTAGTTATCTTAATATCATAAATTTGTCTCACTAGAAAGTCAGTAACATGGAAGAGTAATATTAAATTGCCAAAATTGGAGATAAAGAAAGATAAGGATCTTTGGTTTGAGAATCCAAAGGGGTTAATCAAGGAAAGAGAATATTATATTTATATAAATATATATAATTTTGCTACTTTGGTCACGAAATAATATGCTCTCTTTGTATGTATGTGTGTGTCAATGTCAAACCTTATTATAACTAGTATTATTACCTTGTTGGAAAATTTAAACATAAGTAACTTATAATGGCAAACATTGGCAATAATTACAAAGACTTTAATGCCATTATCCCTCTCTCTAGCTAGGGTAGGCCCCAAAATCTCATATTATATTTCCCAAAAAAAAAAAAAAAAAAAAACCCCAAACACAGAAGAAGGTGATAGATTTTGTCATGTGTCCCCAATCATTTGTTAGTGCCATTTAGGAAAGCCAACCAAAGGAAAACAAAAAGGATGAGATTTATTTTATTTTTTTTTCAATTGTAATTAATTAGGTTACTATTTTGCACATATGAGAGCCAATTGATGGAAAAAGAAAAGACTTAAAAAGTGTTATTGTTTAGTAATTAAATCACTATGATTTCAATGGACCCCATTACAACTATTGACACAATAAATTGAACCAATCAAAGTTGAGATTAACGGAATCCCATGATTAAAACACAATTGCTAGCAAATTAAACTAAGCATACCTGACGCTCAATTATTTGTTGTTTCCGACCCACATGTGGTAACTTTTATTTTTGAATTAAATTAAACTAAAGAATATAAATTTGTGTTGGATTTGCAAACTTTTCTTATTTGGTTTTTTTTTTTTTAATTTGTTTAAATTTGTCAATGATTCTTCTTAAATTTACGAGTGAACTTTTTCAAATGCTATAGAAGTTAATGACGTGGTATAATTGTAGCTGCACATATCTACGCGCAATACATACATACATATATATATATATATATAATTGTTGCCATCACCGAAACATTCGCCCACATCTTTTACGGTCCACCAACAATTTATTCTGTGCGCGTGTGTACATAAAAATAATATAATATATATCTGTTCTATAGAGGCTAGCTCTGTGAATGGGAGAGGAGGAATTTAGGTAGGAACATTCAATTTCAAAAACTGATAATGTCTTCATTTCTTTTCAATAAATGTGAATTATGGACCCCAAACCAACATCAAAAGCAACATGTGTAATAGCCATAAAAACTAAGAAGGAAAAAAAAAAAAACCAAATGAGGATATATATATATATATATAATTACGTTAGTCAAAATTGAACGTTGATTGTTCCATATAAATTTGATGGTTTAGGGAGCATTTCATTTGATTTTACAATTTAGACAGTCCAAGTTTTAGACGTATTAGCAAAAGATGACATATCTATTAGAGTCCTTAAACTTTCTAAAACCTAGATTTGATCCCTAATTATTTTCAAAAATGCAAACAATATTGGTCCTTTTTTTTCTGTTATAGGTAATGGAGAACTGCGTCAAGGATATTACCTTTTCGAAAGTTTAAAGACAATCTCTTATTGAATGTAACTAAGTTTTGAAACTAACATGACAATTTGAGATATTTCACGGACCAATCAAAGAATTAATATAATTTTTCTTTATAATTTGGCTTATAAAAAGGATCTAACTTCATTAATTAACAAGAGCTGTGTTAGAGGGTTCACCCTAATCCTGTAAGCACTAGCATTTTTCTATTAATGAAACGATTTCAAGCAATCCATCAACTTTTAAACTTAAAAGTTGACGGATACAAAAAAACTTTCAAAACTTTAAATGGCAGCCACTTTGGTGAGTCTCATATCGGCTGGAAGTGAGGATTTTAAGTGACATATAAGTACACATGAGGTCTTCATCCTGAAGGCCTTGTGATCAATCTGTCTCATGAGAATGTGTATGTGCTTAAAAATTTTATAAACATATACAATGTAATAATTAGATGAATGATTTATCATCCAATCCTTTCAACTCTTATATCCTATGGCCAAACTGGTACAAAATAAGATTCTTATAATTCACTCAATATTATACGGTCTCTATCTCTCCCATTTTTTCTATCCGTCCTCCTCTCCATTCAGCCCTGCAATCAAATGAGCCTTAACTAATTGCATGTCTACTTTTGTTGGAGCTTATATATGCTCCAAGTAAGAGAACAGTGTCAAACTCATGCACTCAAATTAGGCGCAGACACTCAAAGTGCTCACTTACAGCGAGATTCATTTATCAGTCACTAAATTCTTCGGCTTAAAAAATTTTATGGTCGATCTGCTTCATGAGATATGTGTGTTCTTGCTTAAGTGAATTAAAAAAAAAGGTGCAGACAGACAATGACACAAGCATATATGCGTGTGTGTGTGTGTGTATACATATATATGGCAACCCCCTGAGCAAAGCTCACTGACATTCTAATTTTTTCCCACTAAAAGAAAGAAGTTGAGGCTTCCCCACCACCTTCTCATTGAAACTTGAAAGGTCATTTTCAAACCCGCCATGTGGTTTGCTGATCTATCTTTTAGTGTTTTGCTGAAAATGTATAAACAAATGGCACAGCTCCTTGAATATGGGGATCATGATCAATAGGATAAGTTTATGCATACCTTTATTGAAAAAACAGTTCTGAAAAGAAAAATATTGAAAATATAATACACGTACGTAAAATCGAATAGCAATTATTAATATTCAAACAAAATGTAGCAACTATTAACATATTTATATGAACCATACATTTTTATCCAAAAAAATAAAAATAAAATAAAATAAAAAAGAAGTGGGAATATGCATCGATTCAAGAAAATACAAACACCAATACCGATTCACATGGCTTCAAATTGTAAGAAACCACAACTATGACAAATAATTGGTTCTACCAATAAATTAAAATGATGCTAAAAATAATAATGTGTACCTATCAAGTTCCAAAAACATATGCTAGAATGAGAGATACTATCAAAAATGTTATAACTTCAAGGGTTAAATATATGTATCAGATTTTATAATTTTTACATGCCTTTTTTATTGTTATTTTGGTGTGACTTTTATTAAATCTAATGCTAAAAATGACATTACAAATAGAGGTATACTATTGCAGAAATTGTTTAAAAACAAGCTTCTTTCAAAAATAAAATTGAAGGTTCTAGGAAACATTCACATATTATATATATATATATATATATATATATAAGATGCACTCATATATAATACGTTTTTTTTTTCCTTTTTGGTTTAGACTATTGTTCGGTAAATTTTACACCTATATATTCTTTAGTAAAGTACTAAAAAATCTACCCTGTTACATTATATTTGTTTTGGATGGTCTTTTGATAAATGCTTTGGATCTTCACATTTTCCGTCAAACTTATATATATTAGTTAATTTCTTTAAAAAGGTTTTAATATATTTATGAAAATTTAAAAAATAATAATAATAAAGGGTGGAGATACAGATAGGAACAAATGTCTCAATGTGCTTATAGTCAATATCGATGAACTTGTTTAATATGAAAATCGTATTAAAATTTAAAAAAAATTTACAAAACAGACAGTTTTAGATGAAAATTTAACGGTTTATATAAAACTCTCTTAATAAATCTATTTTCAGCACGTACTATAATATAAGAATCTCTTGTATACGTGTATAATTTTTTTTTTGTTAAAGTGAAAAACTTATAAGAAGAGAGGAGGATATATTCATATAAACTTCAAGAGATGGTGTAATCTAGCACGATATCTATACATCTGTCTTGAAATATATTGTCTATGTATTCCGTCCATAACAGTTCGACTAGTTTGAATCCAAGATTTATAACATTAAGGTGAACTATCAGTCTCATTATTCCACTCAATATATATATATATATATTGTGTTTGATAATTAAACAGGAAGGCTAGTAAATATTTGGGTAAAACAAAATTAGGCTTTGTTTGGTGTTTAAATTTAACTCAAATTAAATTTTATTTTTTTATCCCAATTTTTATTTTTTTAAAAAATTAATAAAAAATTATAACTAATTTTTAAAAAATTAATTAATTTTAATTTAAAAATTTACGTAAGCTTAAATTTAAATTTGATGTCCAATCGGGTCCTAAAAGTCCCCACAGTTTGATGGGTTACACCAGAGGAGACGAAGAACTGAAAGAGGGGAGCAGGGAAGGGCAGAGCAGGGGCAGCGCGTGGAGAGAAGCAGTGCAGTTACTGTGTCGGACAAAAAAAAAAAAAAAAAAAGCTGCAACTGTCTCCTACGGCCTTCTTATATTTTTCTGAGTACCTCTCTTAGCTTCACATTGCAGTTTTTCGTTGACTAGATTCTTTTGCTAGTCTCCTCATTATTTTTAATGTTAAAGCACTTACTGCCTCAAAATATCATTAAACAACTCTATTATATATTACACCTGTCTGTGTTATTTTATTTTATTTTTTCTGATTCACTGTATGTATTATTTATATTTATATTAATTTAAAACGAGTTTAATATACGTGCGTTGTATGAGGAGGGAAAAAAATTGAATATTATATAATAAAAGCAGTTAATTAAGATATAGATTATACGGAGAAGGAAGAAAAAACAAAATTGAAAAAAATTGAGTATTATATAATAAAAGCAGTTAATTAAGATATAGATTATAATTACAGTAAGTATATATTTTTAATATTTACTATTATAATATTAAAGTATAGACATTTATATTTATAAGCGTAATTTTCTTGAAATAAAAAAGTTCAAATAATAAATAAAATTAAAAAAAATTGAAATATCAAAGGAATAACAAAATTGCCGGGTAAATTTAATTAAAAAAACCAATTAAATTAACAAATAAATGTAAAAATGAATAGAAATTTTGAAAAATTTATTTCTAAATATTATAGATATAAATATAAAAGAAACTTATTGAACATTTTGTTTTAAAAAAAGAAAAAAAAACTAAAAAAAATCAAAGAAAAAAAATAATATCAAATATTAAAATAAAATATTAAGGGTAAGAATTGTTGTTAATAGAATAAAATAGAATAATATATTGTTATTAAAAAATCAAAAAGAATAATAAAATTAAAAACTTTTAAACTTAAATAGTCAAAAATTTTAATATCTTAAGTAAATTTATTAAATTTAAACAAAATTAATTAAATGAATAAATAAACCTAGAAATGGATTAAATATTTTAAAAAAATTTAATTTTAAATAATAATATTAATATATGACATAAATAATAATTTAGTTATAATAATTATAAATATACATTTTTGATAATTACGTTTAATTACAGTAGAAAAATTATTTATTGATTTTTAATTTTATTATAATTTTATAAACCTTTTTATATTTTGGAATTTCTGAAAATTATTATTTAATTTCAAATCGTTTAGTTGGTTTGTTTATTTTGAATATTATAATTTAATTGTATTAATTTATTCTTTAAATGTATTATTTTGTTTTTTTTTTGTTAAATTTTTATTAATACAATAATTTAAAATTTTCAAATATTATTTAACGTATATAATTTTATTTTTTATAATTGGAAATAATTTAATAAAATATAATTTTTTATTTTATGGTTTTTTTTCTATCTTTATTTTTTTAAAAATTTATTTTAATGTAGATATAGATATCTTTTACTTTCTCTCTCTCTCCATCTCTATTTCTCTCTTTCTCTTTCTCTTTCTCTCTCTCTCTCTCTCTCTCTCTAATGATCGGATAATGTCAAAAGGGCAAAACCGGTAAGTCACTGTGCATCCGGTAAAAAGAAGGGAATTTGAAAGGCAAAAGCGTCATTTCATTGTACAGTTCACTGTTTGGGTTCTGTATATTACTGTAGATTACTGTGAGGCACTGTAGCAAAACCAAAAAAATGAGGAAAAAAAAAAAAAAAAACCCAGAAAGTCACTGTAGCTTACTGTTCAGTGAACAGTAAAAGTTTACATTCCTTTAGTATATTATATAATATGTGTAATACATATATTGAATATATTTGAAAAATTTTATCTAAATAAAAAAAATTAAAAGATAAAAGTAAAAACAAAAACTTACATACAAAAAAAAAAGACCTAAAAAAAGAGACGCGAAAAAAAAGATCAAAAAGATAAAAGGACTAACTGAAATAAATTTATCAATACGAAAAGAAAAGACTAAAATGAAAAAAAAAATGATTTGAAAGAAAATTGGAGGACCAAAACATATATCTAAAAAAGTTTTTTTGTCCAAAACAAATCGTTTTTAGACGAAAGTGGAAGTGCACATTGTGCACTTTCACACTTCTATATAATGTATAGATATACAGACTCCAATACGACATCTCTTTTATACGTCACTTATAACATGATTTATTATCAATTAGATGATTTTAATATAATATTTTTTAGTAACCACTCGATGAAATGCAGAGAAAAGTAGGATAAATGGCCAATATTACTAGAAAGGATTCCTCTTTGGATAATCTTGTACAGGTCAACAATTCATCACAATATAATTTTTGTAATAGAGTAACTAAGAGACATATATCTTGATTTATGAAGAGTTTCTAAAAGAGAACTAAGTTTACAGTTAAGCAATAAATAATTCAATATCGCATGTATAACCTAACCGTAAATTTATAAGTTCTCCATTCTCAAGTTCTAAAAGAATAACAAGATTGTATGTTTCTCTCCCTCACCTTTTTTGAGATACATACAGATGAGATACGATATTAACCTTAATTGTGGGGGAATAGAGGGTGTTGCTAGAGATGCTGAGGGGTTTGTACTGGTAACTTCAACCCTCACGTCGAGGAGTGTCTGGCGGTTGGGGAAGGGGCTCCCTTTTTTTTTTTTTTTTTTTTTTTTTGGGGCTAAAAGGGCTTGGTTTGCTCTTGGGGGTGGGGTTTGTGATCGATATTTTGAACGTGTTTCGAGCTGTGTTGCAACATGATAATAGAGCACCAAAATTAAACTATTGTGATTGATGACATTCGAGATACTTTTTTTTTTTTCAAACTAGTTATGGCGTTATTTGTTACGGTCAATATTCAAGAAACACTATAGCCCATTTTTTAGTTCATCATGCTATTTCTTCTTCTGTTAATTTCTTTTGGATACTGCAATTTCTTGGCGTTTTTGTAAGGTCTAATTTGCTTGATTAGTGGAATGAAAATTTTTTTTCTTTTAAGTTCTCCCTCTATTAGTTATAAATTTTCAATTTATTATTTTATTAGACCATTGCATTAGATTTCATTAAATGAAAATATCTTGTGTTATACATGTGGGTCATCATAGAAATGCTTACATTTAGAACTTATTATGGTTTTTATTATATAGCTTAAAATATTATCTTTTAACGCCTTTTAGCACTTGTTTTTGTAACCCTTTGCTAGTAACAAGCTTTGAAATTGACTGAAATGAAAAAGTCTTAATTTAAACAGTGACAAATTAATACTTAAAAATTTCAAGCCATAACTAATACATGAATGATGTTATTCAACAACCATTTATACATATCTTCATCTGTGGAATCAGTACACACTTGTTTTTCATATATCTTAATATATAACCTGCCGTCAAGCCACTGTTTGCTTTGCTTATGAACCAACAAACCATATCCCTTAGTTAAAAAATGATTACATAACCATAAAATTCAAAAATTTTTTGGTGAATAATTGACAAATAAATAAATAACAGTCAAATATTGCCATCAAAATTTTATCACATTCTGTCACTTGTACCTTTTCATGTAACATGATTTTTACAATATAAAACTCGTATAAAGTCCAATTTGTAACAATTAGGTCGTTTGTGTAATGGATTGAAATCCGTAAAACTGTAGCTCAAACCCTTTCGTGTTTTTATTTTTCCACAAGGACTTAAAAATTTGGCTTCGAACAGAAGCATTTTGTTCAAACCCTTATGACCCCGTACTCCCATAAATTAAGGGGAATTTCTGCATCTACTGTGAATCTTCCTATTTTGCACTATCCTAAGAATTGTTATTTTAATTAATTTTTAGATTAATTTTTCAACAATCTAATTTATAACTGAAACAATTTGTTTTCTACATTATTACAAATTCTGAACATGAACATTCACCATATCAGAATGTTCAGATATTTGATTCAAAAATGAAAAAACAGCTTGTATCAATAATGTAAAATAGGAGGTTTTATTATATGATATATAGATTATCCCTAAATCAAAGGAAATTTATGGCCTATTTGGAACTAATGTTCAAATATCTGATTCAACAATGAAAAAACAGTTTGTATCAATAATGTAAAATAGGAGGTTTTATTATATGATATATAGATTCTCCCTAAATCAAAGGAAATTTATGGCCTATTTGGAACTATATCTGGCATTTGGTTTTCAGATATTTTTTCCGTTTAACTCAAAACTACTTTCTACTAATCATATATTCAAATGTCTGCAGTAAACTCAAATTTTAAAGAGTCCATAATTTTGTAATTTCAATTTCAAATGAAATGTTTTTTTTTTTTCCAAAATTACATAGAGTTTCAAAAGAAATGAAATAAGATTTTTATTGAGATTTTTTTTTTCAAATTATATAAAATTTCAAGAAAAATAAAATAAGATCCATATTATTTTTTAAAAATATATTTTAAGATTTTACATTTTTTTTCCTTCCATCAGTTTTTTCCCTCAATTACATTTTCAAAATTATATCTCATTTTTAAAACAAAACTACGCGGATATAAGATCTCACCCAAACAGTCCCCAGTATGTGTTTACCTCTCATATTCAAACCTAAATTTTTTATCTTAATTTTCATTTTTTATTTTTTTTAAATTAACAAAAATTATAATTATTTTATAAAAAAATTAATTAATTTTAATTTAATAATTTCATCTTAAATCCGTAAATCAAATATAAGCTTAATGAAATGAGAATATGAGATAATACATACACAGCTTTAATGCTTTATTGGGGGCTATATAATCATGTCTTGTACAAGTACAAATGTATAATTGAGAGAGAGAGACAGAGAGAGAGAGAGAGAGAGGTCATGTCAATGACAGCTTATAAACTTACTGAGTTGAGAGAGAGAGAATTTAGGAAGAGGGGCATGGGATGTTTCTGCCAAAGGCAGGATCTTACATTTATTATTGCTTTTAGTGGGAAGGAGCTTGAAAAGGGATCCACAATATTAGAATAGAATCACAGTTTTTTTTTTTAAATAAAAATAAAAATAAAAATCGCAGTTTTTGTGTGAGAGAGAGAGAGATAGAGAGAGAGAGAGAGAGTGAGGGACATGATGGGTTTGGTGTAATCATTTCATGGAATTGGAGATGATTGATAACCTGACACCCAAGCATTCAAATATTCCATGTTACTACTTGTGTTTTTATGTACATCCAAAATGTCAAAAAAAAAAAAAAAAAAAACTGCTGTTTTTCTTAGCATTTTTAGTTACCCAAATTTTACCATAGTTTAGAAAATATCTGTTTTCTTTTTGGGAATTCAAATTTTTTATCGGCTGACAAATTTTTAAAAAGTTTCACAACTTTTTGTTGCCTTTATTTGTTCCTCACCTTTTTACACCTTCTTCTTTTTTTTTTTTTTTTTTTCTTTCCCCATTCCATTCCACCTACTTGGAGAATTTTCTGGAGTCGATGCCCTTAGGTGAGCTAATTTTTTAAGGGTTAGATAATCATCAAATTAATTTAGAGAGCTAAACATTAGTTTTGATCACCTATTCAATTCGATATTTAATTCAATATAATTTTTACATTCTAATATATGTTTGGTGATATAACTACATCAATATAAGTATTCGAATATTTCACTGTTTTCTAATTATTGAACTCAAATGAAAATCTTAAAATTTTAGTCTGATTCAAAATCCGTATCATATTTATTTTTTTACATTTTAAACTATTCAAATGTTATATTAAACAAAATTATCCAAACATATAATTCAAATTTCACAGTTGAATCTAAATATTCAAGTTAAATGAATATTAATTGATCCCAACGAATGCAAAACTTTTGCGTTGTTGGATATTATTGATAAGAAAAAATAGCTTAAAATTTTTTTAAAAATGTCTTCACGGTAGAATTAGAAAATGATTTGTTCTTCCATAATTCTACCAAAAAGTACTTTACGAGTAATAAATAATTATTAATATTTTTTTTAGTCAAAATATAGTGTTCAAAATCTAGTATTATTTTGATTATAGACATATCTTAATGTTAACTTTATTTTTAATTTTGTCGTAAAATGAAGAATTCAAATCCCGTTCCAAATTCAAAAAAAAATAATCATAAAAAATAAAAAAGCTAGATTATTGATAAATTATATCACATGACTAAGGGGTCAAATTATAAAGACTTGAATAAGTGAAATGGACAAAACCCTCTCCTTCTTGTTCCTTGAGGGGAACAAAGTCTTCTCGGCAGTTCAAATAAACTGCAATGTTCAATTTCATATTATTCAAAATTACAAAATACCATTTTAAATTATCAATTATTTTAAAATCTCTCTTCTGAAGTTCAAAAAATATCTTTCCCTTTTGATACATTTAATCAAATATAATTTAATGTCATAAAATAAGATAAATATGAAGTTAAAAAAATAAATAAATAAATATGAAGTTTGTCGTGCCTAATGATATGTTTCCACACAAGTTTATGTCCCTAACAATATTTGACGGTCACGATATTCGAAGGGATTTGACAATAGGAAAAGTTACTTTTTTGTTCTGTACAGGTTAGAGGGAAATTATGATAAACTCTCCCTTCATGTTGTCTTTACTTAGAAGATCCTTGTATATCCTAATCGAAATTACAAAAATAATAATAATAATAATAATAAAATCTTTATAATTATATTAATATCTCCTCACCTCGCTGACATGACAGAATTGATGGGGAAAGGATGAGAGTGTAGATGAGAAAGAAATGAGTTGCTTGGATTCATATAAAATAATAATAATAAAACTTATTATGTGAACTTTATCTTTATTTTACTGTTAGATATTATTGTTTCAGTCCTAAGATTATAAGAAGATATGTGAAAATTCACATTAAAACTTGTAGTGTGACATGCATAATTGTTTTTTTGTTATAAATCAGATTAGAAAAAAATTAATCTAACGACTAAAATAAAAATACCTACAAACATGATAAAAGTACAATTCTTACTCATTTTTCCAACAACACATTGAAAAACTAATTGTAGGAACTATATATTTATTTTACTGGATCTGATTTATAAGGGTTCATGTACAAAAATTTATCATGTAACATGCAATATTATTTTTAATCATAAAACAAATCATTAAAAAATTCAATAAACGATTTAAACAATAGAGCATTATAAGGCATATAATTAAGAGTTTGGACGTTCTCTAACGAGAATAACCATGATAATTTATGCATACTTTTCCTAACCGACCAACAAAGGGGAAGACACGTAATCATAAAAAAACTAATTTTTTAGGAATTTTAGACTAAACTTCAAATAAATTTTGATTTTCGAATTTGAAAAGATTTTACATACATAATTTAACTTAAGAGATTCACTCAAAATTTTAAGGTTTTAAAAGCATAGTGAGTTAAAATTTTATATCGTAATTAAAATATAAAAGATGAAATCTGCCATGATAATTTTATACCTTACTCTCTTACTCTATTATAAGGTATAAACGAATTTATTTAAAATAAATAAATCATATATATTATCAGATCAATAAGTAACTACTGCCATTGTTTTTCTTAATAAATTAAAAAAACAGCAAAGCATAACTATAAACGAGACATCATCATCACATATTTGCCAAAACTTGTACTATGTAGGCCTTTCAGTTATATGCTTTTTAATTATTTTAGATTATTGTGGAGATTATTTTGCATAGATAGAGATATCATTGGTAGAAAAATAACAGCAAAATTTCATCATGTTCTTCTTAGTGCTAGCTTTTGTTATTCTTTTTTCTTTTTTTCTTTCTTTCTTTCTTTCTTTCTTTAACTTGAGTTAGGAGAAATCAAACTCCACACTTTATAATAAAATAATCAAAAATGAAATTATTATTAATCACAAATTATTGTGTGATTTAATTAGTCCATATATACATTTTCTTGACCTCTTAAATACGTTTATGTTAAACTTAACTACAAACGTTTATACTTTTAATCTAATTATTTAAGCCATTTATAATGTGTAAGATCTGGCCAAATTATAATAAGATGAAGGAATATCTTGTTTCCTTTGCTTGAATATTGTTGTATAACATTACTTAAATTATTTTTATTTTTTGGTATTAAAAAAGTTTGGTGCCAAAGCTAGGAAAAAGTAAAAACAAATGAAAGCTGAAAATGGAGTAATATGGGCATAATGAGCACCTATAATAAACAGAGACAAAAAGAAATGATGTTTGTTTGCCACCCCATGTCCTACCTTCCAACTTAAAGCCAAAAGAGAGAAAAAGAAGAAAAGGAAAGGCCAAAAAAAAAACTTTTTTCTTTTTCTTTTTTGTTTTGTTTTTCCGATTATATTAAATTAAACTAAAGAGGTTGCTTTACTTGGAGCAAAGACAGTATTCTCTGGTACGTAGCACCATGACGTCATGGTGAAGTTAGACTCACGCAAGCAAATGATCTACAGAAACCCTAATAGACCAAAAACCAAAACCAAAACCCCCAAAAAAAAAAAAAAATTTTACTCTTAAATTTTGTTTTTCTTTATTTTTTTTTTACTTTAAAACGGTCATAATTAAGAAAATGGTTTGTCCATGTGCTTAATAGTGATCAAGATTAATAGTACGCATGAAACCTTTATTTAAAGCAAAAATGACAAAATCATTAAATCTTTTCTTTTCTTTTCTTTTCTTTTTTGAAGTAATTTATTTTTTATTTCTTTCTTATAATCTCATTTATATGTGCTAATCCAGCATATCTCCGAAGGACACGTTAAAATCAAAATGGGAGTGGATTTTCGCTAACCTAATGGAAAACTGGAAACAGTCAACGGCACGGGACCAAAAAAAAAAAAAAAAAAAAAAAAAGGAAATTATTCTCTTATAAAATTTGAAAATATGATGACAAGGGGTCGTTTTCTTAGCCCTATAGGAGCTAACTAAAATACGAAATTTTGGTAATTAGTTCATGGAAATATATATATATATTTGTTGAGAAGTGAATTTGGAGTATTCAAAAGTTTATCTTATAATAAAATCAACAATAAAATAATTGTTAAATTATGTTAGTAATCATACTTCTTATATTTTGTTGTTTCTTACTTATTTAGTAAATACCCTTATAATTTGAAGGTAGAATAATATATATAATTAGTAAAATAGCCTTATAGTTTTTGGCGCATGCACGGCCTTTGCTGTAAAAGAGAGATCACTAATTACCTCTCCTAACTGATATAGATTACTCTTTTTTTTTTTTTTTTTTTTTAACTTCAGAATAGGGGGATCGAATTTTATATTTTATAATGAAGTCATGTATAAAATTACTTATAACTGTTATGCTTACAACCACTATCTCCTTTCTTATACAGAGAAGAGATTATAAAATCTATTTACTTTTATCCTCACTAGGTTTCTACATATGCATGCTAGATATATAGACGTCGAGTCCTTGAATCACAATGGAGGAAATTAATGGTATGCCTTGTAATTTATTGATTTTTTTTTTTTTTTTTTGAGATCGGAGATGAGAGATTCAACTTTAATGTTAAACTAAGACTAGACATGAAATTATTGTTTTTTAAATGATTTGAAATTATTGTTTCACTATATACATAATCACGTAACTAAATATCATGCCACAAGGTCTGTAAAATATTGCTATTTGCGGCTGTTATTACTTCCTACAAAGAGGAAAAATCCTGCTATTACTACACAAACTGTCTTTATAATAAGTTTCTTCGACGAACACCTAGGAGCACAGTTAGGTACAATGTGATTGATGAGAAAATATGTTTTCCTAAATGAAGTTCATCATTTTATTGATCAGTTTAACAGACGGATGAAGTACAAAAAGCACATAATTATTGAATAATATAGTTAATATCAGTAATAATAATCCAATGGCTAAAAATCGTGCAATGAATATGTATATCTCAACAAGGTCATGTTGGTCCACCATAGATTTTTTAACTGTGGGTGGGAAAACAAAAAACATTACAAAAAGTTATCTAACTTTATAAAGCTTAATTGAAGAGATGATAGCGGCATCATGGATGGGGTTTGGGATTTGGGAAATGGGGTTAGATTATGGGGTTGGGTAAAGTGCAAAAAGAACATAAAAAACCCAAAAAAAAAAAATAAAAAAAAATTATTATTATTTTTTTAAAGTTGATTAACAAAAGGGAGATTAGAAAGGTGAGAAGCTTTTCTTTTCTGAAAAAAAGTCAAATAGGACCTCTTACACAAAAATCATAATGATAACTTCACCGCCGGTGCAGAGAGGGAAGATTTGCATCCAAGATTTATCATCATTGCCCCTCTGATATTTCTTTTTGTTGCCCAAAAGAAACCCTAGATATATATATGATTATAATATTCCTCCCCAAAAGAAACCCTAGAAAATGATAGATATTTATATTTTTACATATATTTATATATTTTTTATACATAATATTGCCCTTTTCCGTGTGTCTTTCTTTCCTCTTTTCGAAAGATTTTGGTGGTGAATGATAAAATTTTCACTTATTTGTCATATTATTGTGCACTGATCACTAGTTTCACTTTTATCCTTGACAGGCATCAAGGGCAACTCACGGTAGCACAGAGTTTTCATGCTACTTTATTACACATTATCATGAAAGGGTACTGCTTGTTTACTTTTGTGCGAGTTAATTATCATCTATAAATAAACATATAAACCACGCAATCCAGAAAAAATATATATATCTTTGTCGTGTATTGTTGACCTAAGGTCACAATACAGTAAATCCCACTAACTGGCCATGTGAGACACGGAGTTTCTGTGCTTCCTGAGGTCAAATGTCCAAACATTGTGTGTGTGTGTGTGTGTGTGTGTGTGTGAATACATACATATATATATATATATATCACTCCAAAACCCAACGCCACCAAACTTTTAAGTTTGAATCTTAAACTCCTCCTATGGTAGTTATTTTATGCATCACACTTTTCTACATTGTTCATGTGTCTTCTTTTTTTTTTTTCCCCCTTTTTTTTTATTAATTATTCCTTCTTTTACTCTATTTTTATTATTCTAATATAGACACATATTATATCTATATTAGTGGACGCTGATCATTGTATATATATTTTCAACATCTCTTAACTGCCCACTGGTCTCCTAAATTCCCTTTTAGTTTACAAAATATTGAAAGTAGGGAAGGGAAAGAGAAAGAGAGGCAAAAGGGGAATATCAAATATATACATATATATAAATATATATAAAGTGGTTGGTCATATTTATAGGTATTTGGTTACTTTCATGCCCCAGGAAAAAAAAATTCTCTGTGTCTATATCTCTGTCTTTCTGTAGAACTTGACAGAGACTCTCTTCTATACTATTAGCTAGTTGGGTGCTTTTAATCTAGACTAGCTAGGGGATTTCTTTGTTTTATTCTCTTCTGTAAGATAATTCTTTTCTTTCTCTTGTAGCTCTTCTCTCTTTCTTATTCCTACATAAAAAGCACGAAAACTTGCTTTGTTCAGATCTTCTGCACCCTTTTCTTAATTCCATTAGAGAGAGAGAGAGAGAGAGAGAGAGAGAGAGATGGCTTCCACGTCCCAAGCCATGCTCAACCAGGGCTTGTTCGAAGATGATGATCAAGGTCAAGATCAAGCACCTTCTCAAATGGGTTTCTTTTCTTTTCCTCCAAACATGACCTTAGTTCCTCCATTGGGGTCATGTCTCAAAAACTTCTCAACTACTTCCTTATCTATTCCCTGTTCACTTTCAATATCTGATGCTGGTAATATTAACCCTAGTATTACTATTAATAATAATAGTAATCTCTCTGAAACCCTACTTTCTTCTCTCAGTACCACCTCTAACCCTAATTCTAATAATAAGCATAATTCTGATCACCATTTTGGAGGACCCCAACTCCTTTCCTTGCAAAGATCAACAGCAAATCTCTGGTAATTTTTACGCATTTTCTTTCATTATAGTAATTAAAATAATAAACCAATCAGAGCCATGTTTGAGGTTTTCTTCAGATTCTTGAGTCCGATTAAGCTTCTGTACTATTCTGTTGTTTGTCGTTTGATCAGTTTTCGACACCAATCATAGCCTATTCGAGGTTTTCTTTCAATTCTTGAATCCGAATAAGCGTCTGTGTTGCTATTTTGTTGTTTGTCGTTTGATTAGTTTTCGACACAAACATAACGTACCCTAAATAGAATAATGCCATATCAAACTTATTAATTAATATTTGTGTGGGTTTTTTTTTGGTAGGTCATGGGGAGAGGTGAACGAGTGCATGGGAAACAAGAGATTAGGAAGCCATGGTTTTAATGGCGGCGGTGGCGGCGGAGGCGGAGGCGAAGATCATGATCATGATCATGATCATCATGGGAATCATCACCATAATATTGGGGTTTCGGCCATGAAAATGAAGAAGATAAAAGGAAGAAGGAAGGTGAGAGAACCAAGGTTTTGCTTCAAGACCATGAGTGAGGTGGATGTGCTTGATGATGGTTACAAGTGGAGGAAGTACGGACAGAAAGTAGTAAAGAACACCCAGCATCCCAGGTTAGACAAACATACATATATTCACATTAATTTTACTAATATATATAAGTGTGTGTATATATATATCTATCTCTCTCTCTCTCTATCTCTCTCTCTCTCTCTATAACTCTTTATTTACTTTCCAGCTTACTTTCTTTTTGCTACATTCATGATAGCTTCTTCAAGAAAAAAGTTTTTGTCACATTGGATTTTAGCTCTTGTTGTACCCCATACACATGCGCTTTGTTACTCTCTCTCTCTCTCCATCTCTCTCTCTCTCTCTCTCTCTCTTTATTGTTGATGTTATGATTATCATTATAAGGCTTTACAGGCATAGTGCAGGAGATTTAAATTTTTTGATTAGTAAAATATATATATATATATATATATAAATATATGTGTGTGTTCCAAATGTAATGTTAACATTGATAAGATTAATTATATTGTAAAAGCAAATGTAATGATCAGGAAGAACTACTTTGAGAGACAAAATAGCAATGATAAGATTTCCAATATTAATTTTGCTTTTTAATCGATTAATTATGGCGCTAGAAACAAAGGAAACAGGAAAATTTATCTATAACGTACTAGAAATGACAAGATTTGAATATATTTATATATATGTTTTTCTTTAATTAGTCTCAGAAACAACTATCACATTATAAGTATCAGAACTTGAAAAGTTTAATTAATTACCGCCTTGATTATGGATTGTGGAGACAGCATTGGTATCAGAGAAACAAAATGACAACATTTTTTTTTTTTTTTTGCTTATTATAAAGTAACAAAATTTAATTAATGTACTATAACAAGAATATAAATACCGGCCATTTCGTAATTCAGAGAAATTTCATGGCAGTATAAGAGTATCTTAAAATACTTGAAACTTTATTAAATATCTAATAAAATGTTTTCTTTTTTTTCCAAAAAATCTAATTAAATAGTTACATGGCAAGAGAAGGTGCTTTCCATAGCAAGTATTTTTACGTATTTAAAATTTTGGACTCGTTATGAATTATAAAACTATAAACATATATATAGCTAGTAAAAGAGAGCTTGCTGGGTAGTATATATTTTCAATAAATATAATGTCAACATAATTTTAATCCAGAGATCATAGTTAAGAGTAAAGCAGCTTTAACTTTAGCTTAAAATTGATTAATAATAAATCGCAGCACACACTCACAGAGAGAAAGAGAGAATATATAATTTATTAATAGTTATGTACATAATGTATAATGTACACTGCACAGTATCCTTGGGAAAATAAAAGAACACAGCATGCAGTCTAAACTACGAGCCTATATTTTTCTAGAGCTGCTTTATTACTGGAAATAAGTATAGCCGTATCATAAAATTTATATTCCTTGGAGGAGTAAGACATATTCCCCAAAACAAAAAACAAAAAGCAAGAAACAAAAAGCAAAAAAATAACTTACGATCCTAATGGAGGTTGCTCTCATTAAATTCGTGAGGATGTGTAGAAAATTTGGAGTATCTCATGATCGGGTCTAGAATGTCCAAAGAATTATGATTGGATCTTTGAATATTAGATCATTCATAAGAGGAAGATAATATATAATACATGTGTCTATACACACACGCAAATAATTGTGATCTAAGAACACATGCATTGTCTCACTGAAATTATTGGGCTTATGGAGAGCTGTATATAGTCAAAGTCAAAAGTAGGAAATAAAATGCTTGCACCGGCATTTAGATTAATTTTCTCACCTTTCATTTGAGTAAAGGAAAAAAAGAAAAAGATGAAAGAATAGAAAAGTCTTTAAGGGGGAAAAAAAGACATTTTAGTAACAAGCTAGAGCTCTAATTTTTTTAGGTTTCCATCCTCGCATGTGCAATATTCTTCCAGTTTTTCTCTTGTTTGTTTTATCAGCTTGATGGGTTTTGGAATGGCCTCTCTTTGAGGCCGTGTTTCTTTGTTTCTTTTTTTTTTTAGATACCATGAATTGGTGTTTTTATTTTGAAAAACGATTCATATCATGAAAGAAAAGTGTCATAATATATCAGGAAACTAAAAAAATAACTTGTTATCAGGGCTGAAAGAGCAGGGACAAAACAATTATTTAAATTTTGCAGAATTTACAGAATTTGGATACTTTATCATTTTTATATATAAAACTCATGATAAAACTATATATTCATAATGTGTATCTATTTTATTTTATAACTCGTAAGTTTCGTAGTTTGACATAGGATAGTTAGTAACAAGGATGTCAACTTAATTTGGATTTATTTTCGTCTGTACTTAAAATTTTATTATTTGATTTACATTGGAAAAATTGAAGCATATTATATATTTTGCAAAATATAGCATGCATGAAGTTTGATACATGAAGGAAATTGTTTAAAGTATTATTAACTGAAAATCTTAGGAGAAAATATTTATGTTAGTTTGCTAATTTGTAGTGAATCTTAGAAGGAGATTTTTCTGTTCATGACATTCTGAGAGATCCTACAATTAATATGTTGTAGTCAATACCGCGGCTCATACACATGGTCATATACATGCACACACACACACACACACACACACATATATATAGGCTCTTTCCGAAAATGGTTTATTAAAGTACTCTGAGAAAGTCCGACCATAAAGAGATGAAAGTTGGAATCATTTCTTGCCTCGACGATCTTGTGTGTGTGTGTGTGTATGTATATATAGACACACACACACAAACAAAACATGGAAGATAAGAAGACTTGGGAGAGAGAGAGCAAAGAAGAAAAACATACACAAAAAACATGGAAGATTAGAAGACTTGGGAGAGAGAGAGCAAAGAAGAAAAACATTGTCCATGATTGACTTTATCTAAGATATAAAATTCAAACTCCATTCTTAATTAAAAAATAAAATAACAATTGATGACTCAACATATAATATAAAAAAATAATAGGAACATCAATTCTAATATCAATTTTGAGTATCAATTTATGTGATATGTAGGTTTCATTTTTTATTGATAATTATTTAAAACATTATCACATTAATTGATTACATCTACTAATAAAAATATGACAAATGAATTATATTAAAAAAATTAAAATTAGAGTTGGTGTCTCTAATATTATTCTTATTAGTAGAGACTCGAAAAGCTGTTTAGAGTTTGATATAGTATGAATTTTTTTCAAAGTACGTTTTATTTAAATATAAAAAATGGTGTGCTTCATTTGTCTTCTTTCGTCCTTTGTTTGGACCTGATTTTGTGGTCTTTTCATTGTATTATGGTCTTTTTGAAATGCTTTTGTGAAGCGATTGCAAGCACTTTTCCGGAAAAAAAAAAAAAAGAAAAAAAAAAAAAAAGAATCACTCCACTTTGTGAACTATAGTTGATTATGTTATGTTTTAATGCTTCCATAACCATCACAATTAAGTTCACAACATTTCCAATAAATCATTTCAACAAAAAAGAAGAAATAAATAAATAATCCAAATAAACCCCAGCATATGTATTTAAATGTCTGTGTGTGTGTGTGTATCAGTTCTTACTATTATATATAGTGTTCTGCATGCAGAGACACATAGAGATCAACTTCGCACAAAAGTTCACGATGAAATCAACGTTGATCACTAGCACATGCATTCATTTCACCTCTATGTACAACATTTACCTGTGTCTATGTGTGTGTATGTGTGTTTATTTATATAGATGTATATCTTTTCTCTTCTTTTTCAGTTCATGGTCTACGTAACATGATATAGGTATCTTTTTATACGTGTTTTTGTACGCATAATATACACCTCAATAGAATACTTCCTTCAACATTCTTTCGAAACCTGAACACTAGTTGCAAACCGAATAGGATTTTCATAAGTGTCAACTTAGTTGGGATGTGCTAGTTATATGACGTTGGTGATCGACTTCTGACGTATGCTTTGTATCATCATCCGGTGCAGGAGCTACTACCGCTGCACGCAGGATAACTGTCGTGTAAAGAAGCGAGTCGAGCGACTAGCCGAGGATCCAAGGATGGTGATCACGACGTACGAGGGGAGACACGTTCACTCTCCATCCCATGATCTCGAGGACTCACAAGCTCCGTCTCCTTTGAACAACTTCTTCTGGTAGTATAAATCCTCCATATACATAGATATATAGATACATATATCCATATATATATATATATATTTGTTTTTTCAGTCCTGCACTGACGTTATGTATGAGAGCTTGCTATTTGGGATGAAAACCAGAATAACAAAATCATGTGATTGAGATCTCCATGGCCCTCTTTCTTGGGCCAAAAACTAGCTAGCTCCTGTTGTCAAAGGCAATTAATATTGCTAAGTTTGTCTCCAAAATTTTGTTTACCAATCAATATGATCTTCAGTTGATATTAGTGCCTTGTTGTTTGGTGAAAGATGTCATGTTGATTGGTAAACAAAATTATATATATGTATTCTCGAATGTTTACATGTAGTATGTGTTACTAAGATGAATAAAATCGATCATCCATTTTCCGTATTATAATTAACTGATCTTTGATTGGCACCCGTTAACAACTCCATCCTGTATCATGTCCTAACTCAATATGATTTATTATAAAAATAAAGGAAAAACTACAAACTGTTCAAAAAAGGAAAGGGAAACACAAAATACAACGTCAAAAAGGCAATTACGTATAGCCTAATAAATTGATACTGTTGGGGAGGAGTTTACAAAAGTACAAGCCAAAATCGTTAAACTTCTAATTGAAGTTGTTCTTCAATGGCGTCTGTTGTCTTCATTTTCCCGTTTTTATTGACAGTTTCTCGACTTTTTGTTTGACGTGTCATCTAAATTTAATAATCTGATCACATAGACACAAACTAAACACTGAAGTTACCCAAGTCATTCACTAAGGCATTAAAATTTAATTGGAATGATATCCAACTAGATAGGAAAATAAGATAGCATATCTAAATTTGTAGATTATATGATTTGAATGCAAGACCTTGAAACTCTATTTTTAGATTGATCGAAATAATATGCACATGTTCTTTGAAATTTGAAATCCATACTATAACTGCTTAATTATTTATAACGCGTTTAGCAAATGAGATTTAATCACAATCAGACTCTTTTCTGTAATGTTTTCTCTCATAAAATTTGAATTAGAACCGAGACTCTTTCTAAATCTACAATCAAATTACATCAATCTTAATTTTTGGAGTGCTAGAGTGATTTCTAATAACCATAGCTTGCATGGTTTACTCCTTTCACTGTGGAGTCTCTTGATATATATATGTGTGTGTGTATCTATATAAATATTATCATGATTGGACTCAATTAAAGGTGAATTTTTTTAAGCACTAGAGTCATGTGGGACTCTCATTATAATGATATGATCGGATCTCCATAATTTAAACTTGTGAGGATAAGCTCAAAGAGCGGCGAGAATTACTCCAATAAATGGGATGATTTCACGGCCTCCACCTTGGATTAAAGTTAATATGGATAGAGTTTTCATGTGAGCACCATGGAGATGCCAAATGCAAAGCTCTTTTAAGAAATTATTACTGAGATTTTGTCCAAGGTTGTTTCTCAAATTTGGATAGGTTTTGTTCCTCAATATTAAAGCATGCTTATATGGGAAACTCAAAAATTATGTACTTGCGCAGAAAGAGGTTGAAGCTGGCGTTTCAAGTACTTGGGAAAAATTAAAACAGCTAGATATTTTGAGAAGAAAATTAAACGGAGAAGTTTATAGAAGAAAAAAAAAAAAAAAAACCTTTTACAAGCTTGGGACTCATAAGGGAAAAGATTTTAAGTCGAGAAAATCCTAATGATTTCTCTTTGGTTGTTTCTTTTTCCTTTTGTTTAGTTTTGGATGCTTTTCTAGTTTTGTTTTGTAGTTTTTGTTTAATTATTTTGTTTTTGAGATTGTATCTTTTCTTTTTCTTTTTAATCCTTTTCACTTTCTCCTATATAATAAGTAACAAAAAAATGATTTATAACTAATCGAAATTTTAAGCTTCACTACCTCATATTAGGTTTATTTGCACTAGTTACCCATCACTAGTATTAATTTCAAAATTTAAACTTTGAATAAAATCTTTGATATGTGGAACACTAAAGTAACTAATCAGATGACATTTTCAACATTATCCCACTTACTCTACATATTAACAGAGTTAGATTAAGGGTGATAACCTTTTATTTATTTGTTTTTGAACTCAGAAATTAGGGGATTCGAACAATATATCTTAAGGTGAAGTCAAGTATGAAATTACCGTTAGATTATGTCTATAACTAGGTAATAACCTTGTATGATAGTCATAAGTTATTGAAAGGCAACTACTGCTGATCAATTGAGAGTGTGATTAACTTCAAAACTCAAATGGAAAATCCTAATGCATGAATTATGACGGTTAAGATATTTTCTAATGAGTATTTTCTTTCATGTATTACAAGCGTAATACTTTCTAAATAAGTACTTTGCTATGTAAACCAAGCTTTAGAGGTGTCCTCCGTCGCACAGTGTCACCGGCCGGCTATTCATCTCTCGCATCCGAGTAGCGCGACGTCTTTGATCCTTGAGACTAACAAGTCAGCTTAAAAAGTTGCCTGCAAAGTAACAATTTCATGATGTAAATCATGTTACCAGCGCCATAAGCAGCACAAGTATTCAGTAAGGAGGAACAAATTAACCAAGCTTTGTTAACATCAATGTCAACACGCGTGCTATAATTTTCCATTTCAGAAAAAAAAAAAAAAAAAATCCTAATACAGTGGTATATTTATTTGACTACAACATAAGAGCTAGTAATGTAGTGTAAAATGTGTAATTGAAAGAGTTTGTTTTCCCAGATTGCCATATGCCAAAGAAAAGAGAATCGGCTCCCCTTTGACACCCATTTCAAAACTTCCATTTCAAACTTCTTTTACAGTATTTTCTCCCACAAAATTTAAATAAACTGTTTGAATTATGAATTTGAACTCATAATCTAAACAGAGGCTTAAGCTCCATGACACTTTTTGGAAAGACTATTGGTTTTCGCTACTTACTATTTTTTTCCTTTATTTTTCTTTCATTAATTTAGTTTGTATGAGTTAAAAATCCCTTATTCATTACTCTTATTCCTGTCAATTCTAATAAACACTAATTTTCCTTTTATGAAAAGAATTTCATCGGATTAATTGATTGTCAACATGACTTTTCTAATACTTATCTTCAGTTGGTAAACCAATCGTTTACTAATACTATCTATATTCTTACTTTGTTTATCAAATGTAGAATAATCCATAACATAAGACATTATGTTATGGCTTTCAAATATCAAATTTTAGAATCCGATAAACAACAATTAAGAAGAACCAAAGCTAGTGCAAAGGAATAGAGTAAACCAATGGTTTACTATGTGGCAATTTTGAGTAAATCAGTGGTTGATGGGGGAGATCTGATCACAAAGACTCCTAACGAAATCCACTTGTGGAAAACCTCCCAGCCACAAAGGTCCATGCTTAAGGGAAACTCTCCGCGGCGGGGGCTCCTACGAGGGAGATTTTGCGACCACGGCCCCGAGTGGGGGAGATTACGCCCCCACAGAGCAGATCGGTTTCGTCTCAACATCCTTATACGTGTTTGTGGTTGTGAAGGTCCTGAGTTTTAAAATGGAAAGAAAAAAAATATTAACCAATGGCACTGCGGGAGAGTGAAGTAAATATAACTTTTACAATAACTAATTGAAATAAGCTATAGATTTTAAAAATGTTTCGAATAAATAGTAATAAATTACATTTGTAGATTTTTACTTAGTAAATTTGCTATTTATTAATCTTTATTTGAAATATTTTAAAATCATGGTATTCATTTTCTTTAGTTTCGTAAAAATATTATTTACTATAATATATATGCTGTATTATTATTTTTCTGTCAAGCTTGTTAGTGCTATGTTTGATAGGGACAAAAAGTGGACGGAAGGAAGGTGGAGGGATTTTAAGATAGGAAATAGGAAACTATGATGTTTGCTGGAGTGATTTTTGGAGGGAAAGAAAATTTGGAAAATCTCGCCAAAATTGGAGAGAAAAAAGGAGAGAACTTTGACAAATGGTGAAACTAATAAAATTTCTAAACCATCCTTGTGTATTAATAAAAATGTTCGAAGACGAAATAAATTATTGATAAAATAATAATTGCACATGAGCAATACTTCTTTCATTTTTTTTTTCCTTCTTGACTTTCAATTGCAATACCAAACAACAAAAGGTAATCTTGACTTCTTTCCTCCTTACTTTCTTTCACTTTTTTTTTTTTTTTCTTCTCTTGTTTTCTTTTTTCTTACCAAACATAAGCTAGAAGTCACGCTTTCCATAGTCTACCATGAAGAAGAATGAAGATAAGTATTGGTATGGGAGAAAGAAGCAAATAGCAGTTTTTAAAAAAATACCGAAAGTAAATGATTTGAAAATATGTATAGTAAATAGTAAATTTATCAAGTAAATTATTTGCTTATGTCAAATTTATCAAGTAAATAATTCATGTACGTCCTATGAATATGAAATTTACCTAGTTAAATTTTTATTTACCCAATAAATTTAGTATTTCATTAAACATTTTAATACAATGTGATTAGTTCAATTTTTTTTTTTTTTTTTGTAAAAATGCCATTTGCTACACTTTTCACGTTCTAAAGCCCACTTTGATCCACAGCCCACAATGATTCCTCAGCCCACATTGTGGATCCCAACCACTGATGTTGTATCCTCTCAAGCCCAAATCTCTACCCATTCATCTTGTGTGTTAATGTGGTTTTACACGACTTTTGAAGTCTAATTATTTCTCTTTACCCCTTTAATATGAAAAAAAAATCAGGTTTAAAGTTTTCACAAAAGTTAAATATTTAAACGCCAACTCTTTAGAAAGAGTATAATTCCTCTACATTGTACCTGCATTAATAGTAGTCCTTGAAAGAGAGAGCGGGAGAGATTGAATAATTTTCTTGCTAATAATATTATGCCTACTTAAGTCACCCCAAAAAGAGAGAGAGAGAGAGAGAGAGAGAGAGAGAGAAAAAATTTTTTTGAATTGTCTATATTAATTTTAAACGGTGACATCTTTATTAAGATTAGATATAAAATGATTTTGATCTGATCGGGGCGATTATTTCATACAATCATAATAGGGTTTTTTTTTTTTTTTTAATGGCCGAAACAGTTTATGGAACTTTAGAAATGATTGTTGTTGGGCTAACCACCTTTTTTTCATCTATTGACCAACGTAATACAAAATTTTGTTAACTTTAATTTAGTTTTGTGACATATTGGTCTAGTGTTAACTTTTTATGTTATAATAGTGCACTAGTCTCCAAATTTGTTTCATTCAGGTGTTTTCCCTGATTCTATACCATTAGGGGTGGCAATTCGCGTTGCGTGTCGGGTTCGTATCGTGTTAGAGCCGTGTCGAAATTTTTTTTTTCTCCGGATTCGAACACGACCCGCGACCCGAAAATGACTCGAAACCGTCACACGAACACGACACGAACCCGTAACGAATTGACATGATACGAACCGAACTTGACACGTGACACGAAATTGATACGCGATACGAAATTCAACCCGCAACACGAAATCAATTCGCGACACAAAATCAACCCGAAACTGACCCGAAATTAAAAATTTACACGAAATTGATACGAAAAAAAAAAAAAAAAAAAAACGTGTCGTGTTCGGGTTCTGCGGGTCCGATCCGAACACGATCCGCTCTTTTCTGTGTCAATATCGGGTGACCCGAAATTGATCCGACTCCTATTTTTCCTAACCCAAACCCGCGAAATTCGTGTCATTTTCGAATCGTGTCGTCGTATTATCAGTTACAATACCAATAGCTACATAGAATAATGCATATACTCTTGCGTGAAAGTAAATATGTAGGGCTAAGAACTAGAAGGAATCCTTTTTTTTTTTAACACTCCTTTCACATTTTCCCTTAATTTCCATCTTACAGGGAGAATTATCTTCCTTGCAAAAAGACAGAGTGTTGAGGATTTTTCTTGCTTAGACTCCACAACTAGTACTTGAAGCTGTCAAACAAGTAAACCCCTCTTGGGCTCCTAATGCCAATTTTTGTGATTGTCACACCCGTTAAGAGAAATTGTAATAAATAGAATTTTAACAAAAATAATTAAAGTAAATATAAGATTTTAAAATGTTTGAAATAAATAGTAAATTTGCTAGGTAAATAGAGATAAACTGTAAATTTATTAGGTAAATAACAGAAGCAAAAAAAAAACGTTGACCTAATTAATTTCTTATTTCTTATTATTTACTTTATATTTTAAAAACCTATTAACTATTTCAATTTTTAATGCAAAAATGCTATTTACTTATTACCCCTATTAATTAATGACAAGCGACCGTGCCCACCAATAAATATGTATACATATAACAACGCTTTATCAGTAAGTTGGCATAAAAAAAAAAAATTTTTTTTTTTAGGTAAAAAAAGTTTGAATATCCCATTAATTGATTTGGGAGTTAAAGAGGGATAAAATGCGATAGATTTGGAATCATGAAAAGGGATTCATAAATCTTATCGCACTCAACTCAATTAACCTTTTCCGGAAACACATGTGTGCAATTATATCCAAACGTACCATTATCTATTTTTGCATGGCAGTCAATATTTTACCCTTTTTTTTTTTTGGCCTTTTCCTTATTATTATTATTATTATTATTATTATTTTCCTTCTTCTTTTCATGCATGGTTGAGACCAAAAACATGATTACACCTTTCCATGATAGTAGCAGAAGAGGTCAATTAGTCCTGAGATCCTTTTTGTACAGACTTGGAGGCCCTCTTCGTCAAAATTAAAAAAAAAATTTTAAAAAATAATGATAATGATGGTGAGAAAAACAATACTATATCTATATGGTAAGAAATTAATGAACCTTAGCTAACATGTAGAGCCCCCACGCCCATTTCCCACCAAGGATAACAGCTTGCAGCCACCAGAAACAGACAGCTCTGCTTCTCGCGTGCATTTTTTTCGGTGTTTTATATTCATATCCTTACAATATATATATATATATATATATACCCACATTGTATTCATTTCTAACTTTATAATATCCTCCAAATATTTTTAAAAAAATGAGAATTCTACGTTAGGTAAGAAAAAAACATCCAATGAATAGTACTCTGTTTTAAACAATTAAATTTGTATCAAATTCTGTTTATTTTACATATTTTTTTTATTCTCGTTTTGATCGGATGTTGATTATATCTAATGTTTAGAAACATATACCGATACAAAACTCTTAAAGAAACATATATATAGAGAGAGAGAGAGTTTGGTTTCGTGAAAGTTCATGCATGCAGTAATTGTGCCGAGTTTGTTGCATTCACTTGTCACTTCATCTTAAGCTTATTGGTTATCGTTTAATTAAGGGTAGATAAACAAAATAAAGTAAGAGATTATACATTATTTAAAGAGTGATTTTCCTTCATCTCAATACAAGATGAGAGTAGATCACGGACTACTCTTGTGTATTTAAAACAATATCGATCTCAGCATACATCAAGTACATAAATATGAATATATACATATATATATATATATCAAAAGTTGTTTCAAAATGGTTCCCAATACTCGAATAATATCAGGGAAACATGGGGTAAAAAAGACAAAACAAAACAAAACAAAAAAGAAAAGAAAAGAAGAGAAGAGAAAATTCTCTAATATTATATAATTAAGCTTGAGTGGATAGACTACTCAACCACAAGCATGCAACCCAAGAAGATTGAAAATTGTATATGATGCTGGCATATGCTGGCATTGTCTATTTAATGAAAGAGAAATTCATGCATGCTACAGTTTCCTAAGCTGACAGATAATAATGATATAGAGATTTTTTCTGTCAGATCACATCAAAATCATATCATATTAAAAAAAAATTACGAGAGTTTAACAAAAAAATTTTTTTAAATATTATAATTAAAATCTTTGTTCAATTAGTAGAGTATTTTATTCTTTATTTTGTATTTGCCGGGCCAACAAAATTATCAGTTCTTAAAGAGCTTGATCAAATTGATCGCATTGGAATCTCAATATTCCATGTTCAATAAAATAGTATACTAAGTTTAATATATATAATTAAAATATAAGAAATACAGTCTATGCTTAATTGCAAACATGCGCGTATATAAGAAATTTATTTTTAACTATCGATGCTTCTTAATTACAACATGCTTTGATCATCACGTGTTTCAATTTAATTGTTTTTCTCATTAATGTTTTTGTTATTAAAACTTTGAAATAAAGTATATTTATGATGAGATATTCCTCAATCAATTTAGGCAATTGTGCTAGTGAGTTTGGAAAATTCTAAGGTCTTTAATGTGGAACCTTGTATGAAACATTAGGGTGAATTGTACTTCATCTCCTTAAATATGGCATTTTTAGCACATTGTCATCTAAGAATTAAGAAATGTCACATTTTAGTATTCCAGATATAATCTAATGATAATTTTATAGTTAAATTTATCATAAGGTATACTATTTAAATTTCTCACTCCCAAATTAAAAATATATATATATACTTTTTTAGTCTTTGATTGGTAAAAGATCACATATAGATATGTGATGATGGAGGTTAAGTTAATTAAACTCCACTAAAAATATAGGAACCTTGAATAAATATTTAGAAATTCAAAAGTTTGTTCATTTTTCAAAGATAATGAATATTAGTTGGGTTTTGAGTGTTATACATCTCCATGTACCAATATGATGTACACCATAACATTATGCATTAGTTATTTATTTACTTATTTATTTTTTAAAATTTGCCAAGTCCTTTTATACATGTTCTTAGAGTTTCCTTGTCTTCTTATAAAGTCCCAAATCAATGTGTACGTGAAACATTTTCTACATTTTTTTTTTTAAATGAACCAAAGCATATATATATATATATATATAATATTTAGTGGTGGCAGACTTGCACACTTGAAGATCCCAACTTTAAGCATTGCTCTGAGAGTTTGACCAATTTGTCTACCAGGACTCATTATTACTAGACAAATTTAGACACGCAAACCTCAAATAAATTAAAAAATAATAGTAAAAAGAATTATAAAGATATATTAAATAATAATAAATAAATAAATAAATAAAAACAAACACAAACACGTGATCCCTACTAATTTCTATGTTAGTCTTACTCACCAATCTCCCCACTTGCGCATTGTTTTTGAGTCACATGGTTCCAAACAAAGAGTTCTAGAGAGAGAGGATATTAATCTCACAAAAATATTATTTATTAACATAGTTCAGGATATTGCTCTATTACATCATGATCTTATAAATTAAGAAAATTATAATAACACAATGAACTTGATAAAAATCTAACAAAATGTTAATTTTAATCCAAAATTTTCATATCCACTCATGTGTTAGCTAATTGTGATGCTTTATATCTTTTTTTATTAATCAGCTTGATAATCTTCTAAATATCTATTACATATCAAGAATTTACAATTTATATACCTTACCAATTGGTATTAAAAATACTTTATAACCTACCATAAAAAAAAATCGTAATCAATTTAGTAATTAGTGAATAAAATATGAAAATAATTAATTTTAAAGAGTAAAAAATCCTACTGGAATTAGTCAGCAAATGAAAATGGAGATTCAAAGTTCTCTGGTTTAAAATCTAAGAAGTTTTCTTTTAAATTTAATAAGGAAAAATTTTATGAATTTTCCTGAACTATGTCACTACTGATAATATACTCCCCGAACTTTAAAACATATATGTTGTGCCCCTGCACTATCACATATGTCTAGTTTTACCCTTTGAACTTCAAATATACTATTTTTAGATGGAATCGTTGAGTTATCGCTAGGTTTAAAGTTACATGTAAGAGTTTGGTTTAATAAATGCTCTCACACAAAAATAAATAAGTTGGCCACCTAATCTTATGTATATTCTCAAAGTTCATAGTGTGAATCTAGAGATGAATAATAGTTCAGGGACACAGCATGTACGTTTTAAAGTGGGGAATATATTTTGACACTAGTGACGTAATTTAAGGGGAATTTGTAAAATTTGTTCACTTAATAAAAGAGTAATGCTATGGACATAATTTTTTTCTAATTTTTGAGTACCAACTAATGTGACATATTTCATTAATAGATGCAATAAATTTATATGACAATGTTTTAAATACTTATCAATAAAAAATAAAAACTTATCTATCATATAGATTGGTGCTTAAAAATTAAAATTCAAGTTGATAGCGCTAATATTATTCTTAATAAAGTGAGTACTCATAAAACCTTACATCTAAAATAACAATAAAATTTTGAGATTAAAAAATAACTTTTTTTTCTGAATTAAAGAAAATAAAAAATAAAAAATAACTTAAAAAGTTGGGTCCACCTTGGATAGAAGAAAATAAAGCCCTAAAGACTAGGATAGAATTTAGGAAGGAGAGAGAAGAGCTTAATTTCCTTGAAGGCGTACACCCCGGGACCACCGCAGACCACCACGTGGTCCCTCGTGACCCGCACGTTCAAAACTTAGAACCCTGATTTCAAGGTTCTTACCCTCCTTCCCAAGCACTTCCGCACTATATTATTATTTCCTGGCCCTACTACACTACTGCTCACTCGTACCCAATCTTTCCCTATGCTTACACTTCTCCGATACGTTTCTTTCACTTTCACGTTTCTTTTCATTCACCTCACTTTGTTTTTAAAACATTGGGTGGTCTTTTCTTCTTCATTTTCCTTTTTCATGAAAAAAAAAAAAAAAAATGTACTAGATGTCTCTCTAGATTTATGTAACCACACTTGGATTTCCCTTGACTTGTTTTCTTGGAATCATTGTACTACACGACCATGTGATGATGTACAAGTATTTGTATTACATCGTTTAAGACGATGATGTCGTATTTTTATTATAGAGTTTTCGAAGTTTTTTCCTTTTGAATTTTGACTAAAATAGAAAGTTGTCCTAACCGAATCTTTAATCATAGTGAATTACTCTCCAAATTCAAAAAATGACATAAAATGCCCCAAATATCTATATAAGATGACAAATTTGGAAAGAAATGGTGTTCTTTAGATCCCTTAAGCTAGTTTTTGGGCTGAAAAGGCTCAATACCCCCCAACACACTAACATTAGAATCGTGTTGGTCAACAAGTCTATTCAATCTTAGAGAAATGAGTTAATGACTATCCAATTTAGTGTTTGATGTATAATAAGGAAGATTGTTTAGGTAATTTCATGTTGATTGGGAAAAGGGTTTGTGATTAGTTCATAAGTGTAGATATATAACCTCGTCTCGTAAGTCAACTTTAGGTGTTGAGAATGTTCAATACTCTTAACAGGCAAATACTAATTTACATACATTTGTGACAAATATATATACGTACATACACATTCACGTACCGTTGGTTATCATCATCATGCCACATAATTGTACACACAGCTTGTGATGATGTTAAGTCTTTTTCAATAGTATACTACTCAATAGCATACATAAGGACAACGGTCATGCAATTGAATTAATGGCTATTACAATGACTATATAGAGAGTTCAAACATTTGTTTGTGAATTCCAAACTATCTTCAATAGAGGGGGGGGGGGAAAAAGCCAATCACAAGTTGCTTGTACCAAAAGAATTGTCTACAACAATACATCACAATTTGGTAAATACAATATAATATTATATTAATAAATAAAAAGTTGTTTTTTTTTTTTAATTTTTATTTTTAAATAGCGCATGACTATTTGAAACTCGTAAAAGGCGGAGCACGACCAGGTTCGGAATCTGTGGCGGCAAATTAATAATTTATTTTTTAAAATTATTTTATTTATCTGAATACAGAAATTAAAGAACCCCCCAAGAAATTATTAAAAATCCATAAAAAAATCCCTAATTTATGTATTTTAAACATAAGGCCCGAAATCCGAGCCCATGAATTATTTAAAAAAAAAAAAAGAAAGAAAGAATATGGGAAGAGTGCGATGTGGGAGTGGAGAGAAGATAACTTTAATAAAAATTTAAAAAAAAATTATTTTGTATTTAATTTTTTTCTTAATTTAATACCTTCATGTAAGAGAAATCTCATTGATGTACCCTATGACTTTGAAAATTTTCATTTGTGTACCCTGAATTACTTTTTTGGGACATAAGATGACAACTATACCCTTTTAGTTTCAAAACTTTTTTAAAAGAACATCTACTCTTTTTTTTTCTTTTTTCTTTTCCTGTTATTGAACGAATTTAAATATTAATATTGAATTTGTTACCTCAAAAATGCTAATGAATTCGCGCCAAAAAAATTTTAATAAATTTGTTTAGGTTTTAATAATGAATTCTACTTTTTTTTTTTATTTTATAATTGTCTGTTCTTTTATTTAAATAAGTTTTTAAAACAAAATGGTTGAATTATCATTTTATATGTCTAAAAAAGATACTCAAGGTATTTGAATGATATTACTCAAATAATATAGGCATTGCAATTAGATTTTTCGAACATAGAGGTACCAAATTAGAAAAACGTTAAACTACGGGTTACCATAAAGTTATTTTTTTAAGGGAGAATGTATTAAAATAAAATAAAATATAAATAAATAAATAAACAAAAGTGGGGGGTGAAATCAAGGCCGTCGGTCTTGTTTCTTTGTCGTTTCGTCGTCATAATCAAGGGCAAGGCTGGGCCCACATCCTGGGAAGACGCACGTGGGGCAGATCCAGCGAGAGACGACTCGCTGAAAGCTGAGCTGCCCGTAACCTTCTCTCAATAATTTCGCCTGCCCCACTTGCCCCCATACACTGCCCTAACCCTGTCCCCTGCCCGTGCCTTATCCGGTCAGCTTCCCACGTGTCGAACTTGAACTTTTTGCTATTCGGGCTTGTGGCATGCATTTTGCATGGCCACCACTCTCGCTTCAAACCCCGAGGGTTTTTTCCAAACCCAATTAGAATATTTTATTTCATTATTATATTTAACGTACCATTTTTTTCAAAGAATATAATACATATATATATATATACATATAACGTACCTGGTAGGTTGATATAACTTGTAATTTATTGGTAACGTGGTTGTACTTGAGTGGTCCCATGCAAACGAGATCCAATTATTATGTAATATGTAACAGCCACTATAGCATTAAAAAACAATTTTTGAAAAATGGGCGATTCAAACTTTAAATTTCGATAGTAAAGTATTTCAAGAAAAAAAAAAATCAATTGTAAAGTTGAGTGTAGATTTTAAATCTTGCTATTTTTGTTAAAATATATGGAAATGAACTAAAATTGGTGCTTATTTGAGTTTATTCAAGTTTTTAAATTTAGGTAAATAGGAGGTATAGTTTGGATGCGGAGGTTAATATTAAACTCTAAAACGTTTTTTGGTTACATATATATTGCACATTTTTTAAGGTATGTCCTAGTTTAGTCCACTAATAAATTAAATTATTAAAGATTGAATATACTAGAAGAATTTAAGACAGGGATGATATTTTTATCTACGAGAAAGGACAAGCATGGGGGATTATTAACAGGTTTGGCTCTGGGATGAGGCAATATCTTGTCCTTGAGTCAGTGTTGGAGTGGGGAATGACGGGAAACACTTTCCGTCCCTATGTACATTAAAAAAGTATATACTATTTCGTTTTTAATATTTGTTTAAGATTAATATGAATCCTCTAAAGTTATTCAATAGTGTTTTTTATTTTATTTTAATTTGTTTAGTGAGAACATTGAATTGGATGGAGTTTGGATAGATTTCACTTAATAAAAATTTCATCGAAAATGAAAGATATGGAATATAAAAGAAAGTTATTATTTTGTACATAATCATTTTTAATGAAGATTTGAAATTTATTTCTATTTATTTTAAGGGAAATAATAGCAAATAGTGTATTTTATAACTACTTTTTAAGTTTATAGCATGTTTTTCACAGATGATAAATTATAGCATAAATTTTTTACAAATCCTTAGATTTCCTTGGATTTTACAAATTCAGAATTACGATTAATTTTAAACTACAAATTTATGTGCATAGTTTCATGTTAGAGAGATAAGAGAAAGGATGACTTTTTTTTTTTTTTTTTGTATTATGCAATCATAAATTTGATTATGTTATTTATTACTATATTTAAAATTTTATGCTATAATTTACAACTACTTTCTTCATAAATGCTATTTTGCTCATTCTCCCTTATTTTAATATATAATATCCCTTAAATTTAAGAGATTTACTAATTTTAGATAACTTATCAGATTATGTAATTGTGACTGATATTTATATGATGAAGCTCCATTCAAATATAATTCTCCTTTCTATTGAATATTCTTTGTGTTCCTCATCCATGGACGAACCTAGTTAAATCTTTATGTTCTTTTCTTTCTTTTTATTTTGCTTGTTAATTTTTTATTCTGGGTAAGGCCCGGGATTCTGCATTCTCGTCCCCACCTCTCCTTAGATAGGGAATTTTGAGAAATGGGGATGAAGAAAGATGGCATTCTTTAGACCATGTCTCCTTGTCGTTCTAGTTTAAGAAAAGAGCATAAGTTAACCATGCTTAGAATTCAAAAGAAAAAAAAAATTTTTAAAAAAAATCCAGGAAACAGATTTATTTTAAAATTTTAAAGATAACACATCAATTAAATTCTATAAAATAACTTTTTTTTTTTTTTTTTTGCAGCTAAATATGCGTTATTTCTTTTTCAAATTTTTGTATGTATTTCAAAAAAAAAAAAAGGTCAAGGATTAGAAACACAATGAGGCCAATTAGTGCTTGTCTCTCTTCCATAATTCTACTCATGCCTTCTAAAAATCTATTTAGTATTGGTTGCTGTTACGTAATTTAATATTAATAAGAATGATATATTTACGAAATGAATAGTGAATAAGAATGATATATTTTGTAGTCAAGTGTAACACTTCGTAATAGGCGTCTAAATTCGGGAAGAATTCATAAAACTTATGGTTTTGGTGATCTCAAAGTTTCTATCAAAATCTCAAATAAGTGACATGTGAATTGGGAGGATTAACTTGGTGGCATAGAATTCATATATAAGCGTTATTGTCTTAAATTGCATAAATTTAAAAGTTACTAAGTTAATAAAGTTTTTTAGGGCGTTACACCATTAATCTAATTCCTAATTGGATAATCCCTAAAAAAAGAATAGTTGAAACTGGGTATATATAATGTTTTGTTATGGCAAAGAGTGATTTTAAAACCATAGAATAAAATAAATCCTAGATTTTTCTCTATAAAAAAATGAGGGGAGATGGAGATAAAAAGCATTTTTATAGAAAATAATTAAAGTAAGTAGTAGATTTTAAAAATATTTTGAGCAAATTTTGTTAATGTTAAATTTACTAATTAAGTAAAGAATTATCTAGTACTACACATTAATAAACACTAGATCAGACCGCACGTAACTTAAAGAGAGACCCACTTTTTATTTGTTATGTGCTTTGAAACACTTTTCTTTTGACAATATCTATGATCCGAACTATACTTTTACTATATCTATAAATGTTATTGTTTTAATAATTAGATTAACTTTTAACGGTATAATCTATAAATGTTCACGTTAAAAATTTATAGCGCGACATGCATGACTCTTTTCAATCATATATCAAACCATTAAAAAATTGACACAACAGATAATAAAATAAAAGTACAATTCATGTCATACTTTTTTTTTTTCGAGCTCTTGCATTTTGATGAGCTTGATTTTGCTTTTGTTATGAACAAACCTTTGATATTGGAAAACCAAACACATCCGTTACGATCCAAACCTAAATCAGTTTCTATAATCAAATTAGTTTGATCGAATTTTCTCTCCTTTTTTTTTTTTTTTAATTTTCCTAAAGCTATATCAATCAAAATAGCTGATTCATGGGATTTTGGCTCTTCGTTTAATTGGACCCCACAGCATCCAACCAAATCCAACGATTGGGAACTTGCTTGCGTGGCGGATTAAAAGGCTAATAAAGAAAACCCGGGTCCCACTCAAACCAATCCTCATCTTTCCCGAGGTGTCCGTGCGTACAACTGACAATGAAGGATGCGCAATGCGCCACTGCGACGACCATGAGTCGTGACAATGATGGAGATAAACGACGACAAACACCACACCCAAATAACTTTTTTCTTAAAAAATTTCATCTTTCTTCCCTTAACTTCTCATCTATTGGTAACGTGTCCCGTGAATTTTAGAAATATCGACAAACACACCCCAACAAATAATAGTTTGATTTTTTTGTTTTGGGATGAAAATCGATATATTAGTACACGAATCACTAATTAATAGTATATCTGGTTATTGTGATAACTAATTATTGATTACTTCATGAGGTTGGTATCCCATGTTTGAAATTTTTAATTGGAGTACTTAAGAATTAAAATATCATCCAAAGACCTCAAACTCATTTTCCGAAACATCAAATGATGGTTTTTTCCTTCCATTCTAAAAATATGTAAGAAAACTTGAAATTCTAAAATACAAGAATCTTCTTTCTATAGCATTTTAGTTTTCTAAGAAAATGTTATTTTATATATATATATGTATATATTTATTGTTAGACTAAAAGGCTTATAAACGATCTTTCACATTTACACTTCAATAAACTAGACTAAGATATTTGAATGATATCAAATAATATTTACTCTAATAAAATTTCTAATATCACAGGGTAAGCCATAATATAATATTTTATCTATTTTTAAATTTTGAGGAGGTTAATTGTTAAAATTATTTACAAAAGGGTATTTTGAAAAATTAGCGAGGAGTTCGGGGAGCTATGGCGGCAAATAAGTCAAAGAAAAAGAAAAGGAAAAAGGAAAAAGGAAAGAAAGACGTGTGGGTTCCATTTTGGAGGAACGTCCCAAATGACGTGGGACTTTTAAGGCACACGTTAGAAGTGGACAGGTTGAGCGGGGGTAGTGTGACCGTTCCTATAAAAAAAAAAAAAAAAAAAAGAAAAAGAAAAAGGACAAATAAAGTGGCCGTACACGTGTCGGATTATAATCTCATTTGTTGAATGTGAAGGAACGTAGAGTGGAGAGAGAAAGAGAGGGCTAGAGAGAGAGAGAGACATATATTGGGGAATCTACCTAAATTTGTGGGACTCCGCGAGTCGTCTACAACGAAAATTACAACACAACGCGTGTTATGTTGGGCACCGTTTATAAATGAAAAATTAGGTTCCATTGAGTGAACGGGTTTGAATTGAAATTTTTAAGTTTGAATAGTAATTTTTGTTGATTTTTGAGAAAAGATAAAAAATTTTTTCAGAAAAGACTAAAAATTTTTTAAGAAAAATACAAAAATTTAAGTTTAAACCTTAAATTTAAATTCCTCGTCCAAACAGAGTCTTAATCATTTATTTGAACAATAAATTTTATTTAAACATCTATTTAAACTAAATATTTATTTTTAAATATAGAATTTAAAATATGTATTTAAATATAAATTGTGTAAGTATAATATAATTAAGATAGAAAAAGAAATATGATGTAGATTTCTAAACAAGAAAATTTAGTTATGGATTTGAGTTCAATTATTGTGAAATATTGAAACTTTTAAATGAATTCATTCTAAGAATTGATCAATCAAACGCCTTTGTATTTGAGTATAATAATATCTATTATAATAATTCATCAATATCACAATATAAAGTTCATAAATGTAACTTACTTTTTATTTATTTAACGTTGATAATATCACGAGTATTTTTCATCTAGTACCGTCATGATGTTGCCATGTCAGCTCATTCTCAATTATGAAAAATAATGCTCAAGACATCACATGTGTATCAGCGTACAAGTCATACTTCAGCCGCCACATGACAAAGCTGAAATTTGGGATACCAATTTGTAAAGCTATTATTAATGTCGAAAGTAATTAACATAACATTTGATTAGCAAAATATATAAATATAAAATATATTTAGTATTTTGGTTTTTCAGCCGTGTACAGATTAAATTCAAGATACAAACTGCATGAAAAATTATATTTCTCAGTATTTCAAATAATGTTTCTTGATTATAATTGTAAATAATTACATATCAAATAGTTACATAAGGACTCAGAACATGATAATTAATAAGTTTATGATTCTTAGAGTCTCCTGCTCTTGTAGGTCGGTTTTTGAGGACGAGTTATACTTAATAGTTTTAGAACTACATGTATCAAAACAAGTCGAACCAGATCGAGGGTTTTAATCAAAGCAGTGATGTTCAAAACTAGATCAAAAAGTTTTGGTACGATATATGTTCACATATTTAATATTTTTGCCTTGAATATTGATAGATATAGTAAAGTAAAATCACCAAGAGTGATAGTTTGCTGATGGGGGCAACTAGGAGAGATGATACTCGATAAATTGTAGGATTCATAAGTAACCGATTCGGGAAGATGAACAACAATTGCACAGCGTGAGGGACGAAGATATAAGGGCCCTAAGAGGTCATAAGCCCCCCTCAACTCTTTGTTAATTATGTTTTAATATCTGTATTTGATAAAAATTTACAAATTGCCCCCTTAAAAAATTAAAAACTTCATTTATTTCTCTGAAAATTAAAGCTTGTTATTATTAATCCCCTCACCAAAATTTATGACTTTGTCACTGTGAATCAAGAAGATGAACAACAATTACACAGCGTGGTAGAATGTTACGTACAAAAATAATCCTTTGTAGGTAAGAATAAGATAAGTGTGGATTTTTTTAAAGCACTCTCTCTCTCTCTCTCTCTCTCTCTCTCTCTCTCTCTCTCTCTGTCTTCCCCCCTTCTCTCTCTTAAATTCAAGAAAGTCTCACCTCACTCTTTTACTTGATAACTATGATTAATCTAGGAATATATAATGTCATGCCGAGAGGGCAAAGTTAACCTTTGAGTATTCTAACGTGGTAACTAGTGAACAAACACATTAAATAAAGAAGAAACAGGAAATGTATCAAGGGCAGTTGACTACAATAATATGACATTTCTAACCATTAGTAAAACACAGCAACTGTCTCCAGCACTTTTAATTAGCTCAAACAGAAACATCCATTGCTTCACAAGCAGTGATATTAAGACATGACCAACTATATCCTTATTTCTCTATTCATTTATTTTTACAGCAATCAATTGGCCAAACAAAATATTAACTTTCAGAAAGTTAGGCGAATCAAATTTGTTTCCATATGAATTGATGTAAAATGTTGTTGCATATTCTAGAAGTAAAAAATATTTCATCGCGACAAATCGAGTCGTGTCCATTTAGAAAATGAGAGATTTGACAGGCTTCACCTAGTTAGTCTTTGTAAGGCCATCAAATATCTCACGCTCGATCGAACTTAAATCCGGATGTTTAGTAGTGCTCATCACCAGTACATGCAAATTGTGTTGTGATATTAACACAGCAAAAAAAAAAAAAAAATGTCTCACATCTCGATAAATTGGATCAGGTCTATTCAGAATGCGAGATACTTCATGGCCTCCACCTAATGGGTCTAAGAGGGGCCACCAAATATCTCACATCTCGATTCAACTCAAATCTGGAAGTGCAGTATCATTGCTCATCACAAGTACATGCACGTAAAACATCAGCAGACACCTTATTACAATTCAAACTGAAATATAAGATGATCGCTTTTATTAATCTTGTTAAATTAGTTTAGGTAGAACTCATCCACAAAAGCTAGCTTAAGAGGAAATTGTGTATAATCTACATGTAAACACTATAACAACCTAGTAACTTAGCGATGTGGAACAAAATGACAATCCAATGCCCTCCCTGCCTAATATGTCATATGCAAATAGGTCGGGGTCCAAACACCATTATCTGTAAATAAATCTAGTTATGATACCATGTTCAATGAGTTTGGATAAAACTCATGCTCAAAAGCTAGCTCAATGGGGGAGGGCGTCTAATCCACATATAAACACTAAATCAGTCAATAACTTAGCAATATTGTAACGACCCAAGCCTTACTTTGGTATGATATTGTCCGTTTTGATTCTCGTGTCAGCACGGTTTTACTCTTGCGCTTACTCTAAAAGACCTCATACCATTAAGAGATGGTCTTTTTTACTTATAACCCATCTCATGTATCTATTTCTAAGCGATATGAAACTACACAACTTATCATGTTCCTTCTAATCACTGATGATTGCCACAGATATGGTACAAATTCAGAATCTAACAAATCTAACCTATATACCCAAACTTTATACTCCTTGAACTTCAAGAACTCACACTTTACCTTCTAATAAATCATAAATTATTATCCTCCTTAATTGTCTCTGTTTGAATTTCTATAAAATCATGCGAAAAAGGTACTAAACCTCCTATGTTAGAATTTCTTTGTAAAGAATCAGAAAAAAACCAAGTGACCATCACTTTTTTTTTTTTTCCTATCCATTTTTAACAAAATTTCAAATGAAGAGAGTTAAATTGAACTAATTTAAAATTTATTAAATAAAATGTGAGTTTTTAAGATTTAAAAAACTTAGGGGGAGTTTGGGGATATCCCATTTTCAACTCATTTCAAACTTTTTTTTTGTCTTTTTCCTAAAAAGTTTTTGTCTTTTTCCCAAAAAGTTTTTTGTCTTTTCTGAAAATTCAAAAAAATTTACTATTACAACTAAAATATTTCAACTCAAACTAATACACCAAACACCCCCTTATGTTAGAATAATCCTAAAATTCGGAGGTACGAGCAAGATTAGAAAAATCCTTTATTTAAGGAATCAAAGGGTGTGTGTGTGGTGTGTAGGGTGTGGAGAGATGATGGATGAGTGTTCATCAAGGAGGTCAATGGTGTCAATGTGGGACATGGGAAAGTGACAACAAGCGTATTAGAGAAGGCGACCCTGTAGGGTAACCCATCCGACACAACCATTCTGGTGCCAATGGACCCACGTGCTTTTGTTGCCCACCCATGCGCGTCCGATCACTCCCCCCCCTTCCCTTGATAGCTCCTCTCTCTTCTTGCGTCCACCACACGTTATGTTAACCCCCCCTTGTGCCTATATTTGCATTGGACCCTAACCGACCATGTCTTTTAATGTATACACTCATAATCTTGTTTTCTTTTCCTTTTAGAGAGAAAATCAATGTCTTTTCATCCAAGTAAAAATGTTTAAAAAAATGTCCTTATTTGAATGATCACTTATGAATATAAAAAGAAGAGATATCAATATATGATAGGATATTATTATCCAAGGGTCTGATAACAATTACGAAGTCAAAAATTATTAGAGCATGAGCAATCTATAAATTTGCACACAAAACACATCGGTTAAAAATAAAGAAGAAAAAAAATTAAAGGGGGTTTGAAGGGACTACATGTAAATTTATACAAATCTATAGGTGGCTTAAACCGCTCCTGAATCTTGATTGGTTTTGTTAGAGTTGTTGAACTTGTTTATAGGACGCATAGATTAGCCGGTCTGTATTGGATGAGATTGAATTATGTGATTGTCAGAGAATTACTTAAATTACACCATTACTTTTCACTTTATAAGTGGTGTTTGACTAAAATTGTAAAATTAAGATTAATAATCACTCCATAATTAGGAGCATCCCACAACAGTCTTTCCGAGAGAAAAGAAAGGGTCGGTCTATTTTCTAATTGGCCTTTAGGAACTACTTTATGGTAATTCTAGTCTTCGCAAGGCATCAGTTAACCAATATGTTGGGGTGCTTTGTCGCTTTTGTCAATGCATGAGGGAGTAGACTTGTGGCATAGGAAAAAACCCCATTTGGTCACACAACAAAAGAAAAATGTTAAAAATACTAGTTGTACTATCAATAGATAAACATGTTTATGATGTGTCAATCAACACTACCAACAAGAGTGCAAAACTTATTTGTCTTGTGTTTTGTTATGTCCAAGCATAGAGCAAGTTGGTGTTAGCCCTACTATTGCACCAAAAGACTAATCCCATACTAATATTAGTTAATTAAATGAGAGAATACTAAATTCTCCACACTATTTTGCTATTTTTCTAAAAGAATCATGTATTTATGAAATTAACAAACTTACCCTTTGTGATTTAAAATTGTCTCAAAATAAATTTTAAGAATTGGTCTAAAATAAGTATAAGCCTCCCCAAAATTTTGAACTCTTGGCACATGTGACATGAATCCCTATTTTTGAATTCTTTTTTTTTTCAGTGGGTCCTTCTGTCAATTTGGCTGTTTAGTCCCCACAAGTGTAAAAATTTGAGAACCTAAGGTCCAAATTTACTTTGAAATAAAAGGAGATTTGGGGTTCATTTGTTTTTTTCCCCCCCTTCGAAGAGCTTGTTGTATTTTGCTTTAAAACAAAAATATAAATTTCATTACAACAAAATTGTTGATTAAAATCGATAAAAAATCATTGTTAAAAACCGTTGATGTTTCAAGATGTAAATTCCGAAAGTTATCGTGTTTTTCTCAAAAATAAGTACAATAATTCATGGTCATTTTTACAAATGTACAAAAATGTAAAATTTAAACCAACCGACTTCGCGAAAAATATAGGAAAAATATCGAAAAATTACTTCTAATTATAAAAGATTGCGTACCCAACAAGAATGGTACTCTCAAATAATTAATGGCTTTCGTAATTAAAAAATAAACAAACAAATGAAAATAAATAAATAAAAGGGTGGAAATGAAATGATGAATCAAAATCGTACTGCATGTACTGTATGTACCTCACGACAACCACTGTATATTTTTTTTCATTAATTTAGTTTGGAGATTAGACAACTAAGAGTGCTCAGAATGTGTGGTATGGTAAGCTGTAAGTCATGTAACCACGCTTTGGAGCAAAACAGACAAAAAGAAATAAATCATTTGTCAAACATATACAAAAATATATATATAAACATGTATACATGTATATATGAGAAAATTAGGATGACAGCTGCGAGGCTATTGATCATATATTTGTGGTCATATCACGGTCGGTTAGCTTAGTTGTCATGTGGAGAAAAAATAATATTAATCTTTCATTGGAATCTGAGTTTAAGGCTTTGTTTGATTGATTGGTTTAATATCAATTCATTTTTTTTTTTTTTTTTTTTTAATTTTTATCTTTTTCAATTTTTTTATTTTTCTGAAAATTCAAAAAATTACTATTACAACTAAAATATTTAACTCAAACTAACCAACCAAACACACTGAGTTTAATTATCTTTTATATATAAGATTTGATGTTTGGTAATAAATTTGTTTCACGATATAACATAAGATAAATAACGTATGATATTTAAATTATTATTGTGTAACATTTTTGTGATATATATTATTTACGTCAATAATTTTAAATGATATTATATGACACATGCAGTTTCATATAAAAATTAATAGTTTACTAGAAAGATAGGATCCGTGGTTGGACATAAACCATTCCTATATATATATAATATTTAAAAAAAATTTTACATTTGCTTTGGTTGATATTGCTTAAGCTTTCATCCAATTAATTTTAAGATTTTTACTAATTTCCCATGCTAATGATAATCTTAATGTACGTACTCATTCAAGTATAAACCGCCTTCATTTCAAATTATTTGTGGACGTTCTAGTATTGAGTAGTGATAAATTCATAACCGATTCTATTATAAAGTATAGAATAAACTCGATTTTTTTTATAAAAAAAATTATCTATTTATATTCACGAACCATTTCTGTGGAATAAAAATCTAAAAATATATATTATCTAGTTATATTCTTGAACCATTTTGTTGTAATTATATGGTTTATGCAGATTATAGATTAAATAGTTTCTAAATAACATGCATGCATTGCATGATAATTAAATCAACTGTCGCTTTACCAATTCAAAAAAGAAAAAGAAAAGAAAAAAAATCAACTGTCATATTTAATGTGTAAAATAATGACAAGGTTGTGATGAAGACTGCACATAACATATAAATATCATGCAACTGGTTGTTTGATATGGATATTCATGTATTTAACAACTTCATTTACTCCACCTCTAATCTCACTTTCATTTGTAAGATTAAACAAATATATTTTTATTAAACCAAAAGAATAATGACAGACTTAATTAATAGATGGAGAAGGTTCCTCTAATCAAGCGAGTATTGTCTTGTCTATAGAAAAACGAGCATAAGAACTAAGTGGTCAATAAATTATCAGCAACTTTATCGACTTTAAGCCAATATTGATATGACTTTATAACCGATGGTAAAGATATAGTGGTCGAAAAATATCAACTAAGACTCCCTATTTTTCCAGTTCATGTTTGATTCCTGTCGAGTGCATCCGGGAATGGCCCTCAGCTCTAGTCTTGAGTTGTGACATAAGGATCCTTTGACCCGATTCCTTTAGTGATTTGTAGAATTACCTCTCAATAAAAAGCACATTTATGTAATAGCATATTTATATAATAGCTCCAAGTTTTGACCTCCAATTAGACTAGAGGGCCAAAAATCCAATAAAACATTAAGAGAGGGTGAAAAGCATAAATGTATTTGTTTAAGAGGCTGTTTTCACAATTTTCTTGGATCGCTTCCTCCCTCCCCTTTTCACTCCACCTATGATATAAGTAGATCTTCATTATAATGATATTGGTCCAGACTGATGGTTCAAAACTGTATCTCATATATTCTCAACCCCATCTATCAAAATTTCAGTTAAAAATATAGAGGAAAAAAAAAGTGAGTTAAGTGCAATGATGTGATTTTTTTTTTTTCATCTTTTTAGCAAAACTCCTAACAGAATGAGCTCAGTAAAAGTAATTCCTCTTTTTTTTTTTTTTTTTGTCTGTTTCTTTGCTAAAATTTTGATAGAGGGGATAAAGGGAGATTAAATTCAAAATTTAAGAGGTAAAATGAGAACTTTTAAAGCTCAGACACAAAACAGGAGCCACTCTAAAGTTCATGGGACATGAATGAAAATTGTCTTTCTTTCTTTTTCTTTTTTTTTATTATTTTTTTTCAATGCCCTGTGAATTCTCAATTTCCTACGCAACAAGAACCTAGATTTTGATTCTCTATCTTCTAGTCATACAAGGAAAAGTTGTGAATTATTGTTCAGTTTCTATTGAGGAAGAGGAGAAACATAATGAAATATTCCAAGTATACTGACACCAATGAGCACGCCAATAATGCATTTATGGGGTTTACAATTATGGGATCGGGACTTGATTACAAGATGGTCCAGCCACAGATGTGAATGTTGAAATAATTTCTCCAAACAATATAATATAGAGTTGGGTTCTCTGTGAAATAGTCCTTTTTTTTTTTTTTCATATGTAGTTATAAACTATTTAATTGGAAAATAATAACCTTCAACTTTCCCTTCGGCCATGCCCAATAGCCAGTTAAGTTTCCTTCAACATGAAAAAATTGTTGTCTCTACGTTGGGTTGGTGGGGCGGGTTTCTCATGTTTTTCAATGCCTTCTCATTAGTATATGGATGAGGTAAATTTTCATGACATTCATTTTATTCATTTAAAAAGAAAATATCTCGGTTTTTAAATTTGGAATCTAAGACCTTGAATCTCTTTTCACCGACAAAGTTTGTCTTAGCGAGATTCTCCATGCGTGAGTTTCTTGCTTATGGGAAAAATGTGTTTCTATTCATCTTAATGGCATTTCATTTCAATATGTAAAAAAAGCACAAGGAACAGTAAGAAAGGAAACATTTTAGTGACGAGATACACAATAGTTTTTGAACCCTAAAATATTTAACATTTGTAACTTGGAACACTTGTAGTGTCGTTAGTATTTTTTTTGCAGCCAGATCTGTAAGTAGTTATATATTTTTTTCTATGGGAATAATCTCTTTTAAAAATGCATAATTATAACTTATAAACTTCAACTGTTCATCAAAAAAAAAAAAAAAACTAATAAACTTCAACTATATATATAACTCTAATAGCATGAGATGTTAAAGAAAATTAAAATAAAAGGGAAGTAATTACGTAATCTTTTTGTATACATATTGATAACTTTGTAACTTTGAACACTATAAAGAAATTCGTTATTACCCTAAAAAATAAAATAATTCTAAACCAAACCTACGTTAACATAGATATATATATATATATATATATATATAGTTTTCTCCTTTTTTTTTTTTAACCGTTAAAGTTAGTTAAGTAGGTGAAAAAGGGAGAATTCAAGTCTTAAGTCTAAACTTAAGAAGTTTTTTTTTTTTTAAATTAATACAATAGATCCTTGATCTCATACCGTAGGTATGAACATAATTACGAGAAAAATTACAACAAAGAATATTGTAAGAAATCTAAATTTATAACCATAGCTCAACCCTTTCCCTTTTTTTTTTTTTTTTTTTAGATACGTGTAGGTAGTGGGATTCAAAAATGTAATTTATTTATTTAATTTTTTTTTTTGGACTTTGAAATAGAAATGATTTAAACTCTATATCTTATACTGGAGTCGCGCGTTAAATTATCATGAGACTATACCTACAATCAGAAAATGTGTCAAACACATTTACAAAATATTTTCTAGCTTTGAATTAAAAATTAATCTTAGAAACCACTAAAAAAATAATCTTAAAATGAAAGAACTTTTATTCATCCAAATTACAGTTTGTCCTCGTCAACGTCGTCATTTACATGCAGACGTTTCATTCGAGAAAATTATCGTTTTCTTTTTCTTTTTCTTTTTCTTTTTTTGCTCGTAAGAGAAATTATTGTGTTAATTCTGAAGCTCTTTTACGAGTCAAAATATAGAAAAGAAACAAATGTGAGAAAACAATGAAAGTAATAGATTTGTGCCAAAAATAGTAAGAAAGCACTGTACAGAATCAAATATTTTTTAGATATTAAAAATAATAATAAAATAATAATAAAAGAACTGTCCCGACCACCGTGTAAATACAAAAAAACTTTTGTGGTGCCGAAGATTGGTAGTCCTAACAACTGAAAAGTTTGTATGCGTACATTTATCTTTTACAATACAAACAAAAATTCTGTAACTTAAATTGTTATGGGGTGATGTGTTCAGGTTTCAAACTTTTCATTTTTTATAAATTAAAAGAACAAAAGTTCTTTTTTCTAAGGAAAAAAATGGAGCTATCTTTGTTAATCTCCTATTTTGCGGCGATATCTTTTTCAATTTCATTTTCCATAATCTATGCAAAATGGAGAACTATATTTTGTTTCCAAGAAAAAAAAATAGTACAAAGTCCTAGTTATATATTGATGGTTAGATATTTGCAGTCTTTGAAAGGGAAAAAAATTTCTCTTTTATCAAATAGAAAAAGAAAAAGAACTTTTTTACCTAGACCAATTGAATCTTGGACCCCTTTTTCTCCCCTTTTTTTCAGTTGATTTGTAAGATTACCTCTCAAAAATACATTTGGACATTATTACCTTAATTATAATATCATTAATTTTTTTTTTTTATCTCTAATAAGATATATATAAAGGATCAAAAATCCAAATCTCACTAAAAAAATGACAAAAAAACATAAATATGTTTTTTTTCTCTATTATATTGGACTTTTTTTTCCCCCTGAAATTTGACAGCGGAGGCGTAAAACTTTACACTTCTAGATAAAGTCAAGTGTACAGTTATTATTAAATTACATCTGCAATCACTTGCATCTTGGATATCCTAAATAAAAAATAACTTAAAAAAATTTTTGGCGAAGATAAATTATATCATTTTGGGTAGTCCAAGGCTAGGAATTCCTTACTCCTACCGTACGATTTAGTGAGGCTATTTATCACGATAGTAAGATTGAAATCGAATAATATTTTGTTTTGCATCATATTTGTGAAATTAAAGAATGTGAAATTTGAATTATATATTTATAATAAAAATAATGTTGAATTATCGTTAAATTATAATCAATGTTTTGTGATGATGTTATAGAACAAGATTGATTGTATGACACATCCTTTGACATAAGTTGGGAATAAAATGGCGGCAAAAGTTGGAAGAGAGAAAAGAATGCAAACAAATCAAGGATGAAGAAAGAAAAAGAGCCAAAAGAAGCCTCCACTTGGTCACCATCACTGAGGTCACCAAAAGACTCAGGCAAAGCTTCCTTTTCAGGATTTTATCTGAATCCAATGCTCTCAACTCTTTCTCATTAAAGAAGAACTAAAATATAAAAACCAAATTCAACATAAAAGGAAAAAGGAAAAAGAAAAGAAAGAAAAAAGCTGTTTATATACACATGTCATAACAAAGTTAACCCCCCCCCCCCAAAAAAAAAAAACAGCCTTCTATGTATAAATAACAAGTTTTACATACATTAAATGGTGAGAATAATACAAAGAGGCGCAAATTCTAACCCATTTTGAAAGTGGTAAAGAAGAGGGAAACTTTTTTTTCTTTGTTCTTGTTCTTCTTCTTTCTTCCAAAGAATCTTATTGGAAAATTTTTTCGTTCAAACTTTTTTAGCCCTCTTCTTCTCAGTCTGATTGCTTGCCGCTTAATTCTGGGGCTTCTTTTATGCTCATCTCCACCATCTCAACCGAACCGAAACCGCCGTCTTCCGTGGCAATGGTGGATTGCGAATCGATCCCCGACCCTGCTTGTATTTCCTTGAACATTGCCATTACCTGAATCATGGTCGGGCGCCGCCATGGCCGATCATCCAGGCACGCGCAGGCGACTTTCAAGTGTTCCAAGAGCTCAATCTCGAGGTTCGGGTCCTCCTTCATGAGCTCGGGATCGAAGACATCACTTATCTTCAGTTTAGCATGCTGTTTAACCCAGCCAACAAGGTTGTTGTCCCCGAAATCACTCGAATTCGTCGGCTGCCTACCTGTAAGCAGCTCAAGCAAAACCACTCCGTAGCTGTAGACATCGCCTTTTGTCGAACACCTGAAGCTCTGGTAGTACTCTGGCGGGACGTAACCTGGTGTGCCCGCAAGAGTGCTGACACTCAAATGCGTGTCCATTGCGCTCATGAGTCTAGCCATTCCGAAATCGGAGACTCTAGCTTCCAAATTCTCGTCCAAAAGAACATTGCTCGATTTCATGTCACGGTGAATGATGTGGGGGATGCAATTGTGGTGGAGGAAAGCCAGTCCCCTCGCAGCCCCGATGGCGATCTTCCTCCTCGCAGACCAGTTTAACTTAATCCCGGCTTTCTTTTGGTCATGTAGAACATCATCTAAGCTTCCAAACTTCATATACTCGTACACTAAAAGCCGTTCTTCTACTACTTTACAATACCCGAGTAAGGGAACAAGATTTCGGTGCTTGATCTTCCCGATAGTTTCCATTTCAGCTGTGAATTCTCTATCACCCTGCCCGCTTATGTGTATCAGTTTCTTGATTGCCACGGTGCTTCCGTCTCTCAACTGCGCCTTGTACACATCGCCGAAACCACCTTTGCCTATTAAACTGTCGTTGTGGAAGCCATTGGTGGCCTCAAGGAGATCCGCGAAAGTAAGCTTTCGAAGTGGCTTCTCGAACGTGGCCAGATTGATACTCAAGGCTTCCCGGGCACCTGTTAAATTCCAAGTCACATTTGCAGTGCCCGAGTGCGAACGACTGTCGATGTAAGCATCAAGACTCGACTCCTTCTTCTTCCTCCTCTTCTTGGTTTCAATGGCGACAATGATGAACCCAAAGATGCAAAAGAGCGAGAACAACAACCCCATGGCCACACTTCCAAACAGAGACGCTTGCCGGTGAGAATTCTGATGCTGCAGAGTCGCGTTTTTATCGGAGTCCGCCCCACATGGGGGAAGAGGGTAGCCACAGAGTCCCGAATTGTTGACAAATCGGTATGGCGGGAAGCTCTCGAACTGTGCTGACTCGGGGATCATCCCGGTGAGGAAGTTGTTCGACAGATCAATCTCCATCAACATGGAGAGCCGAGTCAACGACTGCGGGATCGTCCCTTCAAGCCTGTTGCTCGACAAATCGAGGATGTTGATTTTCGTCGAGCCGCCAAGCTCTTCGGGTATAGTCCCGGAAAGACTGTTGTGGCCCAAATTCATAATCAACAGGTACCGCATTTTCCCAATCTCCTTGGGGATGTTGCCGGACAACGAATTATGCGAAAGGTCAAGGAAAATCATGGACCCATCATTGTTAAACGTGGACTGGATATTACCTTTATACACTCTGGTGAAATTACAGGGGTTCCTCGTCGAAATCCTGTTCAATTGCTCGGTCGTAATGCCGGCGAACTCGAGCAAATTCCCGGCCCCGTGGCACTCCTTGCTGCCATCATTCTTGATGTAGACGTACGTCTTCGAAGCGATGAAGTTCACCGCAATGTTACCGGACTGATTGAACAGCGCCGGAGGAATCGATCCGTTCAATAAATTTGTGTTGAGATCCAACCATATCAAGCTCTTACAGTCCCCGAGCTCCGGCGGGATACTCCCGTAGAAAGAGTTGTTGCTCAGCTTGAGAATAGCTAAATATGGCAGCTTTCCGAGCTCCTTCGGAATCTCGCCGCTCATCCTGTTGTTGGACAAGGAAATCCAATTCAAGCTGGTGCAGTTTCCGAGCCCCGCCGGAATCGAGCCGGTGAGATCATTGAAGTCGAGGATCAGATTCTCCAGAGCCTTCATGTTCGTAAGCTCCGGCGGGATTTCCCCGTGGAGGCCGTTGAGCCAGAGGATCAAGTCCCGGAGCTTCGTTAGCGAGCCGAAGCTCGGAGGGATGGTTCCGGTGAGGGAATTGAAGCTCAAATCGAGCGAAACGAGGTTCGAACAGTTGCTCAGAGTGGCCGGAATAGTTCCGGTGAAGAGATTGCTCTGAAGGTAAACCTCCTTCAAGCTGTTTCCAAGGCCTTGGCAGAGATTCAAAGGAATATAGCCACTGAAATTGTTGGAGCTCAGATCCAAAGACTCCAAGCTCGGGAGGTCGGAGAGAGAATCCGGCAACTCTCCGAAGAACCAGTTGTACGAGAGAACGAGAGACTTCAGCTTCTTGAGCTTCGTAAGAGTCTCGATCGGCAACTCGCCGGAGAAGTTGTTCTTCGACAAATAAAGCGATTCCAACGACGAGCAGGAGCTCAGCGCCTCGGGGACGGAACCGTAGAGCGCGTTAGCCGACAAATCGAGCACGAGGAGGTTGGTGCAGGAATCAAACAGGCTGAACGGAATCCCGCCGTGGAAGTCATTGTAAGCAAGAGAGAGAAACTCGAGATTCTCCATCGGGAAGCTCGGTACCGGTCCGTTGAAGTGGTTGCTCGAGAGGTTGAGGAAGACGAGCTGGCCGCAGCTGGAGATTGCACGGGAGACGTCGCCGGTGAGCTTGTTGCCGGAGAGGTCGAGGTGTTTCAGAGACAAACAGTCTCCGAACGACGGTATATTCACCGAGAAGTTGTTCGACGAAATGTCCAAATGCTCCATCCTTTTACAGCCGGCGAAGCTCATCTCGCCGGTGATCTTGTTGGCCTTAAGCGACAGGTAATTCATCTCATTGCAGTTGCTCCAGTAAAGGATCCATGGCACAACGTTGGCACCGGAAATCTTGTTGTACGAGAGATCCAGAACCTTCAAGCTCAGCCTCAGCCCGCCGGATAAGTCCTTCTCCTTGAGAGAGAAGTCGAGGAAGTTCGTCGACACGTTCAGAGACTTCAACGCCAAGCAGGAGGCGAAGCTCGAGAGGTCGGAAATCGGACCGGAGAAACTGTTCTGCGACAGATCTACGGCGGCGAGAAAGGAGCCGCACTTGGATCCGGCGGGGAGGGAAATGGAGCCGCTGAGATTCGCCGATTTCAGAACCAGAGTCTCAAGCCCGTCGATGGAGAACAAGAAGCTCGAGACCACGCTGAGATTGGTGCCGAGCGAGACAGAGCTCAGGTCTATGGCGGAAACCCTAGCTCCGTCGCACGTCACGCCCTTGAACAAGCAAGGGTCCTGGTTAGGAACCCAGTTTTGAAGCACGCTCGGGTCCGGCAGCGCCGCTTTGAAGCTGAGGAGCTGATTTCCGGCGCCGGAGCCAGCTCCGGCCGCCGGCACGGACCGGAGAGAGAGTATAACGACGGCGAATAAAAGGTGGCGGAGATATAGGGGTTTCATTTTCTTTTTCTGAATTTCCTTTTGCGCGTGTCTGTTTGTGCTTGTCAACTCTATTGTTTTGGCAGGAAGAGTTTGGAGGTGGGGTTGGTGTTTGATTCAGCGCTTGAGAACCGCCATTGGAGAGGAGAAGAGAGAGAGAGAGAGATATAGAGAGAGAGAGAGAGAGCTGAGAAGAAGCTCTACTTTCAGGCTCTTGTTTTAGAGAGAGAAACGAGAAGGAGAGAGAAAGAGAGTCAAAAGTCTGAGTATGGAAGGTGAGAAGGGTATTTATCGAATGGGGTTTGGAGAGGAGGAGAGGGGGGGGGGGCTGTGTGGGCAATGCACACAGCTGTGCTCACATGCCATGTGCGTGTGTGTATGACCCTCCTCCTCTTTCTCTCTCCTCTTTCTACTTTCTCTCTCTACATCTCTATCTTTCTCTCTCTACCAACTCCACTTTCTTTACTGACCTTTTTAATCTTCGTTAGTTTTTCTCTTTCACAAACAATCATTCTTTAAAGTTTAAACCCCCAAAAAAAAAAAACTCTCTCTCTCTCTCTCTCTCTCTAACTTTCTCTCTCCCTAAATTTTTTTCTCCCCTTCTTTTTTCATGGTTTTTTCTCAAAATGATTTCTTTGTCTCTCTAAGAAGAAAGAAAAGGGAAACTAGAGTAGTTGTTGTTTCCAAAGGAGGGCCTTGCTTTGTTGTGAGTCAAGCCTTAGATTTTATTTTATTTTATTTTATTTTTAGGTTTAGGATTAGGAGGAATTGGATTTGCTTTTCCTTAATCACAACCCTAATTATTATTTTGCTTTTCAAATCTCTTTCTCTCTCCTCTTTTCCTTCCCTTTCTCTCTCCTTATTGGAAAATAATATTAACCGCTTTTGTCTCTCGTAGTCATATGTATACAAATATATATAATAGCCTTTTTTTTTTCCCTTTCTTTTTATAATTATTACTTTTCTGGCGTACGTGTGATGAAAGATAGATAGATCAATCACTTTCAATTAATTGAAGATTCCACATCTCTCTTATTAATTATTTTTATTTTTATTTTTATTTTTAAATGATTATTCTTGTTATTATTATTATTATTGCGTGTGTGTTTCATCACTTGCAACTTTTATTTTTAGAGGGCATGGATTTGACGATCTTTATTTTAATACTTTATTACTTGTCCGATGTCCCTATTAAAATGCTACGTAGCTCCTCTTAATGTGCATGCTCATTTCTTTCACGGGCAGTCAATAATTAGACTATGAGAGAATGAACTATAGTGACGTCTATTTCATGACTATATTATCGCAGGAATATGAAAAAATATCTTATTGTTAGAGTTTTATTTTTAACTGAGAGATCTGTATTATGTTACGTTAATTTTAATATATTTTTTATTTTTATATGATTTTAATCGGATTTAACATTTAAAAACTTACCCTAATAATAGGGTTAATGATGCAACTGGTGCAAGTGAACCCTAATGCCAATTGGTGCAAGTAAGTATTGTGTGAATTACTCAAGCCAATCGTTTTTTTCTTTTTTTTTTCCTTTTTTTTTTTTTTTGGGAAAAGAACATTTATACACCAAATCATGAAAATTCAAACATTGATGCTGACTTAAATGACCTCATGACATAGGAAATCTTCATCTCGATTGCGTGCTAGAGTAGGTTCTAATAAAGTGCATGACTTATTAGAGCATGACTAGATAAAGCATGTGCCAAGTTTCAACAATGAAAATTTGAAAAGATACATCAACAATCGAGCACACGTAAAGTTTTTATCAATAAATATCACAAATATAAACTCACTAAAAATTAACAATTATATCATCCATTCTTTTCGATAATATTACTCTTTATAAGTTTCTTCTCTGCCTAGCTTTCCTCCTAATTTGTTTCTTGGCTAGACACTATTTGGTTGGAAAACAAACATCTTAAATAATTTTTATTATTTATATGACACGAACTTCCTTTCTTCTTTTTTTTTTTTTTTTTTTAACTTGTCATTGAGAACTACAATTTTATTATTAGATTAACTTTTTAATAATTTGATCTATATATAAACATCCACGTTAAATTAGAAAGCATAACGTAATTCATTCTTATTTATAAATTACACCCTTAAAAAGTTTACTTAATGATTAAAACCACAACTTTTAATTAATAGTGAGAAGTGACAGTTTCTATAGTAAATTATCATAAAACTTTTTAATGTGTATTTTGCAGGTGATTTGGGGGTCCTAAAGCTAAACAAACTTTCGCATCTTTAATTGGAGATTTGAGTTCTTATTGGCTAAAAAGAACAGTTCTCAACTTTTACAGACACAAGTTTCAAAACTTTAAGTTGATAGCCAATTAGCTTGCTTTTTATTTTTTATTTTTCGGTGGAAGCCAATTAGCCTTTTTTTTTTTTTTTTTTGGGCAAAGGACCAATTAGCCTATTGTTGATTCAATAGATTGGAGAGCTACTTAGTTTTAGTTACAACCTGAAAATGATATTATAATAGTTAATATACAACATTTAGAAAAAAAAAAAAAAGTATTCAATTTAAACATACAAAAAAAAATTCCATTGTAAAATAATTATTAAAAATTGATGTTAGAGACACTGATAGAAGGAAATAAGAAATAATACCCGTACATGGATGTAAATGTCATGTAAAAAACACACTCAAATTTCAACAAAATACGATTCTCGAAATCATAATAAAAATAAAATACTTATAAATTGATTTATTTATTATTAATAAGATTAAAACACCAACTCTCGTTTAACTTTTTATATTAATTTACGTGACAATGAGTTGATATATTTTCACTTATAGATGTGGTCTATTATTATCAATTAACAAGTAATCTTTAAAGTATTTATCAATAAAAAATAATAATTCACATACTACATTTGTTAATAAAAAATATTCGGATTGAGATTAGTATCCTTTAAATATTGGTTTTTGTTTTTCTGAAACCCCATAGGATGTACACATATGTTTCACCCTAACGAAACGTTCCCTACCACAAACTTTTGTGATATCTTACCATCTTAAACTACTAAAAAAAATAAAATATTGATAATCATTAATACATTATTGATGTGAATTACGTATGATGGGTTGATAATTTAATGCACAACATCTCACTTAGCATGTCTACATGATGATAATTGTCCCCTATTTGAAAGGGAAAAAAGGGATAAAAAGTATCACTTTTGCTTGGTCATGTTTGACCCCCAAAAGAAAGGGAAAAATAAAAAATAAAAAAGGAGTTTTGGGGGGGCAGGGGGGTGTGGGGGCATGTCTTATTGAAGGTGGTTACAAATTTAGTCAAAAAAAAAAAATGTAGTTTTGTGGGTTGAAGTTTATAGTACTAGTGTATTAATTCTCCTCTTAAGCCAAAAAAGAATAATAATTTTCTTAAGAAATTTATAGACAATATTGATTTTGAACTTTTAAAGGTATGTTTGGTTGGCAAGTTTAACTCAAGTTAAACTGTACTTTTTTTAATCTTTTTCTGAAAATATTTTTTATCTTTTCTTAAAAGTCAACAAAAATTACTATTGAAATTTAAAATTTTCAAACTCAACTCATTCATCAAACACCCCCTAAGTTTTTATTTTTTCCTCTTCTTTATTTATTGTTTATTGGGATTTCTACTGTATTTATACATTCTAATTATTTTAGTTTGAATTGCATTGTCATCATCTTATTCTTTTTTTTCTTTTTTTGAAGTAGTATTGAGACTTGTAATGCCTTTTAGTTGTGGTTTTACCGTTTTAGGAGAATTTTAAACAAAATACTTAACACATTAAACTGCTATTGCATATTTGCATGTCTAAGTTATCTAATTTTTCATTAAATATTTTATACTCGTCATACATTGTTTTCTATTTTAGATTTAGAAATTCTTACAAAAAAGTTTTAGATTTAAAAATGCACAAAAACAACATTAAACTCCTTAATTCTTTTTTTTTTTTTCGAAATAATTTTGTTTTAGGAAAAGTTGTATGAATACATTTTTTATTTTTATTTGTAATTTTATTTTTAATATTAATATGAGGGGGGGAAAATTATTTTGGTGATGAGGAGAGGCATGATATCACGTTGCAAAGCCCGTCCTTTCCTCTGCCATTGGCGCTCGTGTACCCAGAGAGCCTGCGCCATACACCAGATCATTATTTATAATCCCCCACTTTCTCCCCCACTCTACTTTCTTGTGCGTTTGAACCACTTGCCTAAACTCTTTCTACATTTCTTTAATCATGATACATTAGTTAAAAACATATATATAACCATATTATCATACAACATCAGTTAAAAAGTTTAATATCTGTCATAAATATTATTAGAGGGACATAAAATAAGAGATAAATAAGACAACGTATGAATAAAATCCGAGAACAAAGGAATTGATTTGTGTTAATGAGTCGTATCAACTCATTTACAAAAAGCACAATTAAGCTTACAAACTAGGGAGAAAGAAATAAACAATATTTTTTTTAAAAAGATAATTAAAGTAAATAATAGGTTTTTAAAATATTTGGAGTAAATAGCATATTTACGTCAGATAAATTATTTATTTACATCTTGTTAATATGTTATTTACCTAGTAAATTTGTAATTTACTTCAAATGGGGGGACCTTTGCAAACAGTGTTTTAGGGGTTGGTTTGAAAATGTGTTTGGTTAGAGTATGAATTGGAAATGAACTATAATATTAAAAACAATGCAAAAATTTAAAATGTGCTAAAAAAAAAAAACAAAATGAATTTTTTTTTTGTTCATCCCATCGTTGTGAGTATTTTGACACAAGAATCATCTCATTTCAATTTTAAATAAGAAAATTATAATTTTTAAAATTGAAGTCTTTCGAAAATAGAAAAGAAATAAAGTGATTATAGATTTAAAAATTTTAGAGTTAAGACATTAAAACACCATATGGAAACACAATTTCAAGCGGGCTCTAAAATCTTATAGTTTACTTTAATTATTTTCACCCAAAAAAAAAAGAGATATTTATCATAATTTTGTAAAAAATATATATGTATAAATATGTCATTAAAATATATAATATTAGAATAATTTTTTTTCCCATAAAAGAAGGAAAAGGGGCTTAAAAAAAAAAAAAAGTCCATCCGTCCTTGAGCAGCAAGTGTAGCCACGCGCTTGAATATGAGTTGACGTTAATATTCCTTTCGTTTCGTAAATGTCCATGGTACTAATAGGCAGAAATGATGCACTGTTTGTTTTGGTCGTCATCAAATCTTGTCCGTCCGTTGACATCGACGATCAAGATCGAATCGTACGTAATGGTGGACCAACCGGATGTAAAATCTAACGTACCCCAGCAGTAAAATCTAGTACTCCACTTTATGATTTTACAGAAATAGACCAGTGTCTTCGGTTGTAACTCTGTCAGTAAAAAGCCTGGGAGGGTGTTATTGTAATTTAATCTTTCAGGTGATTTTTATTTTTTCTTGATGACGCGGAAAGTGACTCCAACGAACGCGCGGTGAAACTGAACCGGGAAGGAAAGCATTCCCTTTTTTTTTTTTTTTTTGAGGGATAGTTTCGTCATTTGAGTCAGGTTTTTTTTTTTTTTTTTGGGTGTGGGAGGGTTTTGTCTTGGATTTGGTTCGAGAGTTTGGATGATGAGCTGTAAAGTGAGTCGTCAGTTTTAACAGGTTTTTGTCGGTATTATCGTTTTTCTGCCGTGCAAAGAGAAAAGTATTTGGGCCTTTATTTGGGCTGGGCTTATGACTTTAATTCCATTTAACAAAAAAATAATTTTTTGATTAATTACGAAAATTTCCCAAAGTTTGAATTTCTAAACGTAACATATGTTCGCCAATTTTAAAATTGTAACAATTTTCCCCCATCAATAGTGTTGTTACGGAAAATTTTGACGGAAAAACTCATGTGATAGACATCTAATAAGAAAATTAAGGACATTCTAGTTAAAAAAAATACACACACGCACAAAGGATTGTAGTTTGGGTCCGTTTGGTGAATGAGTTTGAGTTGAAAATTTTAAGTTTTAATAGTAAATTTGTGTTGACTTTTCAGAAAAGACAAAAAAATTTTCAAAAAGATAAAAATTTTACAAAAAAAATAAAAACTGAGATGAAAATTTTAAGTTTGGAATGGGAAATCAAACGAAGTCTAATGTATGAGTATGGGTTTTTTTTTTTTTTCTTTTTAAGATTTGAGCTTTTTTATTCTTGTTTTTCATGTATGAATTTACTTATGTTTGTTTAAATTTTATTTCTTATATTTGTTTTAGTTTTAATCAAAGAACTTAAAAATGTACATTAGAATAAAGGGTAAAATAGTTATTACATATTTAATATATCAATAGTTATCCTTTAATGCTTGACATGTGTAATTTTCATCTGTCAAAGTAATATAAGAACCAAATTTATTAACAAAACAAAGAACAGAGGGGGATGTCACGTTTTAAAATTCAAGGGGTGAAGTGTAACAAGAGTAATAATTCAGAAGGAGCTTTTAATTAATCCAAAAATAATTGTGGCAAATGAAATTTTTATGAAATTAAATAAAGTGTTCCTTTGGATTATATATTACAGCTGAATATTCATTCAAACTGAATATTTGCATTCAAATATAAAATATGAATTATGTATTTAAATTAAATGTGTGTTTAAATAATTTTTATTAAATATGAATTTGTAAATGTAAATAATAGTAGTAGTAATATAATAATAATAAGTGTAGTATGGATTTATAAATATAAAATAAAATAAAATAAAATTTGGATTTAAGTTGAATTGTTGTGAAACAGTAAAAAATAAAAAAAAAATCATTTTAATAGTTGACCAACAAAATAATTATTATATTGCAGTCCAATAATAATTATTTGAATAGTTCATCCAAACACATCATAAGTAGCAATATTTTAAAAATATTTGAAGTAAATAGTTAATTTCCTAAGTAGAAAACAAATTTAATTCTAGTAAATAGTCTGTTTACTTGTTATTTATTTTAATTATTTATCAAAATAAATATTCACAATTGAATTTCATTGCTCAGCAAGAAATATCTCTTACATGAGATGTGAAACCTAATATTCTTTAAATTTATTTCTAAAAAATACATTAAATTCATGATTTATGTTCATAATTAATTATTTTTGTTTTCATTTATAATTAGTTGTCCACCCTTTTTTAAGTAATTTCTTTCCTAGTTTTGATAAAACAATCTGACAGACTCACGTGGTATTCAATGGGACTCGAACCATGATAATTATTGTATATAAAACAAACTCTTATTTATTTAGTTGTTGAATTGATTAGCCTTATTTATTTAGTTTTCTTTTTGGCTTGTTTATCAATAACATAACAAAAAGAAGTTAGGATGGCTAAAGTAATAGGGCAAAATTTAGCTCCCAAAATTGTTGTTTATAGATGAGCTTTTACTATTGACAAAAATTATAGTTTTGATTGATGGATTAATTTTCAACCGTCTTATCTGTGAATGTACACATTAAAAATTTATGAGGTGTAATATAAAACTGTTATCATTATTAATTAGACCGTTGAAAATTTAATTTAACAATTAAAACTATAATTCCTAACGATAATTAAAAAAGAACAGTTTGTAAAAGCGATAAACTATGATAGAGCCCTTTTTATATACTCTATTGGTAAAACTCCATCTAAGATCATTGAAATTTAATTGAATGGACAGAAGATCAAGGGTTTACATTAATAAAAATAAACCCTGATCTATAGGATTGTAGGAAAAAACAAAATTGAAGTCCTTATGATTGTTCTTCTTCGATCATTGTTAGGGGGGGGATTCTTAGTTCAGGGTCGCTGGGAGGACCTGTTGAAGGAGTTGGGGTGGGGTTTTGCAGGTTGGGTTGAGGCATGGGGCGATTTGCCGTCAATGGACTTTGGTTGGGGGGGGGGGGGGATGGGTGGGGTTTAGTAGGTTGGGTTTGGGCTTGGGGGTGATTCGTTGCAACGATGTGGGATTTCACCGCCGAACAACATAAGGTCATTGGAATGAGGGCAATTTTTCAAGTTGGGGCCGTCAGAGGTGGAGGGCCAGTCGTTGGGGGTGGGGTGATTTTTTTGGCTAATTGGGTTTTTTTTTTAATTTATTTTTCCTTTGATTTGAATTTTTTTATTTTTTAGATTATAACAGTATGTATAAGGTACATGATAAATATCATACACAAATAATATTTTAACTGTTAAAATATATTAAATAATTATAAAATAAACTCTATCAATGAAGTATATAAAATTGATTTTACCTCAGCTTTTTCCAAATGTTTAATATGTGTTTTTTCCTCTCTTTTTTTTTAATAAATAAATTAATTAAATAAAAGTCGCGAATTGTTAGCTCTGTCGTGTGTTATGCTTACGAAAACCTTGTACTGTCCCTTCTATTTGACAGGCCTGAACCTTTTTTTTTTTTGCCCAAATATAGGTTTGATACGACATGTCGTTTCAATAAATTAGGTCACTGTTTTTTCTGCAAATTTTACTGAATTCCAAGTCGAAAGTGCCATGTTGTGGACTCGAAAAAGAGGAAATGGATTTTGGTTAGATTATGACTGTCAGTCTGTCACCATCTCCCTATCTTTCTCTCTCTAGGCAAAATGAGGGCCCACTTTGTGTCGTTTTCCAAAAAATGGGGAAAAGAGGTGGGACCCATCTAAGTTGGACGAACCTCTCCTCTCTCTTCTTTTTATTTTTTATTTTTTATTTTTTATTAAATTTGTTTTCTTTCTTTCTCGTCCAATTTGAATAATTGGGCACTGAAAAAATTGAGAGATGGGTTGTGTTTGTGGGGAGTTTTTTTTTTTTTTTTTTTTGGTTTTTGGAATAATTTTATTGGATAAATACGGGTGGTGTTGATGTGGAAGTGGGAAGGGAAAGTGAGACCCACAAGCTGCTATCAACACGTGGTACTGTCCAGATTGGTGACGTGGACCAGTAGGACACGTTTTGGTTGTTGAACAACTGGGGGTTTGACCGCTTCGGTCACCGACAGGACCAGGCTGTCACAGTTACTCTATCCTTCTTTGATTAGGGGGGATTTTCAATTTGAGATCAATTCCTTAAATGCTTTATGAATCGTATGCCCTTTCCCAAAATATCCTGTTACTACGTATTATTAATTCTCAATGGATTGAAAGATTTTATTGATTATAAAAATCTTGTTAAAATGAGTTTTACGCATGTTTTGAATATAAGTGTGTTAAGGAATTTTTCTGTTATCTGGTTTCGATATACATTTTTTTCTTAAATTTAATCATATTTTATTGACAAATCTAATCTCAATTGATAGTTTTGTTTTATGTATCATAGGGTCATTTGCATTCATATTTGTAAAAGTTTGTTTAGTTGTCTATAATTTCCCAATTAAAAATAAGGGTCCATTTGGAGTCATTTTTCGATACGGTGTTTCGGAGGTCGGAAATAACTTAGGTTTTGGAAATATACATCTAGTAAAAATGAAATGTTAGGAGTGAAAAAATGTAAAAATTTAAAATAGATTTAGAAAATAATTAGCAAAATCGATCTTGTTTCTTTTCTTTTGAAATTTTATGTAATTAAAAAAAATTATCTCATTTCGATTTAAAGTGATAAAGTTATAGATTTTTAAAATTTAAATATTTAAAAAATGTTTGAAAAAAATGAACAGTAAAATTGAAGAAAAATAACAAAAAAAAAAATTGAAACAATGTTTCCATGAATGATTTCAAACGGACATTAAGGATCTGTTTGTGAATGAGTTTGAGTTGGAAATTTTAAGTTTCAATAGTAATTTTATTGACTTTTCAGAAAAGACAAAAAACTTTTTCAGAAAGGACAAAATTTTTTTTCAGAAAAAAATAAAAACTGATATGAAAATTTTGAGTTTAAACTCAAATCCCAAACACCCCTTAAATATACTTCATTGTTACATCTTTTTAACTTGAAGCTCTATATTAATTTACTAATGTCTTAAAGTAATTTTCTTCTTATAAGACATAAATTATCTAAAATATCTATTCGACTCACTTCCGTATATATCCCTTGATGACATGTTATGTGGCAGATCCGTTGGAAAATGCATTATAGTATTTTAGATGATGTTCTGAGTATGAAGGTGCAAAAGGAAAGGTTGTAACTAATCAGTTGACATTTACTAAAAAATAAAAAATAAAAAATAAAAAAAAAAAAAAAGAAAAAAGGTTATATAATTGATTTTACTAATTTTCAACCACAACCCAATTTTCACTGTTTTTTTGCCTAACTATCACTAACCATTTTTTGACCCTAAAGAAGCTCTCAACTTGTGGGGGCAACATTTTTTTTTGGTTGAAGTTGAACGTATTAACAAATAGAAAAGGGTTGAAAGTTCGAAAAGTTTTTAATTAAAGAAGGGGAAATCAAAGAAGAAAAAAAAGAACACCACACGTGCACAAACTATGAAGAGTAATTATTATTATCATTTTGGAGAGTTTTGTGAGGGGCCCACTTGAATGGAAGTGGGGTCCACTCCTTTTTAATGTTTTTTTCCCCTTACAATTAATGCAAAATATTGAAAGTTTGGGAAGGAGATTGCACTTGAACAAGATAAGAGATTTAGGAACGAAGGAATCATAATAATTTATTTATTTATTTATTTATTAAAAAAAAAAAAACATTATTCAAAGGTGTAGTTAAGTGGCAGCTAATGAAGTCTACATGATTAAAAAGTTATGGGTTGTGTTTGGTTGGGGGAGAAAAAGAAAAAGAAAAAGAAAAGAAAAGAAAAGAAAAGAAAAATATAAGAGTGTCGGATGGTTGTGGGGTCTCACTTTCTCTTTGGTCTCTCTTTATATCAAATGCAAAGTACAAACTAGAAATGAGAATGAAAATCAATGCCACGAGGGGAGTGATCACTCATAAGATGAATAGACCCTACTCAAATTATTTTAGATAGAGAGAGAGGGGAGAGGAGAGAGAAAGGGTTTCACATCCTATTTAATTTTTGATATCTCAAATAATGTTTAATTAATAATTTTATATCGTATCATTAAAAAACATTTAAAAATTTTATAATTGATTTTTTATATCTTAATATCTAACTTTATTTAATGATATATTAAAATATAATTGATTAGATAACATTAGAGATATTAAAATTAGATGGGAGATGTCAATACGAAAGAGACAACGGAAAAATGGGGAGAGAGAAAGAGAGAGTTGTTGGGCCAAGTGTTATAAGCTAAGCTGGGAACCTACTGGGCCAACTAGCCCAGAGAGAGAGAGATTACAGCTAGATGCTCTTCCTAATTTGTTTTTCTCATGAGATTTTGACATGTCCCATTTTGTATTTTCCCCAGGGGGAGGAAAATCATGTCAATAGTTGTCATTTTTTGAACTGTACAATTATGATTATGAAAAAAAAAAAAATTGCTCGATTAGTCTTTTTTTAGTTTAGGCAACCTTTGATCCTTAGGTTTTTTTTTTTTTTAATTTTTTTGTAGCTTGGACCCTAATTAAAAAAATTATTACAACAATTCTTTCTATTAATTCTTAAATGAAATCCATTAATAGTTTAATTAAAAAATGATACTTATTACTAATTAATAGATTTTGTTAACAAATCAATAAAAAGACTACGTAACACGTTTTTAATAATTTAATATCACTCTAATATGGAAAAAAAAAAAAAAAACATGTTTTGAAATTATACAAATCAAAAATTTAAGGACCAACTAAGTAATTTACAAAAAAAAAAAAAAAAAATCATTTTGTTTTCTTAAAAAAAAAAAAAAAAAACAAACAAACAAACAAATCCCTTTGAAAGTGTAGAAATCATTATTCAAGTTGGCAGCAAAGAAGAAAGTTTTTCACGTCCTTTCCCAGAATCAATCCCAGGGCACATTTTGGTGACAAGCCGTGAATTTGGCATTAAAGATATCAGCTCTTAGTAAAGTGACAAAAAAGTAAAGGGAAAAGAAAAATAAAATAAATAAATCCAATTGTTTGAAATTATTTTTTTTAAAGACCCACATCAAATTCAGATAGGAATTTAGAAGTAAAATTATGAAAAATATATGTGGAGGAATAACAAGCAATTTGGTTGACAAAGAAGGAAAAAAACAAGTAATAAAAAATAAATAAATAAAACCGTTCATGTGGGTCCAGATATGATTTTCTTATCTTTTAATTTGTCCAAATTGTAATATACTTTTGTGCCAAAAAGATTTTCGGTTAAAGATCTTAGCTGAACTTATTTTTTTCTTTCCTGTTTTTCCTCTTCATTACTATTCCTTGTCACGCCTCAACGAAACAACAAATCACAAAAATTTCAAATCCATTTATGAATAAGACAAATAGCAGTTCCCCTTATAAACTCTACAAAAATATTAAAACAAAAAAAAAAAAAAAAAAAACAACCCATCAAAGTTAAATTATTTCAAAGCCTATCCCGCTCAGACTGATTTAACAGGTGAAAAATAGGAGTTTGAATAAAACTCTTAAATTTGAAACGTGTGAGTATAATCTTATCTTTTTAATAAAAAGAAGTCATAGATATCATATCGCTAAAAGAAAAATAATGTTTTGAAAGCTAAATGATGCAAAGTCTAATATTAAAAAAATATATATAGTAATTAAACAGTATAAAGAACCACCAAAATTAAATTACTTTAGAGGTTATTATTGCGTTTGTTTAACAGGTAAAAATAAAAGGGATTTTGATAGGAGCTCGTAAATTTAAAACTTACGAGTATTTTCATTTTTCTTTATCAAGTAGGAGCACATGCCCCATAAAGTTAAAAGAGAGAGAAAAAAAAATGTTTTGGAGAGGCTAAATATATGTAAGTCTAGTATTAAAAAAAAAATTTTTAAAAACCCCCAACATTTCTGGCCAAAAACCATGAGAAAGAAGGGATGGAAACTGGAGACAAGTTTTCCCATCTTAAGTTGGTGATGTTTGTAAGCTTTTGATAATATAACACAAATTAAGGAGCGAAATATGCAAGTCTTTTGGAGGTCAATAATAATAATAATAATAATATTAATAAGAAAAATTAAAATTAAAATTAATGATAAAAGGGGAAGTTCTACACAATCTCTCCACCGAAATATTAGGCAAGAATGATTTAGAAAGGTCAGACCAACTCACAGGTGATACAAGACGCGGGTCCTATAGCAGCTGTATTTGTACCAAATTTTTGGCATTTTCAGATTTTTTTTTTTTTTTTTTTTTTTTGAAGGAAAAAATGCATTAGGCATTTTCAGATTTCTCTTTTCAAGTTTCTGGACTTTTTTTTAAATTCATTTGAATTTGAAAATTTTGCATTAGGATTTGTATTTAATTTAAAAGTATTTACGCTCCGTTTGAGGACACATTTGGAGATAGTGTTTTGGAGGTTGGAAATAATTTGAGTTTTGAAAATATACGTTTTGGAGTGAAAAAGTATAAAAACTTAAAATGTGTTCGGAAAAAAAATTAACAATATGGATCTTATTTCGTTTTTCTCGAAACTCTATGCAATTTGAAAAAAAAAAAATCTTATTTTGACTTAAAATAATAAAGTTACGAACTTTCAAAATTTAAATTTTTTAAAAATATTTGAAAAAATAATAGTAAAATTAGAGGAAAATGACAAAGTAATTTTTGGAAACATAGCTTCCAAAGACGTTCCCAAATGGAGCCTTAATCAGTAATAAGGTTTTTTGTATTCATCGTAGGTGTACATAGAATTTTCATAATTAATTTAACAAAAAGTTTAAGTCATATACGATCCACTGTGATACTCTGAAAAATTTAGAAAATAAATTGTCATAATTAAAAATTTGAGAATAAATTATCAAATAACGATAAATTTAGAGACTATTAATACTAAATACCCAAAAAGATAATAAGAGAAATATACGATTGATAAGACATTTCAAAATTGTCCGACCACATCAAAAGTATGTAAATCTAACCAAACTTTATAAACGTTCAACCGCTTAGAACTATGTTCAACTGGTGGGGTATCTTTTCGGTATCGTCCAACGGTAAATTCCTCTAAAATAAACGACAACAATACACTTGTCCCTCCAGAATTCACCAATAATATATATTTATATAAATATATTGATAAGAAAGATACCAATAATTCATTTTATACTGTTGTTTTTCACTTCCATTGTGTACCAAAGCAGACGACTACATTTTTTCAAAAAGAAAAAAAAACCAGTCAACTACATTAATACGACGTACTAAATCTACACTGCTGAACACCAGTAAATGCAATAACTTCAATAACCTATTTTCTTTAAAGACTTGGAGAAATAGGGTATTAAAAAAGAAAAAAAAAAAAAACCCTTATAGTAAGGTTATTATTTCAGAGTAAGGTTTGATGGAACTCTTTTTGTTTATCTTTTCGATAGAGTTTTTTTTTTTTTTTAATTATTAAGATATAATTAAATAGTTAATCTATTGTTTATGTATGATAGTTATAATGCATTTTACCTCATACTAATATGAATTAAAAAATTAAAAAATAATATATAAAAGAATAAATTAAAAAGAAAACATTATCTATTCCCTTCCTAGCTGACGACTCCCCTGCCTACGAGCTAATCCCCCCTCGACATTGATGGACCCTCCCCTGCCGCCTTGACGCCAACCAGCCCAATCCCCCCTTCCCGGACATTGACGAGCACCCCTCCCCCTCACCTCCCCCTCCCTTCCCCTCGAGCCATGAGCCCCGAGCCCCCCTTCCCCCAGGCGCTCGAGCCCAAAGCACACCCCCCCTAACATGTGCCACGAGCCCAAAGCCCCCCTCCCCCGCCACGAGCTCAGTCCCTGATCGCCCCACCTCTCAGCGCCTGCCAGCCCCCTCCATCCTCCCTCCCAATGCGATAAGCCCAACCCCCCCCCCCCCCAAGCTAGATCTGGTCGGCGTTTGGGGGGGCGTTGACGTCGAGTGGATTGTCAGTGAATGGTCGCAAGACCAGTTTTTTTTTTTTTTTTTTTTGAATTTCTATTTTTTTTTTTTCTATTTTTTTTTATTTTTAGTGTATAATATTATGGGTTAAGGTACATTACAGTTATTATATACAAGTAACATCTCAACCATTCAATTATTTCAGGATAGATTAAAAATGAGCTATACCAATAGGATATATAAATGAGATTTTACCACGGACTTATCCATTATTCAATTGTCGGTTTTGTATTGTGTTTTGCTAGTGTTATTTATCTACATTTGAATACTCTTTTGTAATATCCTATTTTACATTTTATAATTACTAGTTGATTTACATATAATTTTTGTTAAGAATTTTGTAACATATTATTTAAAACTATCAGTGTAAAAAACAAGTATCACTGAATATTAAAATCAACTAGTTGTTACAATAATACACTAAAAAAGATATAACTATTGTTCTGCACATATGCCACGTAGGAGAGTTTTCATGTATATACACACTATTTTGGTGTGATTATGATCAGGTTTTATATTGAAAACGTGCATAGCTAATAGAGTTTCTTACTGTAAAATGGTCACTTAGACAATGCAAAATAGTTTGACAGTCTTACTTGACACACACAAATATATATTTACTACCGTATCAACAGTGGAACAATGTTGTGATCTGCAAATGAAAATAGTTCTGTATGATGCATTTGTTAGATTTTTATTGCACACACTAATAAATCTTAATTGTTATAAAATCAATTCAACAACAAAAACTGCAGTTGTTATAGGTACTATAAAAATAAATTTGGATAGAAACTCCTTAACAATAATGTTTGCTAGTTGTAGATACCAAGTGCCATAGATGCACTATTGACATGTTTACTTATCAGGAGTATGGAATGGAAGTAGGGAATGAGAATTAATCTTTTGTTTACTTACTCTTTTTTTCTAGAATGAAAGTGAGAATAGTGAGTTCCACACCAATTTGGGATTGAGGAATGGGATTGCCTCCCTCCGAATTGTGACTTTTATTTCTACTATTAACATTAAATAACAATTTTATCCTTAATTTATTTGCAAAAAATTGTATTAAAAAATAATAATAATCTATATTAATTATTTTTATTAACTAATACAATATATTCTTATATTAATTATTTTTATTAACTAAATATAATATATTTTTATTAACTTAATATTATATAATTATCCCAATTACTATTAAGCATTATTAGAGTAAATAAATAACATTTTTTTATCATAATATATTATTATGTTTCTATTATTATGTTTTTTTATACTTTATTTATTTTAATTCGATTTTTTTACTCTTTTTAATTTTTTTTAAACAAAAAATTACACAATTAAATTTTATTGCCTTATTATTATGATGATCATTTTACTTTTGATTAATAGTGTGATAATAAATAAATAAAAATTAATCATTTTTTTAATTTTTGAAAATACAATAAATAAAGAGATATATAAGTAAATTTACAACAATTTATTCTGATTCTGAGTTCCAGTAAACACATGAATGAAATTCGTCATGACTTTGATTCTGAATCGTAGAACCAAGTAAACAATTTGTTTGAATTCCAAATCCTCACTCCGAATCATGTCCACTCTGAATTCTACTCACTCCGATTCATGTCCACTCCGATTACACGTATGTAAACATACCCTATATATATTCGTACATATATGTATACCCATACTTTGTTGTCCAGTATCTCCGTTTTGCCAGATACGAACGACAGCTTGTTTGAGGTTGTTGGATGTGAAAATGGACGGCGCTAATGAGAGAAAAGGCGGGTTGGGATACAACTTCTCGGATTGTACACCCCCTCTCTCTCTCTCGTCCGATATCAAGCCACCGGATAACAGACCTACTCTATTTATCTATATGTAATGAAATGGCAGGCATAGATATATCCATATGTAATGAAATGGCAGGCATAGTGTTTGTGTTAAATAGGCAGATCTAACAAGGTTGGGACCACAAACTTGCTATTAAGCTCCTATGCAGCTTCAATTATTCAAGTTTTCTCCTATGGCAAGGTAAAGCCTCCACCTAACACATTCAATGTTTTATCTCTTTTTTAACTTCTGAATGTACAGACAGTGCTAGCTATAAGATATTATTACTTCAAAATTACAAATATATATATATATATATATATATATATATATTTTTCCCTGCATGTCTCACATTTGCAGACTACGGACAATTCATTGGTTAAGGAAGCCCAACTGTGTCCAAGGACCACACCAGATTTTGGTTCTATCTAATTACAGAGAATTCTGCGGTAGGACATGAACATGAAGAAGAAGAAAAGCAAAAAAATAAAAAAAAAAAAAAAACATTTCATTTGACCAAATTGATGAAAGATCTAACGGTTAGATTATATTTTTTTCGCCACACCACTAGAAAAGCAAAGCGTGAAATGTACAACATGGTCCATGTTCAACACGGCCTTAAAGAGGGTCGACTGAAGCATTTAGAACAATCATATGTCCATTTAAAGAAAAGGGAGATTCTATCGTAGGAATTTCCTATTTCACATCACCGGTGGCAACGGCTTTTTAATTGTTGGATTTAATCTATCAATATCCTTGTTAAACATCTGTAATTAAAGTACAGAATTACTCTAGTCATAGATAAAATCGTTGAAAAATTAATTCAATACTTAAAATAACAGTTCTTATAAGTAGTGCAAAATAGGTTATTGTAGACCCGCTAAAGAGAAATGAGTGGGAAGACTATAGAGAAAAAACAATTTAGAAGTGATCAGGAAAATAAATTACTATGAAAAATAATGTAGAACGTACAATCTGGGGAAAACTTGCTCCAGTTCAACAGAAAACCTATTTCCCTTTTGCAAATTCGAGTCCATAAAAATGAATCATGGTAAAAAAGAATTTGTAATAAATTTATGGGATTCTCCATATGACTTAGAGAAACTCCTCGACTTTGCTGATCGAACTTTGCTCATCCTCTCTTTTCCTCAATTTTTTTTCTTATTGGTTTCTGTAACTTTTTCGCCGAAATCTTATACCTTCTCATCAGAATCAGAGGATTCTAACAATCCATCATGCTTTTGGGATTTGGTACTGGGAAGCGAAAAGCTACGCCGCTCTTTCCCTCCTGGCTTGGACGAGGCGTTGCCATACCAGACCATTCCCACTATTGCGATGATCATACCAAAGACCACATGGAGATTGAGACCCTCTTTCCCAAAGAAAATGAATCCTAAGATCAGGACGAGGATTGTCTTCATATGGCCAAGGACTTGGAATGATACGGCCGTGAATCTGCCGATACAGATAAATTGGCTAAGGTTTGTTCCGACTGCAATGCTGCAGGACAGGATGATGAATAACTGCAGACACAACAAAGAGCTGCCTAAATTAGTAATAGCATTCGTAACTGCACGAGAAACGTTTACACATACAAGCAATCTTTATATGAAAATGTCCAAGCTATAAGGAAGTTATTCCATATTGCTTCTTCATGAGTGCATATAAATTTTTTACTACGGGACACAAAGTGGACACTGAAGTTTTTTTGGCCCACAAATTGTACACGTGGCACGTTTGCGAAAGTCAATTAGTCATGATAATGGTTAAGAAGCAAATATTTCGCTCAACAAAACTGTAAAGGCTACAGGATGTCACAACTCACCACTTTCCCTCATTGTAGATTCGTGAACAAAATTAAAGAAACAAGTTTAACGTGTGTTTTTCCTTCAAACCGCAGAAATCAACGGTAACGTGTAAAACCTAGCACTACACCAACTACTTACTAAGGCATTGCCTTTTCTCATAACTTGTAAGTGTTTACCGTAATTTGACTTCCACTGGAGATTGTCAGGCAAGTTTAGCACAGTTCCTGAGAGGTAGGAGCCACCAAACCGACCAAATATAGGCTGGTCTTGTCGGTATTACTTGAGATACTAGTGGGTTTCGGCTCAAGTCAAATGGCTTAGGTGCTTCCTAGTTGTGTGATAGGCTATTTGGTTGGAGAGAAATTGCAGCAAGTTTGATGGCAAAGTTCAACACTTTACGACTCTTGGGAGAGAATGCATTGCATAATGTCTTCATGGGTTTCTTCTCCTAGAGAGTATGAAGATACTTACATTGTTTCTTTTTTCCTTTAATGAAGAAGAAATGTTCCTATTTCTTCTCTAATTAAAATGTTGTTGATGTCATTGGATTTTGTTGTAAATATATATAACCAACAATGTGAGATCAAAATAGAAATTTAACTTGAGAAAGTCAAATTTATGGGGGGCAGAACATTGGAAACACAAGCAACAGTCGATGTGCCTAGTTCACACACAAGACATGCGCAAGGCATCATAAAAATAAATATCAGGCAATGGATCCATAAGTGTCTTCAGGCTTTAGAGATAAAAATTAAAGAGACTACAGCTAGAACTTAATCTGCCACATAAAACTTACCACAGATATCATACTATAGGCATAAGCATCAACTCTTTTATTCGTCAACCAGTAGTCCATGAAGGGCCCGACTACCAGCAGCGATGCAGCTTGTGCAGGAGCAGTATGCCCCAATAAGTTGAAAGACCCAAGAGAATACTTGCGTTGAAGAAAATGAACATACTGCAAAAACATAAAGATCAAAGAAAAAAATATGGAAGGTCAGCAGGAATAGTCAAAGATATAGAAATAAAGGAACACAACCCAGTGCAACAAACAAACTTCTCCCGATTATTGTTAGATGTGAAATTCAGTGTCTAAATACGAGGTGAAATAGTCATTGATTAATTGAAAGAATATGCACCCACGTTTAACAAAAGTTACTGCTTTACAATTCTTACTTTGATAAACAATTTCAACAATGCATCTACCAAAATAAGCCAGACTTTCCCAACCCCCACAGCTAGCTTTATGACTCGAGGCATTCCAGAGTGTAAAATCTTTCGGTAACACCACATCAGCACACGTTGGTTGGGGAGTTACTTACATATTGCTGGAGGGCGGTGCTCCAAACTGCCACCAACGCAGCAATAAAACCTTTTGCATTGACGCTCACATCAGTAACAGTACAAACTCCAACACCAACGAGAACTAACACTATGCTAAGCTTTGTGTCCCTCGAGTACCGCACATGGTCCAAGACAACTTCCAGAAAACAAGATACTGGAATCATACTCAGCTTTGCGATCTGAAATAAGAGTTCAAGTAAGAAAAATAGTACACAACTTGTGAAAGTAATCAGGCAAAAAAATATATATATCAGTTCAGTACTATGCCAGTACCCACCTGATAGAATCCCACAGAGTTCCACATCAAACTCACATTCATTCCAACAATAGAGAAATTTGCAAACAAAACAAATTTCAAGAGATCAGACAATGGCAGATGTGAGGGCTGGATGTAGCCCAGCTGTCTTAGAACAAATGTCAACAATGTTGTTGTTGCAAAATGCAAACCCGTTAATGTTGTAGCTGCATTGTATTACACATAAAGTCAGGATTATTTTGAAAACAGCTACAACAAAAAGCCAAAGAAGCAATATGAACTAAGACTATATCTTTCTCAAAACACCCAAAGAAATTCTAGAATTCCCTGCACAACAATTTTTAATCTGGAAGAGGTGGACTCTCTATTTATTTAAAAAGAAACAAGCTTCCATTGATAATGAAATAAGAGTAGTGCTAGGGACACCAACTCTAACACCAACTTTTTAAGTACCAACTCAGGTGTCATATTTTCATTAGTAGATGCAATCAATTGGTGTGACAATGCTTTGACACTTAACAATAAAAGAATAACAACTCATGCAACATATAGGTTGGCACTCAAAGGTTGGGATTGGGGTTGACATCCCTAGCATTTTTCATAAAATAAATTACAAAGGAAAAGAGGACAAGATGTCCTCAAGAAGAAATAATATACAAAAAATAACAACAACAGACCAATAATTACCACAAAACTGAAGAACACAAATCATGCAATTGAACCCCTATCGCATCTTTCCACTTTAGAGTAATCAAAGAAAAAGGAAAGTCTTTGAAAACTCTGTCAGTTGAAGCACATAGAAAGCAAAAAAAAACTTTACTTTTCTGAAAAAATCCCTTGGCTCCATCTCCCAACCATAAAAAGTTCTAGAATTTCTTTCCATCCAAATGTTCCCAGGTAGTGAAATCACATTACTTTTCCACAGATTTTTCATCAAGGAAAACTCAATTATCATCAAGGAAAATTTTCAATGTTAGTCTCTTCTGCATGTGGCACAAATAATATATATATATATATATATATATATATTATGCTTGAAAGTTTAGTACAAATAAAAATCAGATTATTGATCTTTTTGAGAGAGAAATTAAAAAAATGATGAGGAAGTACTATGGCATCTCGTGTTACATAATATTTCCTATTACCAACCAAAACCTAATATTTGAACGTCTTGTCAGTTGTCACGCAAAAAATCTTACGTTTAAAGGAGAATTCTATTTTCCAGATCCCCCTCAGTTACTATGGCATAGAAGTTATTGCCGCATGGAGGTAAGTATCACTCAAAGTCATGCCTCAGAACTAGACCCTTGTGGTTACTTTCCCCTTTATTTTATTTTATTTTTAAAAAGCAACTTGTAACCCTTTTCTTTGGTCATGATTTAAGAAACCAAAAGCAAAATAATGAATTGCATCGTCAAAGTTTATGTCAAGAAAATTCAATATTCCAACTTACACCACTTTGACATGACTTTTGGATATTACAAAACAAGGAAATGGCATGCCTACCAAACTGAAGGAAGATTCAAACTTTTTTTTTTTTTTTTTCCAAAATAGAGATTCAACAGTAAGATTGTAGTTAGTTAAAAGATGCGATCCAATCAAATAAGTTAAAAGAACCATACCAAAGCTGAAACCATATGTGGCCATGAGAGCTTTATTAACCAGGATTATTCCAACGGATGTCACCACATTGAACATCCATGATGCTGCATCAATGGCCGCCTTCTTCTCAGCTTTGCCTGCCGAAGACATTTTTAATCCTTGGCTTCCAATGTATCACAAGATCCTTCACTGCTCACTCTTCATAAAAAAAACAAATATTACGCCTGAATAACAAAACTGCGACTTTTTACCTGCGGCACCAAAAATATAAGGGGTATCAAATTCACTTTCTTGTCTGCAAAGGGAACCAACAAAAAAACTGCTAAAGTTTAGGGACATGAAGAAAGCTGTACTAACACAGATTTGTGTCTTATCAGTCACCAAAATTCCAAAACATACGGAAATTTATGACAAGTCCAAAAAGACCATTTGCAAGTACGAGCAGACAGACTTACAAAAACCAATTTGAAAATTTTGGCAGGCGATGGTAACTAAAATCCAACTCACGGTTACACTAGCTTTCAACTGCAAGATTCTTTTGCAACACAAACACGAACACGGACACACATTCGTTTACATATACATATGCATATACAGATACATACATATATATATATATATATGTATCTATATATGTATGTATGTATGTGCCTGCACGTTTGTATCTATGCAATACAGATCACGAGAATAAACTCTGAAAATCGTAAAATATACAACAACTATGGAATTAACTACCACTCTAACAACCTACGATTCAACTTAATCGAATAGTCTATGAACAATTTGAAAATTCTGAATCATGAATTATGTACAAAAACACAAACAGATTCATTTCCTAATCTGATTCGTCACTGACGGAATAGAAAGGAAAGGAAAGACGAGACCTTTGTTTGGTTGAAGTTTTATGGATACTATGGAATGAAGTGTGATTGTTTCTATTTTGACAAATTCACCCCGACAAAAAAAATATATAGTTTTTAAATAATTTCTTCATAACAAATAATTTTTTTTATAGCTAAATAATAAAACTCAACTGAATCCAACCAAGTCTTATAAACGACATTCATTCACAATATATATCGTTGCATATACATATATATATATATATATATATATATATGCTGTAAACGACACTTGGAGCTGGGCGGGAGAGGTAGATCTAATCTGGGTGGTAGAGGAGGAGGACGATTTACGGCCGATCTGGTCTGATTCCGTCGGAAAGGCTATTACTATACATTAATTCAACCAAACAAACAAAAGATTTATATTTCTTTACTTTCCATTCCATTCCATTCCATTACCTACAACCAAACGTGCCCTAAGTTCGTATTCAATTTCCACAAATTACAAAAGTACAAACAGACCAGAACCACAAGATCGAATCTAGCGATGAACCAACCAAAACCTGATTAAACTTTTCCGAGATAGATCCATCAAATCTAGCGCAACACACGACCAATTTCAACCGAATCGTGACACAATAGATCACTCCTAATCCATTTCAATCGCAGATCCGTTTCCGTAACGAACCGATTCGGAAATTTCACGAAACCAAAAACTTTTCCGATTTCAAAAAATTTTCTTTCCTTGCGTCTAATCTAAACAAATTTTCCCGGGAAAAGACAAAGTTTTCCGGAAAGAAAAGAAAATTAGAAAGGAAAAAGTCGAGAGGAGAGAGGGAGAGGAGAGGAGAGAGAGAGATTCAAACCTTGGAAAGGAGGAAGAGGAAGAAAATTCAATGGCGGAAATGGGAGTAAAATGCCGCGTAGGAGCCATTAAAGAGAGAGAGAAGAAGAGGGGAAGGAAAAGAGAGACGTAGACTGTGAGAAAGAGAGAGGAACTAAAGAAAAAACGATCTCAACGTTTTCTTTCTTTCTCTCTCTCCTCTTTTTTTTCCTTAGAAAATAAATAATTTTTTTTTTTTGAAAATAAAAGCTCCGTTTAGTTATTAATTGAGTTAAAATTTTAAATTTATAATAATTTTATTTAGAAAATAAAAAAATTTCATAAAAGATAAAATTAAGATGAAATTTTAAGTTAGAATGGTGAACCAAACAAACTTAAAATAAACAATTTCTTTTAGAATATTTTAGCTATATTCAGCAAATAAAAAATAAGTTTATAGCATATTTTTAAAAATAAATAAATTATAGTATATGTTTGCATTATATTTTAAATTCAAAATTTTCGTTTCATTTTTTGTCTTTTTTAAAAAGTCAACAAAATTATAACTAGTTTTTAAAAATTATCAACTCAAATTTAAAAATTTCAATTCAAACTGTATCATCAAACGGAGTAATAATATATATTTAGAGGTGAATCTTGAATTTTTTAATAGTTATAATAGATTTTTAATTTTTTTTGATAAATTTATGTGAAAATTTTCATATTAAAAAGAGTAAGAGAGGGGAAGAAGCGTGAGGAATATTTTTTAGTGTTATATACAATCATAAATTTAATTATACTATTTATTATTTTATTTGAAATTTTATATTATAATTTCTTATTATTATTAGCAAAAATACTATTTTGGCTCTTTTTTTTTTCTTAGAAGAAAATAGATAATAATAAATAAACAAATGATTTGTTAAGTTTTTTACTTCGGGGTCTGTGAATTTTTAATTTAAAAGAATAATTTGTGTCAAGGAAGGTGGTGCTTTGTTTGTGATCCAACTCCTTGTGGTGGGGAGCTGTACTATTCAGTGTATTCTGTGGATTGTAGATCTTGTTGTTGGAATGAGATTCCGACTTCTTGTTTGGACGGTACGTTGAATTTCAGAAATTGAAAATTTTTTATATAAAAGAATGCTTTTATCTTTATCCTTTTTTTTTTCATTTTAAAAAAATAAAATTATCTTATTTTTAAATTTTGAAACTTAATTTGTACAATATTCCTTTCAAAAAAAAAAGTAAAATATGAAAAATAAAAAACTTGCTCTGGAACAATAATATTTTTAAGAAAAAAAATGATGTATTTTCTCTCTTTCCTTTTTTTTGAAATTTCTCATATATTAGGGGTTCTTTTTGTGTGAGATTTTCGTCGTCCATGGGGCGCAGCTATCTCTTATCTCCAATCGGGCCATGGGCGGCAAAGGTGATTAGCAATTCGGTGATTTCGGCGAAGATGGGGTCGGAGGATCCTAGTTAGGAGTTTCTCGGCTAAATATAACCTGACGAGTTTATGGTAGTTTGGGATCCAGTAAGATCTTAGTGATTTGATGGTTAATGCGGCAATCTCTTATCTCTAATTAAGCTGATTGATTTCCTCTTAATTGTGTTGTGTGGCGGAGTGGTTGTTCCAAATAGGATGAGAATTTAATGGTCAATGTTATTTTTATATCCATGTTTTATTTTTATGTTTTAGTTTTATTTTGTGATAAACAAGATAGTTCTACCACCTCCGTTTTGTTTGTGTATGTGTGTTCCGCTTGAGTTATTCTCTGTCGGTGTATGTATATGAGTTCTGTTAGTATTGTGATTATGCGGAGGTTATTGCAATTTCTGTGCTGCAAGTGACTGTCTTTCGATCGATCAGTATATTCCATCGATTGTAAATGCTTTTTTAAAAAGAGTTTTGTACATGCTCGATTATAGGATTGTCGAGGAATTCAATTAATTTTTCCACGCCGGGTCTCGGCTTATGCATCCTCACTAATTTCATCAGATTTTACTGATGAAATCAGTCTTAGTCGAGGGCATGTCTCTTATATTACAGGATTGGTTTATCTTTGTATTAGTGTTTGTATCTAATTTTAATTTGAATGATAATTTCCCTTGGAAAAAAAAAAAAAAAAAACTAGCTATAGAATTACATTAGATTGAAATGGCTTGACAATTTAAAGAGATGGAAATTAAAAAAAAAAAAAATCCCTTTCATGTAGAATATGGTCTTTAATTAACGGAGGGTTAATTGATCGGCATTGTGGATGAGGTTGGGTTGTCATCGGTTGTGAGGCCTTCTCACATACGTCGGTCCTTGTTTAAGATTGTCCTTTGGAATTGGAGATTTTGCCATGCAGGAGGAGCAAGTTGTCCACGATGTTGTCTTTGGCAGTAGTTCGAGACGTGTGTTTGTCAAATACTTGTCTAATATATTGTTTTCTTCCGCCGAAGTTGATCAATCTTGTTGTCCTTGGTGTTTTTATGTTCTAGCTTGTGAATTTTTGTTATTTTTTGTTTGTAATAAGAATGGATCTTATTCCTATTAATTTGAGTATTTATCTTGCTTTTTATATTTGGTTTTGTTCATTTTATCTGCAAGATTTATTTCTTTGCTGTTTTTTCATCAAATAGATGGAATTAGTACCATGTATGTGCTCGATATGTGTGTGCTTGCTACTTGATGTACATTTTTTGATGTTTTATGTTGATGAAGTACGATGTATATTATTTTCTCTTAGATGTTTTCATTCCAGTTATTCACGAAACTCAGTATTCATTCCTTGATGGTACTTATTTTCCGCCATCTCTTTGTAGATCAATGATCTTGATTCCTTGAAACAATCAATTTTCTAGTTATTTTGGAAGACTACTCCCCCATAACTCGTACCTTGCGGGATTTGTCTTCAATCCCCGAAAGGGTTGCCATTCAAGAGGAGACGGGTTACTTCTTCTTTTTTTTTTTTTTCCCTTAAATCTCTAAATTAGATAAGATCCCCTTTAAGATTGTACCGGGTGTGTCATGCATGTTATAAATAGTAAGAAGCTTTGTGTGCGAGTGGTAATTGTATTGGTTGTAATACTTGGTAATATATATATATATATATATATATATTTTTAAGAAAAAAATGTTGGTATTTCCCCAAATATCTATTCAAACCTTTATATTCTCATTTTGTTATTTCGTAATGGAGTTTATGATTATTATTATGATTATTTTTATTATTATGCACTTAGAATCGGGCATTCAATCTCTAAGATGGAGAATTCGGTATTAAATAACTACTAAGTTATGTTTGCAACTATTAATGAGTTTATTATTATGATTGTCAGAAGCGTTTTTTTTTTTTTTTTTTTGCGGCCTACGGAATAATTTCTCCATTTTTTTTTCGTATACAATACATAACTACAAAAGAAAAATGAAAAGAAAAATCCCATACTGACCCCTTTGATAACTTACTAATATATATTATGATTGACACTTTAATCCTAAGAAAAATTGACACTTTAACCCTAAAAAAAGAAAATTGACACTTTGGTAGAAGTTACTTCTTTACACTTTGCTAAGTAATACCACATTAACCTTTCAATCAAATGCTGGTGGACTGGAAAATGCAATTTGGTCCTTTCTAAACTAATTTATTCATAGAAATATTTTCTACCCTTAGAAGTTATTACTTTTTTAATTGAATCACTTCTTTAAGTGATTCGGAAGTTACACTTAACTTATAATTTGTGTTTGGTCAACTTAGGATTCTTTATATAATTAGCTTTTCCATTTAAAAAAATGAAAAACTTAGGTTTATTAAATCACTTTAATAGGAACTTCCAAAAAAAAAAAATCACTTTTTTAGGTTCATGCATGCATTAATAAATTCAATTAAAATTTAAATGTCTTCTTCTCGGAGTTGAAACCTACTCTACGAAGACAAAAGCATGTTGATAGAGTTTAAAGTTAGTTTCATAGGTTTAAAAGAATGGTCTGTGAAATAGATTTTAATATCCCAAAGAACTTCCAGTTGAAGTCTCTAAATCTCTAAATGCGATTTCTAATAAAAGCAAATCTAATTAGACTTTGAATTGAAGCTTATATCAAATTTCAATAAGATATTATAAACTTCATTATAACATTTTTACTGTTTATTAGAAAATTATATAATTATTTAACCGATTAAACTCTTTTAAAAATGTGTTTCCAAACACCAACAAACACCACCTTTTACTCTTCTTATTCTTCTAACTAAAACTAAATACATAAATAAATAAATGGACCCGCGTACAAAGACTAAAGCTACAAGTGCCACTTCCAACAAAGAACACCTCAATTTCAATGAAATATTTATTGATATCTCTACTATTAATGAATCTTTTGGAGTTTTTTTTCTCTTAAAAAAATAAATTAGGGTGGTTGTATATATGGTTTGGAGGTGATCTCATACCTAATTCTATTATAAGATGTAAAATTCGAATTACCTATCTATGAGTTAAAAAAAAAGGGATAAATTACGGATTTTTTTTCTTTAATAAAATGACTTTTTTCCATGAGAAATTGCAAAACATTCATTATACCAAACTGTAAAAGACAAGTGATTAACACAGCCAAACAAATATTTGAAATTTTTCTAAACTATTTTTTTTTTTGTGAATATATATATATTTAACTATTTGTATATGTATCATGTTGTTATGTAAAATAATCATTCAAAATATAAAATGTTTGTAAATTGTTTTATAATAACAATCTATTGTCTATTTTAAGATGCCCAAATAACTTAAGAAAGAACCACCCTTTTATATATGGTGACTCAAGAGTTCAAACCCATCCATTAAATCTAAAAAGCCCAAATAAAAGCCTCAATCCCTTGGGAAATTCGGACCTCAATGATCAGCCCTTAAATTTGTTAATCAACGGGTAATTCGGGCATTCAAAGAAAATTGTCTTGTCAGATAAAACTTTGCCCTTTTAAAGGGCAATATATATTCCAGATGACAAAGGAAAATGCCTTTTATTCTATGTCCTCTTGTTTGCATTTTTCCCTAATTGTCTCTTAATTAATTCTTATGTAATTTCATTAATTACCTCTTATACTAATGAGTAAGAGCATTCCTAATAATTTTTGTTCCCCCGTCTACCAATAAGGGCTTTACCCCTTTCACAGCTTACAGTACCGTGTTTTTGGGATAATGCCTTGTTTTAGTCCAAAAATCCACACAAAAACTTAAGGCTATGCCTTAGGGCCCGTTTGGGATCACCTTTAGAGATAGTGCTTTAGAGGTTAGAGATTATTTGAGTTTTGAAAATATGTGTTTAGTGAAAATGAACTGTTTGGAATAAAAAAGTATAAAAACTTAAAATTTGTTTGGAAAAAAATTTATCAATATAGATATTGTTTTGTTCATCTCGAAATTATGTATAATTTGAAAAAAAAAAATTCATATCATTCAAACTTAAAATGATAAAGTTATGAACTTTTAAACTTTGAATTTTTTGAAAATATTTAGAAAAGTGAATAGCAAATTAGAGGAAAAGGAAAAAAAAAATGGAAACACTTTTCCAAAATTGTCCCCAAACAACCCTCAATGCCTGCCTCATCTTGTAAGCCAATTGAGGCTTAAGTCTTGTTATTGATTTTTATTGCCTCGCTTAAATATAAGTCTTAAATAACGTTTTTTAAACTTTGTGTAGTTGAAATCATTGATAAGGGGGTCAAATATATCAATCGAGGTGAATTATTAATAGGACATGGACAGAGGTTTGTACAAAGAGATAGTTGCCAGTCTCAATCTCAAAATTCTTATGTCGACATGGGGAAGGATAAGAGGAGATAAAAAAACAAGTTGTACACTATCAATGGCCGAAGCTTTTGATCTTAGGCCAGCACAAAACAAAAAAGCAATTTTTTGGGCTAGCGAGGTAGACATGTCACATAAGACACAAGCATAACATGAAATCCATTCAACCAAGGCTTTTCATCTTGGGCCAACACAAGCATAACACAAAATCCATCCGGCCAACAAGCTAGACACAACACGAAACACGAGCATAAGTTGCATAACACTATGGACCAGCACAAGATAACACTACAATCTGTCAGCCCTGATGAGCTAGGTACGACATGAAACACGAGATAAAAACAAGTTGTGCACTATCTCAGGCCAAAGCTTTTCACCTTGGGCCAACACAAGCACAACATAACAATCCGTCAAGCCGACGAGGTAGACACAACACAAGACACAAGCGTAACACCTTGGGTCAGGGCTTTTCATTTAGGTCAGCACAAGCATAACATACTAATCCACCAGACCAACAACTACACACCACATGAAACTCGAGCACAACACCATGGACCAAAGCTTTTGACCTTCGACCAACACAACCATACATGAGAATCTGTTTGGCCGGACGGCTAAACACGACACGAGACACAAGCTTAACTGTCAAATTGTGGCACGACTCACCCTAAACTCATAAAATAATAAAATATTCGTGAGAGTGCGACCCGACGTCCAGTGTAAAAGACACGTGGCAGAAATACTCATAGGGGTGTGAAGGTGATGCAATTACAATTGGCCCCTTGCCTTTACTCCAAGGCTCCACCGAAGGCACCAACTTTCCTCTCCTTTACAGAAATCTCATCGTCTTCCTTTTTGCCCTTTAAACCAACACAAACAATTCCCAAATTTGCCAAATTTCATTCACGGAGAGCAAAAAACCCAAAAAAGAAAAAAAAAAATCCATAAATTAATAGAAGAGGAAAATCCAAAGTCCGTCTCTTGCTCTCTCTATCTCTCTGGTGCTTAATTTCTGTTTGGATTCCGGGAAAATGGCGAAGAAGAGAAAATCGGACGCCACGCGACTCGACGAGGTCGATCGGACCATGTACACCACCTTCTGCAGCGCGGCCAATTCTCTCTCCCAACTCTACACCCAGGCCATGAACCACCAGCGCCTTTCCTTCCAAGCCGGCGAGCGTCACGGCCTGGTTCGATTCTTTCGTCTCGTCTCCTTTATGTTTCCGTTTGTTTTATCCGATGTTCGTTTCTTTTTTTTCTTTTGAAGATTTTGTTTGTTTCAGATGTTGATGATTGTTTAGGGTTTAGGCGTTTTGTTATGTTTGGTTGCTGAGAAAATGCACAGAAAGTTAATTTTGGGTGCGATTTAGGAGCGGTTAACTCTTGTATTGAACCCAAACTCGTTGAAGCTCAAAGGATTGTCATTTTTGTTGAGAAAAGAAATTTTTTTTTTTTTCAATTTACGAATTTTGGCTTCAATCTGTTTTATTGGAGATTTTGTTTTTTCTTTAACTTCTGTTTGGTTGCTTATAGAGAAGAAACACACATGAATTTTGGCTGCCTTGAATTCCTGAACTGATTTTTTATATTTAACAAATTTGTAAAAAGGAGTAGATTTTGCACAATAATACACTACTATATGAACGCACAAAGAAAATCAGATGGGCGTGTTTCAGAGATCACCGAATCGATATGAAACCGTTTGTGTAGCTGTTATGTTTAGTGCCTAGGAACATTAATCTGTTTGTGGTGTTTTGAATACTTGAAAGCATTATGAGTAGCAGTCTTTTGTAAAAATTTTCCAAGTCAAGCAAGTTGATCTTGGAGTGGGAAAATTACTTGTTGATTGTTATCACTTTGGTCCGTGAAGTCAAGCTGTGTTTTTTTCTTTCTTTTCCCAGTTTCCTACGTTGTTTGGAAACTTGATATTCCTACTTCGTTATATTCTTGAAATCTTTTATCGTGCTCATGTGAATAACCAGAAGAATGGAAGAGAACATTCGATGGGATCAAGATCCATGGTCCAGTTTCATATCTGTAGTGGGTTCATGTGAAGGATGCTTTTTTTGGTTGAATTATGGATGATTGGACGAAGGCTTTCTTGTTGAAAGGGAAGAGGGAAAGGGGGAGAGTAATCTCAAGCACGTTGATCATCTGTTGGAATGGGAGCAGGTACGTGCTCCGAAAAAGAAAGGAGGTCTGGTTTGGAGATTCTTGTTGGAGAAGGAGTCGTTTGGCACAAGGTTGTTGAGGGGAAATATTGGCCTTCTTCGAATAACTGGGATTCGGTGGCAGTTTCTAGAGTTGCATTTCATTCTCATAGAAAGTTGTGCAGTTAGTCACTGAGGAAATTTTGCGACACATGAAGTGGAAGGTGGTGAGGGAGGACTCGATCAGATTTGAGAGGATATTTGGTGTGGTGAGATGGCATGTAGTAATTGATTCCCAGCTTTATACAGATTGTCCTCTTTTTGCAATCAATCTGTCATCAGTTTTGTTTCGGATTCTTCCCGTAATTGGGGTGGAGAGTGCTCGTGGGATGTCCGTTTCCCAAGGAATTTTGCTTCTAGGGAGTTATTGGGAGCTTCAAAGTTTTCTTCTTCATTGGAGAGGGTCCATCTTTTTTTTTTTTCCCCTTTTTTTTGGGGGTTGGCGGGGAGAGAGACCCCGGGGGGAGGTGGGGGTTGTTTAAGATAGGAGGGTATGGGAGTTATACAACTCAGGTCTCTTTTCTGACAAGTCCATTTTGACTGATTTGATTGAAATGGGTGAATCTCTTCGTTTATTAGTTGCGTATATGGAAATCCTGTGCTACTTCTAAAGTTCAAGTATTTTGTTCGCTTCAATTTTTGATAAACGAAATACTCATGATTTGATGGAGCGAAGAAAACCGTACATTTCAATCTTCCCTGGATGCTGTATTCTTTGAAAGAAATGCAGAATCAGTCAGTCACTTGCCTTTGCACTGTTCTTTCTCCTACAAAATATAGTGTTTTTGCTGACTGGAGGGTTGGGTCTGAGCTTGGTCTTCCTAGCAATTGCAAACAGTTGCTCGAGTTTTCCCTTTCATTTGATTTCAGTTCCAAAAAAGTAAAATTTTAGGGGATTCAATGGTTTTAGGCTTTAGCCATATTCCGGGGGAGTTGGTTGGAAAGGAATTGAATTATTTTTCAGGAATGTGAGGATGTAAGCGATGTTATTTGGGAAAGAGTGAAATCTCATGTCGCTCTTTGGGTTCACAGAGTTAAAAGAGTTTAGTAACCTGCTCTTATCTAACATAGCTAGGAGTTGGGCTCCTATTTTGTAAATTTGTTGAGGGTTTGTGTTTATTTGGGTTGAGATCTGATCTTATTAGTTAAGTGTCGTTTCTTGTTTGAGGAGGATGCGTCCTCTGATTCATCTGTACCTTTTTTACATTAGTAAAGTTTTTGTTTCTTTTCCCCAAAAAAAAAAAAAAAAATGAGGGGATTATGGAGATAAATGTTTGAAATGAAAACACTTGGTCTGTATTCATAATATCTATATGCTAAACGGTTTGTTTATCAGAGAACACTTATCATGCATTCGAAATATGTATATGCATAATGGTTGTTTATCATTTTATCGTATCTGTGTCTTTCTTGCTTCAATATGATATGTGTGACATATTGGTAAAAAGATGAAAAGAATTGGTAGGCAGAGAATGGTTTTTATTAACCAAATGGTTGGCCTCCAACATCCATGACTTGAGTTACTTGTCCGACACTTGTATGTCTTTCCTCGCTCATAAGCTTGTTAGTATTTCACACATACAAATTCCTCTCTGCATGTGTATCTTAGCAGCCCTCACCTGATTTATGGTATCACACTTCACTAATGAACTTATTTCTGTTTTAGAAATGCACATATCTATACTATCTCATGATTAAAATTTATGGTTTCTTTGCTTCATGTGTCGAGAAAGGGTTCCCTAGTTCCAGGGTAGTTGTCCTCTGTAACAAGTAATAACTGCCATAAGGGCCACTGCTATTTGGTAAACCCAAGAGCTCGTTTGGGTAAATCTGGTTTGTTCGGGTAAATGCATGCGTGTAATGCCTATTGAGAATTAAAACAGCAGGCACAACCATTTACTCACAATCCTCATTTGCTTTATCATCAATTTATAACCATTCTGCTACTTGTTTCCAGGTTTGCTTGGAATCATAACATTCCTCTCTCTAATTTTCCATTTCCCATTGCACAGGAGAAACTTTATCAGTGGATTGCAAGGCAGCAAGAGGAAGGATCAAGATTGACAACAACAGATATAGTTACCTATTTACAGGTAGCCTTTTTTACTTTTCTTTTTCTTTCTTTCTTTCTTTCTTTTTTTTTTTTTTTTTTTTTTTTTGGCTGGAAATTTTTATGGAGCTTTTGTATTTGTGAAGAAAGAGAGAGGGTGGGTTTCTAATAGGACGCCTCAAGCATACTGATATTTAAGTGAAAGAACAAAAAAAGATTCGTTTAGGTTTGTTTTATGATTCACTTCTCAAATGGTATTAGTGGTGAGGTGATTTTCTCGATTTTCAACATTCAACTCATGCTATTTACCTGTTACTTTTGTTTTTGGTTATATATAATGTAGTGATTCTTTTTAACTGGTTGTTGCTAGCTTGTTATATTTATTTGACTAGTTCATGGTGGTCCATTTTCCACTGGAAGAAGAGGTATTTTGGTTTTGATGTCATTGTGCAAATTAGTGTTAATAAGACCACACATGCTGTGTCATACTTACCTTGTGTTTACATAACTTGTGGATGCAAAAATGAAGATGTTAGAAAGAAAGAAATATAAACGTGATTTTGATATGTAATAATCCGGCTTGGAAGGTCTGCATGGGGGTTTTCTCCCATCTGTCAGAAGACAGAATAAGCTTCAATTTGCATTGCAATGTAAAATGATCTCACTATTGGTCTTTTTTATTTTTATTATTATTTTTTTTTCCAAGAATGAGCTTGATTATGGATCTGAGGAGCCTCCAATGTCTCCGAGGACGCTACTGCAGCAACAGCACTTGCAAACTGCAATGCACTCGGCGAATTTAGGACCGACCATTCCAGCTGCGCCAGCTACGGCTGGGCAGGGAGTCCGGTGGGGACACTCTGATCAGCAGCCTAAGAACTCAGTGTTTTCAAATGCCCTTTCTAGCCCCGTTCGTCGAAGCCTTCAATCCTATCACCTTGCTGCACAGGGAAGTTACCCGCCAGGCAATTTCACATCTTCCGGCGATGGGCCTCCTCGTAGTAATAACGAGATAAACAACAGTCATCATTACCAAAACAGGGATATGAATCCTTCTATGTCTAATGATTGTTTGGACATGCATGCAGATAGTCCTGACCATGGCTATCCTTGTTGAAATTACCTGTTTGGAAGAAAAGAAAGTAAAAGAAACTGTTTGAGAAAGAAAATGATGTTTTGATTTTAATGAAATGTACGCTGTGATTAGTAAGGTGTTGAATATGTAGCAAATTTGAACACAAGGTCAATGTTAACTAGTCTCTTTTGAAAGCCTATATTTTTCTGGTTTTGTCAATGTTACTCAGATCTCTTTTGAGAGCCTTTACTACTGTTTTGCTTATTGATTAGACCACTAGCTTACTTTTTTTTTTTTTTTTTTTAAACCACTGGTTCAACTTTAAACCAAATAGAGTAATTCTACACCTAATCTACTAAAAAGTGTAATTTGTAGTGTAAGTTTAACTTCAATTAAATTGTATTTTAAATTTCAGTTTTTTTTTTAATTAATAAAATTTATAATTAATTTTTAAAAATTAATCAATTTTAATTTTAAAATTTCATCTCCAATCGGTAAATGAAATATTAGCTTAGATTTTGAATTCTTTATTACCAGTGAAAAAAACAAAAAATAAAAATAAAAACAAGCTTACTAAATTATTTTTGTGAAAAATAAAATTTTGAAAAGTTACTTTTGAAATCTAGTAATTCCTTTGTATCGGGTTTGAAATTGGGCGCAAATTTTTCTAGTGAAAAATTTTGAAGTGTGATATTCATCTAAACCACCTTATAAACCATTGGTTTTTTATTTTATTTTATTATTATAAATTAAACCAATAATTTTGTTTTAACTAAATCATAAATTCAAAAGGTATGATAAGAAATTTAATGAATAGTGTTTACTTAAACTCAGTTTACTTTTGACAAACTTAAAAGCAAAATAGTATAGTAACGAATTCAGATAGACAAAATGAACATAAAAGAAAAAATGGAAACCCCCTAAATTTTCCACACTAATAAAATTTCAAACTACAATAGTTTGAAATATACATTGTAGTGTTGATTTTGATCCGGTTTTTTTGTTAATACTTATTGAGTATATGATAATATAAATTAACTTGTGGTTATAAGTATAACTTAGTGTTAATTTCAGGTGAAGAGTTTAAAAATATATAACTATACGTTAACCTTCAACCAAAAACCAAGCCACCCGTTTTTTGGGTGGTCGGCTCGTTGACTGATAATGATTGATTAGTGACGTGTCATCAAATTTTAAATTTGTAATGGTTTTTCGGGTTGTGGCATTCAATTTCGATTTTTCAGACTTTTAAAACATCCGTATCCAGATGACAGAGGAGATTGCAATGAAGAATCTTGTTGGTGTGACCAAATCAATGGCCGACGTGATTGTTGCAACTCACACAGCAACAAATCTCATTGCGGCAACTAAATCTACATTACCCTTCTAGTAGTAACAAGGTTTTTATTACTTTGCCCTTACAACTCTAACCGTAACAAAAATCTCCCTAAAACTTATCTTAAGCTGTAACTTTAGTATTTCCGTAATTAAAACGTCAATTTTCAAATGATTTACTAATTAGGTTACTCAGATGTGATTAAAATCGTTAAAAAGAAATTCTCTTACCAATCATTTTGGTAAAGTATCAAAATTGTAATGATTGATAAGGCCAAGGGCTACTTTGTTTCATTATGAGTTTCACAAGGCAAAGTGATAGAATCTTCCCAAATTCAAAAATTGTGACTGTTTTATTTTTCTTCATTAGTGAGAGCAATAAATGGCATATCATAAAAAACCTTAGAAATGTAAAGTGTCACATGGTTAATCTCTTTATTTTTTATATTGATTTTGTGATAAAATGGCCCAATGGGAAACTTTTCGGTGAATCAAAAGGATATTTGAAATGTTTTGAAATTTCAGGACTAAAATGAGACAAAAAGCCTAATTCGGAAGTCAAAAGTAAAATTCATCCTTAGCAAAATGGTGGACGTATTTCATGAATAAAAGCAAAATATAGGATATATTTTATGAATAAAAGCAAAATACAAAAGATAAGTAAATTTTTTTTTGCCTCTGTTGAAATTATTTTCTTCAACGAATCTTATGTAATTTTTTTTTGGTTTTTTTAATTATTTTGTTAATTTAATGTACTTTTTTTTTTTTTTTTTTTTTTTTTTTGCTTTTTTTTTTTTTTTTTCCCCGCACCCCTTTCAACTACAATCTTCATGTATGGGGTATTTTGGTAAAATAATAGTAAATTATGAGAGATTCACGTTATATTTCTGTTAAATTTTTTAAATAGTAACCAAAAAAAAAAAAAAATCTCTTGTATTTTTTTAAAGAGTTGAATGGGCCTTTATTTATTTATTTATTTTTTTAAGTTAGAGACTAAATCGTAATTTATTAAAAGATTAGGGACGAAATGGAAAATCTACTTAAAAAAAAAAAAAAAAAAAGCTTAAAAGACGAGGCGGCAATAGTTTGAAACCAGATTGACAGTCTGTCCCTAAAATTTGCATAGAAAAGAATTTCTCTCCCGCCAAGCATTCTCTCCCCAAACAGAATTCAACATTTTTCTCTTCCCTCTCTCGTCTTCGATTCAGGTACGGAATCGTGATTTTCTTTCTCAATCTCTCACGTTCATATTTCTCTGGGATTCTTCAAGAATTTTCGATCCGAAATTCACTTTCTTTTGCCTTCCTCTCTAGAGCAGTCCGGTTAAGGAGAGAAAAGAATCGCACATTTTCTTTCGGATTTTTAGGTTTTCAGGTGTTAGATTTTGATTTTGATTCTTATTTCGAGAAATTTGGACCAAAATTGGAGATTGGACTTTCGTGTGATTGTAATTTGTGTTTGTCTGTCGGATGCCCAAAGCTACAGATCACGATGTTCTGTGATTTCAATGTGTTGTTTTGAAGCAAGGGTTTGGATTTGAGGAGAGCGGAGATTGGAATATGGGTCCGTGTAGAGAGGGATGCGAAAATACTAATAGTTGGAAAAATTGACGCCATTTTCATATTCCCTTTTGTTGTTGTTGATCTTAGATTGTTGTTCTAGGGCAGGCAACTCGGGTCTTGTTCTGGTCGAAAGCCACCAGATTGTGATTTCCTGTCGTAAATTTGATCTGTTCAAGACTTAAAAGTCTTATGCGCGCGCGCGCGCGCGTGTGTGTTTATACAAAACAAATTTGATAGCTGGCTTAAATTGCAGGAAAGCTGAGCCGCCATGAAAGCAGTTAGACAGGGGAACAAAAGGGAAATCAAGTTTCCTAGAGATCGCAGACCAAATTTACATAGTATTGGAGCCAACAAAGTGAGAAAAACTGGTGGGCAAAGTCCTAAAGTAAGAGGTACAAGATCTGATACAAGTGCCTGCAAGATTAATACTGATAGCCACAAGATTTTTGTTTTCTTTCCATATATAAATTTGGTGAACGTTTGATGCTTCAATTCACAAAGGAAATGTAACACATACATGGGTTTGAGTTTTGATATCTAGTTATTATCTTTTTATTTGTTTGTTTAATTTATTTTGTTTTTAACTTAAGAGTGTTTACCGATATCCTTCTTAGGGCAAGATGAATGTGTTTTGGTGAAAGAAGATGAGCATCCTTCCCCTTCTTGCGTGGCCAATAGAACACAAAAGGAGTCATCTGCTGTAATCGGGCTTTATCCGCAGCAAGAGCTTCTACCCCTTACAAAAATCAAGTTGCAGCTTTTCCCTATAGATGAAGGCACTCGCATTGGATTAGAAAAGGTAAAATCCTAAATCATGACGGATGGAATCATATCAAAATGCGATTAGGAAGTTATATGGTTTTGGAAAATACTCAAACAGGAGAGGTTCTTTAACTTGAATGTGTTTGGCTGATACTTAAGATACTTTTTTCATGTTGATATTTTATTTGTGCATATCTAGGATGGACATCATCCATATTTGGAACTCATTCTCAGAGCTAAAAAAAAGATTTCTTCTGTGCTCAAGCGTGTCAATGACAAGTGGGGAAGTTCAAAAGTTGCTTATGGTGAGCCAGTATTATTTCAGTACAATATACGTGGTGATATATCTGGCTGTAGAAGCTGGACAATGAAAGATAGTGACACCAGTGCAGGGGATGTTTATGCATCTATTGGAAGCCCTGCAACGTTTCGCTTAAGGTATAAGGTCTAATTGTTTCAATGGTGGCTTAACTTTATTTTAAGCTTCTGATCTGATCTTGTTCTCCTTTTCTTTAATTTATTTTGTTTTCTTTCCTTTCTTTCTTTTCTCTTTCGCTATTTAATAATTAATACCAATCTATATATTGAAGGTATGGCTGGTTCCCAACTTCTGAACCCAAAACATTTGAAGAGCCTTCTACACCATCAACACCTCACAATGTGTGTTTACAATCTGGAGATGCAAAAAAGGGTGATAAAGAGGATATGCAAATTGTGACAACAAGTAAAGATGCCGGATTGACGAATGTAAGTGAAACAGAAACGTAGTTCCCACTGATAGGCTTTCAAAGCAACTGTTGTTTTTGTGCAAGTAATTTCTTGCTACCAAGTTTTCTAGTTATTTTAATATTTTTTTAATTATTTTTCCCCCCTTGAGATGCTGCCTAGAAGATTGAATTTGAGTGAACTTCTTAGAGATTTTGTGTATGTTTGGCTTTAAGTGGATCTCGATCAAGCCAGTTTGACCTAATTTATCTCTAAAAGTAGGAAAAGTTAAATTGATCATTAGTTATATATATATTTATATTTTTTCCCTCCGGATGGGGTACATGTGGTCAATATTTGTTACATGGCTATTTGAACTTGAACAAGTTTCTTAGGTTTCATTGATTTTGTTTCTCAATAAATGTAGTGCTTTTCTAAAAGATGGTCCTGTTGTTCTAAGCAGGATGATGGACAGAGGATGGATAGTCAACCTGGAGAATTACAGCCGGCAGCACAGTGGTTTGATGATCTTACTAATATAAGCATTGGAGCTCTCCTGTCTGATTCATCCTTACAGGCAAAATTCAACCGATGTGAACCAAAGTCGAGAGAGAATGGTACTGGCTTGCAGCCTGACCAAACAAACTCCTATTCCAAATCACTGGCATCCTGGGCTGATTGTCTAACTAATGTAAGCATTGGAGGCCTCGAACCAAAGTCGACAGAGAATGTTACTGGCTTGCAGCCTGACCAAACAAACTCCTATTCGAAATCGCTGGCATCCTGGGCTGATTGTCTAACTAATATAAGCATTGGAGGCCTCCTATCTGAAGTATCCTTACTGGGAAAGATCAATGATGGGGCAAAATCTGCTGGGAGCAATGCAGACTTGCAGTTGACTGACCTAATTTCTGACTCACTCGATGCTTTTATCTCTGCCCAAACTGGTTGTCCTCAAGGTCCAAAGCCACCTACTCATATCGTGCACTCATCTATTTTGGATGCTGAAGAGACTTGTCACGCGTTCCCTGTCCAAAGATCTTCTTCAGGCAAAAGGGTTTCAGCTATTGTCTCCAGCCAGGATGATGGGTCCAAACAATTCAGATCTCCTAAAACGGATGAGGTTTGCTCAATCTTTCCATGTTTACTATGCTGTTTAATGCAGATGTCTAGCCTAAAACTCTGTTGCAATATTATCAGTACTTTTATAAGTCAAACCTGGATTCCTTTCTGTTATATGACTCGTGGATTGTGCATCGAAGATCTGAGGTTGTATTGAAAGATTTGGTATAGCAATAAGATAGGAAAATTCTTCATGTGATTTTTCTTTTTATTTTTTTGTGTCTGTTGGAACCTAAAATGTGAGGCAGAGACGATAACCTTGATGCTTGGGCTAGATGAGTTACGAGAATAAACTCCGTTGAGTAAGAATAAGAGATGGTCTGAAAATAGTTTTAATGATGGTGCTAAGAACAAGTTTACAGCTATTGTAGCCCAGAAATATGCATATTCCTTTGTGAATTGAATAGGAATAGAGCCGTTTGAGAACTTCTTTTACTTATTTGCTGAATCTGTCATTTCTTGATCATTTGAAAATTCATTTTTCTTTCTTTATATGTGGTTAAGATCAAAGGACGAGTCTAATTTCGGTTGGTCATTTCACAATTCTGTTGTTAGGAAAGGGAGGTTTTGTTGAGACTTGAAATAGCATCCGCTGTTTAATTCAAGTATGAAAGCAACTGTCATTTCGTGCTTTCACTTATGTAATGTTGGTTACAGGTCAAGGATCAAGCTAGGGTTCCAGAAGACCAGGCATGTCAAGAGGCTCACACTGATCTTTTACTTTCTTCACAAACACATAACGATGAAAGCAGCCTTGGGCTCTCGGGCATCAAATGGGTAACTAAAATTTTTGACATTTAATAACTAGTTGACTCGTTTATATCTTATACATGCTTCATAGATTGCTAATGTGATCGTTTCACTGCTTCCATACAGAGTGAATCTTTGGGACCCTTTGATCTCGGCCTACCTGCTTCGAGGAAGCTTGTTAATGGAGAGACTAGCGGCATCGGTGGATTTATTAAGTAGCGATTGGAAATTAATGGTTATTTGATGCAGATAATGTGAACATATGTAAATTCAGGAAACTAAAAAAATATAAGAGAGAGGAGAACAAAAATAAAAGTGCCGCATCTGATTTCCGCAACTAAAATTCAGGAAGCAATTTGATTTGGGAAACTTCGTAGTACTTTGCAGTATCCTAGGTAGAGAGCAAACTGGGTGGTACTTAAGTTTGCTTCTATTAGGAACTTGCCTAAAATTCACAAGGAGATTTACAAGTTAAACTACTCCGTAGGATAAAATTTTAAAATTTTCGCCCCTAATTTTAGGCCTTATAATGACTAATGATATGTCTCATGAATTTTAAAATGTAACGTTAGTTCTCTCAAACTTTATAATCGTAACATAGTTGGTCTTTATGTTAGATTGAAATGGCATGCATGTAATGATTGTTGATCTAATGAAAATTATGGAAAAGGGTTGGGAGATTTGGACCGTAAGGTCTACACTACCCTGTGGAAGTATTCCCGCCTTTTTAGACATTAAAGGTGCATATTGTACTAATTTGGAACATTTTTTCCTCCCAAAAACAACCTTTAGAGAATAAAAGAAAATTGATTTTGATGAATTTTAACATGTTTCAAGAAAGATTAATTTTGTAACGAAGGTTTTTTTTTTTTTTTTTTTGGCATTTTGTCACTTGCACTTTTAGATTTTGGTAAAATACCTCTTAAACTTTTAATTTTAATAATTAACTTTTTGAAGAAGTCATACTGTTGAGCGACCTTGACTGGTAACCCAAATAGTCAATTTTGCAATGAAGGGTTTTTGGCATTTTATCCGTTGAACTTTTGTATTTTGGCAAAAAAATTTAATAGTTAACTTTTTGAACAAGTCATACTGTTGAACGACCATAATTGATAACAGAAATATTTGTGTATCTGAAGGTTTTTTGGTACTTTTATCTTGAACTTTTCTTGTTAGAGATTCATGGGTAAATGACCTTTAAAGAAATTTATTTTTAATAACTACTCAGAAGTTCTATAAAGTTAATTAATTAATGATTGATCAATATTAATATATATTTTTCAATTATCAATCACTGATACGGTCAATTATTTTGAGTGATGGTCATTTTTTTAAATTAAAAAAAAAACAATTGATACTTTATTTAAATAAGGGGTCTAAAAATTATCTATTTACCTTTTTTTTTTTTTGTTTTGATAAGTTGTCTCTTAAACTAAAATTTTTGATAATTAACTCCTTTTTCCTTCACCAATTTAATCGGCATTATCGATTTAGGCAACATTATAACGGTTTGACAAGTTTAGGATTAATTACTAAGAAAAAAATTGAGGGGACAGATTACCAAAGCATGAAAAGTTCGAGGAGTAATTCCAAAAACCCAAAAACAAAATTCATCAATTGAAACTGACAACTCCTTATTACTTCCAGAATGTATTTGTATCGGATAAGAATATATATTTTTTTCTTACAAAAAACAAATATATAAAACACGCAGAACAATTTTTTAATGTTATCTAATTCAAATTAAAGAAACAGTATCCCAAATAGAAAAAAGCCTCACCAATTTCTAAACCCGAAAACACTTTTTTTAAAGGGAAAAACCAAAAATTTTTTTTTTTTTTTTTTTGGAATTTGAGAGGGTGGATTCGAACTCTATGGTCCGTTTGGTTGGTTAGTTTAAGTTGAAATATTTTAGCTGCAATAGTAAATTTTTTTGAATTTTCATAAAAGACAAAATTTTTTTGGGAAAAAGACAAAAATTTTTTGGAAAAAAGATTAAAAAAAGTACAGTTTGAGTTGAAATAAAATGATGAGACAAACGGATTCTATCTTAAAAATAAGTATGAAATTATTACTACACTATACATGTAACTACAAAATTAAAAACCATTACCAATGAAAAACAAATGTGTAAAGCAAGCAGAACACGAACATTAATTTTCAAAAATTGGTTGTAGAAAAAAAAAAAAAAAAAACTAAGCATGTGTTTGGACCTAAGGTCCAATTCAATCCAAACTCAAAAAATTAAATTTATTTTTGTCTTTTTCTAAAAAGTCAACATTAGTTTTACTATTTATATTTTTAATAACTCATACTTCAAAAGTGCATAACTATGCACATACAAGTCCAAATGGATGAATTTTTTTTTAAAATTACATCGAATTTTGAGAAGAACGAAACAAACTTTATAGTGATTTTTTTTTTTTGCGAATACATTTTAAGTTTTGACACTATTTAGTTTAGAATGTTCAAACACCTCATCAAATGCATATTTAATTCACATTTAATTCAACATAATTCAAACTTAAAAAATTCAGTTTCAACTCATATACCAAATGCATGCTAAGTTAGTAATTTCCATTTCATTGGTGAACCTCAAGATTTATATAATGAGGTAAGGATAGATAGCGATATAACACTAATAATTCTTTTTTAAAACAAAAAAGCATTTCTCTCTCTCTCTCTTATTTAAATTTTTTTTTGTCAAATAACCTTTTTACTCTTACCCGCCGTAGTTGGGAATTTTCAACTTCGTTTTGACAAATGGTCTCAATTCAAAAGCCTTCCACTTCCTTGCTTGACAAAGAAGAAAAATAAGATTGAAAAAAAAAAAAAAAAAAAAAAACACTCATTCAATGGCGGAGAAAGCAGAGATTGACAATGACCAAATGGGGCTAAGTTCTTCTCCTACTTTTTTTCTTCATAATACTTCCAAATCAGTGCAGGCCAAAGGACGTAAACATCAACCTATCATTTCACATTCCCCATTTTTCTCATCAAAAATCCACTTCTCTCTCTCTCTCGCTCTCATCCCCATTCTCTATTATGTCACCTAGTTATCGTCGAAAATTTTCCTTCCCACCAAACAGCACTTCCTAATCTGAGAAAAAATGGGCTGTGTTCAGGGAAAGGTGGATTCGCCGGGCCGGGGCCTTGAGAGGATGAAAGCGAAGCATGACTATGTTAAGGGAAGAAGAGGAGATCGTTCCGTAAGCCTAAAACAGCGATCGGTTGCCGAGGTGTTGATGCGTGAATCCGAGGCTAAGATCAGTAATAATTTCAAGAGAGTCGGGAAGAAGAAGAAGATTGGTGGTGATGAGGTTAGTAGCGTGTGGCCTAAATGGCTTGTCGAGAACTTATCTCCGGAGTTTTTGACTGGTTTGGTTCCAAGAAGCGCCGATTCGTATGATAAACTCGCTAAGGTATGTGAATTTTCTTCAACGGTTTTTACGATTTAGTGGAATTCTAATGTTGCCCAGAAAATCAATTTTCGAATATATCTTAGTGTGTTAGTGTAAAATCCCTTGAACAAGTTGTTTGTTTTTTGGAATTAACAAAAAATAAAATAAAAAAATTATGTTGGTTTTCATTATTAATGTCACGTCAGATTATTCTAGTAATTATAATGATTACGCTGAGTCAATAATTGTATTATTGAACGGATAGAAAGTGATAATGTAGTTGTGATCGTAATACGAATGAGTTTCTTAGAGGGCAAGTTAGTTTGAACTTGTCTAGAGTATTTGGCACTTTGCAGATAGGACATGGAACCTATAGCAATGTGTACAAAGCACGAGACAAGGAGACTATGAAGATAGTCGCTTTGAAGAAGGTTAGATTCGACACATCGGAGCCCGATAGCGTCAAGTTTATGGCGAGGGAGATAATGATACTACAGAAGCTAGATCATCCCAATGTCATCAAGCTTAAAGGGCTTGCCACATCAAGAATGCAATATAGTCTTTATCTCGTTTTCGACTTCATGCAAGCAGACTTGTCCAAGGTTATCTCGGGTTCGGGACAGAAGCTCAATGAAGGACAGGTTTGTGTTTCCCTTCTAATCCTTGCATTTAGCTTGATCTTTGTGAAATGGGAACCTTTTGCCATTGGAAAGTATGTGGAATCCGCAAATTGATCGGGATTAAGATCGTGCTTATAAGGAGAGATTTTTCACTTTGATGATCTTAGAGTGTTCAGATAGTGCAAGGAAGAAAAACCAATGCACTTCTAAAGTGATTTTGAGAAGTCAAATGAGAGTGTAACCCAAAATTATGATCAACACAAAAACCACTAGATGTAATTTTTAAAAGCATAATCAAGTGGTTGGGTGCATGTGTAATCCAGGGTTCAAATCCTGGACTTTTCATTTTTTAATAATAGTAAAACTAAAAACAAAATACAAAATCAAATCCCAGAATCACTCGAGTCCCACAACACTAGGTTAGAGGTCTTTAATGCTTCTAAGGGTTGGATCTTCTCGCGCACATGCATTTTCGAGGAAAATGCATGTAAGGCCAGTGGGGCCAACACAATCAATATCACCATTAGAGGTAGGGCCTAATAGTTGATATTAGAGCCAATCCCAAGTGTGGGCCCGAATGAAAGATAATCCAAGATAGTGATACAGCCAAGAATGATTGAGTGAGAGCACGTGTCATTACTCAAATTTTAGAATTTTAAATTTTGGTTTAAATTTATTGAAACATTTCATTTGTGCCCCTTATGTTGTAAGAAAATTTCAACCTGTGCACCCATTCAACTTATTCAATTTTAATTCTTACACCAAAAAGTTTTTAAAGTTTCAGTTATGCCCCTACGTCCAATCAATATATTGATTTCCTGTCTTAAAAAAAAAAAAAAAAAAAAACTCTCATTTTTTTCATAGTGCCCCATTGGAAAAAGTTAAGATTACTTTTCTTTGGTAGTTTTAGACGACTTCTAAAGCAGTTGATGAATTTCATGGACATGAAACACAGGTGAAATGCTACATGCAGCAGCTGCTTTCGGGTCTCGAGCACTGTCACGAGCGCGGAGTTTTGCACCGAGACATTAAAGCTTCAAATTTGCTGGTTGATAAAACTGGAACACTTAAAATTGCAGATTTTGGGCTTGCAAATTTTTTCTCTCCTAAAGAAAACCAACCTCTAACAAGCCGAGTTGTGACACTCTGGTATCGAGCACCCGAGCTGTTATTAGGTTCAACGGATTACGGAGTTGGTATCGATCTTTGGAGTGCAGGCTGTTTGTTGGCTGAGATGTTCATGGGAAGGCCATTTTTGCCAGGGCGAACAGAGGTGAAAAAAAAAAAAAATAGTTATTCTTGTATGTTACTTTCAACATAACCATTCGCTAATTGTTGATCCGACTTTGACCAAACCCAAACCTGCTAACTCCGTGCTTGATTGATTGTTTAACAATTTGCCGTATTGTCTTTTGCTGTTTTTGAAAATGTTTCCGCATATCAACAACAACAACCGAACACAATATCGTGAACGACCTCAGTATCATTCCTTAAAAATTCTCACAGAATTATTTCCAAAACGTTACCAAACACAAGTGCAACATTTGTTTGTTGTCATGTTCTTGGAACATTTTCTTTTACGAGATATTTTTAATACCTGCTACTTTTAATTCTACTAAGTTTTCTGCCCTGCAGGTTGAGCAGCTGCACAAGATCTTCAAGCTTTGCGGTGCACCCTCAGACGAGTTCTGGAAAAAGATGAAACTGCCAACGAGCTTTCGACCGCCGCAACATTACAAATCTAGTTTTGAAGAAGTCTTCAAAGATTTTCCCGACTCTGCATTTTGTCTCTTATACCAACTTCTTGCTTTAGACCCGGAATTTCGCGGCAGTGCCACTTCTGCTCTCGATAGTGATGTGAGTACAAACAGCAAGAATTGTATGTAGGCTCGTTCGTGTCTTTCGGCAGACCGATTAGTCGAACTAAGAGGTTACCCTGCCTCGGTAGGATATAGTTTTCAAGAGTTAGATATTCATAAACTTTCGTTAAATTATTTTTCTTTTTTCTAATTTGATATGATTCTGATGTTTGTTTCAAAACTGTCTTTTTTCCCCCAAACCTGACTTTGGAATTCTCCAAATTTTTAAGATAGTTTTGTAAAGTAGGCATCATGTTGAACGATAGATTGTATCAAAATCACGTCAAAATGAAAAATTACACAAAAATTGATTGATTCTGATAAAGATCTAGTGACTCAAGATAGTGTCCTACTGATAGAGTTGTTGTTGTTGTTGTTATTTATTTATTTATTTTTCATCATATAGCTTTCACACTTTTGACAAAAGGAAGTATGATTTTGTTGATAAAATCTTATACTATTTCCATTGATTATTTATCTTAGTAATCTTAAATGATATTCATGTTCTTTTTTGTGAATAATTTCTTCTTCTTCTTCTTCTTCTTCCAGTTCTTCTGTACAAGTCCATTGGCATGTGACCTTAAGGATCTACCGGCTATACACACGGAGGATGACGAACCAACTCGACAAAAGGATAAGAAGAAGTACGTCAAAATACAATTATAAGATGCATTAAAATTTTGGATGAAAATTTGTTCACTTTTATATGTATTTACTGATCTTTAATCAGCTCATGTGGTTCACGTAATGAACACTTGAGAATATTGATTCTTACTTTTTCTTATTTTAGGAAGAGGAGTTCAAAGTCAAGGAGATCTTCTCGGGCAGATCTCGATGTTCCTCCGCAGAATGAGCTACTTCATAGACAAGTTCTTCAACATTTTAATGAGGTAAGTTCTTCCCCATATTGAGTTGCTTTCTCTCAAATTTATCCCCCCATATTCTCCATTTTGTAGTCGTGCGTGATAATCTCGTGTTTTCAATTTGAACCTCGTTGGGACTAGCTCAACCGGTGGGAGAGGAGGAGTTTGTGAAGTGTTTTCCTTTCTCTTTAATAAATGAGAGTCACAGACCTTATATCGTTATAATATAAAAGGTTATATAGTACTTTAAAAATATAAGAAATTCCATGGGCCCATTTTCTTGTAGAGCAAGAAAGAGTAGATAATCGAGATAATTTCGAGACTGAAAATCGAACAAACAAGTTTACGACCCACATTTTAAACCTATATCTTTTCATCTTGTAAGGAAGTGGAATTTTCTCTTTTTTGGTGGGGGCAAAACAAAAGAAGGAAAAAAAAAAGGTGAAAGTTTGATAATTGTTGATTTTTTTAATCAAGTGTGTGTCCTTATCTTTGACTTCTACTGTTTTAGCTTCTCGTCTCTTGTTAGATTTCTGCTCTAACAATTAAATCTTGACCTTTCTGACAAAAACAATACAAGATTAAGGCTTTGAATGATGGTAAAAAAAGATTTGGGCCGTTGGAAAATTTTTTAATTATTGTGTCTCATCTGACGGAAACAACCCAAAATTCAAGAGTACAGATTGATTTTTTTTTTTTTTTTTTTCCATCATACAAAGTCTTATAAATTGCTTGTACAAAACGACTACCAAAAAGACGGTCATTTCGTAGTTCTGGCATGAAAAAAGATAAACCATTGTTTAGTTGGCTTACTAGATTCAGTTGGAAAATATTCTGAATACTTTGACCTTTTCTTTTGTTTAATGGTACTTTCTTGGACATTTTGATTTTCTTTCTCTTTTTTCTCTTATATTTTCCGGGAAAAGAGTGCTGAACCAAACATGCCAGGCCAAGAGACGAGCAACAGCGCGAGTAGCAGTACTACTTCTTTGAGTAGCAAACAGAATATCGGACACGAAGACCCGATCTTCAATGCATATCTTTCCCCAATTCTTAGTTCCAACCAGAAAATATTTGCAAGAACCGAGGCTCACCCGAATGCTCTGAGGAACATCAACCCGGATGTCCTCAAAAGCATCAAGAACTTCACTCTCCTGCAGGCCTCAGTGACTGACATTATCAACCACAAGGAAGGCAGTGCGTTGGCTCAGTATTTCAGGTCTCTTTCCGCGTTGGATTTCCGAAATCGTGACCACGAGAAGGTGCCAGAATCCGCATTATCAGACACAGAGTAGCCTAAAACTTTTGAGATTAAGATGTTAGATTATGATCTCTAACCTCCCGTTTGACACCTCATTTTAAACATATATAAACTATCTTTTACAATATTTTCTCTCATTAAAATTTGAATTTAATGTTTAGTTTGTGGATTTTAATGTAAATCCAAACGGGGTTAAGCTGTCCAATTCATCATATTAGTCTATTTTTCAGAATCTGGGACTACGTATGTATGGTTGTCTGGATTGTTTATTTGTTTATTTGTTTATTTGTTTTAATTCTGGAATTTTCAACAATAAGGGATTAACCAATTCAACTAGAACATATTGAGCAATCCTATATTTCTTTTTATTTTTTATTTTTATTTTTATGTACAGCATGTTTGCATCTACTATTTTATTATTGGTGAACAATCCCATGTAACAAGCCAATGAATGTAAAAGAAATTAGCAAAACTTATAACAGAAATTGTATATTTTATGTATCGGCAGGTATTATTATTTTTAGCTATTCAATCAACTTGTCAACGGTTTAATTTATGACATATGGTAGTTTTTTGTGTCACGTTGTAAATTTTTATCATGGACGTTGGTTAAAACAAAAATACTTACCGATATGATAAAATTACAGTTTTTATTATAAACTTTTCAAAAAAAAAAAAAAAAAACTCCAGATCAAAGGAATTAATACAAAAAAAACCTGATTGATCTGTTTCTGCACAGTGGATTTATTATACCACCAACAATATGGAAGGGGAAAAAAAAATGTACAAAGCTTGAGTGACTCTACCCAGTATTCCTATTAACTGGTTTTCCGATATTCAGGTTCACAAGGGAAGCGTGATATACAATAAGGATAAGATTTATATATGTATGCATATATATATATATATGTGTGTATAAAAGAATATATTCTTTTTTATTTTGTCATTTAGTAGATAAAGGGTAGATATGTAAGTGACTATTCAGGACCACAGATCTTTAACTACTAGAAAACAATTAGTATCCCAATCTTAGCTTATGGGATAAGGCTTGTTTCAAAGATTGGTCATTTGTGAAACATATTGTAAGTACAATTTCTAAAACTTCCCAGAAATCACTACCAATATATATATGTGTGTGTGTAAAATATTGTACACAACCATCAAATTACTTTGGATTGAATTTGAACTTTCAAGTAGAAGACATAAAATTCCAAGTACTCTTGGAGGTTTTCAGAACGCAAATTGGGAGCAATTACTTAAAAATTGCGAAAATTATACACAAAACAAAACCCTCATCATACAGTTTTATTATATATATATATATATATATATTTCCCAACCAACATTTAAAAAAAAAAAAAAAAAAGAAAAAACCCAAAAAAGAAAAAAGAAGAGAGAATTTTTTTCTTTTTTTTTTTTTTTTCCCGTTTGACAAGCCTTGAAAAATAAGTAGTTTAGTCATCATAGTAGGTGTCCACAAACTTGCTCTTGATCCATTTGAAGCTGTTGCGCAAGGAGGATTTGAGCTTACCTTCCACGGCATACATATTATAACTTGCAACCCTCTTCCTCCTCTTCATCTCCGGGTTTTCGGACGACCCGAGCTCGTCCTCAACGCGTCCGCTCGGGCCATTGAAGCTGTAGGACTTGGCTCGGTCCTCAAACCCAAACCGGGCATCGCCGTAGAGGCTGGAGTAGTGCCCTGGCAATGACTTGCTCCTGTCCATATGTGATCTCTAAGTGCCAAAAGAGAGTAGAGAGGCTCTTCACTTATAATATTACCAAAGAGGAGGAGAAAACAATGAAGGAAAACACATGTATGGACACCATGCAAAATGTAATAAATATTGTGTTTGTGTTAGTGGAAGTGTGCATGGACCACTAGTGTTTGATTTTGATGAGAAAAAAGAATTGAATTGTCATGATCTTGCGAGCCTTGATTGGATAGCGTGAGTGTTTGTGTTTTTTGGGGAAAAATTGTGGCAGACACAATTCCTAAGGTCAATTGTTTTGAGTAGTGTTTTGGCAAATGGCCTTGTCATTGTGACCAACTCTCTCTCTCTCTCTCTCTTTTACCCCTATTGGGTGGATGAGATGGCAAATGGTCTTGATACTTTTCTAGCATCTCTCCTTTGTCCATCAGGGTTCAAGTCTTATTACTTCCCCTTAGACTCCGTTCTAGTTTTGGTTGTTGAAGCATAACTTAGTAATAGCAAGATAGGTCCGGGTGGACGAATAAGAGAAATCAGTATAAAAGACATGATTCTGTCAAGAGAAGTATTCTGCCTGTAGGACTAAAAAACCTGAAAATGATGGGGCCCTATAAGATCCTTTTTTATTTATAAAAAAAGTATTTTTTTTTTGTAAATAATAATGATAAAATCTTTAAATCTTTATTAATAATGCATGTTTTTAAACATCAGAAATGATAGTAAATAAGTTATTTTTTAAAATATTTAATTTGAAAAATATTTAAAGTAAATAGCATATTTATGATTAGTGAATTATCTACTAAGCATATTTATGATAAATTAACTTATAATTTATGATAAATAAAATATTTTAAAATATTCCTGACAAGTAATTTATCTATGACCAATATGTAAGGTAATTTAGTCTGTTTCGTACATAAAATATTTATCATTTATCTTAAATATTTAAAATATGCTACTTTTCATAAATATTTTCAGGAAAAAAAAATTCTATTTAGTTCTTTCTCCCTTTAAATATTAGATACTTTTAGTATCACATTGCAATAAAAAAAATATTATTAGCCAAAAAAAAGTTTGTAAATATAAAACTTATAATTTTTAATATAAATATGACAATTCAAAACAGATAGGATATTTTTTTAGTATCTACGTAAAGTTCGACTAGTCTATATACTTAACGTTGTAACTAAAGTAAGAAAATTCGCCTAGTTCATAAAGTTAATCGTTCTAATTAAGTCACAAATCAGTCAGCAAGGAAAAAAAAAAAAATTAAGGTACCATTCATTATTATAAAATGTAGCGTTGTAGTCCGCTTTTTTTAACCACTGAATGACGTTTAAATTAATCCAAATCATTAACAACTATTTTTTTTTTTAAAAAAGAAATTTGAGAGAGAGAGAGAATTGAATGACATTTAAATTGAACAAAATCATTAACTATTTTTTTTTCCAGAGAAACTTGAGAGAGATGGTACAACTTTTTTTTTTTATTAACACCGTTTATTTTCACATTTAACGACCCCAAAGAGGTGGTTGTTAGTGTCCAGTAAAAGTGAGGTGCCGAACAAGAGAGCTTAGCTATATATATAAGGAGGAAAGTTTTGTGTTTAGGTTGTAGTTTGTAGTTTGGTAGCTTCTAATTCAATCAAACCAAACTACTTATTTTAATTGCAAACCAAACTAAACATAAATCCGTTAATCAATCCAATTAATTTGGATTTTAGAACTTAAACTAAACCAAATCAACTATTACATGATTTGGATTGATTAATTTAAATTATTTGATGTACCCCCCTACTAGCCAGATTATTAATTTGGAAAGCAAGATTCGAATTTAGACCTTGATATTGGAGGCAGGGACATGGATTAAAATTGTTAGTAAATTTTCAACGGTTGTCATTTGGTAATGTCTAACCTAAAATAGAATTCAAATCCATTGTTTAATTTTTCTATCTCATTAACTGTCCATTCAATTAAACTTTGACACTTATATAAATTGCTTAAAGATTTTTAGTATTTAGTTCTTATTTATGTGGTCAAGATGTTAAATTCAACTAATATGAGGAAGAAAGAGTGAAGGAATAACTAATAAGACAGAAAAATAAAAAACAATAGATATTGACTCACCAAAATATTTGTGAGATATATCCCATCTCCATGAGATAAGATAGTAAGCAAAAAAAAAAAAAAAATATATATATATATATATATATATATAAAACAGATATTGACTTACTAAAATATTTGTGAGATACATCCCATCCCCGTGAGACAAGATAGTAAGCAAATATATATATATATATATATATATTTGGTGGGGCTAAAAGAATAAGAAGTAAGTTGAAACCTAATGATAGTAAATGATGGCGCTCGATAAGATTTTTCATCCTAAAACTGCCCATTGCTTTGAGGTAAACATAAAATATCTATCGAAGAGCCTTTAACTTTAGCAATGGATGAGTTTTCAATAAAATAATAATAATTAAATACAAGATTACTACAAGGTCACATCAAACTTTGATTGAGGGAATTAATTAAAAAAATTTTTTTTTGGTTGGTGGCAAAGTTTGGTGATGTCATAACAGTTGCAATTGGTAGGAAAAAAATAATAAAAAGAAAAAAGAAAAAGATAGTTACAAGGTCCTGTCAAACTTTGATTGATGGAATTAATTAAAAAACTGTTTTTTCTTTCCTTTTTTTTTTTTTTTGTTGGTTGGAAGTTTGGTGAGTACAACACTTTGCTCATTAGATGACAATATGGTGGCTGCTCTTGGCATTATATACATATACATATATGTGCATATGTATATGGGATAAATTACATATTTTCCTATCAGATTTTAAATCTTATCACAGAATATTTCATAAACTTTAATTTACAATATTTATTCCCCTTGAATTTTGAAAAAATTTACAAATTTTCTCTCAATTAATTTTTTGACAAATAAAAACATATAACACTCGTTTAAAGTATTAATTAGAATTAGAAGTATTAAGTATAGAATTATGAAATGACATATATTGACAATAGTATGACACCTATTATTCTTATTAAATGGAAAATTCTTAAGTTACCTATAAGAAAGAGATAAGGAAAAAAATGACAATCAATCATAAATATTTATTATTTTAACTTAATTATAAACGTTTCATATTTATATCCACAACTCATGCTTCAAATAAATATTATGTTTATTTTTTGTCAAAAAATTAATTGAGTAGAATCACATACTTTTCTAAAATTAAAAAAAAAAAAGAATATTATAAATTAAAATTTAGAAGGCATTTTATAACAAAGGCTGAAAGTTCGGAGAGAAAAATGTAATTTGCCTATATATATATATATATATATATATATATGGTGGCTGCGGCTGTTAAATAAGATATTCCAGCACTAATTTTCCAATCCATTTTAGATTCCAAATAATAATGGTGGGGGGCCTAACTAAGCAAGGTAGTGGGTGCAAAGTCTTGGCCCACCACATTAATTTCCATCAAAGTGGAGAGGCCTTAAAACCCATTTGGAACATACGATTCTTGTGGGCAATGTTGTTAGAAAATGTAATTCAAAGGAATTTTTTTAAAAAAAATTTAAAATGTAACATCAGTTTTAACCTAATTCAAACCTCATTTCTACGGCATTTTCACTCACAAAAATTTGAATATAAATTCAAATTTTCCGTTCAAACCTATAAAACAAATGGACTCAGTACACTCAACTAGGAATTTATCTATTGATGAGTAATGTTGCAATGCGAATGTTATTCTAGCACATGTTTTGGCGATCTTTGTAAGACATTAGCTTTTGTTCCGTCACCGTTTTGCACCAAAATTTTGATTTGAGGTTAAAAGGCTTTCTTGTTTAACAGGATCGAATGCATGTGACAGAGCGAAAGCAGCATTCCATTCTTTTCGACGACATCATTCAACATGGGCGGCCAGCGCTACAATCCCATTGGTCCTCATATTTCTACAATCATCGATGGTGCTGATCATTACTAGTAAAAAAATGGACAAATCTAGACGAGTATGAAAACTAACATGTGAGCCTGATTTGTCAATAGTAGTTTCGATAGCATTGCTCAATTAAATATGTTATTTTTACAACTGTTCCGCCGAGCATGTCACGATAAGATGTCTAGAATTTTTAATGACTCAACAACCAGATTACACAATTACAGTAGAGACAGGATTTCAGACTCTCCTAAGTGGTAGCCAGTGGCCACACATTCATCATTGATGTGATTGGAGCTACATTAAAGTCAACCTCCGACATCGACATTCACAATTAGAATCCATTCACCCGTTTTATCAAATGTTGGGTATCTACAAATTCTAGGATAAAAGATTAGTGCAGAAGACCCAAGATAAGAATATACCTGATTTTGACTATATGCTGTTGTTAGCGTTCGTCAAGGGTAACAACTGACAAAGAATTTGTTAAGATGATTGATGCCCAAAAAAATCAGCACCATCCTCAACATCATCGGTTTTGATTGATCCACTTTGTGCCATTAGTATTCTGTACACTCTCTTCGAACAAACCGCACCTAATCTTCTGTCCTCACCAAGTAAGCCTTCTATTTTCAGGTCCTTGAGCAGAAATTCCTTTTCATGAACCTGTCATTTTTTTATAAGAACCAGTTAATATCCACCATTTATTTTTTGTGGCACTAATACCCCTGTCAACGGCCAAAAAGGTGATTACAAAGAAAATTGTCACAAAGACAATAGCATTGGGAGAAATGTTCTTTTACGTCATGATTCATCTGTCAAATTTGAGCAGGGAAGCAGTCCAAAAAAACTAGAATCCTTATAACTCGCACTTTTATTCTTTTAGAAAAAAAAAAATGTGGGAAGGGGTGACCAACTATAACTACCCACTTCGACATGACCCTAGGGGGGTGCATTGAGTTATAGCTACTTGCAAACGAAGCATGTTATCTCAACCTCACCAAGGGCTAATTATTTGAGCCTATAGTCTGAAAATAGTCTCAAGCGCTTCCCATGGCTTGCCATTGCTTACCGATTTAGTTGGATCCATGTAAACACTCAAAAGCAATTTCATGGTCGGGTACTTTTTCCATATTGCCACAGCAAATCGTGGCTGCACCTTTGGGATAGCAACCAAAGCTTTCAACCTGGATTTAAAAATGTCGGGCCATCAAAAAGAAAAAAAGAAGATAGCTTAAAGAGACTTTAGCAAAGAAGACTTCAATGAAACAGTATGTAGACTTCAATAAAATTGGAATGGAAATACCGGCGTCTAGATGAAAAAGGCAAAACAAAAATAAAACAAATGCAAAAAAGAAGTAAAAACTAAAAGCAAGTAGCAGTAGAACAACTAAGAAATAGAGAATACAAAATGGATCTGATTAATAAAGTAGGAAAGATATCATACTCACCACAAGTTATTTTTTATTAAATTCCTGTCGACCGAGTCCTTAGGAACAAGGGAACCATTAGCATTTACAGATAGTCGTGTTAACTTCTTTCTGCAATAAAATAGAATAATGCTGATTAGACGACTGACCAGCGCAGAGAGATTACAAGTCATGCTTACAACAATATTTGATTAATCAGAATGGAAACAAGCTTTTAGAAATTCTTAACTACAGTTTAAGTCTGGCGAATTTTCAAGACATGTTGATGACCATATCCAATATTTGGTGGCAAACAAGAAATATGCCTTCTTGTTGGCGCATACTGGAGACAAAAATAAGGCTTCTGGAAATTATTTTCAAGAAACAGATTTAATTTATTTATTTACTGTTTGCCTTGGTTTGACTTGGTCATTCTGAAAAAGATACTCATTAAGTACCTAAATTGGCAAGAGGCCAGACTGCAAGTCAACCCAACAACATGTTCAGCCAGTTCAGCCTCGTCTACACACTGCCTGGAATGCACTTTAACAAAGTGAGTGGTTAATTTTGCGAGCGCCTGCAAGAAGCATGTACAGAAATAAATAGACTTTCTACTAAACATCTATAAGAAGCTAGATATCAGGGAATCAAAAGTATGTTCAAGGTTTTAATTCACCTCCTCAACAGGGGGTCGCCTCCAACCACTGCTAGTTGTTGGGTTCTTGTATTTTCCTTGTTCCCTAAGACGAGAAGAAACTTGCTGTATCAATAACAAGACTACAAAGTTCTTCAGTCTCGTATGCATAATTCTCATACTTCTTCTAAAAATAAATAAATAAATATTAAAAAAAAAATCAATTGTATAGTACAGCATCATGAGTTCCGATCTCTCACCTTTTATTGATATACGACATTAGCTTATTGGTGAGAAAGCACACTGTATGAGATGGATAACGACTTCGAACACCAAAAACATGGTCCAAAAGAGATCCATTTGTAACAAGGTTACAAAATTCTTCAGCCTCATACAGAAGCAATACATATTGGATCTCTACTCCTTCGGAAGAAAGCTATGGTAATTCAATGATTTGGGGGTTAAAGCTTACAGTAGAGCCAAGATAATTATCCTTATTAGTAAATTAATGGACCTCTCCTAGCACAAATAGAAAATAAAATTGTCCATATAAAGCTAAGCATACAGTTTCCAATAGCAAATTACAATCTCTAAAATTTAATTTTTAAAAGAGATATGCAATTTGCAAAATCACTTATCACAGAAGGTGCTACAAATAACAACAATGTAACTGCACATAGATGCTCACACAATATTGGGCCTTCTAAAAAAGTTTGGTTATGCAGTTCCTACTAATTACCTCAGATATGTGTTCTGGATATTTCATGGTCCACAGAATTGTTTTTGCAATTGGATTCGACGTTATCCGGTATTTGAGCCCCTTTTCAGAAAACCTTGTTAACAGACTTCCTAAAATAAATGGTAAAAACAACTTCTCAGCAAACAAAAGGATATTAAGATAAAGACATGCTAACATGCATCATGAACATCTGAAGAAGAAAACAGAAGATTGGAAAAGATCCCACCTCCAATTGACCCTATTTCAATTACTTTTGCATCGATCTCTGCCACTATGGATTGTATAGCGAACTTCCCATTTTCCCACTTTTTCTTTTCTTTCTCTATTTTTTTCAATTCCGCAGCTTCAGCTTTGAGAGCATCTTTTTGGAGCTTTTCTTGCTGCGGACAAGAATATCAATCTGCTATTATTTGTTGAAAAGATATGCAGAATAACAGTCAAACAACTAGGAAGAACTTACGAGCTTCTTTAATTTTTTCTCTTCTTTTAAGCGAATTTTTTCCTCCTCTGTCATCTTCTTTCTTCTAATTTTGTCGGTTGTACTATTTTTCTTCTCGGTATTAGCATTTGTTTTCTTCTTTTGCAAATTGTCCTCCATCTGATCCATGCTAACATTTTCTTCTTCAGGACTATCCCTTGCCTGAAAAATATCATCACATTGATAAGAACCTTTTACAAAACACCACCCATCATTGTGTAAAAAAGTTAAAATTTAAATAATAAAGAAAAGCATATTCTCCGATGGCTTAAAAAGATTCCAAGTACAGAACAAAACCGAATCTTAAACACACAGAGAAAGATACCATAATTCAAAATCAAGATATCATAAACAACTTTATTTTCTTTGATTATTGTGAATTGGCATCAGATTTGAGTTATAAGACCAAGCTTCTTTTAAACAAAACACTATTGTTACAAATAGACTTCCATTCTTAGAAGAAACGAGAACTGAAAGAAAATACCAAAAGTACAAAGGACATAATTATCAACCACATTACAGTATAGCTTCATTTCACCAACAAGAGTTTTTCCACAGTCTATATATATGTACACATAGATATATACGTACATGCATACATGTATACTCAAATTTGTACATGTATGTAAGTGTCCATAATCAATGCAGGTCACGATTTTGTAAAGGAATCTTAACACAAAGTTCACCTCTAATAAACCTACTTAGGACATTAGGAGATCACAGAGCAAATCCTATTTTTAGCCCCTAATTTCCAAAAGAACAATTACTTTGAAACAGATAAAAATATACACTACAACAACAAAGAAAAAGAAGATCTTAAATGATGCATCAAGATGAAAGCACCTGCAGAACATCATTTTCCAAAGATGTCGGACCCAAAAAATTGTCTTCAGCTATTTTTATTGCATCACCATGGCCTGAAACACATGTCACATAAGTTTCAAGTCGTGCAATAGAAAAAAATTCCATGTGGTACAATCAGAGCATTTTCAACAATCCAACCCGAGAAATGTGAGAAGGCATTGTCTTGATACCGATACAGCATGAACGTACCTAAAGTAGATGTTGACTCAGTGAATCTAGCACTACAATCTAAATCTTTCCCCGCATCAAAACCAGAATCCATAGTTTCACTCTCCTTCCAATTTTCCCTTTCCAATCCACCTTCAGACTCATTATCCGACTCCAAAAAAATCATTCGATTGATGCCTGAATCTGAAAACACCAGGGCCAATGTAATCTGATCAGTGCTAAGATAAGGATCCATTACAAACATGTCTTATTGAAAACGCATTGAACTGGAAAGCTTACTCCACTAAAATAAAATTTCCAGAAAAAAACAAAATGATGCTAAATATTAAAGTCATAGTCCCAGAACCAAAAAAAGACCTCATTTAACTGATTTCTTAAGCTAAAATGCCCGAATCTAGAAACTAATGATTGGATTTCCACAAGGAAGAAACAAGATTAACACTTTATAACATAATCATCGGCCTAATGAAAAAAGACCCAATTGAACAATTAAGTTTAATGCCTGAAATCTGTATCTAAAAACAGCAAGCACATGCAGACCGAATTAATTCTAAGCCACAAAAGAACAACATTTCCTAGTTATTTAAAAAAGAAATCGAAAACTTGAGTTAGACCAAACTCTATATTAACAATCCCCATTCAGGCATTTCCACAAACATAAGAACTGCATTTGAAATTGATGGGAAAATCCAACCAGAGAACTTGCGATCGGAATTCAAGACCGTGGTGTGGGAATGATCAGACGAGGAGGCTCTGGAGCACTTGACGATTGCAACGTCGGACATTGGCGTCTCAGGGACAATCATTTCTTGATTAAAAAAAATTGAAAAAATTGAGTTAGACCAAACTCTTCGTTAACAATCCCTCATAGAGGCATTTCCACAAACATAAAAACTGCATGTGAAATTGATGGAAAAAACCGACCAGAGAACTTGCGATCGGGATTCGGAACCGCAGTGCGGGGATGATTGGACGAGGAGGCTCTGGAGAACTTGATGATTGAGAAGTCGGACAACGGCGTCTCGGGGACGAACACCAGGGAGGAGGTGGGGCCGGGCTTTTGTGGGGTGGAGTCGTCGTCGAGGACCACAACCGTGGGGATGGGGTTGGGGTTGGGGTTACGGTCCGGTTCCGGTCCGGTGCGGCGTTTCTTGGAAAGGAAGGGAGTTTCGTCCTCGTCGGAGAGGACGATTGGGTCGGACATTGTGCGGAGCAGAGAGGCAATGCGCAGAAGTTGGAAAACGCGCGGGATGAATTACATGACGAATTGAAAATGGGTTTGTTTGAGTTTTGTTTCTTCCTTTCCTTCTTTTTTTCTGTTTTTATTTTACTTTTTCGGTTATTTTTAACGTATAAACTTTAAAAATTCATATATATAAGTCTAATGTGTCATTTGTTCTGTAAGTTCAAAATTAAAATTTTTATCTTAATTTTTATTTTTTTCTAAAAAATTTTTTGTCTCTTTTGAAAAATTTTTTTGTTTTTTCTGAAAAGTCAACAAAATTACTATTGAAACTTAAAATTTTTAACTCAAACTTATTCATTAAACGTACCCTAAATGAGATTTATTTTTTTAAATTACATAAAATTTTGAAATAAATAAAACAAGTTCCAGAATGATATAATTTTTTTAACACACTTCAAGTTTTTATACTTTTTAGTTTTGACAGTTCAAATGATTCACCAAACACACATTTAATTCAACTCAATTCCAAATGTTATATAATTGCAAACACAATTCCAACGTAAAAAATTCAATTTCAACATATGTAACAAACACATGCCAAATGTCATATTGATTTATAATTTTATGTTATTATATTTTTTTGTTGAAATTTATTTTTATCTTTTACAGCTTATATTATGATTTTTATATTATTATATTTTACAGGTTATATTATATTGAAATTTTCTATTGTTATGCAAACAATTCTTTTTGTTGAGATTCGTGAAAAAAAATTAGACAAAAATTGAACAGCTTTTGATCACATGACCTTTAATTATAACTAAAATTGCAATTGAACCTTTTTTTTTTTAAAGAAAAATTGTATCTTAATGAGAGATATCTTAGAAGTAAGTTGCATTTTTACTAAAAATTTAAAACTTGATTAGAAATATTTTTAGAGATACAGTTTACCTCTCATTTCCAAAAACGTTTAACTAAAAATTTTACCATTAATTAAAGTTCATGTGATCAGGATATATTCAGTTTTTGTCGAATATTTTTTTATGGAATAAAAACATAAGTGTTGTTTGCATAAAAAAAAAAATAAAAAAAAAAAAGGAGCATTTTTTTAAATGGGCATGAACTTCGCATGCATTTTCAGTTTGTCCCATAATCTTTCAAATGCCCCTAATATGCAAAATCTGTCCAAACTCCCCTTCGTTCGGTTTTGTCTATAATTTTGTTTGATTTTATATTATGGATATATATATATATATATATATATTAACAATTAGGGTTTAAATTTAAGGATTTATTCCTTAAATACTTCTTGAATTTATAAATAAATTTGGTTTCCAAAATTAAAAAGTTTAAAGTAAAAATTATCAAAATTCGAAAAGTTCGCAGGCAAATGGGTAAAGTACCCATATAAAAAATAATGTAAAACCATAAAAACACATAAATTGTTAAAATTGTTATCGTATTTATCATATTTCTAAAGGTGAACCTATATAAAAAATATGATACACTTTGTTGTTAACAAATTTGAAAGTCAACTATTGACATAAACATATTATCCTTAAAAATAAATAAATAAATAATAATTAGCCTAAATGATCCTTAAACTCTTTAAAATGTGATACTTTAATCCCCGTTCTCCTTTTTTTTTTGGTAGTGCTGATCTAAACTCTCTAAAAATTCACATCCGTTAAATTTCTAACGAAATTTTACTGAAATGATTAATTTTTATACTAAAATGATTAAAATACCCTTCCCTCTCTATCCCTGCCCCTGTCTCGTACCTTCTCTCTCTTTCTCAATCCCCCCCCCCCCAAACCCCAACTGGGTTGCCCCCACTCTCTCTCTCGACTTCGCAACCCCCTTCTCGTCGCCATTCGCCCCCCACCCCCACCCTTCTCTCATCGCCATTTGCCCCACACCCCGCGATTGGGTCCCCCCTCCTACTGCCGTTCACCCCTCACGATCTGGGTTCCCCCCTTCCCACGCTGTTCGCCCACACTTGCAATTGGGTCCCCCCTCCCGCCTCCGTTGGCCCCCCTAATTCGTGATCTGGGTTTTTGTGCCCCTCCCCCCAGCGTAACACCGATGCCCTCTCGCCCCTCTCTACTTCCGATCTGGTTCCCCCCCCCCCCAACCTTTCCACAATCTGGGTGGGGGTTGGCTCCCCCCACCCCGAACTGGGTTTTGGGAAAAGAAGAGATAGAGAGAGAGTGAGAGAGAGAGAGAAAAGAGGGAGAGAAATGAGAGCAAACTTTCATGATTTTTTTTTAATTTTTGTTATATTAATTACTGTTATATTACTAAAATACCCTCACAATTTAACGGATTTTGATAGATTTAAACGGAAAGGACCATGACAACTAAAAAATAAGAATTTAGGGTCATCTAAGCCCAAAAAAAAAAACACGGAATAAATTGTCATCTTTGAAAAAATTCAGAAACTATTTAGGTCAATTACAAAAAAAAAAAAAAAAAAAAAAAAAAGGTCTCACTTTCTGAACCTAAAAAGTGTTGTTCTGCTGCAAAAAAGTCTCAAATTTTGATCTAATATGTATATATAGTCACGTGGAATTATTTTTTCTCTTTCTCTCGTGATCTAATTAAACTAACGACATAAATTCACCAAAAAAGAAAAGAAAGAAAAAAAAAAAAAAAAAAAAAGCTAACAACATAAACAAGCATTTAACTAGAGTTTTCGTGGGGTACCACAGAAGAAATATCCGTAGACTTCTCTTTACCTAAAATACAATACATATTAGCAGAACAAAAACCTACACTGCAGACCCAGAAACACACACTCTCTCTCTCTATAATATGGAGAGAGATCCACGTATTCAGTTTTCTAGAGACATATTTGTAGACATACATAAATATGAGATAGACAGAACAGTTAGTTGAATAAGAAGCTTGTCTGTGTGAAATTGGATGTGAGAATTGGCAGCATGCATATGGGTAGCTCTTTTTTGAGGCCAAGCATGTCTTATCCATATGTAATATTGAATAGTTTTGGGGGAGAGAGAGAGAGAGAGAGAGATACATATGGAGAGAGAGAGAGAGTTGGCAATGACTCTTGAGCACATAACTAACTAGTCCCATATATATTTACTGTATATGTATAATTAATATATATAGAGACAAAGTCAGAAATATATTTCAGTAGTGGCTCACACTAAATTTGTTTTTTCAAGATAAAATAAATTTTAGTGGGGGTTATATGAGAACTTTAATTTTAGTGGGCTTATGTGATAATTTTTAATTTTTATGGGGGCAAAACAGTAAAATAATAAATATGAAATTAATTTTAATAAGGATTATGTGATAATTTTTTATTTGTAATGGGGACGAAGTAAAAAATATATGAGATTTTTTTATTTTTTAATAGGGACAAGTTGTAAAAATCATAAAATTTTTGAGATAAATTTAAAATAATAAAAAATTTAATCGAGACGGTAGCCCCACTCGCACCCCCTCCCTCCGTCCTTGTATATGTGTGTGTCTATATATATATATATATATATATATCCATGGTTGGTTGAGACAATTGCACATGAGTTTGTGCCCTTATTCAGCCTCTTCCTTTGACCTCCTAATCCAATATTAGACATTATCAACTACTTCCGCCACACCCACATCAATGCCACCATGTGGTTCGATCCTACTACAAGATATCACATTGTGTATATAGAGTTGTAGGCTTAAATATTCTATATGTGATCATTTATATTTGTACATATATAAATGTACGTTAATAAATAGTATACATATACTGGTTAAAAAAAAAACCGTATTTTTGTACAAACTTTGTATTGAGTTTGATTAGCGCCAACGTCACACTAACACCAAAACAATATATCATCTCTCAGCTTCGTTACTAAATTTAAGATATCATCAATAGGTGACAATTTGAGTTATGCATAAAAACATGATTCAAAACTTACACGGAGTCAGCAGGTTTACGTTTATTATAAATAAATTTGAATAAAAACGAATTGACACAACAAACACACTTAATAAACGGACCCTATTAGAAAAGTTAGATTGGAAAGACACCATGACAGTTACAAAACTGTCGTCAAATTCTTGGTCGTGTTATGTATAAGGATTTCATGACGGTTTTGTTAACAAAATCTCCATGCCACGCTTTTTTACAATATTCAACGACAATTTTTAGTTTTCTAACCGTTGCGTAATATCCATCGTTTTTTTCTCATTTTGTTGTAGCCAGATCATGTTCGGGTTAACTCACCTAACTTGAATTGACACAAACTTAAGTATATGATTAGCTATATATGTCATTTACAGCCTATAGTGATATGTTTTCATATGAAAATTCATAAGATTGATTAAACACAGAAAGAACATGAAGTCCAAAATTTGCAAGTATATCCCACTTGTTTTTCTTACAACGCTAAACAAATAGGTATTGTTTGACACATTTTATTGGGACAAATCAAATGTGTGGAAAGGCTACCTAAAAATGAAATCTAGTAACAAAGGATAAAAAAGCAGCTGACCCTAGGAAAGGAGAAAAAGAGAAAAAGAGAGAGTGAGTCGGCCAGGGTTCTGGGACCGCCTCCAGGCACGTCATTGGATCTCTAGCCCTAAAAATTGGTCACTAGGCTCGAATCGCTGTAAGTTTTTTGATGTTGGTGATTGTGTTTGGAGGGGTGGCTTCATTGGAGCGGATCTGATGTCGTTTAGAAGATGGTTTTTAGACGGCTTGGAGACGTTTTGTGACAAATAGATATTTCTGCCATATAGTACTTTTAGTATTTTCATTGTAATAATGGAACTGGTTCTCCCACTGTTTGAGTTTGTTTTTGTTTTACCAGATTTAGGTCTTAACGAGTTAGAAGTTCTACTAGCTATAGGTCTTAGTGGAGATGTTTGTGGCCTTGATGCTACATGGTACATGCTCTCGATGGATCGAAAGCTTCCATCAATTGTAGTGGTCTCAAAAAGAGCTTTATGCGTGCTCAAATTGATGTGTTGAGGAATTTTTCTGATATCAGGTCTCGTCTTGTATCGTTGTCCTTGTGATTCATTAGATTTTACTGATGGAATCGGTTTTTATCGAGTGCTTTATATTGTGTGCCACAGGGTCATTCGCATTATGTTTGGCATTTATAAGACTTTTTAGTTGAATGGATTTTTCTATCTTCCAAAAAAAAAAAATTTACAACACTGAAATCTTTTACCATCGTTATGTATTTGTATCTTTGTTTTTCTTTTTTTCTAAATTAATTGACTTGTAATATAGTTTAATTTAATTTTAAGGTTTGGAGTTCAAAAACTTGTGAGATTATATAATAATATATAGGTAATATGATTTTATTTTAACTATTAAATTATAAAAATGTGTACTTCAAAATCAAAATTCAAGATGAAAATGCTAGAAATCTACGTGGTGCAAAGCTAGCTCGAGCAGCAGGAACTTTTGCTAAAATCATGAAGGAACCTAAATTTAGTAAATTAAAAAGAATTTTAAGGGAATAAAGTCGTAAAATATTTTATAATAGAAGAAAATTTATCGGGAGTCTGAAATTTTCAAAACTTAAAAGGAGGCAAAAAGGAAAATTTCAAAAGATCCAAAAGGGACCTTATCTCTCTCTCCACCCCTTATTTGACTACCCTACCAACCATTAACATCTGTTACTATCAGACTACATTTATCCAAAATATCAAAAATCAAAAGTTGAGAGTTCAAGAACTTGGACCAAAAGTTTTTACAACTGCACTGGTTCATGAACACCACCATGATGAGAGCCATGCATTTAAAGGAGTGGGGCACGTGATGGACCATGGGGTACAATGCCCTAGCTCACGTGACCAAACAAAATTAAGCAAAATCTCACACCACTTTATGTCCAATTCATGTTGGGGATTTACATACACAAGGACATGAGAAGCTTCCCTTTCATGTTGGATGTCGATGGACGTGGACCATGTGACCTGGTTCGAAGTGTGTCTTTCTCGATCTGGAGGGCGGTCGGGCGTGGTTATTTTGGTTTTGTCACTTTGTGGCTCTAACAAATAAAATCTTAACCTTATTTTTATTTTTTTTTTATTTTTTTGTCATCTGGATTTCCATTGTCATTTCATGTGTAATTTATCTCTCTTTGACATTGCCAAGTTACCAAATTCCATGTGATTTGGGAAGAGAACAAAGCTAATTATTTGGGGAAATCTTGAGCAAATGGATAGGTTCTTTCATGGACTTTCATGCATGGCCTTTTTGGGTTGCGCCAATGGGGGAAAGAAATCTTCTTGATCTTCTTCTTCTTCCTCTTCTTTTATTTTATTTTATTTTTAACTAAAAATTGTAGTAGAATATTTTGCTGAAGATTTAGAACAATAATTTTCTTGTAGATTTAACATTTTAGCTTTTGAATTGTTAGTTTGTAGTTCCATATCATACCTGAAAAAAGAAAAAAAAGGTTGTTTTCTATAATAAAATATTATTGATTAATTTTTCAGTTAGGCCCGGGCCCTCTTCACACATTTGATTTGTCCCAATAAAATGTATTTCTACATTTTTTTTTTTTTTTTTTTTTGTAGTTTGCCCCCTAAAGTTTCTCATTACAATATCTACTTCTTCTTCTTTTTTTTTTTTTTTAAATTCAAATAGGCCCCAATTTTGATTTTTAAATATACTCATGTTACAAAGTTAAAACCCCAAATAAGCCAAGCTATTGTATGAATTCATACTTTTTGGGAATCAAAACTTAAAAAAGTGTCCCTTAAAAAAAAAAAAACTTAAAAAAGTGAATTATCCTTCATATAAACCTAGTTCTCTTCTCTCAGGGGGAAAAGAAAAGTATAAATAGAGACATAGTTTAAAAATTATATGTGCAATATTGTAACATTAATTTTAGTCTTGCCTCGATAAACATTATAGTTCCGACACTGTATATTTCGCATCTTATCATATATATTTTTTTAACTAAGGAAAAGGGGATTCGAATTCTGTGTCTTTTGATAGAGTTAGGTGTGGTATTATCGCTAAGTTATTCGTGTAACCATATTATCATACGTTTTTTTGGAAACAAATAAATGTATTATTTATCAAAAATTTATTATTTATTGTTATTTACTATAAATATTTTGAAAACATGCTATGTACTTTATTATTTATTAAAAAAATGGTATTTATTTTTGTTCTCCCTAAGGTTTCTCTTTCAACTCTCAAAGTCTGAAGTGACATCATATAAAATGAAAATAATAATAACAATAATAATAATAAAGGCCACAGAATAAAACGGTTTGTCCTCTTACTATTCTTGAAAACAAATTAATATGAAGGTTCCAAAAAATCCATCATAATCAGTTGTTAATTTTTTGTCTAGTTAATTGTATCTTTCTTTCTTTTTAGTTTCTTTATCTTCCTCCTTGCATTAGAAATGTAGGCGTTTTGGAAGCTTTTGCTTTCCTTACATCTTCTATAATTATTTAAGGTCGGTCACTTGAAACAGCCAAAAAGGGCCCCAAATTCTAATGCTCCACAAAATAATGCAAATAACTATACATTTCAATGATATAAGTAAGAGTATTATTTCTATTTACCCCACAAAAAAAAAAAAGTAAGAATATTATTTCTGCAAAGCTATTGTGCGTATTTCTTGTTGATAGAATGTCCCAAATGGTTCCGCAACAAATTATGGAAAGAAGTAATCAAGATTATTTTAATGGCATAGATCTGTTTTTTTTTTTTCTTTTTCTTTTCTTTTTTTTTTTTGGGGTTCGTTTTCGTTGTTGGAATGTGCCAAAGATTAAGTTACACACAATGTTACCGTCAATTGTGATGGTGTGGCATGGTAGTAGTACGTCTTGTTTGTTTGTAACTTTCATTTCTATTCGTTAAAAGGTTTGAAACATGTCATATACAAGAATCTATTCTTCTTCTTTAACATAGGGGTAGATTTTTGCATACAGATCAATAGTGTTTGAAAGCTCAGATCAGAATCTTTTTCGTTATAACTAAGGTCCAGTAAATTCCTCGAATAATGTTAGTTAGAGAACGTTAAGATATTACTGGTCTTTTTTTTTCTAGGAAAAAAAAAACTAAGGGTGTGTTTATTTCAATTATTCAAAATTTTCATATCAGTTTTTATCTTTATCTGAAAAATCAATAAAAACTTATAACTAATTTTTAAAAATTAATCAATTCCAACTTAAATATTTCAATTCTAACCACGAAAGCTATCACTCAACATTTGTAATTTATATAGAATATTGGTTCAATCATTGACTTATAACAAGAAAAGCACTGCTAGCAAGTGCCTACGACCTACTAGAGGGCTTCCCAACTCTCCCAAGTGACATTGAGACACCTGTGAGTTCATTTGTCACTTCAAGTCCATGATAGTTAATTGATTAATGTGGGAGTAAGACAAAGAAATTAAGATGCGTATTGTCAAGGAAAAAAATTAATAATTATTGTGCCCTTTTGGAAACATAATGGCCAATGAAAATGATTAGGTCAATTATTTTTAAATTGGTGTTTTGAAAATGACAATTTTGACACAGCAAATGTAAAATATGATAGGTAATGATCTAGCATCAATTTTATATTTGTCCCTAAATTATAGGTTCAATTTAACTAATCATTGATCAACTATTAATTTATCCCATAATTATCTTTAATCTTAACATGATAATTAATTATATAGTCTGAATATTATTGGACAAATTATTAGTTTAAGAATTGATTGTGAGACGTTTTGAAATTTGGGAACTAAAATGTGATTCGACTTATGATTCCAAGATCAAAAATAAAATTTACGCAATAAATTAGGGGAGTAGACAAGAACTTTCCCATTTTTCCCCTTTTGTGAGGCAGGCAGCAAACTGTTTGAATGTGGCTATTAGGACACCTGTCATCACAACGATATTTTCCCTGGAGGTTCTCAATTAAAAGATTGTTACTTTATGTATATATATGATGAATTGGAGTGTTCAAATGAATCCAAGTTTAAAAGAAATTAAGGTCTCGTTTGTGTCGTGAGTTCAAATTTAAAATTTTCATATCAATTTTTGTTTTTTTCTGAAAAAGTTTTTTATCTTTTTTGAAAAAGTTTTTTGTCTTTTCTGAAAAGTGAACAAAAATTACTATTGAAATTTAAAATTTTCAACTCAAACTCATTCACCAAACAGACCCGAAAAGTTATTGGGATGACTTTTGATACCAGCCATCATCTCATGATATATATTAAATTTTTGTTTTTGTTTTTGTTTTTTTGTTTTTTTTGAAAAGGAAAAGAAAAGAAAGGAAGCAAATCAAGCTTTATATCAAGAAGTAAATAATCTATATAGGTGTTTCTCTTGGAAAAGAAGTTGCCACATCAAATCCTTTTTAGTTTCACAACCTCCCTTACTCCTACTCAACTTGTTTCATTTTCTGCATCAATGTCTGTCTCAAGCATGTTTATTGTCTGTGCACTACTATAGGAGACAAACGCAGGCCCACGTAGAAGGTGATCATCGTCGGTCCAGGCCCATGTGATTTTCGTACTCAAAATTGCTCATCACCATACGATCTGAAAATGATTGTAGGCCGACAAGTGTTGTCTCTCCCTTACATTCATAAATGCTTGGTTTCTTACATGATTAAGCAAACAAGCAATTTTAATTAAAAAAAAAAAAAAAAAAACTATAACGATTTATTTCGCAAAAACAGAAGGTTGATTGTGATGGCATTTTTAATTACTTAATACATTTTCTCCACTGTTTTTTTTGCTTATAGCATTGTTATATATGTAAAACTCATTGCCTCCTTGTATGCTAAAAGGGCTCTTCCTCTTTTTTCGTTAGATATAGTTCATTTTACTCTCATTTGCATAATAGATTTAGAAAATACTTTCTCCACCAATATTCTATAAGCTTAGAAGTAGGAGAGTCATCTATTAGGAATTTGTCTTTGCATAAATATTTTATGCTTCAATCTCATCGTTTAACATAAGTATGTAATTTCTTTTCTGAAAATCTCAACACTTTTTTATTAATTCTCTTGGCGAGGTTGAAGTAGGCTCCAAAGATTTGGCCTTCTTTGTGATTCTCCCTTGTGGTGCCTTTGTACTCGTGATGCTTTATACAAAGTAAGGATTTTTTTTTTTTAATTTCTATTGATTTATTGGATCACATGTAAAATGGAAAGGGAATCGGTCCACTCTCATCAACAAAGAATGGAACCATCATCATCAAGTGAGAGAGAAAGTCATAGAATGGTCGTTCCTTATCACTATGTCACCACACTGGTGGTTTTATAGAAAAAGACTCTATTACATGATATTGTTCCTTCTCGTCTCAAAAATCAGCTCAAGAGATGAGACTTTAAACTGACCACCACAAACTCCTTTCACAGCCGACGTGCGATCACCTCAACAGGCTCTTACCCTTGAACTAAAGGTAGCCAAATCAAATATCTATAATAGAGGGCTAAAGCTTTTTTGGGCTATAGTTTACACTGCAACTTCAACATGGGGACAAAAAACGAGACACCCCCAACTGGCAGATAACCTTCAAAGAGGAACTTGATTAAGGCTTTTTCGGTACCAACAAGAAGGCAATTCTCTATCTCGTTTCATGCAAAGACAGCAGGGGACAATGATGTTGACCCCATAAATCAAATTACTCGGCAAACTTTCTAGCATTTTGGTCTCTCGCTGTCAGGCTGCACCGATTTGTTTCGATATCTAGACAGCAATTTGTACTGTACTTACTGTTTACACATCTATATATAATTGAGTAGTTAAGATGCAGTTGGTATGCAGAGAAGGAGATTGAATCACCTCAAAGAAGATCTTCAGATGGCTATACTTCCATGCAAGCGCCTTTTCATCGCGACTCTTGTATTGCTTTTGTTCATCTCTATCACAGCTAGAGGTAAATTCTTCTTACCGCTTACATTCCACTTCTATAGCATCGGTTTTTTTATGTCAAAGATTGGTCCTAACTTTATTTTTCGGGCCGTTTTTTCTCTATTGGCAGCAAGGTTTTTGCAAGAAGTTAGTGATGTGGCTAAGAAGAGCAATGAAGCTAGTGAGGTTGCTAAAAAGAGTAATGGCGATAAGTTGGTACCGAACCAAGATAGCGAACTTGATGGCGATGAATTAGCGGCGATGGATTACTCTCCTGCGGGAAAGACTCCTCCAATACATAACTGATTAAGGTTCAAGAATTTTGTTGAGAGAAAATCAAAAGTTCAGCTTTTCTTTTCTTATTTTTTAAGGTTTTTCGACCTCTATAGCTTGAGTATGGACATGGTTTGGTCATAGGCGGAGCAGAATTAGGTTCGAGACACAAGACGACGTAAGTGTAAAGGGAAACAGATGTTGTACTAAGGTGTCCATTTATGGATGTTTTTGTAGATTATATATGAATCTGTCAAGGCCTTCAAGAAAAAGGTTTTCAAGGCTGGAAAAATACAATATTGACTGTAATATGGAATAGAAGTGAAATAGTTTCTACAAGTCTCTTTTCAAGTTTTCAACTAAATTTCTGATTGCCTCAACTGATTAGTTTTGGTGGTTCAGATTTAGGTTCTTCGAAAACTTTGCTACCTAATCTTGAGATAGACAATTGTTCTAGAAACTTTGTCACGTCTATGGTAATAAGAGCTTGTACTACCATTTACTTGTGCTTACACTTATTTATGATTTCGACTGCTTCAAACCAAATTTCTGATATTTTTATTATTTAATTTTGTCTCAAAAGACCTCGTACTGTTTAAAAATGATATCTTTACTTACAAATAGTCACTTAAAAATAGTCCGAGACGACATGTGATTGCACAACTTAATGTTTCTTTGACCTTTTAACGTTAAAGGATTGTGACCATCACACCTATGGAAAACATAGAAAACTAACCTGTTTCCTTCCCGACAACAATATTTATCAACGGAATTTCGTCCTTCTTGTTTGAATCACATGTTCAAGCCCACACATATTTAAACAGTTAATTCGAATTTAATGAGAGAAAACATTGTAAAAAGAAAAAATTAAAATGCCAAACGGAAGTAAATCATCTTTGTTGAAAGGTCAAAAACAAAATTTTTTTTAAAACAAGAAACTGGATGTGCTAAAGGATTTCCAGGCTATATAATACATCTAAATTGGTATTTAACCCCAATTATTTTTTCTCAAAACTTAACGTTTCAGATCGAAATGGATTCAACCATGTTTTTCTAAGTTCAAATAGCCTTTTTTTTTTTTTAAAAAACTAAGACCAATAGATTGATTTTACTAATATATACGTATAAAGTTTTTAGCATATGTAGTAGTTTCAGAAAACAAACAAAATTGAATATTTACTTGACCTGTGATTGAGATTTGAAAGGCATCTGCGATGTGTACTGATTCGGAAGCCGTTGTTATCATGTATATTTGGCATGATGACAAATCTGTCTCCATGAACTTTTCGCAATTCGCACATTTCTCCCTTAGATTTTTAATTTTAATAAATTACATCTAAATATCTAACATTAAATTACATTTGAATCTAACAAAAGATTACAAAGTGTTGCAAAAGGTTATAAAAATTTAGAAGGAAATACCCTCGTAATATGAGGACCTTTCCTTCTAAATTTAAATATCATTCATCAATTATTCTGCTTTATTATATCATTTCTTTCATCATTCTGCAGCTCAACACAATTTCTTCAACTTTTTTTTTTCCCTACTTATTTCTTGTGTTGCATGTGCTTTTTTTATTTTTTTATTTTTTATTTAGTGAAAATAAATAAATAACAAAAAAACGAATAACAATTTTGTACTGGCATCCATAGTGAAGGTTTCAATTTAACTAGCCTCGTCTTAGACACTTCATAGGGAAATTAGTACTTCTGTCGTTAAGTTCGTTAATAAATTTCCAAACCAATGTACCCTGCTTTTTTGGATTTATAAGTGTTATTTTTGTTTAAGGGTCATACTAATCATTTCTGTATCTGTATCGTTTTAATTTTTGTCTGATTTCTCCTAATTTTGAGAATATAATACACATATGATTACGTTAAACAAAGGCCTATAGTCTTTCACTCTAGAAAGTTGAGAATTATTTAGGTCGATAAGTTACCATCGTGTGAGATAATAATTATTAGTTTTTTTTCTTTTTTTCTTATTAAAAAAAAAAAAAACTTTTTGTTTGGAATGAAAATAGCCCTAAAAACAACATAAATGCTAAGTTGAAGGGTCAGATTCCGCACTAGAAACCACATAAGATTCAATTTATAGAATCATACATATGTTTGCTTGTTTAATTTTCCATGTAAGTTTTTACTTTTGAGTTTAGCTCCCGGATTTTTATAGTTAAATCCTTTCTTTCTTTTTTTTTTTTTTGGTAAATTCTTGAATTTTCTGGTAAATAGTAGAACTACAAGTAAATGGTAGTAGACTTTTTATTTTCAAGTTGTCAACTTTTCATGAAACAGTAACCTTTATGAACAAGTTAGCAAGGCCGCTATGGTAAAGATCACGAGGCCAACCATTGTCTTTGCGAACAAAACCCAAGTGCGAGGTTTGGCGACGACACGACATGCTCGGTTTGACGACTTGACAATTGTACACAATTTTTAGTATTATATTTGATTATATTATTTTTTACTATATTTAAAATTTTATGCTATAATTAATTAGTATTCTATTAAAAAACAACAACTACCCCCTTCTCTCTCTCTTGTGTTGGTTCTATTTTCTGTATCTTTTTCCCTTTTTTGTTTGTTTGTTTGTTTTGTTTTGTATTTGTGATTGGGCCCTCTTACTGGTCATCTGCTCGGTTACTAGCTCTTTCTCTAGTCATGTCAAACCAATTTCTATTTGACTATGATTTTAGTTTGGGAAACTCAGGCAAGAGTTTGTGAATGTAATTGAGTCCCTAATTCCCAAGTTTAGCCGTATTTTGGACAAGGCACATGCTCCATCCTACACACTAATGAAGGTTTCGGTTGTATTCTAGTAAGAGAAAAACAGCTGCTGAAAAAAAAAAAAAAACCCTTTTGTTTAACGATGATTTCACCATTTAACAACTGCAGTTTAACGATGATTTCACACATGACTCGAATTCAAAATATATAATTTGAATACCATCATTTTCACTTACAAATAATAAAAATAAATAATAGACAATTAACTAACGCATATGTATGCATGATTTGTTTTCAGTCTTTTATAAAAGCATCTTTTGAAATATAACATATAAAAAAAGGATGTACGAACACGACACTAATTATTTACAATATTGGTATATAAATAAAATTGTTATGATAAAGTAACCAATCACAAAATTTATAGTTTGAATACCATCATCCTTAATTACAAATAAAAAAAATAAACAATAAATAATTAACTCAGACATATGAATGTATGGTTTGTTTTCAGCCTTTTGTAAAAATCAAGTCTATATGACATATTAAATAGGATGTATTACACGACAATAATTATGTACAACAATAAGTTATTATAATATTGGTATATAAATAAAGTTATTAATTTTATTGAACAGAGTCTTAAAATTATGATTTTTTTTGTATATATATCCCTTGAACTTTTTTGAATTTGGTAATTTAGTCTTTAAACTTTTTTCTCTTGGCAATCAGCTCCCTGAATTTATTATTTTTGGTGATTCGGTCATTTTTCTCAAATTTGTAAAAATTTGAATACTTTTTTTACACATAACTTGCACATTAAAGTCCAAGAAGAGCATAGTTGATCATTTTTTTGCTCAACTTCAATACAATTTCCTTTAAAAATTTTAACCTTAATTCAATTATACTCAAACTTAAACCTAAACTTTAAAAGAAATGTGTATCGAAATTAAGCAAAAATGATCAATATTGTCCCTTTTGAGCTATAATGTGTAAGTATTGTGCAAAAAATGTCATTATTTTAATGAATTTAAGTAAAAATGACTTAATTGCAAAAAATTAGAAGTTCAAGGGGTTGATTGTAAGAAAAAAAAGTTTAGGAATTAAATTGTCAAATTTGAAAAATTTAGAGAACATTCATGCAAATAAATCTAAAATTATTATTGTTATACGGTAAAATTAGTGCGGTTTTATTATCAAATTTCTATTCACATCTCTCTCTCTTTTTTAAATTTAGGATGCGGAATTTAAACTCTGTAATTTTTAATCAAGTCATATATAATATATTATCGTTCGACTATATCTAGAACCACATTCACATCTCCCTCTTCTTCTTCTTCTTCTTCTTTGAAAGTGTTCTCACATCTCTTTTTTAAAAAGACACTCTGTTTAGTATTTTTTTAAATAAATTTATTTATTATACATCTTTGTCAATTTCAAAATTGTCCATAATAATTTACGTAAAACTATTAATTCTCCACTGCAAGTGTATCTAAAGACGCTATTATATTTATGTTTATTGTTTACTTTTGTATTTTTATTTTTTAAACTTGGAGGCAGGATTCAAATTTGACATTTTTTATAACCTGACTAAACAAATTATGTTAATGCTCCAATATATAATGCTATTTCTAATGTTAATTATACTTTTTGTCATCATTAGGATGTTTTGGATACATGCTTCACTCGAGCATATCTAATTTGTTATCATTTAAATGCTAATATGGTAATAAATTAACAAATATAAGACCATCTTAATGTTTTTGTCCATATTAATATTACATTTGGCACAAAGAGTATGAAAAATAGAATTATCTTGTAAATGCTCCAGTGTATAATGTTATTTATACTTTTTGTCATTATTAGAATGCTTTGAAACTCATAAAAGTGAACTTTAAGTAATGAAATAAATAAAAAACGAAATATTGTGACAATTACATGAAAATGTCAAGTAAATAATAAATAAATATTAAATGTTTTATACCTTAGCACATTATAAATTTGACATCAATAACACTATTCTATTGGAGAGTATATATTTTTTTAATCTGAAAATGTCAAAATTTACCATTGACATAATAATTTAACATTATATTGGAGATGTCTAACATTGAAATGAATTAATAAATCGGAAATAATGATGCAAGGGACATCAATTTTAATTCAAATTTTTGAGTACCACCCTATATGACATATGAGTTGTTGTTGTTTTTTATTGATAAGTGTTTAAAATATTATTACATCAATTAATTAAATTTACCATAATTGGTGTCTTTAACACTATTCTACACAAAAGAATCTAATTTCTTAAAAAAAAAAAAAAAAAGAAAAAAGAAAGAGAAAAGAGAAAATAAATGCACATTTTTTGCTCTAAAAAAAGGAGAATCAGGTGGTGTTTGTCCCGCTCCCGCGTCTCTTCGACCTTTCAAAAGTCTCAAAGACCACCGAAAAGTGATCAAGATCTATACCTAGTTTCACTAACCTTTCCACCTACAACCACTGTCACTTGAGTATCAACCTATATGACATATGAGTTGTTGTTGTTTTTTATTAATAAATGTTTAAAATATTATTACATCAATTAATTATATTTATCAGATAGTTAGTGTTTCTAACATTACTCTACACAAAAGGGTCTAATTTCTTTATTAAAAAAAGGAAGAGAAAAGAAAAAATAAGTAGACATTTTTTTCTCAAAAAAAAAAAAAAAAGAAGAATCAGGTGGTGTTTATCCCGCTCTCACATCTCTTCGACTTTTCAACCCTCTTAAAGACCACCAATGAATGATCAAGATCTATACCTAGTTTCACTAACCTTTCCACCTACAACTACTGTCGCTTGTCATCTACCCCAATGTTTCAACAGCCAAATCAAAGCGGGAGCAGATTTCTTGATCCAGACTAACCTTGATGGAACAAAAAAAAAAAAAAAAAAAAAAATCTACCCAAACCAGTGCACCCCAACCACTCGGTAGTTAAAATAAGTACATATTTCCTCGTGCGAGTTACGTGGGGGCAATCGTGACTCACCTACCAAGTCAAAGCATACCAAATAAAAAAGTTCAAAACAAATTAGAGACAAAGAGAGAAACAAAAATAAAAATAAAAAGGGAAAAGAAGAAGACTTGGGTGGGTCATTTTGGTGGACACCAAACTTGACCGTCCACCACATCGATTAAACACTCTCATATCAGCCTCACCAGAGACCTAACACCACCCCACTCGCCCCGGCTACTCTTCATCTCAGATTTCTCCCTTTCTCATTTTCTTTCTCTTTCTCATTCTCATCTCCTCGCAATGGAATCTACCAGCGTCGCGGTATTTCCTCTTTTCTACCTTTTATCTTTTTTTTTTTGTTCATAATTTTTACAAAATTGAATACCAAAAAAAAAAAAAAAAATGTCGTCGTTTTTTGTTTGTTTCCCCGGGAAGATAGCCCGCGTAATTTTTTTTTTAAAATTTTTTAATGGTTGGATTCTTCAACATTTTCTGAACTGGACACTTTCCGTTGTTCCGTACATGCGACGTGTATTCGGATTTTTTTTTTTAATGGAAAAAAATATTTGTATTTGTGGATATGTTCAAGAATTTGGAGCCGATTTGTTTTTGTTGACTTTATTGGATCTATCTTCATTGCTTTACTATTTTATTCATTTATTTAGATTATTAGTGATTGGTTGCTGAGAAAATTATGAATTAAAAAGTTTGATTTCGTAGAATGCGAGACTTTCTGAGTTATCGTGCTCTGCTCATTTTCTTAGTAACCAAACAAGATTTTCAATTTTTTTTTTCCTCTTTTCGATTTTAATGCTTACTGATTATCATCACAAATTCACAATCGTGTAATTTAAAAAAAAAAAAAAATTTAGATTGCTTCGGCCACGGGGCTGCAAGTGGGGAGTGAGAGAATGCTGAAGAATGCAACTCTAGTTTGTACTCCGATAATGGGGGAAACAGTAGATAAGATGATCACTATTATTGATAAGGCAAAAGCCAGTGGTGCTGATCTTGTGGAGATCAGGTTGGACAGTTTGAAGTTTTTCGATCCCTACGACGACCTCAAGACATTGATTCGATCCAGCCCGGTGCCCACTTTATTCACTTATAGGTTCGTTATCGATAAATTTAACAAGTAGATTTTATCCAATTGTAGAAATCTGAAGCGTAGAATTCAATTGTTAGATAAATATGTTTAAAAGCTGCAAAATTTCTTGATCTGAAATGCCCCAAGTCAACATGTGAATCGTTACTTTATTTACGAGTTCATTTCAATTCTGGCCCGAACCATGTAGTCTGCATCTTGTCCTAGATTTTATCCAATTGTAGAAATGTGAAGTGTAGAACTCAATTGTTAGATACACTTGTTTAAAAGCTTCAAAATTTCTTGACCTGAAATGCCCCAAGTCGACATGTGAATTGTTACTTTATTTATGAGTCCATTTCAATTATGGCCTGAACTATGTAGTATGCACCGTGTCCCATTTTGGAATAACTTGTGAAAAATCACTTCAGCAACTAAGCATGTGAGGATCACATGGTTGGTGCCGTTGAGTTTTTAACGATTTTGTGACTAAAGGGCTAAACAAGGGGCCCAAAATGGGACAAGAAGAATAGTTCGGGAGCCAAAATTAAGATTAAGCTTTATTTGTTCAATGACCTGTAATTGGAAATGTATTTGGGAAGATGCAATTAGGTTCTCATGGCAAGAATTGCTGTACTTTGATCTGCTGAATAAGTTTCTATCTATTGTGGTGTATTTTACAGGCCGATTTGGGAAGGTGGTCAGTATGCTGGTGATGAAAATACACGACTGGAGGCTCTCCGACTAGCTGCGGAGTTTGGTGCCAACTATGTCGATGTTGAGCTTCAGGTTGCTTCCTTATGAAATCCACAAATTTAAAGCAATCAATGTTTGCGTGATTTTATTATGATTGTTCTTGTTTGCAATGAGTTTCCTATCGAATACTAACCAAAAAGCCCCTCAGAACATTCTGTTACAATTTAATAGTAACTCTAACCTAGTTATGTCATTTACAAGATATTAGAAAGTTCTTTTGTGTTGCCATCTCCATTTTGATTATACCACTAGGATGTTAAGAGCGGAATTAGTTTTTAATAGTAACAATTACCTATGATTTTTATTGATCTAATTACCTCCATGTGAAGGTTGCTCGTGAATTCAATGAATCTATTTACGGAAAGAAGCCTGAAAAAACCAAGATCATTGTTTCTTCTCATAACTATCAATGTACACCATCGGTTGAAGATCTTGGCAACCTTGTAGCAAGAATACAAGCAACTGGAGCTGACATAGTGAAAATTGCGACAACCGCTTTGGATATCACTGATGTGGCACGCATTTTTCATATAACTGTGCATTCTCAAGTAAGCGTTCTTTATGCTTTGTCTATTATTCATTGCCTTGGAAAATCATGGAACGTAAGTCAATGTTTGGTACTTGGGATAATTAAATGTCGTTGCTTTATAGAATCTGAGGGCTATAGTTTATAGATAAACTCATTTGTATATGAGTTTTAATTGTGGACTGATGCAGGAAGCATAATTCTGAATCAAATATAGTGCATTTTATACAATAGTGAGTCACAAGTGAATATTTAGTTCACTTTCCCTTTTCCGACAATGGATATTTGTCTAATCAAGTTGGCTGGAGTTTGAATCTCTCTTCAGCATAGTGATTTAATTAAAAACTAGAGTATCTTGTTGTCATCGATTGAGAAATTGAATATATTTATTATTCGTGGAATTTATGGATAGATGAATTGAAGACTTAAATGTTGTCATTGCTCTTAGGTACTATGCATACACAAACACAAGTAAAAAAGGACAATAAGTTTTTAAAATTCTTTCGTTCCCTTTTGCTGAATTTTGTAATACTAGATTCCCCATATGATTACAAAATATTGATATGCTGCTTACTGGAAGTTCAGGTTCCTACAATAGGACTTGTTATGGGTGAGAGGGGTTTGATTTCACGGATTCTTTGCGCAAAATTTGGTGGTTACCTCACTTTTGGTACCCTGGAATCTACAATTGTTTCAGCTCCTGGTCAACCTACCATGAATGACCTTCTACATCTATACAATTTCAGACAGATAGGGCCCGACACAAAAGTTTTTGGTGTTATTGGAAAGCCAGTTGGCCACAGCAAATCGCCTATTTTATATAATGAAGCATTCAAGTCCGTTGGCTTTAATGGGGTTTATCTTCATTTGTTGGTAGATAACATTGCAAATTTTCTCCAAACTTACTCATCCGTAGATTTTGCTGGATTCAGGTTCAATTTATTCTTTGCTTGTTTTATTACGTTATGAACCAAATTTATTCTCAATCTGGTTAAATCAAGATCATAGCGAGAACTGAATCCTAGGTAAACTACTGATATAAGTGGTTGATGTATTATATGGTTCTAAGCATTGAGAACTTGTTTTCTGAATTATGTTGGGTGATAGATATCATTGGGTTATCAAACTGTTTGCTAGTCTTTACCGAAGTTCTGATCACATGCTTGTCTTGTATGGGAAATAACTTTTTTTGTTTTTTGTCTAACTACAGTGTTACAATTCCTCACAAGGAAGCTGCACTGAAGTGCTGTGACGAGGTTGATCCAGTTGCAAAGGTAATTAATGAACCACTCATATTATGGTGTTGGATGCAGCCTTAACTTTTCGACTTTATAACTTTTTTTTCTAGGCAATCAACCCCCTGAACTTCTAATTCTTGGCACCATTAGTCCTTCTTACTCAAATCCGTTAAAATTTGGATAGTTTTTTGCACACGACTTGCACATTATAGCCCGAAAAGGGCATTGATAATCATTTTTACTTGCTTTCAATACAACTTTGAAAACTTAAACCTTTCTCAATGATATCTCAAACTCAAGCCCAAAATTTAAAAGGAATTGTATTTAGATTAATTAAAAATGATTAGCAATGCCCTTCTAGGGCTATAAATTATAACGTGCAAGTCATCTGCAAAAAACCGTCCACATTTTAACGGATTTGAGACCGACGGTGCCGAAAATCATAAATTCAGGGGGTTGATTGCCAAGAAAAAAAGTTTAGGGACTAAATTGTCAAATTCCGAAAGTTCAGGGGGTGTCTACAAAAAAAAGCATATCCTTTTTTATTTAGTACATCACGAGAGGACTACTCTTTTAATGTTGATTGTTTAATAAGTTCTAATTTTCTCTTCAAATACATGACTGATTTAAATCTTGATCAAATACAAGTCAATAGGAGCTGTTAATTGCATTATAAGAAGGGAAAGTGATGGGAAGTTGTTGGGATACAATACAGACTACGTTGGTGCAATTTCGGCTATTGAAGATGGATTACGAGGTTTCTTTTTTTCAGTGTTATTTGTTCAGTTTTTCAACTCCTTTGTTTGTAAATAAATTTTTCTTTAAGCTCCTCCCTCACGTTCCCATTACATGTACAGGTTCGCATAATGGTGGTAGTATAGCTTCTTCACCTTTAGCTGGTAAGCTGTTTATCGTCATTGGTGCTGGTGGGGCCGGCAAGGCACTGGCTTATGGTGCAAAAGCGAAGGGAGCAAGGGTTGTGATTGCCAATCGCACCTACGGTCCATTTCTAGCATTACTCTGTTCTTTATGCTTTGACATGGTTCCATGACCAATGAGATTCGTTTCTTTTCTTCTTTTGTTCGTCTGTTTGGTTGCGGTTGTTTTCTTATCTGGGCTTATTAGTATTTTTGCAATGTGTAATGACCCACTGTTACGTTTGGAATTTATTGTTTACCTGATCCCCTGCTCTTGCTTATTACATGAAGAAAAAGTCGAAGGAAAATTTTTAAGAAGAAGATTGTGGAGATTTACAAGCAAGATTCTAAATCAAATTTCCTATTGGTTGACTTTAGTTACGGTGTTTAGTGTTTACTTCTTCTTGGAACTGTGAATTCTAATTCACCTTATCATGATGTTCAGGCTTTGTGTTATATATCTCTGTGCCTGTCCTTTTTTGTTCGTTTAATATTTTGGTTTAAATTAATCAAATTATTAGTTACATTATGATGATCTATTGTCTTACTTTATTTGCATTTTTTTTCCTCATCCGTACTTCTAGAACGAGCCAGAGACATAGCGGAGACAATTGGAGGAGATGCGTTATCACTTTCTGACTTGGAAAATTTCCATCCAGAGGATGGAATGATTCTTGCAAACACGACATCCATCGGAATGCATCCAAAAGTTGACGAAACTCCTCTTTCTAAGGTTTCCCATCCTTCCATTTGGCTCTTACCTTATGAAACACCCATTGTTCTTGAAGTGCAATTTCCACATAACATCTACAACAATGATTTTTCCACTCACATAATGTGGACGTGTGTCTTATTACAAGTCTTGGTCCTGTAAAGTTGTTACAAATTGAATGAAATTGAGTTGCATCGACTTCATTCATGGATGACTGCCCGTTTTTGTTTGGTTGCAGCACGCTTTGAAGCATTACTCACTGGTTTTCGATGCCGTCTATACCCCGAAAATAACCAAACTCCTACGAGAAGCGGAGGAATCTGGAGCCACCATTGTTACTGGGTTGGAGATGTTCATAGGGCAGGCATACGAACAGTTTGAAAGATTCACCGGATTGCCTGGTAAGATATTTTGAACAAAATCAGTTATCTATCTTATTAAAAACATGCTCTCTACTTAAATAATTCTTGATTAAAATTTTTTTTCTTCTCTTTTTGGCCCCTTTTTTTTTGTTTGCAGCACCCAAGGAACATTTTAGAAAAGTTATGGCCGGTTATTGAGGTCTGTTTGGCAAGTTACTTTTGTTTTTTCTTGTTCTTTTTCTTTTTCTTACCCAGTGGAGTGTATCACAAGTTACCTTTTTTTTTTTTTGGGTCATTCTTAAGCTCTGTTAATTACTAATGACTTCCATTTCTTCCCTTCATTCACCTCAAAAATATGTATTCAAGGATGTATTGGAGTTTGTCAATTACTTGATTTTCAACTATGTAATGTAAAATCATAAAATATTGGTTCTTTGTACTTTTTTACCATAGAAGCAAAGGGTGTTTTTGAAAAACTGAAGATTTATTTTCTAAAAAAATCACAAAGAAACCCTCTTTGTTTTGTAACAATGACATGCTTACTTATTAGGAGTGGGGAATGAGAATCAATTACTTGTTTATTATTATTATTATTATTTTCGTGGAGTGAGATTAGTGGATCGTACACCAATTGGGATTGAGGAATGAGATTAACAATCTTATAGTCCTTTTGGATTAACTAATCCCAAGTTTATTTACAAAAGTAAAAGATTATTTAACCGTTGAATATAAAAGGTGAAGAAAAGTAGAAAACTAATAATAAAAATCATACTAATTGGTCCATTGAGTGAGGTCCATCCGATTTCTTCTCTCAAAAATCCTTGTGGTCAATTTGCTTAGTGAGAAGTTTTTTTGTGTGCTTGTTGTGTTTTCCAAAAAAAAAAAAAAAAACTTGTAGTCACTTGGCACATCTCATATCGAAAAGGAGTGAAGACCTTAAATGACTTATAATAACCAATAAGTTCTCTTCCAGTTAGTGATTGTATGAAAGTTATAATTTAGTGGCGTTTATTATGGATTTACTTATGAATCCACCAAAGCTCTTGTAGTCGACCTGTCTCGTAATAAATTGTTTAAGTATGCTTATTGTGTTTACCAAAAAAAAAAAAAAAGGCCTAATTTAACGACGTTGTGATTTTTAAGGATATAGTAGAAAAAATTTTTCATTTGATTTTTGGGGATATAGGAGCTAAAAGAATTTTGAGGAATGTCGGCCATAGACAGAATTTTGAGAAATTTTAGGGTCACTTTTCCATCACTCTCCTACTTCTACTCTTATCGCATATCATTTCTTTTCCCTGTAAAAATTGAAACCTAATCATAGACCTTTGTTTTACTTGTTATTCCAACTCTGCCACTCTATGATCAAGCTTCATTTTTTTGGGCAAAAGAGATGACTTGTTTCCGAAGTAGACGTACAGAATGACAAAAATAACAATAGAGCAACGATATTCCTTAAAAATTTATAAAAAATATTCATGCATTTAAAAACGCAAACTTGATCTAATAAAGATGTATTTATCTTTTCCCCTTATTTTTTCATCCATAAAATGTGCGAGAAATTAAAGTGAAGCAAGCTTTTAAAATTCAAATGATATCTTAAGAATTTCTAAACATAACGAGAAAAATAATTACAACAAAATAATTAACCTGTTATCATTTTCATAGTAAAATTAACATTACATTTCATATAACAAAACGACATAATTAGATTAGTAAATTTGAATTTTGAAAAAAGGGTACATTTAATTAAATTAACAAAATGTAAGAAATATATAGCAAAAGTGAGGAACAAGGTAACCGGTTTTGTTGCTCATAACCGCTGTTGTTGTGATCAATCTGCCTTATAAAAATTTTTTTTTGTGTGCTTACTGTGTTTACCAAAAAAAAAAAAAAAAAAAAAAAAAAATCTAATTTAACAACTTTGTGATTTTGAGAATATAGTAGAAAAAATATGTCACTTGAATTTAGGGAATATAGGAGCTAACCTCCTAGTTCGCACTATTAGTAAGAATTGTTTTTAACCCATTGATAATTTAACAGTTTGATTTATGAATTTACACTTTAAAAATTTGTATCATGCATTGTGGAACTGCACCAGCCATAGATCTCATAGTTGAAAAATTAATCTAAAAAGCTAAATAGCAATTTCTATTGGTATTGTGAAATTAGAGGTCCTATCATGTATAAATTCTCTTATAATTGTCTTTTTTATTCGTTTTTTAGTTTTAATGAAGGGATGCAAGAATTTGAACTATAAGCTTTGAAATAAGAGATTAATAATATGATTACTATGAAGGGAATACACAAGACTTAACTGATAAAATTACATAAGAATCAAGCAACAATCAAATCTTATCTATACAATAAGTTAACATCGAAACTTAATATATGGTTCTTTTGTTCTTTTGTTTTTGTTTTTTTTTTTTTTTTTTGTTTTTGTTTTTGCCACAAACTAACTTTTGTATTCAACTCGGACCAATATCCAAAAATACTCTGAAAAACCCAAAATAATAATAATAATATAATAATAATAAATCTTTAGAAGTACTATGGTAAACAGTGGGATGAGTAGGATTGTTTTTATTTTCCACCTGGTCTCCACAAATGACTATTAAAGAATAAAGAATTTCCAAAACATGGATATCAAGAAAATATATCCCTTTTAAAAGAAAAGAAAAGAAAAGAAAAGAAAGAAAGAAAGAAAGAAATAAAGAAAGAAAGAAAGAAAGAAAAATATATATATATATATATATATCTCTCTCTCTCTACTAAAACTTTACATGAAAAGCAAAGGTTCTTAGTAGTCTCTTCGTTCTAACCAAAAGATAATTTGATGACGTAGCACATCTCTTTCTTAAAGAATAATCAAAATAGCTTTTGATATGCTATAGCTAAACTAACTAAATATATGTGTGTGTGTGTACACATATATACGCACACATTTATACACAACTTGGAATAACCGTCACCAAGATGATGATGAAGAGGATAGTAGTTATGGTGTTGATCATAACCTTGCCAATTGAGGTTATGCAAACTATATATGGTTTGATGAATTTCATAGCAAAAAACGAGTTGTAGATATGGAAATCTTCCATAGATTGGCTCCAAAGTGTGCCGAAGAACGACATCCAGTGGCTAAAAAACGTTGTCTCGAAATGTGCCTCAATATATGCATAAAAGATTGTGATTAAGAAATTTGATCATCAGGTGTGTGCATAAATATATATATATATAGACAAAGTCTTAAATCCAATACTTGATAGTATCTGGCATGTGAACTTCAATTACTGTGAATATAAACTTGAGTTACTAGAAATGTGAATTTCTGTAGAAGGTAATGTAGTTAAATTGAATGTGAATTCTCTTTATTTACGTTTCATTCTGCATTAATTTATATTCTTAATAACTGAAGTTTACATTACCATATATCATCAGGTACCGGATTTAAGACCATTCCTATATGTATGTTTATATGTATAAAAGAACTATATTTATAGTTGAGTGTATTTGTACTTCCAATTCGTGTGAAAATTACGATCCAATTTGGTAGAGTTCACAATATTTTAAACATCTTTGAAATGTTGAATTCTATTATTGAAAAATTACTTATTTTAGGAGTGAGTATAAACACAATCGAGATGTACCAGTATTATCCATAATCCATGTAATCATTATAATATATAAACGTGACCACATGTCAAATTATCTCTTTCTTTACTATTTCATTTGTGTTCTTTAAATTTCTATCGCGATTCTTATATTGGCTCTCGCATTTTAATACACCAAGTTTTTTAACTTTTCATATTTCCATTCTAGTGGTTTTCATTTGTTTTTAGAAACAATGCTCATGTGCATAACATAATGAAGGAAACGAAGGGCATGACAAGAATTATTAGTATTTTCCCGCTCAATGTCAAAACTAAACTAATGGTTCGTTTAGAACACCTATAATATTTAGTATTTGATTCAAATATAATGTATATATATTCTATTGTTAGAATTTGTTAGAATTCACAATATTTTTCATGTTTATGAAATCCACATAGCGTTGAATTCTATTATTGATAAGTTAATTATTTTAAGAGTCCGAGTATAAACACAGTCTAGATATACTCATGTAACATATAATATTTATGTAAATGTGGCCACAGATTGAATTATCTCTTTCTTAATGTACATACATATTATAGTATCAATTCCGTTTGTGATCTTCGAATTTCCATCCAATTCTCGTATTAGTTCTTGAATTTTAATATGTGATATTTTAATAGTCCAACATAACGTGATGAAGGAAACAAAGGGCAAGAGATATTAGTCGTTCTCAAGCTCAATGTCATGACCAAACTAAAATTAAAAACTTAAAAAGCAGTGTTGTTGGAGTCAATACTAAAATTGTTTGAAAAAATAGAAAAACCTAGTACATTTTAATCTTAAAAAACAACCTATTAAACGAGATTTTGAAATTTTTGAGAGATATATTTTAAAACCAATTTTTTTCAAACTAATGTTTTAAAATCCTAATTCCCAAACACTAATGAATGGTTTAGTTGGTAGGTACAAACAAAAATTTACTTTTTATAAGAGAAAATATTATTAAAAAAAGTTTAAATTATCGATTCGATATAGTGGGACTTTATTTTGGAATGCAAATCAAACACTATTAAGTGAGGTTTTCATCAAGTCGAGTGTCTGATATAATAATTAAATAATTAGATGAACTTTTTGTTTTTAAGGAAAAAGACTTTTTCATTTATTAGATTTTATGATTATCCATCAGTGATATATAATTTGTTAAAAGACTGGTTTATTACCTATTAATCTATAGTGGTTCAATTTATTAGTAATAAATCTATTGACCGGTTTATCACTGATAAATCAAAAAATTATTGCATCAAATTGATAAATAGTTGATTGACCACTAAATTTATTAGTGACAACTATCAAATTTATAAATAATAAACCATCAAGTAGTCTACAGTGTATCGTTTCAAAGCAAGTCATTTTCTATATTAAGAAAACTTAAAACATTTATTAAAAATTATTATTCTCATTTATGCTATTTGAATCCTACTATCACTCTAAGTTTGTCCTTGAAGTTTAAGAACTCCCACGTTACCTTTTGAATTTTGAATTGTCTCACCTAACCCCTTTCATTAAAATTTTGGTTAAAAACAGGGAGAAAGATAAGAGTATTAGTCTTACTAACTTATTCTGTTAAAAACAAATTTTAAAAAATACTACATGAATGCACTTAACTCATTTTTTTCTATCTGTTTTTGATTGAAATTCTAATTAAAGGAATTAAATACGGATAATTCATAATTAAGAATTAAAGGAATAAAGTAAGAATTTTTAAAGTTCAACAGACAGAAAAAGATCGACCTTAACCCTTTGTTTGGTAGAATGAAAAAGGGAGAGGAATGAAGTTGAAGAAGGGATTTTATATTGAAAAATAAAATTTTGCTTGTTTGGTAAGGTGAAAAATGGGAAAAAAAGGAAAATCTAAATCCATGAGGATTATAATATTTTAATCCATCCAGCGATAGAAAGAAAATAAGAGTGAAAAATTTAATCAAAAAGTGATAGTGAAATCATTATTTTATCATTACTTTCTCGTTATCTTTTAATTTCTATGAACATATAATTATAAAACGCATTAAGTTTAGATATATTTTTTTCTCTTTTCTTTCTTTTCCACCATACAACACGTTCTTTCATTTTTATTTTCTTCACTTTAATATTTTACTTCCTTCTTCTCCCTTTTCTATCCCTCCAATCAAACATATAAAATTAAAAAATAAAAAGACCATTTTCCTATAAACCCCAAAACGTTGACCGTAGCTCGCCAGAATAAACCTTCCTTTGTACTCATTTATCATCTTCAACCGTTCATTTTAATTTCACTCCCCAAACATGCTTAACCTACGTATCATATTCACAAAAGACCTCTCTTTTATTGTTTAAAATCAAGAAATTCTACTACCCATTTGGCGGTTAACTTTAAAACAATCAGTAGACAATGTGAAATTCTGATGCCCTTTGGTTGAAACAATGATACAAAAACAGAGTTGAGCTCCGTTTCACTTTTCAAACATAATCAGAAGTGAAAGAGTTGCTGATGTACGTTTATGGGCTTCTATGAATTTTGGGAAAGAATGAAATGCAGTTAGAATTTTTTCGAATTACTTCTAGAAGGAATGCTCGCAAGTTGTTCGATGAAATGTCTCATCGAGACTCAGTCGCTTGGAACGCAATGCTTGCCTGCCTAAGTAAATTGATGGGCTTCTATGGAGATTGGAGAATAATGAAATGCAGTTGGAACTGTTTCGAATTGCGTCCAGGATAGTTGCACTTGTGAAGTAAGGTCGAATCAGTCATGCACGCAAGTTGTTCGACGAAATGTCTCACAGAGACTCCGATGCCTGGAACGCAATGATTGCTAGTTACTCTCAGATGGGTCTTCACCAAGAAGCCCTCTCTCTTTTCTGGCACATGCGAACATGTGCCACTAAACCTGATCACTTCACGCTCACCGCAACTTTGTGTGCGTGTATGGGTGCTTGTGAACTTCGACTCGGGACTAATATTCATGCTTTGGTCCTCGTTCTGGGGTACCAATCTTATTTGCTGTTGTTTGTTCATATGAAGTCTTGTCAGTTTGACATTGCGTACAACGTGTTCTCAATTATGCCAAGAAGAGTGGAGATTGCTTGGAATATAATGATTGCAGGTCATGCGGTGCATGGTGAAGTTGAATTGTGTTTGGCTTGTTGAAAGAGATGCTGAATAATTCATGTGGGCCAGATCAGTGGACCTTTTTTACCTTCGTGAATGCTTGTGCTGAATCATCAGATGTTCAATATGGATGCATGGTACATGGTTTTATCATTAAGAGCGGTTGGAGCTCCGCTGTAGAGGCAATGAACTCACTTTTGAGTTTTTATGCGGAACAAGGTCGTGCCGGTGATTCTATTAGGGTTTTTGAGTCCATTGTAACTCCAAGTCAAGTGCCGTGGAATGCCATAATTGATGCTAACATGAAAGTGGGAGACATGAACAAAGCGTTCCAAGCATTTCGACGGGCTCCTGAAAAGAATATTGTTTCATGGACGTCTATGATCTCGGGGTATGCAAGAAATGGGCACGGTGAACAAGCTGTTAGCTTCTTCATTGAAATGGTGACAAATGGATTACGACCAGATGATTTTTCATTTGGAGCTGTAATTCATGCATGTTCAAGCTTAGCTGTACTAGGACCCGGGAAAATGCTACATGGGTGTATTGTTCGCATTGGCTTCAATGGTTATGCATACGTCGGAAACGGTTTAATAAACATGTATGCTAAATGCGGGGATATAGAAGGATCTAACGGTGCATTCCATGAGATTCCTGATAAAGATCTGGTCTCTTGGAATCTCATGGAATGCCATGTTGTTTGCATTTGGTTTGCACGGAGAGCCTAACCAAGCTCTAAAGTTTTACAAAGAAATGATGATGACCGAAGTGAAACCTGATAAAGTGACCTTCATTGGCTTGTTGATGACTTGCAGCCATTCAGGACTTGTAGAGGAAAGCCGCAAATTCTACAAAACAATGACGTCAATTCATGGACTTTCCCCTAAAACGGATCATGCGGCGTGCATGGTAGATATGCTTGGCCGAGGAGGTTACATAGCAGAAGCAAAAGACTTGGCCAATAAGTATTTAGGGACAGGTACCCCAGATATTAGCTCATATGAGTCTCTTCTCGGAGCATGTTTTGCACATCAAGACAGTTTTTGGGACACACTTGGGAAAAGCTTTAAAAGACTTAGAGCCGTGTAAAGAGATAAGTTATGTTCTGCTATCGAATTTGTATTGCGCTAGTGGGCGGTGGAAGGAAGCGGAAATGGTTAGGCAAGCAATGCTCGAGGAAGGGTTGAAGAAAATGCCTGGTTGTAGCATGATTGAAGTGAGGAACAAGGTAACCGCTTTTGTTGCTGGTAACCATTCTTGACCATTTACATTAGAGTTGTACAAGATGCTAAATGTCCTTGAATTCGAAATGAGGAATCCATGCTTTGCTTGTTTTTATTGAACAAAATATTGCTCATGCACCATCAGCGTTTGATCCAGAACCAGACATCGCATAATGTGACTGCCATACGAAACCGACTTTCTTACAAATTGAGACTATTATAGTTTTACATTTTGTTAGGTACCTGGAAATTTAGCTTAGCAAAGAACAATTTTGAAAATAAAGGAAATAAACCGGATAGTAGAGAATTTCGAAGACTTTCCAACCTTGCAAGGCACCAGGCCACACATGACAGATTCCGCACCCCTATCTCTCTTCCCCGCCTCTCTCTTAGGACTAACTACGTCCATTATATTCCAAAATTTTTCACAAATTAATCAGGCCCAAAAAAAAAAAAAAAAAAAAACTACAATATGAATTTGGTCATCAGCTCTGCCCACTTAACTTTATTTCCCTAGCCATTTGGAGCGTACATGGATCCTCAAATGCATCTCCTGGGTTTTTTTTTTTTTTTTTTTTTAATAATTAAAAACTTTGTTGCCCAGAAAAGTGGACTCACGTTTGGTGTACCTTCTTGACCTTATCAAAGGGGCTCCTCAAATGCTATATGAAATCTTTATTTGATATAAATGGAAAACTTCATTAAAGAATCCCCAATACTCATGAAAATGGACGGTTTTCAAATATATATATATATATATATATATATGATCTAATAGTCAAAAAAAGCCCAATGTTCCCTAATAGGAGCCTAATGATGTAAATTGTATACGTTGAGAGGGTGGCACCAAACCCCAAATTTATCAAGAACATATGTAGGAGCTAGGTAGACCAACGTCTCAAAAATATTAACTTATTATTTATTTTACATCTGACAGTCAAAAAACCGCAATGTTCCCTAATAGGAGTCTTATGATGTAAATTGTATATGAATATATATATATATATATATATGCATTTTGAGAGGGCGCACCAAACCCCAAATTTATCAAGAGCATATATAGGAGTTAGGTAGAGCAATGTCTCCGAAATATTAACTTATTATTTATTTCACATGTAATAGTAGCAGGAATAATACTTTTTGATATTCCAAATTTACTAAAGAAAGTCTCCTCAATGATTGAAAACCCTAGAGCGTTGAAAAATCCTAGTCGTCGCCAAATTAGCATTTGTACCCACTACATGCATGTGGGGTCATCTGTATCAAGTTTAGTAGCAAAGGTAGGACCCACCTTTGTCTCTTTTTTTCATCCAAAGGAAACCTCATGAATCTTTAATTTTGGATAGAGATCACACATCGGTTTCTCACTTCTCTTGCCGACCTTTATACTCAATTTGTAAGGGACCAGCTGCTTCAACTAGATATATCTATGTTGGTAACAACCGACGGACCAAGTCGGATGGTCACGGTTCGTTCTCTTTATTAAAGACTTGAGTTCGAATCGTTCCATTATGTTATATGAAGTATATGGGTAATTTATTTTGTGAGAGATATATATTAACATATATAGGCGATATGAAGTATATGGGTAATTTATTTTGTGAGAGATCCATATTAACATATATAGGCGATGATGTCCGTAATGATGTCCTCTCTAGATAGACCATCATCTTCTTTTATAACTCTTTTATTCATTTATTTATTTATTAAAAAAGGTTATTTACATTTTGTTACAATTTATTTTGCCTTTATTCAGAAAGTATAGTATTTTGAAATTTTATATTTTTATACTATCAGATTACATTTAATATACAAATATATATCTTTTCTCAGTTGACATTAATTTTATAAGATAAACTAAAATTTGAATTATTCCTCTTTCATACAATGCATTTTGCTTTTATTCAAAAAGTATACCCTACACTTTAAAATCAAATATTTTTATATCATTTTATTATATTTAACACCCAAATCTATATAGTTTCTCTGTTAACTCTTAATCTTGAGTTTAAAATGCTCAAAATATCCTTAAATTTAGAATTTCTTCAATAAAATTTTGATTTTAGTTTTGATGGTATTTTTCAATATTTTTTTTAGATAAAATAAGTTGATCAAGAAAAAGTATAGACTTATGTATTAAATATATTTTAATGGTATTAAAAATACAGAACTTGAAAATACACAATATATTTTATTTTAATAAAAATAAAATACATGGTATAAACAGGTTAATAATACTTAATTTTAGTTTTTCTTTTTAATGATATTTTAGGTATTTTTAGGTCAAAATTAAGTTTTGACCAAGAAAGGATACAAAATTGTGTATTAAATATAATTTGAGGGTATAAAAATGCAAAATTTTAAAACGCTAACATAAACTTTTTGACTAAGAGTAAAACATGAGGAAAAAAGAAAAGAAAAGAAAAGAAATGTATGTTGCCATGTCGGGATCGGCCCCATTGGACAGCCGTAAAATCTAGTGCAAAAAACTTTTTAGATTGTGCTCAAAGGCGCTGATAAAAAATTAAGGCTCCGTTTGGTATTCAATTTCAAATCAAAATTTTCATATCAGTTTTTGTTTTTTTTGAAAAAGTTTTTGTCTTTTTTGAAAAAGTTTTTTGTTTTTTCTGAAAAGTCAACAAAAATTACTATTAAAATTTAAAATTTTCAACTCAAACTCATTCACCAAACGGATCGTAAGTTGGAACGAATGGTTAAGTACTTACTCCTTAGACTCTTGCTGACGGAGCGGTCAACAATTTGAGCCCAAAAATATGTAGTTGGTCAGTCTAGAATAGTACAACTACACAATTTCAAGCAAAATAGCCACACTACTTAAAAAAGAGTGTCTCAGAAAAGTAACCTAACCAACTTGGATTTGGGTAATTCGGCACATCTGTCCCTCGAACTTTTAATGATCTCTAAGCCAATCTCGTATAAATTTTTAATTTTGACAATTTACTTTTTAAAGAGAACAAAATGCTTCATAATATCTCCAATACGATAACATTTAAAATTCGAATAAAAACATCCTAGCACACATTGTGTAAGCTCCTTTGAAGGAAGATAATGATATTTCAAATGACGAATAGAGTGCAACAATATATCACGTGCATAAGGGTTTTTTTTTTTTTTTTCCTTCCAAACGTTGACATATTCATCTATTTATGAGTGCTCTAAAACATTTTATTTACGCGTAATTTATCACAATTAAAACTTCAAATGATAACTTATCAGTTCAGTTAAAATTCAAAAAATAACAGCACTAAAAGTTGGGTTTTGTAGCAGAAAGCTCTAGCCCAACATTTTTGGATAGGATATCAAAAAATGTTGATGTAAGACTATAACAACCCATTATGCCTTTTCCTGTATCTGCACTATTTAGTTACTGCACAAACTTTTTTGTTGGATCAAAATTATGCTGTTTCTAGAATATAGATTATGTGAATCATTCTTCAATAGCATATATATATATATATATATGTATATATGTATGTATATGCATGCCAAAAAATGACAAGCGATTGATAGATATTTGACAATCATGGAGGTTCTTATAAAATATATGAATACATATTATATATATATATATACGTTGTTTGAATTAATGATTTTCTTATAATATTTATGGAAAACGAATGAAGAAAAAGAGAATAAAATAGAGAAAAAGAAAAGAAACATTGGAAAAGACATGCATGAAGCAACCTGCTAATTAGGCCCCTCCCTTTTAGTTCTATGAATTAATAATATGTCTCCAATCTCAAGCTATGATAGGCAAAGGCGAAATCACGTTTAATTGTAATGTTCACATATATTTGAGACAAATTTGGCCCACCATGGAGACCTACTCCCATGGCAGCCCCAAATGATCTTCCTATATGAAATTGTAGAAATCTACTTGGTTCTTATCTGAAAATGATAGTTGCCCCCACCATTGTTGGGGTTTTCCCCTCCATTTATTAATGCTTGGTTTCCTTGTATGAAAAAATTTTTAGGGTTTATTTGTGGTCATTTCCTAACATGTTCCAAAAGTTGCGATTTAGTCCCTGAACTCACTAGGAATCGACCTTGAACTTGTAAAACGGAGGAGATCTAGAGGAATGCCCTTTCAGAGATGTCTTTTTAATGAATTCTTAGATTCATTTCCCTTTTCTAGTTTTTCCGTTTAAAATTAAATGATGAGTGACGTAGCTCAAAGAAGAGAGATTAGGGCGATACAAAACTAGAAAAGAGAGTTAAGGGGAGCATATTCTTTGGGTTTCTCTTTAAAATATCTTAGAGAGTGTAGTTGATAGAAGAGAAAAGTAAAAGGAAGGAGAGAGATGGATGGATTAATGAAAGGATTTTGACAATTATGGTTGTTTGGAAAAAGAGAAAACAGGAAGAAATGGACTCCAAATCCTTTAAAACACCCAGTTTTGATCTCTCATAATTGAAGAGATTATTGGAGGGATTTCCTACTAAACAACAGAAGAGAAAGGACCTCTCTCTTCATCCTCATATATCTCACTTAGGTAATCTCCTGCTCCTTCCTTCCTATTTTCTCTCATTCCTACCAAATATACCCTTAGAGTGTGTTTAACAGAAGAGAAAAATAGAAGGAATGACAGTGGTGGAGGGATTACTGAAGGGATTTTGACATTTAGGGTTGTTTGGTAGGAGAGAGAAGAGGAAAAAAAATGGATTAAGGAAGGGACTCCAAATCCTTTAAAACACCTCAATTTTCATATCTGCTAAATTGGAGAGATTGGTGGAAGGATTACTTACCAAACATCATAAGAGAAAAGACCTCTCTCTACTTACTTACCAAACATCATAAGAGAAAAGGCCTCTCTCTACTTATTTCTCTCGCCTAAATAATCTATCACTCATTTTTTTTCCACTTTTCTCTTCTACTAAATACACTCTTACTGTCAATTACCCCCACATTTTCCGTCAATTCTTATGGCAAAAAAGGACATGTGTAATTAGGGACTAATGGTAAGACATAGCGTTACATATAATCTTTTAAACTTTTAGGGTAGCGGAACGAATGTAAAGTTTAGTGACCATTTTAAAAAGAATTCGAAGTTAGGGATCAAATCACATAGTTTAGGCACAATCAATGATCTATCAATCATTCTCAACTTAATTAATTAAGAAGCCTAAATTTGACAGTTTGACAAAACTGATTTTTTCATGGATCTAAAACAATCAATTGGATTATTTTTGAATGGAAATCACTTTCACATTGGCATATAGCCAGATGCATGAACTTTTGCCCCACTTGGAATTTTGGAAGGAAGCTACCATGTTCAGCGCAATGAAGACATGCCCATGCTGCTGTGTTGTGTCAGCGTGAGGAATGTGCATGTAGAATTGAATATAAATATGTCTGTGTGTATATTTATGACCTTCAAATATTTATTGTTCCCTCTCAATTTGTCAGTTCAGTCAATTGCTGGTCCCTATTTCTCAGTACAAAAGCAACTTGTAACTTGAATGAGATCCAGGAAAATTGGTTTAGCAAAAAAGAGGGAAAAAAAAAAGAAAAAAGAAAAAAGAATAAGCAAGATCAGATGACAAGTTACCTCGTATACTGTAACCATAATTAAATCAGCATTTGGAGAGATGACCAATTGGTACAATTTATTAGGCAAATATATATATATATATATAGGCTCCTCCATAGGATAAAATATGATCTAACTCATTTTTAATCAAAGGATGAGTTCAATTTCACTACGACCGGACCGCGAGTCCGAAACCCACATAGTTCATTGAGTGAACAAGTACTCTAAAATGAGATTATAAAGTATTGTGCCGGAGAATAATAAAAAATATCATAACCTCTACACTGCTCCATTACAAAGCTATATTATTATTCCTTGAAAAGAAAAGGTGAATATTCTTTCATTTGGAAACAACTACTTACCTAAGCAAAAATGAAAGACATAACTAGTCATATCTCTCTTTTTTTTTTTTTTTTTCTTTTTTTTTTTTAATACAATTGAAAGATTGGAAAGGGATGATCAGTGTAAGCACATATTCTTGGACATTATCAAAGGACTCCTCGAAGGTAAATAAAATTTTACCGAAGACCTTACAAATAGTCTATATTCTCGAAAAACGCGTCACCCCAATCCAGCGATAACCATCTTGTGGAGTATACATACGGTACTAGGCACTCAGCTGGCAGGTTAAACAAGCCTTCATATTTAAAACCACCAAAGGGGGCTAGCCAACATGCAAACCTATGATTATATGCCTATCAGGGTAATCTCTTCATGTTAGGCCACTGCATTCGATGGTATCTAATAGCTTGATCTAGTTAGTTACTATTGTTTCGTGAAAAGAGAAGGTGAAACTTAAGATATGTAAACAAATTGAAAAAGAATTATGGTAAAGAAAATGAAAGAACTAACTAACTAGGTTAAAACCAATAGTTTGATCTAGTCATGAATGAGAGTTTTGTTTTCTTTAATTCGAAGCACATTGATATCATTTTCAGGCCAGACAGCAGGAAGACATTGATGTTGACTTTGTAGTAGATCATAGCTCATGACGTAAAATTACTACATGGGCTCAGCCTATTGCACCACATGTCCAAGTGTATATACCTAGGTACCCAAAACCTAACTTACTACTATTCAATCCACTATAAATACAAGTGCAATTGTATACCCAAAAAAACAAACCACAACAAGCCTTTGAATTGTGTACTACACCAAAAAAAGAAAAGAAAAACAAAAAAAAAAAAAAGCAAGTTTTTAATTTATTATTATTCATCTTCTCTAATTCAACATGTCTGTCCTTCTCTACAAGCGTCTCGTTCTTGTTACTTTCATCTTGATTGCTTCTTCTTGGCCACAGCTAGAGGTAATAACAAAACTGATCTCTTTTACACTATATATATATTTGTATATATACTCATCTAACATCAAGTTTGAAATTAGCCCAGAACTTTCTTCCCTTTTTTTTTTTTTTTTGGTGCTTAAATCTGAGATTTTTTGGTTTGATGCTCGATACGCGCAGGTCGGAGTTTGGGAGTGATTAGTAAGGGCCATGATGAAGAACAGAAACAGAAATTAGTGGAAAAAGTAGAACAGGAACAACATCAAGAACAAGAAGAGGTGGTCACAGAAAGTGCAAATGATTTACTGACCATGGACTATACTCCAGCAAGAAAGAAGCCTCCAATCCACAACTGAAGAAGTACATATACTACAACTGGGAAAATTGTTGAATATTGGAATTTTTGAGCTAGTTTTATAGTTCAATTTTAAAAAATAAAAAAAAATTATAGTTATAATAGTAATTATTTACTAATATACTTTAGTTTATGAGTATCACTACTTAGATTAAGATCATAGTTATGAATTTTAAGTGGAATGTTAATGTATAGGCATATTTAATAGTAGGAGATTAGAGAGAGAGAGAGAGAGAGAGAGAGAGATACATGAAATAGTGAAAATGTTATTAGAGATCTCATCAGCTGATGATGATGATGATGTTGATGAGATGATAGTAATATAAAAATATATATATGTATATGTATATGTATAAGGGATCATATCAATAATACAACACCTTCAATTCCATATATGGTTGGAAAATTTTGCTTTTTGATCCGACAAGAATGTCCTGTGAATGACTTAATACACACAAACACAAACACACACACACACACACCTAAATAGTTGTGTTGTGGTCCTTGTTAATAACAAATCAAACTTGATTGAAAAAAAAAAAAAAGGAAAAAATGAAAAACACTGTAATAACCTAGAGGAAAAAATTAATATGCTAGAAGTTGGGCTTTGCTGTAAATTAGGGTTTTACATTTCTGCCAAGCTAGCTACCTAGCTAACCGCTTATAATGGCATTCAAGCTAGTTCTTGTGTGTGTGTGTGTGTGTGTGTGTGTAACACTAGAATATGTATCTTCTTCTTCTAGCCTCAGCAATAATAATTTAGGTGAAAAAGAAAACCAATACATACACATAGATATATATGTATGTCATATTTGATCATATGTTGCTTAATTCTGGAAAATCTGTTGCAACAAAGTCTTCATAACCATAGAAAAACTATTGGAATAACATATAAAAAGTCCCAATATCTATTGCAAATATATGGTGACTAATAATTTGTAAGAATATATATATATATATATATATATATATATTTAAGACAACTATGCTATGGCCTGTGGACAGAAATGAGGCTAATCCTGCAATTATATGATCCTCTATCCAGTTTGAGCAGATATACATATATACTTACATACACATATGTTTGTATGTAATTATATATATGTACATATATATGTCTCTTCTGAGCATTCATCATTTTCTGCTGTTATCTTGGCCATTGATAATTTTCTACATAATCTTTAGGCTGCTCTCATGGAAGCCTCCAACTTGAATTTGGACTAGCACTACACTTTCCAAATATTATTGTCCAAAACGCACAAAAAATAATTACATTTTGTATAAAATTCTTTACCAATTACATAAGAAAGGATGTTTTAGAAGGAAAGGAGAGATATTCGCTGAGGAAAACTAGAAAAAGTTTAAGCTTATTTTTGGTGCTTGGTGCATCCGTAGGAATAGAGTTTTTTAAGTTAGTGGTATTTGATTTTTTAAAAACTAATTAAAATTTTTATTAATTTTTCCCGAAAAAAAAATAATTTGAAAAATTTTGATTACCACCGGTGTTATAAACAAAACATATGAAACCCCTTCTTGTTTTTTTTTTTTTTTTCCTCCCTCTCTCTTTCTCTTTTTGCTACTTATTAAATATTATCATGAAATCCCCAACCCCCATTGTTGTTTTAAGGTGAACCTTTTAATTAATATATTTCGTAAGGATGTGTGTAGACCAACACCCCAACCCAACTATATTCAAGTATGTGGGAACTCCATGATAACGTGGCAAGAAATTGTCCATTTATTTTTACAGAAAAATTGCTATATGCACCAACTCTAATCATAATTTCTTAAATTGTTGCTCTTTTATGGATATGTGATTGTCACGTCAACTAAAAACATCTAACATTAAAGAAATGAAAAACTACCGTTATGTAAATCGATATTTAAAAATTGATATTAAAATTGGTGTCTCTAACACTGCTCTTTTAATACAAATTACATCATACAAAACCACTTTTTAAGTGTCTTGTTGGAACACTAATTGGAGTTGAATTTTTTTTTTTAATTATTGGGAATGAGTGAATGCATGTTTGGAAATATGTGTTTTGTTGTAGTGTACATTAAAAAATGAACTGTGATATTTAAATAACATAAAAACCTTAAATGTACATGGAAAAATAACAATATAGATCTTATAATTTCGTTCCACTTGTTATTGTGAGCATTTAACATAAGAGTCGTCTTATTTCAACATGAAATTTGAACTTTTAAAGATTGATTTTTTTTTTAAATAAAGAGAGAGAAAAAAGAGATTTAGTTTAAAATAAATTGGTGAAACAAACGACTTTAAAAATGGAAAATTTAGGTTCCAATAGGTGTTCCAATCACCCTCCAACACTCTTAAAAGTAAATGATAGGTTAAAAATGTTTAAAACAAATAATACATTTATTCGTTAATAATAATGTTTTTTAAAATATTATTTAACTCTCCCATATTTTTTAAATACTTTCACAAAGGAGTGATAGACCATAGCAAAACTAATATTGATATTTTTTTTTCTAAAAATTAAAAATAAATAAGTAAATATTTAAAATTGGTTTAGATATGTCAATGGGCTGCAATAATTTTGTAGGTGGCAATGCAAAGTCATGAAAAGATAGATTACAAATTTGATAAAGAAATTATCTTGAACATTTTTCATTCCATTGGTCAGTTCATATTATGTTAATGTTATTTGGGGATGTGTAAAGAAATTATTAGTGAATTCTTAATTATAGTACAAAAAAGGGTTACAATTAATGATTTGGTTTTAAAAAATAAAACATGTTAACAAGGGCTGTCTGCGGATTGCAGAATTGGAGGGCCATTAATCTCTTATGATGTAATTGGTATCCAAAGACGTGATGGTGTTTAACAATTACTTAAACAAGTCATTTTCTATTGAAATTTCAATCAGAATATTTTGTTTAAAATTTATAATCTCACGAATGAATGGCTGCTTTTCGAATCAGAACAACATATCAAGACATTCCAATTCTTAATTATTTAATTTTACAATTTAAAATATGAATTCTTTATAGAAAGAGATTTACTTAACGAAAAAGCTTTCAGCTCAACATCCTCTCACATTAGAAATATCTTAATGAATCCGGTTTTTTGTGCACTCCAATAATTTTTTTTTTTTTTTTTTGGGTAGAAAAGCATTCATACATGCCAATAATTTAATCATCTCGCAACTCAACAACTAAAATCACAACTTGAGAACTGGTTTTTTATTTTATTTTATTTTATTTTTGTAGGGGAAATAAGAAATCAATTTAATTTGTCAAAAAGAAGTAAGTTACACGTAATAGTTTATTTTACTTGGAAATGATTAACCCATAATAGAGATTACCGTATTTCTAACAAATGATTTTGTTTTTTTTTTCCTTTATTTTATTTTTTATTTTTTATTTTGCCTTCACATTTTATCTTATTTATTTTATTTGGGCAATGTTGGAAATATTTGTAATATTCTGAGTACAGTGACATGACAACAAAACATGTCTAGCTGAGCCCTCATGTCTGTGAGACCTTTCCAAGTTGTCTGTAGCAGAGTCGGCAACCATGTCAATGACAGGTTATATTTCCTCAAACACATGTAGCACCACCTCCTCCATTTTGTTTTAACAGAAGATTTTTATCAAATTTAGTTAATTCTCCCATTTCGGTATTTATTTATTTTTAATCATTACCCTATAACACAAAGGAATCTCATAAATTTGAATAATCATATTTTTATAAAATTTCCTTGGCTGTCATTTTTTTTAACAAAATTCTCCCGAAAAAGAACTTTACATTCAAGTAATTGTAATAAATATAGTAGATAAAACGCTACTAGCGTAATAATATGAATATTTGTTCAATCTTTAGTTTTTTCCCAAAAAAAATAAATAATAAAATCTACATCAGCTGATAATATGAATGTACTATATAAAAAGATTGTTTCCATATGTGTGTCCAAATTTTGAATCTTCTCATTTCATCCCCTAAACTTTGAAGCTCTTACTTTATCCCTTGATTTTTGAACCATAATTGCCCTTGATCATCTTTTTTCGCTTTCACTTGTTTTTAGTTGAAATTCTAACATATTTAAAACGTAAGGGAGAAAGTGAGTTTCTAAAATTAACGAGACAAAATAAGAATGACCCTAGAATTTGAAAAATATGGATGAGAATAATCTAAAAAAAAAAAAAAAAAAAAAAAAAAGGCTTTTGCAGTCATTATTTTTCCTTTTCCTTCTCATTTCTACTTTTGAGGTCTCGCTCGGTTAAAATCATCACCTTCTGGCTTTCTCTGAGTAACTAAAAGTTACAAAAAACAAGAGCAAACATAAGGCACATTATTCATTCTTGTAATATTTTCTCATAAAAAGCAAGCTAGCTTCAGCAGCAAGGACATCTTGCTCGGCGACCTGATGTACTTCAGAATCCGAAATACAGAACCAGCAGTCAGAGTTGGGTTCCAATGGGGTACCAAATTCATCTTTAAACGTATCAGAAGGGGCTCTCGCACTTCGGTAAACAGTGTAATGCCCACTGCCGGCTCTTCCAAAGTGTTCCACAACAGAAACTAGACGATATAAACAAGTACTTGGCGGGACCACTGGGAACTCTCACTGACTGCAATATAAGCCTGGCAAATTAGCCCGAAAATCGTCCTCTAAACATGATTTGTGCAGATTGATTTGCCCAAAATTACGAGATTCTATATGAAGCCTAAGTATGTGAGTATCAGCAAACTTCAGCTAACCTGCTCATCTGGTTGCATCTCCATGTCGGTATGCAAGGCTTCTGAACAGTCTCCGGCTTGATTAACATTGGATTCCAACGGTAAGTCTTGTGCGTCACTAGAGAATAAACCTCCTCTTGTTGCAGTATAAAAATAATTCAGATTTCTTGTTGTATTGTATTGTATGTTTGAAATTTCAGTATGAAAACTTGGTTTCTGATATCGTGGGTGCGCTTGCCCTCTCTGAAAAATTTCATCCCTGGTCTTTATGGCCACCCCACTTGTCATGAATGGGGAAAGGTCCAAAATCAAAGGAAATGAAATATGGCCCTGCAATTAGGAACTTGTAAGCCCGTTATCATAATAACATTACCAATTAGCATTATGAGGTGGTGAAAGTTACAAATTCTCAATTTGTTTCGAAAGTAAAGTCGAAAAATAAACAATCGAGCTTGAGAAGCTCTTGCACCAGTGGGCCGGTAAAACTCACTAGGATAAGCAAATTCGTTTATACCTGAAGTTTGACTTGTTCACCAAAAATATTAATCGAAACCCGTTTAGATGAATGCAGAGAATCTGCAAGCACAGAATCAAATGGATTGGTTACGAATATGCATTAAAGTGCCTAATTACAGATTTCTTAGGCAGGAAAGATGTATCACAATGCTCTCTATTGGTCTAAACTTGGTTTTTAATAACTAGTTGCAAAGTTGAAGATTTGTTATCGGGTGCACGATAATACACAATAACACAAGCCCTGTACAATGACGCCTTACTTCACAGGCCCACACCTTTGCATCTAGGTGATGCCTGGAATCTCCTAAATCAGGATTTATGCGAAAGCATCAGAACATGTACCTTCGGAGAACGAGCAATACTTATTTGCTGCAGTGCATATGAAAACTTATTTGACCAGGGGAACGTATCTTGACCAAATACTTTACGGCAGTCACAAACATCTTGCTCTGTGCACGTCCTAAGTTTCTCGATCTCTGTCTGAAAAATAAAGTCAAGAGCACAAAGTGTGGATTGATAATCATAGGAGTAAATTCCTCCAAGTAAAATGGCACAAGAAACTTGAGAGCAAAATCTAGGCCAGCACAAAAGCAAATCAGGCACAGAAAATAGATCATTCCCTGTTTGTTTGATAGTTAGCGAATTAAATACCATGCGAAGAGGTAAAATGAGCAGAGTCCGTTAATTAAATGGGAAGAAAAAAAAATTGATAACACAAGCATACTACCTCATTTCCACCCATAGCAGACAGGAATTTTACACCGGTGATGTGCCAACAATTGGTGCAGCGATAATTCTCTACTTGTTCAGCAACAGTGACCTGCTTTAGGCAATCTCCCAAGCTACATTGAACAATCTAGTGACATTTTATGAAAGGGGGGAAAAAATAAAAAACCATCTTCGTAGAAAGGAACTAATCCCAAGAAAAGAAAGTAACAGGCATCAATTTACGCACTATAACAGACTGAAACCTTCAGTAACATACTATGGAGGAACCAGTATCAACCACTGGAGAAAGAAGCAAGCTGTGAAAAGCTTCGAAGTTAAGTGAAATCTGCAAAACAAGACAAGTTAAATAAAGGCATGGCATTATGAGTTACAATGAAATTACCACACAGTAATGAATTAATTTGTTGAAAATTTTGCTTATTAGACCACTCAATCAAATTACATGTATGGGCTCCAAGATACCATAAAATATTTGAAAATCAATAGCTGACAGTCGGATGTATGGAATTCACCACGAAGTATATTAGAGTTTATTTTGCAAGACCAATTTGTCCAACCGATGTTATTCAGTAAAAATGCATAGTAATTGACGTATATTGTACATGCTTAATGACAGAAATATAACTATTATAGGAAGGTTGGAGTACTAAGCACTCAAATGTAAGAGATATGAACCTGAGATGAACAACTTTGACAAGTTAAGATGCTACCAAGAATCCCATCAAACGGTCCGACAAAATTCCGTTGCCACCTCTCTTGCTCATGAAAGTAGTCACCCTGCTTCGGAGTGATAATTCTACAACTCGAGGAACAGAATTCCAACAAAGAACGATAACTAATATCATTAGAACAGGCAAATTCTTCTCGTAAAGAGGACAGAAGATGAAGGAAAGCTTCTGCTGCATCCTACAGAGACACAGAATTACATTTCAAAACATATCAAAAGAGCCAAAACTTGTTGAATATTTGACAAGTAAAAGTTGGACCTGCTGAGCGGTGAGATTGAAATTGGGAATGTAGTGAGAGATTGAAAGCATTACTCTCCGTGGACTAAGTACTCCTCTTCCTTCACCAACCACAGATAATTCTACGGAGAAGGAACATTACTTAAATAAGTTATAAATGAGTTAAATACTTCTATGTTTATATTTCCAACAAAACACTGATAATAAAATGTAAGAGAGAACAAGAAAAATATCATCAGCCTTCGAGACAAGGAAATTGTATCACACGAGACCATAACTTGCATGAATTACTAGTCGTACTATTAAGAGCTAAGACCAAAACAACAAAATTTTTCTGTTAAATGTTTTTAGAAAGTGAACCAGCGGAGGAGATTCTAGGCTCGTTTGGCAAAGCTCTTGCTTTTGCTTCTAGCCAATAGAAGAAGAGATGCAAAAGTTGTCTCTTCCCAGTAAGTGTTTGGAACCAAGGAGCTTTTGAAGTCAAAATGATCTTTCAAGTTTTCTAATAAGTCATAAAAATCTTAAAATGAAGTTTATAATATCTAATTTAAATTTTGTTGCAAGTTTTAGAGTCTGCCAGAAGAACTCTTGCCAGAAACCACATTTTTTGGTTTTAACATGAAGCATTTTTAGAGACTGGAGCTTTTTCTGATAGGTTATTCAAACATTTTCAGAAGCTGCTTTTGAATCTAGGAAGCCAAAAGCAACTTCTAGTAAGCTCTAGCAAACATACCCAAAAATTAAGCAATTTATTAGAAATCTCCACTCTTGATCTCACTTCTAAAAAAAAAAAAAAACATATAGTTTTATAAAAGAAGGCAACTTTTCCCAACAATAATACATGAAATCGAAGATCTGCAGATACGTGAAACAACCAGAACAATAGACTAGCTACAGTAGAGTTTTAAAAGAGCTCAACAAAATAAAATAAGTAAATAAATAAATCTCCTAATAAGCAACAAACATGCTGTAAAGAAGTTCGTAAAATATGGTTTAAACTTGGGTTCAAGTTTCAAAATATTCTTAGAAAAGCGTTTCGAAATACTACATTTTGTGGCTTTGATTGAAGGCCATTTTGGATGTTCAAAACTCTTCTTAAAAGTTATCTAAATACTCCCAGAAGCGGCTTCTGGGCCGAGAAAGGAAAAAGCAACCTCCACGAAGTAATGCTTATTAAACCCAAAAGTATACCAACAGCTTTTGAGAGAATAAGTTGATCTGAAGCACACTATTCGAAGAAATCAAAATTAGACATTATTCATGAGCTACCTTCCAATAAAGAAGCTAAAGCAACTGCAAGCGGCACATTATCAGCTAAATCTTCATCACCCGACCCTTCACATTCCTCTATGGCCTTTTGCAAATAAGATTGGAAGCATGAACAGCTTGCTAAAGCCTGATTAAATATTTTGGATTCAGTATATCAGCAACCACATAACTGAAACTCGGCCAAAATGTCACAATAAGTAAACATACAAACCCCTAGTCAAAAACCAATGTTTTGGACAAATTAAAAAAGCCCGAGTGGACTTTGTCACTACTGTCAACGTTCACCCCTAAATTTTCAATTTGCCAACGAGACTCCCTGAACTTGAGAAAAATAGCAATATTCGTCCTTATATGTGTTTCAACTAAAAATGAATTAAAACCTCAACGGCCCAATGTTTTTTTTTTTTTTTTTTACGGAAAATAAATGGAAGGACTAACTTTGCCATTTTGATTAAGTTCAAGTGACGTCGTTGATACATTTTAAGATAGAGGGGAGAAGTTTACACTACTGACAAATTCTATATTAAGTTCAAAGAGTGTAGTTGGGACATTTGAAAAGTAGAGGGGTTTTCAAGGAGAATTTCTGTAATTTATTCTCCCCCCCCCCCCCCCCCCCCCTCTTTCTGGCTTTCTTCAATTCCGAGCTCATGATCAGTAGATTGTAGAACGATTGCTAAGGCAAAAAGTTTTGTTTTTTTTCCCCCCTTTCTGGTTTTCCTCTGTTTTCTTGGCAACCAATCAACAATCACATTTCCAGGTATATGCTGTCAGATTAAAGGAATAGAAGAAAAATAAATAAGACCCATTTATCCGTTTTGAAGAAAAAACTTTTCCTTTTACTCTTTCCTTTCTGGTTTTCCTCTGTTTTCTTGGCAACCAATCAATAATTACATTTCCATGTAAAAGCTATCAAATAAAAGAAGTACAAATACCCAAGTGTGAAAATAATGATTTATCCGTCCTGAAGTAAAAAATTGCGCAAAGAGAAACAGATTCTCGCTTTTACTCTATCATTTTCCTTCACTTTCTCGGCATCCAAACAGACTTTAACAATTGCTACACGCATTGAAACAAGAACATACCTGCAAAATCACATTGAGAAAGCAATTGTTGCCGAGATTTTGTAACCCAGGCACCAACAGCAATCTCTGAGGAGGATCTTCACTCTTACTCAACCAATTAAACTTGCCCAAATTACCGTCTCTTCGTAAGGCCAAAACAAAACCAGCGATTCCGAGAAACCCAGTTACAGAAATGCGAAACCAAGAAGCAGAAACCAGCTTCGAACCGGAAATTGCTCGTAACCCATGTAGGAAAAAGTGGATCATATCGCTTTGGTATACTTGTCCTTGAATTTTCATTCTGTTTTTGGAGTGTTTTTTGGGTACTTGAAGTCTTGAACACTGAAGAGAGTACCCAACGTAATCCAGTGAATAGAAGAGAAAGACCCAAGCAATGGGAAATTGTTGGGTCTTTCGTGGGTTTTATTACTACAAAACCCTGTAACATTGGAAAAAGTGAGTTAAACTACTTTTGGAAAAATTAGTTAACATAGACTTTTTTTTTTTTGGGCCAAAAATATGATAAAGCCTTTTTTGTATACCTTTTTAATATATCTTATTAATAGAGTTAATTTTTAAACTATTCAGATATAATCAGACGACTGAGATGTTACTTGTATACTGTAATTATCATACATCTTATCTTACTGTAGTATTTGATTAAGAAATATTTAAAAAAACAAGAAAATTCAAACTCTTCCGTCACCGGGGTCAGGACGGTGGCCTCAAGCCAGGAGGGGGGGGTGTGGGGGAGTCTAGTCGGCTTCAGGGGGAGGGGGGACTCGAGCACGACTGGGGGAAGAGGGGGTCTGGTCGCCTCGGGGTTAGGAGGCTCAAGCCGGAGGTAGAAAGGGGGTTTGGTTAGCGTCGAGGGTGGGGGCCTCGAGCGCGGGGGGGGGGGGGGGAAGGGTCTGGTCAACATTGGGCGTGAGCACGGTTGGGAGGAAGGGTTCGAGCGTCTGGATGGGGGTCTGATCTGCATCAGGGGTGGGGGTGGGGTCTCGAGCGCGAAGGGGGGGGTCTAGTCAGCATCAAGGGTGCGGGGTGGTGCCTGGGCTCATCGAACGTCAGGGGGGCCATATTTGGTCAGGTTAGTCCGTCATCGGCGTCAGCGACGAAGTCACTGGCTTCGTCGCTAACGCCGAGGAAAGGAAAGTGTGAGTTTTTTTTATTTTTTTTTAATTTTTATTTATTAATCTATACTAATATGAGGTAAAGTGTATAACAATTATGATACATAGGCAACATCTCAACCGACCAATTACATCTTAACGGTTTAAAAATGAGCTCTATCGATAGGGTATATAAAGGGGTTTTACCGCAACTTTACCTTTTTTTTTAGTTAAGAAAAAAGAAAAAGAAAAAAAAAGAGGTGAAATAGTGCAGTTTTTTTAGCTTTATTTTGGAAATCTTTAATTTAAAAAATAGAAGTCAGCAAGTGATTATTCATTGTCAATCAATAAAAAATATATATTAATATTGATCCATTAGTCAAACAATAATAAGTATTTAAAAAAAAAAACATCATATTAAACTTTGTATATTAGTTAAAAATTTCTCAAATTGAGGTTATTTACGAGCATATCACTTTATATTCATTATTTTAATTGATCTGTCCTTAAATTTTATTAATGGTATGCCATGCAAACAATTTCAAATAAAAAATAATAATAGTCTCATTTTAGATTAAAATCCACTTTATTACTTTTCAAAAATATGCGCTATACACTCATTCATTATGATTTAATTACGTTCACAATTTCCTAATATTTTCCTCTAATTAATTAAACAACCAAAAATTAAAAATTAAAAATCCTAAAATCATAACATTAGACCAAAATTTTAATTTAAAGAGAAATAACTCTAAAATTTTCAATCGAAACAATAACTGTAACAAACTTAGAGTAAAATCAAATAAAATTATTATCCAAACTTAGATAAAACTCTATTTTAAAAAACCTAATCATAAATTAAATTCTAAATCAGCCCAACGAGAAAAATCCCTAGCACCAAGATCCCCATATCATCTCCAATTCAAAAACCTAGCCCCAAATCATTTCGATAGCTACCGCCACCACCCGTCATCACTGGCTTTGCACAATCAATAAAATCACAAAGAAAATCCAAAGCCGAGAGAGAAAAGATCGCGTGAGAGAAATCACAAGAGAGACAAAGAGCAAAGATAGCGAGAGAGATTAATGGACACATGTCGCGGGCCTCGCGGCTAGACCGAGGATACAAGGCGCTCCCATCTCCTAGGGTTTCAAGCTTCTCTCTCTCTTATGATTTTTAGGATTTTTTTGTTAAATTATTTTTTGTTAACTGAGAGGATATATTAGGAAATCCTGCACAAAATTGGATGTGTGCCAGGCATACAACGAATTACGTATAAAATTCGACATCTATTACTAATTAGATAACTTTTTCACATAAATCAAGAATTTGAGGAAAAATTAATTAAAATTATAAGGACCAAAGTTCATAACTCTGAAAATTTAGGGACCATCGACACAAATAAGAAAAAAGACTAGATACCCCTTAGTGGCATCCCAAAAAAAAAAAAAAAAAAAGGAAAAGAAAAAGAAAGAAATCATTGGGAATAACATAAGTGATTTCTATTAAGTGTTTTGATGTTAAAGATTGGTACTAATTAACTTTATTTTTGGGGCCGTTTTTTCTCTATTGGCAGCAAGGATTTTGCGAGAAGTTAGGGATGAAGCTAGTGAGGTCGCTAAAAAGAGTAATGGCGATAAGTTGGTACCAAACCAAGAGCGAACTTGATGGCGATGGATTACTCTCCTGCGGGAAAGACTCCTCCAATCCATAACCGATTCAATTTATAGAATCATACGTATGTTTGCTTGTTTAATTTTCCATACGAGTTTTTACTTTTGAGTTTAACTCCCGGATTTTTATAGGTAAATCCTTTTTTTTTTTTTTTTTTAAATAAATTCTTGAATTTTCTATTAAATAATAGAATTATAAGAAAATAATAGTAGACTTTTTATTACCAAGTTGATGACTTTTCATGAGACAGACGATTTTTATGAACAAGTTAGCGAGGTCACCATGGTGAAGATCACAAGGCCAACCATCGTCTCTGCGAATAAAACCCAAGTGCGAGGTTTGGCGATGACACGACATGCTCGGTCTAGTGATTGGATAACTGTACACAGTTTTTAGTATTATATCTGATTATGTTATTTATTAATATCTTTAAAATTTTATGCTATAATTGATTTGTATTCTATTAAAAACAATACTACCTCTCTCTCTCTCTCTCTCTCTCTCTCTCGCGTATTGGTTCTATTTTCTGTATCTTTTTCCTTTTTTTTTTTTTGGGCCCTCTTACTGGTCATCTGCTTGGTTGCTTGCTCTTTCTCTAGTCATGTCAAACCAATATCTTTTACTTGACACGTTTAATAACTGTAGTTTAATAATAATCTTATACTTCACTCGAATTCAAAATATATAATTTGAATACCATCATTCTTACTTACAAATAATAAAAATAAATAATAAACAATTAACTCAGGCATTTGTACGTATGATTTGTTTTCAGTCTTTTACAAAAGCATCTCTCGTAATATAACATATAAAAGCAAGATGTACGAACACGACAATAATTATGTACAATATTGGTATATTACCATAACATTAAAATTATTATAGTAAAGTAATCAATCACAAAATATATAATTTGAATACCATCATCCTTAATTGCAAATAATAAAAATAAACAATAAATATTTAACGTAGACATATGAATATATGATTTGTTTTCAGTCTTTTGTAAAAAGCATGTCTATATAACATATTAAAATAGGATGTGTGACCCGACAATAATTATGTACAACAATAAGTAATATAATATTGGTATATAAATAAAGTTTTTAATTTTATTGTACAGACTTAAAATTACGACTTATTTGTATACATATCCCCTGAACTTTTCGAATTTGGTAATTTAGTCCCTAACTGTTTTTCTTGGCAATCAGTCCCCATAATTTATTATTTTTGACAATTCAGTCATTTTTGCTCAAATTCGTAAAAATTTGAACAGTTTTTTTACACATAACTTGCACATTAAAGTTCAAGAAGAACATAGTTGATTATTTTTTTGTTCAACTTCAATACAATTTGCTTTAAAAATTTAAACCTTAATTCAATTATGCTCAAACTGAAATCTAAACCTTAAAAGAAATTTGTATTGAAATTAAGCAAAAATAATCAACATTGTCCCTTTTGAGCTATAATGTGTAAGTATTGTGCAAAAAACGTCTTAATTTTAATGAACTTAAGTAAAAATGACTTAATTGCAAAAAATTAGAAGTTCATGGGGTTGATTGTAAGGGGAAAAAAGTTTATGGACTAAATTGTCAAATTTAAAAGGTCTATAAAACATTCAGGCAAATAAGTCTAAAATTATTATTGTTATAAAGTAAAATTAGTGCGGATCTATGATCAAATTTTTATTCACATCTCTCTCTCTTTTTTGTATTTAGGGTGGAGAATTTAAACTATATACTTTTTAATCGAGTCATTTACGATATAATCATTCGACTATATTTGGAACCACGTTCAAATCTCTTTTTTTAAAAAGACACTCTGTTTAGTTTTTCTAAAAAAATTAAATTTATTTATTATACATCTTTGTCAATTTCAAATTTGTCCATAATAATTTACATAAAACTATTAATTCTCCACTGCAAGTGTATCTGAACGCGCTATTGTATTTATGTTTATTGTTTACTTTTGTATTTTTATTTTTTAAACTTGGAGGCAGGATTCAAATTTGACATTTCATATAACGTAACTAAACAAATAATTATCTTTTACATTACTAATGTAAACTGTAAACGGAAAATAAAGGATTTAAACTAAAAAGGATCTTTTTATCCTGAAAAATTAATTATGTATGATTTCATATGAAATTTTCTGAAGGACAATTTTACACCATTTAAAGAGTTCATAAAATTTTTAACCAGAAAAATAAAAAAGAAGGTTAGAAGTCAAATTGCAACTTAAAAAATAAAAAATAAAAAATCATAGACTCAACACACAAGGTACCCTTAGAAATATCATTAGAGCACAATTCTCAAATATGTTAGTTGTTAAATTTTATTAATTGTAGATACATGCTTCACTGGGCGCGGATCTAATTTTTTATCATATAGATGCTAATATAGTACTAGATTAAAAAATTTAAGACCATCTTTAATGTATTTTTCTATATAAATACTATATTTGGTACAAAAAAGTATAAAAAATAGCATTATCTTAATGTTCCAATATATAATACAATTTCTAATGTTAGTTATACTTTTTGTCATCATTAGGATGTTTTGGATACATGCTTCACTCGAGTAGATCTAATTTTTTTTTTATCATATAGATGCTAATATGGTAATAAATTAACAAATATAAGACCATCTTTAATGTGTTTGTCTATATTAAAGTATGAAAAATAATATCATCTTACTTAATGCTCTAATGTATAATGTTATTTATACTTTTTTGTCGTCATTAGGATGCTTTGGAACTCGTAAAAGTAAACTTTAAGTAATGAAATAAATTAAAAACGAAATATTGTAATAATTACACAAAAAGGTCAAGTTAATAATCAAGAAATATCAAATATTAAAATTGATATTAATTAGACCTTAGCATATGCTAAATTTGACATCAACAATACCGTTGTATAAGAGAGCATATTTTTATTTGAAAAATATCAAAATTTACTATTGGCACTATAATTTAACATTGTATTGTAGATGTCTAACATTGATATGAAATTGTAAACCAGAATGAAAAATATTAAGAATATCAACTCTAATCCAAACTTTTGAATATAAGCTTATATAACATATGAGTTATCATTTTTTATCGATAAGTGTTTAAAATATTATCACATCAATTGATTGTATCTATCATAATTGGAATCCCTAATACTATTCTATACAAAATGATATAATTTCTTAAAAAAAAAAAAAAAAACAAAAAGGGAAGAGAAAACAAAAATTAAGTACACATTTTTTTTCTCTAAAAAAAAAAGGGGGAATTAGGTAATGTTTGTCTCATTCCCATGTCTCTTCGGCTTTTCAGCAGTCTTGAGGACCACCAAGAAGTGGTCAAGATCTATATCTAGTCTCACCAAGCTTTTCACCTACAGTGAATACCACTTATCATATAGCCTAATGCTTCAACAGTCAAAACAAACTGGAGCAGAATTCTAGGTAGAAACTATGAAATTCGAACCTTGATAAAAAATAAATAAATAAGAAAAATCTAACCTAACGACTACACCACAACATCGGTGGTCAAAATAAGTATACATTTCCTTGTGCGAGTTACGTGGGGGACTCAGGACTCACCTACCAAGTCAAAGCATACCAAATAAAAAATTTCAAAACAAATTAGAAGAAGAAGAAGAAAAAGACTTGGGCGGGGTTTTTTGGTGGGCACCGACCTTGACCGTCCACCACATCGCTTAAACACTCTTTTTCAGCCTCACCTAACACCACACCACTCCCCCCGGCTACTGTTCATCTCAGATTTCTCCCTTTCTCATTCTCTTTCTCATCTCCTTGCGATAAAATCAAGAAATTCTGTTACCCTTTTGGTGGTTAACTTAAAACAGTCAGTAGACAATGTGAAATTCTGATGCCCTTTGGTTGAAACAATGATAGAGAAAAAAAGTCGAGCTCCGTTTCACTTTTCAAACATAATCAAGTCGAGCTCCGTTTCACTTTTCAAACATAATCAGAAGCGAAAGAGTTGCTGAAGTACGTTTATGGGCTTCTATGAATTTTGGGAAAGAACGAAATGCAGTTGGAAATTTTCCGAATTACATCTAGGAGGAATGCTCGCAAGTTGTTCGATGAAATGTATCCCAGAGACCCAGTCGCTTGGAACGCAATGCTTGCCAGCTGAAGTAAATTGATGGGCTTCTATGAAGATTGGGGAATAATGAAATGCAGTTGGAACTGTTTCGAATTACGTCCAGGATTGTTGCACTTGGGAAGTCGGGTCGAATCAGTCATGCACGCAAGTTGTTCGACGAAATGTCTCACAGAGACTCCGTTGCTTGGAACGCAATGATTGCTAGTTACTCCCAGCTAGGTCTTTACCAAGAAGCCCTCTCTCTTTTCTGGCGCATGCGAACATGTGACACTAGACCTGATCACTTCACATTCACCGCAACTTTGAGTGCGTGTGCGGGTGCTTGTGAACTTCGACTCGGGACTAGCATTCATACTTTGGTATGCGTTCTGGGGTACCAATCTTATTTGCCTATCAACAATGCATTAATTGATATGTATGGCAAGTGTTTGAATCCTTCTAATGCTACCAGAGTGTTTGATGAGATGCATCTTAGGAATGAAGCGACTTGGTGTTCGCTGTTGTTTGCTCATATGAAGTCTCGTCAGTTTGACATTGCGTACAAAGTGTTCTCAATTATGCCAAGAAGAGTGGAGATCGCTTGGAATATAATGATTGCAGGTCATGCGTTGCATGGTGAAGTTGAATTGTGTTTGGCCTTGTTGAAAGAGATGCTGAATAATTCATGTGGGCCAGATCAGTGGACCTTTTCTACCCTCATGAATGCTTGTGCTGAATCATCAAAAGTTCAATATGGATGCATGGTACATGGTTTTATCATTAAAAGCGGTTGGAGCTCCGCTGTAGAGGCAATGAACTCACTTTTGAGTTTTTATGCTGAACAAGGTCGTGCCGGTGATTCTATTAGGGTTTTTGAGTCCATTGTAACTCCAAGTCAAGTGTCATGGAATGCCATAATTGATGCTAACATGAAAGTAGGAGACACGAATGAAGCGTTCCTGGCATTTCAACGGGCTCCTGAAAAGAATATTGTTTCATGGACGTCTATGATCTCAGGGTATGCGAGAAATGGGCACGGTGAACAAGCTGTTAGCTTCTTCATTGAAATGGTGAGAAATGGTTTACGACCAGATGATTTTTCATTTGGAGCCGTAATTCATGCATGTTCAAGCTTAGCTGTACTAGGACCCGGGAAAATGCTACATGGGTGTATTGTTCGCAGTGGCTTCAATGGTTATGCATACGTCGGAAACGGTTTAATAAACATGTATGCTAAATGCGGGGATATAGAAGGATCTAACGGTGCATTCCGTGAGATTCCTGATAAAGATCTGGTCTCTTGGAATGCTATGTTGTTTGCGTTTGGTTTGCATGGAGAGTCTAACCAAGCTCAAAAGTTTTACAAAGAAATGATGATGACTGGAGTGAAACCTGATAAAGTGACCTTCATTGGCTTGTTGATGACTTGCAGCCATTCAGGACTTATAGAGGAAAGTCGCAAATTCTACAAAACAATGACTTCAATTCATGGACTTTCCCCTGAAATGGATCATGTGGCATGCATGGTAGATATGCTTGGCCGAGGAGGTTACATAGCAGAAGCAAAAGACTTGGCCAGTAAGTATTTAGGGACAGGTACCCTAGATATTAGCTCATACGAGTCTCTTCTTGGAGCATGTTCTGCACATCAAGACGTAGTTTTTGGGACACACTTGGGAAAAGCTTTAAAAGACTTAGAGCCACGAAAAGAGATAAGTTATGTTCTGCTGTCGAATTTGTATTGCGCTAGTGGGCGGTGGAAGGAAGCGGAAATGGTTCGGCAAGCAATGCTCGAGGAAGGGTTGAAGAAAATGCCTGGTTGTAGCATGATTGAAGTGAGGAACAAGGTAACCGCTTTTGTTGCTGGTAACCATTCTTGTCCATTTACATTAGAGTCGTACAAGGTGCTAAATGTCCTTGAGTTCGAAATGAGGAATCCATGCTTTGCTGGTTTCTATTGAACAAAATATTGCTCATGCACCATCGGCGTTTGATCCAGAACCAGACATGGCATCATGTGACTGCCATACGAAACCGACTTTCTTACAAGTTGAGACTTATAGTTTTACATTCTGTTAGGTACTCGGAAATTTAGCTTAGCAAAGAACAACTTTGAAAATAAAGGAAATAAACCGGATAGTAGAGAGTTTCGAAGGCTCTCCAACCTCGCAAGGCACCAGGCGACACAAATGACAGATTCCGCACCCCTATCTCTCTTCCCCGCCTCCCTCTTAGGACTAACTCCGTCCATTCTATTCCAAAATTTTTCACAAACTAATCAGGCCGAACAAAAAAAAACGAAGGAAAGGAAAAAACTAAACCGTTGCTTGTTGAACTACAATATAAAATTGGTTATCAGCTCTGCCCACTGAACTTAATTTCCCTAGACATTTGGAGTGTACATTGAGCCTCAAATGCATCTCCGTTTTTTTTTTTTTTTTTAATTAAAAACTTTGTTGTCCGGAAAAGCGGCGACTCACGTTTGGTATACCTTCTTGATGTTACCAAAGAAGCTTCTCAAATGCTATATGAAATCTTTATTTGATATAAATGGAAAACTTCATTAAGGAATCCCCAATATGCATGAAAATGCACGGTTTTCAAATATATATATATGTATATATATTTGAAAGTTGTTGAAAATTTGACAAGTAAAAGTTGGACCTGCTAAGCGGTGAGATTGAAATTGGGAATGTAGTGAGAGATTGAAAGCATTACTCTCCGTGGACTAAGTACTACTCTTCCTTCACCAACTACGGATAATTCTACGGAGAAGGAAATGGGTTAAATACTTTTATGTTTATATTTCCAACAAAACACTGATAATTAAATGTAAGAGAGAACGAGAAAAATATCATTAGCCTTTCGTACTATTAAATTTTGTTACAAGTTTTAAGGTTTATTAAGAAGAATTTTTGCCAGAATCGACATTTTTTTGGTTTTGACCATAAGCATTTTTTAAGACTGGAGCTTTTTTTGATAGATTATCATTTTTGAACCTAGAAAACCTAAAGCAACTTCTAGTAAACTATGTCAAAAAAGGCCCAATCGTCAAGCAATTTCTTGGAAATCTCCACTCTTGATCTCACTTCTAAAAAAAAAAAAAAAAAAAAAAAAAACAGAAGTATAGTTTTATCAAGAAATGCAACTTTTCCCAGAAATAGTATCTGAAATGGAAGATCTGCAGATACGTGAAACAACCAAACAATAGACTAGCTAAAGTACAGTTTTAAAAGAACTCAAAAAAATAAAATAAATAAATAAATCTTCTAATAAGCAATAAACATGCTGTAAAGAAGTTCATAAAAATATGGTTTAAACTTGGGTTCAAGTTTCAAAATATTCTTAGAAAAGCGTTTTGAAATACAATATTTTGTGACTTTGATTGAAGGTCATTTTAGATGGTCAAAACTCTTTTTAAAAATTATCTAAACACTCCAGCTTCTAGGCTGAGAAAGAAAAAGCAAACTCCATGAAGTAATGCTTAACAGACCCAAAAGTATACCAACAGCTTTTGAGAGGATAAGTTGATCTGAAGCACCCTATTCGAAGAAATCAAAATTAGACATAATTCATGAGCTACCTTCCAATAAAGAAGCTAAAGCAACTGCAAGTGGCACATTATTTTTTATTATATATACTAAAGGAGTGTAAGTCGGTGAATAGTTTTTTTTTTATTTTTACTTTTGCTGTTTTGCTTTACTGTTCAGTAAATAGTGGTTTTTTGTTTTTTAAACTTTTGTTGTTTTGCTACAGTTTTTTTTTTTTACTGCTTTGCTACAGTAAAAGGATGTAATATTTCACTATTTAATAAACAGTGATTTTTTTTTTAATTTTTATTGCTTTTGCTGTACAGTTTTTTTTCTACAGTAATGCACAGTAGTTATTTTTTCTACATTAAACTACCGATTTTGCCCCTATCATATATGCTGATTTTGGCTTATCTACAATGAAAGGACGGTTTTGTCCTCACATATTTTATTGTTTCATCTACAGTGCAGAGATTTTTTTACCCCTCTGATTTAGTTGGTTTTCCTTCATCTACAGTGACTTGACATTTTTACTCCTATTATGCAGAAATTGCTGGCTGCCCACACAATATAATTACCGTTTTACGCCTCTTTTTTAGTTCCTTTTCTTTTCCTACAGTGTGTTGCCGGTTTTACCCTATTTATAGTTTTTTTTCTTAATATTATTTTTAACTTTTTTTTACACTAAATTTTAGACATTCGATTCTGATCTATTGTTGTATTGTGTTTTTGCTCACTTTGTTTTTTTTAAACGATTTTTTACTTTAAATTTTTTATCTTTATTTCGATTTTTTTTTTTGTCTTTTTTGTTTCTTTTGTTCTATTTTTTAAAAACCTTTTTTTTAAGGATTCTCTGTGTAATTTTTTTTCTTTTTTGTTTGTTGTGTTTTATATTTTAAAATTTTTTTTTAAGTTTTTGCATGTATATAACCTCATAAAAATTTTTTTTATTATTTTTAAAAATAGTAAAAAAGGAGAAAATGGGATATATATTTTATTTTATTATAATGTTTTTGTTAGGGTTAGTTTTTTCCGGTTTTTTTGAATTTAAAGATTTTTTTTCTTTCTTTTTTGTTTTCTGCTTTATTTTTGTTTTAATTTTTTTTTTTAAATGAGTATAACTACAGAAAATTTTTTTCTTTTTTGTTTTTGTTTTCGTTCTTATTATTGTTAGTATTATTATTATTTTGATTTTGCATCTTCACTGTTGAGAGAGATTTTAAGAATAATTATACTTATTATAATTATAATATTTATCTTAACCAACTGTTTTTATTATATAATACTTAATTTTTTAATTTATTTTTTTCTTCCTTCCCCGTACCGGGTATTAAACTTGTTATCAGCTAAATCTTCATCACCCGGCCCTTCACATTCCTCTATGGCCTTTTGCAAATAAGATTGGAAGCATGAACTGCTTGCTAAAGCCTGATTAAATACTTTGGATTCAGTAGATCAGCAACCACATAACTGAAACTCGGCCCAAATGTCACAATAAATAAACATGCAAACCCCTAGTCAAAAACCAATGTTTTGGACAAATTAAAAAGCCCGATTGGACTTTGTCACTACTGTCAACTTTGGCCCCTAAATTTTCGATTTGCCAACAACACTCCCTGAACTTGAAAAAAATAACAATGTTTGTCCTTCTATGTGTTTCAACTAAAAATGAATAAAAACCTCACCGGGCCGATGTTATTTTTTCAAATGGAAAATAAATGGAATGACTATATTTGCCATTTTGATTAAGTTCACTTAACCTCGTTGGCACATTTTAAGATAGAGAGGAGAAGTTTACACTAATGACAAATTCTAAATAAAGTTCAAAGAGTGTAGTCGGCACATTTGAAAATTGACACTATTAACTAAGTTCAAGGAGATTTTCGGTAATTTATCCCTTTTTTTTTTTTTTTTTTTTTTTTGCTCTTCTCAGTTCCGAGCTCATGATCAGTGGACTGTTAAACGATTGCTAAGGAAAAATGTTTTGCTTTTTTTTTTTGTTTTGCCCCTTTCTGGTTTTCCTCTGTTTTCTTGGCAACCAATCAACAATCACATTTGCAAGTAAATGCTGACAAATAAAAAGGAACAGAAGAAAAATAAACAAAACCCATTTATCAGTTTCGAAGTAAAAACTTTTCATATTACTTTTTCCTTTCTGGTTTTCCTTTGTTTTTTGGCAACCAATCAACAATTACATTTGCATGTAAAAAGTTATCAAATAAAAGAAGTACAAATACCCAAGTGTGAAAATAATGATTTATCCGTCTTGAAGTTAAAAATTGCGCAAAGAGAAACAGATTCTCGCTTTTACTCTTATCATTTTCCTCCACTTTCTGGGCATCCAAACAGACGTTTTACAATTGCCACACGCATTGAAACAAGAACATACCTGCAAAATCACATTGAGAAAGCAATTGTTGCCGAGATTTTGTAACTCAGGCACCAACAGCAATCTCTGAGGAGGATCTTCACTCTTACACAACCAGTAAGGCCTCTCAATTGCTACATCAACTCTAATGCCAAATGAAAGTTCCTTCAACAGTGGAATTCACTATGTCTTGGAACAAGGAACAACAAAAGGAAACAATGACTTGAAGACAACTAATACAAACTTGAATTTTTCAATATTGCAGAAATTACAACATTTACTTGAACGTCGATTACTAAACATAGTTCCCTTCCATGAACTTGAGATCTCTACCCACCTCCATTAGGAGTCGTGGCTTTCTTGTTAGTTCTCCTCATCTCTCTTGTTCTTCTTTACAACTAGAGCTCAATTGGACGTAAGAGTTCGCAGTTCTCCCCTTTCGGACTTCTTACGAATACGGAGAATCCCATGTTCAGTTCTTGTCGTCTATCTTTCAACAAATTCCTTAGAGTTCTCTCTCCTAAAAAATAACAAAAAAGTGTTCAATGCAATTTTCTTGAAAAAGGATTACCACCTCAATCTCAAATTTGATTTGTCAAATGCGTTGTCACCTCATTATCAAACTGCTCTGTACACTTCTGAAATAATCAAGAAATTTTTTGAAATCTTTTCATCTCAAAATTGAGAGGACTTCCAATTTGATATCCAAACAGATTTCACTCTTCGTTTTTACCGGGCGATTTTTTCACACATCCAAGACGTCGAATTTTCAAGGTAAAATGACTCGTTTCAAATAAGAAACCAAAACGTCCCACAATTAGAAGAATCCACCAAAACATCCTCTCACTGGGGCTAACATAACTCCAAGGCGCTTTTGCAATTCCACAACCTTTTAAAGTTCGCTTCTATTTTTCTTTCAAAGAAAATTTGTAAAATTACAAGGGTAAAATTAAAATTTCCGAAATCCACAAGCATGCTTTATAAAAAATATACCTTCAGAAGAATTTTCTTCCAAAAAACTAAGACGACCGACTATTTAAAGCAGAGGAAGGTGCTCAGAAGAATTGATGAATGGTTGAGAAAATTATCCTCATGTTAAATCAGATTAACGAGATTGTGATATCTCATCATCATCGTACCATCTCCTGCACTTAAAGATACAACTTTCAAGAACTAAAATAGCAGAACTATCTAATTTTCCAAGAGAAAATCTAAATCTATCTCCAAAGTTCGTCATGAAAATTTTCTCTGCGAATCTAAAAGAACCATCAGAAACCTAAGTTTATCCCCATCAGCCCTAAAAGAGCTGTGCGGTCCGCATCATGGTTAGGTCCTGAAAGACCCCATCACTTGGTTCCTTGTCAAACCAAAATCTATTCTGAAAAACAACACTAAACAGTAACTAAACAAAGGTAAATTCCAAAAAAAGACAACAAAAGTATTCAAAAACACTAAACTTAGGAGAAAAGGCATCAGAGAAATGGGTATGAGAAGTTATCAGCACAGATTTCTCGTCAGAGTGGTGCATGACAATCTCGATTGCTCATCACTGCCTTTCGGAAGAATTTTAACCGTGTCCGAAACAGTGGTAAAAACAACAATCAGGAGTGTAACGTGACTTTTACAATATAAGACAATATTGATGGCAAATTTTTGTGCAACATAAGAAAGTTTCAGACATCCAAGGAAGGATGAAGCAGCATTAGCTCTCAAGCCCGGCGAAGGCGAAAGCTCTTAGGCGGCCACTGCGAATGTTTTGAGAAACAAGCCTTAGATATGTCATCATCAACAATGAGTTACTAAAGACCAAATCAAAGACACAATTAACAGTAAAAAGATAGTTGAATTTTCCATCCCAAAATGATCAGCTAGACATAAAGAAGACGACTGACAAAGTGAAAAGGATGGATGAAAATGAATGTGAGGGACATTGTTCATCCCTTAAGCACTCATGATCACTGCTAAAGGGGCAGACGTTTAGTCCCCGAAAACTCCTACTTAAAACCATTACATTTTCACACATAACATGTTATACGAAAATATCAAACAAGTAAATTTAATCACGTTTTACCAATGGAATATTAACAATAAAAATTGTCAATTTTAAATAGATAATGTGGGGTCAGACATCCAAGGAAGGATAAAAACAGCACAAGCTCTCAACCCCGCGAAGGCGAAAGCTCTTGGGGGGCCACTGCGAATGTTCTGAGAAACAGGCCTTAGGAATTATCATCATCGACCATCTCATTATAAAAAATGTAGAATTAACAAGTTCAGAACTTTAAAACACAAGAAATAGTCAAAAAGGAAACCAGAACATAAGTAATCCAAAAACTACAATACATCAAAGCCTTTTGATTTACCATAAACACTTAATTCTAGGATGGAAAATTCAAAGTTTCAGACATCCAAGGAAGGATGAGGCAGCATTAGCTCTCAAGCCTGGCGAAGGCGAAAGCTCTTAGGCGGCCACTGCGAATGTTTTGAGAAACAAGCCTTAGATTTGTCATCATCAACTAAAGGAATATCCAAAAACAAAGAGAAAATGATAAAACACAGCAAAAGAAATGCAGACAGTACCAGAATATATAATAGCAGAACAAACAATGGCAATACAAAACAAAACCAATAAAAGAAACTGCAAGTAAACAGATAGAGTAGAAGAACAATTGACAAATCTACAAACAACAACTGTAAAACCAAAACCGAACTACTCGATTCCTGCAACGTCAATTACAAAACAAAACAAAAGCAATCGGCCAAGTATAGGGCAGTTATAAACTCTCTATATTAAGAGATTGCAAGGGTCTCAGACATCCAAGGAAGGATTGAAGCAGCATAAACTCTCAAGCCTGGCGAAGGCGAAAGCTCTTAGGCGGCCACTGCGAATGTTTTGAGAAACAAGCCTTAGATTTGTCATCATCAACTATAGGAATATCCGAAAACAAAGAGAGATTGATTACACACAGCAAAAGAAATGCAGACAGTTCAAGAATTTATAATAGCAAACAATGGCAATACAAAACAAAAACCAATAAAAGCAATTGCAAGTAAACAGATAGAACTATACAGACCAAAACAACAACCGTAAAACCGAAACCGAACTACTCGATTCCTGCAACATTAATTAAACAAAACAAAAGCAATCTGCAAAGTAAAGAGTAGTTATAAACCCAAACAAACAAACAATTTACATCAGCTAAACTGTAAATGACAAAGCCAAATCACGTTTGATCCAAACACTACAACAAAACACGAACATTGCATGCAAACTTATGAAAACAATCAATTCAATTACGTGGGACAAAAAAAAGATTTTGGAGAATGAAAAAAGCGAATTGTTGGGAGTCTCAGACATCCAAGGAAGGATTGAAGCAGCACAAGCTCTCAAGCCCGGCGAAGGCGAAAGCTCTCAGGCGGCCACTGCGAATGTTCTTGAGAAACAAGCCTTCAAATTTGTCATCACGGACAAAACAAATCACCAAAAAAATCAATATACTCCTTCACGAATTGTTGCAAAACAAGTTAATCAAAGATTAAAGTTCGATTCTTTTAAGGAACACCGAAAAAACACAGATCGAAAAAAGCATCAGTCGAAAAATCAAAATCATCACGAATCAAAAACTACATTAATCAGAACAGATTAGAGGCAACAAATCGAAAAAAATCGAAGAAAAAAAGTTTATCGCTCTACTCAATGATCAAAATCTACCGTCAAAACCAACTGCGAAAGGCAAATCACTCCTTCGTAGCCTGAAAAAATCGAAAAAAAAAAATCACCACAAAAACCTTTGATTCTAGAGAGAGAAATGAGAGAGTGAGAGTCTACGAACGAATGATCTGGTGGCAAGGAGGAGAGACGGTGGCCGTTTTTATAGAGGAGGCGATTGAAAATTAGGGGTTTTCGGAGGTTTTAGGGTTTTGTGAAATCAATGGCTAAGATTTCGGACGGAACAATCTAGAAGAAACAAAGCCCATCAACAGATGTTGGGCCGAGACCCAGATTCGTTATGGGCCTGGCCGAACATGGTCCTTTCATGGGCTGGTTGTTTCAGTCCGACATCTCAATTTTCATGTCGTTTCTTTAAGATGTCGTTTATAGAAATCGGATGTCGTTTTTGGTAAAAGGAATTTGTATTTCTTGATGGAGAGGAAAAGCAACTCCATCAGTCCGCAAACCCTCCCTCTCTCCTCTCTCTCTCTCTCTCTCTATTTGGATCCGAAACCGCCATTGACGACTTGCTCTCGAGCTCAGTCGGAACTCGATCTCACAAGGTATTCTCGAATCTCTATCTCTCTCTAACTCTCTCTTTCTCTCTCTATACCTCTGAGTCGTCCGGTCAAAGAATTCGCCGTCAGTTCATTTTCAAGAAAGAAGATCTTAGGGATTTAATTTCTCCTTGAGTAAAAAAAAAAAAAAAAAACTTAATTTATTGCTAAATTGAGTTTAACTATTTGTGAAGTGCGATAATTTTGGGGAAAATCTCATTTTTCTCTCTGTTAGGGTTTCGTTTTCCGCTCTGACATGCTCGTCCTCTTGCCAGGGTTTATATTCAATTGTCGATCTATTTGCTTCAGATCCTTGAATTCAAGTAAAAATGGTAAGACTTCTTTTGAAAGAATTTTTTTTTGGGTGTGTTTGCAATTTTTGGTCAGAATTTTCAGTGGAATTTTGGGGTTTAAAGCTCTCTGTCTTTGAAATTGTGGAAATTTCAGGAAGTAGGAGGTAATTTGGAGTCGTCAATTGAGAAATTGCTGAATGCGGAGAAGCAGATGAGGCTCGCCGGAGATGTGGCGGGCACTAAGAAGGCTGTCACTGACATTCTTCAGCTCTGCTTTGAAGCACGTGCGTGGAAGACCCTGAATGAGCAGATTGTTGTCTTGTCGAAACGCCGCGGGCAGCTTAAGCAGGTACTCGATTGAAATGGAACGCATAGTAATTTGTTAGGTGAAGTTACTTTGTGTTTTTAGTTACTTTTTAAAATGAGTTGAACTGTTAAGTGTTTGAATTGAGTTCTAAATTGCATTTATACCTTTAGATGAATACGTTCTTCCGATTTGTGTGAGTGGTTTCTTGTACATGATTTTTCAGTCACGACGATTCAGTTTTATTACGTTAAATTTGGATATTTGTTTGTGAAATTTGAGAGTTATGACCATGTCAATAGATTGACTATTTGACATAGGGTGTGTGTTCCACTTCTATTTACTTGATTGGATGACAAATGCAAAAATTTTTAAGATGTGTATTTTTTCTTCTAAGAAAATGACTTTAACAATGATGTGGTCGTTTGGAATTTTTACATCCCTGCTGTACGTTTATGTAGAATGAAGTGTAATGCATGTGGGGCGAGTGTGGATTTCCTTCTCTTGGGAAGTATGCAGATCAATTTCTGTTCTTTATTAACAACTCTTAGATATTGGAATGAGATGTTGTTGATTGCATTCAGGGGGTAATTCTTATTTTTCGGAAGTATGAGTTTTGGCTGTTCTCCTAAATTAAAGAGAAAAATGGCGCTCAGGTTCACTCTTATCAGACAATTAGATGGGCTTATGGTCTTATTAGGGTATGAAAAACAAAAATACTGCAGTTACATTTTACTTGAAAATCGGTAAATTTATATCTGCGGGGGCACTAGTCCAGTAAACAATTTTGCACTAACATGTATTAATAGAAACTTTTTCCTGCTCCTGGGTCTTTTTATTTGATTTGGTTTTGGTTAATGTTAACCTTGTTGTTTTGTGATTTTCTTTGCATGTAATTTGTTGTGTTTTTTCTCGGAATCTTTTAGTATGTTTTTTTGCACAATTTTATCTTACTCTATGCTCTTCCCCCACCCCCCCCCCCCCTTCTCTTAATTAAGGGGTTCTTGTAACTAATCTCGTTAGCAAGTTAAGAATTAAGATTGACATCCTTTATATTTTCAAGAACTGTGTTTGTTCAACACTGTTATAAGGAGATGTCTGTTTTGTACAGGCTGTAACTGCAATGGTCCAGCAAGCAATGCAGTATATCGATGAGACACCTGATCTTGAAACTCGTATCGAGCTTATTAAGACACTAAATAACGTTTCTGCTGGAAAGGTAATTATCTACTTATAAGTTTCAGTTTTCAAGCATTGTCTCACAGTTTTTATTATTTTCAGTTTTCTAGCATTGTCTCACAGTTTATATGATATTTCTTTTTCTTTAATTGTTTGTGTGATTTAGATATATGTTGAAATTGAGAGAGCCAGATTGATTAAGAAACTTGCTAAAATCAAGGAAGAACAAGGGTTTATAGCTGAAGCTGCTGATTTGATGCAAGAAATAGCGGTTGGTGCAGGATTTTTCATTCGATGGCAGTTTCCAATTTCCATTGTGTTGCTTCTATTGGATTCCTTTTTGATGGTATAGCTTTGCAGGTTGAAACTTTTGGTGCTATGGCAAAAACTGAGAAAATAGCTTTCATTCTTGAACAAGTATGGGATCCATTTTTCTGATTAGTTATTGCTTATATTGCGGATTTACTACTGTGTTGATATCTTGGGGGCATAATAGTGATGCTAATTTTTTTTCCTCTTTACACTACATCAATAAATATCTAGGTCCGTCTGTGTTTAGATCGCCAAGATTACATACGCGCACAAATCCTCTCAAGGAAGATTAGTCCAAGGGTTTTTGATGTTGATCCCTCGAAAGAGAAGAAAAAGCCTAAAGAAGGTGATGCTGTGGTCGAGGAGGCTCCTGCTGATATTCCTTCGCTTTTGGAGTTGAAGAGGATCTATTATGAATTGATGATAAGGTAAAGAGTGTGTTTTTCCTAGTCACTGTGCCCTTTCCCTGTTGGAGCCTTAATTCTCTGATGGAGGTTTCTTTAGGTTCCATCGATCGGAGTGTTATTGGTTTTTGGATTAGAGTTCGGTTGTCTGCATGACCTTAATGAATATGAGTTTCTGATGGTTAGGTTTTTTATTTTTTTGGTAGTGGTGGTGCTGGGACGATTTCTTTATTAGAGTGAAGTGTTCTGCAATATTATTATCCCTTAGCAATCCTATTAGTTAGATGTATGTTTTAGTGATATTGTTACATTTTTCTTTTCAATTTTCAATAGCTTAGAAGTGCCATGCTTAACAAATCCCAACAGTCCTCTTCCTCATTCTTTTTTTGAGTTCAGATCTAGGGTTACTCGTCTCTAGGATGACTAATGGAGGAACAACGAACAAACTACTACTTGTCATAAAATTTTCTGTTGAGTGGTAATATTAACGGGTGATCTATGACCGTGTCAATGTTGATGTTAGATGTTGAGCGTGTTTGTACATGAATTGTAGTTGTGAAACTGGTCCCTGTATGTTATTATCTTAGTCCAAGACGGTCATCTGATTGCATTATATATGCCCAGTTTTTAAAAAAGTAATGCATTACCGAATAGGTGAATACTGATTTTTATTTTATCTTGTCAGGTATTATTCACACAATAATGATTACCTTGAAATTTGCCGATGCTACAAGGCGATATATGACATTCCTTCTGTAAAAGAAAACCCGGCGCAATGGATACCGGTAAAGTCTCATTTATCTTTTTTGAGCCTTAAATGGGCACGTGAATTTTTCTGATACATTGCTGAAAATTTTCTACATGTAGGTCTTGAGGAAAATATCTTGGTACTTGGTCCTGTCACCACATGATCCAATGCAATCAAGCCTTCTTAATTCCACCTTGGAAGACAAGAATCTCTCCGAGCTTCCAAATTTCAAGTATGGTTTTGATTGCAGTGTTGATTACATCTGAATCCCGGTTTTTCAGTTTATTATATGCTGTTGATATAACATATTAGTCCTGCCTTTTTTTTTTCTTCTGTTGATGGTGCAAAAGGTGCCTACTTTGTATTTTTCTTGAAATATTTAGCGTGCTTTTGTTCTCTTGTAGATTGCTGTTGAAGCAACTGGTTACCATGGAGGTCGTACAATGGACGGCTCTCTGGAATTTGTACAAGGATGAGTTTGAGAATGAAAAGAACATGCTTGGAGGTTCCTTGGGTGACAAGGCAGCTGAAGATCTAAAACAGAGGATAATAGAACATGTACGTTTTCACTCTACACTTGGCTGATCATGCAGTTACCTGTTTTTACTTACATCGTCTCTCTCTGTTGTTATTTCAGAATATTCTTGTTGTTTCAAAGTACTACTCAAGGATTACACTGAAGAGACTTGCTGAGCTGTTGTGTCTCAGCATTCAGGTCAGTTTTTATAATTTAAGCTTATTATCAGTCTTTAAGCGATAATGAGTTACTTTATCCAAAACAGCGTATATAGGCCTTGTAGTTTCTTGTTGGCTTCGTACTTCTCGTGCTTAAATTGACTATGTGCATTTGATTCTGCATCGGTCTCAATCTTATCTTGCGCCGTTCCTTGAAAATGCAGGAGGCGGAGAAGCATCTATCGGAGATGGTTGTTTCCAAGGCACTAATTGCAAAGATTGACAGGCCAATGGGCGTCATTAGTTTCCAAATAGCAAAGGATAGCAATGACATTCTCAACTCATGGTCTGCGAACTTGGAGAAATTGCTCGACCTTGTCGAGAAGAGTTGCCATCAAATACACAAGGAGACTATGGTTCACAAAGCTGCCTTAAAAGCTTGAGGAACCTAGAAGCTTGAGGGACTTGGAGAAACTGGTTGATCCAGGTTTGCAGGTTGAGCGGAATCATATCCTTCCCCCCGCCCTCTTTCCTTTTTGGCCTGAAATGTTACCTGATCAGAATTATCATCTAAAACTCTCCTGACCAGATTGGTCACTCAGGCATTTGTCAAGTTCTAAGTTTTATTATCAGGGACATATATCTCTTAGTAGGCGAAAGATTGTAGTATACCACCGAACCTAAACAGGATCATTTTTAGCTGTTGAAAGAAATTGGTTGTCTTGCTCGTTCATTTCATTTTAATCGATCTTGCTCGGGATCACTCGTGCTCAACATAATTGCCTCACAAGCCTGTGTTCCTTCTATTTCTTTTTTTATCCGCTACATGATTTTCAGATCAATGGTTACATAAATCCAACCATTTTGTTTTTGTTTTGTGCTTGGAAAATTAAGCTATAGTAAGCGTAATTTGATGTCGTGATCGGCATATTGAAACTGGCAAAATCAACTGCTGTGGTGTATTTTTCGTTGTTTGATTTGGGTTCTCTGTTAAGGTTAATGAAATTTTCATTTACAAATTCTTAGTACAAAGTCAGCATTTGTTATTTATGTGACTGAAGGAAAAAACTTACCATAAGAACTGTACATTTATTCTATTGATAGTTATTGTTGTTTTAGTCATTATATTAATTTTTTGGCAGGATGATGTGTTCACGTTATATAAATGTGCAACACATGATGTTGATTTGCTCCCAATCATTGAAAAATTAATACGAACTATTTATTAAGAAAGATTAGTATATTTAATACAAAAGCAGAAAAAGAAAAACTGATAATTTGGCCCCGGGCATCGACCATTAAACCTATAATGATCAGGCATGTTATCGTTGTTCATAATGAGAATGAACATTTGCTTTTATAATAGATCAAATTGCAGGCCATAAATTAGGAGAAATCGCACCCACTCTGAACATGCAAAAAGTGATAAGATCTCGCCGTTAATGATTAGTTTATATTGCGTTAATAAAAAATAATTGTTAATATCACTTATTATAATTTATTAATGAGGGATGAATCTTATGATAAAGAAGTGAGAGCAACTGATACATATATATGATATATATGTCTATGTCTGCTGAAAAAGAAGATCAAGGAACGTTTTATTTATTCGTTCTTTTTTATAATATTATTATTAGATTTTCTCATTTCTTTATTCAAACAGTTACATTGAATAAAACGAATAAAATGTGAAATTGTACCGTAGCATATGTACCGACCGAGTAAATGTGCAAATCTTACCGTAGGTTTTCCATTGAGTTTTCTTATTCAGCGCCAAAAAAAAAAAACAAAAACAAAAAAAATTGAAGTAAAATTTGTGATTTATACAAGCACCACTAATCTAGTGTGTCGGCTAATATAAACACATGGCTTGGAGTCTGAAATGTTGGTTGGATAGTAAGAATGCAACATTAATTATGTTCAAAGGTCAGATTGGTCGGCCAAATACTTTTGGAGGTTGGTTAACTAAGAATTGGTTTATAGAGACTTCAAAAAGAATTTTGTATGGAAAAATCAAGCTTTTGGGTTTGCAAGAAAGCCTTTATTGCAATCTATTTGTCAGTTAAAAAACGTCGCATTGCTAGCATTTAAAATTTTTGACGACATTTTTAGTTCACCAACAAGGTTGACTTGAAATGAATACATTTGAATTTGATGGGACTAATCGGTGTGTTCACAATTACAATTACAATTACAATGTTGGAAGATATTTTTGTTGTCAAGAATTTAGCACATCCGGAGTTGTTCCGTGATTAGAGGTGGGGTGGGGCCCATTTCTGCTCTAATCTCGGATCAAACAGATGCAGGATGTACAACATTTTCCAGATACGAGTACTATTATGCCTCTCCAGAATTAAATAGCAATTTTCAGTAAATAAATTAATTAAGGATTATTTTTATTGTTAGTTGTACTGGGAGAAAATTAAGTAGACAGTCATGTTTTTAGTACCTCTTTATAATTTTATATAATCTAACATAAAATTAAAAGCAGTTTTCACTAAAATTGATACTTTTAGTATTATGAAATGACAAAATTATCAATTTTAATGTTATGATGGGTATAATTATAATGAGATGTCAAATTTATGACATTCTTGCATATAACCCTTTATTTATGCATCCAGAATTTTAGGGTAACTCATACGTGGCCCACCGAAGTTTAAAAACTATTATTTTGCCTTTTAAATTTTACATTTGACCCCACTTTACTCTTTTCATCAAAATTTCGATTAAAAATTGACCCAAAAAAAAATTATGTATTACTAATTCAATAAAACACAGAATGGAATTATTTTTATGATTTGAAAAAGAGTAATTGGCCCAAATAATCCCTAAACTCCTTCAAAGGTGACGGTTTGGTCACTTTTCTTTTTTTTGCTAAGATACCCCTGAACTTTTATTTTTTTACCATTCCAATCCTTTCCTTCTGACTCCATTAAAAAACTCACGAAATGATAACGTAATAAGCACATTTTGTGCTTTTTAAAGGAAAATACCCATATTCATATTTTATATAAAATAAAGAGAGAGAGAAAGTCTTTCTCCTCCCCTCCCCTGCCTCCTCCCTCTCCCATCCCCCTACCCCCCTAAATCTAAAGCAATTGACACCGAGTAAAGTGAAGGCTTCTCCTTCCTCCCTTATTCCCCCCCCCCCCGCACAATCCCCCTCCCTACACACGATCTGGTTTTGTCCCCCTTGTTGGTCGCCCTCTGGCGTCGTCAATTCCCCTCCTCCGCGCGATTTAGGGTCCCCCTTATGCCGGCAATTCTGGGGTTTCGCCCCTTCCCACCACTGGCACGCACGCAATCAAGGTTCCCCCCGTTTATCTACCGCACCGCCGAGATAGCCAGGTTGTGATCCGTGCTTTCCGCCCCTTTCCCATCCGTGTCCTGCCCTACCTTATGATAAAAAATCACTAGAATTATGGATATAAAACTGACAATGTAGTTGAAATTCATGGTCAATAAAAATTTGGAAAGTTGAAGTTCAAATTTGAAAAATGTAGTTTCAAAATGATGAGTAAGTTTTACTGTTTTACATCCTAATAAATTTATGTCTTTATTAACTATAAAATTACCCTAATACCCTAATCCAATTTTATATACATAATTAGGTTTACTATTTTATATTATTAACTAGTTAACTATAACCATAATTCGTTTACTATTTTATATTATTAATTAGTTAATTATAAGATTATTATTTTATATTAGAAGCAATCTCTCTATAACTTCTGATTTATGTTATTTCAGTAGTGAAAATTCTTCAATAATTGTTTTATGATCTTGTATCAAACACATAAATAGGCCTATACTTGTTATAAAAGAGCTTAGAATAGTTTAAAAATTCTAATATAAACGTGTTAACCGTGTTAGCCCATTTACAGCCCATTTATTTTCATGTTACTGCCCGTATCGTGCTCCCCATTACGGTCCGTGTGTCCTCCCCCCCATCTCCTCCCTTCTCCCTCCTCCCCCACCCCCTCCTGTGCCCCGCCACCGTTGTGGAGCTCTGCGTTTCGAACCCCTTCCCCCAACCCTCCCCTCCACCTTCTTCTCGTCGTGGCCTCCTCCCCTATCGTGGATAGGGTTTTCAGAAATGGAAAGAGAGAGAGAGAGAGGAAGGAGAGAGAAAATTAGTTTTTTATAATTATTTTAATTTGTTAAATTAATTATTTTTAAATTACTAAAATATCATCATAAATTAGATCATATGCATTGCACATGACTCATTTCTTTAAAAACTTAACGGTTTTGGATAGAAAAAACTGTAATTGATCAAAAAATAGGAGTTTAAGGTTATCTCAGTTAAAAAAAAAAAAAAAAAAAAAAAAAAAAAGCCAAGCCTTCACTTTTGAAAGAGTTCATGGACTGTTTGAGTCAAATACTCTTTGAAAAATCATAAAATGGTTAAGCAAAGACAAACTTAGAAATAAAAATAAAAACAAAAAGAAAAAGGAGAGAGAGAGCATCCAATATGACGATTTATCACCGTTCTAACTAATATTTTGTTTTTCGACATAGGTTATGTATTTAATTGAATACATGTAGTCAATTAAAAATTGTCACGGTGATGTACAAGACTGCTCATATTCCTTTTTTTTATAATACCATTCTATACGCATTATTTTTTTTGTTTTTAAATGCAGTACAACAAACAAGAAATTGCCTAAAAAGAACAAGTACCTGTTTGGCAATTTCTTACAAGCCATTTTTAGCTCATCGGATCTAAAAGCAATTTATGAAAGAGTTTAGATGATCTATTATAAAAACATTATGTCAAAATAAATAATATATATGACTTCTAAAAAAAAAACTCTTATCATCAGTGGACTTCAAAATTAAATCAGAGCTTTAATAAGTATTCTAAATTTCATTCTATTATCATTTTTATCTGTTAAACTCTCTTAAAATATGCTTTCACATAGTTGTTGAAAAGTAATCACTTTTACTTTTCGACTTTTGTCGACTAAAAACAAAAACAAAAACTCACTATCAAGTCAAAAGTCTAACAAATAAAAAAAAAAGGTAGTTATCATGGATAGAAATCATGCATTTTAATAAGATTGAACTTAAATATAAGAGAGTATTGAAATGTGAATTATGGTGATAATCACTTGAAATAAAACATATCGTAGACCTTTTATTATAATCAGTTTACAAACATACATGTGAAATAGATAAATAAAACAAAGCGACGATGATAAAAATAAAATTAAAAAAAAAAAGTGACGTGATAGTCACGTGATGGGGTTGGATGAGCGGCGAAAAGACCGTAGAGTATAGCGGTACAGGTTTATACTTTTCCTTTGCTTTGAAATGTAAAACGAGATTTGCGGTTTGAATTGTACACGTAACAACAAAGAATGGCCCATTAATTCATGTCCCGAGCACGAGCAGAAGATGGTCCTTTTCGTCTTAAACCCGATGAAATACTCTTATATTAATTTGTGGCGACAACAAATATTCTACATGCAATAATTGATAATAAGATAACAAATGTTTCCCTGTTTTTGTTGTTCTCGGCTATTTATGTTTTAAAATTTATGGTTTGCAAATTTTTTATTTTCATATTTGTTCGCCACAACTTAAATAATGTTTCCTCTACAAAAATGTAATATACTAACTACAACTTCAATTACGAAATAAAAGTTACCCATAACATTACATATATTTTAATTGAGATGGATAATTCAAATTTTGTACCTTTTGATGCGATCAGATATGATGTTTTTATTTAATTATGTCTATAATTATATAACGCGATATGATTACCTACAACAGATGTGAAAAATCTTTATTATAAATAGTTTGTTGTTTGGATCTACAAATCTATTTGTTTTGTAGGATAGTTGTTATTTTATCCTGAAAATCACTTTTGAGTTAAATAGTAACTTTTATCTGATTGTAAAATGAGGTTTGGATGTGAAATTAACTGTCATTTTTAAAAGAAAAATAATTTCTGAACTAATATTTGGAAATTGCTAATAGCAATCATTTAATAGGATATAAGATAGGGATGACAATGAAAAACAAAATCCTAATAAAAGACAAATGAAAAAGTTATGACATTTAAAACTTATGTAGAAGTGCAAAAATTTTATGAACATGAAAATGTACTTATTATACAAAATATGGTTGAAATGGGTAAAATTAAGGCTGGGGGTAGTTTAAGAAATGAACCCCATTTTCATTTTAAAATGCATCTGACCAAATATCATTTACATTAAATGAAATAGACTAGAACTATGAAAATATTTATTTCTTTAAATATGTTTGTATACTTAAACCATAGAAAGTTCTTTTTTTTTTTTTTTACACCTCAAAAGTAGCCAATACTTGGAAGAGTAATTTTTTAAAGTACAAGTTATTTATTTATTTTGAAATTGGGTGTACAAGTTATTTACGATCTCAATATATTAAAAATAACTCATACTACTAAAGTGAGAGTTATCTAGTCACCAATATATCAATAGAATAATTCAATATAACACATGCTAGCAAATATAATTTTCTTAAGAGAGAGAGAGAGAGAGAGAGAGGAAGGAAGTTGAAATAAGGATTTTAGAGAGAAAAATAGAATATTGGTTGTTTGGTAGAGTGGAAAATGAGAAGAAAAGAAAATCATAAATCCATGAAACTCACCATAATTTAAGCCTTCCAACTTTGAAAACAAAATAGAAGAGAAAAAGTTTGACAAAAAAAAGTGACGTAAAATAATTAATTTGACATTAATCTCTTATAATCTTATAATTTAAATAAGGGTATAGTTATAAAATGTATTAAATTTGACATTTTCTTTATTATTTTCTTTCTCTTCTATCAAACAACATGAAGGAACTCATTCTTCCTTTTTATTTCTCTCATCTAGATATTTTATTCTTTTTTCCATTCTATTTTTCAATTCTCGTACTAAATATAGCATGAATCTCTGAACTTCACATGTATTTTTTTATATTTGTTTAATAAATTGAAGGAGGAAAAAAAAAAAAAAAAAACAGAGGTGCATTTTCTGTGGTTGGAATTTTTTTTCTTATAACTCCTCTTAAATAAATAAATAAATAATGAAAAGCATTATATGACGGAGCCCTATTGCGGTCAAAATTGAAAGAGCAGAGAGATGAATTCACATAACGTCGTCCACAGAATCAGTTAGGCCATCCCTTGGTCAAAATCCAAGGATTCCTCTTCTGACTTTTTATTATTATTATTTTTAATTATTATTGGTAAACGAACAATCTAGTGGACCATTTTTGTTGCCCAAGGTGGTAGATTTTTTAATCTTCTTCTTTGTCCATTTCTTTGTCCATTTTGGCATTAAAATCAAATATAAAGTCAACTTGGCATGAGCTTCTCAATTTGATGATCCCTTACCTATCTATTTGGATATTTTTATTTTACTATATACGTATTGTTCTTTTTAACGACTTAATTTGTAATTAAAAACAATTCTACATGTCATGTTAAACGGTTATATCGTTAAAAAGTTAATTAAACAATTAAAATAACAGTATTAATGATAAGATAAAAGTATAATTCTTCTCATCATATTAATGCATAATTTATCTTGATTCTTTCGATAAAAATAAATTAGGCATAAATATTAGCTTGTGTTTTTATTCACCAGTTAAAACTAAACTTTTTAGGTTAGAGAAAATTAGTTGAAATTTTTATTGATTTATTAGCAAATGACAAAAATGAGTTACAAAAATTTTAATTTGAAATAGTGTTTGACACGAAGATAAGTTATAATATATGATATATTTTCAAATAACCTATTTGAGAATCTATTTACGTAAATTTCATCAATATGTATAATACTAATACCAATGATAATAATAATAGGCATGTACCATTTTTTTTTTTTAATATCCTAAGTAAGAATTCTTATTGAACTAGTTGCCACACAACATTTTGTTCCCTCCATTTTTTTAAGTTACAAGTTATAAAGATCAACTAACGCTCATGGTAGGGCTAAAAAAATGTTCAAATAATAGCACAACAAAATATAGGGAAAGAAAAGAAAAAATTACAATGCAAATTACAATAATCGCCAAGAAAACAATATTTTCGGCCTCTAATTCAACTTTGCATTATAAATGGCCACTAGAACCCGTCCATTGTTGCCCTGCAAAATCTGAATTAGCACCACTACTGCTCTGTTCCGGAGTCGCCGGTCCGGCTCGGATCGGCGGCTGCGGCCCCGTGAAAGAAGAAAACGACATAACCATCGGCGGAGAAGACGCCGACAACGACGATGACGACGACGACGACGACGAAAAATTGTAACTAGAAGCCTGCATTGAAGAAGATGACATGACCATCTGGTCGTACAAGCTCATTGTCCTCATCTCAGAGCCAACAAACTGATCATAATTTGAATATTGCAGTGGAGTAGAAGCTTGGAAATGGACGATAGGCTCGGTGGAAGTGGCGACGGACAAAAGGGCGTTTGGGGAATCGGAAATGGCCAATTGGGTCGCCGGAGAATTCGCTGGCGGTTGCCGGAGCCGCACGTTCTCCGGGAAGTTGAGCTTGGCCTTGTTGCCACGGAAGCGGAGAGCGGCTTCGTCGTAGGCTCGGGCAGCGGCCTCGGCGGTGTCGAAGGTGCCGAGCCATACTCTGGCGGCTTTGAAAGGGTCTCTTATCTCGGCTGCCCATTTCCCCCATGGTCGTTGTCTTACCCCTCTGTATTTTCTGGGCCTCGTTTGTTGTTGTTGTTGTTGTTGTTGTTGTTGTTGTTGGTGGTGTGCGGATACATCGTGGTATTCGTACGTGGGAGTGAGAGAAAAAGTCTGTGTCGGAAATGTTGTACCACTGCTTGTTGTCGTCGTCCAGTATGCGTTATTTGAGCCTTCTGTAGGTGTTCAAATGGTAAGAAGCGAAATTTGATCAGTCTCATGTCATATACAATTTTATGCGAGTTTATATTTGTAAGCTGAATAAGGTGCATACAAAATATAACAGAATCCAAAAAACAATCTGACAATAAAATATTGACACACAACTCACAGACTTACTCATCATAAGTATTTTTTAAAGCCCAGAAGGCCCGTATATTTAATATGTTTACTTGTGAGTCGCCAAGCCAAAACAAAAAAAAAAAACAAAAAAACAGAAAACAAAAAAAAGACGAATAAAAAAAGTAATTGAGAAATTTTATATTAAGAAAAACAAATCATGTTAAAATTGTACTTCTGAGTTGAATAGCCAAAGTTCTAGCAATATTTTAAATCTAGAAAACAAGTACGGCAAAGTGGCGACCTTTTAAAGAAAGGCTAATCATATGACATGGACACAGACAGACGCAAATATGTATATATTATAAATATATGGATATATGTCGGTAGAACTCAAATATTGAATGGGAAAAGAAAAGGCCCCGTTTGGAATATTTTGGAAGAACAAGAAGAAGGGGGAAAAAAAAAAAACAGAGTAATTTGTGACCTTACATCTTATAAACCCAAATACCACAATACCACTATTCACATCATAAACATTAAAAAATACCCAAAAAAAAAAACGAAAAGCAATGTTCAAAAAAGAAAAACCTAAGAAGGAAATATCGAATAGATGTACATATACATATATGTGTTAGAAAATATATAACAAATAATTACCTGGTATAACAGAGGATGAGCCCTGATGGGAAAATGCACTGAAAACCGAGTGGTCCTGAATTATCTGTGAATGATCTTGAAATTGGTCTGCTCTTGCCCTTTTGATTCCAACTGAATTCGAACCGAAATCAGAAGAAGAAGAAGAAGAAGAAATGATTTCAGGCAAATCCCCAGAAACCACACGAGTCAGCGCAGAAACCATGGCGTTCATTTCCTCTTCTCGGTTCACCATCACCCCATAACTACCTCCCGCCATTGACGACCTTTCTTCTCCATACCCATAAGCATGCCCGTCTCTTATATTTTCATGATTTTGCTCCCTCTTACCACGCTTATTTTCACTTGGGCTCGCCACCTTTAGAATACACATATATGTATATATAGTTATATAACTCTATATATATATATATCTCAGAAACACCTGGGGTTTGTATTCTCTTACGTGAAGGCTGTTTTCTTTTTTTATTTCGAGAAAATCAGAGACAACCCACTAAGCCTTTTTACGAAACTAACGTGACGATTTATATAGATATAGATGTATACATGTGTACGTTATCTAGATAGAGAATATTATGGATGCATTCAAACAGCCCGCCGCCATAGAAGAAGAAAAGTCGGTTTTGGACGCTTGGGTTTTTTTTTTTTTTTTTTTTTTTTTTTTTTTTTTTTTGAGAAGGAGATTATGTTTGAAGTAATCTATTTAAATAATTTCTGAAAAGTAGAATAAAAATAAAAATACAAGTAAAACATAAATGAATTTATTGTGCATGTCGACTAGGGACCGATTTTTGAAAGCTATGTTTATATCTATTTATTTATATATATATATATATATTTATAAAGAGAGAGCAAGAAGTTTAATTGTTCGTTAAGATAGAAAGAAAGAAATAAAAAAAGAAATCGGTAAAAAAGTTGGCTTTTAATTAGAGTCAAACAAAGTCGTATGCACGTTGAATCATTTGTTTTTCTTAGGTTGGTTTTTTTATTTTTTATTTTTTTTTTATTTTTTCCTGTCTGAGTAAGAAATGAAAATTTTTATATTGGGTTTTTAAGGATATCGGATTTTTGCAATTATTTATATCAAATTTTAAGAAGAACCAAATAAATATATATATTATTTATTAATAGTCAGACGATATTAATTAGCTAGTTGGTAATTAGGTCGGTGATGAAACTTGAGATCAACCGACATAGAGACGAATCGGTGACTAATTTCTAGGACTTTGTTGGGCGCCTTGTGATTGTTACAATGACGGTACAACCTTTTTATTTTTATAAAAGGTTTTGGGTGCATTGCACTTTAGCCCCTCAACTATATTGGTTTTGCACTTCATACCTTGTTAAAACATTTTGGCATGTTAGCCATTTTCCTTTTCATTCCTTTACAATTTTGCACTCTGTGAAATTAACACGCAATGCTGCTACATGGATTTCTCAATTTGGGCAAAGGGTCATCGAAATTTTACAAAAATATTTCTTATTTGTTTTTCACTTTACTATTTTAATTAGATAAGAAAATGAGCTTTATGTATAACTTTTGTTTCAATAAACCACCGATAGTAGTGACATGTTGGTAAAAGATGTCTTATATGAAACCTTTGTCTATATTAGATAATAAGTTCGAGTCTTGCTATGTGCAAAAGCTTGTCGCTTATGTAAATCTAGAGTCAGGATTATTTGACATTCCTCTAGCTCATGGCCTCAGTGACTATCACCTTTTCAATCATACTGGGATGGGAGTGTAAAGACACCACTGAAAAATGTGAAATTCTAAGGTATAAACTGCCAAAAGCATTGTAACTAAGGGGGATCAAGTGCAATATGTCCAACGATGTTTTAATTGTTACTTGGAAAACTAAAAAGGATTTGCTACTAAAGTAATTTGACAGCATTTGAGTCGTGCACTCCACAATTGGAATTCATTTATGTATTTAAAAATCTACAACCTAGGTTAGTCCGCAAACATTAACATTATATTATACTTAAAGTTGATCAATTCACATAATCAATCCCAAATTCGGTCCAATTGTTTTGAGGCACAAGAGTTAGATTTTGATGATGTGAAAGAGTATTATAATATGAAAATATTAGTTTTCCCCAATGATAATCATAATTATTGATTTTTTAACCAATTAGAGATTGACATTTAAAATAATATTATGTCAATCTCTAAGTATTGGACAAGGTGATTATCATTGATTGTGTTTGTATATAAAATTGTTCTTTTTAAAATATCAATGTTTTTGCTTTTATGTTGTGAAGTCAAATTATAATTCTAATGTAAAAATAATATATGGACCGTCAAAGTGAATTAGTATAGAGGATGGAAGTGAGTGTAACTCTTATCCCTAAGGATAAATTATTATAAATCTTGTGTGTTGTTGTATATTTCCTTACAAGAATTATTGCTTTTGATAACATAAAACTAGGAAATATAATTCTTATCACAATCACCAAAATAAAATAGACGGAACAAGAAAAGTTTGTACTTACTAGTGAATAAATGACCATCTTTCTCATACCAAATCATTCTTCAAGTTTTAAAGCAAAAAAATCACTCTCCAATTCTTCACGCCTTAAGAATGTGGGGTTCCTTTTTGGAAAATTATAGTAAAAAAACATTTTTTTTCAAACGAATTAAAATTAATAAGCAAGATTTTAAAATATTTGAAATAAATATAATTATCATATTTACAATACTTAAATAATTTATTTACCTGATAAATTGTTATTTACTATTATTTACTTTGAATATTTTAAAAATAGGCTATTTTGGTTCAATTATTTTATGAAAACTGCTCCTTAGTTCTTTCTCCTTTCTTCATTTACTGCTATTCACTTTAAAAACATTTTTAAAACATGTTATTTTACTTATTTTCTTCTTTATCCTTCTTTTTTCTGCTAAAATTACGGAAAGTGGGCTTAAATTCATTGAACATAAATTGGTGCTTCAAATTGTTCAGTGACCAAGTCTCCAAAGTTTTACTACTCATGTCCAAAAATTTGATTGCATGAGTCTTGTTTTCACACCTTAAATTAGCTCCGACTAATCTTATAATGTTATCACTTATCGCATCTCCAATGGGCTGAAAACAAATTACTTTTTAATAAAGTATTGCATCTTTAGTGACAAATTTGCCAAATTCTAAATTTGGTGACAAAGTATAAGAACCGTTAAATATGACATAGAGTTGCTATTGATTGGTGTTTGAATTTTTTAAAACTAATTATCACAATTTTTTCACTTTTAAATTATTTAAACACTAAAAAAATTACTTTTACGAATTCCTACACTCAATGATAATCATCATACTTTGAAGCACAAAGTTTCAAATATACTATTTTCACACTATAGTAATAAATGTAGCATTGGCATTGACATATACATTAAGGTAATAGATCAAACCCAAAAGTCAAAAAACTTAAAATGGGTCATTAGTTGATAACTATGTCAATTTTTTGGCAGAATTTAACCTATGACTTTTACATGGGTCATTAATAAATGACATGAGTTGTTGGGTTTAAGTTCTTTAATTAAGTTTTATCCAAATTAAAAACTTTGAATTAACTTTATTTAAGTATAATTTGAGGTTAACGTTGATTAAAAAGACCTTTTATGCTCATAATTAATGATTCCTGCGGAAGTCACGGGTTAATTACAATTGAAAAATTAACATTATTATCGATTGGGTGTTTTGATATAAAATTTTTAAATTTGAGTGATATATTTTTTAAAATCGAATATTTAAGATGTAAATTGTAATTATATGATAAGTTCAAGAAGAAACTTCTTTCTTATTTGCTCTTTGACACATATAAGGTATGGATAAACTATTATGACAACATTTGAAATGTGCGCATCGCCATGGGAATTTATTTTTATAATTAAAAAACTTAAAGCCTTGGTTGGTCCACAGTTAACATTAAATTATACTTAAAAGTCAAGCATTATGGTTTCACAATAATCCATCCCAACTTGGGTGCTTTCAAACAAGAGGTGGGATCTTTTGAGCGAAAAAATAATAATAATAAAACAAAAACAAAACAAAACCAAAAACAAAAAGCAAAGAACAAAACAAAACATGTGGTGGGATCCACTGGCTATGAGGCCTATTCGAGTTGGATTTTTGTGAATGTGAAAGTGCATTTTTATAAGAAAAAGGTAGGTTAGTGATATTATCCTATCCTTTCAACCCAAAATAATAATAATAATAATAATAATATTAGTGATATCATAATTGTCGATCTTTTAGTCTATTAGATATTGTTTAACATTGCTCTATTTTTTAAAACCGACGCTTTTCTAAACTTATTTTCGTTTTTTCTCAAGTTTATTCACTAAAATAAGATAGTACCCAAGAAGATAAGTTGTACCAATGAATGAAAAAACAACCATCTTTTTTCAGACCAATTTATTGTTCTTGAAGTTTTAATGCAAAAATGCATTCTTGAGTTGTTCAAGCGTTAAGAAGGTGAGACTAAAAATAAATAAATAAATAAAACACACACACACAAGCTTCTTGAAAATGAGAAATTTTTACTTCATATCATAAGATATAATTAAATATGAAATTACTGCTAAATTATGATGAATAAGTTTCGATAGAGCTCGTCTCTATAAATTAACTTAATGGAAAACGGTATCTAATTCACATATAAGCATCATAACAAACTATTTATAACTTAACAAATTTAACTTTTAACATTGCTCTCAAGCATAAGGTGTCATACAAATGGGTCAATAATTCAAATATGATTTTACTATCATGATTAACAGAATTCATCTTTAAAAACTAGGTCAAATCCATATATAAGTACTATAATAGTCTAGTAAATCAACATTTCGAAACAAATTCAACTTCCAACGGACACTACAAACGTCCGCACATGAGCTTTCTTCATTCAAGTGAGTTTAAATTTACCAAAGTGGATTTTGCTTCGTAATCAGTCATGTTTTCACACCCTATGACTCACCTCCGACCTGTCCCATAATTTTGCACGTGTCAGTCTTATCACACTCAATTAAAAAATCAGTCCGACGCAACTAAAAGACATGACATAGTCAACGCTGACCTCAGTCAAAGCAAATATATCTTTAGACAAATTTTTTTATATTTAAATAAATAAATATTGGGACGATGAGGTGAACAAAAGACAAATGTTTCACGCGTTTTTGTTATAAAATTTTCGGATAATGGAATACATGCATTCATATCCTGTATAATTTGCATTCATCATTTAATGGTTCTAGAATTGAAGTATGAACTCTGGATCAAGTGGCCCACCGACAATGACTATGCCCAAATCGGAAAGTGAGCACTCCTTTTGGTGTTTGTTCCTCTCCCAGTCTCCACGCGATTTCTGTTGTGCATTTGCTTTTATCGACATTAATTTTGTATCATACTCTATCGGTGGTGCATTCACATCCCAATTCAATACGTTAGATCAAGTATGATATACTAATGTGATTGGAACGAAATAATCAAAAACTCTAATTCGGGACCTTCAATAGCTATTAAGTCTGGTTTTTATAAGGTTGTCAACATAAAGTTGTTATTTAAGAACGGACTTTTTGCAACATTACTCACATATGAGACTTAATGAGAGTGGATACTCTAACTAAAACCTCCTCGATCATCATGTCATCACGACTAATTCTTGCTCGATGATGCATGGTGTCATTGTGCATCTTATTAAAACAATAACAAAGTCATAAATTAAACAAAAAATAATATTACAATTTTTAGCTTATAGTCTTTAAAATTATGTTTTGAATAATAAAACATAATTTATTAATAATAATTCTAACCTAACTCCAATGCAGCATTTAGATTTTAAATTCCTCACTCTTAATTTATGTAATATTGTGTTTTTTAATTTTGAAATATAGATACATAGTTGACTCTATTGGATGAGAAGCTAAAAATTGATTCGTATTGAGGTTGCTAATGAAAGTAGTTATTATATGTTTTATTTTCTTTTCTTTTCTTTTTTTTTTTTTTGGGCAACTTTAGTTAAATGTCTCTCTTGCCAAGTAGTTTAAATCAATTCAACTTGGCATCTTTTATTATTTTATTTATTATTGTAGAAAGATTTTCTTTTTTCTTTTTCTTTTTGACATCTCGTTATATCCAAGTATTTGAAGTTATTATTAAAAATGGTGGGCGTATACAACTCACTTACGAAATGAAAATATATTAAATATAACAACGTCAGATATCTTCTTGGCAACTAAGTTTCTATTAGAAGTGCAAATATTATATATATATATACACACATATATAAATATATATGACTGTACATCAATAAAAACAGGTGGGAAACGGAGTGGAGGAGAATCTATGAAAGTTGCAACACAAAGTACGCTCATCAAATTCAATAAATATATATATATCTATATATATGTATATACGTATATAAAATTATATAGAGAGAGTACAATTCACACCTTGAAGAATAAAATATTCTTACTGAAAAAAATAAAAATAAAAATATTGCATTCCAATCCTTCCAAGAATCTTCCTGCTACTTGTACATTATTGAATTATTGATGAATTCAATTAATCAATATTACTAAGAGAATTCATAGTAAGATATGAACAAACATCATCACATTATATCATACTTTTTATAGTAGAAAAATTCAATAACATTGATAGATATTCTTTTTTTTTTTTTTTTAAGTGAAGATATTCGATAAGGATTCTGTATTTTATTGTTGAAGGAACTTTTTAAAGAAAAAATTAGATGATGTATCACGATTTTAATGTGACTTTATTTTTATATTTTAATTTATATGTAATTCAGATTTTTGTTTTATTGATCAAGTCAATGTTGGGAAAAAAATCTTAATTTACAAAATCTTTTATTGAAATCTAAAAATAACATCTTTCAGCGACATCTTTGAGTAGTTCTCATTTTAAAACTCTAGTAGGGATATTCATAAACCAGTCAATCTGAGTAGCTTTCTAGATCTAGAAGATATGTTTGACTCCAAATTTTCGTCATCCGAGTCAGAATATTCTAACGATCTTAATCAAATGACTATTCTCATACCGTATCATAAAATTCTTCTTTATTCGCATTAGAATGTTATTTAGAATTTAGGGGGTGTTTGGAATACCATTTTAAACTAAAATTTTCATTTCAGCTTTTGTCATTTTCTGAAAAAGTTTTTTGTCTTTCTGAAAAAAAAATTTGTCTTTTCTAAAAAGTCAATAAAAATTACTATTGAAATTTAAAATTTTCAACTCAAACTCATTCACCAAACCAAACGGATCCTAAGAATTATAATTTTTAAGATTGGAAAAGGAACAAAAATTTCAAACAATTTTGATGGTGCTTTATTGACATTTCAGAGTCAACACATGCCAAGAGACCTTTTTCATTTACCGAGCAAACATGTCACCGTCTTATAGGCTCTCCCGACTAGAGAGAATGTGATCATACGGTAACTATTTGTCAACCATCGAGAAAAAGTCAAAGTTCTTAGTTTAAGGGTCTATTAGATGAATGAATTTGAGTTAAAAAAGTACCGTTTAAGTTAAAAATTTTTATTGACTTTTCAAAAAAGACAAAAATTTTTTTAAAAAAAGATAAAAACTAAGATAAAAAAATACAGTTTGAATTAAAACTCCAAATAGGGCCAAAATATCTGAAAAATGAAAATTCTCAATAAAATTATCCTTATCTATACGTATATAAGAATGGCAAAAGTGCATTACTTCGTCCAAAATTGTTGGCTTTAGACAAAAATCTTTTTTTATTTTTTCGTCCCTCGAATTTCTTTTCTTTTTTTCTTTTGGCCCAATTTTTTTATTTTTTTCATTTTAATTCTTTTTATGTATTGATCAATTTATTACATTTTAGTCCTTTTATTTTTTAGCATCTTTTTATGCTTCTCTTTTTTTATCTTTAGGTATTATGATTTCTTTTTTCATTTTTTAGGTCTATTCTTTTTTATTTATTATTTTAATTTTCCCTTACTCAGATAAATTTTTTCAAATATATCCAACATGTACATGACACATGCTTTAAACTAGAATACATAGAATCCAAGACAAGAAGTCTCATAGTATCAGATGTCAAAATTTTTACATAAAAAGGTTAGCCAATTGCAAGTTTTTTTCTTTTTCTTTTTCTTTTTTTTTTTTTTTTGCAAATATAAATATTTGACGAAATTATGGGAATAACCTCTTTAGTGCACATGTTTAGGATTATTGCCTCATGTCCGGATTTTAGAGAAATGCTCTTTTTTGGGCATTCTTAACCACCCCACCCCAGTTTTTCATGTTTAATAGTATCATGACAATTTGTTCCTAGAACCTTCTTCTTCTTCTTCTTCTTTTTTGTTTTTTTGTCTAATTAATTCATGAACATTATGTTTTCGACAATTTTTGTCCTAGCCGTAAAATTAAAGATAAATTTCTTAAATTTAACTAACTTTATTAAAAGCTCATCACAAGAAAAATTGAAATTCATAAAGTACAAAATGCTCTCTTTGATGCCCTTAAAATCATAACAATTGTCCATTAATTATGTGTCTATTTCAATGAAATTTTAAACCTTTTCACATTAGTCACATAACTTTTTTCATTAAATTTCAAAGAATATATCGATAGTTTCCTTATTAGAGAGCAAACTTTCAAAAATATAAAGTCCAGGGACTAAACCAAAAAGGGGAGAAAAAAACTGTGTACTTGATAAACTGTGTACTCAACAAAGGCGGTTGACAAACAAGCAAGCCATAAAATAAGAATGCCGTAAATTTGACGTTTTTTTATTTTTGTCCATCATAATGTTAAAGTAGATACAAAACTATCAATTTTAATGTTAGAGTGAGTAAAATTATAAGAAAATATTCAAAACACGACTCTCCACTTAATTTTTTCTAAAATATACAAACTAAAGCCTTTTCTGAATTGAACCTCTTCTTTAAAAAACTTATTTCAACTTTCATCGTTGTGTCCTTTGTAAATGGACAAAACAATGCAAATAGTGTATGAAAAACAAAAAAACGAAACTTATACTTTCATAAATTTAAAAAAAAACAAACAAACAAACAAAACAAAAAAACGATATTCTTGTCTTTTCTCTTTTTTAAAACAAGATTTTGAAAGTCAAATGGTCTAAAAAAGAATAATAAATTGAGAAATAATCAAAATCAAGATAAAAAGGATGCTACTCAACAAAGACGGTTGGCAAACGAATGAGCCATAATACAAACTAAATCCTGTTTGAAATTTTGACTTTCTTATGTTTTGCATGGCCAACTTGCACCGTCTCTCTCTCTCTCTCTCTCTCGTATTTCTTCTTTTTCTTCTTCTTCTCAAGTTGAAAAAGAAAAAAAAAAAAAAATCAAACTCACGATAATGGCAAGTAACTAAATTATGTCGATCAAAAAGCAAGTTTGAATTTCTCAAAGAGATCAACTAGAGCTCCAACTAAAAATAAGTTGACTCCAATATTTCCGGTTGTCTCCCAACTTTTATTGTCCTCACAAGCTTGCAATGGGAACAAAATTATGTAGCTCACTCTTTGTTTTTATTGGACCAATTTGACTTGTTGGTGGTTCTTATTGAATTGGGTAATTTGACTTTAGATGGTAGAGTAAAAGTTAGTGATAAAAACAGTTATTATGCCAATTATGCCCCTATATAGTAACAATAATGATGACTTAAACCAAAGCATAGGTTAAAAACTCAAACACAATTTAAATAGTAAATTCTAATTTTTATACAGGAAAACTCTGTTAAAAAAAAAAGTTTGAAATGAAGTGTCAAACAAAAGCTAATAATATCATGCTGGCAGTAAATCTATCTACGACTTCAATATCTGTAGTAGATTGTCGTAAAACTAATAAAGCTTGTATGATATAAGCGACGACCAATCAAATCCAGGAAGAGGACCTTAACAAGTACCCGGTAACCTAATGCGATTCGAGCTCGTCACGACACCGCAAGGACTACAGTAGCCGCATCGTTGTCTCTGTATGCACTTCTAATGAAAATAATGTGAGAATTGAGAGAGAGAGAGAAAGATCAGAAAGAAAGGAACACTATGATAAGGCCAATCTTTGTCGGGCATTCCAATTTCGGGAGTTTTCACATTTGCCTTATTCTTGTACAAAGGCACATTTCTTATTCTATCTAAACATATAAATATGAGGACACCTTCAAATTTTTTTTACATTTTAATTCTAACCACTGACCTAACTCTTTAAATTACATTATTGTAGTTGAATTAGAAAAAGGAAGAAGGATTTCTTAGTTTAGACTGCTTGGTCATAGCATTGAATTAATATAATATATTTATCAACTGTAAAGTTCAGATTTTTTAGGCATATATCCCGGGGAGGAGCTACCCCAGGCGGAAGAGTTCTTTAACTTTTGCCCCAAATTCAAATTATTTTTACAGTTTGGTCCCTTTTGCCTCCGTAATTTTTTTTTTAATTACAATATCTGCGCCATTTTTCTAAAAAAAGAGAATCAATTATACCCTTAATTTTAATTTCTTAAGTAGTCATATTTCAAACTTAAAATCTGAAATAAATAAAAGATCTAATATACTACTAAATAAATTAATAATTTTTTGGACTCTAAACTTTAAAAACTAAATTAAACTATATTACAATCTTAGTACATTTTAGAGGGAAAAATCAAAGATATAGACTGATAAATGAACTTAAGAGATTGTTGCATTGTAGTTTTAGGGTCCGTTTGGTTCGTTAGTTTGAGTTGAAATATTTTAGTTGTAATAGTAAATTTTTTGAATTTTCAGAAAAAAAAAAATTGGAAAAAAAAAACTTGAAAAAAAAAAAAAAGTACAGTTGAATTGAGATGAAAGATGAAACAAACAAGCATTAGTTCTTTTTTTTTTTTAATCAATATTATCTTATAAATATTCTCGTAAATAAATTATTTAGCGTAACTATACTATGTACTCAAATATTATACCATATATAGAAATTGTAGCAAATAGTATTTTTACAAAAATAATTAAAGTAAATAGCAATATTTTAAAATATTTGAAGCACAGTAAATTTATCAGGTAAAAAAAATTTTACTAGGTAACACATACAAGACATAAATAAATCATTTATCCGATAAAATTATTTTTTTATATTATTTTTTCCAAATATTTTAAAATTCTTGCTATTCACTTTAATTATTTTCTGAAAATTGTTATTTACTTCTTTCTCCCTAAAATATATTATTTGTCGCAAATACTTTTTAAAAAAGAGAAATTATATCAAATAGGCAATTTTTTTGGGAATGTTAAAAATTAAATATTATATCTTAAAAAATTTTGAAGTAAATAACACATTTATGATAAATTATTAATTTATTACGAAATTTTATCGTAAATATGTTTCAAAAACAAATTATTTTAGCATAAATATAATATTTATCGTAAAATTTTATTTACATTAATATTTTTTAAGATAATTTTATCGTGAATATACTCTATAAATACACTATTTACCATACAAATACTATTTCTTAAAATAAAAAAAAAAAAAAAAAAAAAAAAAAAAAAAAAAAAAAAACCTATTTGCAGGAGTTTCATGGCCTTGAAATTTCTGACCCATTCTCTGATTCGGTTTGGGTTGACGTGAAAAATGAAATATGGCGGTGCAAGTTAATTTGGTTCATTGAATGCCTAAAGATCTAAAACAACTAGGATAGAAAAAGCCAAACATATAGCAATTACAAATTGTCAAATGTCAAAAAGCACACCTAGCTAGTGGAGGCACATGCAAAATACTTTGAAGAGGGAAAAAAAAAAAAAAAAAACCCTATTATGTTGGTGATGCTCATTGGTTTTGACAAACAAATCCTCAAATTTGGTCTACTTTGCTGAACAAAGAAAAAATAATTGGTGCTAAAAATTCTATCCTAGTTCTTGTTGATGTAATTTAATGGCCTTAATTGAACTGTTGAAATACTTGGAAAAATTTTGACTCTCTACCCACCAATGAGGAAGGAATAAATCATATAATGTCAAACGTCAAATTTAACGTTGGCTATGTTTGATAGTAAATCAATTTAGTATTTAGTTTATCATTAAAAATAATACTATATTGAAGAACAATTTTCTTAATTTTAATGTCAAAATTTGACATTGGTATTCTATAAAAAAAAAAAAAAAAAAGGTATTCCATTGACAATGCTCTAAACTAGCAGAGAAGACTTGAAGAGTATATAAATAATGCAAGGTGGGTTCGTAGGCATAATACGGATTAAGAATATATGCACGTCAACCATTAGAATTCATTGTCCACCGGCTATTTTACAAATTACTGTTCAAAGTTGTCGAATTATTAATTGAGAATAAAACATACATTAATCTTACGCCACCACTTTATACTTGAGTCAAGTCCAAAGTTTAACGCCAGATTAAAGGGAAAAAAAAGTACATATATACACACACACATATACATATATAAAAGATTAAAAAAAAAATTTCAACAATTTGGCATTTTGACGGTAATCCATATTATTTGAAAGTGACCATAGGTGATTTGATTAAATGGGAAAGCTGCTTGTCCTCATTGTTAAGGTTTTATATTCGAGTTAGTATCCAATATGGACAATCTAATCTATATGTCATTTTAAGGTTTTATATTCAAGTTAGTATCCAATATGGACAATCTAATCTATATCTCATTCTAAGGTTTTAAATTCGAGTTAGTATCCAATATGGACAATCTAATCTATATGTCATTTATCAAGGTCAATTATGTATGCCACCCTACATCGCTATAACATTTTTTGTTGAGAGAAAAAAGAAAAGAATATAAATAAAAACAAATAGTTGAACATGCCTATTGAACTCGATTATTTCATCATTTAAATCTTTTTTTTTTTTTAACTTAGGGATGTGAGAGGATTTGAACTCTACATCTTTAGGTAAAGTTAAATGCAGTATTATCATTAATTTATATCTGTAACCAATTTCATTATCTAAATTCAAATCCTATAAGCTACTCAATTTCGTACAAACTGGTCAATATCTAGTACTTTTTCAAAGTGTTATATCTTAGGAGCTTCTAGATCTATCGATTGAAGACAAAGGATAGGCTGCTCAATTACAAAGACCAAATTCTCAACTGTGAAATAGCAACATCGCAGACCTGGCATATTCTAATCCAGCCCATTAGCAAATTGACCAAGTTCCACGATACTAATTCAAAGACCAGAATCAAAATACAGGCTCCTTGGCTTAGTGCCCCACTTACAATATATCTGTGTGTGTATGCATACATGTAAAATTTATAAATAAACCGAGCATACCCTATTAATATGCTTACGTGATACATGTAACACCCATTTACCCATTTAATTAACAATTTATTAGGGGTGTTCACAAAATCCATCAACCCGCTCAATCTAATCCAATCTTATAGATTGAATTGGGTTAAGAGATTGACAGATTGATTACGGATTAGAATTTTCCCAAACCGAATATTATGGATTGGATTACGGATTGAGAATTTCTCAATCCGTATAATCCGTTAATCTGTTAAATTACTTTGATGTAATATTAGTTAAGTTGATTAGGATCGACATTTTATTTTGAATTTAATACCAATTTAATTATTGTTATGTATTGTAAGTTACAATTTAACTAATTATTAAAGACTTGAAGTTAATTATGTTATAATTTTATTAAACTATTTCATATTTAAGCATTATAGTTTTATATTTTAGTTTCAATATTTTTCTAATTGAATCAACAAATCCTATCCATATCAACCAAGGTTTACGAATTGGATTGAAAACTTCACAAATTGATTATAAATTGAAAAATCCCAATCCAAATATCATAGATTGGTTTACAAATTGAAACCTAATCCGTAAAAATCGATTCATAAACACCCCTATAATTTACATTTAAATGATTTGTCTGTCAATTTTGTTCTAAATTTCTAATCACCATTTATCTTTCATAATAAAATTTATCTTAGAGAAGTGATTAGGATAAAATTGAGACTTAAAAATCAAATGTCAATTGTTTATGAAAAAAATATACCACATAAACACAATGACCCCCTTTACTAAAATAATTTCTCATATTAAATTTATGATGAAAGATTCAAACCCTACAGCTAAATTATACTTGTAATTACTCCACATAAAATATTTAAATCCATCTTTTGTATCATAACCAAAGCAAAATAGTTAATAGTTGAGTCGACTTCCATAGGTAGCTCTAGTATTTGTTCATCCATATTTAACTCGAAAGCAAACACAGACAATACATATTTAACAACTGGTTCTGAACTTCTGAGCAGTAAAGCTATATATACAGAGGATTTTTTTTTTTTTTTATCAGTAGATTTAAGAAAACCCATCAAGAAAAGATCACCCACATAACATCTGCAAGTTAGGCCAAACTTGTGCTCTCTCAGCATGAAAACAGCATCTCCGTCCAAAAGAAGTAACGCATATGTATATATACATGTACTCTTTTAACTTCCGCAAGCCATGCACTCGTCGCGGTTTGTAAGCGAGCAAACCATCTGTGCCATATTGGCATCAGAATTATCTTCCACCTTTGCTTTTTCCTGCATAGCACAGATAACAAAATCATAAACCAATGATTTGCACACATTCAACTGAGAGGATCAAGCGGAAGTAGCAAATTTAGATCGTTACCTTGATGGCAGATGTATCGACTGTGAACTTGATAGCATCCGCAGCAGCCCGAGACCTCAGGTAGTACATTCCAGTTTTCAGACCCTTTAATGAAGGAGAAAGGACAGAAGTCAGTAAAATTTTCATTAACAGGCTATACAAATGTCTACTGAGTGAAAATTGTGCAGATGACACCGAACAAAACAATGGAAATAGCAGATCGCATGGCACATTGGAAATATTTCATACCTTGCCCCATGCATAGAAGTGCAAAGAAGTAAGTTTCCCGAAATTCGGTTGGTCCATATGTATATTCAGGCTTTGACTCTGATCAATGTAGCATCCACGATCACCTGCCATATCAACCAATGTTCTTTGCTTGATCTCCCAAACAGTTCTGGTTACAAAAGACTCTTTTAGCACAAGAAATAAAAGCAAAACCAAGAATGCAGCCAATATGTTAGTATAACATGCAGGAAAGTAACAGTTCCATACTTGTAAATGACTTTAAGCTCATCAGGGGTTTCTGCTATGTTCTGAACAGAGCCATTTTCATAAATTATATTGTTCTTGATTGCAGGAGACCACAGGCCCATCTCAGTCAAGTCATGAAGCAGATGTTTGTTCACAACAACAAATTCACCACTGAAGAAACACAGATTAAGAGAAGATTAAAACCATGTAAATATACACTATAAAATGGTTAGAAAGATGGGTTGAAAAAGGCAAACCTCAAAACTCTGCGACTATAGATATTGGAAGTATAAGGCTCAAAGCACTCGTTGTTTCCAAGAATTTGGCTGGTTGATGCTGTAGGCATTGGGGCCACAAGAAGCGAATTTCTAACACCGTTCTTCAATATCATTTCCCTTACAGCCTTCCAGTCCCATCGATCCGAAGGTGTTACATTCCACATGTCAGGCTGAAGAACTCCCTGCGCAATCAGTGACCATTTAAGAAGCTAATGTTATAAAGCCACTAAAAGGAGTGAAACCAATACATAATGACATCAAAGTTTTTTGCAGAAAGCCGTTACAGAAATTCATATACCTTGCTTACAGGACTCCCATCATAGGTTTCATAAGGGCCCTCTTTAACAGCTAACTCAGAAGAAGTTTTCAGTGCATGATAGTATATAGTCTCAAATATGTCCATGTTCAGTTGTTGAGCCTGCCATCATAACCATATTTCAGCAAACTCAAATAACTCAAGTTAAGATTGAAATAAAGCAACATAACAAAAGTGAGAATTACCTCTGGTGAATCAAATGCCATGCCAAGCAATATGAAAGTATCAGCAAGACCCTGAACTCCAATTCCAATTGGCCTATGTCGTAAATTAGACCTTCTTGCAGTTTCAACAGGATAGTAATTAACATCAATTATCTTGTTCAGATTTAGAGTGACAATAGCAGTGATCTGTCCAACAAAAGAAGAAAAACCAAGATTCAAATTTTAATGCAATGGAAATCTCAACAATCAACTCAAGAATTAAAATGCTCTCCATAACTTGAGAAATGGAAGACAACTTTGCAAAATGATTAGATTTGGGTTGCAACTCAAACCTCCGCTAGTTTATCAAAGTCAAAGTATCTGTTCTTGGAACCTCTGCTTCCAACAAGCTTAGAAGGATGTGACTCTATCGGAACCCCCTGTAACAAGCAAGAAAAGTATCACATAACATTGAACCAAAACATAAAAGAGAAAAGGGAACAAATTTCATTTTGCAAATGCCCGTAGAGCCTTACCTTCTCTCTGACAAATCTTGGCAAGGCAATAGAAGCCAGATTGCACACAGCGGTTTCTGTTGGACTAGTGTACTCAATTATCTCAGTACACAAGTTTGAAGATTTAATCGTACCCAGATTCTGGTGGTTACTTTTCCTATTGCAAGTGTCCTTTATAAGGCCCCAAAAGAAAAAAAAAATGTTAGAAGAAAGAAAGACAACTTTGTCATTACAGAAAGCAAAACACCAATTAGATACGTTTAGAAATCAGATTACAAGTTGAGCACCTTAAAAAGCATATAGGGAGTTCCAGTTTCAATCTGGGATTTCAGAATCTCAAACCATAAAGTCTGTGCTGGGACAGTCTTCTTCGCCTTTCCCTGTAAAAATGTCCAATATGCGAACACGAAATAAGAACAAAACGTAATTTCAAAAAATTAGATACAATAAAACGAGCAGGGAAATTTTTGATCTACCTCTTTCTCATACTCAGAGTAAAGCTTTTCAAATTCTTCACCCCAGCAATCTGCCAAACCTGGTGCCTCATTAGGACAGAACAACGACCATTGTCCATTACTTTGGACACGTTCCATAAACAAATCAGGCACCCAAAGAGCATAAAACAGATCACGGGCACGATGCTCCTCCTACAAATGGGTTACGTGATCTTTATCAGTCCTGATATCATACTACAACAAATGTGAAACTAGACAAATCAAGATGCTAAAATGCATGCACACAGTAGTTTTGGATAACTTCCAAAGTGACAAGAAATTTAGGCGCTACAAATATAATTTCAAATCATACCTTTCCATGGTTTTTCCTTAGATCGAGAAATTCAAATATATCAGCATGCCATGGCTCCAAGTACACAGCAAAGGCACCTATAAGTAGCAAAAGTAATGTTAAGGCAAATCAGGGCAAGAAACACTTGACACTTCAAACGAAAAGGCATACCATAGAAAGACAAGGAGAATATATACCTTTCCTCTTCCCTCCCCCTTGATCAACATAACGAGCAGTGTCATTGAAAACCCGTAGCATTGGAACAATGCCATTAGACGTCCCATTGGTTCCCCGAATATAACTCCCTGTCGAACGAATATTGTGAACCGAGACACCAATTCCTCCGGCTGATTTGCTTATAACAGCACACTCCTTCAAGGTGTCGTATATCCCTTCAATGCTATCATCTTTCATGCACAACAGGAAGCAGCTACTCAACTGCCACAACAAACGAGCAAGAACCATGTGAACTAGGTATCATAAATTAAAAGAACAAATTCAATTAGAATATCCATAGCTACAACAAACATACCTGAGGCCTTGGCGTTCCTGAATTGAAAAGGGTTGGGGAGGCATGAGTGAACCACCGCTGAGACATCATGTGATATGTCTTGATAGCAGAATCAATATCCTCCTTGTGAATTCCAACAGCAACCCTCATCAACATGTGTTGAGGCCTTTCAACAACCTTCCCTTGTACCTTCAAGAGGTACGACCTCTCAAGGGTCTTGAAGCCAAAGTAATCATAGTCAAAGTCCCGGTCATAAATTATCTCACTATCCAGTCGAGCCGCATTCTAGTGATGGAAAATAATAATAATAATAAAAGTCAGAATTTAATAATTACAAATGCCAAACTAGCCAACGTAAATGTAAAAATAATAAAAGTAAACGAAGAAGGAAAATTAAATTACATTCATGATAATTTCGTAGACATCATCCGCTATTAACGGAGCCTTCAGCCCAGATCTCTCACTAACATGGTGGTACATGATTTTGATCCTGCATTAAGCATCCACCCGCATGGAAAATAGAAGTTGGATGAGAAGTGAGAATTTGCTTAACCATGTTTGTATTAATAGAAAATAGACTCAGATCTAAATGAGGCTTACGTCTCCGAAAATGATTTCTTGGTGTTCTTGTGCAGATTCGAGACAACAATCCTTGCAGCCAACTGGATCAAATTCAAAGAAACCGAAATTCAACTTGGCAATTCGACTACTTTTCTTCTGAGAAAATAACTAATCGAATATACATGTGTGTGTGTGTGTAAGAAATGCAAAAGTTTAATTCTTATAACAGAGACCAACTAAATTTGCCGATCTAACAAACAAAACCCATATTAAAACAGAAACATACAAGAAATGCACAGATAAAAACTAAGAAAAAGAGAAATCCTAGACGAAATCCAGAACCAGACAACAATTCAACAATCCGATCTACCAAAGAAACGAAAGGCCCATAATAAAAGAAAAAGCCAAAGATCGGGGACGAAAAGAAAACTGACGGAAGCGTAGTCGGGGTGGTTGGCGGTCATGGCGGCGGCGGTCTCGGCGGCGAGTTCGTCGAGCTGGCTGGTGGTGACGCCCTTGTAGACGCCGGCACAGACCTTCTGCGAGACCAGAACCGGGTCACAGTGCTCGATGCTGAGCCCATAGCTGAGCTTCTTCAACCTGGCGGTGATCTTGTCGAAATGCACGGCCTCCTGACGCCCGTCTCTCTTCACGACATACATGATTTCGATCTCACTTTCCCTCTCTTTCTCTCGGTTTCTCGGACTTTCTTAGGCGAGGAATTTCGTCGAACAGTTGGGGTGCACGGAGGGGAAGAAATGCGTGAAACGGTTTATATAAGAGAAAGCGAGGGGTTTTTGAAAGTTTTCTGGGGATTGGGGTTTTAATTTTTAATTTTTTTAATTTTTTTGGGAGCGAAATTTTCCTGTGTTTTCCCTCTAAAGTTTGAATTTTCCCGCCGAATAAGAAAGGGAGTGTTTTTTTCCCTTTTTTTTTTTTTGGTTGTTGTTGTTAATTGTTGTTATTAGGAAGGCCTGCCCCTTTAGAGGTGTGATTTTCGCGAGTGCGGTTATGGGGTCAGCGGGTGTTGGGGTTTTTCTATCATCATGCGTGGAAAGTCCGACAATTCACTCTCATTGTTATTGTGGGACCCACCTCCTTCCTTTTTCTCAAGAAAGAGGCTCAAGGTGTTAGTATCATCGAAACTACTGGGCGTATAGAACATGGATTTGAAATTAAATTTTTAAATTAAGGGTTCGTTTGATGAATAAATTTGAGTTAAAAATTTTAAATTTTAATAATAAATTTATGTTAATTTTTCAGAAAAGACAAAAACTTTTTCAGAAAAAGATAAAAACTGACATGAAAATTTTAAGCTTGCAATGGGGAACCAAACGAAGCCTAAAATTAATTGATTTTTTAAAATTAGTTATAATTTTTGTTGATTTTTTAAAAAACATAATAATTGAGATGAAAACTTTTGAACATGCAATTCAAACGCATGTTAAAGAGAATATGATTCTTATATGTGAGTTCATATATTTGAAGACATCATCACCGGTGTTAAACATTATTTTTTATAAAAGATGGACTTCAACTGTCTCATATCGTAATGGTAATTTCATTATTGAGTGGTATTCAATACCACTATTGTCTTTTAGCATTATTTTTCATGTAGTAGAACTCACTTGTTGTTAAATGAATACAACTTTTATAGCCATTGGTGTTAGCCCAACTGACGAGGGGGGTTAAGGGTTTAGATCCTAAAAAAAAGGATAACACTTTTGTTTTAAATGAGATTTATATCTGACGTAAAAAAAATTGTATTTTAGGAACTTGTACTCTAATTTTGCATTGTTAGTATGAACTATGATTTTAATCATTTGGTTAATTTTTTAAAGGTTCAATCTATTACACAAGTATTTTGGTGTCGACATTATATATATGACTGTTAAAAAAAAATATTCTAATGAATAAAAAACAGTTCTTACCGACTACAGGAATACAAAATAGGAGATTCTATCAATGAAATGAAATTTTCTTGTATTTTTTAAAATTTTCTTGTGAGAGCTTTAAAAATTTATAAAGTAAAATGAGAAATTTAGGAACTAATTGAAATGCAAAAAATATCACGCTTAACTTTATTCCAATCAATGGAAGTTACATGTGAGCAGTCAATTTAGCATTGGACGACCTAAAAAGCGTAGGAGCGTTATCCTATTCTTGGCGCCATTTGTGTCTTGACCTTTTTTGGCGCGGGGATTTTAAAGCTTCAAATCTCATTTTGCTACCTTGTGATGCCTTTAGGACCGTTGGATTAGTCATCTTTTTAAGATAAGTTTGTCTGTTGTCGTAATATGGACCATTGGATTGCCTTTAAGTACCAAGCGTTTTCAAAATAGCTTCTTTTCTCCTTTATAAATAGCAAAAAATTAAAAGAAAAATATTGGAGTATTAATTGACTCACATGGGGGTCATGATTTGGATTTTAAAAAAATGAGTAAAAAATGTGCTGCCTTTGAATTCAAAAAAACACTTTTATTCTTTTTTTTAGTGAATTCAAATTTACTGTTTCAATTTCATATCTAGTTACTTATTTTTTCTAATTAAATTTTGATACCTAAATGAATTATTTAAGTAGTTTTAGTCACCTTTTGGGTCTTCACTTTAATGTATTATTCAAACATTTTTCTATAATATGTTTTCTCTGGATTTAAAATGGAGATTTAAACATTACATTTAGTATTTAGCTTCTATTAATATAATCAAGTTATTAAATTTAGCCTTCATTTGGTAAATTAATTAGATATAAATTTTTAAGTTAAAGTTGATTAACTTTTTAAAAATTAGTAATAAGGACAANCGTATATGAACTCACATTCAACACCACAATTAGTAGAAAAGCGAGTCTTGTTCCTAAGTCTCACGATATTTTGTATTGATATATGATGGGGCCCGTTTGGATGTAAATTTAGTTTAAACTAAATTGTACTATTTTTCATCATGATTTTTGTCTTTTTATAAAAAAAATTTTTACCTTTTTTAAAAAATTACTATTGAAATTTAAAAATCTTAAACTAAACTCATACACCAAACACCCGATATTAGAGACCAAGATTTTCTTATCATTGTTGAACAAATAAACGACTTTTCAAGCACTCTCGTTTAAAAATATATATAATATATATATATATATAATCTTGGGCTGGAAAACACAGCATTGGGACTTGGATGGGAAGTGTATCATGCAAGATTTAAATTTTAAACTAAAAAAATTAATTAAAATATAAAATGGTTGGTGGCTGGTCTTGGTTGCCGAAGAGTGGCAACAAAGTCAAAAAGGTTGAAGTTGTACAGGGTTTAATGAACATAAATAAGAAGGAAAAGGGGACAAATATTGTTGGAAGAGTAATGTTCGTGGGAACTGGGAAAAGTAGCCAAACACCATAGTCTCTGTTTGATAAGTTGACTGAAAATAAAATTTTTAAGGGCTTGTTTGGATTGCCTTTAAGGACCAAGCGTTTCCAAAATAGCTTCTTTTCTCCTTTATAAATAACAAAAAATTAAAAGAAAAATCTTGGAGTATTAATTGATCACATGGGGGTCATAATTTGGATTTTAAAAAAATGTTAGTGAATTCAAATTTACTGTTTCAATTTCATATCTAGTTACTTATATTTTCTAATTAAATTTTGATACCTAAATGAATTATTTAGCCCATGTTTGCCTCATCATCTCATTTTAACTTAAACTGTACTTTTTTTTGTCTTTTTCCTAAAAATTTTTGTCTTTTTCCCAAAAAATTTTTTGTCTTTTCTGAAAATTCAAAAAATTTTACTATTACAACTAAAATATTTCAACTCAAACTAACCAACCAAAAGTAATTTTAGTCACAGTTTGGTCTTCACTTTAATGTATTATTCAAACATTTTTCCATAATATGTTTTCTCTGGATTTGAAATGGAGATAACATAACATTAGTATTTAGCTTCTATTAATATAATCAAGTTATTAAATTTAGCCTCCGTTTAGCAAATTAGTTGGATATGAAATTTTTAAATTGGACTTGATTGATTTCTCAAAAACGAGGTATAATTTTTATTAATTTTTCAGAAAAAGACAAAACCTAAAATGAAAAAATACAGTTTAGTTGGAGTTAAACTTAAACCCTAAACAAAGTATTAGATAATATAACAAATACAATTGAAATTTAAAATTAAAAAAAAAAAAGTTGAATGGACAGTCAAGGGAGGGGACAAAAAAAATAAGGACAACATATCTAAACTTGTATTTAACACCACAATTAGTAGGAAAGTGAGTCTTGTTCTGTAAGTCTCTCGATGTCCTGTATTGATATATGATATTAGAGACCATGATTTTCTTGTCATTGTTGAAAAATTAAACGGCTTTTCAAGCACTCTATCTCGTTTAATATATATAATATATATATAATCTTGGGCTGGAAAACACAGCATTGGGACTTGGATGGGAAGTGTATCATGCAAGATTTTAATTATTAAACTAAAAAAATTAATTAAAATATAAAATGTTTGGTGGCTTGTCTTGGTTGCCGAAGAGTGGCAACAAAGTCAAAAAGGTTGAAGTTGTACAGGGTTTAATGAAAATAAATAAGAAGGAAAAGGGAACAAATATTGTTGGAAGAGTAATGCTCGTGGGAACTAGGAAAAGTAGCCAAACACCATTAAATATACCTTGTTTGACGCAGCTCAAACTGTACTTTTTTATATCAGTTTTTCTCTTTTCTAAAAATATTTTTGTCTTTTCTGAAAAGTCAACAAAAATTTTCAACTCAAACTGTACTTTTTCAACTCAAACTCATTCACCAAACGGACCATGTAGCCTCTATTTGATAAGTTGACTAATAAAATTTTTAAGCGCTTGTTTGGTATTCTATCTTATCACAAACTAAAATGTACTATTTTATCTTAAATTTTGTCTTTTTCTGAAAAAGTTTTTATCTTTTCTGAAGAGTCAACAAAAATTTTCAACTCAAATTTAAAATTTTCAAACTCAACTCATTCACCAAACGAACCCTAAGTTTAAGTTAGTTAAGTTTTTAAAAATTAATTATAAATTTTGTCGACTTTTCAGAAAAAGATAAAAATTAAAATGAAAATGTACAGTTTAATTGGAGTTAAACCTTAATGCCAAACATAACCATAGAAAAATACTAAAGATAATAATTATTATCCCAATTTCAGCATATCAACTTATGTGATATGTGATTTTTTATTCATTTATTAATTGGCGTTTAAAAAATAACGGAGCCACACATAAATATTAGTGGGATCGTATACCTTTTTTTTTTAATGAAATAAAAACACTATTAAAATATAAGGTTAAGCTGTGATAAAGCCCATTTTATTTACCTTATCAATAGAATTCATTTTTAAACTGTTAAGATGTTACTTGTGTAACATAATTATCATACACATTACCTCATATTAGTATAGATTAATAAAAAAAAAAAAAAAAACCACCATTTCCCTTCCCTGACACCAACGATGGACCCCCCAACCAAATCCCCCCCCCCCCGACGCCGATAAGGCCAAGTGCCCCCCGACACTAGCGGCCCACCCACCTTCGATGCCAACCAGACCCCCTACCCCTACACTTGAGCCCCCCCTCCCCCACCCCTAAAACCACCATACCCCTACCTGCCGTGTTAACATATCATCGTGTCAGCCCATTTCCGACCCATTTATTTTCGTGTTAAATGTGTCAACCCAATTATTAATCGTGCGGTCCAAACCCATTTATTACGTGTCGTTCTCGTGTCGTGTCATCGTGTCATGTCCAAATAATTTGGGCGGTGTTTGGTTGGTTAGTTTGAGTTGAATTATTTTAGTTGTAATAGTAAATTTTTTTGAATTTTCAGACAAAACAAAAAACTTTTTGAGAAAAAGACACAAACTTTTTGGGAAAAATATAAAAAAAAAAGTATAGTTTGAGTTGGAATGAGATGATGAGGCAAACAATGCCTTGAAAATTTTAACATAAATGTGTTAAACGTGTTAATCATGTTAGTCAATTTCCGACCCATTTATTTTCGTGTTAAACTTGTCGACCCAATTTCGACCCAATTATTAATCGTGCGGTCCAAACCCATTTATTACGTGTCGTTCTCGTGTCGTGTCACCGTGTCGTGTCCGAAATTGCCGGCCCTACCATATCCCCGCGCTTAAGAACCACCCACCATTCACACTGATCAGACCCCTCTCCCTCTATGCTGATCAGACCCCCTCCCTCTATGCTGATCATACCCCTCTCCCTCCTTTGGGACTCAAGCCTCCCCAGCCCCGATGCCGACTAGACCCCCCTCCCTCAATACTCGAGCCCCCTACCCCTGATGCCGACCAAACCCTCGACGCCAACCAGACTCCCCCCCCCCCCGGCACTCAAGCCCCCCGATCCCGACCCCGATGATAGAAATTTTTAAAATTTCTTAATCAAATGCTACAGTAAGGTAAAGTATATGAAATTACAATACACAGGCAACATCTCAGCTGTTAAATTAGATCTAAATGGTTTAAAATTGAATTCTATCGATAGGGTATATCAAACTAAAAAGTATATTTTTTATAGGGCTATATAAGATTCTTTTTTCATATCAAATTTTTTTTTGAAAAGTCAACAAAAATTATACTAATTTTTTAAAAGTCAATCAACTTTAACTTAAAATTTTTTTCTCAAATTTTGTTCCCAACGTAAGCTTCCATTTGCCTATCCATTTCAAACCTAAAGTATACATCTTAGTTTTTATTTTTATTTTTTAAAAAGTCAATAAAAATTATAATTAGTTTTTAAAAGTCAACCAACTTCAATCTAAAAATTCAATTCAAAACCCGTATACCAAACATAAGCTAAATTTTCAATGGGGGCAAAGTATGAAAATTGTAAAAATTTAGGATAAAATTTAAAAAAAAATAAAAATTCAGTAAGGACTATAGATTTGCCACGATATTTAAAGAATTACTACATCATTGTATCTATCAATAGAAAGACGATAGCTTATTTCATGATTCTCTCTTAGGAATCAAGGCTTTTAATTTACACAACATATGCTTTAACCAATTAAAAATAAATAAATCATACAACATTTGAAGATTAGGACCAGAAGAACAAAAAAGAAAATAAGAAAGCATCCCGATTTGCGGCTCTGGAATGGGTTGCTCTGCATAGCTCCCTAACAAACAAAAAGTCGCCTCCAATGTTCGCGGTGGGGCCCCAAAATGGGGTGTTCCGAGCTATCCCGAGCTCCCCTATTCTGGGGTCCAAAAGCTCGTCTGAGATAACAATCACTAGGTCGGTAGAGCTTCATTTTGTAAATAAAGGAACACTTCGTAACAAAGACACCAAGCCAATTTAACAAAATAGGAGTTTTTTTTTAATTATTTTTATTGAGGAAATAACAAAATAGGAGTTAAAAACACTGAAAATACAAGTACAGAATTAATAGATAGTGGTAAAAACAGATCTTAAAGCCAAGGTTACAAACAATCGATGTAATTTAAAAAATTCAGCTCGCCGGAAACACTTTACGATAACATATATGTGTGTATGAACACGTGAAAAAAATAAAAATAAAAAAATAAAAGCCTGAAATGGTTCAATTTTGGTGCCATTACGTTACATCATTCTGCTCGGAATTGTTTGATTTGTGGAGAAACTCTTTGTTTAGGCCAAACAACTTGCGGGATGAGGCAGTCATACTGCCGAAACCATCATCTCTGCTTTACAACCCAAAAATAAGAAAACGTAAGAAATGTGGGATAGAACTAGTCGCATTTTTTAATGCTTTAGTAATGGTAAGTTTGATATTTGTGCTTCCTGTTGCCAATTCATAATAGTGCTACAAAAAGATGAACTAGAAATCTTACTCAAAAACACTCGCACACAGAATAAGTCATTGAAAATGTATATTCTAAGTTTCCATGGTTGTTGCAAAAGAGTAGCAGATGCTCATGGTCGACAAAGGCATGCCACCAAAACAAGGCTAACGACAAGATTACTACAAAGTGTGATTTTTAGGTTCAAAATACTGAAGCGGTTAATGCGCTCTAAATGATCTTCTAAACTGAAGTTTCGTATAATAATATCAACTTGAAATGTTGTAAGGTTAAATGAGTCATGTTTTTTCTCTACCAATATAGATCAAAGAAAAAGAAACCTGTCGAACTGTGTTACCAGTTTAACAATGGTTGTGACAAAGGGTAGAGAACACGGCAATTGTTAAAACAGCAGACATACAGACGCCTTCTCGGATATAGATAGATTTGGTCTTAAATTCCTTTGGAGTTGATCAAGACCATATTACCGATGTATAGATGATTTGTTGCCATAAAAACACCACACAACTCTTCATCTTCATCATCCCTCTGCAAGAAAACCATAAAAAAGGAGCAAAAATAATTTCTCAGTTGAACTCAGCAACTCATACACAACATGCTTAACATGATTCGTTACAATGAAATCCGCATGTTAAAAAATATCCTTTTATCACCTTCAATTTAACTTTCATACGCATTTTATCATCCCAAAAGAATGTCATGTCAAGCAAACTTTTTTTCCCCGCTTGTCTCCCCCATTCTGTAGTGGTTAAAGGGAGTTGAACAATCTGCTATTCAAGTGAAGCATCATAACAGGAAGAGATTAAACAATCTGCCAGTAGTTTGGTCTTGCAAGTAATTATTTCACCGCGACTGGATTTCTTTACACTTGGAACATGGAACAATTGAGTCTTTTCTTTCTCATTTTTCTTCGGGTTGGGTTGATTTCATGTTTGGTTCCCGAATTATAGGTCCAGTCCCAATTTAGTCCCCAAGCTTTAAAACGTCCTAGAACCAATCCTCAAACCATTAATTTATGCCATAATAGACCTTTCCTCCAAAACTTTAAAAAACCAGATGGAACTTTAGGGATTGGACTTATGGTTCAAGGACAAAAAATAAAATTAACCCTTTTTTCTTTTTTAAAATAAGAAAAAGCAATTAGTGTGTATAAGATATTAAGCAAAAGTTGGACATGTAATTTGTGGGAATATAAAATACCAAGAAAGAATTGAATTACAAAACATTATTATATTAAAAAAAAAAAAAAAAAAGAGTTGCGGGGGGTGTGGGGGCATTACAAAATAAATAAATAAAAGATGGAAAAAATGAATACCTGCAGGGTGACGGTGAATGTTATGAAACCAAAAGCACATTCACCAACTACTTCATGACGAATAATTGCAACTTCTTTAAAAGCTCTGGTACTTGGGTCTGCACTAAAAATCAGGTATATTTCCTGTTTAGAACCAACTTTTACAGTTGAATAATGTAGAAGGTAATGTGTAAACTGAAGATTAAAGAATTTAAAAAAAAATTATGACGAAGGCATGCTAGGGTGAATATTTTCTGCAGGGCATCTACTTCCCAAAAGTTCGTGGAGGACAGATAGGACCGAAGACATTGACACACAGATTAACAAGAAAAGTAATCTCCATTGAATATGAATGAATCTGTAGAAGAACAATAGCCCAAGACAGACCATAAACTACCAAGTTTAGATAGAGAGTCGAGAGCCTACCTACCCACCTCTCCTCACTTGGTTTCCCGAGTCTGATTCCCCGTTAGCTCCTGCCTCTCATCCGTTGCTAACCTCTATTTGTACCACTGGTATATGTCTAACAACAGACATCATAACAAAATCAAATACAACTGATTTCATTAAGTATAGTAGAATAGCCCGTCAAGACACCCATGCACAATGTAATAGCCCCTGACTACCCAAGGAGGAAGCATGGATTGAAATATTCTTGAATTTCTAAATCCCTCCACCCAATATCATGTATCAACCTAAAAAAAAAAAAAAACATTTGCCTTGAGAAATTGCAGCATCAATTTGTTTGGATGCTGAATACAGACCATTCTCCAAGTGACAAAACGGCAGCACCTAATTTCATTCTGCTTCCCCGGTCACAGAGCCTGATCGACTCAACTCTTTTCCCTGCCCCCGGCCTCTCACTTCGTTTCGTTCTTCTTTTGTATCATTGCTTGATACTGCCCAAGCTACTCATGCCAAGCAGCTAACTTCAAGACAACTAAGGGCAAACTTCGTCTGATTTATGGTGAAACAAAATACCAACAAATAATACAAAGCGAAGAGAGTGACAAATCCAAGTCCTGCATTAACAAACCAAATGTTTTGTGACAACTTTAAATCAAATTGTCTTAGATCGGATTTACTAAGAAGCAAGCATCACAAGAAAAGCCTATAGAGTACCTCAAGAATCAAATTGTGTATGATAGATGACTTTAACCCGTTGTGAAACCAAAGCAAAGCCACCTGTTTGTTCTTCAATCCCTTTTTCTACGTTTATGGTTTCCCAATGTAAGTCTAGATGTCAACAGACATACCATAGGCTAATTTCTAGAGGTTAGACTGGCAAACACAAACATCAACACTGACTTGTGCTCGAGGAAGTACATCGATTAGCCTGAATCATATTTACACGGCCAGTGGCATGACAATGGCTGGTTTATGTCTCTTGCTGCCTTCAAGGAGACTACGCCATATCATGGCATTTGGCGGGAAAGGCATGCTGGCAATTACTTTCTCTGTGTCCCCAACATGTCCACTTTTAGCTAGTAAGTCCACCACATTATGATAATGTTGCATCTCTGGTTCAACCCCATACCTGATTGCCATTTGTCTAAAAAATTCGATACCTTCGCTCACTAAGCTGCCATGTCTGCATGCTGTAAGCACTGCATTTAAGGCTACACTATCGGGCAAAAACCCCAGCAGCTCCATTTCTCTGAATCGTTCTAATGCCTCATGAGCATGGCCATTAAGACCAAGAGCAGAGATGAGAGCTGTCCACGTGATGAGGCTTCTATTTGTCGTTTCATTAAAAATCTTCATTGCGCTTCTAATGTCCCCACATTTCCCATACATGTCAATTAAGACATTGCAGAGAAATGTGTCACAGAGATTAAAATATGTCTTAATGATAAGACCATGAACAGAACTTCCCAAAGCAAGGTTACAACGTGTAGCACAAACACTTAAAAGACTGACAAATGTATAATTGTCGGGATAGATATCAAGCACATTCATCTGCTTGAAAAGCTCAAAGACTTCTTCGTAATAATCGTTCCGAGCACAAGCCGCCATCATAATGTTCCAAGATACACTGTCAGGCTCCTCAAGTAGAGAAAGTAACTTCAGCGTCTTATCATACTTGCCAGTTTTGTTATAAATTCCAGCGCTGATATTAAAGGGGACAGTTAGAAGAGGGCTATCAGATGCGGTGACAAAGACCAGTGCATCAGACGTCAGACCATTTTTTGCGTACGAGGCTATAAGAGAGCTCAATACAAATGCGTTATTCTGATAACCCGTTTTTGTAATTGAACAATGAAGTTGTTGTAGCTCTAAGGCAGCTGATGACTTAAGAGCAGCTGAAAATGTAGACTCATTTGGCTGGTAACCTAACTGTAGCATTTCTCGCAGCAAAAAAATTGATGTCAAGGAGCATTTATTTGAGTAACCAGAAATCAAGGCATTCCAAGAAACTACATTTCTTCCGGATATCTCATGGAAAAAGCGATGAGCACCTTCCAAATTATCACATTTAGCATATAAATCGACCAATGCACTACCCACGAACACATCAAATGCAAAAGCATTCTTGATTACTTTTGCATGGATCACCTCTCCATAAAATGGGATCGCCAAACCGATACAACAGTTAATAAGGCTAAGATATGTGCTAGTGTTAGGCAATACTCCACCATTGGACATCTTCAAAAAGTAATCTAATGCTCCTTCAGGTCTCTCACTTTTTGCCACTGCACCAATGACAGTATTCCATGTCACGACATCCCGAATGGGCACAGGCACTTCCTCAAACATTTTCTCTGCCAAGCACGTGCCCACACATTTGACATACATGTTGATAAGAGAGTTAACCACCACTGCTTCATGCTCAAACCCAATTTTTATAACCAAACCATGAATTTGTTCCCCAAATTCAAGGTCTTGCTTGCATGAAAATCCAGAAAGCACAGTCACAAAAGAACACTTGGACAAAGTAGCCTCCATCCTCATAAGCTCTCGAAACAAAAATACAGAGGTTTCAACAAAACCATAACGACCAAGTAACGATATCATCGAATTCCACGAGACCAAGCTCTTAAATGGCATGTCTTCAAACGTGCAAACCGCTTCTTCCAACCACCCCTGCCTTCCATACATACCCAACAAAGCAGTGCCCACAAAAGCATCAGCATAAAACAATCCATTCTTTACAGTCAATGCCTGTAGCTGAACACCTTTACAAACATCCAATGACTCACACGACAACAACCCACTGAAAGTGAACTGCGTCAACGCAATTCCGCAACCACCACTCATCTCCAACAGCATTTTCCAGGCTTCCTGTACATGCCCACATCTACCATAAGCACCAATCACCGTATTATACGAAACCACATTCCTTTCAAGCATTTTGTCAAACAGTTTACGTGCAGCCGAAAGCTCGCCGAGCGTAGCATACATCGACATGACATTGTTGTTAACAAAAATAGTTTGGTCGGGAATGGGACCCACGGTGAGGGAGAGAGCATGGAGAAGCTTTGTTGCTTTGAGGGAACGAAGTTTTGAGCAGCCATGGAGTAGTCGAAGAAGGCGTTTATGGTGTGGGTGTAGATTTCCATGGAAACTCATGCAGTGAAACAAGGTGGGGTACGTGGATTCAACGGCTGCGAATTGAGATTGTCGTTTGAATTGCAAGAATAGGGGCTATGTCAGAAAGTCAAGACAAACAACACGATACAAAAAAGCATAATAGTTCTACATTAGTGGTCCACATAGAAACAGAAGAAGTAAGAGCGGCCCAAAAATAGTCCAAGACATGAGTGAGCACAAAAGTTCAACAGTGTGACCTATAGTTCATACGTGCTCTCGATCTCATTCTCTCCCTCTGTTTCTCGGACTTTCTTGAGTGAAAATTTTCGTCGAACAGTTTGCGTGCACAGAGCGATAAATCACAGTGAGTGAGCGGCCTTTGCACATATCGCCTCGAAATGAAGTGGATGAAGCTCCATTGCATATTTATAGCCCGTTTGGTGGAGTAGTTTAAGTTAGAATTTTTAAGTTTTAATAGTAAATTTTTTTGAATTTTCAGAAAAGACAAAAAATTTTTTAAGAAAAAGACAAAAACTTTTTGAAAAAAAACAAAAAAAAGTTTGAGTTCAATGATTTGAATGAATTTACCAAACATGCTATTAATTTGTCGTTAGTTTCTTATTAATCAGCCAGAAAAAAAAAAAAAAAGGCCAAACTCACCAATAGCAAGTTGCCGCCGTCACATCTCCGGCGACGTCCTCAGTCGCGCGTCCTGTTCTCCGGCGTCTATCCTCAGCCGCGCATCCCGACTGTCGCCGGCATCCCCCACAACCTTCTCCTCTATCCTCTGTGCCGGCCGACCTTTTTTTTTTGGTATGTTATCAGTAAGGGTTTTCGCTTTCGTTTGCATTGCCGGATGCAGGAAAGACGGACTTAAAATTTTTAAATTAAGGTTTGTTTGGTTGGTTAGTTTGAGTTGAAATATTTTAGTTGTAATAGTAATAGGGTGTTTGGCACACTAACTCAAAACACTCATCTCAAATTTTTTCGTCTTTTTCCCAAAAAGTTTTTGTCTTTTTCCAAAAGTTTTTTATCTTTCTGAAAATTGAAAAAAATTTACTATTGAAACTTAAAAATCTCAACTCAAACTACTCCACCAAACACCGCCTAAATTTTTTTGAATTTTTAGAAAAGACAAAAAACTTTTTGGGAAAAAGACAAAAAAAAAATACAGTTTAAGTTGAAATGAGATAATGAGGCAAACAAAGGCTTAAAATTTCTTCGCTTTTTAAAACTAATTATTATAACTTTTGTTAATTTAAAAAATAAAAATGAAAAAATTAATCAAAAAACTATAATTTATTTGAAATTGAAATTCAACACCTTGCGTATGGCAAACGATTTTCATGTTTTTATAACTACCTATTGTAAATGCAATTATGATGTGTTCTTGTGTGATGCAGGTAAATAGCTATTTTTAGTAAGTTTTCGAATAAATGATTAAAATTTTTAAAAATTATATAAAATATATATTTTTTTAAATAGTTAATTAATTTTTTTAAGTGGTCAATAACTGATTAATTATATAATATCCTTAATTTACTAAATTGATGATTGATCATAACGTAATCACCATTTTTTACAATTGATTGATTAAGGTTTTATTTGGATCATGTGTCCATTTTTAAAAAGTAAAATTTTCTTATTTTAAATAAGAATCCCTTTTATTTTAAGAATGAGATAGTGTTTGTATGCATAAAAAATTTCCTTCTTAAAAAACATTTGTTTGGAATGAGAAGAAATAGTATTAGAAATAATGCATTATGAAAAAAATTTTAAAAAAATTCATTTTCTTTTTTCCAAAGGTACTATGTAAAAATAAGTTTAAAAATAAGATATTATATTTGGATGACATGTCTAAATTTGAAAATTGGAAAATTTTTGTAAAAAAATGTTTGTCTCAATGTTTTCTATCATTCTCTGAGTTTGAAAAAAAAAAAAAACATTTCATTTTCCCACTTACTTTGTATTTTTTTAAAAAAAGAAAATGAATCTTTTTTTAAATCTTCTCACACTGCACAATATCCAAAGCTTTTTTTTCACTCCAAACAACATTTTATTTTCAAGAAGAAAATTTTTTACACATCTAAACACAATTTTTTCTAAAATGGACACTCCATCTAAACGAAGTCATATTTTTTTTTTCAAAATTAGATAATGATGGAAAAAGTTGAGAAAAATATTTTTTTGCAAAAATTTTTCAATTTCCAAAATCGGACAAGTCTTCTAAACATAGGGTAAATCTGGAAAAATAAAAAACAAAAAACAAATGACCATTTTACTAAATAAAAAATGGTTCAACAATCTATTAGATTTAAGATCCGTTTGGTGGAGTAGTTTGAGTTGAGATTTTTAAGTTCAATAGTAAATTTTTTTGAATTTTCATAAAAGACAAAAAACTTTTTGGAAAAAAGACAAAAATTTTTGGAGAAAAAGACAAAAAAAATTTTGAGTTGAATGGTTTGAACCATTCAACCAAACACCCCCTGAGTGACAAAAATACAACACCTACCATAATTTTCCTATTTTATAAAAGAAAGCGGGGGGATTTTGAAAATTTTTTAATTAATTTTTTGGGGTGAAATTTTTTGTATTATATTTTTCTTGTGCTGCTCCAAAATTGTAGGTTGTGGGTCTCTTTTCAGAACTAATATGAGAACAAAATAAGATCTATAGTTCCGAATATATTGTAAGATTTGCCGCAGGTATCTTTACACCTAAGTCAAGTAAGAACCTCCCTTAGGTTGTTGACTCGGGAGCTTTAAACCTCATGGCCGGGTCAACTGACAACTTCTCTTATCTTTCAAACGATGTCGGTAATGTTTTAATTGCCCTTGCTAATGGTGAGACTGTTCCTATTCAAGGAACAGGAACAGTCTCACTTCCTTCTGGCTCTCTTTCCAATGTTTTCCATGTGCCTGGGTTAGATAAAAACCTTCTTTTAGCCATTTCTTAAAAAATCACAATTACTATGGTCTTTTCTTTCCTGCGTATTGTGTCTTTCAGGATCTAAAGACCGGTATGGTATGACAATTGGCTCGTAAACGAGAAGGAATTGACTTATTATATACTGGTAAAGTTTTGGGCAATGCAGCTTCTACATCCGTTCCTCATCCTTCCACCTCTAAAGAAGACTTCCGTGTTTGGCACAAGCGTCTAGGAAAGCTAGGAACGAAGTACCTAACCGGGCCTAATAGCAATAGCAGCTTATATCGTTATTCTTTTACCCTTAACGGAAGGGAGAAGGAAAAGAGGTATTAACAACACTAAAGACGTTTCATCTTTACTATACGAATGCCCTGCTTCAAAAGGCTAGCCTACTTTATCCTATTAATGGTGTAAAAATTGTTGACCATCAAATTACTTTTAAATGGATGATATTAAAAAGATACACAAATAAATCATAGAACCTATCACATCTGATTAGTATTTTATAAACATTTAAAAAAATAAAAATAAAAAACAAAACTTTAACAACCGACATAATATCTTTAATTTAGTAAATCAGTAATTGATCATAATTAATTCTTGATTGATTATAATATAAATTATCAATTTTTACAACAGATTGACCAAATCGTGAAAAAATGACAAACGACCATTTTGTTAAATAAAAAAAAAAGTTCGATCATTTATTAAATTGGTGATCAAAATAAGATAATCAACCTAATTTTCCTATTTTGTAAAATAAAGGGAGGGGATTTTTAAATTATTTTAAATTAATTTATCGGAGAAAATTTATTTATTTATTTTTTGCTGCGAGAGGTGCTCCCAAAATTGCAAGTTGTGGGTCTCTTTCCAAAAATCAAGACCTCCTCCGACACCACGTCGTTTCTCTCGCCGGGTCCCTGAGAATTTTGAAGGAATATGGGTTTTCATCACTTTCTTTTTTTTTTTTTGGCAATCGTTCATAAAATCAGACGCAGTAGGATGCATGATAAGTTTTGTGTGCATACACTATCCAAATCGCGAAAATGAGATCCTAGGGTGAAAATTTTTACTCCCATTAGTGAGGTAAAATAGGTTATCCCCATTGTGGTCTTACTATTTAAGATTTTATATTTTTTCACTCTAAATATTTTTTTTTCTAACTACCGAATGTAATCTCAATTCTAATTTAAAATTAGATCTCAAAAATCTCTCCCAAACGGACTCTAAAAGTATCTGTGAGTATTTTAAACCGTCTCGTTGATTTATAAAGTCACTGGTTAGTTGAACGACGATAAGAATTTATTTTTCCCTTACCAGACTAGATTAGGTAGTTTGTCCATCCCATTACGCCCCCACTACTAATCAGTGCAAGAGAACATGAATGTGACAACTCAGCTAACAAAATTAAAAAAAAAAGTATAGCAATTAAATAAAAAGATAAATCTCTCTGGGAATGTAATGGCTCTTGAAAATTACATCATGAAAATTCATCACATACTGGCCCATGACACCAACAGCACGCTATACAGCTATAATTCGGTTGTTTTTTTTTTCTTTTTTCTCTTTTTTTTTTGGATAAAAAACTATAATTCGGTTTGGGCCTAGGTCAGGTGCCACTCATCCAAAATCAAACTACTACAACTACTACTGAACTGAACAAAGAATGAGAATTTTACTAAATCATATAACATAAAATAAAATATGAAACATATTTTGAAGTTAATATAGAAAAAAATAAAAAATAAAAACAATTTTTGATTAAAAAAAATTTAATGTCATTATTGTATACATACCTAAATGGAGTCAAATTTATGGGAGTTTAATTTCATATAATATTTCTTTAATTTATTAAATGTCCAAATAGATCATTCCACACGAAATGAATGATATTTCGAATGTTTTGCTCCAAATGTATATTTAAATGACTTAATCAAACGACATGACACGGATGTTTTTAAATAGTTGAAACAAATAAGATTCATTTGGGAGAAATATTTAGGATGAAAACGTTTTGAATTGAAATATTTAGTACGGTAGAAAATTATCTAAACAGTCAAAATATTGCCCCTTAATATGTAGAATTTTACTTACAAACGACAATTATTTATAACATTGCATATTACTTCAAATGTCACTTCCCAAATATCTATTTGAAATATCAGAAAATAGTTGAAACAAATGGAGGGTGATATGTTAGTTATTGAATCAAAATTTTAACAATTTAACTTATTACTAAACGTAATTTTAACTTATCATGTTGTAAACCAAAACTACATATCTAAATTCTCTTCCAAACATATCCTTATACATCAGATCATTAAAATAAACCCAATAGTTAAGGGGGTGTTTGGCTCCCCATTTCAAAACACTCATCTTAAAATTTTTTTTGTCTTTTTCCCAAAAAGTTTTTGTCTTTTTCCCAAAAAGTTTTTTGTCTTTTCTGAAAATTTAAAAAAATTTACTATTGAAACTTAAAAATCTCAACTTAAACTACTCCACCAAACACCCTATAAATCACCCGCTTAGGGGCACCTCCCCAAAATATTTTCCAAACATTTTTTTTTGTCTTTTTCTTCGACTCAAAATCACCTTTCATTCTTTATATATCAAATATTTACAGCAAACTCAAACTTTTTAAATTCATAATTTTGTTATTTCAAGTTCAAATGATATTTTTTTTTAAATTGTGTACAATTTCAAGAGGAACAAAATTATATCCATATTGATATATTTTTTTCCAAACACATTTTAAGTTCTTATCCTTTTTTGTTTCAAACAGTTTCTTAATCAAATACACATTTTTAAAATTTGTCTTAACTTCAATTCAAAACTCTGCTTATGTTTAATGCCAAGGTTCGAATGCAAAATTTACAAATTAATTTTTATTTTATTTTTCTGAAAAATCAATCTCAGTTTCATTATTTACGGTTACTATTATAATTTTGTAACTCCAACTTTAAAAGTCCACAAGTTTACACATACAATTCCAAATGAGTTATATATACTTTTAAATTGCATAGAAGTTCGAGTCGAACGAAATAAGTTCCATATTGATTTTTTTTTTCCGAACACATTTCAAATTTTTATACTTTTTAACTATAACAATTTAAACGTCTTACCAAATACATAACTTAAATCAAATATAAATTCTACAATCTAAACACATACATCAAAAGCATGCTCTCTATCTCTCTAAATTGAGTTATATATAATTTTAAATTGTATAGAAGTTCGAGATAAACAAAATAAGCTCCACTATTGATATTTTTTTCCAAGCACATTTTAGGTTTAAAAACTTTTTTGATTCCAATAATTTAAATGTCTCACCAAACTCACAACTCAAATCAAATCCAAATTCTGCAATCTAAACGCATGCATCAAACGCACGCTCTATTTCTGTCTCTAAAATGAGTTATATATATTTTTAAACTATATAGAAATTTGAGATAAACAAAATATATTTTATATTATTTTTTTTTTCTGAATACATTTATAATTTGTATACTCTTTAATTTTAATAATTCAAACATCTCATTAAATACATAATTCAAATTAAATTCAAATTTTACGATCTAAACTTATACATCCCATGCATGCTCTCTATCTCTAAAACCTCCTTGTAAAAGGACGCTGTCCACGAAAAGAAGTTCATATGACACCCACACACACACACGCACACGCACACGCACGTATAATATAATCAGACAAATTGCATAGCTTGCTGCTACAATCTCTCTAAAAGCACGTACTGCGGCTCTCACTCATTTTTGGCTTAACTCCCAAGCCTCTTTCTTTAACTGTTGAGTAGTTTCTTATCCCAAAAAAAAAAAAAAAAAAAAAAAAAATTCCTATAGAGTAGTTTTGTATCTCACTCATCCCCTTCATCTCCTTTCTCTCTCTCCTCTCTCTCTCTCTCTCTCTCTCGTTGATTTTCTCCGACATTGTTGTGTAGCCAAGCTCGACGACCTCCTCCTCTTGATCTGTCGCCGAAAAGTCCTCCTCAAAATCTCTCTCTCTCTCGTCCTTTTCTATCTCTAGGTGTGGGAGTGAGAGAAAATGGCGGAAGAAAAAGAGTCAACGTCGGTTCCACTGAGTCAAGCTGAAAATGGCGAGCAAGATCCGGAGGATCCATCGAAATCCCTCCCAGCTCTCCTAATATGTCCACTCGTAAGGTCGGTTCTTCTTCTCTCTCTCTCTCTCTCCCCTCCTCTTTTGATCTCCACCGTCAATTCCTTGATTCTTTATTTTATTTTCGTTTTAGGGTTTGTTTTTGGTCCTGTTTCGTATTTCCTTATTCAAATTGTGTGGTAAATACATTTCGAAGAATGTGGGGTTTAGTAAATGGAATTTTTTTTTTTTCATTAATTTGGAAAAAGAACAACAAATAATTGAAGAATTTTGTTGGAGTCGATAATTTGTGGGAAATTTGCTATTTTATATTTTCTTATGCTCAATAGGAACCGTAAATGATTTAAAGGTGCAAGATTTTACGTGTAACGAATCGTAGATTGAATTTTAGATGCAAACTTTTGTTAAAAAATGAGTTGCTCTAATTCTTTACCGTCGACAACTATAAAATTTAAAAGTAAAAAATAAACAAAACAAGCACAAAAAGTTGAGAATAATTCATTTTCATGTCCACTTTCTGTCATTGCAGAATTTCACGGTGAGGAAGAAGATTACAAGAAAAACTTTTTTTCCTCTAACCTTCATAATCCTAAAATCGGCAACCGTCTAACAAAATAAAATTAGGTTTACTGAAACAACAAATGTTAAATACCTGTTATGTTATTTTTAAAATAGTAATTAGGCTTTGCTTACTCAACAACTTTATTTGAAAGTGACCGAGTAAAGGTTTTCGTTCTAGGTGTTTCTTGTTGGCTGAATTGTAGTATAGATTGTTTATTTAGTCGAGAGTGCATAAGGACTGCGTGGCGTGCTAGTGAGCAGAACTTAATGCAATGTAGCATCAAAATAAAGAATAAAACAAACCTGTTGTTTTGGTAGATGAGGATATTCAAACAATGAAGAAAAATAAACTTTTACTAGCAGATTCAAATTTAGATATAAAGCATAATTTACAAAGAATCAGTTATTCAAGCATGTTGATTATCTGTGAAAATTCTAAATTATTTGTGATTTTTCTCTTTGGTTCTTTTATAGCTTTTTTGTTATATATAGAGATGTATCTTGTTTTATGCATGGTTCAGGGAAATAATGATATTGGTGTACAAATTTGCAACAACATTTTAAAACACTCTGAAAGGCTTACTCAAATTTGTTTTTATAACAAAGTAGCCATATCTAAGGATTCAGCAAGTTAATGGTTTATTGAGAAAACAAAAATTGACACTTGAGACCCTCGTAATCATCGTTGCCACATTGGACTTAGAGCCTAAGAGATGTATAAGCAGAATTTATGGGCTCCTTCAAAATGGTTTGAACTGTTTTGATAGCTATTGGGAATGGACGCTTTCCTTTGAGATCTACTTTGTCTGTACTAAATTTATCAAACTAATTTGTGTTTGGAGTAATGCAGCATGCTTTACAAAGATTTACGTAATCTAATTTTCCTGTATCAAGCAAGAAAAGCTATATTAAATTGAGACCTCTTTTAATTACGATATTGCTCCAAAAGCTCTACCATATTAACTTCCACATTGCAGCATTCTCATTATTGTTATGTTGATGTCGCCTTGTTTCCTGTTGTGATCTTCTTGTTTTGTTGTTGTACAGGCTTGCTGTTATGTTCTCCAGAGTTGGGTGTCGAAGAAGTTTATGACTGGATGGTAACAAGCTCAGCTGTTGCTCGAGATTTTATAATGTTTGACTGTTTTCTATTGATCTTCAAAAGCTAATGTTTCTTGAAATTGTGATATTGCAGTGTAGTTCTATTCCCTGTTGCAGTTACATTTTTTATTACCTGGTGGTTTATTGAGTTTGTCGATGGTTTCTTCAGTCCACTATATGAGCAACTTGGCTTTGACATTTTTGGTAAGTCTTGAATGCATGATAAGATTGGAGCTCTTGTGACGCTTATATCAACTATGCAAGACAATTCTGCTGACGATTTCCTTTTGACATAAAGCAACTATTTCATGAATTCTCAAGGTTGAAAGCCAAACGGAATTTGGTATTCTTGCTTTAATTAAGAGCACATTTAAAGTAAGGTTTTAATTAAATATTTTTTTTAAAGCAAGATGCTAATGACGAAATAAAATATTTCAGACTTAGTAAGTTACTTATGTACTCAGTAAACATTAGTTGTATGTCTGTTACTGTGCAACCATTCATTTTTAAACCACCCAAGTAGTTTCAGCTTCCTGCATATGGGGCCTTAAGAGTAATGTCAAGGCTAGAATCACGATATTTTAATTCTAGGAAACACCTTGGTCTTAGTTCCATTATGAAAAAGTTCTGTTAAGTGCACTTCCAACATAATTTTCCACACTAATTGTTGATGTGTTAAAGTTCAAGTTATTATAAAGCTCTAATTGCCTGAGTGTCTTTTGACATAACAGTTAAAGTCATTAAGTTGACGGATTGAAAGTTCTTCCAGAAGAAAAACTAAGTGAACCTACTGAAATTGATAAAGGAAGCTGGCATCAACCTTACTATTGGTGATTGAAACTTTATAATTAGGATAGAATGTGAAGAAAACTAATAAAAGGTCAATGCAGTGGCAGAAATCAAGTTTCTTAACTGTATTTGATTGTAATGCTAATTGTTGTATCTTTTTAAGCTTGAGCTTGAGAGGATACAATAACTGATAGCTCCATTGATTTCCCCTTGAGGCAAGTGTGGGGTAAGGATAGGTTGGTGGTGCAGGATTATTTTAAACTAGTAGGGAATGCCTTTTCCACTCGTTTAGTGTTTTGTGATCTTCATTCTTTTCATTCTGTAAGTCAACCATGACCGCTAAATCATAGAGAGATGATTATTCGACTTAACATGTTTTTCAACTCGACTGTTAGGCATACATATAACACTTTGAATTGTGCTTTTTGCTTTTTTTTCTATGTCAGTTTTATATGTCCAAGCACTTGCTTGTTTGCAGGACTTGGATTTATCACATCTCTTCTCTTTGTATTCTTTGTTGGCGTTTTTGTTTCATCGTGGATGGGTGCTGCTGTTTTCTCACTTGGAGAATGGTTCATAAAGAGAATGCCCTTCGTTAAGCATATTTATTCGGCATCCAAACAAATAAGTGCTGCTATTTCACCGGGTAAATATTCGTATTTTATTGTCTGGTTAGTGGCTAAAAACATGCTGTTGGATGCAGGGATTTGGATATTTAAAGATATTGATATGCTTGCCTTCTTCCTTTGCTACTTATAGCAATTATATTTAATATGGGTGTCTTAATAGGCTACTGTGTTCAATTAAAATTCGACATAGGGCACTTGAAATTTCTAGGATCTCACATTTGTCACTGTGTGGACTCGATTGATCTAGATCTAGTTGTCTATCAAAATTATGAATTATGGGAAGTAGATTTTCTCAAACTGCTCATAGTCGGTCTCCATTGGAGTGCATATAATATTTATAAATTTGGTTTTGTTATTGGAATATAGGAGCGCTGCAGAAAATATTGTCCCTAGTCTTCTACCCCGCCCTTTTTGTTAATTTAATTTTTATCATCAATTTTGGGGACCATTTGGGATAACGTTTAGAGACGGTGTTTTGGAGGTTGGAGATGGTTTGGGTTTTGGAAATGTGCGTTTGATGAAAATGAATTGTTTGGAGTGAAAAAGTGTAAAAACTTGAAACATGTTCGGAAAAAAATTAGCAATGTGAATTTTGTTTTGTTCCTCTTGAAATTTTATGCAATTTGACAAAAAAAAAAATCCTTTTAGTTTGACTTAAAATGATAAAGTTATGGACTTTTAAAATTTGAGTTTTGTGAAAATGTTTGAAAAAATAATTAGTAAAATTGGAAGGAAAGGATGGGAAAAAAAAAAGGAAAAAGGATAACACTTTTCCGAACATGACCCCAATCGGGGCCTCAATATTGGTTTGATATGTTGATGACAACATGATAACTAATTTTACGTTCTACATAATTTAACTGTACAAGTACTTTCTAAACACTGCACCTTCTTCTTCTTCTTTTCTTTTTTTTTTTTTTTTTTTTTGGTATGTTGCAGACCAAAACACCACAGCTTTCAAAGAAGTTGCAATTATTCGTCACCCAAGAGTTGGTGAATATGCCTTTGGTTTTATAACATCTACCGTCACCCTGCAGGTACTGTTTTCTCTCTCTCTCATTTTTGTTTGTTTTTTTCACCCCTTCTCTTTTGGTAATGATTGTTTTGCATTTCTTTCCTTCCAGTTCTTGTTTATGATTTTATATTTCCAACCACAACTTATTTCAACTTTTGGTTGATATCTAACTCATACGTATCACTTTTGCTTCCATGTTCCAAGTGTTGAGAGATTGATTACATATTTTCTCTGTTGAACCTTAATGCCTGAATCCATCCAGGGGAGTACAAATAAGTTAATTTCACCAGTTTGATTAGAATAATGAGGCCATATTCTAAGTAAGTAGGAAAGTCACAAGGCAACTTTTGCTGCGGAAGTTTCTTTTTGTGCGTAGGTAAATTGCTAATTTAGTCCTTAAATCTTTTTTTTTCTAGCTAGAATACCCCTAAGCTATTAAAACGTGGCTACAATAGTTTTTTCAATTAATTTTTTGACAAAATTCGTTAGTAATTTGGTCAAAAAGTGATACTAACCAACGGATTCCATCTAAAAATTAACGGAAAGGACTATTTTAGCAACGCTTTTAATAATTTAGGGTTTCTCCAACTATGAAGAAAAGATCAGGGACTAAATTTGCACAAATTTAAAAGTTTGGGAACCACCCTAGCAATATACTCACTGTGCTTAGTAGTTTGGTTTGCCCTTTATTTGATTAGGCATCTGTATGGGGTTACTTGACAGCAACTTGGATGTTCACTTTATTTTTAATTGAAATAATGGAATAGAATACTAACAGAATTTTTTATCCACACGATCAGTAAGTCATTACCAAAGGGTTTGTAATTAATAAAATAGGCAATTAGGGAATATATTGTTGGAGGAAAAAATTACCAGTTAGATTAGGTTAATCACTTTATTTGATATGCTAAAGAATTCAAAAACAGTGTGAGCCATTAACATTAAATGAGAAAAATGGATAAATGAAGATATATTTGGAGAGGTTGTAAGATGGGGATGACGGCTAACAAATTATTAAAAAAAAAAAAAAAAAAAACCTCGCATTTCCCGTTAAGGTGTGTAGATGAAATACGAGAATTAAAGCTCATGTGCCAGTTGCAATGCAATAATTACTTGCAAGAGAAAAACTACAAGCAACTCTGGTACATTCCTGGGATTGCATAATTTCTTCCCATTAGAGTGCTTCACTTGACTGGGCTCCAGTAGCCAAAGAACAGAAAGAGACATACGGAAAAAAGAAAATAAAAACCAAAAGTCTGCTTGGCGTGACTTTTTTTTTTTTTTTCCTGAGATGATCAAATGCAGTTTAATGTAAAGTTCGAGGTGATCAAGGATATTTTTCAACGTGCGGGTTTACTTGTAACGAATGATGTTAAACATGTTTTGTCTGAGTTATTGAGTTGAACTGATAAATTAGATTTGCTCGTTTTTCGATGGTATTCCTGCAGAAGGATGATGAAGATGAAGAGTTGTGTAGTGTCTTTATTCCAACCAATCATCTATACATTGGTGACATAGTCCTAATCAACTCCAAAGAAATCATAAGACCAAATCTATCTATCCGGGAAGGCATAGGTACGTCTGCTGTTTCAACTATTGCTGTATCTACCTTGGTTATGGCCATTGTTAAACTGGTAAAGAGTCCGAAAATTATCTTTCATGCTTTAATTTTGTGACAATATTCTTTTTCTTCGATCTATAATGGTAGGGGAAAATATCAACTCATTTAACCAGTCGACAATTTTATACTTTGTTAGCATACGAAACTTCAGTTTAGAAGTTCGTCTGGAGCTAATTAATTGCAAACTTGTGTTGATCCTAAACTAAATCACACTTTCTTGTAAACTTGCGTTGGCTTTACTTTGGTGGCCTGCCTTAGTTGATCATCAGCATTCTAGTCTTCGGTCGAGTTTTGGTTTCACTTATAGTCTCTGGTACTCTTTTGCAACAACCACCAAAGCTCAGAATATGCGTTATAATTAGACAAAACTACTTAACCGGACCATCCCTTGCATGTTTTCCATTCGGAAACCCAAATTTCAAACTTACTGTTATCAAAGCATTTAAAAATGGATCTTTATCACATGTTTTTTACATTTTTCTTTTCATGTTGTAACGCAGAGATCATTGTTTCTGGGGGTATGACAATGCCGCAAGTCATTTCTCCGTTACAGAGGGTGGTTTCTCGACAGAATCAAATTATTCCTTTGAGCAGGATGATGTAATGTTATGGCACAAAAATCGAAGCACGTCGGGTAATTTTTAGAGTTTGCTTATATACACATGTCCGTTGTCATCGACGCGTTCTCTAGCGAGCGGAGGGATTGAAAATTAGGTTGATTGTTTATAGCCTAGGCTGTAAGATCTATTTTTACTACTATATATCTACTCAATTTTTGCACTCTCTATATCTTTCAGTGTTTAATTTCTGTTTTGTTAGGATTTGTGAAGTTTCTTTGTTATGTTATTTGTATATTTTGATTAAGATTAGGCCAAATGTTTTCTCTATTTACACAATAAATTCTACTGTTCTAGTGGTACATATTTTCTCTATGTTTCTTCTCATCCTGTTCTCCCTGCGCTGTAAGAAATAAAAAAAAAAAAAAAAAACTTTAATTTCAACTATTTGTGAGAAATAAAATCGAAAAGAGAGGGAAAGAAGACATGGGTAGAATGAGAAGCCGCTGATTTATATACATTCCTAATAACTGAAGTTTACGTTTATAATAATCGAAATTTATATTACCGGATATCATATAATATTGGATACGAAACTTCCTATGTGTATATATATAATATTTATATGAGAAAATTATTTAAATGACCATCTTTTATTACCTATTAATCAACATGACATAAATTTATAATTCTTAACCAACATGACACAAATTGTAATTAATTTTAGTTTAATATTGTGTCATGTTAGTTTAGTGTTAAGTTTTTATGTTATATTGATCCAGTGATTTTTAAATTTGTATAATTTAGATGCTTTTGCCTTGGTGTGTGTGTATATATATATCTTGTAAAGAGAATCTAAAAAAGGTGCAAAGAACTCGGGAAATTAAAAAAGAAATAAAAGTAAGAAGTTATAGTAATATGTGTTTATATATTCATTGATTCTACCGGGAAAAAAAAAAAATCATTGATTTAATCCTTTTGATGGTTTTTTTTTTTTTTTTTAATTTTAAATTAGCTAATTCCAAATGTTGATGGAAGGTAAAAAAAGAATTTGCCTCTTTTATATTTGTACTTTCAAAAAAGGAGTGATCCATTTGAGAGAATGATATTAACAAAGCAATCTGAGAAAAGTTTTTATAAGGCCGACATTTGAAAAGTAGTATTAATTTAGGAAAACTAGTATTAATTTAGAAAAGTACAAGAAAAAAATATTTAAGTTCCTAGTCGCACGTTGAAAGAAGTGCACAAAACTGTATATATAAAAATTTATCAAGAGGTATTACGAAAGAGAAAACAATAGGTGAGAGGGTTGAAAAAAAAAATTGGTTAGGAATATGTTTAAGAAAATATATTTCAATAGGGGGGAAAATAAAATAAAATAAAATAAGAAAACAAAGAGGGACACGTGAATTAAGGAAAGTAAATCGTTTTGAAAATTACGCGCGTATTCTAAGAATTTCCGTTTATTATTATTATTATTATTATTATTATTTACATAATATTGATATAAAGACTATTTGTGTGAGGGTAATAAATTTAAATAGTATGATGTATGCCATTAAAAATTAGAGATCAACATGATATGGATAATTTAAAGTTGTATAAATTAAGTTTTTTCCTCCTAAATTTTAGGTTTTGTTACAAAATATTCATGAATTTGAATTTGTAACACTATTTCCCTTTAAACTTTAGAAAAGTTTGCAAATACTCCATTAATTAAATTTTTGACAGAAAAAATACATGGCACATTTTTTTTAAGGATACACATGACACTCATTAGAAGTATGAATTGTTAATTAAATGTGAAATTGTGAAATTACCATTTTATTTAGGTTAAAAGAGTAAAAATTTAAGATTGATCATCATTTTTTTTCATATCTCTCTCTTGTAGATAACTTCGTAACGTCATTTAATAAGGGTACTTGGTATTAGAAATGTTACTAATGTGTGTCACTTCATAACTTTAGATTTAATATCTTAAACTCGTCTTCTAACGAGTGTTACATGCACTTTTTTTTGTATAATATTTAGGATTCGTTTGGATGAAAGATCCAAATCTTTTTTTTTTAAGGTTCATTTTTGTTTTTTTTAAATCAATAAAAATTATAATTAATTTTTGAAAAATCAATCAATTTTAACTTAAAAATTTTATTTTAACCCCGTGTTTTAAATGCATACTTAATTAAGAGGGAAAATTTGTAAACTGTAGAATTATAAATTAGAATTCATTTGATATTTCATGATAAAATCTAAAATTTGAATGAAAAAAAGTGTAATTTGTATTGTAAAGTTCATACGGGAGAGGGTAATACAGAGGGGGAAAAAAAAGGCCAGTTTAAATCTTTACTAAGGCCCGATTTGGTGAACCAACTCAATTAACTCAACTCAAATTTTTTTTTTTTGTATTTTTCCTAAAAAGTTTTTGTCTTTTTCTCAAAAAGTTTTTTATCTTTCCTGAAAATTCAAAAAAATTTACTATTCCAACTTAAAAATTTCAACTCAAACTACTCCACCAAACTCCCTTTAAAAAAAAAAGTGTAGTACACGTTACCTTATCATCTCATTTTAACTTAAATTGTACTTTTTTTTGTCTTTTTTTCAAAAATTTTTTGTCTTTTTCTCAAAAAGTTTTTTATTATTTCTGAAAATTGAAAAAAATTTACTATTACAACTAAAATATTTCAACTCAAACTAACGAATCAAAGGCACCCTAGTTTTTAAGTCCCAAATCCCTATAAAACCATTACAAAAGATGAAAATTACACCGCCAGTCCAGATTCTAGATTATCTCTCTGTTTTGCGTGGGGAGGCCAATAAAAAAAAAAAAAAAAAAACCCTAGATTTCACAAAATCTCCCAAATTCGCAGCTTTTCATCCTCTCTGCAAAACGAAACCTAGGGTTTTGATAAACCCTAGCTTCCTTTGGAGGTGGTCACAGAGAGAGAGAGAGAGTTCGAGATGGAATTCGACGAGTACGATTACCTGGAGAAGACGGTGGAGGAGACCGACGACCGTGATTCGAAGCGGAAGCCGAAGAAGGACGGTGGCGAGAAGAGCTACAGGAAGAGAGACGCCGACGCCGACGTCAACGCCGGCGACAGAAGCCACGCCGATGACGGTGAAGATGACGACGACGACCGGAGGAGCAAGCGGTCGAGGGGGAGCGAGCACGAGAACGGCGGCCGCGACAAGGATCGGCACCACCATCGGAGCGGGAGAGAGAAGGAGAGGGATGGAGAGAGAGAGAGGGAGAGGAGTAGTAGGGATAAGGAGAGAGATAGGGACAGGGATAAGGATAGAGAGAGGAGAGATAAGGAGAAGGAGAGGGAGAGAGAGAGGCGAGATGGGGAGAAGGAGAGGGAGAGAGAGAGGCGAGATGGGGACAAGGATAGGGAGAGGAGAGAGAGGGACAAAGATAGGGATGAGAGAGAGAGGTCTCGGAGGAGCCGGAGCAGGTCCGACCGCGAAGAGAAGCATCCGCGGAGCCGGAGTCGTAGCAAGTCCGACCGCGACGAGAGGTCGCGGAGGAGCCGGAGTCGGTCCGATCGCGAGAGGGAAATTAGAGAGAGGGAGAGAGAGATTGAGATGAGAGAGAGCAGGTAATGAATTTCTTTTACTTGATCTCTTCTTTTGTTGTTTATGATTTCTGATTATTATTATTATTATTATTTTTTTGTATTTCAAATTTAGTATCTTTCGAATAGAGTTATATTATCATATGCATTTGTAAATTATGACCAAATGGGCGCTGAAAACTGAACGGTTTTGCTAATAATGTAGGACTTCTTCATTGGTTGAGTTTGAGCTTATATACACAAAGGCTTTTCGAGTTTTTTAGTATTCTACAAAATGTGAGTGTTTAGTTATTGTTTTGTAAATGCGTGCTGAGATGTTTACTAATGGAGTCGGATGAAATTGGATTTATCCTGTTGGTGATACTTTACCAATATGGTGTACCTGCTAAATTGAGCCATTGGTTACCTTGTATTTGCTTGTCAAAACAAATTCTAGTTGCTCCAGAACTGTTCAATGTAATTTGTAGGTATGATAAGGGATTCGACTCCTATGTCCTTTAATTCCTGACCCCATGATGTGGCATTGTTGCTATGATAATATCATGAATATATAATTAATATGTCAATTTGATAAGAACATATCACATTTGTTAAAAAGTTATGTTAGTTAAGTACGTGACGTGATATTATTGGAGGGACGCGGAAGGGGACACCAATAAGAGGAGATATGAGCCGGATCCTACTATAATAAGACAACTCTGCTGAAATTCTACTGAAATCTGTTGTATTATTTGCTTTTTGGACGTTTTGTTAATTTATTGTGTTGGTTAAAATGTGGCTGGCAGGAGATTCAAGGATAAGAAAGAAGCGGCAGAGCCTGAAGCTGATCCAGAAAGGGATCAAAGAACCGTCTTTGCTTTCCAGGTTGGTAACTTGCCTTTCCTTTTTTTTCTTTGTTCGTAAATTTCTTTCGTACTCCGATTTCCCCTTATTCTCTGCTTACGTTTTGCTTCTTCATGATGACTTTTTGGTGATGACAGATGCCCCTGAAGGCAACTGAGAGAGATGTTTATGAATTCTTCTCAAAAGCGGGCAAGGTTTGTGATGTTCTTTCTCTCTCCTTTTTTTCCCTCCCTTTTTTTTAATGACTTGGGTCCTCTGGGAAGCATGTATAATTTGTGCAGTCATTATTTCTTGAGTAATTTGGGACTTGGATAATTAAACTAAATTCTGGGAAGCATTTATGATTTGTGCAGTCATTATTTCTTCAGTAATTTGGGACTTGCTTAGTACTGAATCTGTTCGGGTACCTCTGTGTCATTTTTGTACATATGTATTTTGAATTTGTCATCTTTGTACTTATGTAAGAACACTTCCAATTTGTTGCTTTGAAATCCGATCACTATGAGTGCATGTATTGAGATACATTTGCTTCTTATTGCAGTACATGCTCCTCTGCCTTCAGTTACAAGTAGTGTAGTAAGTTTCTTGTGTGTCAACATCTGTATAAGTGGGTGAGTGAAATGCACACGAGTTTGGTGGTTGTCTTCTTAACAGACCTAATGGGGTTTTGAATGTGAATGTGTTGTCTGAAAGTCTCGGATCTTTCTTTATGATTTTATTTATCTGCAAGATTGTTATAGCTATGATCTTACAACTTCTTTTCTTCCTACTTTCAGGTGAGAGATGTACGACTGATCATGGATAGGAATTCTAGACGGTCAAAAGGAGTTGGGTATGTGCATTTATTTTGAACTGTCATATAATATGTACATGTAGTTTGCAAAATAATTATAAATATAGCAGCTTTCTAGAATCAAGTTTAACTGTATTCTTAAATGAACTAGCAATGCGATAATGATGAGGGATGATGGGAATACCTTGCACCCATGTTTAATCAATTCATGCTGCGTACTCAAGGTAGACAATATGAACCTAAATTTTCCTTTCTAGTTTTCTTCTTCTTCGTGTTTAGGGCACCATTCTGTACCCATGTACGCAAGTCCAATCTAATTTTGTGGCCGTCCTATTCTAGACTGGAAGGTGCTGTGTCAAATTGGTCGACTTTGATCTTTTTGAAGCATTTCTCACTGTGGACCTGGCTGGCACTGTTATTTCCTTCGTTCTATTCCCTCTTTTCTACCTTTTTTTTGGTTTTTTGGTTTTTTTTTTTTGGGGCCCGGGGGGGGGGGGGGGGGTTTATGTGTGGTTCCTTGAGTTTAGGAGGAAATTGTTAGGAGGGGTATTTGGGACATAAGTTTTGTGGATCCTCTTCAAAAACATGCATGATCATAGCCAGGATATAAAATTGTGTACTATATACTTTCCACTCTGCCCCCAAAACCAATCCTGAACCCTTTTGTAGGTTTTCATGATCACTTTGTTTGGTATGTAATATTTCTAATATTTATGTATGTTGACTATGATGAGCTAACGCATGTTCTTTTTACATGAGTCATCAGATTCATCAAAAGAAACTCAGCTTGAGCTCTCTGCACTAGAGTTTTTGTTTCCCTTCATCTCTTTGCTATAGGCATTGTAAGTTTTGATTGCAATAATCACTGTTACGTATGTAATGAAAAGCTTATTTGAGGCCTCGATGAAACTGCAGGTATATTGAATTTTATGATGTGATGTCTGTACCAATGGCAATAGCACTTTCTGGCCAGCTACTTCTTGGACAACCTGTGATGGTGAAACCTTCTGAAGCTGAAAAGAACCTTGTTCAATCTAACTCTTCTACTGGAGGCACAGGTGGGACGGGGCCTTACGGGGCAGTTGACAGAAAACTATATGTCGGGAATTTACATTTTAACATGACTGAGGCTCACCTTAGAGAGGTACTGTCTTTTAGTTTTTTAACCTTGAAGATAATAATTTGAAAAAGAGCAAAAAAATGTTATGTCAGATAAGTTGTGGTAATAAGATGCAATATCGTGCCAAGTGTGCAAGTATTTTCATATCCAAAGTATGCAGCCAAAAGAATTGACTGTCGATTAAAAATGGTGGTTAGAGATCTTTTATTTTATTTTATTTTAGGTTGTTTTAAATTATTTTTCTGACGTCCTTGTCCGTTTGGCCATTTCTCAGATTTTTGAACCATTTGGTCCGGTGGAGCTTGTGCAACTCCCCTTGATCTTGAAACAGGACAGTGCAAGGGTTTTGGGTTTGTTCAAGTCAGTGATAACTGATAGCTTGCTTCATTTTTTCATTTAGTTTTTTTATTTATCTATGGTGAGAATTCATGTTTTATGCGTTTCTTATTTTTTGGCAGTTTGCCCAACTAGAACATGCAAAGGCAGCCCAGAGTTTGAATGGAAAATTAGAGATAGCTGGCCGTACCATTAAGGTAGTGTCTTTTTCCTTTCTTCCTCCTTAAGTTCTACAGTTGGATATTCAATTCTGTTGGAGATATAATTAATAAATTGATGAACTTATTTTTTTACTCTATATATATATATATATTTTACTGAAACCATCAGTAACTAATATCTCCCAGTTCAGCTTATTTCCATTTTTCTTGGCTGTGTAGGTTTCATCTGTTACAGATCATGTTGGAACACAAGAAACTGGAGCAAAATCTGCAGATTTTGATGATGATGAAGGCGGTGGCTTGGTAAGATTTACTAGTGTAAATTATATAGTCATTAGTTCTCTAGACGCCCGTTAGCAAAATTAGATGGTATTGTACTAATTGCGGAATGGCGTTGTTGCATGTCAACATTTTTAATTTTGTTAACTGTTTTCAAGGTAAAGAGAAAAACTATCCGTCGTTTCTTCTGCTTGGTGGAGGATTTAATGCATATAAAGAGATGGGATAAAAGTCTGAAGATGTCCTCTCTCTCTCTCTCTCCCCCCCCCCCCCCCCGGCCCTCTTTTCTTTTGAAAGGAGTCTGATGATGTCAAAACCTTGAATATTTATTTAGACAGTTCATTAGAGTGTTAGGTTTGTGGCAACACTACTTGGGCATTAAACTGAGCTATGGGACTGTTATAAGTGATAAATTATAAACATAGGTTATCTGGTTTCTACATTTTCCCTTTGAATTTTGTTAGGTGATAATTTTTGAATTATTATGAGGTACGTAATGTATTTTTGTTTAAAAAAGCATGTAGGAGGCACAAAACATGTATAATGCAAACTACTCTAAAAATTTTAAATCTCCCCATCACCTGTTTCCTTTTCTGCAAGCTCCTAAAGAACTTATTAGGAAGGTTGTGTATTGTTACTGTGTTCACTTAAACTTGTTTTAGTACTTGTGACATTTTGAGTCATTCATTTATTGATGCTTAAAACAGTGTACTAAATTTAATTCCTTGGAACATTTTATGTAATTACAAAATCTGGCCATCACAAACCAAGGACTTTTTTGATGCCGTACACATCAAATCTTTTCAGCCAATTATCAATCATCAGAATCTCACATGATACTTTCACTTTTGATAGAATAAAGTCCTTTTTGTGACATAGGGATATTTTCCTTGCAGGCTTTAAATGCTCAATCAAGAGCATTGCTTATGCAGAAGCTGGACCGCTCTGGTATTGCCACAAGGTTTGTCTTCTATCTTCTTCTTTGACTTCCCTTTCTCTTTCCTCTTGATCTTCTTAGCCATGTCGATATCTAATTTTGACTTTGCAGTATTACTGGGACTCTTGGAGTCCCCGCTCTGAATGGGTCGGCTACAAATCAAAGTGCGATAAGCTTGCCAGTTAACGGACAAGTTGCAGTTGCTGCACCAGTTCTTCCGGTTGCTGCCTCTCTTCCTATTGGAAGTCCTACTGAATGCCTATTGTTGAACAATATGTTTGATCCTGGCACTGAGGTTTGTGATTTTCTTGTTTATGTTTGGTTTATCCTTGTTAGAGGGCTATAGAGCCCAAGAAAATAAGAAAGCTAAAAACTTTTCATGCTCGTATTAACATCAAAATTTTTTCTTGTTGCAGACTGAACCAGATTTTGATGTAGATATTAAAGAGGATGTAGAAGAAGAATGTTCTAAATGTGGCAGGGTGATACATATATACGTGGACAAGTAAGTATATAACAAAGATAGCCCGCTGAAATTTCCACGTATCTGTGCTCATTTTCTTATTCTTATTTGAATTGCTATATAAAACCCATTTGTTGCGTGTTTAATAAATTTAGGTTTACAACCGTACATGATTTGTGTATTTTCATTCATTATCATTGTTAACAAATGAAAATAGAGTAGTAGTTTGTGAGAATCAACAAAAAAAATTCATAACGCAATGCAGATTAGATTGGTCAGCTTCTTGGGAGCTTTATATTGTGAGGTGTTAATGATGCGCTACTTTCATTTGTCATGGTTTCTCAAAAAATAAAAAATAAAAAATATGAAAATACGAAAAATCTTTATTTGTTAAAATGCCTTTAAAGAGAAGTCTGTTCAATATGGAATGGTTAAGACTTGAAAGCAATTGCTGTCTTTGCAATATTCAAGTTTTTTAATTTTAGTACCATTAGCTCTTATTATTTACATTCTTGATCCAAATTGTTATGTCTCCAAATGGTTATGTCATACAGAAACAGTGCCGGGTGTGTGTATTTGCGGTTTGAATCTGTGGAAGCAGCTGCAGCTGCTCAGCGTGCAATGCATGGGAGATGGTTTGCAGGCAGGCAGATTTCAGCCTTGTTCATGGTAATATAAAATCCTCAAATTTGTTCCTCTGTATTCATAATATACATATCATTTTTATTTTTATTCTTTTACGATCTTTAAAGGCATCTAATATGATGAAAACTTGAAGAACTTTAACCATTGCTCCGAGTAATTTTTATTACTTATGGTTTTTGTACTTGTAAAGATAATGCACCCTTTTCATCAAAATTCTAGGGGTACAAGTATTGACCTCTTTGGCCTGGTTTGTATTGTGTAAATGATGTGGCTTTTTCCCTTGATAAACTAGAACAAGCGAAAACTAATGGAAGTAATACTTGTATCATGTTGTTATGTTCTCTCTTTAATTTTGTGCTCGCATATTTCACAAGACGACAGAGAATTAGATTTTTTTTTTTTTCCTTGTTTTGTGGTATGGTAGGCTTCGTATGCTTCATTCTGAAAGTATACAAATAAAGCTTGGATCGGAATCATTTGCTGTTTACTTTCTGTAATGTGATTCAACAACTTTATTTTGCGTATAAGATTATCATAATAGACAAGTATACTTTAGACGTTTAGGAAAGTGGCTTTTCATTTTGCCAAATTTCTCTGGAATATTTTCATGAATATTCTGGTTGATCTTGCAGCAACCTCAACTGTACGAGGCGAAGTTTAGAGGAGCTTGAAATGCCAGCGGGATTTGCAGGAAAGTCGGTACCCCGAGGGGATCCCTTCTCCTGATCTCTTATTATTATTGTTATTATTATTGTTTTTTTTCTCCTGCTGCTGGTTTAGGACGTCAATTTTATAGATTTGATAATTTCGATTTACTTGTATCTTAACAGTCACTGTTGCATCTCTCTGGTGGATATATCTGCGCAACAAATTGTACTCTAAAGTCTCCGACAATATGTATTCAAATATGTTGATTCTGGAAATCTGAGCCAATGGTTGTTGTTTAGCGTTCTGAAATTGTAGTCTTGAATTATGCTTTGATTTCTTAATATCTATAGTCAATTGTGCAATTTGAGAAGTTACAATTATATCTTATTCACCAAAAAAAGAAAAAAAAAAGTTACAATTAGATATCTACATTTCATAAATATGTTTTTGTATAGGAGAGATGTCGTTATCTAATGCTGGGATTTTTGCTTTCTAATACTGATGAGTCGAGCAAATACCAAATATAAGATTTGTTTTACGTATTTTCCTGTCGGATTAATCATCGCTTCATTACTTAATTCCCTATTGTCTAAGTTTACTCGGGTAATGAATTGATGTTTCAAATTTTGATTGGTGGAACCATTAGTGGACAAGATTTGAAAATAAAATAAAGTGACCTAAAATGGTACATGGCAATCATTATGCTAATTAATGCATGATTATACTATTTTAAAAATATTTCAAAAAAATTGCTTTAATTTCCATACCACGTTATAAATTTTTTAAAAAAGTTTATGATTATGATAATGATTATTATTATTATTTTTTTGGTATTTGTAGATGATAGTAAATGTTTATCATTATATTTTATGTCTACTCATTTTAGATTAAAAAGCTAAATATTGTAAATATTGTTCTATAACTTGGGTGTAAAATATAATGACTATTGAGTTGGTTAGGCAATAATATGAATACTAAAGTAATGTTATTTGATAAAAATATGATGCCCTTTTTGGTCATATATCAACAATTTTATTCGTAGTTTACCAAATACTTAAAATTCTGTTTTTGTTAAGTGGGTCTGGAATGGAGGACAGGGATCATCAATACCACCAATTGGATAAATTCTATTGGTGATCTGATTATAGTGATTTTCTAAATCTTTATTACTCATGGAACAGCATTTCATTTTGAAAAATTCTGCTTGCATCTTTTCTTACTGTCTGTCCATCTTGACCGCAGAAATCTTGATAGACATGGCCAAGGGCTTGTTCCAGACACTGGCTTTTACCTAAAGTTACTTTAGACTTGGTTACAACAAAAATTTTCCGTTCCAAAGCAAGAACCAAACTGGCCCCCTCAAAGAGCTCTGGAAGGAATTGGTATGAGTGGGCTTGGGCCAGAGAAAGTGAAGAGCCCAAAAATGCGGCCCAATGCATATTCGCGGTCTTGGCGCCGACAAAACCGCGACCATCTCTGACTCTGAACTGGTCCCCCTTATTTTTTCTTAATTTCTTTTTTTATTTTCCGATTAAAAAAAAAGAAAAAGAAAAAAGAAAGAAGGGAAAAACTGATTCCAAAAACCGAAAAACCGCTCCGGCCGCATTTCAAAAATAATCTCTCTCTCTCTCTCTCTCTCAACGTCTCTATCCGAAAAAACCAACGAAGAAGAAACAAACTTCCCAACCCACTCTCCAGATTCAGACAGACAAGACAAAGGTAAATTCCGAGCCCTAACTCCATTATAATCGAGCCGATTTCTTCTCTTTTTCCAATTCGGAATTTTCCTGTTTCGTAGTTTTGGTTTCAGATTTGATTTTTGATTTTTTGAAATTTTTTTTTTATGGTTTTGGAAATGGAATTAGGAAGCAAATGGACAGATACCAGAGGGTGGAGAAGGCAAAGTCGGAGACGACGGCGCCGATTAACGAGAACGAGATTCGTATTACTGCTCAAGGCCGTATGCGCAACTATATTACTTATGCCACCACTCTCTTCCAGGTTTCTCCTCTTTTTTTTTTTTTTTTCCAATTATTATTTATCATCAATTTCATTTTTTTGGGAGATGTATTATCGTTTTTTTTTTTAAATTGAAATAGTTCCACTTTTTGTTGTAATTTTTATTTTTATTTTTCTGTTTCATGGTGTTACTATTATTATTCCCCTTTTTTTGATTTAAGGTGCAGAACGGCAGGACCTCTTATTTTGTACGGTCGGTAGAACACAACTTTTTAATCCTAACTGTGTTACAGAATTTGCAGCGTGTAACTGTTCACGGTCATATATCAGGCTGTTGAAAAATATGTAACAGTTAAAACATGAGTTCCTATTGATAGTGGAAAATGGAAGGTGCTATAGTAGAAATTACCTTTTTTTTTTTTTTTTGTAATAACTATTATTTAGTTATTGATTTGTTTTTAAAAGAAGCTATGCGTGATGTTCTCTATGTTAGGCTTTGGAGTGTTACGGATTAAACGCCTTAATTCTTCACTGACAAGGGCAATAATATTTTATTCAAAAAAAATAAAAATAAAAAAAAAACAAGGGCAATAATTTAAAAAAAAAAAAGTATATAAATTGGTTCACCTTCATCTTCAGCCACGGCAGGTTTTTTGATGAAGAAGAAGATTACAAGAGAATTACACACCTCGCGCCTCTCGGACACTTCATTCTAATCTTTTTCCCAAAATTAGTCCGCTTCTAAAACGTTTGTGTAATTAGGACAACTGCAGTACATGCATGAAAACCCCAATTTTCGCCTACTGAAGAAAAGTTGATTCGTCTGTTAAATTGTGTCGGGCTATAATTAGACACTGAACACTTAATATGGAGGGTTTAAAGGTTCATGAAGAATGGCTTGGATGCGGTGTTTTGGGCATGGCTGGCTTGTAATTGGACTAACACAACGAAGGGTACGCATTGTGGGGGTGAATAACCAATTTCAATTTAAGTGAAATCTTTAGAGGCATTTAGGTGGGCTTGGTTTTCATGAAAGGACATCAATTTGAATATGGGATTTTGGAATTGAGAGAGATTGAAAGTCAATCTTTAAGATCCACAGACCCATGTCTCCTGAGGAGTATATGGGTTTCCTTTTGGTTGGTTTCAATAGTGAGATGTTATATGATGCTTTCATGCTCAGAGACAACTGAACCCGATTTTATAATTGGGCACCATGTTTTAGTTAGTTTTGATAAGATCACATCTGACGAGATTGATTTATGTAGCTTTCTATGGTAAGGTTTTGGTGACAGTACGTGTTTTTGAAGGTTAGATCTAGGCAAAATCACATCCAAATGATTAGAAGTTAAAACTGACATAACTTGATAAACATCTGATAGTTCTGAATGACACCATACATTTTTTTTTTCCATATCTTATGAAAGAGTTCTCATTACTATATTTATAACTGAAGCATGATTTTTACATGTTTAAATTCCAGATAGATGATTGCCATAGAACTGCACCTCTCTCTCATATTAAACCCCCCAGTTTTCAGATATGCAATCAAAATTAATTTGAATTTTGAAGCTCCCCTCCTCTCCAAACATCTGGGGTCATTTAATTAAAAATTTTTTTTTTCTTATTTCTACTTTTCTCCTGGAATAATCATCTAGGTTAGTTACTTTTCTACCTCCACTGCACTCTTTTAGATCGATGGACATGTGTATTATTTTCTGTGGAAATTATAGGTTTCATCGCTTTCCTTTCTGTTTTGCAATCACTGAATGAGCTTCTTATGTTATTTCATGCCATTGCACCATCATATTAATGTTATTTTTTATTGTTTCGTTGTCTTTCTACTTATTTATTAGGGGTCAAATCTCAGAGGCATTTAATTTGTCCCTTGTACGATGATTCTGATCAATGCTCCTCTATCTTCTGTAGGAGAAGGGAACCAACGACATTGTCCTCAAGGCAATGGGTAGAGCTATCAATAAGACTGTGATGATTGCTGAACTAATTAAGGTACGATGACTCAGATTATTCAGACAAGCGGTTGATTAAGACTCGTGTTATTGATAAATTGTTTCTCTTTTTAGAGAAGGATTGTTGGGCTTCATCAAAACACCTCTATTGGATCCACTGATATAACAGATACGTGGGAACCATTAGAAGAAGGCCTGCTTCCGTATGAAATAATGGACTCTTCTGTGCAATTACTACACAAATGTAATTTTAATGTCGCATTTCGTTGATATGGAGATGAATATTGTGTTTCAGTCTGGAGACGACGCGTCATGTTTCAATGATCGTAATCACTTTGTCAAAGAAGGAGCTTGACACATCTTCTACTGGGTAATTTAGTCAGAATTAGTTTCAAGTTGAACACTGTGACCATTGACTGACTTTTATGTTAACAATATTTCAGTGGCATATCTCTAATCACTAGTTCCGTGATGATTTATTTCACTTATTTTAAGTACACGATGAAGTGTGATTTACCCGTGTTAAGAAAAGAAACATTGGGGTGATTTGATACGGCTGTTGAAATTTCTCGCAAAGACAACATCAAACTTGAGTGTTTGTGTTCAAGCTGGTTTATCTTTTGGAAATCTTCCCATGAACGTTTGAAAGCCATCAAGATTCTAGTTAATTTGGAATCTTTTTTAGTCTGAATTTCTGTATAATGAGCAAGTTTTTCCGTATGCTTGGATTTGGATTACAAACCACTTCCGTAGTCATTTTTAACCTTAACAAGACCATTTGATCCTCCTAAAATTACCACCATAATTTTAATGCACGTTCATGGCTTTAGTTTGTAGGCAGGTTTATCTCCCTTACGAACATGTGGGAAACTTTGTCATTCACTGCTTGTTGAAGTTACTTTCAGTACAAATTCACTGTTAATTTCTGTGTTACTGATAAACTTTGTCATTCACTGCTTGTCAAAGTTACATTCAGTACAAATTCACTGTTAGTTTCTGTGTTACTGATTGAATTATCGGTCATCAATTTCTGCTTGTGGTATGTGAATGTGATTGAAGACCAAGCTCCCTAGTTTGTACGGGAGACATGGTGCATCTGCTTAATAATTAATATGTCGTTTGCTTTTGTAGTGGAGTTCACTTTTAATTTGTCTTACTTTTCATGAGTTTTTTGTGTGAACCTTTCAGACACTTGTATGATATAAATATTGCATGCACGCAGGCACACATACATTATGTACAAGTTTGATGTGTGGTCTTGAGGTTTTCAACGTTCTTCTTGGAATATGTTTAATTTCCTTTAATCCTTTCCAATACAGATATCAACCTCCGATTCCAGTTGACCAAGTGAAACCAGCTAATGAATTTGAGGACGAAGGAGGTGAATTTTATCTCTTTCTTTTAAGTTTGTGAAGGCGTTTGCTGTTAAATATAAGTGAACTATACTGAATGAATTTCATGCAACTCAGAGGGCTCTCCTAGAATGAGAGGCAGGGGACGTGGTGGTCGAGGAAGAGGACGAGGAAGAGGCAGAGGTACTGTGCTCTGCTTATGATGGTTTGCTTATTTGTTTAACCCCTGATGTTGTATAGATAACTTCTACGCTTTTTCACGTTCCATAGGAACTGTAGGACTGACAGCTTCGATTATTAACGTAATTTTGTTAGATAATCTTGGTGGGTCTGACGTATTATTGTTGTTCCCTACGTGGCAGATAAATTTTGTCGATTTCCATATAAGTAGGTTGACGTTGACCCTTAGGGTTTCGACAGCGGATAACATGTTTAATAGGTTGTTTATTCATTCAATTAACAAATTGGTTTAAAGAGCCATGTTCGTGAACCAATTATTATTCTTTCTTTTTATATGATGCTTAACTCCTGATCATGTCGTTGTAGTCTGATTAATAGGTAAAGTTGCTCAGAAGGTTGTGATCCATATACCTTGTTTTAATTGGTACGCAGGGAATTACAATGAAGCAGGAGAGTATAATGGAGATGGTTGGGATGGTGGACGTTATGGGAGGGGTAGAGGCCGTGCAAGAGGTCGAGCTTTTCGGGGCAGAGGCCGAGTCTATGGCAGCCAGCCTGGTGGTTACAATGACTATGGTGAATTAGAGGCACCACCTGCCGAAGGCCGTGGTAACCTCGTCAAGCATTAATTAGGACGGTCTACTTTAATTTCAACTTAGGACATGAACTTTATTCGAGCTGCAATCAAGTTGTAAATTGATCTTCATTCTTGGCGAGGTTTTTCAGTGGAATTATCTGGGCAATAAACTATTTTTTGGTCTTGCAGGACCTGGGCGTGGAAGGGGTGGTGGCCGTGGGCGTGGCCGTTATTTTAGATCCGACAGGTTGGTGCAAGCAGCAGCAGCCTAAGCAGATTTATGTGGAGGTACGTGCTATGCTTGTGAACTCAAGAGAATGATCGGGATGCCTGCTCTGCTCTTATCTTCATGCAAAGTATGTGTAACTGTTGCAGCCTTAGAGGCTGAGGTTATGTTTTTTGTAGGTTTGAGTTAGGAATTACTTTTTTAGTTATTATGGGTTATGGCTAATCAAAATTTCCACACAACAAATAGCTTGTAAAATGTTCCTACTTTTTCGCTCGTCTTTCCTCCAAAATAGAAATAATAGAGCAGTACATTCTTTTATTCTTCAAAATGGAAGTTTTCATGTCAACTCTTCACAGAGCATCCATTTTGGATCTCCATTTTTAGTTCTTAATATAAATTTGACTTAAATCCGTGCCTGTGTGTTTTGCTGATTGGAGTTAAAAATGTGTGAAAACTAAGATATATATATATATATATATATATATATTTTCATAACAATACTTTAAAAGGGACCCGGCTTATCTAAGTACATCATCATCTTATTCTAATACTTTTGTTACTTGAACATGCAAATATGATCATCTTAACCTCTAACTCCTAGATGCATGCAAGTAATATGATTTTAAAATATTGGTTGTGTTGTTTGGGTAGCAGTTTGAACATTTCAAGTAACTCTAACGTACACAAACCTCAATATGTGCAAACGACAACAAAGTACAACGAAGTCAGATTTTTGTCGTAGGAGAAATGCTAAAACTCCTGTATCAGTACAACGCAATAATAGGAATGTTAAGATAAAGGATATATTCGTTTTCTATATTTTGCTCACCAATTTGTGCAATAAGTTTTCGTCAAAATTGAGGCAAACCCTAAAAAGAATGTGTCATGTTCTCGAAAAAAAAAAAGTACGTACGATTAAATATACATATATATATAATATATAAAAAATTATATAAAAATAGTCTATTATCAGACAATACCACAAGTGCTGGATCCGTCCGATACATCTAGCAATTAAAGTCTATATATGTAACAATAGATTAACAGTATATAACACTAACATTATTAACATGCAACATTTTTTTTGTCACATCCTTGCATGTAACTCTAACACTAACAAGTAAAGTTACATGTTCCTTTTAGTTATACATAAAAGTTACATTCGAATCAACTGGAAATTAATTAACTTAAAAAAACTTTACAATTGTCATTTCAAAAAGAACGTCCGATATAAAACTAAACCCTTTATATATACATATAAATTGACCTTATTTACCAAAGGGGAAAAAAAAAAAAAAAACTTGACCTTAAAAGTTTAATGCTTGCTTATCAAGCCAAATCGTTTTCAATAATCTACTGTTTAATAGTCTATGGTTTCTTGTTCTACGGTTTATATATATATATATATAAACATATAATTTTAAAAAACTGGGTATTTGGTGTATCTTGTTTTACACTAGTTAACAACATTTTTAACCATGGTTAGTGCTGTGGCCAATGGATGTATGGAAATGGTCGTATGTCTTCCATCGAATTAGATTTTGAATCAACCTATATCGTATGACTTCCTCCATTATGACTATATTCGTTTTTAGATCTTCCAAATCATTTCGTACGAGGTCCATACCACCCCCCCGGATCTCTCTCTTGTTCCTTTAATAAAAAGATTCATTTTCTCAATTGACATATGACTTCATTTGAAACAAGTATTAGTAAATTTTAAGAGAATTTCATGACGGTGGTAATAATAATAATAATAAGCCTACAAGCAGCGGCAGAGCCATGTTGGGACCGGGGCAACTGCAAAAGCATTTTCTATCGTGAAGATCAGGAAACAGACATTGAAACATAGAAGTTTTGAATCTAAACTAAATCTATGAAAGTATTGTGCATCTCTAGCAATCAAGGACCCTTGGAAATTTCTACTTACAAAAATAACAGTCTTTAAATTTATAAGATCACGAGTTCTTTCCCCTTTAGTATTAGATCCACATTCCATAGTCATTCGTCGTCAGTCATCATGATTCTTAAGCACTACTTGTATGTATGTTTATATCGTTACCTCCACTACATTGGTCCGATTGTTTTTAGATGTTGATGGGTTCCATAGAGCGATTATATATATATATATTTATATATCAATATCATTGATATAAGCCTATGACTCCTATTTATTAAAGAAAAATAAAATACTCTTATGTTTCAATTAAACCCTGCTAGTACTCAAACCGCTCTCCTTACACCTGCGGAAGTACTGTGTCAAAATATACACGTCTATGTATACATGTATAGATACATAAAAAACACATATATGTCAACACATGAATTGAAATATAAGCATCATTGCAATGGTCATTACCATCAAAAGAAGCTCCGAGTTATACTATATAACACGTTCTACCAGTCCATTGGCCTGAAAAATTACGTTATTATATTGAATATTTAGGAAGCTTTTACAGTTCCAATTTTGATTTTAAGTTCAAAGCTTGATAATCTTAAATCCACAAAATTAATTATTAACCACACTTACAAAGAATTTAATAGTTTCAAATACTACTCTTCAAATGTACACATGATCAAGGGTGATATATATATATATATGTATATATAAGAGAGAAACTTAATTATAAGATTAGAACTGTTACCTAATTAAAAGACCTAGCTAGACCAAAATCCATTAGGGTTTTCTTCAAATGATTAAGACTTTCTCTTCAAGATCATCCTCTTCATCTCTCTTATGGGTTGTGTCTCACTGTAAATGCTGTCGAGAGAACGATATTTCCGCTTCTTTCGACGCCGGTCACGATGATCATGATCATCACCGCAAACCTCTTCTAATTCCTTCCCAAAAATCTCTTCAATCTTTGCCCATATCGTTTTTTCAGTGATTCCAATATTGTCAATCTTCACTCTATGATCATCATGATCTTTATGGTCATCATAATTGTTGTTAATGTTGCTATGATATTCGTCGCTAAGCTGCATAAGCCGCTGAGCTGCCACCGTCGCCGCCGCCATGTCGGAGTTGGTAGAAAAGTGATCATCGTGTTCTAATTGTGGTTTTCTACGCGATATTGGATCTATTACAATGGAAATTTTCGATTCATCTTTTTCCATTGCAAGAGAACAGGATAAAATTATATATATATATATATTCTTCAGATTTCTGTGTTGTAGACAAGCTATATTTTGGTTTTGATCGGTTATATATATAGGTCTGGCGTGTAGCGCGTTTTGAGGGTACGTGTTGTATGTAATACACACACACACACATATATAGAGAGAGAGAGAGAGAGAAACTGCAGCGTTGGTGCTAGGAAGATAGGTGGAAGAAGTGTATAGCATAAGTTATGCAGGGCCTTTGTTTTGTTTTGTTTTTTTTTTTAAGTAGGAGAAATTTACCTTATTATTAAAATATGGTCTTGAATTATCAGTTACATCAAAATGATACTATATATATATATATATATATATATTTTTTAAAGTATGACAATTCAAAATAATTCAACAACAATTTTACACTTAAAAATTATGTCTAACAATATTCTATTATATCATATCATATAATAAAATTTTCCCTTTTTTTTTTTTAACTTTTATAATTATTATGAATTGGAAGCTTCTCATTATAGTGCACGATTTGGAAACTTGTATTTGGTTCGACCTCCTAATGAGAATTGAGGTCCTTGCTGTGGCGTTTCACCCTTAAAACTTGCTTGCTTTGTATTGAGTGCCCCTATTAGAATTATGTTATAGGAAAAAGAAAAGAAAATTAAGTGAAGACTTCTGTTTTGAATACTTTCTTATAATTTAGTATTATGAAATGATAAAATTATTAACTTTAATGTTTTGATGAATATAAATATACGGAGGTATCAAATTAATGGCATTCTTGTATATAGTCAGATAAAAAAAAAAAAAGAAGCAAAAATATCAGTCTGATAAATTTAACAATATATAACAATAATAAAAACACCTATATATAGCTTTTTATTATTATTTTTTTTTCAAAAATCCTGTGCTTCATATCCTGTCATGGTGAAAAACATAATGCCAATCACATCCATAACATTTTTTTTTTTATTTTGGGACCACAATTTGGTTTTTACATCCAACAGTTAAGATTGCTTTAGCTTGGAGAGTAATTTACAATATTTTCACTTGCTCTTCCGATCCTACTCCGACTGTCCAATGAGATGAAACTAATAAAGTCGGTCTGTCTAATCTTTGACCAATCAACTGGTAATCAAATTCAACGGTTAAGATTGCTGATCATGTTTTTGTTTTAGAAGGGTCGCTTATGTGAATGGTTTCACAATATCATAAGCCGTCATTCTCAGGGAACCCATCAAATTGACCAAAAAAGTTTTTTAATCCTAACTTTATTTGTTTATTTTTAATCCTAATTTATTTTAAGGGTGTCATCGATGTTAAATATCATCACTAATAACAGAAGATGAAATCTGTCTGATAGTTTTACATGATTATGAGACACATATATGATTAATGAGTGATGCTTAATGCCATTAGTGTCATTGTATGTATAATTAAGGTTAATCAAAGAAAAAAAATAGTTCTAGTTAATTTACAATCGTTCGATGAACCACTGATATAATTATGAACTTGTAGTCCAAGAATCTTGATAGAAATTGTCAGAATTGGAGAGTGATTTATTATTGATAAGTTGTCATCTTTTTTTTTTTTTAAAGGGAAATACTATAAAAGATATTGTTACTTTATCAAGTATGGATACTTTTTTTTAGTCATTTTGATTAAATTTTTAGTAGTCTGAGCTAGTATCCACGTTAAAAATTTCCAACACGCGATATATCTAGAAAAATTGAGAAAATTACCCAAATAATCACCTTTTTTTCGTCTATTCACCAATATGATACAAATTCTCTCATCTTGATCAACATGACACAAATTTTAGTTTAATTTAGGCTAATTTTATATCAAATTGGTCTAGTATCATTTTTTTTAATATTATCTTGATATAATGGTCTTTAAGTTTCTGTCATTAATGTGAAAATTGCTTCAATTTGATCATATCATTAAAAAAATTAATCTAATAATTAAAATAATAATTTTTATCGGTAATATATGAAATATATAGTCCTATGATCCGCTCTCAAATTTATAAAGGCAGAGTCAAGTTTGACTCAAAATTAACATTTTGTGATCTCTCTCTCTCTGTGTCTCTCTCTCTTTCCTGGTGAAGTGAGTTGTCTAAGTTTCCAAGGGAGATCAAAACTAGTTTAAATTTTACTTGGCCAATAAGAAAATATACTTTCACGCAAATACAGCATGCACGCATGAAAGTTTCTGGAACGAGAGCATTTGTTGGAAGAGAATCATTTTCTCCTAGTCCCTATTTCTTCTTTTGTTTTTTTTTTTTTTGTTTTTTTTGTTTTTTTTTGTTTTTGTTTTTTAAAGGCAAAATCGAATCTTGCTAGTTTAAGAGTGTTCAAATATTGCTCGAATTGGAAAATACATTTTCGTATACAACTTTTACACACTATTTCATTAAACTTTTTGCAGCGTGTGGTCCATATTGGGGTAAAATAAATTAATTAAGAAAACTAATTATTAGAGTTTGATGGTTTGATGGTCAACTCGAGTAGTGTAATAAAATTTTTCGATTTTCCCTCTTCATTGGAAACTAAGGAGTAAATTATATTAGCATCCTCAAATTTTTATCAGTATGCCCCTAAAAAAATTTATCACTATTTATTAAAGTTACACTCACGTTTTATTATGAATGAGACCGTTAATAATCGAACTTGAATTGAGAATATAAGGAGTTTTAAAATGAATTTTGATCAATCATTTTAACATCATCACCGAGTAGATACATGAAATTGGTCACATTGATTAGCTACCTTGTAGAAATTAGCTAAAAGCCAAAGTTAGTTATTAATGAGACAAGAAGTTTGGGCAAATAACGAGTATAATTACTTCAAAATTCAATCAGCTAATTGGACTACCGTGTTAAAAAAAAAAAAAAAATGCTGGTTTGACTGGTCTCAGACTCGGTCTTTGAAGTTGATTCTCTCTCCTCGCCGAAATATAGACTTGACTCCAGAAAGGTGAAACTCGTCATTGAAAATTCTCCTTGTGATTCTGTTTTGTTTTGTTTTGTTTTTTTTTTTAAAGAAAATGCCGGCTCAAAAAATTAAAAAAAAAAACCTCTAGTTAATTATATAGGATAATACTATACCATGAAATATTTTTATCAAGTTCCTTTTAATTTACTTGTAAGATTTTCCATTTTTTTTTTTAAGGGAAAATTTCATTCTATAATTAAGAAGATAAAAAAACATCGAATATAACAAATCCTGTATTATATGAGACAAAACCCTTAAATAAGAATGGATTTATCAGTGAAATTTTCTAATGATATTCAAAGAGAAATACACATGCTTAAGCCCTGATAACGGGTATATACCTCGACACACTGAAATTAAGTACATGTAAAGTTCTTTTTGACATAGCCCCGACAGTTAATGAAATTTCCCTATCAATCGAGGGTTAAGACTCAATAGCATAAGGGTCATTACTAACTCCGCATCGAAGTAACTCTAGCGAGACCAAAACCATCAAGATTCAGATCTAATAGATAAACAACCAACGCGAAAGGTGGAGAAACCCCTCCATTATTAGAAATAACAAACAAAAATAAAACACCTAAAGAAAAGATGATGAAAACATTGTCATTATTATACACAAACCTACAAACCGTAAAATAAAAAAAACCAACCACATAGAAAGAGTCCTTGCCGATAAGACGAACTACATTGTTGAAAAAAACTAGGTTCTGGAGCCGAATTGCTACAGACCTCCCTGGTACGTGACGACCGAGCACTACCACCAAATGTCTTATTCCTACCTTGCTTGTTCCCACAACTCCTATCATCCTGCCTCAAGCTCACCTTTGCCAAGACCCTCACCATATGATTTTACTTTTATTTTTAGGGCCGGGAAACCAAAGACAAGCTAAATGTATATTTGAATAGAATGGTTCGATCACTTTCTCTGGATATCTACCTTTACCTCCTCTCTCTGGATCTCTATCTCCATTTGAATAGAATGGTTCAAATAATCATCCGAATGTACATTCCATTTGAATGACTATTCATTTGTAATAATTCAAGCACATATTACATTTGAATGTAAAGGTTCAAGTACTCAACCAAATGCATATTGGAATACCTACAATCTATTTGCATCAAATAAGAAATCCAATAGGGGATCCAAGCGCACCATTAGATTTGGATTGTAAAATTAAATTAAATGTATATTTGAAAGAGAGAGAAAAAAAAGTATGGTATAAATTTTTAAAAGATGAAAATTTGGATTTGAATATGAATTAAATTAAAAAACTTAGATCCAAAATAGCGATCCAACTCTTAACGTTACAAGAGTATTTCCAAAAAAAAAAAATAAATTAAATCAAATTAATGGCTAAGACAAAATTGCAATCTGATGATCATGCATACAATTTTTTTTAAAAAATAAAATCCATGCACAATTTTTTAAGTCGAACAAACTAACTCTACCTAAAAGACCAAAGTGTACAGATATGAATATTTTGTTTTAAAAAATGTTTTTTTTTTTTTTTTACAGAAAAGTATTTTATAATTCAAAATTGTTAATTAGATATTCCTTCTCCTTTCTTCGTGCGTTTACTCTTTGGCTCTTTCAGTTTAGGTAGACACATAGAGTTATAGGACATATTTGACAAACGAGATTATAGAGATTAGAGACTGACAAAAGATGAAACTTGTCTTGCTTTTTTCATCCTTTAATTCTATAAAACCAAAAGATATATATGGCTTGACATAACAAATATAACGACGGATCACAAAATAAAACGTCAGAATTCCATTCCTTTTTATGTTTAGGAAACATATTAAATTCTTGCTTTCTCGAGGAGCTATTTGTTTCCAAATAACGTGCGTCAACAACAAAGAAAAATTAAATTAAAAAAACTTGGTATAAGTTACTGAACATAACCTTGTTAAGGAATTTAATTAGTTAATCTCCCTATGTTTGCTAAGCTATAGAGTCTAAGTAATATAATATTCAGAGATGGTACATAAAGAAAGGTCTATACCAATGATTTCTTGAGTTTTCACACTATTAATTTCGGTTACACTAGTTTTTTTTATAAATAGGGACAACAATTATTAGGGTTAAGAGAGATTAGAGAGAGAGAGAGGGAAGAGAGAGAGAGAGGAGAGAGAGAGAGAGAAAGAGAGTTTGAGAAAGTGTGAGTTTTATCTGTAAATTTCTTAATTATCATAATGAATTACTATAACAGTTGAAAGGGGATATAGTTTTACGTTGTAGTTGATCTCTATAAAACTTACATGTTTGTACTTATTTATTTTCTTTTATGCTTATTCCTCTTCATAATATAAAATTAGAGCATATAATAAACATTGTCATTAGTATGTCAATATCATGATTTATCTATATATGCGTATCTACATGGTCAATCGATTTTTTTATGCTTACTGCATGTATCTTACATATCTATCTCCGACATATATAGATACGTATGTAGCTCAAGTTATATCGGATTTTTTTTTTGCAATGACATACATCTTCGATATGTGTATGCAGCTTGTATGTATTATACATACATACATACAAATATGGAAGAATGGTTAAGTATGCATTATACTAAACATTTTTCTATTTGAAACCCAGGTAGCCGAGCAGAAATCAAAAGTACTTTGATCTTTAATGTTATGTTATAACATTTTGATTTCAAAAACGGATGAGAAGAATAAGATCATAGATTCAAATTAAATATGAGAATATTTCTTTCAAATTAATTAAGTTCCCATAAAGTTCATACCGTTTTCCTCCGAAAGGAGGAGTTTGAATATATATTGGAGTACTAAGAAAGCAAGAAATACTTAGTACCTTATTGGAACTTGACGAAATTAAGCTATAAAAAATAATATATGTAAATATATATGTATGCACATATATAGTAAGCATTTACTTATTATAGGAAGTTAAATAATGGCATGCTGAATTGGAGAAGAGCAACTCATCGTCTTTCTTTTCCTTCTTTGGTTTTTAATCCCCGTCAATTGAGTATGATTTCTGGTGTTCTATTGTTATTTATATGTATAACTGTATAAGAACGAGGAACGAAATTAATTTGGTGATTTTCTCTTTTGTATATAAGCTACTTCATCCAACATAGAACTTAACATAGATCAATTTTAACCATTATTCATGCCTAAAAAAAAGGAACACCAAAAAAAAAAAAAATGATTATTGGAAAGTAGAGATATTGATAAGAACTGTAAATACAAAATAAATCCTGACATAGTAGTAATTGCTATATAAAAAAAAAAAAGGACTGAAAAATCGTAAGTTGCATCTTATATATATATATATATATATATATATATACTTTTAAAAATGTAGAAGAAAAAGAGAGGGGAAAAAAAAAAGGAGTATCAAAATTTGGTTAGCCTACTATATATGTCGAGGTTTGATAAACCCCAGATAGTAGAATACTTAATTGTGAAGCTTTTGATTATTCATAAATTTCTTCAAAACTTATGAGAAAAGGAAAAACAATGCCTATTTTGAATTTTTCTTTAATTATTATTAGTTACTTAATCAAAAATACCATTTATTCAACCACCCAAAAAAAAAAAAGAAAAAAAAAACAACAAAATACTAATATTTGATTCAGTTGTGGCTAGCTGAAAGGATGGGAGGGGAAGAGTTTGGGTAACTCTCAGGTTCGAATACCTGCGAATGTACAAACCAAAAAAAAAAAAACCTCATAAAAACAAACCAAATTCATGAATTGCATAGAGATTAAAAACTCCTACCCAAACGACCAAAAAAAAAAAAAAAAAAACTCATTAATTCGGGTAATCTTCTTCATGAAGACTTCTTCTAGCTTGATCATCATAACTTTGTTCGTCTTCTTCTCATGGGTTGTGTTTCTCTGTAAATGCTCGAAAGAAAACGATATTTTTGCTTCTTCAGAGGCCGTTGCGGATGATGATATAGATCATGATGATCATTATAAACCTCTTCTTCTTTTCCAAAAATCTCTTCAATCTTGGACCAAGTTCTTCTCGATCTAGTCTTCAACCTTTCATGAACCTCTTTATCATGACGATAATCTGTGATGTTGTCGTTGTTGCCACGATTTTCTTCATCGCTAAGATGCATAAGCTGCTCAGCCGCCGCCGCCATTTCGGAGTCGGTAAACAACTCATGATCTTTATCATTTTTCTTCTCATCACAATGACAATATTCCTCCATTGTTGCGCATTTGATCTCTGCTAATTCTTCCATTGTTGGGAAATAAAAAAATAAAAAAAAAATCCTAACGAAATCAGAGTGATGTTATTTTCTGTGAATCTTTTTGTCGCTTATCTAAGTCGTTTTTATTCTTTGTTTGATTTTGGGTTCTTTTTGCCTATATTTAGTCTGCCTTCGAGCGCGTTTTTTAAGGGTACGTGTTGTGTGCAATCTTAAGGAGAAAGCAATTACATCGCAAGTGCTACGAAGATGGGTGGAAAATGTGTAAAGCTCATCTATCTATTTTTATTTAAAGGGGATTTCTGTGGTAAAATCTTAACAAATACTTTATTGGTACGCTTTACTTTTTAGTCTTCTGGGGTACATTAATGGTATATTTTGCATACTTTTTGTTTTGACGGACAGCATAATGAATAGGTATTTTTACAAAAATAATTAAAAATGAATAACAAAGTTTTAACATATTTGAAGTACATGACTAATTTATTGGGTAGATAGAAAATTTACTCGGTAAATGATGAATTTACTTGATAAATGACAATTTTCCAAGACATAATTAAATTATTTGCATTTCTTAAATTTTAGCTTACGTTTAGTTTGATAGTTGGAGATGAATTTTTTAAGTTGTAGTTGGTTGACTTTTCAAAAACTAGGAGTAATTTTTTTTTATTTTTCAAAAAAAGATAAAAACTGATGTGTAAAGGTATAGTTTAGTTGAAATTAAACTAAATGCTAAACAAGCCTTAACATTTACTACTATCTACTTCAAATATTTTTAAAACCTATTACTTGCTTCAATTATTTATCTAAAACATTACTTACTTATTTCTCTCTTGTATTAATCTGATTTTAAACAGATCTAACAATTAGAAACATTTATTATTATTATAATATAAGGCCCTGCTATAGAAATATCTTATTTAACGAAAACAAGATCTTTTTAATGAAATTTAATGATTCAGAACTATGTCAAAGTATTCTTTTATAGTTTATTCCATTATATTCAATAAAATTTAATATAGCTTTTATTTTATTCCAGTCATACGTTCTGATCTTTCTATTGCTTTTTTCAACGAAGAATTTTCTAACTATTTACCAAAAAAAAAAAAAAAAAAAAACACACACACACACACACACACAAAACAAAAAACAAAAGAGTTTCTTCCAAATGAAATTGACGGCAAATCACATCAATGACTATCAATAATACATTACTTTTACCAATCCGGTAATCAAATCCAATGGCCAAGATTGATAATCTTTTGATTTGTTGAGTTTTGTGAGTTCTTTATTAAAATTTTTTAGTAAATAATAAAACATAAACAATGAAAAAGTATGATATAAGGCAAAAATTTCCACAACCGAAATACAACCTTAACTAGAATGAAACAACGCAAAGATGAAGAACATTGAGACACGTGAATTATAATTTCCTTAAAACATATTCGCCCCTCTCCGGTAAGTGCACGAGGTTTCAACGGATGTTTATCTCCCAGGATACAACGACAAGCAATGTAGTCTAGTATGATCGAAAACCGCTTCCGGCGAACTTGAAACCAAAGTCTTCCCTCTATCACCAAAACTACAAAACCCAACTACAAGAGAAAACAACAAGAATACAAGAGAGAAAAGAACTTGTGATGTGCGTTTTGTGTATGTTTATCATGCTTGTGGAGACCTCCTTTTATAGGCTTCAAGAGGAGATGTTACAAAATCAAAATCAATAGGTTTTTAATTCGGATTAATGAGAGATAATACAATCCATTAAGTGTGCATTTTAATATTCCATGATAATTTATTCTTATTCCTTTTTTATTTTATTTTGGATAATTTCTTCTTTGAAAAAAAAAATCTATGTTTTATCATGGGATGAAGTTTTAAACAATCTAATTTATACATGTCAGAAGTCATGCATGTCACATTACGAATCCTTCACAGAAGATGTGATTCACTCGAAGGTGATGTTAGGGGGCAAAGACAAGATTCATGAGAGCAATTACCTTTTCCAAGGAGAATAATTTTTAAGTTTAACACTCATAAATTATACTATTAAAAAATTAATCCAATAATTTAAACAACGATACCTATTAATAGAGTAAATGGACAGTTCTTACCGTAAGTTTTACCTAAATATTTATATGTGATTGTTGGTATAGTCTTACGATACTTTTACAATTATCTCAAGTTGTACCCAAGTACTTGCATGTAATGGTTTGGTGACACTACCCGGAAATAATAATAATAACAATAAAGACATCTATAGCTACAATATTTTTGTTTGACTAAATATCACTTAGTCAGAACCTTGTGATTGATATGCATTTGTTCACAATTTTTTGTGTGTGATTAAAATTTTTGGTTGCAGGAAAAGGTGTTTTAGTCACACCAAAAAATTTATGTAACCAAAAATTGATAGTTAAAAGTTTTAATTAAAATAAAAATTTATAACTAAATACATATCAATCACAAAATGGTTATTAAAAATAACATTTAATTACATAAAAATATTATGATTAAAAGTGTTAAAATAAAATGTTATGATTTATGATTTTTTTAATAATGTGACTCGATTTGGAGTGAGTCCTACATGAGCCTCACACCCCTTGTCAGTTATCACACATTTACATTTGTAGGACTAAAATTATGGTGTCTGACAAATAAGAGTTCTGAGAGAGTGAATAAAGTCAAGATTTTTTAGTATATGTAAAAAGTAATAAGTACATCACCGCCGCTACTAGCGGCGTCATAAAGAATTTTGAAGGAAACATAGTAGCACGAATAAACTAGTTGGTTGTTCATAAGAAATACTTAGTGGACTCCACTAAGATATATATATATATATATATATATATCTATGGATTGGTATACATATATATCCATCTTTCCAAGAATATCATAAGACTTATGGTCCCGTTTAACTATCTTAAACTCATTTTTAAACTTTTTTTTAACATTGTTTTTTGACCAAAATTTTAATTTGTTATATGAATTGTGAGTTTGAAAGTACATAATTTTGCATCGACTCATCATCCCTTTAATAACACCAGCTGTATACTAAGGCATAAGAATTTGTCCCACAATATTACAAGAGGATTTAACCAAAAAAAAAAAAAAAACTTAATAAAATGCTAAGATGACCCTAAACTCTTATTTTTTTACCGTTATGATCCTTTCCGTCAAAATCTGTTAATTTCTAACGAGATGAAATGATATTTTAGTAATTTACTAATAATTAATTTTTAAAAAAAATTTTAAAAAATTAATCTCTCTCTTCTCTTTCTCTCCTCCAAGCCAAAGCCACTTATATACACACACACACTCTCTCTCCAAAGTAGCCCAGATCTAGGGCCAAGATCCTGAGGTAGGGCAAGCTCAGTTGGGGGGGAGGAAATTATATTGGAGTCTCTCTCTCCCCTTCCCTCCCTCCCTCCTCGATCTCTCTCTTTGTCCTTGAAACCAAAGCCCAGTTTTGGGCAATATTCAAGGGCGGGGCAAGCTCAACGGTGAGGGGGAAGAAACCAGATTGGAGTGCTCGAGTAGTGGTAGGGTTGGGGGGGAAGAGGGGACCTCGGGCAGCGGCGAGGGTAAAGGGGACCCAATTCGATTTTGGGTTTTGAGCTAAGCTCGGCAAGGGCGAAGACAGTGGGGGAAGAGGGGAGGAGGCTCGACGACAACAAAAAAGGGGGAAACAAATCGGTGTTTCCACCAGGGGAGGGGGGCTCAATGATGGCAAAGATGGAGGGGGGATCAACGATGGCAAAGATGGAGGCGGGGAACTCCAATCTGGGTTCTGGTGTGGAGGTAGGGGCTCGCGGCTAACAGTAATAGGAGGGGGGCCAGATCGAGAGAGACAAAAGGGAGGGGGTGGGGGGCGCACGATGTGGGGAGGGGGGGCAGGGATGAAGGGGCCAAACGAAGAGAGAGAGAAGGAGGAATGGACGAAATAGAGAGAGGGGGGAGGGGAGAAGGTGAAAGAGGGAGGTATTTTGGTAATTTTATTATAATAATAATCATTTCAATAAGATTCTGTCAAAAATTTAACAAATTTTAATAGAGAAAACCACAATGGCAAAAAAAAAAAATTAAGAGTTTAGGGTTATCTCATAAAAAAAAATAAGAACAGGGACTAAACTATTGCTTTTGCAAAAGTTCAGGGACTATTTAGGCGAATTACTCTTTAATTAAATCCTTCTCATGTTCTCGCTTTCTTCGTGGGTTTATTTGGTAGAGCTTTGAATTTTTTTTTTAATTAGACGAAGAGAAGCTAAAACAGTAATTTTTGGAACCATAATTATAGAAAAAGCCTACGAGGCCAAAATGATTTTAAAATTTTCTACTAAAGAATAAAAATGTTATAATGAATTGTATAATACCATACTTAAACTCTAATACATGTTTCAAAATCTATTCAAAAAATCTTTTTTCAAATGACACATTTTATAACTTTTATTCAAAGTTTCTATTGAAAGCTTTTATGGAGAGTTAAAACTCTTTTGATAGATCATCCAAAAATTTTCAAAAGCATTTTTTGGACCCAAAAAACCTAGAAACAACTTCTAAGAAACTTTTACCAAACAAGTTCAGAGTTTGAAAAAAAGATCAAGCTACATGTCTTGGCTTAACAAGGGAGCTAATTGTACGGTAGAACCTCTAATTTTACGCTATCGGTAGGAACTGCTTTTAACCATTCTATTAATTTATTAATGGTTTGATCTATGAGTATTTACATTAAAAAATTTTAACTCATAGCACAAACTATTACAGGCATAGATCTAACCATCGAAAAATCAATTCAATTACTAAAATAACAATTCCTATTTGGTAATGAGAAATAGAAAATCTTATGATACAAACTTCCTACTTCCATATTTTCTATGAAGACAAAACATTCATAGTTTCGAATTATATAGATTTATTGATCAGAAAGATGATTATGTACTTGATCAGATTTGGTCAAAATCACCTCAAAGTTAAGGAATGAATTATTATTATTATTCTAAAAAAAAACATTGAATTATTATTTAGTTGGCACCACAATGGTCTTCCAAGTACCTTAATTAGTTTACTTATTTTCTCAAAGTTGTTGAGAGTAGCCGTACGTTTGCAAAGGCTTTCACCAATGCGAAAACGTTGACAAGATATGATTTGTCATTAATAATATTCTTTTGCGCCTTTCTAATCAAAGAATATTTTTTTGTTCAGAATCGTGTTGCGTGAGTTTGATGATGCTGTTGCGATTGTAACCTAGTAGCTTATATACTCTAGTTATTTTTTTCTTTTTTTATTTTGATCTTTATTATTTTCTATTGGAAGAATTCCCTGATTGTATCGTGGAGCTTATAAATACAGATTTGGCTTTTTTGTTTAGTATTACTAGATATTTCACTTTAAAAAAAAAAAAAAAAGAAAAGAAAAAAGAAAGAAGAGTACATATAATAAGAATTCTAAAGTGAAACTTATAAGCATGTTTAGATGATATATGATATTATATAAAAGTGTATATATTTATACATGTGCGCAGAAAATTAAAACTCAAAATACAATCAGAAAAAGTTACACGTAGAGAATTCATGGCCAGGAAAGACAATATATTAAAGAAACGCAGTGATCTCCAGTTTCCACTTCTGTTACCAGGGAGAGAGAGAGAGAGAGAGAGAGAGAGAACAAAAAAATAAACCAAAAGAAAAAGAAAAACTTCATTCATGACTAAAAAGAGATTAGAACTCCTACCTAAACGAGAGGGAGGGAAAAAAAAAAAAAAACCCAATTAATTAGGGTAATCTTTATCTGGAAGACTTCTTCTTGTCATAATCAGTGGGTTGTGTCTCTCTATAAATGATTGAAAGAGAACGATATTTCTGCTTCTTCCGAGGCCGTTGATGATGATCATGATAAGCCTCTTCTTTTTCTTCTTCTTCGTCTTCTTTACCAAAAATTTCTTGAATCTTGGACCAAGCTTTTCTTGATCTAATCTTCAACCTCTGATCAACCTCCTCATCATGATCATGATCATGATCATTATCATAATCATAATCTGTGATGTTGTCGTTGTTGCTGTGGTTTTCCTCATCGCTAAACTGCCGAGCCGCCGCCGCCGCCGCCGTGTCGGATTCGGTAAATATTTCATCTTTATCATTTTTCTTCTCTTCGGAATAGTAATATTCCTCCGTTGTTGGGAATTTAATCACAACAGGTTCTTCCATTGTCGGAAGAAAAACTACCAAAAAAAAAACACTCAAAAGAAATTTTGGAGTGATGAAGATATATGTTAGAGAGAGGGAGAGAGAGTCGGAGAGGGATAGAAACCGATCTTTTTGGTTTTTTTTTTTTTTTTGTTTTCTTTGACTTATTTATTTTGTTTCTGATCTGAGTCGATTTTCTTCTTTGGTTTTTTCTTGTAATTTTGTTTGATTATTTTTTGGCTGGACGTTTTGGCCTCTGTATATGTGGGTCTGCCTTAGAGCGCGTTTTTAGGGTACGTGTTGATGCAACTCTGAGGAGAGAGAAATTACATCGCAAGTACTGTGAAGATGGGTGGAAAATGTACAACACTTTTAATTATTAATATTTCAAAGGTTAGATTTGTACGGCTAGATCTGAAATACACAAGTGCTTGCTTTATTATTTAGTCGTTATATCTATATTAGAAGTTGAAGCTGTATATTTTGCATGCATTTTATTTTAATATAATTTTGACAAATTTAATAGTTAAAAACATACAATACTAGTACATTGAGATCTTATTATAAAAACATCTTATTTTTTAAGAACAATTTCTTAGTTAAGTAAAAAAAAAAAAGAAAAGGATAATTTCGAGTTAAAAAAGAACATTTCGATAGGGAATAATTCGAACGGTAAATAGTTTATCTATTTTGGTATATTACTAGTGCTTGTTTGGTATGGAAGTTCAAACCTACCAACTCAAACTAAAATTTTTGTCCTTTTTTTTTTAAAGTTTTTTGTCTTTTTTGAAAAAAAATTTTGTCTTATCTAAAAAGTCAACTAAAATTACTATTACAACTAAAATATTTCAATTCAAACTAACATACCAAACAAACCCTAGACTTTTATTTTGAAGATTTGATGATCTAGAATTGTCTTACAGTGTCTTATAAACTACTACATAATTCTCAATTAAAAATGTAGCTTTTTATTTTATTCCATGCTTTCCGATCTTTCTATTGCTTTTTTTTTTTTTTTTTTAACAAAGAGTTTCCGTAACCAATGGGGTATATATGAAAATTCAAATGAAATTAATGACAAATCAAGTCAATGACTATGAAATTCCTTTTATCAGTCCGGTAATCAAATCCAATGGTCAAGATTGGTGATCTTCTGATGAGTTCGGTTTTGAGTACTTTTTAAAAATTTAGATCCATCTTTCTAATTGGACCCATCAAGTTGACCCAAATGTCTGCGTCATACTTCGTTAAATAATGTGAGGTGGGATGGAATCTAGTTAATTAATTGATTAATACACCTAATAGTGGTTAATTCAAAGCCGTATTCTTGAAATAGATGACGATGAGATGGCTAAGCTATGAATTGGGGTCATTATTTAATTTGTGAAAAATTTGAGATCAACACGGTTTCTTATTAATTAGTTGCTGATATTGGTATATCGTATTTCCTTTAAGTAAGGACTCAGACAAGCAAGGAGAGTTTAGACAGGTCAAGTTTTGACCAAAAATTATCCTTAAAAAAAAAAAAAAAAAAAAAAACCCTATGATAGAACTTTATTTTTACCCTACCAATTAGTATTGTTGTTTCGTCATCAAATCAAATTTTAAGCGAGTTAATTTATGAATGTAAGCAGTTACACAGGTTGTGCAATAAATCCTTAACTGAGAACGTGATTGACTCCCCCAAGGTGATGCCAGGAGACATATCAAGAATCATGGGACTGATAATCTTTTCTTTTTTTTTTTTTTTTTTTTTTTTTTTATAAGAATAAGAAGAGTAACTTTTAACATGTACATTCAAGACAGTTAAAAAGTCAATACAGTTTCTATCATAAGTTTTGGCTAAATCTTTATCTGTGGTTGTTGGTATACCCTAATGATGTTTTCTCAAACAGGTACATGTGACTATTTGGCACACGACCAAAAAGAGAGAAAAAAAAAAAAAAAAGCTTTAGTCACAACATTTTGTTTGACTAAATATCATTTTTAATCACAACAATTTTTTTATGTGATTAAAACTTTTAATCACGAGATTTTCCATTGCACAAAAGAATTTGCAAAATGTTTATGTGAATAAAAACCTTATAGTTAAAAGTAATGTCTTGTTTGGTATTCCATTTTATCTCCAACTAAAATATACTTTTTCATCTCAATTTTTGTCTTTTTCTGAAAAAGTTTTTGTTTTTTCTGAAAATTCAACAAAAATTTTCAACTCAAACTTAAAATTTTCAAACTTAACTCATTCACTAAATGAACTTTAGTTAAAATAAGACATTGAGAATTTTGAATGAAACATAATAGTCCCAATAAACTAGGTGGTTGCCCAATTGATTGGCCAAATAAAGGAATTTGAAAACATACGTGGATTGGCATGCTTATTATTACGAAAATTAAAATAAATAAATAACATATTTACAAAACTTGAAGTATATAAAATATTAAATAATAAACAAATTACTAACTAAACATTTATAACGTGTACGAGTTTCAAAGAATGTCACGACTTAAGACGGCTGTTAATTAAGCCCGTCATTGACTCTGAGTCTTGACTCTTCGATAAAACCAGCTGTAGACTTGGTCATCATAAGTTTGTCCCTCAATATTACAAGAGTTTTCTTTGAGAGAGGGGGAAAAAATAAAAAGACAAACAAACCTATAAATTTTATTGCTAAGAAATAATAAAACAAAAAAGTGTAATCTGATGGACTATGCACACAAAAGTTTTTGTCACACAAACTAACTCAACCTAAAATACCAATGTAATGATCTTAAAATATATATATATATATATATATATGTATGTATGTATGTATAACTTACTGCAAAAAAAAAAAAAAAAAAAGTTTTTTTGTTCTAATGTTTAGTTAAATCCTTTGCACGTATTCCTTTTGTTTTTACTCTTTGGTTCTTCTTTAGTGGGAGGATTTGTATGGTAGAGTTTTTGCTTTAATTTTAAATCCTACAAAAATATAGAGAATTATTAATTGTTGGGAATTACATTTTTAGAAGAAATTAGAGATGACAATGATTTCAAAATTTTCTGATAAACAAAAAAATGTTATGATGAATTAATAATACCTTACTAAACTCCCTTACAATTTTCAAAAAATAAAAGATTTTTTTTTCTTTCAGAAGGTCACATTTTTGGACTTTGTTTGAAAGCTTTTCTAGAGAGTTGAAGCTCTTCTATAATAGATTATTTGTACACTTTCAGAAGCAGTATTTTTTGAACCTAAAGCTCAAAACAGCTTCTAATTAAGAAAAACTACCAAATAGGATCAGAGTTTGATAAAAGATCAAGCTGTATTTTGGTTTAACCATGTGGTTAATTCTATGATAAGATTTTTTATTACCCACTACCAATAAGAATAGCTTTTAAACTATTCGATTAATTTTTTAATAACCTGATCTATGAGTTAAAAATATACAGTGTGCAATACAAACTAGTACAGTCATAATAGGTTCGATCATTGAAAAATCGTTCAACAACTAAAATAACATATTCTATCAATACATAAAATAGGAGATCATATGGTAGAAACGCTCCCTACTTCCAAATTCTCCATTTAAAGATAAAAGATTTTTAGTTTCAAATTCAGAAGATATATATATATAGAACGTTAAATTTCTTAATTCCTCTTTAAGCAGAAGGAACTCAATCGGATGCAATCTTGAATATCAAATGACATAAAATATTAAATATTGCTCTCTCAAGAAGGTATATGTATGTTCAGAAATATCCTAATATGTTATTTTGGTGATGTTGTCGCGATTATAATTTGAAATCTTGGCCTATGCATTAGTTAAGTTTTTTTTTGTGTTTGAACCTTCATTTTTTTTGTTCTACGAAATACCTTGATATATCGTGGTGATTATAAATACAGATTTGGCTGTTGCCTAGTATTGCAATACTTTAATTCCCTTTGGAAAAACAAAATGCACGTTTGTTTCAATTCATGACAACAATATATATATTTTAAGAAAAAAGAGTATTGCGGAAACAATGGTCGATACGAAATAGAAAGGAATTTTAGCAAGGATATTATGAGTATTAAATCTTAAGCATTGAAAGAGTTGTTTACTATATATGTAGCTAATTAGTATATGTTCTATAATATATATGTGAGTATATTAAGTTTTTTTTTTTTTAATTTGAGGGCGGACGTATTTAAATTTTAGACCTTATGGTTTTGTCAAATATAAAATTATCATTAGACTTGCCTCCATATAACTAGCTTATTTTGAATATATTTCCTTCTTTAAAAAAAAAAAAAAAAATTCCAAGGCAGAGAAACAAGATAAAAGGAAAAAAGTGAATTTCTGTTATCTAACTGCTCTTACATTCTAATCACTTCAAAAACACTCCCCCGGGAAGAGGAAATTAGTGCATATATATGTGTGTGTGTGTGTGTGTGTGTGTGTGTGTACAAGTATTATTCAGTTCTATGGTAAGTCAAGTATTAATCCCTGCCAGTTTACTAGTTAATTTATAGAAAAACCAAAAATGAAACTTTGTCATTTTTCTGTTTTTCTACGTAAAAAAGCTATTTCATCTAATATAGATGCTGGTTATTAAAAAAAAAAAAAAAGGTATGTACCCGAAAAATAAGTTGCATATAATTTCTCATATTGTAGAAGAAGAAGAAATTAATAATATTAAGGACTATCAAAATTTGGTGATTTGCGTACAATTGGTTGGTTTGACAAAACCCCAAGTAGTAGAGACTTAATTGTGAAGTTTTTCTTTCTTTCTTTCTTTCTTTCTTTCTTTTTCTAAGTCATATTTCATCAAAATTATGGGAAAATTACTAATTAAAGAAGCAATTCAGTATATATCAGAACATCTTTCGAAATTAATTAATCTTAAGTACCATTTAAGCGCACGACCCATATAATCTAAGAAAAAATAATCAAAAAATCATTCAGTAGAAGAAGAATAAATATACTGAAACTATCTATGTTAATATATATGACGGGAGATATATATATATATATATATATATATATACTCGCACACACACAAACACATGCAAATTAAAACTAAAATGGCAAAAAAAAAAAGTTGAATATATAATTCATTGCCAGGAATTAAAGACATTAAGGGTGTTTCTGGTAAGGAGAGAAAGCACGGAGGAGGGAGAAATCTCTTTTCTCGTGATATTTAGGATGAAATCTCTCCAATATTATCTTTAATTTATGAAAGATCAAAATTTAAGTGTTTTAAAGGATTTTGAATCCCCATAGTCCCGTCCTTCCTCTTTTCTCTCCTACCAATACACTTATCTAAACATAACGATCTCTAGTTTCCACTTAAAAAAACTTCATTCATGACATAAAAGAGATTAGAACTCCTACCTAAATGAAAGAGAGAGACCCAAAAAAAAAAAAAAAAAAGGAAGAAGAAGAAGAAGAAGAAGAGAAAAAAACCATCAACTTGGGTAATCTTCATCATGAAGACTGCTTCTTCTGATCATTAGTGGGTTGTGTCTCTCTGTAAACGCTGGCAAGCGAACGATATTTCTGCTTCTTCCGCTGCCGTTGATGATCATGATCATGATGGCGATGATATTGAGCATGGTGATCATGATAAGCCTCTTCTTCTTCTTTACCAAAAATCTCTTCAATCTTGGACCGAGTTCTTCTTGATCTAATATTCAACGTCTGATCGATCTCTTCTTGATCATGATCGTGGTGATAATCTGTGATGTTATCGTTGTTGCTGTGATTTTCCTCATCGCTAAGCTGCATAAGCTGCTGAGCCGCTGCTGCCATGTCGGAGTCGGTAAACAACTCATGATCTTTGTCATTTTTCTTCTCATCACAATAATAATATCCCTCCATTGTTGGGAATTTGATCACCAAAGATTCTTCCATTGTTGTGAGGAGAAATTAAAAATTAAAAACTTAAAAAAAAAAAATCTAAAGAAATTTTCGAGTGTTGAAGATATATGAAATAGAGAGAGAGAGAGAGAGAGATCAGAAACTGATCATTTTGGGTTTTCTTCGACTCTTTTTTGTTTCGTTTTTCTTCTTCGTTTTGTTGTTGTTTTGTTTGAATATTCTAGGTCTATATATATATGGGTCTGCCTTAGAGCGCGTTGTTGGGGTACGTACGTGTTCTATGCAATCTTTGAGGAGAGAGAAATTACATCGCAAGTGCTATGAAGGTTGGTGGAAAATGTGCAAGACATTTTTTTTTTTTTAAATGACATTTCTATGGTATGATGTGAAAAAGGGTGAAAAAGGGTCTTTTTAATATCGTTCGGTTTTTTAGCCGTCAGATTATCAAAAACCATATATTCCAGGAATTTTTTTAAGTTAATATGATTTTGATTACTTCTGATAGTGAAAAATATACACAACCGATATAGGTCCGGTATTAATAAATTTTTTCTAATTTTATATGATTTTGTTGAGATACAATGATAAGTCACAAATGTGTATTAGTATTATTAAAAACTATTTTATAAAAAAGTTTCCTTAACCAAGGGGGTAAGAAAATCCAATTGAAAATAACGGCAAATCACATGAAAGACTGTGATCCTTTTACTTTTACCAGTCCGGTAATCAAATCGAACGGTCAAGAATGTTGTAACTGCTTTAGAATTTTTTATTTTTTGTTTTTTTATATTTTGGTAATCAGTTGAGAAAAAGCGTCCATGACAGGAATGTTTTGTAAATGGTTTCACATCATAACTCATAAGCCTTTTAATTTCCAATGGGACCCAAAAAGTTGACCCCAAAGTCTTTGCTTTATACTTTAATTAGATAGTCCTAAGTGGAATATTGTAGTTGAGAAAGATTAAGTACCCTCTTTATTAATTATTTAATTAATACACCTAATCATGATTAATTCACAGCCGTATAGGTTCTTGAAACAGGTGATGATGAGATGGCTAAGCCATGAGTTGGGGTCTATATGTAATTTGTGAAAATTGGGATGATCAACACATACGGTTAATTGTTAATTAGTTGCTGACAGGTATATGACATTCAATTAAGCATGGGGTCAATTCAGAGATTGGGTAATGACTTGGACAAACGTCGTAGACGGAGTAGGGACAGGTCAATTTTGATTCAAATAATCTATTTTTTTAATCTTGTTTTAAGTTATTATTCTTTTGATTTGTTGATCTAGTCTTCTAAGTTTAATTACCATAACTGACTAATTACTTAAATTAGCAATTTGCTTGAGTTATAGGAAATCAGATTTCATGCAAATATATGTTCCAAATGAAAGTTCCTGGAATTTAGATGAATATTAACATTATAAGGCACTAACGGTTATAACATAATATACATTAATAAAGAATGAGTCCCGTAAAATTAAGAGTTATTCTATTAATAATGATACTCAATGCACTAGGCCCAAATATTTTTAGATTTGAGAAAGCAAATATATAATCCTTCCCGTTGCATTATATGTATTTTTAAAAGTTGGTCAATACTGTTCAAACATTATCGATTAGGATCTGCTAGTGTACAAGTCCTGTAACAATCAATTTTGTGTGATAATTAATTACCGTCTGATCAAAATAAATAGGGTCATCAAGTAGTCAGTCAAACAACTACAGAACTTTGTACATATAAATTGTCAGCACCAACAATATGGAACCCTAAATGAGTGTACTTGAGCAAACACATTCACACCAGATTTAATGTTCAGTCAATCGGCAACATAAATGAGAAGTCGGATTATTTATTACACTGAAATAATTAGAATATGTTTGGTGTATCATATTAAAACATATATTATTTTATTTTACAATAATATAATGTTTGATATGATCATTATATCATATAAATAAATACATAACATCAATATCGTGTTATTTCATACAACTATTGTCAATGTCCTGTATTATAATTTCACATAATGGCCAAGGTTTACACCAGGATCTAGCCTTTTTTTTTTTTTTTTTTTGCGCGGGGCGGGGGGGGGGGGGGTGCCGTGATTTGGAATAGGTCGGCCCAGGCCTAAAGATAGGTCTGGATTGGTCAGGGCCCAGGGATTGGGATAGGATCAAGGTCAGGGTAGGGTCAAGGTTGGGTTTAAACGGATCTCGAGCAAGGGTCGTCACTTGTGATCGGAGTTGGGGTTGGTGTTGACTCACGACCTCACGGCCCGACCAATCTTACTGTTGAATGTTATAAATGCCCCAACTATTGTATTAGGTTATAAATAACTTTTTTTTTTTTTTTTTTGATACCAAATACCATATTGTATTATGAAAATACAACATGTATAATAAAATACAACACATATTATACAATACAGTACAATATACAAAACAAAATAGGCAAATAAACCATGCCCTTGATCTTCTGTTTATCTTCTCCCTTTTACTGAAAAAGTAGATGATACGCATATTGTAGTGATCATTACTGTTGGGTGGTATTTTCATCCTCATAAACATTAATTAGTTATCACATTTAGGGATGGCAGTATTCCCTATGGGGACGGGACCCGCAGGGATCCGTCCCGAATGAAGCAAGGATGTGGGACAATATTTGGATGTGAGAATAAAATCTTATCCCTAAGTATTGGCGGGGTGGGGACAAGAAAAGCACTCCCCGCTCTGTCTCTGTTCTGATATATAGTGATCTATTTATTTAATATGTATAAATCTATAATTATAAATAATTGTGTTTAAACATTATTAGTTTTTTATTGGAAAAAAAAAATAGCAGACTCTCTACCCAATGCCCAAGGAGGCTATTAATATGCAATTGTTATATGTATTGATCAAGTACAATTAACTTGTTTTTTTTTTTTTTTTTTTTTTTGCCTTCCTAAATGTGTTGTTATAATAAACAGGGAATGAGGTGGGTATGGAGAAAGCCCCTCAATAGGGAATCTCAGTTGCTAGCCCTATTACTATTTAGGCGAGGGCGGGGATGGGATGGTTTTAGAGGCAGGGATAAGAACAGGAAAGCATATTAACTCTTTAAAAGATTACAAAGCTAAACCATTTTATCGCGTTAAAAAGGGATTAAACTGTCTAATATTTACAAGCAATGGCGGAGCCATATACAGAAACTTCAGTGGGCGTTAGTGCATAAGTGCTAAAATCCTTTAAAATATTTTCGAACTGCTAATTTTAAATAATCAAGTAAAACCTAAAATATACATAAATATTTAAGTAGAATGGAGCAACATTTTTAATTTTCGAAGTAATACTACTTCACGTAATTAGAGATATAATAATTAGAAGAAAATCTCGGAAAAAAGGCGTCAATCTAACTTAAGTGGTCACAAAAAAATGAGGATTTTAGACTTACATGACCTCAACTAAGAAACTCAAAATTTAGGGTTTTGATTATTTTCATTTTTTATTTGCTTTTATGAATTTAGTATTCTAAGGTGGGGGGGATTTTTATTTTTTATTTTTCAATTACACCTGATAATTCAAAATAAAAATACACCTTATAATCTAATCAGATAAAAATCATCGTTAGACTAATTACGAAATCAAAAAAAATGATTAAATAATTAACTATTGAAAGAAAATAATGATGATAATAATAATAATTGTCCAAATGAGAAACACAGTCTCTTCAAAAACGAGTATTATGACTTCAAAGTTCAATGCTTTGGACTAGTCAATCCACAAATCTTTTTATTGTTTTTTTTCTTTCTTTTGTTTTCATGATAAGTAGACACAATAAGAAGATGGAATTGACACAGGAAAAGGTCAACTTGTCGTAAACGATTATTAGAAGACTTTTTCTATAATTATCATTAAGGAGAATTGCGTTGATACGGTGTAAAAATAAAATAGGATATCGATAAGATACTATTTTGTTTTTACGTGTGAAACCAAATTAAAATCATTGTATACTAAATAAAATTTTATTTGCAAAATACTTTTTCAAACCCTATTAAAATATTTTTCTTTTTAATGTAAAGCAAAAGGAAAGTTGATAAAGCCAAAGGCCGTGACAATTACCTATTGATGAAAAGATGAGGAAAAAAAATAGTTGAGAAAATAAAATAATTGACCACAAAAATACGTTGTTACAGTCTCTGAGTCTGAAAAGGGGTAGGAATTTCGTTGTTCAAGAATATAGCTATTGGTTTTGACTTGAAATTAAAGTCTCTAATGCCAAGCATATTTTGTAAGATATAAGAACCTAACCTTTTCTTTCTTTCTTTCTTTCTTCCTTCCTTTTCTCTTTCTTTTCTTTTCTTACTTTTTTTTTTAATAAGAAAAATCTAACTTTTTTCTTGTCTACACTAGTTTCTATTTTGTACAATGGTCATAAAATTGACGAAGGATATTTGAAATTTAAATATAACAAATTTAGAAACCATCACATAATGTGATACACTCAGAACTTTACATATATCATTATACAGTCATATAGAGTGCAACGATGCCATTTAAATTCTTGAAAGCTGGAATATTTTAGATTTTCTGTGACTGTTTTTTAAAATTATTTTAAGTTAATAGTATAATGGACACGTCACTGTCTTCATTAAATTTTAAAAATGTATCATTAATGAGGCAAAGAGTCGCAATTGAGACTCACATGATGGATGGGTGAAGGGTAATATTATAAAATTAATGTTGTGTGGGTGATTGCGTTGGTGAATTAAACTATATCCATATTACCCAACTGATCTAACATATTAAAATAAAATTCATTTACCTATTTACCATCCACCCGTGCTTCGTTACTTCTCATAAAAGGACCAATAGTGAAACGTTTTGTAAGCTATGGTGTCAAGATTGTGACAATTAAGTTCTAGGGGTGAAGTGAGACAACTTTGATTCCTTAGGCATTAAAATTGTAATTAACCTAAATATTAAATATAGAAACTAACCGGTAATTTATTATTATTATATTATTATTATTATTTTGTAGAGATACCACTTGAACTTTTTGAATTTGATAATTTAATCTTTAAACTTTGTTCTTGGCATAAACTTACAATTTTTGATACAATCAGTCCTAATCACTCATATATGTTAAATTAATATGTTTTTTGCACATAACTTACATGTAATAGCCTAAGAAGGGCAATGCTGGTCTTATTTAATTTAAATACAATTTTGTTTGAAAACTTGAACCAATTCAATTATAACTCGAATTTGAGTCTAAACTTTAAAAGAAATTTGTATCAAAATTAAGCAAAAATAACTAACAATAGCTTCTTGGGATGTCACGTGCAAGTGACGAGTAAAAACCGTCTAAATTTTAATGAACGTGAGCAAAAATGACTGAATGTGTTAAAAATTAAAAGTTTAGAGTGTTAATTACTAAAAAAAAAAAAAATTTAAGAACTAAATTATTAAATGAAAAAAATTTAAGCGATGTTGACAGAAAATAGCCTAAAATGAAGAGGCAAAAATTTTATATTTTAGTAATTTCGGGGGGCGAATAACTTTTTTTTTTTCCTTTTTAAGTTGTTTCATCTAAAACTTGAGTTCTAATCATGTGTTACACCCACATGTTCCAACTTTAGACAATAAAATAAAGTACATGGAAAAACTTGTGTCAATAATTTTCATTCCACTATAACATTTTGTTATTGGTCTGATCTACAACGTCCCAAATAATTGATTGGACATTTGAACCAAAACAAAACCTTATCCTTTCACAAATATTTATGTGGTGGTGATTTTCAACAAATGAATGTTTGACGTACTCTCCGCGGCTTTGCTTGAATTATTAATTGATGGAACTTTTAAAAAATAAAATAAAATAAACATCAGCACGGAATTTGAACGTAGAATTAAATGTAAATTTAACGTTAAATTATGTACAAGACCCCAGTGGCATTTATCACGGTGGGTTCCCTTTCGTCCGAATTATGAGCTTTTCTGGTAGCTAGATATTTTCTTCTGCTATTCTTTCACTTCCATCACTCTTATCTACACTCTATTTAAAGAAAATTATCCAAATAATCACATTTTTTTTCATATATTGATCAATATGATACAAATTTTTATCTCTTAATCAACATGACATAGACTTTAGTTTAATTCTGTGTCATACTATACTATTGTCAAATTTTTATGTTATCTTGATACAATAATATTTAAATTTTTGTCATTCAGTGCTTTTCCCCATAATTTATCCCATTATACAACAATTAACATATTCCTATTGGTGATGAATTCCTTCTTTATCAAATAGATTGTTTTGTATGTGTATAATGTCTAGGGGTAAAATTGTCATTTACGCATATTTGGATGGCTTAATTTATATATATGTGTATAAAAGTCAATTATACTGAGACCAGACATGAACTGCAGGCATTTTTTACCGTTGGATGAAAAATAAACCGTTGATCTCTCTCTTTTTATCAGATGTCCAACGGTGCTAGACAACAGAGTATCGTTATATTTATATATAGGCCTGGGGAAGGGGGGGACTTGGGGAGGGGGGGGGGGGGGAACTTGGTAGCCAAGGAACTATGAGTCAACACCAAGCAGAAATAGTCTAATCCCACTCGTATAAAAGTAGGCGTTACAAACTTTTCAAACTAGACGTTAGATATTTTCAGCCAAAAAAGACGGGGGCCAAAAAAAAAAAAAAACTAGACGTTAGATACAAAAATGGAACTCACTATTAATATTGAAGAGCTGAATTGTGGAAGCCGAAATTGTTGACTTGGGTAGATATATAAAGTATATGGGTAATGTGTCTATTAGTGTGGATGATTCTTCTTCTGTTGTCTTGTTGAAAGGGAAAAGAAAGAAAGATAAGAGTGAATAATTAGTGAAAGCAAAAATGTTATAAATCTTAAATTATATATCCAACTTTTGAACTAAATGAATCATTATTGTTTAATTTGATAAGATTAAAAACTTAATTTTACTAAAAAAAAAAAAAAGGTTCAAAGCTTATGTGTCAAGTCATTTGGAACAAAAATTTTGATAAATCACTTGAAATATCTCACATTGTACCTGACTTGAGTGAGACGCACAAATATCAAGTTTTCATATAGGAAATTCTATTGCAGGAACACCCGAAAGTAAGACAATCATTATCGGGGCTAATTATGCTCTTAATTTTAAGATTAAATCAAACGTCACTTAGTAAACTATTTTTTTTAGAGAATCCTCTCATAATATCTAATCTCATACCCTCGTATTTCAATCCTATGATCACAAATAAGGACCTTATAACCGAGTACTGCCAACCTGTCTCGGAAAATAATCCAAACGAGTGCAAGGTGAAAAAATTGCTATATCCAATAAATATTAATGATCCGTTTAAATCGTAGATTTGAAGAGTAAATTTAAAATTGTACAAGAGAAACCACTGTAAAAAGAAAGTATAAACAACATCCAAAAAATGTCTCAAGACAAAGTACCAAATAAACCCTTAAAAGTCAAAAACACAATAAAAAGTAGTTCTTGTTATTGAGAAACAAAATGGCCGGGTTTCAACCCACAAAATTCGCATCTTCAAGGGAGCGATTCAACCAAGAAGATTACAAATAAAACTAAACGACGTAGATTTCCAGAGGTTTTTTTTTTTTTTTTTTTTTTTCCTGAACTTTAAACACAAGAAGTCCAGGCAAGTGGTAATGCAGATAATAATAAACAATACAGAGATAACAAGGAACAAACTTTTTGATCTCTTAGAGACACCCGTATGAATCCCCTATTGTAAAGACAAAGGGAATAAATAATAATTCAATGCTGCCCTAAAATACAGAATAATAATCTAAACAAGAAATACAAAAAAACAAAAAACAAAACCCTACAAAAGACCCACAGGAACAAAAATAAAAGAATTAATAGAACAATAGCAATGTATCAGCCAACCCAACCCCTCTGTATCTACACCCCCATTACTATATATATATAAACCCGGAAAAATCACTCTTACCCCTCCTCCAGCCTGGAATAGAGTGAAACATTTTCAAAAGTTCCGAGGAACGAATCTTTCTTCAACTCTCACAAAATGCTGAACAGAATTGGTAACAAAAACCCGACTTGAGCTTTCTTTATTTTTGAGATGGTGTTTGACGTATTCTAATCACAGTTGAGGCCACAAACTTCCAAGACGGGGCCATCTCTCGAGACAAACGGGTTTATTCTCACCCACATGAGGGTTAAGATCGAAGCCAAAAGAATGGACCAGACCAAAATAATGGTGGGCATTCTGTCTTGTTTCCCAAGCAAACCTTTGAGGAAAGGGTAGAGGTGGATGATCACCCAGAGGGCAAAGAAGAGCCTACCGAAGAGCGGACCCCATGAATCGTACCCGTTATTGATGGCATCAGAGATCCCAACCACAACACCAACTATGTTTATTATCAAAAGGGTCGTGGGAGGGATTAACAACGATGTCCACTTGAAGATGTAAAGCTCCGAGAATTCTCCATCATCAGCTGCCTTTGAGGTGACGGTGAAGTTCGTGTTGACACCAGCCAGGACCTTGAGCAAACCCTGGAAGAGTGCGAAGAGATGCGATGAGACGCCTCCAATCACCCAGAACTGCTCGTTCCTCCACCAGTCATCAATTCCGACTCCACCCCATTGCATCTCGAGGATACCCGTTGCAGCAATAGAGATGAAGAGAGCAATGAAAATAAGACTTGCATAGTTGCTTATCTGCATATTTGTAATGAAGTCCACATGGTTAGACGTATTTGATCTTGTTGATAACATAATATAACTATTACAGTCGTTTAAATACAACCCTTTTAGCATATCCACATTCACATGCAATAACTGGACCAACCGATGCCTGCAAAATATGTTTGTGCAGAGAGATGTTTGATTTAAGTTACCTCAGGGACAATGAATTTCCCGGTGAGAAGACATATGGCGGGCAAAGCACAGTACACCAGCAAGGGAAGGGAGGTCCAAGGATATACAACTGAGTTTATGTAAGAGAAGCGTTCCAACCATTTTAGCCCACCTCCATAGCCATACCAGATCGGACAATGTCTGCTTAAGAAGATCTCAACCGAACCCAGAGCCCATCGAAGAACTTGGTGCAGACGATCTGACAGGTTAATAGGAGCAGACCCCTTGAATGCAGGTCTTTTAGGCATGCAGTATACAGACCGCCAACCATGGCAGTGCATCTTGAATCCTGTCAGAATATCCTCCGTCACGGAACCATATATCCAGCCAACCTAATTTGATCCACAAATTTCAAGGTCAATAAGGTGATCAAAATGGAAGTCAGGTTTATAAAAACATAATAAGTGGTCTAAATATCAAATATCGTTATTTTCACATACTTCTTTTCCCCATTCTGTTTTATCCTCGTATCCGCAGCTGATGACTTGAATGGCTTCTTTTAGCAGAGATGCAGGGCTGATATTATGAGGAACTCCACCATGCTCTAGAAGCGTCGATGCTACAAAGACCGGGGACTGCCCAAACTTCTTCTCCAGTTTCACTTGGGACATATTCGCTGCCTTTTCAGCATTGTTTTCTGCAATAACAACACTTCTCAGTCTCACTGGATGGAGATTTTCCGATATTAGAGAAGAAATATAATATAATGTTCAACATACAACTTAGCAACTTGCTATCTTTAGTTTACCTTCAATTCCCTCTTCAATATTTTCAAGAGCGTGTATCTGCTTCGATGCTTCCCTGTGCTTCGACTTCTTTTTCTCTTTCTTTAACTTGGAATTCTTTTTCTTTCTAGACCCACAACACAGGCAGCACCATTTTGGCCAACAGTTGCAGGTCCTGCTCGGGGGCTTCTTTTTGGAAGGCGCATCATACCCATAAAGTGCAATCCTTCTGAAAACACACCCAGTTCCGACATATATTGGTCCTTGTATGCCATCCAATCCTTTCATGTTGATCTGTTTCAATAAAAAAAATTTTAAAAAAAATTAGGATCTCATAAAACACTAGGCAGAGATATAGATTAATCGTAAATTAAACAGACATCATATACATACATCAAAGAAGACCACATTCCGATTTGAGTATCTATCGTGTCGATCAATCCCGTCAAATCTCTGAGGAAACTGCACATAACATACTTTCTTCCCAGATGTAGGGTCCATCATGAAACACATAGCTTCTCTTAGTGCCTTGCTATTGTTGATGTAGTGATCACAGTCAACATTCAGAAGATAAGGAGCATTTGAGATCACAGCTGAAACTCGAATCTTCAAAATAGCAATCAAGAAATATGTTATTAGCATGTGAAGCGAAATTGTAGAGCGGCGATCAACATTGGATGTTCACATATTTAGACATTTTAAACTTACCAGAGCATTCATGGCACCGGCCTTTTTGTGGTGATCAAACCCAGGTCTCTTTTCACGGGAAACATAAACCAGACGAGGCAACTCATTTCCTTCAACATCGCGAACTCCATTATTACCAAGGAAAACCTGTACACAGACAATATACTTGGTAAGTCATTTGAAGAACAACAATATGTATCATGTCTAAACTAACCATCATATGAAAAAACAGAACCAGGTTTAGTTTGACAATATTGTCTCGCTTTCAAGTAGCTCATTATTGGAAAAAAAGACAACAAAATGAAAAAACACGGAAAACTATTTAAGAAAAAAAAAAAAAGCACTTGTATTTATTTAACCAACCTGAATCATTCCAGGATGGTCTCGCACATTGTTTCCAGGCCATGGAGTCCCATCCTGCATTGTCCACCCGTCCTCGGGAACCTTTTGCGCCGTGGCTACCAGTGCATTTATCCTGATCTTAAACTCTTCGTATTCTCTCTGTATACACAGACGAAAGGCAAAGTTAATACAGGTTGAACTTTTTACATCACTTTATAATTACACCATGAAAACCATGTGAATCAAATCAAAATCAACCAAAAAAAAAAAAAAAAAGTCACAAACCTTCATTGCACGCCGTTCTCTAACAAATGCCGGATGGACTTTATTTTTCAGATAGTCCATTTTCTGAGAGAAATACCATTCTGGGGCCCGGGGCTCTATATTAAACTTCTTACAGAAAGGAGTCCACTTTCTAGCAAATTCAGATGTCTCGGAAAGTGCTTCAAATGTAAGCATCGCAGCACCATCATCAGAGACATAGCACGCAACTTTATCAACTGGGTAATCAACAGCAAGGATTGAGAGAACCGTGTTTGCGGTAATTAGTGGAGGTTCTTTCATAGGGTCCACTGTACTAACAAAGACATCTATACTTGCTAATTCAGACGGCTTCCCTTCTTTCTCATATCTGCAGGTACCAAAACCAAATGATTAGGCAACAAATCAAAAATAATTGGGAGAAATCCCAATTTTGCAGAGAATGCTAAAGATAATTGGAAATCGTGCAGATTAAAATGAAAACATAAGCAGAAATTGTTTATAGCACCAGTTTCCCCTCTTTACCTCAGTGATAAACGATCAAGGTAAGTTTCTCGCTGTATAGGATACCATTTGGGGAACTGATCCAGAATCCATGATACACCAAACCATATCTCACATATGACTGATGTCAACCACAGGCCATACGCATCATTAACAGGGTGTAGAAGTCTATAATGAAAAAACAACCCGAGGATAACAAGTCGGAGTACTATAATCAATCTGTACGGGCTTATCTTGCTCGAAGAGATTGGCAACTTCCTCGACAGGGGTTGCCTGCCTTCATCCATCCTGGTAACATCATATAAAAACTTGTCAATAAACTGAAGAATAAAACAAACCATCAAAACTGCAAGACCGAGTTCAGTTTGAAGAGTCACTCACATTGGCAAATCAGCATCATCTAGTTCATCTCCAACAAAGTTTCCGCCATCATCGACTCCCTGGTGCTTTACCACCTGAAGTTTGTCAGTCTGTTTCTTCTTCCACTCTTCCATCCGATCCTTCCATGCCACACTTCCGTAACCATACACAGCAATATCTTTCTTAGGAACCATCGGTCTGGGTTGCACTACAATGTCATGCACATTATCGTCAATGCTAAATAAAAAAGAACTTTGAACCTCATATTGGAAAAAATAAAGGAAGAAGCAATCTAACAAAAATGACTTACAAGGTGTAGATGGATCGTTGTAAGGCATCGGGTGGACTCTATTCCCATTACCCATATATGGTGGTACAATAAGAGCATGACGATCAGAGGAAATCTCAGAGTCCTGAAAAGAAAACAAACGCACAGTTGAATAGAGTTAAAAACATTGCATCGCATCCAAATCACGCCAGTCAACAACTGCACTAGGAAGACTATTCAAAGCCACAAACACAAAGAACAAAGAGTAACTACACGACTTGACAAGATTACCTCCTCGCCGTAGGTCAAGAGAGGAATTTCAGAACCAAGGGGAGCGGATTCACGTTCTGGGATTGCAGAAGAATAGGGGTGAGCACCTTCCGCAACTGAATGTGGGCCTGACGCATCAAGGTTTCCGTACTCGAATTCATTGTCGATATCATCAATGTCATCTTCTTCTTCATCACCCTCAACCCTAGGACTACCTGTAAGTTCCATTACCAGTAAGAGAATTTCTTGAGATTCAGAATAAATTCAACTAAGATCCAATGCCAACTAGAATAAGAGAGAAATTATCACCTTTGAGACGCTTGTATCGGGTTTTACACTGCGGGCAAGCCTGGTTTCCCTCTCTTCTTTCATATTCATAGCAAGGCCTACACACAGGGAAAGCACATTCGTTGCAGGCAACAAAGAGCTCTCCATCGACTGTAATCTCAATTTCATCTCCACAAATCTGACATATTTGCCCACTCAATTCTTGCACAGACTTTATCTGTAAAGATCAGAAGAAAGTAACTTAGTCCCGACAAAAATCGCAGTTCAACCTAACTAAGTAAATCAACAAAAAAAATTAAAAATAAAAACAAAATGTGTGCTCAATTTCAGCTTTAGAATTAAACAAGACACATGAACAACATGCTCCTGAGGAAAGTAAAAAGGCTGGGATTCCACCTTTATCCCCAAAAAATTTCGTAATTCGATAACCAGAATTATGATGAGATCACTCTACTGATTCATTAAACCGGAGTCCTATACATAAACTACACTAAAAATACAAAATTTGGTCAATAAACTCACTGTATACAGGTCACTTGACCACCTGCCGACACTTTTTTCCGCTCATTCTGTCACTCTCAGCTTAGGAGAAGAACAGATAAAGCATTTTCATCTTCATTTCATGTCTCGTTGACTTAGATCCAAGCAGATCTCGCGGAATAAATCACTGAAAATTCTTGTAACTGAACAAATTCCATATTCCCATCAACATTTCCGGTAAATGCAGAACTCAAACTGCTCTTTCCCAACTCTCTCACAACAAGAAAACTTCTTAACCGACAGTTTCTCTAGAAAGTTTGGAAATTACCACGAGAAAAAGACTAAAAAAGATCATTAAAATCCAAATCTCTGCCTCAAATCAGCCACAAGAGGCCACATTTGGACAGAAACAAGAAATCTAGCCACAAAAAAGGGGAAGACAAAAAAACTGAAAAAAATAATAATAATAATAACTAAAACAAAAACCCACCAAAAAAAAAACCCATACCAATTGTACGAAACTAGCATTAAAAATGGTAAATTGTCAAACTTTAGCATCTGGGTATTCCCCAAAATCACAGAAAATGAAAATTGTAAGTGAAAGTTATGCATTTTTTGGCAAGCAAACTTACCCGAGCATTTTCATCAGCATTGATCAAGACGAACTCGTTCCTGTTGTGAGACCCAGCAACAAGCCGACCCGTAGCCATAACTCAAACCAAAACCCCCCCTTTCTCTCTCTAGAAATCTATCTCTCTCTCTCTCTCTCTTGAAATCCCAAATCCAGAAAACCAAAATCTGAAATGAACCACCTCAGAAATCGATCTTTCTTCTCTTCACCGACACTTGAGGCCTCGTCAACTCGCCGAGAGATCCAGTTTCGCCCATCCGAGCGAAGAACAAATGAATGGAAATCGAAAGAAATAGAATGTAACTTTTTTTTTATTCCAAAAAAAAAAAATGAATTAAAAGAAAAAAAAAGGGGTCTTCTCGGCGTGCTTAAAAGTAGTAGATTGAGTCGGTCACAAGGAAAAAAAACTAATTGCTCGTCTGTAACCCGGCTGGTCTTAATGGATGCCGAGAGAGAGGACGCGTAAGAGAGAAGAAGAGGAAGAAGAAAACGAAAAGATTGAGGAGAGAGAAAGAAAAGGGGGAGAGAGAGATAGATAGAACGAGAAATATGATGGCATTATGTGATAAATAAGAGAAAAAATAAAAGAAAAGATGATTAGTGTGTGTATGTATGTGTATGTGTGCGTGTGTGTGTGTGTGTGTGTGAATGTGAAATGAGGAGGTGGGGGTGGGACCCACCGGAGAGTGGTGGTGGTGGTGGTGGTGGTGGTGGTGGCGGCGGCGGCGGTGGCGGTGGCGGTGGCGGTGGCTCTGGCGCTTGGCTGGGCTGTTGCCCCACCGGAGTTGGTAAATAACTCTTCTCCCTGATTAACCCAAAATTATTACAATTTGAGACTTTCTTTTTTTTTTTTTTCCTTTTTCAACAAAATAGAAAGGAGAGTATTATGATCAAGAATGAACAGGACACTAGTTTTTGGAAACAGGACACTAGTTTTATAATTGTTTGTTGTTATTAAAATTTTCAATTCAATTTTTTTTTTCTAAAAAATTATTAAAAATTATAATTAAATTTTTAAAAAATAATCGATTTCAATTTAAAAATTTTATTTTCAATTCACGAACTAAATAGAGGCTTATATTATCTCCTTCTTCTTTTTTTATTTTCACAAATAGCTTAAAATTGGTACCTAATTTTTAGTTTTTTACGTCACTAGATTTCAAACTTTTGTATTATTATGAAAATGGCTTCTGTATTAATGTTTTGTCAAAAATTGAATGAAAATTAGACACTTTCAGATCACATGAGTTTTAATTCAGTTAAAATTATAATTAAATATTCTTCTATAAGAAAATTGTACCCCCAAAATAACTCTATAACATAAAGTTTACAATGTCTATCTTTGAATAAAGTACGGTTTACTTCTTAAATAACTTTGGATAATGTATAATTTTCTTTAAAAATATATCTGATTATGACTTTACCTATAAATAAGCTCATGTGATCAGAACATGTGACAGATGGATCGTTGACGTAACAGTAAAAAAGTTTAAGAGAGTGTGATATAAAAAATCAAAAATATGGGCCAACATAAGATAGGACGTATAATTCAATGACTATTTATGAAATTAACCCTTTTTTTAATAGAATTTATATGTTAGGACCTTTTAATTTTCATCACAGATCAAAATTATCGATTAATTTTTCAATAATCTGATTTATGACTAATAAAAGTATTGTATTCCATTTTGTGAATATTTTAAGAAAAACATAAATGAATCAAATCATTAAAAAAAAAATTTTATCAAGTAATGCGTGCTTTTTTGAACGTTGTATTTTACTATCAAACCAAGATAATAAAAAAAAGTATCCAATAAGAATTCTTTTTTTTTTTCTCTATGGAGTTATTACTGTATCACAAGAGACTCTATTTATGAAGCATGTTCCTATATTCTAATAAAAAAATTTCTCAATTTTTTTATTTTTAATATGATTTGGGTCTTTTTTTCTAGATTAATTTTGATCCTAATTTTATATACATAAATAATAAATAAGTATCCGTACTTTTTTACGAGTTAGAGTAATCTATGGAAATACCTAACTTGCAAAGGCTTCTGATTAAACTATATATATTTCCCTTTTCTTTTTTTTTTTTAATGCGAAAGAAGAGAGTGAGAAAGAAAAGGTAGCTTCCCTAGAAAAGAAAAAGAAAACAAAAGAATTTTTTTTTCATTTTTCTTAATCCAACTTTATAATATCATTCATGAACGTGGCTCATTTTTTTTTTTTTTTTTTTTTTGGGGAATGGCCAACAATCTGTCGAAGGGTGGGTTGTTGTTGTTATTGTTGTTCTCTTGGCTTTTGGCCCTTTCTGTCATGTTTAGAAAAAATATATATAATAAAATAAAATAAAATAAAAAACTCTTAGCTCACGGTTTTCTCTGAGAAATGGAACTGTACGTGACACTGATAGAGAGGGACAGTGGAAAGAGAAAGTCACTGTCTTTTTTCTGGAGAGAGATAGATAGAACAAATATTAAATTTGAAATTAATTCATTTGCCAAAAAAATAAAAAAATAAAAGAAAAGAAATAAATGAAATTAATTATAATTTAGCTAAGGAGTAGGATCTGCTCACGCGGCGTAGATAATGCCTCTGGTCCTTTTGTAGTACTACGCGTTCACATTTGTTTTCTTGTTTTAATAAGATAAATTCCTAATTTTAAATTCTTTTTCTTTCATTTTTTTTTATCCGTTTTTATATACTAAGTGCCCTCTTTTTTTATCTTCTTTGTATTTAATTTAATTTAATTTTGTTTTACTGCCATTTGTTTCTAATGTTGTGTGCGTGTGAGATTTTTTTTTTTCCATTTTTGTTCGATATATATTTGACTGTTAAGATTCTTGACTGGTAAGTAATTGAGAGCAAATGGAAAGTAATTGGTCCGTTTAATTTGGGGGTTAAATAGAAGACAGCTCTGGGTTTTGTACAACTTTTGCCTACTACACATTTTTTAAGTAGGAGTAAGAGCGGACAAATTTAGTATGCGCTTCTTATATGGGTTTGAATTGATTTTTTTTTGTATTGGATTTGAGTTGAATTATATTTGTTGTACAAGTTTGAATGACTAGATCTAAATAATACAAAAAATTTAAATGTGTTCGAAAAATAATTTTCAATATAAAACCTGTTTCGTTCATCTAGAAATCTATGTATTAAAAAAATATCTCAATTTGATTTATATATATAAAATTATAGACTTTTAAATTTGAGTTATAAAATTATAATAGTAAATTATAAATAGTTAAAAAAAATTATATTTGAATGTAACTGGTACACCAAATGCTTGCTTAATTTAGAGTTGATAATTTAAGTGACAACACCATAACACGACACAAAGCTAGAAGGTATGTGGTTTTTTATATATGAGTTTGAATTAATAAGTTTTAATAATAAACCGTGTTAAAGATTCGCTGTTTAATATGATCTAGACTTATTTGCAAGAATACCCCTAATTTTTTTAATTTGGTAATTTACTCCGTAAATATTTTTTCCTAATAATCAACCCTTTGAATTTCTTATTTTTTACAATTTAGTCCTTTTTACTTAAATTCATTAAAATTAAGACAATTTTTTGTACAATACTTACACATTATAGCTCAAAAGAGACAATTTTGATCATTTTTGCTTAATTTCAATATGAATTTCTTTTATAGTTTAAGTTTAAATTTTAGCATAATTAAATTAAGGTTTAATTTTTTAAAGGAATTTTTATTGAACTTAAACAAAAATATCAACAATGCTCTTCTTCGACTATAATGTATAAGTTATGCGTAAAAAATCATTCAAATTTTTACGAATTTCAACACAATTGACTGAAGTGATAAAAAATTAAAAATTAAAAATTCAAATGGCTAATTGCCAAGAAAAAAGTTTATAAACTAAATTATCAAATTCAAAAATTTCAAAGGAGTGTATATACAAATGAGTCTATGGTCTAACATGACTAACAACATATATCATTACTATCTGATTACGCAAGATATTATTAAAATTTTGTGTCATTTCTTAACTTGTTTTTCTATAAAAATATATATAAGTTAAACAATAAATATGTTTTAACGCATCACAAATTTTAGGATAAATATGTCATTATTTTAAGTTTTAACAACAACTAAATATGTTTTCTTTATATAAGTTTTCTTTATATATATGTTCAACTTTCAAGGACTTATATATACCTCGTGTTAAATAAGTTATTGTAATTTAATTAAAGATAAAATCATTATTACGTTATCTATTGATTTAAACGAATTATGCAGGTTGACGGGATTGACATAATTAACAAACGGGTTTTATTTAAGTTGAAGCTCATTGACACATCTAGGGGATATTTGGGATATTATCTGAAGATGATATTTTGGCATCTAAATTTTAAATTTTCAACTTTACATCTTTTTTTTTTTTCTTTCATTTTCAAAACAAACTTTAAAAATCCATAATTTTTTCATTTCAAATCGAAATGAGATAATTTTTATGTCAAAATACTCACAATGATGAGAAGAACAAGACAATGTCAATTATATATTTTTTTCCAAACACATTTCAAATATTTGTACTATTTAATATATCACATAATTTTGTCAAAAGTTTCCCCCCTAAATACATATTTTCAACTCAACTTTTAAAACACAATCTCTAGATGTTACCCTAAACAAGTCCTTAATAAATGAGTTGTGTCTAGATTGATGTTTTTCTGACATGATTAATAAACAGGTTGACGTGAACAAGTTGAAACTAGGTGGTTAAATTCATGAGAAAAATTTTAAGTTGTCTATTTTTTTTTTTTTTTTAAGAAAAAAATTAGTTTACACAAGTGTTTCTCAAATAATTATAATGGGAAAATTTTAAAATATCCTGAATTTTTTTATTTTCTATCTCTATTTTTTATTTTTAATGAGGATCCTGAAATTTTCGATTCACTAGTTTCCTAGAAATTTAGAGAAAACAACGTGTGAGTTTCATCCAAGTAATTCTAAAATGTCATTACCATAAGAATTTTTTTGTTTCATTTTATTTCATTTTAATTGCTTTTATGTATTTATACAAAATTCAATTTCACAACTTGTGTTGATTTGGATATGATTGAAGGAAGAGTTTTCTATTACGGAACAGAAACACCGTTAAAGTATGAATTAAATAAATCTCTATTAAAAAAAATACGTTTTTTGATAGAATGTCCTATATTATATATATACTATCAATTGAAATTATTTTTTAATTAATAGATTAATTTTTTAACAGTCTAATTTATAAATATTTATTTATAACATGCGATAAGAATTATTCTAGTCATATAACAAATTGTCAAAAATTTAATCTAATATTCTAAATAACAATTCGAATAGTTTGTACAAAATAAGAAGTCATGAGTTTAAAATTTTCTTTTTATCAAAAAAGTATAATCGATGCAACAATATCAATGTGCCGACACGATTGAGAATGCTTTTTCTCATTTTAATGCATGATCTCACAAACACATTTTTTATTGTCTAATTTTCCACGTATAGATTTCATCTGAACAAATTTTTTATCTGAAAAAATAGAGGGACAATTATTACATTTTTTTTTTTTTTGACAAACAACAATGATAATTTGCACGCCATCCTCCAAAGGTATCAGATGTGAATTATTTGATGGTTGAGGTACATATAATGCTTCGATAGCATTTTTACCAAGCAATCACTATTTCCTTAAAAAAATAATAATAATAACGTTGGGGTGGTGTACTGATTTTGAATTGGGTGGTTTTGGCCAAAGTTCGACATTATTTGGGGTCATCGCTTTCTTAAATGTAGAAATCAAGATCGATTGAAAAGCAGAAAAAGTAGTAAAACGCCATCAACGACAAAGACTGGGTTCAATCAATTTAAAATTTTGACAAGTCGATACTGACAGTGAGAGGGCGAGTCACAAACAATAGCGAGAAACCCTAAAAAGAAGCAATGCAAGAGAGGGCGAAAGATGCAAAAGATATAAGCGTGGCTTCGTTTCATAAAAACTAAGAGGAACTCTAAGGGGGTGTTTGGTGAATGAGTTTAGTTTAAAATTTTTAAGTTTAAATAGTAATTTTTTAGAAAAAACAAAAAAAATTTCAGAAAAGACAAAAAACTTTTTTAGAAAAAGACAAAAATCATGATGAAAAAAGTACAGTTTAGTTTAAACTAAACTTGTGTCCAAACTCACTCTAAGAAGAAAAGAATGAAAGGTTTTAAACACTCGAACCTCCTATACGCAAAACCAGAGAGACATGTCACCAATTCACAAATTTAGTTGACCATGCCGGTTCAAGTGCACACTCCTCTAAAACAGTAGAGGCATCAAAATATTACACAACATTTTTACATCAAAAAGTTAGCAAAATTTTGAATCCTATGTTTTAAGAAAAAGATACTGTCATATTCAAATTGAAAAATTAACTTATGATTTGTTTGGATTATTTATTGTATTTGATAGTTGATTCAAATGCAATTAATATACTCTAATATGTATTCGGATATCACATTTTTATATTTGAAAATATGCATTTAAATGTCAATATTATAATAAATTTGAATGCAGGTAAAAGTAAATGTGTGTCTCAAGAAATAAATGTATTCAAATAGTAAATAGTATTTATATCGAGTTTTGCTAAAAAAAAAAAAAAAACATGTATCGAAAAAAAAAAATATATATATATATATTAACTAAATGAGTATTTCAAACGCCCTATAATTTTCAACACGCAAAAAGGGGTGGATGTTTAGTTGGCATGGCTAAGTTTGGAAAATAGTGAAGTAAATTTTACAGCCAAACAATGTGCTGAATTTTAATCATCATTCAAACCCCAAAGGGGAAAATGGAGAAAACCTAAAAATGATTTTGTTTTGTCAAGGTCTATTCATTTTAATGCAATGCAGCTAATGAATGACAGTCCACAAGTACCTGCCTCTTCCACCTAAATTTTAGCATCTCATTCATGACTCTGACCCATTATTAAATTCTCTTTAGTGCATGGGACGCCTCAATTGAAGATATTATGAGATCATGGTTTCTCAGGCGGAGTGGAATAAAATTGTCAAATTTTATATTTAAAAAATAAAAGAATGTTATAAACAATTGAATTAATTAAACAAATGGTCAATTTCACCACATGGTTTAAAACACAACTTTTTTTTCTATAACCCAAAAAGCCAATTTAAGTATGCAATGCATTGAGAAGTATTCCTTTTTTATTTTTTTATTTTCATTTTTATACATGGTTAATGACGCATATACTTCTTTCCCTCTTTTTTTTTTTTTATAAAGGACAGTACATTCCAAAATTAGAAAAAAAAAATACAAACATCAATATTGACTTATATGACCGCAAATTATAAGAAACAGATGTCAAAATAAGTACATCAATAATCAAATGTGTAATTGACTCTTTAACAAACTCAATACAATCGATGAAAAATTTGCGATCCACCAAAATTGAGTCACTTGTAGAAGCACATAAGCCCCACAAGCCATTGTCATTGTCGTCATAACACCACTTCGATGCCACTACAAGAATCTCACAGCCATGCTGATCAAACCAACCCATAAGGTTTTTAGTCGCGTAATGTTCGATGTGGTAATAACAACACTCCAAACTAGCGACTATCAACCTCTGTCCTACCTTCGATCTACAACATTGGAAGCTCCGCGCCGTATGTCGCCTCCACCTTAAGAAAGCCCACTGTTCGATGAGCTTGGAAATCAAATTCACCCCCTTCATCCCTCTCTATTTTCTTTGTTCCTCCTCTTTTTTTTTTTTTTTTTTTTTGGTGGAATTTCACTTACCATTGATAGCTTCAAGTTTATCTTGTTTCTAAAATTTACGCCAAACAAGCCTCGAGAAAGGTACATTGGAAATTTTATTTTGTTTTAATTTTTAATAAAAATATGCAATTGGTCATTTTAAGATAATAATAATAGTAATAATGATAAAAACACATGCAATTGGAGTCCTGTGAATTTTAATTGAAACATTAGGACCCCAAAGGTTAGATTTACAACTAGGATTCCTTTTACACATTATGCAATCTATCTTTCATTAAAAAAAAAAAATTAAAAATGGAATGTCCAATCCACCAATTCAATTATGCATATTGGTCTAACCCGATATAGGGTGAACAACTATTATATGATCATGTCGAATATCTAAAAAATAAATTAAAAAAAAGAGAAAAAAATAATAATAAAGAGAAAAGGGGAAGAACATGATCATGACCCCCAACGAATTGGGACAAATTGGCCCCTACCCCATTCCTCTAAGAACAAAGACTTCTTTAAAATTATTGATGTTGATATTAGCCCCCCCCCCCCCCCCCCCCCACAATGGGTCCATTTATATGACAAAAATGTCTAAATTATAATAAATAGATAAATAAATAATCAAGTTAATTTGTCTTTGATCTTTTGGTAAATAACCATCGTACACTAAAATATAAATGTAAAAAGATAAGATATTTATTTTATGTAAACAACTAAATAAGAAAAGTACAACAATATGCACTAGTATAAAATATAAAGTTGTTCTTGTTATATATTTGCAAAATTATGAAATAAATTAAAAATCATACTACACTTCTTTTTTTTTTTTTTTACCTATTACAGTCCTAAGATGATATTTTGCAAAGAAATATAGAGTTAGCTTATTAATAATCATCAGCAAACACTAAAATACAAACTAAAAAATATAACATGATATTCATCTTATATAACAATTATTTATAAAATGTGCATAGAGATGACTATATTGAATAAAATGTCATATTTATATTACATCTTACAGTGTGAAACGATATTTCGTGAAGGAATGTAGAGTTGGCGTGGTACTAATATTTCCCAAAGAAAAAAAACAAAAACTAATTATATGTTTATAAATATATATATATATATATATATATATAGATTCACCTATTCATATTTATTTAATTTGTGAAGCACAACAAACTCTTAATAAGGGGCTGCCAGCTTCACATGTTTTTGTCACCTTTCTTCTTTTTACTCCAACCAATGCCCTCTCGTGGATAGTGGACTCCAATCCCACATGCTTCCCATATGCTGTCGGTGGGAGCAATTAAAAAAAATAAAAAATAAAAACCTGAAAATTTTCATATTTATTGTACATAAACAAAATAAAAATAAAATTAAAAAGAATAAAAAAAGTACTCCCATTTGACGCCAATTGTACTCCTCTCTTGCTCCCTTGTGTAAAATATTTCTTTATCAAAAGCCATTCTCTCTCTTGCTCTCGTCACCAAATACTTTTGATACCTTTATGATTATCTCCATCAATACCCATTAATCAAGATTTAGTATCTGGTAATCCAAAAGTCCCGTAGCGACACTTGGCGTTTTGCAATTGACGGGGAATTGGATTAAAAAAAGATCCAAATTATATGATGATTAACCGCACACGTGTTCATGGCTGTAGAGTTCTGGATTTTTTAAATTTCTTTTTTTTTTAATGCTGGGTTGATTCATTTTGCAGAACGTGAATTCAAAGAAAGAAAAAACCCATATTGCATGTGGTAGTAATAATCATTTTGCTGAATTTCTGAACAAAAATGAACAATCTTTTTTAATAAATTGGGGAAACAAAAAATCAGTATGCTGCAAGGTTTAACATTGAATTACGCGTATTGCTTTCATTTATGGAGCAGAATGTTAAAAATTTATGATAACAATTAAAATTGTAGTTTTCATCGTAATAAAAAGAAAAATACTAAAAATATTAATTTTGAAGTATTAATCTAGGTGATATGTAATTTATTGTACTTTTATTGATAGATATGTAAATTATTACCTTATTAATTAAAAAAATAAAAATTATTTAAATATAAAAGATGACAATCTCATCGTTATGTGAGTTGGTACTCAACAATTGATATCAAGCTTGATATCTCTAACATTACTATATTATAAAATGCCATTTCATACTCTAATTATCCGAAAGAGAAAACATAATAGAAAACATTTTAAAGAATCGATACAGGAGTGCAGAAGCATATTTGAATTTGGGAGACGACTTATGTGGATTGGATCTCGAAAAGTGTTTGAGTTTGTTCATTAGATGTGCCTACTTATTATAAGGACTTCTCGAAATTATGATTAAAATGAATAGTACTTTAGATGAATTTCTGAATTCAATATAGATGATGCTTAAAATAATTGATTGTGTATTTTTCATTTGTTATAACTCTTAAGAAATAATGACTGCATCACTCTTACATCAATAATATTGAAAAATAATCTCCAAATAATGATCCAAATAGTGCTAAATCTACCACAATTAAAAAAAAAAAAAAGTAGAGTCCAAATTACAGGTCCAATACGTAAACGGTGAAAAAGGTATTGAGTTGAAGCACGCAAGCAAATTCGTTAGGTGTGAAAAAGCATGCAAAAAATGAAAAATAAAGAACTCTTTTACATGCACTTAACTAAGGTTTTTTCACCAAAAGAGTGGATTGGAGGCTAATTATTGCCAAAAACACTAAAAAGGATCAAAACTTGGACCAAATGAAAACACGCCACGTGGTGGACCAGGTGAGTGGGGTCCATGGCAAAAAAATAAAAGAAAAGAAAATTAGACAAAGTCCCAGTCCTTGTGGGACCCATGGACCCACCACCCACTTTTGATTGATTGTTGGGTTTTTTTTTTAATAAATTTTTTATTTTGAAGAAAAAAAATATATTCAAGGGGCTTTTGGTGGGGCCCAAAATTTGGAAGCAAACAGAGGAGTGATGACAGTGACATTTGTGAAAGAGAGGCCACAGCTGGCCGTTCGCAAAACTCTGTTTGTTTGCTTTTGTGGAAAGTGAACTGTGAACCACAGAAAAAAATAAATAAAATAGAAATAAAATTATGCTCCCAGAAAATCTAGTGAGAATTTTCTTTCCTTTCCTCAGAGAGAGAAAAAGAGGAGAGAGAGAGAGAGAGAGAGATTTTTCGGGCAGCTTTGTTGGGCAGAGGGAGAGAGAGTTGGGCTTGACCGACATTTTTAATTTTTAAATATCTTTTTCTGATTGGTGGAAAGGCTAGTTGGCAAAAACAGCCTGGAGCCAGCTCTGCTACAGCCTCCACCGTCAAGTCCCTTCCTTTGTCCAAAAAATATCGTACGGAGCCTTTTTTTGGTAATTTCAAATTTTTTTCTCCCTCTCTCTCTGTGGACCAGGTTGACATTATGTTATGCTGCGAAAAATCTCTCTCATGACTGAGTCTAATCTGCCGTTCGATTTATAAAATGTAATTAAATATTCATTCAAATTAAGTTTCTGTTTGATGCGTTATATTTGAGTTGAAGTTCTTGTGGCATTTTTATTAGAATTGAGTTGATGTTTTAAATTATACATTTCATTAAAAATGAATCATTTAGAATTAAAAAATAAAAAATTGAAATTTATTTTTTTAAATGAATTTTATTTTATTTTTTGTTGTTTTAGACCGTTTAAATATTAAAATTATAAATCTTTAAAGTCAGTTTTTAAAAAATATTTGAAGATATAAATAGTGAATTAGTTTATTTTTGACCAAAAAAAAAAAAGACAAAAACTTTAAAAAAATTTGATTGGAATGGACCAATCGAACATAGGAGGATGAATGTTTACATTGAGATTTAAATATTTGATGAATAGTTGAGTTGAATTTTAAGTTCAATAGTAAATTTTTGAATTTCAAAAAAAAAAAATTGAAAAAAAAAATTAAAAAAAAAAAAAAATGAGATGATGTTTAAATGTGAAATTTAAAATTTGAGTTATGTATTTAATTAAACGTGTATTTAGATATCATTTGTTAAATTTAATATTTGAATCATGTAAATGTTAAAAAATATGATAAATTGATTTTAAATTTGAATTAAATTATTGTGAAATTGTAGAATTTTTAAATAATTGGCTAATCAAATAGATACATCTCATAATAATGTTTGAAGCTTAAACCAAACGCACAATGAGTTATTGCGTCAGGAATAGGTACACGTCTATTCAAAAAATAAAGAAAAAGAAATAGGAATACGTTTTCTTTTCCCCCTTAAAAGCCAAAATTTAAATTTTTAGTAAACTATAAATTAAATGTGCGACTACGTATAACGACCAAAATAGAGGTATTTTTCAACTGAATAAATATTTAAGTACACATATTCTTTATATGCAAAAAAATTTAATATACATTAGAGAATAGAAAGAATTCAGGGACTGTATTATTTTAATAAATTTTCACAATATTAAAAAAATGCAACAGTGAAAATAAATTTTACAAAGGAGTTCGTAATTATTTTTTGAAATGAAAAATTTATGATAATTTCTTAACGAAAATTAAAATGGTTTGATCATTTGTTTTAGAGATAAATAAAATGAGAAGATCGGAAATTATATTTTATTATGAGGAGATTTTAGTCAATTTTACAATAACAATAAAACAGTAGTCTTCTCAAATTCTACGGCAGGATAGAAGTTTTCAGAACCAGCTAGACAACCATAGGATTTATTGAACATCCATATCCTTTTGTACAAATTATTATAAAAAATAAGAATAATAAGAGTGTTCAATCAAATCAAACAACTTATTTTTAGTAAAGTGCAAATTAAACAAAACATACCAAACCAAACAATTTAAGAAATCAAAATCAGACTAAACCAAACCAAACCAAACCGATTATCAATCGGTTTGGTTTTGATTTTTTTATTTGGTTTAAATTAATATTCATCATCTCTTCTAGTCATAAGTATAGGATCAAAATATTATTATGATATATATTTATGTATTTCTAAATGATATACATAAATGGCTTAAAATTAAGTATCCAAATCAAAATAAATATTCATAATTAAAAATAAAGCATTCTTAATGAAATTACAAAAATACGTAAATTAGTTATAAACAATCTTTTAAAACACATATAATACATTTTGATAACATAAATAAACAAATTATAATTTAAATATAACAATCAAGTCCCTTTTTTTTTTGCGCATATGTATAAATAATTTAAAAAAGATACATATGTAATTTTAATTGCAAATCGGGTCGGTTTGGTTTGGATTTTTTAGGAGTAAAACCATAAATCAAACCAATTTAATCGGTTTTTTTAAAAATTCAAACCAAACTATATCAATTATTGTACGGTCTTGTTTGATTGTTTAATCCGTTTGATAAATATCTCTATCCAAAAACAATACAAAACAGACCTCTCTCTCTTTTTCACTGTAAATTTTGGTAAATTCTAGACAACGAAATAATCAAGTAAGGGAGAAAGATACATCTATTTTGTGTTTTTAAGAATATTGACATTTTATACTCTTAGCTTATGTTTGGTGAATGAATTTAACTCAGATTCAACTCAAATTTTTTATCTCAATTTTTATCATTTTAAAATTTATAATTACTTTTTAAAAAGTCAATTCAACTCAAATTAAAAATTTCATCTTATCTCAAACTCAAGTCAAACATCAAAAGAATCCCTAATGTTTTAATGTTATTTATTTACTTTTTAAAAGGAAGTAGGTACTAATATTGTATCATCGTTGAGTACTTTAATGATCAATCAAGTCTATTGGTTTTTGAGTTGGATTTTCTCATTCACTTCTTGAGCCACATTTTCATCGATCTCGCTATTTTCATCTCTAACTCATATTGATAGCCATCTTATGATTTGACAACAAAGTAACACGTTTTTTCCCCCCTTGTTACATGCACTCTTTGTTTGATTGGTACTGATTGTGATCGTAATATACGGCATGTTATTTATTTATTTATTTATTTTTCATCATTTCTCTCAGCACCAATTGTAATTTTTGGAGGTATTTGAAACGTTATCGACTATTACCGCCAATTGTTGTCAAAGTCTAGTAAGTCATTTCTCCACTTGAATCACCAATCACCGTTGACCGGAGTTACTTGGAAGTGACTCCCGGCTAGAGGTGTGTATTTGTAAAGAATGTTACAATTATAGGGACGATTCTGTCAAATATAAAAAGATATTAAGTAAAAACGATATATATATATATATTAAATTGAAAATAAATCGCAAAGCATGATATACAATACAATCATTAATTCATACACAAAACTTCATACTACGAAAAACTAGATATTGATAGAAAATTGATTCAATAAGAAAACTCAAAATATGACGCATGAGGAGAAACTATACGTACTAAACTTCGTAGACTGAAAACACCCAAAAAAGTACACCAAATATTGAGTTTACAAATGGCTCTTTAACAAACATTCTACAATTGATGAATGCATTCGATCCACTGATGACGAGAACTTATAACACAAATGTCATGTAAAAACCACAAAGAAACTGATCTTGTGGTAAAAAACCAAGTCAAATACTAAACAAACAAAAAAAAAAAAAAACTCAAATTACTTGAAGTCAAGTAACTACAATTATTGCAAATGAAAAATGACAAAATCGGCAAGCCAAAACATCAAAGAAAGTGAGAGTTCTAAACACCGACGGAACAAAATGATAAAAACGGACCATATCTCTCTCGTTTTTGGATCGGCTTATTGTAAAAAATTTTTCTTAAAGGAGTAAAACCTTTATATTAAAAACGGGAGTATTCCTATATCTGCCTGCGTAAACTTAGAAAACGGGAAATGATGGAGCCACTATCATATATATTTTTAGTCAAAAAAAAAAGTATACCAAAAAATTGAAAAGCGACCCTTCATTTTGATTGATTTATTTTTTAAGGGACCATTTCTTATTCAGCAAAAAAATGGACCATTTAAAAAAAATTTTAAATAAAAAGGGGGATAGGAGGAGAACTCCCAATTTCCGTATCTTCTATTTGTCTCTGTCTCTCTCTCTCTTTCAAGGTTTGGGCCATGAAAGGGCAATTGTTGACTTTAATTGTACGTGGGTCTTGTCTGTGGAAACCCAATAAGAAAAATTACGGGTGACATGTAGGATCGTTATGTCTAGGATGTTCTCCAAACTAAATAGTTTTTTTTATTATTATTTATTTATTTTAATCTCCAATTAGATAAAATCGTAGAGTCAAAAATCCAAACAAGCCTTAAAAGAGAGCAAAAAATATAAATCTGCTTATTTGAGGGGCCGTATCACAATTTTCTCAAATATATAAACGTTTATTTAGTTATCATGAATCCTTGATATTGGTTTTCAAAACTTATTTTGCCGTATGAAATAAAATAAGTGGGAATTTTTAAGGTTTGATTAAGGTTCTTAAGAGGTAAGAGTCTTGTGTTGTCTTATTTTAGTATTTCGTAGCAGGTTGAGGAGGGTAGAACTAGAATTTATAATTAATATACAGCTGTTTCATGTGTCTCACATATTAGAGAAGTCAAGCCAAGTACCTAATTTCTTTCCTCCTCGAAAGGATTATTATTATTATTATTATTATTATTATTATCATTATTATGTTGTTCTTGTTGTTATTATTATTATTATTATTATATCTCAAAGGGATAAATGTTGAGTCTTATGATCATGTTTAATAATTTATATTAATACTCTTCTTTGGCAACGTTTTTGAGATATCTTCTTCCTTAAGAACTTGACAGCATTAATAATTAAATAAAGATGTTTATTACACTTGTTTATAATCAGAAGTTGGGGGTTGCTTCATTAGCAGAAGTTATTTCATTTTTTAAACCAAATTATCAGAAGTTTAGAACAAAAGGGGTTGAATGGATGATAGCTGGAAAAAGAAGCTTGGGTTTTGGTTGTGGGAGTTCTTTTTAATTTAGAGATTGAGACTTTTAAAGAGGCTGCAAACAGATCAAGAAGCCGGTTTTGACCAATGGAACAGGTTTGTTCGGTAAAATTTTTACTTTTGCTTTCAGTCAGTAGAAAAAGAAGTAAAAACTATGACTTTTTCATTTGTTTTTGGAGTTGTATTTTTAAAAGAAATTAATGGGGCAAAATGGTTTTTTATTTGGAGATTTAGACTTTTAAAGGGGTTGGAAGAAAAGATCAAGAAGCAGGTTTCAAGCAATTTAATAGATCTGTTTGACGACATTTTTACTTTTACTTTCAGTTAGTAGAAGAAAATAAATAAAAACTATGACTTTTTCTTAAGCTTTTGGAGTCATATTTTTTTAAAAGAACTTAATGGATCAAAATGGTTTTTAAATTTTCTAGTAAGCAATAAAAATATTAGATTGAAGTTCATAGTCTAGAAGTTCGATTTTCTGAAAGGTAGCCGAAAACACTTAAGGGAAACTAAAACTCTTTTGATAAATAATCCAAACTCCTACAGAAGTAGCTCTTCTGAAGTAGCTTGTGGACAAAGATATGCATGCAAACATGGTGTCAATATTTTAAAACTTAGTAAAACAAATATGAAAAGAAAAATATGAGTAGTTTACCTACCAAGATGGGGGAAAAGTTGAGACTTAAAAGGTGGAGAAAAGCTTTAGCCCAGATCCAACATGCAAAGTATGAGTACTTAATTTTTTTTGGACACATTATTTTAAATATTAAATTGTGCATTGAGCTGTAATTTGTACTTCCTTTTGGCTAAAGCATTGGAGATTGCCTCCCTTTGAACTTTTAGAGTCTCTTTGAAACTTGAAATAGGGGCCAAATATTTGCCACTAGCATAGATTCACGAAATCTCAATAAATTTTCATTAAATTGAGTAAACCTAAGATTGAATCACATAATATAATCGAACATTACTTATACGTATATATATATATATATGTATGTATGTATAAATTGAGCAAAGAACAAGAATGATGGGCTTTTCGAATAAAATATGTCCATGTGGGAAATGAGTGGTTTTGTTAACTTGCTAATGAGTGAGTTACCAATACTTTCAACCACCAATTGGCTGCTTCCCTATCCGCATCAAACAATGGTTGATAAAAATTGATTTGCTATTTTCAAAATGTGAAGCTACAAACCAAAAAACTGACCAAGGTACCGAAATTTGCTCAATAGTTGTTAGAGTGAACACTACTGAAATTTACCGGTCTAAGACTAACCTAACGGATGAGAAGAAAAGGATTTGGAACTTGTAAGTTCAAACCCTAGAGGACGACGTGTTTATTTCTCTTCAGTAAATAGAAGTCTTAGGGCCCGTTTGATGGCACATTTGGCATCTAGTTTTCAGATTTTTTTTGTCTTGTTTTTTAATTCAAAATTACTCTTCATTATTCATATATCAAAATGTCTATAAAAAATTTAAATTTTAGAAGTCCATAAATTTGTTGTTTCAAATCTAAATCAAATGATTTTTTTTAAATTACATAAAATTTCAAGAGAATTGAAACAAGATCTATATTGATATATATTTTTTCTAACATATTTTAAGATTTTATACTTTTTTTACTGCAAATAAAAAATTCTTTTTTTAATAACCAAATACATATTTTCAAAACGTATATCATTTTCAATTTAAAACTATGCATCTCCAAAACCTACCTTGAACAAGCTCGTAGAATACCAAAAAGACCAAAAAAAAAAAAAAAGGTGAAATTTGTTTAGGGGAATTAAGCCCATGTAACAATTAAGTGACATATAAGCGTCTACAAGTTCTTTTTTAATTGACAATTATTTGAAAGTTACAAATTAATTGGATTTACTTATGAGTCCACTTGATTTCTCTTGTTGAAGGCCCTTGTGATCGATCTACCTGTAAGAAAAGTGTGTTCGTATCTGTGTTTTACTAAAAAAAAAAAAAGACGTTTCAACAACTGATAGCTAAAAAACGAAAAAGAAAAATAGTTTCAATGAGGTAACCTTTGTTTCAAGCAAAAAGAAAGTTTTGTCCAAAGAAAATATAGAAAGAGTAAGAGAAAATTACCTAAATAACCATATTTTTTTAATTCATTGATCAACATAACACAAATTCCTCATTATTGACCAATATGACACAAATTTTAATTAAATTAAATTAAATTTTATGTTATATTAATTTAGTATTAATTTTTTGTGTCATATTAATGTAATGATTTTTAAATTTATGTCATTTACGTGCTTTTCCCGGACAGTAATTCAGACAGGCCCGTTTCTCATGTGAATACTAAAATAGTCGAACACGTTAATTGCTGATCTCGTAAGAAGTTGCATGGCTGTGAAAGTGTTGCGAGATATTCACTAAATTATCAAACGAGCATTAAAAAATAATAATAAAAAAAAAAAACAAAATGGATTTGCTATGGAGCTTGCGCATTTCACATTTTAACCGTTTGGATTAACTTTTTAAGGATTTGATACATGACTGGAAACAGTTCTGTGTTGTGCGCTATCAATTTTTAGTGTGCATATTCGCAAATCAGCCTATTGAAAGGTTAAAGGTTAATCCAACTGTTAAAAATAACAGTATGATACTGGTAAGACAAAACTACTGTTCCCAACATAAAATTTTTCATTTCTATATATATATATATATATATATATTAGAAGAGTGGTGACATCAACTGATGAAGTAATCAGCAGCTGTCCTTTCAAAAGTCAATACAATGGGTCACTAGGAGACTTCTTCAAACTGTCGTTGTCCCTATGTCTATATTCAATAAAAATCTAAACAGATTCAAACCTTGATGAGCTATTGGAGTTGATGCAAATTCGAAGAAGAAAAATGAAATTTTACTTCTAAATTGGGTTTCGGATCAGTTGAGGAAGAACATACAAAGACATTGGATTTATAGAAATGATTGCTTTGAACTAGAAAGAAAGAAAAAATATGTATGTATATCCAGCAGTCCAAAGTTGTTGCTTACAATTTCATGTCTTCCACACCCGAATGGTACCATCAACGGAGGCGGTGATCATGCAGTTGTCTTTTGGGTGATAACTCACGCTCGTTACCTGCCAAAAAAGGGCACATAGAGCATTTCTTCAAACTACTATTTTTATATGATATGAAATTAGAGGGCACGGTATCGCTGGGAATCGTTACTAGTGTTATGGGTCAGGTACCACTTGAAATGTCAATTCTAGATAATAGCAAGATTCCTACTAAAATTCCAAATGAAATTTAACCTTGTACAGCGGATGAAATTTAGAAATAAATAAAATACATAAATTGTTCTACTGCCATGAGTAATCATCTGTATACCGAAGAAATATAAAACAAAGCATTTGGCATTTCAAATAGAAAAGGACACTCTCATTCTTCGAAAATATTGAAAAGCTTATCCATTTTCAAGCCTATCGATCATCAGTGAAAAGAAGCATAACAATGTGTTGGTAAAACCATTCCGAGAATTTTCTTGCCAGATTGAAAAAGAAGATGTATATTTTTGATAAAAAACCAGAACCCTCAAAAGAGAAGGAAACAAACAGCATTTACCACTGAAGAATGAGCTCGGAAACTTGACACCACGGATGCATCTACCAGATCCCAGAAGTAAACGAAACCGTCCTCAGAACCACCAGTTACATGTGCATCAGTGTTGGTAAGGCAGCAATCTAGTTTGTAAGACTGATGCAGAAACGGTGAAATGAAATTACGACTTGTGATGAAAAATAGGAATAAAAGAAATAAAGGCATAACGGGAAAGATGAGGAGGAGAACACCATGGAGTACTTTAAATTAAAAGGCATAATAATCCAACACCGAAATAATAACATAAAAAATGAAAATCCAAAGTCGTACAAGAATGCATTCAACAACGGACAATCTATTGGACAAAGAAGGATGCAATTCAGAATGTGGAGAAGGAAAATGCAATTTTACAGTAATTAGGAAAGGTCATCTGTGTGCTAACCTTACAAGTATGACCTTTATATTCTTGCAGCAGTTCACCAGTGGATCTACGACATAAAAGAATTTAGTAAATATATCCTGGAAAATTCAGATTATGTCTGTATTAAATAATCTCATAATGTTTTTTTACCTGTCCAGAAGACGTAGTGTTGAATCCAGACAACTAGCTAATATGCAATTACCATCATTAGACATCGAGATACAGTTCACAGGCTGGCCCAAGTCATCAGATATTTCTCTACAAAATAGAGCAGAAGATGATAAAAAAAAATGTCATGATCATTTTTAAAATGGTGTCAAATTATAGCATTGGTATTCTTAAAATGAGGAAAACAGAAGTCGCATTTCCTGAAGCAAATGAATGGGAAATTTTTGATGTTTATGAACTAGTCATCACAAATACGACATACCTACCAATACGAATATCGAATGTTCGGACAGTTCCATCAACACTTCCACCAATAATTTCAGTTTTTGTTAAGCAGACAGACATCACACTGTCTGAGAATGAGTCAATAATCTGCAACATTTACCAAAATTTTTACTTAAAAAAAAAAAAAGAAAACAAAAAAAGAAACTTCGTCAATAACAAGCAAGCTGCTCTAAAGCAATTAACTCAAATCCTTACGGAAAGGAAACTGACCTGAATTGGCTCAGAGCTATGAGACCGGCAGTCCCAAGCACGCAATGACTGATCATAGCCCGCTGAAACGACCACGGACGCATACTCATTGAACTTCACAGCATTCACCTACACATAGATGAAAGATCGCATGTTTTCTTATCAAGAATAGGAAATCAAATGAGCTATGTGTATTACTTAATTTTCCTTTCATTTTCCAACGGAAGGTGATTTAACAGTTACCCTCATTTCATCATAACGAAAATGAAACCCAAAATCCTAAGCCCTCACTAATCTAATCTCTAATCTAACTTAATATGACGTATACATGAAATGTCGAAAACATTTTAATAACTGAATTATTCTTCTTCCTAGTTCTCATTCGAATTGCTAATAAATCAGAAAAGACAAACTTAAATTAAAAAACATTTGGTTTCTATTCTTGTTCCTTTCTCACTCTATTACGGATTAATAAAACCTTAAAAAACCAAAAATTTAGAAACTTGATAAAACATACAGAAATGGGCAAAAATGCAGACCCAATAACAAGACACAAACGAGTAAATTGTACCAATGCACCCTAAGCTTTTAGAAATTTGCAAATTGGACCCCAAACATTCAATCTTTAGCATTTAGAACCTTTATTTGCCTCGGCAATGCAGTCTAAAAATTAAAAAAAAAAAAAAAAAAGGGGTCCAACTTGCCAACTAACGAAACATTTCGAACACATTTTTGTGCAAAAAAATGTGTGCAAAAATTGTAGGCCATTCCATCTCCCTTAGCTCATAGACCACAAGTACAACAGATTCTCAGATTTACTCACTCTCATTTGCAAAAATTTAAATTTCCGAGTTTAAATTGCACAACACGTATAAGTTCAGGGTACAGGAGTGCAAAAAAATATAAAATTCCGAAAGGGAAACAAACAGACCTCGCCGTCGTGGCCGCGGAACTTCCGAATGACACGGCCGGTGGCGACATCCCAATAGAATATCTGCCGATCACCACCGCAAGATATCAGCTTTGAGTTGTCCCTATCAGAAAAAACCAAATTTTTTCAAAATTTTCAAGAATCAAGCAAAAACACACACAAAAAAGTTCACGAACAAGATGTATATGCATATATATATATATATAGAGAGAGAGAGAGATAGAGAGAGAGAGAGACAGAGAGAGAGAGATGATAAATCTTACGGAGTGACATGGACGTCACGAACTTCGCGGCCATGAGACTTGTAGGTCTTGATGTGAATTCCACGGTGAGGGTTCCACAGCCGGATCGTACGGTCCTTGCCGCAGCTGAGGCAGTAGTTGCCGTCGTTGTTGAATCTCGCCGCTAAAACACCACCTTCGTGGCCTTTAAGGATGTTCGCCTCTTTCCTCGGAAGCTCCGTCACGCTCATCTCTCTCTCTCTGTCTCGGCGAGATTGAGATTTTGGTGGTGTTGTATCTGTACAGGCTCTTCTTCAGAGGCTGGAATGGGAAGCGGCCGCCATGGGAGCAACAGCAAAATCACAGCTCAAGGGGATTTGATTTTTTTTGGGCCGAACTGGAGCATATGATGGATCGGCCCAATTGAGAGGAATCGAGTACTCGGCCCACTGAGGCCTTGAAACGGGAGATGATAGTGACAATTGGAGACAGATAGTTTTGGTGATTGGTTTGGAATTGTGTATTCGGAGGAGGTGTGAATTTGAAATGAATTGTTATATAAAAGTAATGTGAAAATTTAAAATGTGTTCAGAAAAAATATGCAATATAGATCTTATTTCGTTCATCTCATTTTTTTTTTTTGTGTGATTTAAAAAAAATATCATCTTTATTTAAAATAAGAAAGTTATGAATTTCCGAAGTTTGAGTTTTTGAAAAGAAAGAGAGAAATAGCGAGATGCAAATTTTAGGAGCTTTGTGGTTGAGTAATGAAAACTTCGTTTAGAGTGTACATCTAAACGAGGACTAAGAAGTGAAGAATTTCCGAGCTTATGGATAATTTGTCTAAATAATATTGAAAGATATCAATGGTGTTATATATGCATGCATTAATAAAAAGTGAATCTTATAACATGAGGTTCATAGGTGAGACCCGCTCTCTGTTAACTAATGATAAAATGTCTTATAAAAATGATGTGCAAATGTGATTCTGAATAAATTAAGAGGCATTTGGAAAGAATATTTCTCAATATTTGATCCATTCTTTGAGAATGATCCATTAGGATGCGCATTTGATAACCCCTATTTCAAATGAGAATGTAGTATATTCAAAATGTCTATTTTAAGGCAAATTCGAATGGTGGCCCCCCTTAAATTTTGGATTATTTCAATGCATAGTGCTCTATTCTAGACTATTTCAATTAAAGGTGTCCATGGATCGGATTAGTGCTCTATTCTAGACCATTTTAATTAAAGGTGTCTATGGATCGGATTAGATGGATTAGGGCTATTTCGTTTTAATTTGTGTAGAAATTACTTTAGTAATTTTGGTCCATTTACTTTCTTATGGCCATATGGAACGTTTTTGAAGTTCACTGGCTAATCAGTTGTACCACCTTAGCACGTCACGTGGCTAAAATGCATGCATTTTTATCCTTTCAATTCAATTGAAGAGACTAATTTGACCAAATTTTAGTAATTTTAACCCTATAACCTAATAATTTAATTAATTATGTCAATTTCTAAAGCCTTTTGGTTCAGACATTTGTTTATAATTAAGCACATAATCATGATCACGACACTAAAAAAGTTTAATTATATTAGCAAAAAAAAAAAAAATAATAATAATAACAAATCCCCTATAAATAGCCAAATAACTGAATTTGTAATTCCCATCCCATCTCATTTTGTTACGCCTTGTCTATAGTTAAATACAAAGCACAAACAAAAGTACTATGGATTCCAAAAATGTGTTCCTCTTCTTTGCCCTCACGCTATTCCTAACCCTAAACGACAACAATTACAATGCAACTGCATTTAGGGATCTTCCCATGATCAGTACCACCACATCTATTCCTAATGGTGATAAGTTCTTGTATGATAAATACAACTATCTTATCACATCAATTGTCCAAAGCCTCACAACAGTGGTGTTGAAAAGAGAAGGTCTAGGCCCCGAATGCCGGGAGACGGTCGGGGATCTGAAACCGTCCTGCACGTACGACGTCATTCGTTTCTTGCTCAACGGCCATACCGGTAGCATAGATTCAGGTTGCTGTCAAGCAATTGCAACTGTCAGTCACAAGTGTTTTTCCCGACTTTGGCCACTTCCCTCGGCTTTCTTCACGGTTGCTGTGTTGCGAGCCAAGTTGTGGCACAGCCACCTGAGGCAATAATCCCGGGGGGGCCTAGTGCTTGTGATGACTGGACTCCATTTGCTTCCCAGTTGGCGCCTCAACTAGAGGGGCCAACCCCGTTATTCTAGAGGAATAAATGCACGTAGAGCGCCCTAAAATACGACCGTCACTTTTGTACTGTCAGATCAATAGGGTTAGTGAAGTAATTAAGAATAATAATTAATCAAACGATGTTGTTGGAATTTAGTCAGCATATGTTTTTGCATGTATTTTGAGTGTCTTTTGAGTTTGCGTCTTGGTTTGTTTTATCAACTATCTCCAGTCTATGGCAGGCAGTTTCCAATTTTGCGTGGAAATTAGCTTTTGATGTCACTTTTCTAGCTTAAAAATAGTACACAAGTCTAGCTAGAGTAGAGTCGACCTGTTGTAGTGAAAAATAAATCAAACCTAAGACTATGTTAAAGAATACTGATAGTATTAAACACAGCATACTGATAAAAAACAGATTCTATGAAATGAGTTAAACATAGATGGGTCCAACCAAATTTTTTCTCTATAATGGATGCCATTGTCATATTCCCTTTCTCTATATTTAGGGCAATCAATTATCATGATTAGTCATGCATCAAGCGAGAGAAAAAAAAAAAAAAAAAGCAAAGGAACGGGTTGCTTTTAATTTTATCATTCCTTCTGAATTCTCTGTTTTCCTTTTATATTTTCTTTAATAAAGTAATGAAACGGGTAAATGAAATGATGTTAAAAGGAAATTAGAAGGATGCCAACCTAGTGTATGTCACTATGTCTTTGTGCACTTATTAATACATGTACTTATAATTTATAATTAAAAAAAAGGTAAAAAAGAAGGCAAAATCATTATTTTGAAATATATAGAATAACTAATAAGGGAATTTGAAGGGTCATAACTCTAGATAGATCAGGGCAATAATTGTAGTATTTACATAACCACTTTGGATTAAATAGTCGACTTTAAATACTTAGCGCTACATGTATACTCTAGAAACTGAAAAGTTTTAAGCAATCAGCTGGTACCAATTATCCCAAATAGTCTATTTGTTTTTGGGAGAATTCCTTAATAGAATACGGAAAAAAGCCACCCCTATATTAATAGGTTACAGTTCATAATTTTAATCAAAGTTTCGTCCAGTACTTCGGTTAATTTATAATTATAATTTTCCTAGCTATATATATTCCATTCATCTATGTGCAATTATTCTAATTTCAGGTTAAAATTAAAATGGTAAAAAATAACTTTAGTAAGTGTAACCGCTCTTCTTAATTACAATAATAACCCGTCGTCTTCCTCAAAACCCTTCACTTTTCAGAAAATTAAATACCATGTACACTAATTAACTAGACTTTTCCTCTCTCCCTCTCTCCCTATAAATTGTTTTCACTTTCTCAGGAAACAGACACTCACACAACAAAACAAGCACGTATATTAACATCTACCTAATAACGTATACACAACCATGAATGATAACGTTTTTTTCTTCCTTATTTTTCTCTCATGGCTTGTCCCGAACGACAACATTGCAACAGCCGCAAGAGTGTATTTCCCTTCCGTAACGGAGAAAAACGACATTAACAACCTGACGTCGAGGCTTGAGACGAGCGGAGGGCTGGGGGAGTGCTGGACGGCGCTGCTGGAGCTGAAGTCGTGCTCGGACGAGATCGTTTTGTTCTTCCTCAACGGCCAGACTGACATCGGTGGCGACTGTTGCCGCGCCATCGTCTTCATCACCCGCAGCTGCTGGCCCGCCATGCTTACTTCCCTAGGGTTTACCGCCGAGGAAGGCGACGTCCTCCGCGGTTACTGTGATGCGATTGAGACTCATACACCGCCGCCGCCACTTGGCCCTTCTCCCACTCCATTTGCTGCTGTGGCTGTTGATCTAGCCAAACTGCCCTCTTTGTTGGATTAATTATAAATTAAAATGCTTAATGTGTGTCAATGCTATATAAGGGGCTTATGTTTTTTTTTTCTTTTCTTTTCTTTTTAGGGTTTTGGGTTGTTTTTAGATTATGGAGTGTTTTGTTTTATGATCAGGTTTTGATGAACTAATGTTATGAGTTGAAGTGATTGTATTATAACTCACTGAGTTTGATTTCAATTTTCTTTTATTCTTTTCGATCGGGTTGATATCCAATTTATTTCCCCCACGAAACAATTTCTTTTATGAGCTTGTTTTGTGCAAACGGTGATAATTTAATTGGGTGCTAATCTAATTGGGATAAATAGTTACCTTTGACATAATGAATAGTTTAATTTTTTGGTTTATCATCAATTGATATTTGAATATTTTTTCACACAAAAGGATAGTATAAAAAAAAAAAAAAAAAAACTAATTATCAGCCTAACATGTCGTTTGTTCTAGTTGTTCCCGGGGATTTTGGGTGGGGTTGGACTTAGGTGCTGGTTCCTTGTATTAAAAAAAAAAAAAGGAAAAAAAAAAGTTAATTGGTTGATCACAGAGGTGATAATTAATTGTTATTGGTAAGCTCATAAACTATGCGAGTTTGGTAATTGATTAAAAGAGGCAGCAATAATCTTACTCAAACGTGTATTGCGCTAAAACCATATTAAGGTGGCGTTTGGTTGGAGCGAACAATCTCATCGGTTGTTTTATTGTTCTCTTCTTAAAATTAGTAAATTCACTTTTCACATGTTCAATTCTAACTTAAAAACTTAAACTTTATAAGTATAATTTTGATTATCTCAAATTAAAATGAGATTTTTTTTAATTGTATAGAATTTTAAGAGTAACGAATATATTTTAGATACATTTAAGTTTTTACATTTTTTAATTCCAAATAGTTCTTTTCCATGTATTTCATTGATATATATCATACAATGAAAGTGCTTTTCAAATGAATCATTAATAATCTGTTCTAAATTATCCTCTTGGTTTAGACTTCTAATTAAGCACATAATCATGATTCACAATATTGTATAGAAAAATATACCACTATACATATTTATACGTACCATCATCAGTACTTTTTTCTTAAAATTATTTTTAATAAACCTTAAAAAAAAAATGAGGACGTGAGTATGGTGATCTCAAGTATGAAATTATAACCGTTAAAAACTCCGGTTACCGCTATTTTAATAAACAGTTTACATGCCTATAAAATAGCTAAATAGAATTGGTAATTCCCATCCCATCTTATTTGTTAGGCCTCTTACATAGAAACAAAACTATGCATCCCAAAGTTGTATTGCTCTTTTTAGTCCTCACATTCCTTGCAACCCAAGAAGACAACAAAAAGCCAACGGTCCGTTCAAGGAATTTTCTCTCTATAAGTAATTACGATGAACACAATCATGGTTTCACGTCTATGGTCCAAATTTAAACCTCCCGGTAATGCTGCTGAAAAGAGAAGGTCCTGCCCCCGATTGCTGGTCGACTGTCGGGAATCCGAAATTGGCCTGCATTTACGACGTCGTTCGCTTCTTTATCAACAGGCATACCGGGGACATCGGTTCAGGCTGCTGCCAAGCCATTGTCAATGTCGGTGGTAAGTGCTTCCCGGCTATATATGGACGCTTAACCCTTGACTTTCTTCATGGCTGCCGCGAATTGGACCGACTGGCAGAGCAGCCAAAGGTGGCGGTTGCCTTGGCGCCTAGTCCTTACAGTGATCTGGGTCCTCAGGCTGCCGAACCGGCGCCTTGGGTAGCCAGGCCCACCCCACCGATCTAGAGAGAGCGGATGCAGAGTATCCTTAAAATTCGACTAGTTGTTACATTTTTCAACCCTCAGATCATCATGAATAGCAAATATTAAGAATAAATATTTAATCTGTTATGTTGGAAATTAGTTCCTAATTGTTATATATAACACACACATATATATACTTGCATTTTGAGGGTATTTGGTTTGTGTTCAACTTGCTTGTTTTCTCAATCTATAGTCTTTGGTGGTTACATTCCCTGTCGCGTGAAAATTAGCTTTTTGATGTTTATAAGAGTTGTAATAATATAGCCTGTTTGGCTCACATGCTAAGTGAATATTATTATCATTATATAGTTGTCTCCTTTTTCTCAAAAAAAAAAAAAAAAAAAACACTTGGGGTTGAATGCGAGATCTCAACTTTGAGAATATTTATAAGATGATTTTCTAGCCTGAGAAATGATACAATTAGGTTCTCGACTATTTTCGATCTCTTAGTTTAATGTTACTGACGTACATTGCTGGCATTAGATCATTTTATAATTATTAGTACATAACCAAAAGACTAAGAGATAGGATTGTGCATCAAATCTGCTAAGCAGCCCAAACCACATTTCCTGCCTTGCCCTACCCATTAACACTAGATCACGGAGGAGATCGGTTTACATCCGACGTAAAAATTTATGATGTCAGTCATAAACTTGACGTGGAAAGTTATAACGTCGTTCAAGAAAATAACCTACATGAAAAGTAGGCTTTTTATAGAAAAATGATGAGAAAAGATAAATGACATAAGAAGAAACTCATTCGTCTTAATTAATCTAATACTAATTGCTATAAACTCCATCAACACGTACCATTTTTTTTCCTTATTTAGTACCTATTTCACTGGACAAAAGATGATGAAATTTAAGCACGAATGCTATCTCTAGAAAAGTATAGTTAGAGACATAAATAATATTATGATAATTGTTACTATTGTCAAATCAAATTAGTAAGGAAATTTAAAAGATCGCGCTTTTACAAACGGTAATAGTTACAGTACATTTATAACCACTTAATTTGGACTTAAAAGTAGCATCAAATATTATAGTAACTACTAGAAATGTTAAAATGGGCCGGGTTTAGTGGGCCGATACGAGTACGGCATGCTAAAAGATGGGCACGGCACGATGATTATTACATTGGGCCCAGCCCAGCATGTTTACTTAATGGACCGTGCTTGACGTGATTTTTAGGCACGAAGTATGCTAAGAGCATGGACACGAATATGGACATGGGAATGATAAGGGACACGAAAATGACACAACAATATTACTTTTTTTTTTTTTTTAATGATATTCTTAATAATTTCATTTAAAACAGAAGGTGCTTTTTATTTTATTAGATGATTTTTATTTTATTACATGAAATCTTCCTAATAATAAAATAAAAACTACCGTAAGTCTTATATAAGACTTATTTTATTTTATTACGAGCACGACACGAAGCACTAATGAATTTAAAATAAATGGGTAAGGCCAGAGATTGGAGGATAATGCTAGGGACTCGTTTACTAATTGGAGGATAGAGATTGTTATCCTGAATTTTCTATTTTATTGGTTGCTCCTTAATACTGTTATGCGTCATATCATCTGAATTTAGATATTTATTTATATAGTCATATAAAAAATATTAGGTACTAAAATATTTAATTAAATTAATGACTTGTCAAAAATAATATTGGTAGACAATAGAAAAATGAGATAATAGATCTGTACTCTTAAATTTAATTATACTTATTCCTGTTTAATCCCAGCTGGCCTATGGATCCAAATTGATGCCCTTAGCTTAATGTGAATTGGCTTAAGATGCTAGAAACTCAAAAGTCATAAAAAGTAATTATCAGTCAGCTGGCAGTACAAATTAAATGGTCTCTAATAATGTAATTCAATTTTTTTTTTTCAGACTTTTCTATGTACAAATATTCTCATTTGAGGAAGTAAGGTCAAATTATTTTTACTACTAGCAACGTAACCTCTCTTAGTCTAGCCAATAAGTAGCAAATTTTTTTAGGTAGATAATATATTTGTACGCAATAAATTTTTTTTTTTGATAAATCATATGTATGCAATAATTAATGCATATGCACACACACATGTCAAATACTTTCATTTCAAATCATCAATTAGAGGTGACGTAATAATAAGAATGTCTTTCCTTTTCTTTCCCTTCAACATATTCTCAGAAACTCTTAACTTGATAATCTTAACAAGAGGTCCTGCTTGGCCAATACTTTGTGCGGGATCGGACTCATGGTGTTTCGACTGAACCTATAATTCTAGTAAAATTGAGTCATACCCTTATTTATAGGTTATTAGTGGATCATTGATCTAAGTTTCTTATTTTTATTTATTTGTTTTTTTTTTTAAAACGATGAAGAGGGAGGGCAAGATGATACAAATGAACCTTTTTTGTTTTTTAACACGATTTTTTTACAAGAAAAAGAATAATAACAAAAAAAAAAAAAAACTTTCAGGCAGTAATCACTAAAGATAGTAGTGAAATTAATTGGCGAATTATATGGTTTCATCACTAACGTACGTCGGTTGTATTTCTTAATTACAACCTATCAACTTCCCCAAAACGGCAAACCCTTTACTTTTTTCACACAATTAAATCACAATTGCACCCTTCACTTCCTATAAATTGCCTTCACTTTCTCAGGAAACAAACAGACAAACACACACAATACTTCTGAAACATTTACGTTATATAAAATCATGAAAAATCTCAAAGTGAGCACCAGTACTTCAACATTTTTCTTCCTTATTTTTCTCTCATGTCTTATCCCAAACGACAACATTGCAACAGCCACGAGAGTGCATTTCCCTTCTGTAATGGAGAAAAACGACGATAACAACCTGGTGTCGAGGCTTGAGGCGAGCGGAGGGCTGGTGGAGTGCTCGACGGCGCTGCTGGAGCTGAAGTCGTGCTCGAACGAGATCGTGCTCTTCTTCCTCGACGGCCAGACCAACATCGGTGCAGACTGCTGCCGTGCCATCGTCTTCATCACCCGCAGCTGTTGGCCAACCATGATCACGTCCCTAGGGTTCACGGTCCAGGAAGGCGACTTTCTCCGCGGCTTCTGCGACGCCGTTCAGGCTCATGCGCCGTCTCCTGGCCCTTCTCCGGCTCCGTTTACTGATGAACACCCGCCTGTGGCTGATGATGTAGCTTAACTTCCCAGTCTGTTGGATTAATAATTGATAAAAGTGTCATTTGCTTTGGGGGGGTCTGTTGGTTTTATTATTGTTATTATTATTTTCTATTTTAGGGTTTTAGTTTGTGATTGATTTAGCTTTTGCTCGTTGTTTCCTTTTCATGAAGATTATTAGTGAGTTAGTCTGGTGGTCTTTTTGTTTGCGTTGATTTTGCAATGAAAATTACGGTTTTGCTGTATTTATTTATTTATTTATTTCATTTTTATTTTATTTTATTTTCATGGGGTGTTCTGATATGAATCGGAGTAATTGTGCTATAATTCTCTGAGTTATTTACTTACTTTTAACTGGGATCTACAGTTTGTAATGATATGATTAATGAACTTTTTTTAAAATAGTTCCGTATGTCAATGATTTTCACCCTTTTTTTTTTTTTTTGAAAAAAAAACATCTCAGATTTCGAATAATTTGAAAGCTTCTATTCAATCTCTCTCTTCCCACCCGCTAAACTAGTTGTAATGGGTCCTTTCCTTCATTCTTAAATGTCGCTTAAGAAACGTTATATAGCTAGTCTTATATTGCATGACTACGTACTTCCATTACTATAGCAAATAACAACAGATTGATGAATTAGAAAAGAAAAATGTAAAAAAAATTTAATTAAGACCAAGAATTTTTTAAAGCTTGATCTGATTATATTTATCCAACCAGCCTCGCAAGTCGGTAATTACTAGTATTCTCTTTCAGAAAAAAGAATCGGAAAGAAAAAGTTTTTCGGAACTCCGATTTGGCCTATTAGCTCAGTTGGTTAGGGCGTCATGCTAACAGCGCGAAGGTCCGAGACTGCATGGTCCATTTTTTTTGTGGGCTGAATGTGCTGGCCCAAATTTCAGCCCATGCTTTTCAAACCATCGGGGAGCCCTTTCCTTTTTAGAAAAGAAAAATGTAGCAAATATCATAATTTAAACTTTGAAGTTTATAATATGTTTTTTAAAAGATGATAAATCTTCCTTATGTTATATATTAATAGTAAATCCTTAGATTTTCTAAAAAACAAATTTTCTAAAAATCAATTTTTAACAAACAAAGTTATGGGCTTAGTTTCATGTTAGAGAGAAATGAGAAAGGATGAGTGATTTTTTTTTTTTTTGGTATTATACGATCATAAATTTGATTATGTTATTTATATTATGTTTAAAATTTTCTACTATAATTTACTATTGCTCTTTTTAAAAATGTTATTTTTGCTCTTTCTCTTTTTTAATTTGCCAAGTTTTTTTTTCTTCTTTTCTTTTTGTGTTGGATCAAAATATCTCATTAATCTTGCCCTATGTCAACAAGAATATCTTTGGGATTGATAAATTACTCTTCTTGCCATATTTTATTATCTAGTTTATCCTTTATAATGAAGGTCCATTGTCATTTTCTATTTTGTCCCTTGTATTGTATATTGATTAATAAAGAACCAATTATGTAATTCGTAGTTTTCTAACAACTGGTTTGTTTTCAGTCATTTGTTCACCATTTTAGCGTTTTGGCCATATTCTTTTCATTTCATGTACGGACTTTTTGGTTTCGTAGGATGAATTGGTAGGTGGTAATTGTCTTTCGTAACCAGGGAAAAAGTCAATGCTCCGCTCATTCTTTTTCCATAATTATTGTTATTCCATTATTGACCAATCTGGATATTTTAAAGCAGCTCTTCTTCTTAAAGGCAGTTTATATATATATCCTCCAAACTCTCCAAAATAATGGTAATACTGATATACTCTTTCTCATTGTACACACACACACACACACGGGCACTATACATACAATCAGACAGATTAATATTAATAGTAGCACTTTTAAAAATATAATTTCAAATCTTGCCATTTTTTAGTACTTTATTTATTTCTAGTATTACTACGTCAGATTTTATGGATCTCACACATGTATATTCTAAAGATACCATTGGTAAAAACCATATACCAATTTTCCTTCTTTTTTATTTCAATAATTCTTTTGCAGCATTACATCAGATTTTGTTGGTCCACATTATTAAATTATTGAAACTACCCAAGAGTTTTCAGGTCAAACTCATTGCTAATAATTTTAACTTAATTAATTTATTTTGTAACTTGAATGCTAGCTTCTCATTGGATAAAGTTCCTAAATTATATGTACTTTCTAAAACTTACGGTTTAAAATAATTAAACCTTACGTTGTTAGTTTAGTCCTCAAATATTATGACGAAAGGCAACCCTCACCCATAGATTTTTATTAATAACGTTGTACTAGATACTTTTTTGTTATGATGATAATTATAAAGTTTTTGTACATTGTGTTGTACTCAAAGAATCAGAATAAAGCGAAAACCAAATAATGGGAAAAAGAAACAGTATTATTTGTGGTTATTATTATTATTTTTTTCGTTTATTCCCCAAAAGATAAATAATATTGTTTAGCTAGACGTAGAATTAAAATTTTCTTAAGTGTTATTATTGAAATTAATTATTAGTCTTCATATTATTTTTTAAGGTCTTTATATAGTTGATCTGTTAGTGTGTTTGTATGTGATTTTTACCTTGTGTTTGTTTAAAAAAAAAAAAAAAACCGTACATCTTACAAACTTGAAGCTTAAATTGATCAGGTATAGCTCCTAACACGACAAGGAAACATAGTACAACGAATATCATAGAAAAATTGAAAAGGCAACATGGTAAAGCCCCAAGAATCAAGTGCAACAAGAAACGTTCGGACGACCAGCTTCTCGAGATTCGCTTCTGTGTGGGTAGTATAGGAGCAAATTTGACCGACTGTAAAGTGAAGAGCAATATAAATTGCGATGGAGAAATTAAGTTTCCTTCCATATAAGCGACAAATGTTGATTAATTATTTATTATAAGCATTATCAAGGAATAAAATAATATTGTCCTAATATACTATTACTATTACCATAAAAAGATCACCGACTTATAAGTTGTAACTTAGCGGAATCTATTTATAGGTTAACTTAATTCCTCCTTCTAAAGGTCTTTGTGATTGATTTATCATGTGAAAAAATTTGTATTCTTCTCCATGTGTTTTCCTAGAAAAAAGATCAATAACCGAACTGTAGGCCAATTGGGCTAGAGAGAGCAGATAGTTATTCGTTGAAAATTAGTTGGTTAATATTAGTTTTTATTGTAAAATATGAACTTGTGAAAGTTTGGTGGTGATATATGTTGTAGTACTATGTATGGCTGATTGGGCCTTGGTGTAAGGTTTGAAATAAAAGCTGTGTATTTGATTGGTCCGTTTGGGTTAAAAACCTTGAGTTGGAATTTTGTTGTATATTTGGTATGTATTTGGCTTATTAAAGTTAAAAAGTATAAAAACTTAAAATGCTTTCGGAAGAAAATATTAATTGTAGATCTTGTTTCGTTCGTATTAATACTCTATGCAATTTATATATATTAAAAAAAATTTCATTTGGATTTATATATACAAAATTATGGACTTTTAAATTTTGGATTTTCAAGTTATAATTGAAAACGGTGAATAGTAAAATTAAATGGACTTTTTAGAAGAGGACAAAAATCGAATTATATTTTTTCAAGTTGAACGAATTTGCCAAACATAGGCTTATGTATCACAACTGGTCCGTCGATCAGTACAATGTTGTTCAACGGATATTCTCATAATGTTTATTAGTGTTTATTACGTTAGATTTTTAAGGCATATATTCTGGCATTAATCCACAATTAAGATTTGGGAGACTGGTCCAAAAGTGTTCAAGTGTGCAGTTAGACAAGTTGGATGTCTGGGTTGCACACCGTTGTCTCCCGTTTTAACCTCATCCCGCTCCTCTCCTCCCCCACCCCCCCCCCCTTTTTTTTTTTTAATTTTTAATTTTTATATTTAAATGTTCAGTTAAAAAAAAAAAAAAAAAACTAAATTGAAACGATTTGATAAACTTGGATATATTTTAAAGGGCAAAATAAGTTCGTATATATTTCTCAGGAGTTAAAATTGAAATCAGGTAACCCAATAACATTTTACGGATTTGACAAACTTGGATATATTTTCAAGGGCAAATCTCAGGAGTTAAAATTAAAATTAGGTAACCCAATAATATTTTCCCTAAAGAGTTTCCTTAACTTTTGTTTATTGATTTTATGAATTTTTAGCAAAAGACAAAAAAAAAAAAAAAAAAAAAAGCTTTTGCAGTAGTGGATTTGGACGAAGGGAAAATGAGATGACAAGACTTGATAAAATAAATAAGTGAGACTAATTTAAAATTTAAAGAATAAAAAAAGATTTTTATTCTAATGATGAAATAGCACATTTGGAGTCAATTCTTTCCAACTACCACCTCGTGTTTTATTTGTAGAATTACTTTCGTGTGAAAGCATGTCATAGTCACGATTCCAATTCATGAGCGAAGACTAAAAAGTAAGCGGCCAACTTATTTTTATTTTGATTGTTTTGTGCTTCTTTTGTTGCGACTTAAATACTATACCAACTACAACCTTTGCTGTTGTGTTATAAATATGTAGTATAACAGAGGTAGCGCGAAGAGCCATAAAAACGACAGAAACATAGAAACGACAATATGCTGACAAACGACAATTAGCTAACCCAATAATATTTTCCGTAAAGGGATTGAACAAATGGTTTTCCCAAATGCATTGCCATTGATAATCTCTCTCTCCTCCCTCTCTCTCTCTCTCTCCGTCGGACGTCTGGCTGCCATACGTGAGACTATTCCTATATATATATATATATATATAAATTCAATAAAATATGTCACTAGCTAGTTTGAATATGTCTCATAAACTTTGAAGCTTATCTACCGTATCTTTTGAATTATTATGCATCTCTAAATTCACTTATGAATTTTGAACATGTCTTTTTTTTTTTGTGTGGATGTAATAGCACACACGACGTGTATAAAAAGCACAAATTCATTAAAAGACTGACTCCGTTTTTCACGTGTTGAACCTTCCACTTTTATTGCCTATAAATAAACCTTGTACATTGTGGGCCATCTTACTTTGTATAGTAATTAGCTCAAATAGTCCTTAAACTTTATAAAAGGTGACGATTTAGTTCGTATTTTTTTTTTTATCGTTCTGACCCTAAACTCGCTAAAAAGGTGACGATTTAGTCCTTTCCATCCACATTCATTAAATTTCTAACGGAATGAGTCACATGCAATGCATGTGATATAATTTGAGAGGATTTTTAATAATTTAACAGTAATTAATTTAAATAAGTAAAAAAATCATTAAAAAAAATTCATCTCACTTTTCTCTCTCACATCTCTTTCTTTCTTCATTACTCAATCTGCCTCCCCCCCTCCCCCCCCTCCCAAGATATAGTCCAAATTCTGACACTACCATCGTCACCGGATGCCATAAATCTGGTGCCTCTCCACCCAGATTTGCCGCCCTAGACCATTAAGTCTCTGTTGTGCCACCCCAACTGAAACTTCGTTGTGCCAATGCCAACAATGATGATCCACCACCATCAACCCTCCGATCCCTCCCATATCGACACCAAACCCTAAATTCCAATCCTTCTCCCATAAAACACAAAAATCAACATCAAAACACATAATTCCACAACAAATGCCCAAAAAAAAAAAGATTACCAAACTAGGAATTCCATTAAACCGATCAAAATTTTCCCCAAAAAAAAAATTTTTGGGGGAAAAAAAACCTAAAATAAAAAACACACTTTTCAATGGAGAGGAAGCTTATCGAATAGCACCGTTCGCGTGATTGTAAAAGAACCGGGTCTGTTGCTCATCGCCGTCGGGGACTTCGAGGGCCCAGCGATGGAGAAAACAATGTTTAGGAGGGTGGCACTCCTAGCAAACCCAGATCTGGGTTGTGTGGGGGGAGGGGGCATTCGTGCTCGTCAGTGAAGGTGGGGGCCTGACGACGAAGAAGACAAGGGTGGTCTTCGGCATGTAGTGCCGGATTTGTTTTTGGGGGGGGGGGTGTGGGAGCAGAGGGAAGGGCGAGAAAGAGAGAAACATTCTCTCGGTCTTTGGCATCGGATTTGAAGGGGAGGGAGGGAGAGGCGATTGGCGTTCGGTGTTGGAATAGGACCTGTAGGTGAGGGGAGGGAGGGAGAGAGAGAGAGGGATATGAATGAGGGTATTTTCATTTTCTAAAGGGTATTTTCCTTTAAAAAGCACAAAATATACGTCTCACGTGACTATTGTATGAGTTTTTTAACAGAATCAAATGGAAAGGACTAAACTATCACATTTTTAGAGAGTTTAGGGTCAATTCGTAAAAAAAAAAAAAAAGATCAAACCATAATCTTTTAAGGAGTTCATGGACTATTTAGGTCAATTACTCTATTTTATAGTTACCTAAATTAATTGTTTTTGACTACAAACTTTCTTTTGTTTTTTTTGAATTAATCATTTGTGTACTGAAAATAGTCCCATAGTCATCATTGATCATGATACATCAGTACAAAGGCTAAAAACTATATTGTCAACTTTTATGTTATTAATTTTTTGTGCTTTTTTGTTGTGACTTTTCAAAGACTCGGTACTGTATTAAGGGTGTGTTTCGTTGGAGTGGGAGAATAGTAGTGATAATAATAATAGGAATGGTAACAAAATAAAGGAAGAATTTGCGGTAGAGTTCATTTAAGAAATACTACTGATAGTTACTCATTCAAAGGTTATTATTAAATTGCTTTTAAAATCTACAGCTTTAATTTTGTACAAATTTGAGATTGAATACATCAGATTTCCTTTTTCTGTTTTCTTTAAAAAAAAAAAAAAACACTCTATCTTTCTTCTTTCACTAATGGGTGGAAGGTCACTGAGGGAGGTGATTTCGCCGTCCCAGAACAGCGGAAGCCCGTCGGAGGTAGGGCCATCCTCGGGGTTTCGGGGGGCGGAGGCCCAGATCTGGCAAGGCCTAGGTCGCATCGAGGGTGGGGTGGGGGGGGTCAGGGCCTGAGTCGCATCGGGGTTGGGGGGACCTGAGCGAGGGGGGGGCCCAAGCGCCTAGGGGGAGGGGGGTTTGGTCAGCGTCGGGGGTGAGGGGGTGTCGGCATCGCATGTAGATCTGGACATCTGGTAAGTCACTGGTGTCGATGGGGAAGTCACTAGTATCAAGGAACGGGTGGGGTTTTTTTTTTTAAATTTTTATTTCTTAATCTATACTAATATGAGATAATATATATAATAATTATGATACACAAACAATATCTCAACCATTCGATTACATTCTAACGATTTAAAAATAAGCCCATCGATAGTATATAAAAATAAAGGATTTATTGCAGATTCTTCCTGAAATAAATTAAAATAGAAAAGGATGTCAGCACTTTTTATGGTTGGAGATTTGCACAAACCATATAATGGTATTAAATTAACTTTTTTTTTTCCCTGATCAAGCAAAAAAAGAAAAGAAATTAACCCTTTTTTTTAATAACCAAACCTCCTTATTAAAACAAATATCTCATCAAATAATTGCGAGTTTTTTAAATCTGACTTTTGAATCATATTTTGAGACTAATTCAAGAATGAAAAATATTAATATGTGAGACTGTAAAATACAAATTAGATACCTTTACGAAAGTTGGAGCTTTATAAAATTACAAGAAATACTTTTAGAAGACGAATCCTCCAATCAAATTTGCGTATCATCTAAATTGAGAGCATAAACAGCAATGTTAACTACCCTAAGCACATGACATAGTTTTGATATTGGCAAAAAAAAAAAAAAAAAAAAACATTTAAGCTAAATACATTCAATAATAACACTACAAACTCATAAAAAAAAAAAGAATTAAAATTCTTCGTAGATTATTTTCTTGGGCAAAAAGATAGAAATGTTGGCTTGTTGATAAGATTTAAATAAATCTCGTTGGGACTTGCTTAATGAGTGGGAGAGAATAGGAGTTTAAGTACAGGTTTTCAGGTTCGAAACTTAACATTGTTTTCTTTTTTCTTTAGAAAGTGTGAACTTAACATCCATAATATTAATTAAAAAAAAAGATTTCAATAATGAAGGAAGATACATCTCCAAAAAAAAAAAAAAAAAATTGAGGACGGCATTTTTCCATCATGAATAGTTAATTAACATGAGATGCAAAATTTCACATAAGTGAAAAAGGACTCCCAAATTTCAAATTAGTATCAAATCAATTGATTCGAAGACTTGTAAGAGGAGTCAATTGAGGACGGCATTACAAGTGAAGACTTGTAATATGACAAATTAATGAAGTCTTTTCATTTTGTTTTTTTTGCAATTGATCTCTTTTTATTTATGAATCACGCGACAATTTGTTGATTTTCACATGGATGAAAGCTACCAGCTATTAGTACTTGAGTGCTCAATGTGTGAGCATAAGTAGCCAGAAGCATACGGCAACCACTAATCTTTCACCTTTTCTTTCTAAGATCCAACTATATTTGTTTTTGACTTTAGAGATAGGTCGAAGACTATGCCAAGTACTTTCACTTTCGTTGTCTACAAAGAAAACTAGTACACTATTTGGGGTCTGTTTGGGAGAGATATATATTGAGACGGAATTTTGAGGATATTTAGATTAGAATTGAGATAAGTTTTGAAAATTTATGTTTGGTTGAAAAAAAAAAAACTGCTTAGAGTAAAAAAAAAAAAAAAAAAGTAAAATCTTGAAATGTATTTTGAAAAAAAATTAACATGGATCTGGTTTTGTTTTCTTGAAATTCTATGCAATTCATTAAAAAAAAAAAAAAATCTTACTTGGATTTAAAATAATAAAGTTATGGACAAATTTGAGTTTACTGTGAATATTTAAAAATGTAAATAGAGTGTTAAAATAGTTTTGAATTGAAGAAAAAAGACCAAAAAAAAAAAAAAAAAAAGATTGTAGCTGTTTTGGAGAAGTCCCTCCAAACACCCCCTTGGTCTCTATAAAGATCTACTTGTGTTTTGTTTGCAGAATTATTCGTGTGAAAGCATCGCCATAGTCAGGACTGATGATCACGATTCATCGATGCAAGACTAAAAAACTAAACCGTCAACTTTAACGTTTATTTTTAATATAATTTTTGTCTCCGTCGAGTCGAATTTGAACTTTAAGATCATTTATACTTTATTTTTTGACTTTTCAAATTCTCATTTTATCCTGTAAACTATAAATTAGTCCAACTTAATAAAATTCTAGTTAAAAACATATGGAAAATAATGAGTGTAGTGTTGTGATCTTTAATTTGTTTGTTTGTTTGTTTTTTTTTAAACATAGAAATCACAATAGAATGAATATGGCAAGATTAATTCCCCTCTTTTTCCCTCTTTTTTCAACAAAAATTCTAATAAAAAAGGTTAGGAGGGAAAATTCAAAATTTAAGGAGACACAATGAGAGTTTTTAAAACTCAGAGGGTAAAATGAGAACAACTCTAAAGTTTAGGGAGTATAGATGAGAATAAATTTTGCACCTCTTTTGTTATGACCAAATGGTACCGGTAATAGAAACAATAGTGGAATAAAATGAAAAAGCAAATCATTTAAGCTCTCATTTGGATATCTGTTTTGAATTTACCGTTCAAACATTTTTCTACAATGTTTTCTTTTCTTTTTTAATGAAAATTTCAACTTTCTGTTTGAAAATTAGATTAAAACCAAAACGAGATGAAATTAACCGTAATATTTCGCTCATATAAAAAGTATGAACTCAATCAAAATTTTAACAAAAAGAGAATGGGCGATGCAGTCATATATATCAATTTTAACAACTAGGAATTAAATAACAAGAAAAAGATTCAAACTATAAACTGGGTCAGAGGAGGAGATATGTATTTGGTGGATCTGGGCGGAGGGATGACATGATCTGACAGAAGTGATTAAGTGAAAATTAATTCAAAATTTAAAGAATAAAGTGAAATTTTTTAAGAATCAAATGTATTGACTCTAAAATTTATAGATACAAATGAGATTAATATATATATATATATATATATATATTTTTTTTTTTGAATTGACTTTCTTTCTTTCACATTCCTATCACCATTACCATTACCATTACCATTACTATCACCATTCCTATTACCAATACCATTCCAACATTGCAGCCAAATGCACCATAAGTATTGTCCTATAAAAACTACGTGTTGAAGCCAATTAAGACACTCAAATCCAATATCAAAAAATTGAAGAGGAGAGAAAATATATCACAAAATGAGCGGTTCTAAGTGGAATTTGTCCATGCTTCTAGCTATATCACACGTGGCTGTAGCTTTATTTAGTTATTATTGTTTCTCCTTCTATAATAATCGACATGATGGTCAGCAGCTGGCTCGAGTTTCCCTTCACACAACAAAGCTAGATGCTGTGGTTTTTGATATTAATTCTTCGAGATCTTATGATTTCTTCTACTTTGTCCTACAGGTCAGTTCTGAGTTTACTGGACAATTAGATGTCCATATTTGATTACTTTGAGTGTCTGTATATTATATATATACATATGTATGTATATCTACGGGGGTTGAGTCAGAAATATATTTCTGTGGGGGCGTATACCAAAAAATTTTTTTTTTCAAGATCAAATAAATTTTAGAGGGGACTATGTGATAATTTTTAATTTTAGTAGGTTTATGTGAGAATTTTTAATTTTGATAGGAGAAAAGCAGTTATTTTTTTTTAATAAAATTAAATTTAGTAGAGATTATATGAGAATTTTTAATATGATTAGTGAAAGTAAATTGTAAAAATTATAAAATTTTTGAGATAAAAATAAAATAATAAAAAATTTCAGTGAGGCCGGTAGCCTCCAATCGCACCTCCTTGAATCCATCCCTGCATATATGTACACATATATATTTTTGTTGTTTAATATCTTGTCAAAAAAACAACGTAGAATTCTACAGACCAGGTTAAGATTTCTTTCTGGGACTTCCAAACCATTTATGCAGTGGCCAGGTTCATACAGTCCGAGAAGAGAAAATGTTACAAATAATTTTACCATTCATGGTCTATGGCCGAATTATCGAAAAGGCCAATCGCCGGCAAACTGTCCTGGTAGTATCTTCAGCAAGGACAAGGTACAGACACTAATTATTTTGGTATATATATTTTAATTATTCCACTCACAGTGTGCCCCAGCATATATACTGTACTATAGTATATATTAACCTTTAATTTTTTTTTTTAGTTGTTTATGGTCGTTGAATTTAGCATTTTTTAAGTTGGTAGGTTGGAGTAAAAAAATTTGGATCAAAGTTATTTAACTTTTCAAAAATTAGTTGAAAAAATTATTGACTTCTCAAGAAAAAAAAAAGTTGTGTTTTTTGAGTTTAAATTGGAGTACCAATGGCTCTGTAATTTTTACATATATTACTCTATTTCTGAAGAAACCGGTTATTATAATTTTCTTTCCGTTTTATTTTAGGAAATACAATAATATTAGGAAACTACTCTCTTCCACTATCACTGTTCCCGCCCAAACATATGGTTTCCTGTTAGGCTTTTTCGCAACGGTTTTCCTTAAACTTATTACACAGTTGCAAATTGTATTTTGAATTTTTAATTTTAATAATTCACATTCTAAATTTATAAATTTGTAACAATTTACCTCTTATTGATAGTAATATATTAATTTTTTAAAGGAAATTAACATGCGACTCTTGTACATATTCTATTAAATAAAGAGCACAAGACATCCTTCTTTTTTTTTTTTTTTTCTTTTCTTTTGTCAATGCAAATCCAAATTTACGTTTAAAACAAAGTTGATTAAACTTTTCTATTAATTAACTACTCATTACAAGTCACATATCAATTTTAACAAAAAAAAAAAAAAAAAGAATTATCATTGTTGTCAATGAGGAGTAGATTATTATAGATTTATAAATTCAAGGTGCAAATTATCAAATTAAAAGTTTAGGGTGTAAATTATAAATGTCAGAAATCTAGTGGGGCAACATCGTTTGTGTCAATTGATCTATATATACTCTTTTTATGGGCACAGATAGCATCCCTCGTTGCAAATTTGAAAGAGCAGTGGCCGTCAATTAATTCCACGTACGAGGATGAGAAGTTCTGGAAACATGAATGGGAAAAACATGGGACTTCCTCAGAGGCTGTACTTGACCAATTTGGATATTTTGAAGCAGCTCTTCGTCTTAAAGGCAGTTTAGATATCCTCCAAACTCTCCAAAATAATGGTAATAGTGATATACTCTTTCTCATTGTATACACACACACGGGCACTATGCATACAATCAGACAGATTAATATTAATAGTAGCACTTTTAAAAACATATTTCAAATCTGATACCATTTTTTTAATACTTTATTTATTTATAGTATTACTATATCAGATTTCATGGATCTCACACATGTATATTATTAAATATACCATTGGTAAAAACCATATACCAATTTTTCTTCTTTTTTATTTCAATAGCATTACATTAGATTTTGTTGGTCCACATTATTAAATTATTGAAAATAGCCAAGAGTTTTCAGGTCAAACTCATTGCTAATAATTATAACAATTACTGGTGGTATTCATCGTTGTGACTCAGCAATTATGATAACTACTATTAATAGTTATGATTATGACTAAATTATAAGGTGTTTCTAATTTATAATTTATAAAAATAATCTTGTTAGCTATATTTATTTCTTTTGTCTTTTAGTATTCATTTTGGTTCTTTGTAATTAGATCTATTTCTCTTATTTTTCTACTTAATTAATTTATTTATTTTGTAACTTGAATGCTAGCTTCTCATTCGATAAAGTTCCTAAATTATATGAACTTTCTAAAAGTTACGGTTTAGAATAATCAAACCTTACGTTGTTAGTTTAGTCCTCAAATACTATGGTGAAAGACAAACCTCACCCATAGATTTTTATTAATAACGTTATACTAGATACTTTTTTGTTATGATGATAATTATAAAGTTTTTGTACATTTTGTTGTACTCAAAGAATCAGAATAAAGCGAAAACCAAATAATGGGAAAAAGAAACAGTATTATTTGTGATTATGTTTTTTTTTTCGTCTATTCCCCAAAAGATAAATAATATTATTTAGCTAGACGTAGAATTAAAATTTTATTAAGTGTTATTATTGAAATTTATTATTAGTCTTCATATTATTTTTAAAGTCTTTATATGATCAATCTGTCAGTATATTTGCATGTGATTTTTACTTTATGTTTATTAAAAAATAAAAACGTACATCTTACAAACTTGAAGCTTAAATTGATTAGGTGTAGCTCCTAGCGCGACAAGGAAATATAGTACAACGAATATCATAGAAATATTGAAAAGGCAATATAATAAAGCTCCAAGAATCAAGTGCAACAAGAAAGGTTCAGACGACCAGCTTCTCGAGGTTCGCTTTTGTGTGGATCGTACAGGAGCAAATTTGATCGAGTGTGAGGTAAAGAAACCTATAGGGTGCGGTGGAAAAATTAAGTTTCCTCCTATATCATGATGAATAGCAATCACGATTACATGACCTTGCAACAAAGCGATAAATGTTGAATATTAATTGTTATATATCGAGGAATAAAATAATAATGTCCTACTATTACTATTTCTATAAAAAGATCAACGACTTGTTTAGAAGTTGTAACTTAACGGGATCTATTTGTAGGTTCACTTGATTCTTTCTCCTAAAGGTCTTTGTGATCGATTTATTCTGTGAAAAAATATGTATTCTTGTCTGTGTGTTTTACCAAAAAAAAAAAAAAAGAGATCAACGACCGAACTGTTGGCCAATCTCGCTAGAGAGAGTAGACAGTTATTCGTTGAAAATCAGTTGGTTATTAATGTTAGTTTTTATTGTGAACTTATGAAAGTTTGGTGGTGGTATATGTTGTAGTACTATGTATGGCTAGTTGGGTCTTGGAGTAAAGTTTGTAATAAAATCTGTGTATTTTAGCATCCATTTGATTGGTCTGTTTGAGTTAAAAATTTTGAGTTGGAGTTGTGTTGTAGGTTTGGTATACGTTTGGCTTATTAAAGTTAAAAAGTGTAAAAAATTTAAAATGTTTTCGAAAGAAAATATTAATATAGATTTTGTTTCATTCATATTAATACTCTATTCAATTTATATATATCAAAAAAAAATCTCATTTGGATTTGTATATGTAAAATTATGAATTTTTAAATTTTGAGTTTTCAAGTTATAATTGAAAACTGCAAAGAGTAAAATTGAATGGACTTTTCAAAAGAGGACAAAAATCGAATTGAAAATTTTTCAACTTGAACAAAATTTGCCAAACATAGGCTTATCTATCGCAACTGGTCCGTTGATCAGTACAACATTGTTCAACTGATCTTCTCATAATATTTATTGGTGTTTATCACGTTATATTTTGAAGGCATATATGCTTGCATTAATCCACACTTAAGATTTGGGAGACTGGTCCAAAATTGTTCATGTGTCCAGTTAGACGAGTTGAATGTCAGTGTTGCACACCGGTTGTCTCCGGTTTTAAACTCATTCCGCTCTCTCTCTCTCATATTATTGTTTTTTTTTTTTTTGTTTTTGTTTTTTGTTTTGTTTTTGTAATGTCTCTTATCTCTCTCTCTTATTATTGTAATTTTAAACCCAATTATATTATAAAATATAGAGTTCAATTCTTAGTTTTCTAACAACTCGTTTGTTATCATTCATTTGTTCACTTTTTTAGTTTTGGCCATATTCTTTTGATTTAATGTATGGACTTTTTAGTCTCGCAGGATGGATTGGTTACCGGTGGTTGTCTTTGGTAATCAGGGAAAAATTCTACGCTCCACTAATTCTTTTTCTTGTATCAAATTAAAAAACAAAACAAACGTTTGCAATGCAAACAAAAGAATAAACCGGCCGGCAATCTTATATATTCATATATATATTTTTGGTTCTGTTTAATAGATTATTTTTGTTTTAATTTTTGCTTTTAATAAGCAGAAGAAGAGAAGTAAACCTGTAATTTTTTAGTAATAAAGAGCTTTTATTGGACAAAATAATTATCTGTTTCACAGTGGTTTCCAGAACCTTTTTTTTTTTTTTTTTTGGGTTACCTGGGTCCAAAACTGCCTTTTGAAGTCATAAGAGTTTTCAGTTTAAAATCTAAATTACGCTTTTAGAAACAATTTTTCTTCATAAACTTTAAAACTTGTATTAGACTTTGAATTTTGTTGAATATCTAACTGAGAATTTAAACCAAACTTGTACCAAAATTTTAAAGTCTATTAACCAAGAGGTTTTTTTAGAAGTCATATTTTGTGACTTTGACGGTAAGCTCTTCTAGAGAGTTAAAGCAATTCTGACAAATTATCTAAATATTTTTAGAAACAGTTTTTGAACCTAGACTATCAAAAGTATTACTTTGAGGATACTATGTTAGAATTCTACAAAACATATCAGTAGAACACTACTTTAATCGTCAAATATGCATTAAATTTTGTTACTATTGTATTCTTTTTACTTTTGAATTGATTTTGCCTAGATTTAGCATTTAGAAATATATAACGACAGGTGGAGATGCACTATCATTTCCACTTTGCCTCCAGAACTCTAAAAAATGTCCACTCAGCTCATGAATTTGATTTAGATCATCACCTAATCTTATATGTTAGAATTTATGTTGAAATATATAAAAAAAAGATGGGATTAAATGTAATCACATGGGTTTTTTGCTGTTTGTTTTTAAACAAAAAATATAACAGAAGGGATAGGTGAGATGGAGGTAAAGTGAAAATTTTTAATGTTCGTATATCAATAAGATGATCATTTTAATCTGTTAAAAAAAATCAAAATGATCCTATAATATTCCAAACACAAATTATCAGGTTGATCATCTTTTAATCTTTTTAATTCCGGACAATTCATCACTGATTAAGATAAATATTATTATTGTCATAATCACATATAAATAGATATATACAATCAAAGTATATATTTATCATCACACAAACTTCTTGAAAACTTTGATCCACTTCCAACGGGATTACATGCAGCGTGAACCATCATACTGGGAATAGACGCCACACTTGAAGAAATGATTGGTTCCGCCATGGCCGGAAGCTTCTAATTTCAGGATCCCATCGATGAATACCTTCAAAATCGACGAATCAACATCGTGGATCACGTTGAGCCGGAACCATCTGTCATGGAGGTTTTTAGCAACAGTTGGTTTCTTGTAGTATAGAAGTGTGTTGTTCCGGACGACCAACATTAGGGTTGTGGCATAAGAGTGAAGGCTAGCCCCAAACACTTGCATTATGCACACATTTGTTGTTCCTGATGGTACATATCCGTACCCTTCAAATTGCCATATTCCAGAAGAATAATCATATCCCTAATATAACCCCCAAAAAAAAAAACTTGAAAATTATGGTAATTAAATAATTCGGAAAATGAAAGAAACAATCTCAGCCAATTGACATAAATGTTGTCTGCATTTAACAGAATTCTAATGGCTCAAATCTCTTTTCAACATCCATCGGCTAAAATTATTAAACAAACATGTACACTTTATATCAAATGCGAGATGTCGAAACAATTAATTACCGCATGATTATTATGTTATTTTATAGAGAAATCGTGTTTAATTTTAAGATTTTTCTAGTGTTACATACTAATTAGGGTAATTAGTGTGTAATATTTCTCGTGAAAAATCTTTTTGATGGCTCGTGTATAGGGGAATTATTTCCAAATTACGCAGTGTGTGTTAAGTATTCTTACTACATATGAAATGAAAATTAAACGGGCTATAAAATGAAGTATTTCTTATTGGGAAAAAGGGACAAGCTTTGACAGCATGAACTTAGCCCTTTTTTTTTTTTTTTTTTATAATATATTTTATGGTATCTATCTAGATATCCTGATTAGATGACATTTTTTAACACCCTCATCATTTTCATCTCACATAATATTATAAAAATTAAAAATACATAATATTTCAAAAAAGAAAAGGGGAAAAAACAGGCCTAAACAAAAGGCAATATAAAACTAATTCATACATATATATGTATATTATTTGGGGAAAAAAAAAAAAAAACTGAAGATGAATCATCTGAAGATCTTTGGGATTGACTCGATAAGGTCCATGAATCATATGATGAAAACGTTAATAAACTCTATTGAAACTCTGTATAATTGACTGGATCGTTACATACCTATTTTAGTGAGTCTCGAACAGTACAACAAATTCCAAGTGTTTTAGATGAATTAATGAATTAGTAACTTAATTAGTCAACCTACATGCTAAGAAAACCCAAAAAGAATCCAAGCTTTATACATAGACCCAAAAAAAAAAAAAAGTTCACTCCCAATTATTAGAGGTAGATGATGATGATTAACACAAAATTAATTATTCTTTTAATTATGTACCCTTATGCGAATCTCGGTTCGAGGGTGAGTGGTGCTGTTCTTGTGGAGGGGTCTGTCTGTGGAGTAAACCCAAAGCTTGTGACTCCATGGATGAAGCTGTAACGCGCGCTTGCCGGGAAGTCATAAGGTTTCTGGATATATATGAAAGTTTGATCTCTTCAATGGCAGCCGAGTGAAGCCTTTGGTCGGATCCACATGAGCCCTACTACCACTTGACAAGTACATCAACAACACTAGAAGAACTGCTAATTTTAGAGAAGATGTGTTCTTCAAGATCACACCCATTTCTGTATGTTTAGTTGACAACTTCCTATGTTGTTGATGTTCTAATTGTTATGTATAACAGTTTCGCTCTCTCTCTTTATATATAATAATTCCATATTGATAACTCTGCGATTGAAAAAACTAATACCTTACTAATTGGATTTTGTTTTTGTATCAAGTTTTATCATTAGTTTTGTATTCTTTTTCAGTTTGATAAATTAGAGATGCCCTATTATGGAAAATACTGTACAAAACAATTTTAAATTCTGTTGCGGAATAAATATTGCTAAACGTTAAATTTTCATAAAATATTTAACATTGAAATTTATAGTTGTATTTATTGGGGATTACAAGTTTCCTTGTACTTTTGTACATGGATCTTTCCATCTTCTAGATGTTGATTTTTTTTCCCACTCCTATGTAACCTACTATATATATAGATATACATAAATACATACATACACACATACACACATACATATATACATATAAATATAATGTTTCAAGGGTTCCGACATATCGAGCATTAATATATAAATTGCATACTCTTAATCCTGGAACAAAAACATAATCTCTACTAGGCTGCTGAACATTTCTTTGGTTTTGGAACCAAGATCAATTACGTACTGATATTAATTAGTTGTGTTATTTGGCTGCATATTGTATTTTAATTTTTACTTGGGAACCAATGGGAAAATACCAACCTTGAAAGCAACTTCATACCTAGGAAGATTCCCCAAACCCAATAAAACTACACATCTAAAACTTGTTTCTAAGAATTCGTTTCTTGGTTTTGGGGATTATGTTGGCTGTGTAGAGAACGACCCTCGTATATATATACACAACCAAATATATATATATATATGTATATATATTTGCGCGCCACATTCGATTCAAAGGTGATCAGATATATAGAGCCATAGAATTATGATTTTTAAAAACATGCAAAATAGTCATTTTTTGTTAACAGATGTTAATATAAAATGTCACGTGAATTACACATGATTTATTATACTTAAAAATGATTAAGATTTGGAAACAAAAAAAAAAATAATTAAGATTTTTTTTTACATGATTCAACTTACATGTGTCCTATACATGATTTGTTCCTCTAATTTTTAATATTTGTCAGTAAAAAGGACTTTGTTGCACTCTTTTAAAGAGATCAGAAAGCTCTTAGCAAAATTAAAAAAAGGGGTTAAAATCAAATCGTAACGTCGTAAAAAAAAAAAAAGGGACCAAATAGGTGATTTATCCAAATTTTTTTTGAATCTTTTATTGTATATATGTCCAAAGCACCTGTTGTGTATATTTTGTGTCAGCCACACAACATCCTTGAAGAAATTAAATTTTTAAAAATACTAAGATTAGTTTCCCAGTCTATCTTAATTACAACTTAAAGCATTAATTAAACTAAATAATATTAAATCTAAAATCTTAAAACTCAAAAAATTCTCAAAAGAGTTGAAACATTTGTTTAATCATTTAGGCTAATTAGGTTTCAATTTTTATCTTGTTTTTCTGGGTTCTTTAATGGTGTTGTGTGGGAGAATCTCTTGCTGCCCCTTGATTTATCTTAGGATATATATATATATATATATATATATATATATTTAAGGTTTTTGGGTTCATTTTTTTCCCTTCATAGTGCATTCTCTCACAAAATTTTAGAAATTTGAATTTGACATGGATAATATTTTTAACTTCGCCATCTCTTAGTAGTAGCCAATTGTCACTGTTTCTTTTGATTGTTTTGATTTATTTATTTAGTCATTGACTCTCCATTAATGAAACTTACATTCATTAAATAAAACACATTCATTAATAATAGAAATTCAAGCATGTTATTTCAAAGGAAAACACTTGTAGGCTTGGCATAAACCCGACATATGGATGGTGAGGACCGTCCTTCTGTCTATGCGGAACCCTGTGAGCTCCCTCAATACGGAGCCCCTTAGCAGGGCTCTATTACAAAGGTACAAATACATAATTATTCCCGATGAAGGCTACGCCACAAGCAACAGATAGTATTGCACAGTCACTATATATATATATATATGGTAGTGATAAATATCATATTTTTCTTTCAATGATCATTGTCTTAATCAATAATTTAATCACATTTCTTGAGAACTTTAATTCCCTTCCAATAGGACTCCATTAAGTAGGAACCATCGCACTCTGCATACGCTCCACATTCGAGCCCTCCACATCGTGGCCCACATTGACCCTGAACCATCTGTTGTAGATGTTCGGAATTAGTACCGAACTTTGGTAGTATGTGAGAGAGCTGTTGCAGACTCTTAGCATTAGGGTTGTGGCATGGCTAGGGCTTGCTCCGAACACTTGCATTATGCATACACCAGACGTTCCATGCGGTTCGTATCCGTATGCTTCAAATTACCAGACATCACATGAATAGTCATATCCCTAAAAGAAAATGGAAATTGTTGATGAACTCACAATTAATTTTGTCACATGGTACTTCTAATTTGTAATTAAAACCCGATCTAATTTTCCCTATTTCTTCATTAACGTTGTGAACGGAAAAAACCTTTCACTAACAAAATTTCACGTGATTTATAATTAATTTTACCTTGCTTGTAGATACCACATCATGTCACATTATTTATTTGAAGAAAAGTTATAGAGATCTCTTCAAAATGTGGGCCATTAAAAACATATATATATAAACATGTATAATTCGATTGGAATTATATCCAATCAAACGTCGACAATTTCTTAAACAAATATTTTAGGAATATGCCTCTAATTTATCATTTATCACTATTGTTGAATATAGCTATCAGAACATAGGGCATTTAGCAGTGATGTCCCCAAACTTATCACCTTTTGGTAACTTATCCCTCAAATTTCTAATTTTGGTAATTTATCATATGAACTTGATAAATTATTGCAATATACTCCATGTGGCTTAATATGCCTCATTGAAGACAAAAAATCCCTTTCAGAAAATATTTTCAAATATAATAAAAATTTTAATGCAAATCTTCCAAAATTAAATATTGAATTAAATAATTAACTAAATGGGTATATTGTAACAATGTGGAGAGTTCAAAGTATAAATTACTAAAATTAAAAATTTGGCACGCAAGTTGTCAAATAATGGCAAGCTAAGTGGGCATCAGTACTCCCAAATACACTCGAAGCACATACAAAATAAAAAAGAAAAAAAAGGGGGGGGGGGGGGGGGTTTCACTAAGTGAAAATGGAGAATTTTGAGGTTGTTTACTTTGAATAAGGATCTCCATCCGAGGCTTAGTGGGACTGCCTTCAGAGAAAGGGTTTTCTGTAGAGTAGACCCAAAGCTTGAGGACTTCATGAGAGAAGCTACAGCGAGAGCTTATAGGCAAGTCATATGGTTTCTGAATGTGAAAGTTTGATGTGTTTAATGGGAACTCTATAAAACCTTGGGTTGGATGAGCTCCTCATTGCTGACAATTTGATCATTACTATGGCTAAGTGTACGTAGTAGGCCTAGTAGCTAGCTTCTTTAGGGTCCATGTATATATCTCTAGATATATATAAATATATATATATATTAAATGTTTTTATAATTTTTCTCTTGGAATGGTGTATACAATGAGAATATCTCTATTAGCATGTATAAAAATAAATATTATGATGACATTACATAACATAATAATAATTTTATGTTTGACTATATTATATTAAGTATAGTGTTCCAAATTTTCCACAACAAATTCGAAGAATAAAATAAAATGAAATAAAAATCCATTAACGTAAGAAAACCGGAAAACAATAAACTGAATACTCAAGATTCAAGCATTTTTTTCACTAAGGGGGAGTTTGGTGGAGTAGTTTGAGTTGAGATTTTTAAGTTGGAATAGTAAATTTTTTTGAATTTTCAGAAAAGACAAAAAACTTTTTGGGAAAAAACAAAAACTTTTTGGGAAAAAGACAAAAAAAATTTTGAGATGAGATGAGATGAGTGGGTGTACCAAATAAGTAATTTGGAGGACATTATTTGGGTATGTATAGCAAAGTTTTTTGAAACTGTTTTTGCCTTCCTAGTTACAAAAATTACTTCGAGAAGTGTTTAGATGATCTGGTAAAAGTGCCTGTTATCTTTAAAAGAGCTTCCCGTAAAAGCTAGAAACGTGATTTCTAAACAAAGGCTTTCTGAGTAGACTTTGAAACTTATATCAAATTTTTAATAAGACATTACAAACTTCATTCTAACCTTTTTACTAATTATTAGAAATTTGTAAAATCATTTTGACTTCTTAAAATTCTTTTTTAAAAAATATGATTCCAAACACTTATTAAGCAAACACATAATAATTCAACTCAAACCCAACAAAAAACACTCAGTTCAAACATGTGCACCAAATGTATACTAAAAAGCTACGGCTTTTATTTATCATATTCTATTGAAACAAAAGGAAAAGATCTGTCAAACGAATCTATTATCACTTACATGCATACGGATCTCGGTTCGAGGTTGAGTATGGCTGGTAGGAGAGTGAGTACTGTTCGGTAGAGTAGACCCACAACTTGTGAGTTCCATTAACGAAGCTGTAACGCTGTTCTTGGGGCACATTGAAGGGCCTTTGGATTACGAAATTTGATTGATTTAGTGGAAGAGAGATGAACCCTTCTGTGGGGTCAACAGGTACCAAGCCATGAGCAGTTTGCTCTAAATTAAGTAGTGTAATAAGGCTAAGAGTGACCAACAAGAGTCTAGAAAGAAAAAGGAGTTTCATGTTTTGAAAGCTTGAATTGAGGAACAAATTGGGGTTGGAAAAATAGACTTACTTGTATATGTACCCCCTGAACTTTTTGAATTAGGCAAAACTTTTCTTTTTGGCAATTAGTCCCCTGAATTTATAATTTTTGACAATTCAGTCCTTTTTGCTCAAATTCATAAAGATTTGAATTTTTTTTTACACATAACTTACACATTATAATCCAAGAAGAGCATTGTCGATCATTTTAATTTTTGAAGTTCAATACAAATTCCTTTAAAAATTTGAACATTAATTCAATTATATTCAAATTTAAACCTAAACTATAAAATAAATATATATTGAAATTAAGTAAAAATGATCAACATTGTGCCTTTTGAGCTATAATGTGTAAGTATTGTGCAAAAAATTGTCTTAATTTTGATGAATTTAAGTAAAAAGTATTAAATTACCAAAAATAAGAAGTTCAAGGGGTTGATTTCCAGGAAAAAAAAAGTTTAGGGACTAATTGCCAAATTTGAAAAGTTTAGGGGGCATTATGCAAATAAGTCGGAAAATTATGTTTACAAGAAATTGAGGAGAACAAAGTAGCCTAATATATAATTCGTATGGTCAACAAGGATGCACTACTTTTCTCGAATAATTAACATTGATACTTGTATATAATTGTTAAATTTTAAATTATGATCAAGCAGAATGAATATCTCTAAATTGTTAAATTTTTATAAAATGATTAACATTGAAATTAATTGGTGAATAAAAGTTTCCATGTACTTTTCTATATGGATCTTTCCATTTTCTATGTTGGATTTTTCCTCTCATACAAATGATACTATAAATAATGTTTCTATGGTTCCAAAGTCGAGCGTTAATATATAAATTGCATAGTTTTAATCCTAGAAGAAACAAAAAATCTCTACTAGGCTGTAGAACCAATATTTCTTATAGGTTCTGAAACCACCTTGGATAAATTAGGTACTAGTAGTACTATTATTATTGTTATTTTATTTTATTTTTATAATAAGGCACTGGTTTTAATTAGTTGTGGTTTGGCTGCTTATTGTATTTTAACTTCTACTTGGGAACCAATTCGAAAATTCCTACCTTGAAAGCAACTTCATACCGAGGAAGATTCCCGAAAGACCAATAAAATTACGTATCTATAATTGAATTTGTAAGAATTTGTTTCTTGGTTTTAGTGATTATGTTGGCTGTGTAGAGAACGACCCTCGTATATTTGCCCGCCACATTCGATATGAAGGTGCTCATATATATAGAATCATATGATTATGATTATAAAAAGAATGCAAAATAGTCCTCTTCATTAACAGATAGTTAACATAAAATATCACGTGAATCATACATGATTTATTATACTTAAAAAGTAATTAGGCTTTTTTTACCATAATTCAACGTGTTTGTGTCAATTATATATTTCCATCCAATTTTAATATTTGTCAATAAAAAGAACTATATTTTGCACTTGTTAAAAGAGCTCAAGGTGCTTTTAGAAAAAAAAAAAAAAGTTCTTCGTTAAAAAAAAAAAAAAAAACAGAGAGAGAGACCAAACAAGTGATTTACCCTCAACTTTTTTCTTTCATTGCACAAATTTCCAAAACATCTATTGTGTATGTGTTGTATATCAACCACAAAACACCCCTAAAGCAATTAAATTTTTTAAAAAAACTAATATTAGTTTCCCAACCTAGCTTAAATACAACTTCAAACATTGCTTAAACTACAATATTAAATAAAAAAAAGTCTTAGAACTTAAAAAATTCTCAAAATAGTTGAAATATTCGTTTAATCATTTAATTTTATTGTGCTTAATTTTATAGATTTGGAAAGGATAGTCTTGGTATTTTAATAAACTTTAAACACTTAAAGAGGTATCTTATGATTGATTTACAAATACAAGAAGTATTTTATGCATGTGTATAATAAGAGAGGCAAAAGTATTATCGAGGATAAATATAAGGGTGTTTCGTGTATTTTTTTTTCTCTAACTAATAGATAGAGAAACATACTACTTTTAGGTAAAAATAGTAATAAAATTAATATTTTAACGAGAAAAAATTTTCAACAGGATTTATAACGGTACGGTTTGGTTACTTCCGGTTTTGGAAAACTTCATTCCACAAACCATACTGCACCACCCATTTAAGTATAATTAACTAATCCCCAAAGCAGATAAGAATACAAAAAACCACATCACATTTCTATAAGTAGCGTGATTGAGGCGGTTTTTGCAGTTAAACAGTTATTTAAATCACCCTTACTAAATCCGTATTTGGATCAAACGTTGAAAGATAAATTTGAATTTACTTATTATCAGAGAAAATATTGTAGAAAGTTTTCAATAGTGTAGAAAAACAATAATTTCAAAACGATGATCATCTAAACGAACTATTTAGTAATTATCTTAAATTAAGTAGTGTGGACAACGACTGATTATGAGTTCTTTGCTAATCTGAAAAAATATATATATAAATTGTAATGTATTTTCAAAATCCGAATATGAACTTGCATTGATTTTTCAGTGATAATTTTTTATTTGTACTGAATTTCACGAGGATCGTTTGGAGAGCTTGTAGTGGTGGTGGTTTGTCGGAGGTGTTGTCGATTGAATTTAGTTCGTAAATCCCCTTAAGTATATCTATTTTAGGAAATTAAGTATATCGAAATTAATTAGTTAAATTTGGCAGTAATTTCATTTGTTTTGGAACTACTCACATTGGAGGTATACTGTTATGATCACTATTGCCGATGTTACATTCTTTTGCATATTAGCTTATAAATCTATCTTCAATACTACTTGCTTTCTGTTATTTTACAAGTAAATTTCATGTGTAATGGTTGCTTCTTTATCTTTTAGGCTTATTGTAGGTTTCAATTTTCATATGTTTTCTGGGTTCTTTAAATGGTACTGTTGTGTGGGAGAAGCTCTTAATATATTCCTTGATTTGTCTTAGCTTATGTGTGTGTATGTACGTGTGTGCGTGTGCGTGTGCGTATTTTATTTTTTGGTCCACATTTTTTTTCCTTACAATATATTCTCTCAAAAAAATTAATGAATTTGAATTTGATATCGATGATAGTTTTTAACTTCGTAACCTCTTAGTAGTTTTGGTTTTGTTTGTTTTTTTATTGACTCCCTATTTATTAATGAAACTTCCATTCATTAAACAAAACATATTCACTAATAGTAGAAATTCAAGCATGTTATTTCAAAGGAAAACACTTTTAGGCTTCACATGGACCCAACATAAGGATGGTGGGGACTGTCCCTCTGTGTATATAGAACAACCCTGTGAGCTCCGTCAATGCGGAGCCCCTTAGCATAGCTCTATTACAAAGGTACAAATAAGGCAACTCCATAAGCAACAGATAGTATAACACGTTTACTATGATAGTGATTAATATAGGAATTTTCTTCCATCATTGTCTTAATCAATAATTTAATCACGTTTCTTGAGAACTTTAATTCTCTTCCAATAGGACTTCATCAAGTAGGAGTCATCATTCTGTGCATACACTCCACATTTGAAGTAGTGAGAAGTCCCGCCACGTCCTGGTGCCTCGTATACGATAACCCTATTGATGTATACTTTCACATTCGAGCCCTCCACGTCGTGGACCACATTGAGCCGGAACCATCTGTTGTAGATGTTTGGGACCAGTACCGCACTCTGGTAGTATGTGAGAGAGCCGTTATAGACTCTAAGCATTAGGGTTGTGGCATGTTGGCTTGCTCCAAACACTTGCATGATGCATACACCAGACGTCCCATGCGGTACATAGCCGTGTGCTTCAAATTGCCAGACACCAGACGAGTAGTCGTATCCCTGAGAGGTAGAGAAAATGGAAATTGTTGATGAACATAATTAATTTTGTCACTTGGTACTTCTAATTTATTATTAAAACCGATCTAATTATCCCTTTTTCTCATCAAGAAAGTGATGATGAATGGAAAAACCTGCCACTATCAAATTTTCATGAGTTATAATTTTTACCTTTTAATAGTTACCACATCATGTCACATTATTTGTTTTTAGAAAAGTTATATAGATCTCTTCAAATGTTGGGTCACTAAAAACATAAATAGTGACATATATAATTCCAATGGAAATATTCAATCACCCGAGATGTCGAGTATCCCATAATACTAAAGCCATACAACCTCCAAGAAACAAAACATGTGTTTCAAACGGACAGAAAACACAAACAAACCCTAAACAAAGACTTTAGGACTATGCCTTTTTATTATTTATCACAGATGTTGAATCTATGATTTTCTAATTGTTCCAAAGTCTTAAAGTTGAATTAACCAAATCAAAATTTTCTCATTCTATGTTCAAGTAACAAGCTTTAGCCAATTGAAAAGATCTTCTGATCGATCCAATGATCATTTTGATTCCATTAGTATTGATATATAGATATTAGAGTATGTATAAAATAGAAAAGAAAAAAAAAAGGAACATAAAGTGAAAATATATAAGTTTTTGAGGTTGTTTACTTGAATAGAGATCTCTGTCGGAGGCTTAGTGGGACTGCCTTTAGACAAAGGGTTGTCTATAGAGAAGACCCAAAGCTTGTGGACTCCACGAGTGAAGCTATAGCGAGAACTTAAAGGCAAGTCATATGGTTTCTGATTGTGAAAGTTTGATGTGTTTTCTCTATGAAACCTTGAGTTGGATCGGCCACATGATCCTGATCAGCACATGAGCTCCTAATTATTGTGACCATTTGATCATGACTAAAACAATTATGGCTAAGTTTAGAGAGGCCATATGTGAAATATTTTTTTTATGGGAATTTGGGGAATTGAAAGAAAGATTGTTATAAATAATATGGGGAAATCATGCGATTAAGTGTAGTAGGCCTAGTAAGCCACTAAGGCTAGCCTTGTGGTAAGGATGGGATGGGTTAAGGGATTAGGATGTCTTAGTCTCAGGTTTAAATCTGGGTACAGCGCTTATAATTAGTAATATAGTGGGGTTAAAAGCACATGAGTGCGAGCCAATCAAAATGAAAGAAGGAAAAAAAAAGTGTAATAGGCCTAGTACATGACTAGCTTCTCTAGGGTCCTTATAAATATTCTACGTATGTATGTATATACGAGTAGTACAAGGGACACTAACTCTAATCCTAAATTTTTGAGTACCAACTTATGTGTCATATTTTCATTAGTAAATACAATTAATTGGTATAATAATACTTTAAATGCTTTCTAATAAAATAACGACAACTCATATGTCATATAAATTGATATTCAAAAGTTAGTATTAGAGTAGGTGTGCTTAGCATTTTTTATACACACAAATGTCATGTGTTTGTTTGTAATTTTCCTCTTGGATTGGTGCATACAATGAAAATGTCTGTTAGCATGGATAAATATATTTGTATACATATATACAGTGATGACATGTTTAACATAGTAGTAATTCCACATCTAACTATGTTACAAAGTATAGAGTTCAAATTTTCCTACCCCAAATTTTGAAAATAAAATAAAAATCCACTAACATAAGAAAACCAGAAAATAATAAACTGAGCATTCAAATTCAATCATTTTTCATGAAGCAATTTGGATATGAAGAGATTATTTGAGAGTTTGGAAAATTTTTTTGTAGTTATTTTTGATTTCCTAGCTACAAAAATTGTTTCTGAAAGTGCATGAATGATCTATCAAAAGTGTTTCTTATCTCTAGAAAAGCTTCCAATAAAGTCAGAAAACGTGACTTCTAAATAAAGCTAATTTTTTTGAATAGATTATGAAAAATATATCAAAGTTTAGTATGACATGAAAAAAACTTCATTCTAACATTTTTACTAACTATTAAATTTTTTTAAAATCATTTGGAGCATTTATGAAAGCTCTTTGAAACATTCATTGAAAAGCTATGACTTTAACAGTTTTACCATTCTACGTCTTTTATTGACTAAAAACAAAAGAAAAGGCTCTGTTAAACAAATCCGTCATCACTTACATTTATACGGATCTCGGTTCGAGGGCGAGTATGGCTGGTAGGAGAATGAGGCTTGTCGGTAGAGTAGACCCACAACTTGTGAGTCCCATTAACGAAGCTGTAACGCTGCTCTTGGGGCACATTGAAGGGCCTTTGGATTACGAAATTTGATTGATTCAGTGGAAGAGAGATGAACCCTTCTGTGGGATCAACAGATGCCCAGCCACGAGCACTTTGCTCTAAATTAAGCAGTGTGATTAGGCTAAGAGTGACCAAATAGAGTCCAGAAAGAAAAAGTGGTTTCATGTTTTGAAAGCTTGAAATGAGGAAAAAATTTTGGGCTAGAAAAGTATGTTTACAAGAAATATTTAAGGAGAGCAAATGAAGCAGCCTAATATATAGATTGTATGGTCAACAAGGACGCACTCGGGTTATGTTAAATAAATGGTTCGAATCATTCTGACCATACAGTGACCGAGTGACAGAGCTACCTTGAGCGTAGGCTCCGATTGACTCCCTTACATTTAGTTAACTCCAATAACAAAATTTTTTGCAATTTTTTTTCCTGGATCAGTTTTTGTGTTGGATAAGTTTTCTTGCGAAAATTCAAATTTCGACTTTTAATCCACTTGTATTTTAAGCTTAATGTACCAAATAAATTAAAAAAACAATTATACTTTTATCAACATGCTTGGTTCTCTTAAAGCTGAAAACAAAAGATGCGAAAAAAATATAGGTAAAAGGGAGACAAATATATATATATATATATATATATATATTTTAAGTTGCACTAATACTTAATTTAAAAGTTTGATTGAACTTACATGTTTTAAAAAAAATTTCCGACTATGTCACTGCGACATATGTCTGTTATCTTTGGAAAAATAAAGATGCTATCTCCAAAAAGAAAAAAAAGACAAAACGAAAGACAAAGGTGCTTTACATCACATTATATAATTTTATATTTGTAATGTCTTTCATGACTCGTTATAATACAAATCGGAAAAGGTAATTAAGGGACCAGAACGAATTAAGAATGGGGATCATTCATGTCTTTTTTGGTGTTTAGTTACCTATCGATTTAAGAATGAACTAAAATTATCCGGAAATGTGTCCTCATACACCTAATTTGACCTTAATTTTCTAGTTAGTCTCATTTGTTACGTAAGAGTGCTAGAAGAAACAAATTGGTATGTCTATTTTCTCTGGGAACTCATCTGAAAAAGAATATGAACTGATTTCAACAATTAGTAAACTTTATATACCATGAATGATGGAAGTACAAAAAGAAAAGGACAATCAAGTGAATCAATATATACATATAGATATAGCCCGTGACGGAATATGAAAACACACACACTCAGTGTTTATATGCATCCACACTGAATTAGAAGGATTCCTAGACAAATGCATAGTCGGTGATATCTAGACACACTCAACTTTAATACCTATGCACTTTTATTTTATTTATTTTTTAATTTGGGTTGTGAGAGTCTTGAATCAGATAAAAAATCATTTTAGATTACGTTTATAATCACTAATACCTTCGTTATTGGACGCTTGGAACACTCGCCTAAAACAAATAGTTTGGCGGCATTAACGTAAGCATAGGTAAATAAAGGCATACAACTATTAAATCTATTTGCATTGGGAAATAATAATGTCACTTGTTTACTTTTAAGCCCGGTAACTAAAAAAACAAACAGGCCATATGTTTAGTTTTATTTTATTTTGTTTTATTTTTGATAAAGAGCCATTTGTTTAGTTCAAACTAGCTTTCTATGATCAGATATATCTATTGATAATATAAATTTTTTAATTTCCGATATTTTGTTCTGGTCTAAAATAGAGTTGTATCGATAGAGTTTGACATCTATTTAGATAATCAACTAATAAGATGGCCTGCTAGGGATGGATTGGGGACAGAATCTTCAATCTAGATGTGAAAATCTGGATCTTTGAAAAAGTATATACTCCTTGGTAATCACATGCTAATTTTTGCATTAAGGACGTACGTCATATATTTTTTCACGAGTTGAAAAAAAAAAAGTTTTAGGTTCAAAAGTCAAGAAGAATTTCTAGATTGAACAATACCTTGTTGATAGGGGAAGATACGTAACATGTTTGAACCATAAAATCTTTTAATATTGACCAATAATGTTTATAAGCACAAATACAATGAACAATTAATTTACACGTATAATATTCACTAATTTTATATTTAGATCCTGAAAACCGGGTAATCCTTACGTGTTTTAATTTGGTGTTGCAAACCATGATGTTTTGGCTTATTCTATTGCTCAATGAAGATCAAATATTAAAACAACTCCCTTTCAAAAAAAAAAAAAAAAAAAAGAAAATTATAACAACTAATATCAGTGAATTAAAAAAAAGTTGGTTCTGCTGATGGTGGAAAAATAGGGCATAAAGAGATACAAAATTTTATGTATTAAGAGATAGTGTGCAGATCACTAATTAAAAAAAATGTGCAATATAGTTAATATGTGTAGAATAATGAACAAAAAACCTAAATATTTCCCCTAAAATCGATATATTTTAATAATATTTGAATGAAAAACTCGATCGAAATAGTGATGATTGAGATGTATGAGTTTCTTTGAATGTAAGCTGCTTCTTCTCATTAATTTCGTAAAATTGAAATGAAAGAGAATTCATTATTGACGTAACATCTAAATTTATTAAATTTTACAATTTCACAGCACATTAAATTGTGCAACCATAAAAAGCAAATAATTGAATTTTGACATTTTGCATTCTTTGACTATGTTCAGTACGCGCCAAAATGGACTTCATCGAGACGCAAGGTTCCATCTCATCGTTGGAGCTTTAATTTACTAATCAGTTATGCATTAGAAGGCATGTGAACTCCCACACCACCCCCCCCCCCCCTCCTCTTAGAATTATTTATTTATTTATTTATTTTCATTTTTTAAAGTCGTTTTCCTGTTTAACATTGAATATTTTGCGTATACGTATTTGAAAATGCTTCTCATACTCAAATGCTTAGAAAACAACGAGTTTAATATCCATGCATGCATGGGAAAGGAAGAAAAAAATAAATAAATAAACTGATTATTATATGATAAAAATAGTTTGTTAAGATAAATATTATAATTATAATAAGTATAATTCTTCTCAAAATTTCTCCCAACAATGAAGATGCAAAATTAAAATAATAATAGTACTAACAATAATAAAAACGAAAACAAAAGCAAAAAAGAAAAAAATTTTCTGAAGTTATACCTATTTAAAGAAAAAAATTAAAACAAAAATAAAACAGAAAAAAAAGAACAAAAATCTTTAAACTCAAATGAACCGGAAAAAACTAACCCTAACAAAAACATTATAACAAAATAAAATATATATATCCAATTTTCTCCTTTTTTAACTGTTTTTAAAAAAAATAAAAAAAATTATCAAGTTATATATATGCAAAAACTTTATAAAAAAATGATTTTTAAAATATAAAACAAAACAAACAAAAAAGAAAAAAATTGCATGCAGAATCCTTAAAAAAAATGGGTCTTTAAAAAATAGAACAAAAGAAACAAAAAAGACACAAAAAAAAATCCAAATAAAGATAAAAAATTTAAAATAAAAATCATTTAAAATTAAAAAAAAGGCAAAGTGAGCAAAAACACAATACAACAATAGATCAGAATCTAATGTCTAAAATTTAGTGTAAAAAAAAAGGGGATAAATAATATTTAGAAAAAAAAACTCTAAATAGGGGTAAAACCGGCAACACACTGTAGGAAAAAGAAAAGGAACTAAAAAGGAGGTGTAAAACGGTAATTATATTGTGTGAGCAGCCAGTAATTTTTGCATAATAGGGGTAAAAATGTCAACTCACTATAGATAAAGGAAAACTAACTAAATCAGAGGGGCAAAAAAGTATTTGCACTATAGACAAAACAGTAAACTATGTGAGGACAAAACCGTCCTGTCACTGCAGATAAGCCAAAATCAGCACATAAAATAGGGGCAAAATCGACAGTTTAATGTTAAAAAAAAAACTACTGTGCATTACTGTAGAAAAAAAACTGTACAGCAAAAGTAACAAAAATTAAAAAAAAAACTGTTTATTAAACAGTGAAATATTGTATCATTTTACTGTAGTAAAACAGTAAAAATAAAAAAAATATAGCAAAATAGGAAAAGTAAAAAAAAAATACTATTCACTAAACAGTAAAAGGTTACACTCATTTAGTATATATAATAATGCGAGAATCCATTCCCTATTTAAAAGATATTGAGATCATTTTTTTTTATTTTTTTTTAATTACACAAAAATCAAAGATCGAGTCACAAGTAACTGTCATCAAAGTCTTTTGTCCGCCCGCCCCCCCCCCCCCCCCCCCCCAAAAAAAAAAAAAAAAGAGGCACATTTGACATTAAAATCCACAACCTAGACAGCGTCCTGTAGATAAGAAGAGAGGATTGAATATAAACTTTCATAATCAAAATATGGGAATGCTTTTGTTTTCCTATAATAAGTAAAAGTTATAAGCCTCGTGCCTTTTTTTTTTCTTTGAAACAAAAATTGTAGTATATAACATATTTTATATGTACATTTAAAGTTTGTAGTAAGTTTTTTAAAAGATGATAAATTATAACATATATTTAATCTTTAGATTTTCGGTAAATCCTTGGATTTTCAAATAATATTTGAGAAAAATTTCACAAATTCCCTCTTAACTACATCACTAACGTCAATATGCACCTGAATTATAAACTATACATGTTGTACCGCTTGAATTTTAATATGTATATCAAATTTCCCCATCCATTTATTTTCGTTAGTTTTTCTTTCATTTTTAATGTCAAAATACACCTGATCTTTACATTTGTGTTAAAATACCACGTGATCTTTAATATTTATGTCAAATTACCATATCTATCTTATTTTATTCATCAAACATTATATAATTACCTAATAATTATTAACTTTTTTAGAATACGTAAAAGAATTATCTTTTATTCTTAAAAAATTATATATATCGAGTAAGGGGTTGAGAAAAAATTAGCTCGACATGGTATGAACCTGACCCACAACATGAATTGCCACCTCTAACTAGTCGTTGATCAACATTTCCACTTGTCACCAAATCTAAGAGTGTGTTTGGTAGGAGAGAAATTGGAAGGAAGGAGAGGGGTTGAGGGATTAATGGAAGAATTTTGACAATTATGGTTGTTTAGTAAAAAAGGAGAGGAATGAAGGGATTAGGGGAGCGAATCCCAATTCTTTAAAAAACCTTAATTTTAATCACTCCAAATTAGAGAGATTTTTGAAGGGATTCAATCCATTTCATTGATTAGAGATAATATAATCATTTTGCAAATAAAATCTATCCTTTCATTTCCCTTGTATCTCTATACTAAACTAGAGGGATGATTTTTGCTTTCTTTTTTTCTTCTCATACCGAACATCATGAAAGAAAAAACCTCACTCTCTTTCCCATCTCCATTAATTTCGTGAAAATTGGTCGCAACAAAGTTGTTTAAAAGATGCCAAACAAGACAACAAAAGACGACAGGTGAAAGAACTAAAGATAATAGTACAAACGTATGAGAACAACCATCAATATCCAGGACAACATTTCTTCTACACCCCCATCATTGAAATCATATTTCATGACGTGTAATCCGACAATCGAAACTTTTATTTTAATTACTTAATATTAGGGTCGGGTCAAAGGCGTCGGAGGAACTCTACTGCGATAAAGAGTTCTCAACATCAATCACAAAACGGTACCTAACATCAGATTTGGCAAGCCTTTCATAGGCAGTGTTGATGTCCTCCAGCCGGATCAGCTCAATATCTGATGTAATGTTGTGGTTTGCGCAAAAGTCTAGCATCTCCTGCGTCTCTTTCAATCCTCCAAAGTTACTTCCTCCGACCAGTCTTCGCCCTGTCACCGCGTAATTAGAGCAAGAACATATCAGTGACATTGTCCAATAAATATGTATGCAGAACAAGAGAGAATATTAAACCCCTCAGAAAAGTTTCCTTTCGGTTAGTTCAGGTTTCTCGAGAAACCGGCATGCCATGCTAACATCAAACGCTAAGGTATGAAGGAACTATGTGCATACGACTTTTTATTAAACCAAACTTCCTGCGACAAAGCTCTTGTTTCGTATCACTTTCACTTTTTTTCCCCTTTCCAAGTTAAAAGAAGGGTGCAAATTCTCTTAAACAAATGTGTCGAGAATTTCCTCCGTGTTTCACGTTTTTTTCAAGAGAAAAAAAGGGGAAAGAATTTAGGAAACGAGCTTCAAGATATTTAAGACAGACGAGGCTCACCCATAGCTAAAGGAAAAATAGGGAGCTCCAGAGGCTTATTAGGTAAACCGACAGTAATCAGCTTCCCGTTCAACTTCAATAGAGCTAGTAACGGGGCGAGAGGATGGACTGCAGACACTGTGTCAATGATGAAATCCATAGTTCCCAAAGCTGCCTGAATAGAACCCAAAAAAAATAAAATTGTAACAGATGTCAAAAACACTTCAATTGCAGAGCAATTCACTTCCAAATCCATATTCCAACATTACAACGAAACTTTAGACTTTCAAGAAAACGAACAGTTTGGTATTGTTTGAGGCTCCGAATGTACGTTGAACACAATGCAAGTAATGTAACAGGTAAAGTGTCTAAAAGTACTTTACACATAAGCCAATGTACGTTTACCGTATTTAGAGAAAGCTAAAATTTTAACTTTCGACTTCTGCTTCTACTTCTTTTGCCAAATAGGACTTCTTTCGAAAGAACAACGGTACCAAAATTAAGCCAATAGTGTTTATATTGTTGTCAGGATGCTTTGGTCCGTGAAGGGCTGGTAACCATTTATATCCAAAAATTTATAGACGTTATTGTCTGCTGCGACTTACAATAAAGACAAGTACTTTTTCATTTCGTTCATTCTTTTCAAACTGATAATCAGTACCTTAATTTGTGCAGGGTCACTGGAAAGTAGGAAAGCATCAGCCCCAAGCTTATCAATTGCTTCATTCTTCTTACTAGGGGAGCCACTAATGACAGTCACTTTCAATCCAAAGGCCTTTCCAAACTTCACAGCAATGTGACCAAGTCCACCAAGACCTGCCACGCCCAGATGCTTGCCCGGCTCTGTCATTCCATAGTACTTCATCGGGCTGTACACAGTGATCCCGGCACACAGGAGCGGAGCACCGGAATCAGGGGGCAAGTTATCAGGAAACCGGAGCACAAAGTGCTGGTCAACGACCACCATATTGGAGTAACCACCGTATGTTTTTGTCCCATCATGGTAAGTGGCGCTATATGTGAATATGCATCGAGGGCAGTAGTTCTCCAAGTCATGTTGGCAGCACTCACATTTCCTGCAGGATCCTACTAAGACCCCGACCCCGACCTGGTCACCCTCTTTGAATTTTGTCACATTCATCCCAGTTTTGGTTACAATACCGACGATTTCATGCCTGCAAAAGAGTGACAACAAGTATTGTTACAGATATTCAGTTCCTCGAAACACAAAATGGCTATGGCCTTCATGGGTGAAATTATTATGCTAAGCTCCATAGGGAAGCTAACAACACAGGAACGAGTTACCATGACAGAGGTGTGTGCACAAGGTATTTAGCAATAAACAACCTCGAAGGATTCAAAGAAAAGTAATTACTGTTTTTGAGCTAGTAGAAAATGCAAAGGCACAAATTTCCAGTTCTCCGTCTTCCTTAACAATTCATGCAAACAAATATCTCCCCGGGGTCAAGATATATCAAAGTTTCTACCAAACAGAAAAGTCGTTGAGCAGAATTTAATTAACACATAGAAAGGACTATGGTAAGCATAAGGTGAACAGTGTATAAGCGCTTTCACGATGTTTGCTGATCCAAGCAGAATAGTGAATGAAGAAAATACAGAACAAGTAAGCATGTAACATATCCTATAGAAGAAACAAGTATCTGCTACTCAACAAGATGCTGTGACGGAAACTCTCGATGATTACAAATGAAGCGAATTACACGACAAAGGTCGAGTCCCCGTCGAAGCTTCCTGTTCTGTTAATTATACCACTCCACTTACTTACATGAAATTCATCAGTCCAAGAAAATCTAAATGACTATAACGAAAAGAAAACGAAAATAAACATGCCTTGCATTTTCACAAGCTCACTTAAATTTACCACTTATCAACACAATCACAACTACAAAGTATCTTGAAGCTTAATCATTATTGGATCTTCAATAATGCTAGACTAAAATAATTAAGATCGAGATTTTCTAGCCGACGAGGGATAAGAATATACCCGGGAACAACAGGGTAGTTAGTGAACCCCCATTCATTCTTGGCACAATGCAGATCAGAATGGCAAACTCCACAGTAGAGGATTTTTATTGTAACGTCATCATCACCATTTTCCCTGCCAATAGTGCACACAAACTCAACTCATAAACTGAACAAAATTTGTCAACACTTTCTCTCCAAGAATTTACATCTAAAAATCTCGTTTCTAACGAACCAAAAGCCAGTTATTCTCATGGAAAATTTCATTGTACAGCCAATAAGACAAAGTTATCAACCGTTTTATCATATGAGAATTATATGAGTATTAAGAAAAATATAATAATTTGACCAAATTTGATTAAGATCTGACTGTAGGCAGCAGAAATGAAAGCAATGCTTTTAAGGGTCTGATTCCGTCATGGACTATATAACAGAACAAAAAATAAAATATAAAAAAATCCCTGCCACTAAGACTAAATGGGATAAAACTGCAATTAGAAGTATGTTATTATCAAAAAGTCTGCGTTTAGTTTGACACGATTGTTTTCGTTTCATGCCGACCAAAAACAAATATAAACGAATTAAAAATTATATATCCACCAACAAATGACAAGTAAAGCAAAAGGCCAAAAACCCATCAGTCATCAGATTCCAAATATATTTATATATAATAAATTAAAAAAAAAAAAACTTGGTTTATAGTTTATGCAACTCACGAGCGTCGAAATTTGGACCAAAACAAAAACCTAGATGAGAGATTTTTGGTTTTCATAACCTTGAATATGAACTTATATATATCAGAACAGAGGAGGAATTATATATATATATATATATATTTATATATCATCAAGGAAGTAAATGATAAAAGGGAAAAAAAATGCCTCCTAGAAAAGTGGAAAGGGGATAAGATTCCAGAAGAATCTCTGGCAGCCCAGCCAAAAGCTTTTTGTGGGTGTTCTTCTTCTGGTGATTTCGCCATTTCTTTGTTCTTCTTTTCACGTCCTCTCACCGAATGAGTGCTCACTGCTCACAGTCACAGGACAGGGAAGCTGCAAAGCGTAGCGTGTATATACACAAACATACAAATGTATTTGCTGATTAGATATGTTTTTTTTTTTTTTTTTTTTTTTTTTAAAGAAAAATGCTAATATGGTAAAATAAAAAAAAAGGAAAAAAAATTTATTACAGGAGCCATAATTTCGGCTTGTTTTTCTATAAAAAAAAAAAAAAAAAGAATTATTGAACGGCCATAATAATCGTACACAGATGAACATATCTAGTTGAAGATGGGCGTGTTTTCACTGGAATTTTTATATTCTTTTATATTTATAGGAAACTAATTGGACAAAATATTAAAAGAAAAATAAATAAAAATAAAAAATGTATTTATTTTTTTTTTTTTTTTTTTTTTTTTTTTTTTTTTTTTTTTTTTTTTTTTTTAAAATAAAAAAATATAAAAAAATTAATAAATTAAAAATTATTACAAGACGAGTATTGTATGGTCAATGAATGAAGTGTAGTAAAAAATAATAGTATAATACATAAAAAGGGAGGAAAAAAACACTAGAAGGAAAAAGCACCAAAAAAAAAAAAAAAAGAAGAACCAAAGGTGAGAACATGTCACGGGTGGAAGATGATTTGGTGTTAAAAGAGAAAGGGGTTAAAAAAATTTTAGTTGGATTGGTTTCTGAAGTGGTGATAAGTGTAGAAAGAGAAAGGAGTTAAAAAAGTTTTTAGTTGGATTAGTTAAAAACAAACCAAAATTTCTAATGTCAAAAAGAGAAAGAGGTTTAAAAAGTTTTTAATTGCATTGGCTCATTTATATATATAGTATAGATATAGATATAGGAATATAAATTAGTTGTAAGCAAATTAGTTTTAAGCATGCGGCATGCACGTTCTTAATCAATTTATTAAATAAAAAATAAATTATAAGGTATTGTGTGAAAATAACTGTTCAAAGAACATTGAGGAGAAAATATTTAAGTAATAAGAAATTAGAGAAAAGTTAGCGAATCATATAGAAAGTTAATTTAGTGGTATTATAAGAAAATAATAATTAAGATGATCATAGAAAAATGTTTGAGTAATGGATGAAAAATACTGATGTAGCACTAATTTTGGAAGATTAAATCCTGTTTAAAATAAAAACTTGGATGATTAAGAAATGTTAAAAAAAAAAAATCTTTAGAGAAAACAAACTTAAATCTTAATTATTTAATATATTATCTACAATAATAAGAATGAAATTACGCCTCAATAAAACTTGACTAACGAAAAATAATCAACGGAGTTGGATGAAAGGTGCAGAGGAAGATTATTGGCATTTATATATGTACGATATAATCAAAAGTTGAGAGGGACTAAGCAAGACAAAGTGAAAGAACACGGGCATAAATGAAATTAAAAAAACTTGATTAATCAAAATTATTAGTGGATCTGGATGGTAAATATTTAAAAAGTTAATTCAAAAAAAAAAAACCAAGTATTAAAAAAGTTAGAGAGTGGATGCAATAATGTGTTTAAATGTAAAATTATCGAGAAGTTATGCAGATAAATAAAATATAAATTGATTTTTAAATGCATGTATATAGAAGCATATAAAAAGCAACAATAATTGGCGTCACAATAGTTTTTTTTGGAAGAATTTTAAAATATTTGAAGTAAAGAATAAATTTATCAGATAATTAATTTATTTATTTTTAATAAATAAATAATTTATCAACTAAATTTATTATTTACTGTAAATATAATAAAATCATGTTATTTATTTAATTTAGTTTCGTAAAAATAATATTATTATAATTTATTTATCCGTGTCCTTAAATAAATAAAAAAAAATACTGAAATTTTGAGGTCATATGGCAAATAATATGCCTGTTGGTGGGTGAAGGGACAGGCACATTAAAGTCGCACTAGTTATCGTGAGATCCGTTATTAATGTGCCTGTAAAGTTTGTTGAATCTATCCTCCATAATAAATTTTGGCACCAAATTGAATGCATCCGAACCTTGTAAACATCTTCTCGTAAGTTCTAGTTTGGACTCTCATAATTTGTGTCGGTAAATAGTGTTGGAGGTCCTGAACTTTAAGTTTATGTTTGATGAATTGAGTTAAATAAATTTTTACAATAATTTAATTGATTTTTTAAAAATTAGGTTATTGATATTTCAGAAAAAGATAAGAATTAAAATAAAAATTTTAGATTTGAAATAGAGATCCAAACAATTTTTTATATTTATAAGAATTGTGACGTTTTAGTCTCTAAACTAATCATACGAGTAAAAATTTCTCCAAGTATACAAATCTTAGTAGCAACAAAGGTCCAAATCAACAAACGGCATTAAATTTCAGATGAAAACAAATGGAATGATCATGTGCGACTCGTGTAACCTGATTTTTAAGGGTAATGGAAAATCAACCTAAAATATATATATATATATATATATATATATATCAAATCAGTTGGGTAGAATAGATAGGTGGCTAACTTCAGGATGTTTTCCTTATTAATTCTCTTCTAAAATGCATTTTTGGATACTTCATAACTCCACTTTGAATCATTTTCTGGCCTAAAGCCTGAATCTTATTAAGGGGTTAGATAATGTGAAGTTGTTCTTTATATATCTTGTTTTAATAAGAGTAGTTGAGGATTTCACACTTATTGTTTCAGTTATCCTAGTTTTTTTTTTCTTTTTTATATATAATTAGTGGCATTGTAATTAGGGTTTATTACAAGATAGATTGGGATTTAAAAAAAAAAAAAAACCGCACACACACACATGGTGAAATACTACAGCGGTTGAAAGAAAATTAGTATGCGTTTGGTTGGTAAATTTGAGTTGAAATATCTTAGAGTTGTTTGACTTTTTAAAAATTAATTAAAAAACTTGTTGACTTTTTAGAGTTGCATGTTTTTTTTTTTTTTAATTAAAAGGTTTACCAAACATATGCTTGGTCTCCTATTAAGGAGAACATCTATAAATCTTATGCGCCCTATTCGTTTATTTTCTTCTTCTGTAATTTTTTTTAATCTCTTGATAATATAAAATTATGGTGTCTAATTCTTCAACAGATAAATGTGAAATTATCTCCACTTTCATTTTATTATTCACTTCACCTTATTTTCATCAACAGGTGCTTCAATCAACTAGAAAGATGGCAACAATGAACAAACAAACCGGGGAAAAAAAAAAAAAGGAAAAAAAAGGAAAGGAAAGGCAATCCTCAAGCTCTCCGAAAATAGGGAAATTACTTAGGTAAGTTTCCCACAATCATAATCCACAACACCAAGGATCCTCCTAAAAAGGAACTTGTAAAATATGGCATCCCTGAAGAACCTCAAACCCCATGTAGAGCCTCCATGTTGCACCCAACCCGACAAAAACGAGCCTGTGATCAACCAAGCCGCTCGCCACCTCCTTTCCTCGGCGTAGTCAGCTAATGCTTGGCTATTTCTCTAGGTGCAAGTCCTCCATTTTGTCGGACACATCTTCCGATGTGCCGGCCTAGGACCACAGCATCTTCAAGCGCCAAGCAGCCGCCTTGTCCCAAGTCCGGCGTCATGGGGTGCATGGCGTCGCCAGCCACCGTGACGTTTTGCTTGCTTAAGGTCCCGAATGCTACTTTCCATGGCTGCCTAAACATCAATGGAGCCCATGTCACTGTTGAAAGATCCGAGTGCTTGACAATGTCTTTATATAGTTCGGGTATGTCCTTGGCATAGTTTTCGAGTACTTCTCTCTGTATTTCTATCGGATCTCTTTGGTATGCCCCTGCAATGAAGAACGGAAAATTTTCAAATTTCAGATGTTAGTTGTCCTCCCTTAATTGACATTAAAGTTTGGGTTTGGATATTAAGATTTTTGGTAGTGTTATTTTAGAGTTAATCTCGCCCCTTATAAACTATGCAATATAACATTTTGACCCTCGAATTTCATAATTTGTAACATTCGTAGTCCTTGAAATTTATCAGATGGTCACGTTGTAACTTCCATTTCGAAATGCTCACTTTGAAGCAACAAATATGAAGTTCAAGAACTAATGTCTAAAAATAAGATAAAATTACATTATCAAAATCCTTTAGTTTTATTACCACATTATGATTGAGTTGTTAATTTCATTAAGTTCTGCACTACTTTAACCTTTTAATTTCATTTTTAGCATTCATAGTTCCCTAATTTTCGTTTTTCAAACTTCCAAAATGTGCTCCTGTTCAACTTCTTCGAAATTCTGATGGAATTTACCACAAATTTGCGATTAAAATTCAACGAATTCTGACTAAATTTTTTTCGTCAGTACCATTTTGAAGTACAAAATGATAAATAACATGTTTACGAAAGCTAAAAGAAGTAAACAATCTATCTACAAAACTGTTGAAATTAATAGTATATTTTCGAGCAAGTACGTTTTTTTACTAAGAGTAAAGTAAATAAAAATAATTTTTTAAGTAAAAAAATATGTTAGTTACTTCAATAGTTTTATATTATTTACTTATTTTAGTTTCCGAAAATGTATTGTTTACTGTATATTCCCCAGAAAAAATGGCACGGTACCTTTATTAGCTGGAGATGCACAAGAAAGGCCCCAATAAGCCTCTTTATCAGTCAGGGGAATAAAACCAGCTCTTTTGCCTGCACCAACGAACTGTTGAGCTTCTTGCTTCTTCAATCCATGGCCTCGAGGAAACACTGCCAATCCTCGCACCCCCGATCGGCCTGACTCAACCGGTGTAGCGAGTCCCAACCAGCTTGCCACCTTTGAGTGCACTCCATCACAACCTATCAAAGCCTGCAAATTAATTCCCAATTAGGCGCACAAATTATAAAATTAAAAAAAAAAAAAAAAAAAAAAAAAAAGGGCTCTATAAATATTGAGACTTCAAAGAATTAGGCTCCGTTCGGCACAACTATTTGAATGGAAACATTTGGATTGTAATCCAAAATAGTGTTTGGATATTTGTAATTAGAATGAAATCATTTAAATAAAAACATTTTGAACATAAACATTTGAAGGTGTATTTGGATAGATACTGAAAACAGTATTCAAAGAACAACTTGGCTAAACTTACTTTTGTTTTGATGACAGTTCCATCTTCCAGGTGAACAACAGCAAGGGATGAACCTTCATATGCTTCGGTTTCTATGGCCGTGATCTTGCAAGAGAAGCGATTGAGTTCGTCGGCAAATCCTCGGCCAGAGCCTCAAGTAGGGCTTTTCTGTGTACTGTTACGGGTCCTCCATTATTGCTAATTAGCATAAAACATGACAAACATTTAGATACATTACATATATATATATATATTTATTATTTATGCGCCTCATAGATAAAAGGGTTTCTGGTGCTTTTGCCCTCAGACTTCATTGAATTGACAGGCTGTCCCGTGAACCTTTAATTGTAGGAGATTATCTCTAATTCAATGACATGTTGCAGAGTGTCCCCCGAACCGCTTGAACAATGTTAAAATTTAGAAGGAAACACCTTCATGCCAGTGACAGGATGTGTTCTGATCATCATCTAAAATTTTAGTCTCTTTTTTCAAACAACTCACATGACATGTACCAGGCCATTTCCGTTCAAATTTTTATAACCATCATTGATTTGAGGTACTCTGCAACGCTTAAGGGGATGTTTGGCATTTCAACTCATTTTAAACTAAACTGTATTTTTCATCTCAGTTTTTGTCTTTTTCTGAAAAATTTTTTTGTTTTTTCTGAAAAGTCAACAAAAATTACTATTTAAATTTAAAAATCTTAAACTAAACTCATTTACCAAACACCCCTTTATTTAAAATCAATCAGAAGGTAATTTGCTTAAATCAAAAGTAGGACATTAGGCTTACCCATTGATGCCTGCGTAAGAGACTTCTTGAATTGCACCAGTACTCAAGTTGGTATAGTATCCCCTAATAAAAACATAAACATGAATCACTCATGGAATCTTCATTCCGTATATCAACAAAATCAAGGAATGATTAGAAACTAAGCAACAATATGATTAACAATTTCTTTTTTTTTTTTTTTTTTCAAGAAATACCTTGAAGAAAAGCAAAGAAGTTTACAGTAAAATCTTCACCTAAAAAAACAAATCTATGCAGAAATCTTCTAAAGTTTAGTAAACACACATTGCTAGTTGTTTATAGAAAAATGCTCGAGGCAATAATGATATTGAATATCATAAACAATAGAAAATGCATTCATTGTGATCTTACATGACTGAGGAAATTGTGGAATAGCCATTTTAGTGCATATATTTAGATTTTTTGCGTTACTTTATTAATGATTCGGATTTTTAACATGTTGATAACTTTTTATTGACATTGTAAGAGAGAAAAATTCTGAAACTATTATAGATGGGATAATATTTATGATTAAAACTAGAGCTGTGAATATGAACCTAGTCAAGCAGGTCGGCCGGCCCTCAGATGCTTGGGTCATAGGCCAGTCTAGGCTGGCCTGGCCCCGACCTACTTCCCTTCTAGGAGGCCACTTTTTCATGTCTATGTGCGACCTACTTTCTCCTAAAGTGTCGTGCTAGATACCATGAAACGTCCCCTAATTAATATTGTTTAAGCTACGAACAAGTGTATTAGTAGGGGAATGTTATTTTACCTTTCGGCAGGGGCATAGATTGAAGTAAGCTTGTGAGAAACGCCCAAGGCATCGAGCGCACGCCAAGCATTAGGCATGAGAGACAAGGCTGCACCAGTGGCTCTAAGCTCATGCCATCTCTCTAACACCAATGCCTTTATCCCAACTCTCTTCAGCGCCACTGCCGTCGCTAACCCTGCTATCCCTGCCCCCACTATTACCACATCTTCCACCATCTCCATCTCTCTCTTTTTCTCTCGTTTACTCCCTCCTTCTCTCTCTCTCCCTCTCTCTCTCTCTTTCTCTACAAAATGATGAATTTATGGACTCTTGTATAAATGTTCCTATATATATATATATACATATATATATATAGAAAAGTCTATTTCCAAGTGCAGAAAGATATGCACCTTTCTGTTTGAGTCTCTAATTGATTCTTGTTTCGTTCACGAGATTCCATGTCCTGTTAACCACGAAAGCAAGCGTGTTTGACCAATATATATATACTGGCCAATGTTTCAAGCAAATGACTTCTTGTTTGACAAGAAATTTTTATGATGCTTAACTGATCGGTTTCACTGTAACATCAAGGAAAGAAAAGTATTTTTCTAGGAGAGAGTTCGATTTTTGATATGTGTGTTTATACTTTGCGGAGCCTAAGAAAACGAGAATTTCTATATTGGAACTTCTTATTTTACATTAATATCCGAGAGATTAATTATTCAATATAATAGGAATAGTACAATTTGATCGTATCATTAGATTCTGTTGTTTTAATTAGTTGTTAAATTAGTATTTTAACGGTTTAATTTATGAATATTCAAGACAAAGAATTGCATGCTTCCAGCCATGAATCATGTAGTATACATTATGATTTTTGACTTTTCAATTTTGTTGTCTATTGCTTAAAAATATCACGTGTACTAATCAAGTCTAGAAGGAAAGAAGAGAAAGTGCATATTTTCTTTTCTTCCTGGGACAAAATGAAATGAGATTGAAAAGCGCACCATAGAAAGAACGTTGAACAAGCCCTCCTTTTTTTTTTTTTTTTTTTTAGAAAGATTTATTTTCAACAATGGTACCTGAAAATATTAACTTGTTTCACTTTGACCCCCAACATTCAATTTAGTCTTTAGATCGTCTGAAAATATACAGTTCTAATCCCTCTGTTAATTAACTGTCTTTTCTCATGAAAAAAAGAGGGATAACAATGACACATGAAAGTTTTAATCCCTCCGTTAATTAATGACACGTGAAAGTTTTAAGAGGGATAACAATATTTTAAAAAAGAAAATCAGAAAATCAAATCAAATCATTTTTAGAGATCTCTTTTTTTTCTTTTCTTTTTTTTTTTTTTTCCTTTTTTCTGTGTTATCCATTTTTAAAGTCCCCTTGTTTTATTCCATGTTAAATTTCATATTGTTTAGATTATGAATTTTGACTTTTCAATTTGGTTGTTTATTGGCTTAAAAATATCGCGTGTACAAGAAGGAAATAAGAGAGAGTGCACATTTTCTTCTCTTCCTGGGACCGAGTGAAAAGAGATTGAAAAGTGCACCATAGCTAGCAACAATGTAGATCAAACTCCTCTTTTATTTATTTATTTTATTTTTTATTTTTATCCTCCTTCTCTAGAAAGAATTATTTTCAATAATGGTACCTGAAAAGATTCACTTGTTTCACTTTGCCCCTAACATTCAATTTAGTCTTTAGAAGACGGATACAAATATTTCCAAAAAAAAAAAAAAAAGAAAATCAGAAAAGGGGAAAAAAAAAAAAATCAAATAAGGACTACGCTCCGTGATCTGGTTTTTTATTTCAGACTTGGCTATCTTTCTTTTACGAGTTTTTTTTTATTTTTTCCTCCCTTAATCTGCTATATTTTCCTGTTACTATTTTATCCCTTTTTAAAACCCCCTTGTATCATCCCGTGTTAAATTTCATAGGAAAATAGGTACTTTACCAATGGAGGGTGAAAAATTTTTAAATTCAGAAATGCTAGATATGGTAGATCTCCAAAATTGAATTGTGGAAAGTCAAAATCAGATAAAACAAATAAGCTGAGGACCATTGATGAAAATAATATGAAAAAGAAAAAGCAACTCCAAAGCTTATTCTACTTTCACACTACGTGTTTTCAAGAAGTGTTTCGTTTGACCAGCTAAGTTCGTTAAAGAATATTATTAAAAGTTCAGGACAATTGGTCACCGTAAGAATCCAAAACAAAAAAGAGCTTGTGTTTGTTAGTGATTGAATCAAAATTGAGCTCTATTAGTTGAGTTCAACGCTTTGTTTTACACTTTATTTTAAAATTTGCCCTTGTTTGGAGCAAAGGAAATTTTTAAATTTTATTTATTTATTTATTGTTAAAAAGGTGTAAATATTCATAATGAACCAAAAAGGAGAATATTTTCTTAAAATCAGATTTCACATTAATGAGAAAAAGCTAAATAAAGAAAAAGAAAAATGTCCAAAAAAAAAAGATTTTGTATAATGAATATGTCTTTATTATAAAGATATGTTCGATTTCATTTCTATAAATTTATATAAATAAAAGTATTTTTTTCATAAAGAATTTGAATCCATTTATTGTGTTATTCTTCAATTTGTTTGGTCAAGATATAAAGGACAACCCTTTGATTTATAGTGAATTACATAAACAAATAGGTGTTCTCATAAAGAATTCATTGGTTTTTTATATGAAAAGTTTGAATATTCATCAATCTTTATTATTAATATTTTGTATTTTGTTTATTATTTAATATAAACCATCATCTTTAATAATAATTTTATATTTATTATAATTACTTTAATGTTTATAACTAATTTTGGTTTATTAAAGGTAATTTATAATTATCAACAAAAAATACTCATCATTAAAATCAAAAAACAAAAAAGGAAAATAAAATAATCTGTATAAAAATTAAATGATGTGAATTATAGTAAAAGAGCAAAATAGGTATTACATACATTTATTTCTTAAAAAATAAATATTTACATAATATTGTCGAAAAATGTACATATTTCAAAACGGGACTCTTAAAATGAACCCTTTGTGTAATTATTTTCATGCTTAAATTCCTAATTTAAATTGGACTTTTATGGTTCAAACTTGAATTTTTGTCGTTAAGTTTGGGGTTTTTATCATTACTAGTTGGCAAGCACACACTCCGCATATGCGAAATAGACAAACAAAATAAAGTAAAATAAAATATATATCATTTGGTGGGTATTGGATCCACCATTTGATGAGTTGGGAGGAGTGACGAAAAGACGCGGTAAAAGCACCTATTTAAGTTTTTAAAGATCGGTATAGACAAATATATAGATTATTTTTCCTTCTTTTTTTTTTTTTTTCCTTTATTTTTCTCTCTTTCGCATTTAAAGCTGTCCCTTTACGAATGGTTGTCATTTTCTTGTCGTATTGGTGGTTTTTCTTGTTTTATAATTTTCACGTCGTTTAATTTTCATTGCAATATAATAAGTTATTTTGATAGAGGTTAAAATATAAAAATCAATGGTGTCGTCCTCCAGTGAACAACCAATTCGATTACTTTTTTTTTTTTTTTTTTCTTGGGATAGCGTCTTGAACATCATTGAGTAAGTTCGTTCTTAATTTAACAAACTCTTGATATGGCTACGTCTTTGGAAGTCTACGGTTTATGCTAACAATCTCATGAGTTCGTTTCCTTTTTAGATTTGTAGTTAATTGGTTTTTTGCTTTTTGTATTTTGTTTTTTTTTTTTGTTTTGTTTTTCCTAAGAATGGGGTCTATGGCTCCACTTAACAATCCCAGAAACAACAGTTCGCTTCTCCAAACAATAGTGATACAATTCCCCCCTTCTATTGTAATTTGTCTTCATCTATTTCTCATCTGCATAAATATATATATATACATATATATATATATATATATTTTTTGGTATTGGGACCGATGAGCATCCACTTAATTAATATAAAAGAAAAATGTGAAACTTAAAATCTAAGACCGTAGATCCCTTTCCCACCTCCTACGGAGCTAGTCGCAGTTGGGTGGTTAAGTTTTGACAGTAGGAAGTTTGCCACAATCATAATGCACAATATTAGCAAGCTTGGGGAAAAGGAATCTGTAAAATATGGCGTCTCTCACGAACTTCACAGCCCATGAAGAATCTCCTTGCTGCACCCACCCTGAAAAATAGGATCCCGTGATCAACCAAACGGCTCGCCACCTTCTCTCGGCGACATAATTTGCCAATACTCTAGGCATTTCGCTAGGAATAAGACCACCATTTTGTATGAAGGACGTTCCAATGTGCCTGCCGAGGACCACAGCATCTTCGAGCGCCGTGCAGCCGCCATGTCCCAAGTCCGGTGTCATGGGGTGCATGGCGTCGCCTGCCACCGTGATGTTTTGCTTGCTTAAGCTCCCAAATGCCACATTCCATGGCTGCCTATACACCAATGGATCCCATGTCAGTGTCGAAAGATCGGCGCTCTTGACAATGTCTAGATATAGTTCGGGCAAGTCCTTGGCATAGTTCTCAATTAGTTCTCTCTGTATTGCTTCTGGATTTCTAGCCAGGTGATCCAACCCTGCAATGAGTAAATAAAACATACAAAGTTAGTGAATGTGCAATTTTTTTTTTTTTTTTTTGAAATTTAATTCTTCACTTTTGTTTATGTGACATAAAAAAATGTAAAAAGGTTGCATATTCAACATCATGAATGTATAATATTTTGGCTTCTGTAACATTTTGATAAAACACGGCCTCCTCCTACAAATCATGTAGGGAGGTTTAACATGTTTTGTAAAAAGTAAGGATATAGTTTTAACACAATTTGCAAAACGTGAACGAGAAGGGCAACATGATTTCTAAGAACAAAAGATGAATCACATCATTTCAACAAGGCATGAAGATTTTTGTTATTCAGCGAAGCATAAAAGTACAAGAATTAAAACTTATTTACGGAGTCGAGAAAAGGAGTGGCATTTGAACCTTGAGGCGGAATTGGACAAGTGAAAAACCAGTAGATATCTTTATCAGTCATGGGAACGTAACCCGCCCTCCTTTTTGCACCTACGAACTGTTGGATTTCTTTTCTAAGTCCATGGCCTTGAGGAAATTCAGCCACTCCACGCACTGTTGATCGACCGGAACGGACTGGTGCAGCGAGTCCCAACCACCTCGCCACCATCGAGTGTACCCCATCACAACCTATCAAAACCTGAAATTCCCGAAGATCGAACAAATTTTGAGACTTCACTAAAGACGACGATAGATTGAGAATTGCATGATCGCTTCAACGAAGAAATCAATTGAAAGCGGATTAAGCGAACAATACCTTTGCTTTGATGACACTTCCATCTTCCATGTGAACAACAGCAATAGAAGAACCCTCATGTGTTATTGTTTCTATCTTGTTGATCTTGGAAGAGAACCGGATAGAGTTGGCCGGCAATTCCTCTGCCAAAGCCTCGAGTAAGGCTTTTCGGTGTAACGGTATCGGTCCACCGTCACCGTCACTTCACACACAAGACGACGACGACAACAACAACAACAAATTTAGATACATTAGGATGTGTATAGAGATTGTCTCTTGTTATAGGTTTTTACTCATCACTAATTCCACGACATGCTGAAAGAAAAGAAAATTGAGCGCTTACACATTGGTTGTAGCAAAATTGGCTTGTTGAATTGCTCCGGTTTCCAAATTTGTTATATATACCCTAAAGAACAAGCACCAATTGTAAATTTGAAGGGGGAAAAAAACTATAGCTATATGTCTTGGTAACATTTAGATATTAAACATTCATTTCGGGTAAATTCAAAATAATAATAATAAGTTGATGGCATGATCAGCAAGTATAATTTTAGCGTAATCACAAAGAAAAAAACAAAGAGCAAATTACAAAAAAATCTTTTGTCACTTGTCTCAACTTCTCACCTGATTTTTCAAATGATGACATCCGTTAAACTTGGTAAAAGTGGCAATATTAATCGTCCTTCCATGTATGCTTTTCCATCCAAATAGTGACAATGGACATCTAGCCGCAGCGAGGTTTTCCATCTATTTTTATGGATGGAAACAGAAAGAGAGACCAGAATTGCCACTTTAGTCAAGTTCAGAGGTATATTTTTAAAATATCAGGGAGCGAGCTGATACAAACGAAAAAGTAGGGGGATTTTTGTAATTTTCCCTTCATCCTATGGCATAATCCGGTTGAGTGTATGCAATCTAAATAAAGATAAGCAAAGCAGTCTTCTTTTCTTTTTATTTTTTAACGATATGTAATCTATGACTCATACCTATTAAATAGAAATAAAAACACGCTCATGTTTTGAATTTAAGAGCTCCAACTCAAAACCCTCGCCTCTCATTTGCTGAGCTAACTCCAGCAGGTAGCGGCTGGGGTGGTTAAAGCAGTTTGAAATCTAGAATTCAATAGGAAAATGAAGAAAGTAAAACAATATTTACACTTTAGCTTTGGTGTAGATTGAAGTAAGCTTATGAGAAACACCCAAGACATCAAGCGCGCGCCATGCATTAGGAAAAAGTGACAAGGCTGCACCAGCCGCTCTAAGCTCATGCCATCTCTCCAACACCAAAGACTTTACCCCGACTCTCTTCAGCGCCACTGCCGTCGCTAACCCCGCTATCCCTCCTCCCACTATTACCACCTCTTCCATCATCGCCATCTCTCTCTTTCTCTCTCTGTCTTACTCTCTCTCTCTCTAGAAAATAATAATATTGATGGACTTTTGTATGAATATACGTATATAGATATATATGGAGAGAGAGGGACATGATATGTATAGAAAAGTCTCATTCAAAGCGTAGAAAAATCTACGTTACTGTTCGAGTCCCAATTGATTCTTGTTTTAATGCACCACGTCCTTTTTGACGGTGAAAGCTAGCGTGCTTGACCAAAATATATAGTACTGGCCCATGCTTGAATTTTCGTCTCGAGGGTTCTATTTTTTATTTTTTACGTTTGGAGACTTTACAAAAAGTAAATTTTAATGATTGGATTTCCTACTTTGGATTATTGGTATTAGAAACGTCTATTTTAGTTTTTTTATTAACTTTTTTTTACCTGGAATAATTTTATATTGTACGTTGCAAATTAATCTAACTTCTTACTACTAATGCAAAATACACAAGAGGCTCTACCCAAAAAAAAAAAAAAAAGAAGCCTCCCAAAGAAATAATAGGTGAACTCAAAGAAAAGACCAAATCTGTAATAGGTTTGTTGGCGTTGTTTCTTTCGTTCTTTCTTTTTCAAGGTTTTGTCTTTTATAAAAATAATTTTCTACTTTTCAGTTTTGATTGGTTATTCTTTTTCGGCTTGAAAATATCGTTTACTAGTCTACTAGAATAAAATAAAGAAGCCGAAGTGCTTTTTTCTTCTTTTCTTCCGGAGACATGATGAAGAGAATGATAAAAGTACACCATAGAAACAACGAGAAACAAGAAGATTTTTTTTTTCCTAAAAAAACAAAAAAAAAAAAAAGGGTTATCTTCGGTAAGATTATTTTAAATTAAATATTATAAACTTCATTTAATATTTTTAATATTTATTAGAATATTTTAGAGATAATTTTCAATTCAAAAGTTCTTTAGTTTTAAATATATACAGAGAAGCCATAGCTTAATTTTCAATTCAAAAGTTTTTTTTGTTCTAAATATTTACTAAGAAGCCATAACTTTTACTTTTTTTCTTATATTATTTAAGAATAAAAATAAAAGAACTCTGTCACACAGCCCTTAATATTACAAGTTCAGGACAACCTAAATCATGTAATGGTTTCTCATCAAATTAATCACATTAAAGAATTAATGCATATGACTTGGTCAAATTATAAAAAAAAATAAAAATAAAAAATAAATGTTGATACCAAAAAGTTTCCGGCACAACACCCAATGTGATCAGCTAGTCCGATCACCCTTGCAAGGTTACTCTGCAATTGATCTCCTGTAAAAGGAAAGCACCTCGAAGTGATAGGGACACTGGTATAGTGTCTGCCATAGGCACTCCAATGTTTAAATCAGTGAAAGAGTTAATAAGTAAATGGAGAGGCAGAGTTTAGATAAGGAAAAATGTCCATACCTGAATGGATGGTTGGTCCTCTATTTATAGCGTTTCCCGCGAGCTCGGGTGCTTGGTGACCCGGTCGGGTCGGTTTCCTAGGGACGAGTAAGTAGGCTTAAGGTGCGTAGGCTATGGGCCCAATGGGCTAATGCCACGTGTTCGCAGTTCGGTAGTAGAGGGCGCTAGGGTAAGTTGCCATAGGCGCTGGTAGGTGTAGCCTCAGCCGGAACAGGCAGCGGAAGTTAAGGAAATAATGGAGGCAGGTGGCGGAAATCGGCGATGTGACCCCTACGATTGAAGGACATAGCTCATACATAAGGTAATGTACTGTGTGACGTGCGAGGGGCCGACTGCCCAGAGTAGTCGGCCCGTCCCTGGGTACAGTCTAACTGAGCACATGAAAATGCAAACGAGATGGCCAACTCTAGTCGGGTAACCCGGGTACCCTGGGGAAGCCTTCTGGTCGGATCAAGCCGGGTAATAAGCATCTAGTTCTGCCCACAACATGCGGTTCTGTCGTTTTGACGTGACCGGGTCACTCTCGTGACCAAGAGTTTATGGTCGGGGCAGATTACAACATCAACAATAAAAAAGGAGCATGTGCATGGTGTGTTGTTTATTAGAGTTTTAATTAAAATTGAACGCTATGAGCTAAGTTCCACGCTTTGTTTTACAGCCAGGAGAGTTCAAGTTCGTTTTGAAACTTGTAAAAATAAATTTTTAATTTTATATAATTTAAAAACGTTAATATTATACTATTTAGCAAAAAGGTTGACAAATCAATTAACAAATAATCAAGTACTAAAACTTGATGCATGTTATATGTTGTGGTGAACATAACATTAAAGAATGGTTTTCATATTCAAATACCCAACTTTCGCGTTGCTATAGCACATTGTGTTATAGATGTTCTTATAAAATTCATAAGGGAGAAAGAAGTAAATAACAATTTTTAATAAACAATTGAAGTAAATAGTATGTTTTTAATATGTTTGGAGTGAATTGTAGTAAATAATGAATTTACTAGGTAATAACAAATTTATTATGTAAATAAGTAACTTTACTATTTACTTAGTAAATTAGATATTTACCTAATAAAATTTTTATTTACTCAAGATATTTATAAAATGTACTATTTACTTTAATTATTTACTGAAAATTGTTATTTACTACACTTTTCAAATACATCATTAGTTGCCATGCAACATAAAAGAATATGCATGTTAGGTGGATTCATATTAGAAGATATTGCACATTTTGATTTAATACATGATGTTTGGTACGAATATTGAACTGTACAAGTAAACACAAATAGGAATTTAATACACCTCATTCTATATTATCTAATATGATTCATTTTCACTATATTGTATCTTTTAATGTTGCTATTAATATTTTCTATTTTACATTGTTTTAAATGATCCCGATTCTTATTATTTTGCTTTTCTTTCTAAGCCTCCCTTAATCTCTTTTCTTCAAAATTAATAGCTGGTTCTGCCTTTTTTTTTCCCCCTTAATTTTTGTTGTCGTTTTTGAGTTTCTATTTGTTTCTATAACGTTTTTTGAGTCGTTGCTTCACGGATTTTTGTGGGGCTCGTGGATCTTATTGTCGTTTCTCGTGTCATTACTGTTTTCAAGATGTTGTTATTGTTGGCTGCTTGTCGTTTTTAAACTTATTGCCGTTTCCATTTGTTGTTTTACAGATATTGTCGTTTTCATGTTCAATTCCATCTAAATTTGTTGACTTTTTTTGTGTCGTTTTTTCTGGTTTGCGTCAATTTCAGGTTTTGGCTTTTTAAGTAGTTGTCTTCCGGGGTACTGTTGACTGTTGTGCTTTTTCTTTCTTTCTTTCCTTTTTTTTTTTTTTTTTTTTCCCGCTTTTCATTTATTTTCTTTTGTCTTTTTAGCTTTAAAAGTTTTTTCTTTTCTTTTTTCCTTTCCAGATGTTCATTTTTTTCATGAGAAAATAATGCAAATAGCCATCTTTTTCATTAATTGATCAACATAATAAAAAATTTTCATTCTTAATCAACATGATATAAACTAAAATCAAATTTTTGCGTCACATGTTACTGTAATGATTTTTAAATTTGTGTTATTCAGGTGATTTCTGTTTTCTTATGGTATTTGTGGTTTTTTATTGTTCTAAATTCTGGTTAATTGCATACTTGCATCTTTTAAATTTAATTATTTTCCATTTATTTATGTTTTCTGAAATTATAAAGATTAAAGAAAAAACAAAACTTATTTTAAACTCATCGCTTGTACTCTGTGGCTAAAAAAACAAAGATAAAAGATAAAAAGGTCCCGAATTACACCCAATTTATTTCAAAAAATAATTTGTATTGCGAAAATTTTCTGAACACAGTTTAAACTAAAAGACATAAAATTTAACGATTTTTTTAAAGTTTAATATTTTGTTTGATGATTTTTTATGTTTTATAAACTTTCAAAATAATTTTTTTATAAACTATTTGAGCATATTTTTATTGTTTTAACTATTTTTGTGTCACAAACTACGTAAGGGATTGAATTAAAATAAAATTTTCATGATACCTTTGTAATTAAAAAAAAAAAAGAGGAATTAAAAAATAATTAGAATTAAAGGTATAATTACGTAATTAACATTAAAATTTTTTTTTTTTACCAGATCATTGAGATTTTGTAAAATCTTTTGATAGAGGTTAAGATATTAAAATTACCCCCGTTCTTAAATTAACTAATTCTGTGTTGTTTGACATGGATGAATTATGTTTTGTGCGAACAGTCCCACGAGTTCTTGTTCCTTTTATTCATCTTTTCTTCTCGAGATTTGGGTTGGAAATCGTAAGGGCTAATTAAATTGGTCCCAAAAGATATGGATTATCTTACTTTACATTTTACAATTCAAAATTATATAAATCTTTACTCGGATTTTATATACGTTGTAACTATGATAATTACATCGAAGCTTCAATTTTTTTTTTTTCCCTAAACGATCTTAATCACTCATAGTTAAATCCGTTAAAATATCGTTATTGTTTTCCTCGGTCCTCTTGTTCCTTGCTTTTGTCTTTTTTCTTTTTTGTTTGTCGTTTCATGTTGTGGCTTATAAAATTGTTTTCTGAGGCAGTGGCGTTGTTAATTATTTGCGTGGCTTTAAGACGTTAATGGCGTTTTTCATGGGATTTTTCTGCTTTTCGTTAACTTTTCTTAATTTTTTTCTTTCTTTTTCTCTTTTAAAGTTGTCTTTTTCTTGTCATATGTGTGATTTTTCTTGTTTTAAATTTTTCATGTCGTTTTTTCGAGTCAGCAATGTTTATTATAATATCTTTGACATTGAGTCAAGTTCATTTCAAACCCTTGCGCATTTAAGCACTAATTTAAAATAAAATCTTTAAGTTGAAGTTGGTAAACTTTTTAAAAATTAGTTATAATTTTTATTAATTTTTCAAAAAATAAAAAAAAACTAATATGAAAAATTTAAATACAAACTAGTTAATCAAATGTATGTTGAGTATTGTCAGAGATGACATTACGACGTTGACATCTTTGGAAGTCTATGGTTTATCCTAACAATTTCATGAGTTTGTTTACCTTTTTGTTTGATATTTTCTTTTATAGATTTGAGGTTCTGAAATAGTTTTTTTTTTTTTTTTTAAATGTTACGGACCTATAGCTCGTTTAATAAAGAGCAGCGGGGATTTGAAGTTTGGAAACAGTCACTTGTTCTAAAAATTCAAGCTAACTTTGTCAAACTACACAAGACACCATTGCTATCTTAAAACCAATATTGATATTTCATCCTATTAATTAACAATAACGAAAACAGTTCATTCAATTATCAAAATAAATAAAAAAACACAGTTGACTTGTACATGAAAAGTGATAGAATCCCCTCTTTTATTCTATTTTGTCTTCATTTCTCTCTCTCTCTCTCACTCGCTATATACACACACATTTTATATATATTTTTGTGTCACGGGTGTTTCAAAAAGGTCAAGTGACGTACGAAGTCCGTAGAATATAGATTTTACGGCCTGGCTCGAACAGAGGACAGAAAGGAGTGTACCAAATCCACCTAAACGTCACCCATGAGGGAGGAACAAAGAGGAGAAAGAGAGCTCTCGGAAATTTCTATTAAAAAATTGGCCTGCTTAGATCCCATAGAAATAGAAAATTTTCTTGTTTGAGAATGATGAAATAATTTTATTTTGAGAATGTAATAGCATTTCGATGTGTAAAAAAATATTCGTCCTTGATAACAAAAAAAATCTAGAATTTATTTGGAAAGTTACAAAATGAGAAGAAATGATATTGAAAATAACTGGAAAAAAAATTCAAAAATATTTCAAAAATATTCTAAAAAGGTACCGTACAAAATATATTTAAAAATAAGATGTTTTTTCTTTTTCAAAATAAGAAGAATAATAGAAAAAGTTGAGGAAATCCCTTTTTTATTATTATTTTGCACCCATTTTGGAAATGGGCATACAAAACGAAACAAATAGGGTGGTCAATATCCCAAAATCTACACTAATCAAAGGTTATAAGGCCTTTTATACAATCTGACCAGCAAATGACTAACCAAGGAGAAAAACAACATTCTAAAGAAAATGAACAACGACAATGGAAACTAGATAAACAACAAAAACATAACAAATTTAGGTACGACAACTTCCAACTCTTAGATGACTAACCAACTGTTGTAACGCTCTTGCATCATTTAGTGCCTAATAGCAGGAAGTTTGCCGCAATCATAATGCACAATATTAGCAAGCTTGCGCAAAAGGAATGCGTAAAATACGGCGTCTCTCAAGAACTTCACAACCCGTGAAGAACCTCCTTGCTGCACCCACCCTGAAAAATAGGATCCCGTGATCAACCAAACGCCTCGCCACCTTCTCTCCGCGACATAATTTGCCAATACTCTAGGCATTTCGCTAGGAACAAGACCACCATTTTGTATGAAGGACGTTCCAATGTGCCTGCCGAGGACCACAGCATCTTCGAGCGCCGAGCAGCCGCCATGTCCTAAGTCCGGTGTCATGGGGTGCATGGCGTCGCCAGCCACCGTGATGTTCTCCTTGCTTAAGCTCCCAAATGCCACATTCCATGGCTGCCTATACACCAATGGATCCCAGGTCAGTGTCGAAAGCTCAGAGTGCTTGATGATGTCGAGATATTGTTCGGGCAAGTCCTTGGCATATTTCTCGATTACTTCTCTCTGTATTGCTTCCGGATCTCTAGCAAGGTGATTTATCCCTGCAATGAGTAACATGTGAAATAAAACATACCAAGTTAGCGAACATGTTATTTTGTTTGGATACGTGTAACGCCTCGTAAACTAGCTGGCCAATTACTAAAATACAATGGAATCATAACCTTTAAACAACACTTGTTTTTTGTTAGAGGGCCTTGGATATCAGAATCTAGTACCCCTAGTCCCCACGTAGACATTTTTTTTTTTTAAAACTAGAATCCGAAAATTGTGTCACAATATAGATATCTGTTTTTATCATCTTCTTTTTTTTTTTTTTTTTTTCAGGATGTTAATTCTTTCAATTTTGTTTGTTTGACCTGAAAAACATGAAAGGATGCAAATTCCAAAGTACAGTAACTAATTTTTATTACTTAGTCGAGAAAGGAATGGTATTTGAACCTTTAGGCGGAGATGGGCAGGTTAAAAACCAGTAGATATCTTTATCAGTCATGGGAACATAACCAACCCTCTTTTCTGCATGTATGAACTGTTGCATTTCTTTTCTAAGTCCATGGCCTTGAGGAAATTCAGCCACTCCACGCACTGCTGATCGACCTGAAGGGACTGGTGCAGCGAGTCCCAACCACCTTGCCACCATCGAGTGTACCCCATCACAACCTATCAAAACCTACAATTCCCGAAGACCGAACAAATTTGAGTACACAAAAGATGACGGTAAAATGAGACTGCGTGTTTGTTCTGCCGAGAAATTTGAAAGCGGATTAATTGAACAATACCTTTGCTTTGATGACACTTCCATCTTCCATGTGAACAACAGCAATAGAAGAACCTTCATGTGTTATTGTTTCTATGTTGTTGATCTTTGAAGAGAACCGGATAGAGTCGGCCGACAACTCCTCTGCCAATGCCTCGAGTAAGGCTTGTCGGTGTAATGGTGTCGGTCCACCATCGCCCTCACTTCAGACACAAGACAACAATAATTAGGATGTTTAGAGAAAGTCTCTTGTAGTAGCTTTGTTTTCACTAATTCCAATACATGCTAAAATGAAAGAACATCGCTTACGCATTGGTTGTAGCAAAAGGGACTCGTCGAATTGCTCCGGTTTCCAAATTCGTTATATAAACCCTAAAGAACAAGCACCGTGAGTGAATTAAAAAAACTCTTATCTGTTTGTGTTTGGTAACTTTTTTTAAGACCATAAGTTGATAACATAATCAACAAGGAAGTTTAATATGATGACAAAGGAAAAACAAAGAACAAAGAACAAAGAACAAATTACAAAAAAATTCACTTTGTTACTAGTGTAAACTTCTTCCCCGACTTTTCAAATGTAACAACATCTCCTAAACTCGATAAAAAGTGGCAATATTAGTCTTCCGTTTGTTTCTCCATCCAAATGACAGTAGACACCTAGCTGCACATGATGTTTCTAGTGTCACTTCTGTCAATTCAAGGTATGTCATCGTTACGTTTGAAAAGTCAAAGAGCAAGTTGATACTAACGATAGAGTCTAGGTAATGTATGCAATCTAAAATGAAAATCATAAGCAAAGTAGTCTAAAATTTAGAATTGACTGACACGAAATGGAGAAAGAAAAACGATATTTACACTTTAGTTGGGAGTAGATTGAAGTAAGCTTATGAGAAACGCCCAAGACATCAAGCGCACGCCAAGCATTAGGGAAGAGAGACAAGGCTGCACCGGCGGCTCTAAGCTCATGCCATCTCTCCAACACCAATGCCTTTATCCCAACTCTCTTCAGCGCCACTGCCGTCGCTAACCCTGCTATCCCTGCTCCCACTATTACCACATCTTCCACCATCTCCATCTCTCTCTCTCTCTCTCTCTCTCCTCTCTCTCTCTTTCTCTCTCTACAAAATGATGAATTATGGACTTATGAACATACCTATATATATATATATAGACGTATATATAAGAGTATATTTCCATTAATACGCGCAAATACACCTTCTTTTTGAGTCCATGTCCTGAACGATGAAAGCCAGCGAGTTTGACCAAAATAAGGGCCAATGTTGGAACATCATATTTAACGTGAGGTTGAAAAGCATTTCTTCTAGTAGAGTTTCTCTCTTTGACTTCTGTGTTTATACTTTTCGGAGTCTTCTAAAAGAAAATTTTTGCTATGATACTTCCTATTTCGCATGTGGAGGAACTATTGTTTTAATTATTGGATTAATTTTTTAACGATTAAATCTGTGACTCTAGTAGTTTGGTGTTAATACAAATTTTAATCACCTACTAGTATTGCAAAATGAAAGGTCTTACCGTAAATACTTATGGAGAAATAGTAGGTGAACCAAAGAATAACCAAATTTGTAATAGGTGTAGTAACCATGGAAATGACATAGAAACAATAAGATTTTTTTTTTTTCTTTTCTTTTTAGAAAGAATTAAAGAAGGGTTATTTTCGATTATGGTAACTAAAGATATTCACCCGTTTTAGTAGGTCTAATTACCTTGTTATTACAGACATTTTTTTTTTTTCAAATCTAACATTTTTAAAACTGTTTTATACCTCTTAAAACCCTATTGTGACATCCCTTTCTAGATTTCATATAAAAATAGAGTTAGACTAATCAAAACTAAGAGCCAAGAAGACAAGTAAAAGGAAGGATCAAGAATATTTCAGGAGCTAGATCAGTTGCCGATGAACAAATAAAAATTGCATCAACAAAAATTGATGTTGGCGGAATTGACGGGCTAGCTCTTGCGATCAACAAAAAAATCCTTTGCCATCGTAAGTCGGGGTATTCGCCCGGGAAGCATTTTCTTGGGGGAGTTGTTTTAAGAGAATACCTTCTATTCCATTTCAAAAGTATTATTGTTATTATTATTATTATTATTATTATTTCCTTTTTAGGATTGCTAGATCCCTAAAAAAGAACATGGGGACCAAATAAAATGAAACAAATGAATATGGTCAGAGACCTTTGGTCAAAAGAAACTAAAGAAAGAATTAAAAATAACTCCAAAGCCTATTTTTGTTTCACACGATGATCTGTTTCCATTAAGTGTCACGTTTGAGTTTTGACCAGCTAAGTTCGTGTTTTATAAATATATATATATATATATATATTTAATTTTAAGAGTTTTAATAAAAATTGAGTTCTGTTAGCTGACTTCCACGTTTTATTTTTCTCAGGTAATCAAAAACCGTTCTGTTCAACATTAACCTATGGAAATGTCGTTTACGTTGACCTTCTTCAATATAAATGTTACTATCAATACATGTATCTAGTACCCCAAAAAATAAATAAATAAATAAATAAAAAGAAAAAAAACAATATGTTTTAAATATTGTTCTGAGTTGTACTCTAATACATATTATTGTATTAAAAGTTATATTTAATTCTTATCATATAATTTATGTTTTGAAACTTTTAAAGTAAATTTTAATCTTATTGAATATGATAATATTGTAGTTATGAAGTGAAAAATCCAACACATCAATCAATAATAATTAAATGCTAAAACTTAATATATGCTATATTTTGTGTCAAATTTTAAGTGTACCATTACAGAAAAGAACGGTTTTCATATTCAAATATCAAATTTGACATTGGCATGACGCACTAGAGATGCTTTTATAAAATTCAGAAAAGAACATGCATGTTTGGTGGATTCGTATTGCATGTTCATTAATGCATGTGTTTGGTATGAATGTTGAACCGTAAAAGTTACGTATTATTTTGTATTTTCATACTATCTAATAATACAAATCATATTCAGTGTATTTTATTTTATTATTTTACTTTTCCACTTAAAGTTTTTTTTTTTTTTTCCCTTCCTCTGTCTCTCTACATCGTTCTTTTTTCACTTTCTCTATTTAACTTATCTCTCCTCCATCTCTCTTTATTTTCAATCTATTCATTCTCTCTTAAGTTTATCATTATTCATTGTCTTTTAATATGCTATCTCTCTCTAGAAACAATCTCTGCTATTAAAACAAAAAACGAAAACAAAGGGTGTAAAGCAATCAAACCAAACCAAAGGGCTTTTACGTTAATTAACTAGAAAGGAAATTGGATAATTTTCCTTTTCACTTTTTAATAAGTAAATATTGGAAAGTAAATCAATGGTTTTAGGTTCGTTTGGAATACAAACTACAATTGAAGTTTTGAAAATGTTTTGATTGGAAATGAGTTGAGCTTTAGAAATATGCATTTGGTTGAAAATGAAATATTTGGAGTTAAAAAAGTGTAAAAACTTGAAATTAATTTAGAAAAAAATAGCAATATGGATCTTGTCTTATTCCTCTCATCATTCTATGCAATTTTTTTTTTAAAAAAAATAAGCATCTCATTTCTATTTAAAATAACAAAGTTATGGACTTTTATAGTCTAGGTTTTTTTTTTTTAATGAAAAAAAAAATTGATATGTAAATAATGAAATTGATTTACTTTTAAAAAAAAAGACAAAAAATAATTAGAATACTCCAGAATTAAGGCCCCAAACAGTCTCTTTTATTAGTAATTTACTTTTCGTTCCAATCCTCTTAATGTCTTACATTTTCCATTATTTTAATTTGTTTAATCCTATAAAAATGATATCCCGATCTTTTTTTTTTTTCTTTGAATAACTGGAGAAGAGGAAAAGCATACACTCAAATTAATAAAAAAGAAAATGAAACAGAAAAAATAGAGAAAATTAGAATCTAAACTTAATGGAAAATCAAACAAAATAAAATATAAAAAAGAGATCACCTTTCATAAAAGGCAAATGCCCAAATTAAAATTGGATTTATTTAAGCATACTAAAACTAGTTCCCTTAAATTTGTAGGTGTTTTTCTTTTCCAAATCAGTCATTATATTGTCTCTTTACATCTTATTAAGTTTCTCCAATTGACGATAATATCTTAAAACCACAGTCTCTATTTCTTTCTCGGCAAGTGTTTTCTCACTAGGCTTGTTGTTCCGTATAGCCCGTTTTGCTTAATATTGTTTTTTTTTTTTTTTTTTTTTTTTTTTTTTTTTTTTTTATTTTGTTGTCATTTTCTGAGCTACTATCTTTCTTTAACGTTTATTTAAATTGCGGAGTTCTTGGATCTTCTTGTCATTTCTCATGTTATTATTATTTTTAAGATTTTGCTATTGTTGGCTGCATATCGTTTTTAAACTTACTGCCTTTTCCATTTGTTGTTTCCTCTTGTCGTTTTCATGTTCGACTTCATCTAAATTTGTTGACCTTTTCTTGTTTGTCGCTTTTTCTTTTTCCTTGGTTTGCGTCAATTTCAGGTTGTGGCTTTTTATTGTCGTTATTTTTTTGGCGTAGTTTTACAATGTTAATGTCGTTCTTCTTCTTCTTTTTTTTTTTTGGTGGATGTCGTTCTTCATGTTTTTAATGTTTGGGGTTTTTTATCCGCTTTTCATTTATTTTCTTTTGTCTTTTTCGCTTTTAAAGTCGTCCTTTTTCTGTTTTCATTTTCTTATGCCATTTCTGGTTTTTCTTGTTTTAAATTTTATGTTAATATGATAATTACTTCTTCTAATTTTAATCATTTCTCATATTATTTCTGTTTTTTTTTTTTTTTAAAAAACAAACAACATGGATATCCTTTAAAGTTAAAACAAACTTGTTTCAATCTCGTCCAATTTTATGGCTAAAAAACAAGGTAAAAGGACATAGATATCCTTAATTAGACCCAATTTATTTCCCTTAAGCCAAAAAAAATTGTTTCTTTTTGCTTTTAGTAAACAAAAAATATATATTTCAAATAAATATTTTTTTGAAAAATATTTTTATCGATATGAAAATTCTGAAAACAGTTTAAAGTAGAAAATATAAAATTCAAGATTTTTTTTTTTGAAACTTTAATGTTTTTATGGATTTTTTATATTAATTTATGATACGAAGTTAAAGATATGCACCAGTTCAAAAGAGATAGCATGATTTTATTTATTTATTTATCCCTTTTGTAACCTCAAAATACAGGGTAAAAAAAAAAAACGTTCGTTCTGAAAATCCAAGCTGACATGGACAAACTACACAAGATACATATTTGCTATCTTAAAACCAAAATCAATTTTGTCATCCTATTGACAATAACAAAAACAACAGTTCACTTCTCCCTACAAAGTGATAGAATTCCCCTCTTTTATTCTATATTGTCTTCATTTATTTCTGTGTGTGTGTCTATATATATACATACATATATATATATATATATATATTAAGAGGTGATTCATCAAGGTGTAATGGTGACAGTAGGAAGTTTGCCACAATCATATTGCATAACACTAGCAACCTTGCGGAAAAGGAATCTGTAAAATATGGTGTCCCTGAAGAACTTCCCAGCCCATGAAGAACCTCCTTGTTGCACCCACCCTGATGCATACGATCCCGTGATCAACCAAACGGCTCGCCACCTTCTTTCCTCGACATAATTTCCCAATACTCTCGGCATTTCACCGGGAACAAGGCCACCATTTTGTATGAAGGATGTTCCGATGTGCCTGCCTAGGACCACAGCATCTTCAAGCGCCGAGCTGCCGCCCTGTCCCAAGTCAGGTGTCATAGGATGCATGGCGTCGCCAGCCACCGTGATGTTTTGCTTGCTTAAGTTCCCAAATGCCACTTTCCATGGCTGCCTGAACAGCAACGGAGCCCATGTCAGCGTTGAAAGATCAGCGTGCTTGACAATGTCTAGATATTGCTCAGGCAAGTCCTTGACATAGTTATCAATTAGTTCTCTCTGGATCACCTCTGGATCACCCGGCGTCCCTGCAATGAAAATGTGAATAAAACATACAAAGTTAGTGAAAATGTTATTTGGTTCGGACATCTTATGAGGATCTTAATTCTTCGCTTTTGTTTGTATGACATGGTAAATTGAGTTTCTTTGGTGTAGGGAAAATGCCAAAAGGTTTCAGAGTCCAAACCCCATGAATTTTAAAGTAACTATTCCGGCTTTTGAATGACAATGAGATAATAACAAAAGCGTTCCCATGTCTGTCGAAATGTTTTGTTCTACCTTATGTTATTCAACATGGACACTCATCCCCCTAGTCACATCATTTATGAGGGGCGGTTTAACACGATTTGTAAAACGTAAAGGATAGGTGCAACATTTCTAAAGATTAAGGCAGAATGCATCATTTGAATAAAACACGAAATTTTTGTGCAAATAACGATTATCACCGTTACTGTTATCCAGCAAATTAGTATAACGGTTCAAGAATAAAGAACTTATTAGAGGGTAGAGCAAGGTATGATCTTTGAACCTTTAGCCGGAGATGGACAGGTCAAAAACCAGTAGATATCTTTATCGGTGAAGGGAACAAAACCAGCCCTTCTTCCTGCACCTACGAACTGGTGGATTTCTTGTTTCAGTCCATGGCCCTGAGGAAATACAGTCAATCCACGCACTGCTGATCGACCTGAATGGACTGGTGCAGCGAGTCCCAACCAGCTCGCCACCACCGAGTGTACCCCATCACAACCTATCAAAACCTACGATTCCCGAAGATAAACAAATCTGAGACCCTACAAAAACGAGGATAGAATGAGAATGAAAGGCGTTAAGCGAACAATACCTTTGCCTTGATGACACTCCCATCTTCCATATCAACAACAGCAATAGATGAACCTTCATGTGTAATTGTTCCAACGGTGGTGATCTTGGAAGAGAAACGGACAGAGTTGGCTGGCAATTCCTCCGCCAAAGCCTCGAGTAAGACTTTTCGGTGTACCGATCTTGGTGCACCTCCACCATCACTTTCATATGGAAGACAAAAAGCATACAGATAAACAGGGAAGTATAGATAAACCCTTGTAGTTTTGCGGTCATAAACTATTCCACCACATGCTTAAAGAGAAGAACATTGCTTACACATTGTTTCCGGCAAAAACGACTTCTTGAATCGCACCAGTTTCCAAATTTGACACATACACCCTAAAGAACAAGCACCAAGAGTAAACACAAAGCTGAAGATATACATGTTCTTTAAACAAATATTCATTTCAATGCGGATGTTTTTTCTTCTTTAGAGACAAATATCAAAGGAAAAAATTGCATAGATTCCCCAGCAACTTTGTCACCAATGTCAACTACTCCCCTGCCAAATGAAATGTGCCGACATTAGTCCTTCCGTGTGTTTTTCCACCCAAAACATAGCATCTGCCCATTTTTTGGAAGGACCAACGTCGCACTTTATCATCGGTACATTTGAAAAGTCAGGGAGCGAGTTGATACTAGTGATAATGAAAAACAAGATGGAACGAAGCATAAATCTACATATTCAATGGGAGGGTTGTACAAATATTCATTTCACTGTGGGTTTTTTTTTTTTTTTTTTTTCTTTTCCCCTCTTTAGACACAAATATCAAACGAAAAATTCAAAGATTTCCCGTCAACTTTGTCACCAAAGTCAACTACTCCCCTGCCAACCCACATGTGTCAACGACACAACGAAACTTGATAAAAGCGGCAACATTAGTCCTTCCCTGTGTTTTTCCATCCAAAACATAGCATCCGGCTATTTTTTGGACCGAATCTGACGGAAGGACGAAGGCTGCACTTTATCATCGGTATTAAATCACGAAGTGATACATAACAGAAAAAAAAAAATATAAATCTACATATTCAACAGGAAAATGAGGGGGGAAAAAAAAAGAAATTTACGCGTTAGGTCGGGCGTAGAGTGAAGTAAGCTTGTGAGAAACACCCAAGGCAAGGGCACGCCAAGCATTGGGGAAGAGAGTCAAGGCTGCACCAGTGGCTCTAAGCCCATCTGACCTCTCCAACAACAATGCCTTAATCCCAACTCTCTTCAGCGCCACTGCTGTCGCCAATCCAGCTATCCCTGCTCCCACTATTACCACATCTTCCACATGTCCATCTCTTTCTTTTACTCTTTCAGACTTTTTCACAAACACCTTAATGTGCATAATCCCTCCTCTACATAGATCTACACACACACACACACACACAGATATATATATATATATAATATATTTTTACTGATGTGTATGTATACAAATAAGGTCCATGTGCTGTCATCATTTCAGAGTCTTTGACCAAAGGGCGGCGGCGGCGGCTATGCCTTTAAACCTTAAACGACATTGAAAAAGAATAGACTGATCAACTTAGGAGGGAAATTATTAGTTTATTCACATCCTATAATTAAGTTCTTGGTTTTTTTTTTTTTTTTTTTTTTACAGATAATATCCTGAATTTTTTGAATTTAATAATTTAATTCTTTAAGTTTTCGTTTTTTTCTTGACAGTCTATTTTGAACTTATAATTTCAGTCACTAGCAGTTCTTTTTGCTTTGTACGGGATTTACACATAATAGTCAAAGGATTAGTTTGGTAATTGAGTTCAACTTAAAATAAACTGTATTTTTTTTTTTTTTTTTAAAAATTTTTTATCTTTTTTAAAAAAAATTTTATTTTTTTTAAAAAGTCAACAAAAGTTATTATTCAAACTTAAAAATTTCAACTCAAACTTCATTTATCAAACGGACTATAAAAAAGACATTGTTAATCATCTTTATTTAATCTTTTTTTTTTATTTAAGCGTGAAGGATTCAGAGTTTATTTTTTTTAATATACTTAAATATGATATTATTATTAAATTATATTTATAACTACAAATTTTAGCTAATTTAAATATAAATTTATTTGAAAACTTGAACTTATTTCAATTATAACTCGAACATAAATCTAAAAATTTTATTTAAAAAATTATCTAAAAGAAATAAAAATAACCACTAATATTTCTTAAGCTATTATATGCCTTGCACACAGCACATTAACTCGCAGCCGTATTTGAACGGCTCTAGTTTGTTTGGCCCGAAAAAAAAAATTAAAATAATAATAACAATAATAAAAAGGTCTGGTGGACAGATTCCTTGAAATATTATTGAGACTGACGATCCACGTGAAACAAGACAGCGGTCTAATTAATTGACACTTGAAAAGAATTGGGAGACAAGATACTTGTTTGACAAGGTTTTTTTTTTTTTTTTTTTTTTTTTTTTTTTTTTTTTTTTAAGTTTCTGAGAAACCAAAGAATTGGTTTAGTTACGTTTTTCTGATGGAGTGTCCATTTTTTAAAAAGAATTTTTTTTGTTGTATATAAAAAGCATTTTTAAAAAATGTTTGGATAGAGTTTCCATTTCTCAAAAAGAAAAATTTTCTTATTTTAAATAAAAAAAATTTTATTTTAAAAATAAGATTATATTTGGATGTGTAAAAAATTTTCTTTTTAAAACAAAAAATTATTTGGCATTAGAGAAAATGATATTGAAAAATATGCATTGTGAAAAGATTTCAAAAAAATTCATTTTTGGCCTCTTTGCTTCACCAACTCAACTCAAACTTTTTTTTGTCTTTTTTCTCAAAAGTTTTTGTCTTTTTCCCAAAAACTTTTTTGTCTTTTCTGAAAATTCAAAAAAATTTACTATTCAAATTTAAAAATCTCAACTCAAACTACTCCACCAAACTCCCCCTTTATTTTTCCAAAAGGATACTGTACAAATAAGTTTGATAAAGAGACAATTTTTCTTTTTAAAATGAGAGAATGATAGAAAAATACGAGACAAACACTTTTTTGTAAAAATTTTCCAGTTTTGGAAATTGGACATTTCATCCAAACATAGGATTAAGTTTCGAAAGAAAAATGCAATATGAAATGCCACCAAAACTACTAGAAAACTCTTCGTCAAATTCTCCCACATTTTTTTTTGTTTTTTTGGGTTTAGGATTTGTAACTTTTTACATGGGTATCAAAGCGGCTGATCCATGAAATTTTTTTGAGTGGCACACCGCATGAAACTAATTAAGTTAAAATTAATCACTGAAAATGATGATCTAACAATAAAGAATTATTATAATCAATGTTCATGTGTCAGATAGTTTTCTTGATAATCTTAAATGTTAGATTTGTTTCCTACCCGTCTACTAATCAATTTAGAGTGCAAAGGGATGAACCTGTCATGCATCCACATCTTTAACACAATCAAGTTAGATGCTGAGGAAGCACGCTTCTTATCAAGAGTGTAGGACCATCGGGGAGCTCTTTTAATAGCATCCAAAAAAATATACTAAGATTGATCATCCTCTTTCCAAACTTTCATTTAATAAAAAAAAGTAATTTTAAAAAAAAAAAAATAACTTTTATTGTTAAAATGGAGGTACGACTATGATGTTTTACAGTGTGAGAACATTGTTTCCCATTTTGAGAAATGGTAGTAAATATCATTCTTTACAAAAATAATTGAAATACCTAATATTGTTTTTAAAATATTTACAGTAAATAACAAATTTTTTTAGATCAATAAATTTTTACAATATGTAAATAAATTATTTATCTGTTACATTTGTAATTTACTGCTATATGCTCTAAATATTTATCGTAACGTAGCATATTTGTACATAGTAATTATTGTATTATCTAATCACATAGCAATTAGCATATTGATGAAACTTTTTCGTTATTTGTAAAATATTTAAATTTTCAAGTACATTTCGATTCCATTAATTATATTTTGCTATATAACTAATCAACCCTAATTTTTAAAATTAAATTAGAGCAAAAAATCAATAAATCAAAAAAAAAAAAATTTTTAAAGCTTGAGGGAGACAAACCGGACAATTCTTAGTGCAGTATGATATAAACTACTAAAGTGCAAAATCATTATAACAAAAAAAAATAAAGAATTCAAAACTTTTCAAATTGTCTAAAAGTACTAAAAATAATGTTTTTATCTAAGTTCTAGTAAGTGTCTTACATTGGCATTAAAGTACATTTAGTTCAAATGACTGAATAAGCATGAAAGGAAACTAGTATCATCATTCTTCAATTATCACAAACAAATATATATATATATATATATATATAAGGTCTTGTATTTGATATCAGATACAATCCGACATTTGACAAATGACACTTGTACTTGTAACTTTATGTTTAAAAACTTATAAATAACTAGTTTATTTATATGTAATTTTCTATTTAGAATCTTAATACGTGATACAAGTTAAAAAGTATTATATTAAAATAACATGATTGATATAACGTACTATCAAAAAAAAAAAAAAAAATTACAAGTGCGGTGTAAAAATGATATCGGATAGCAGCCGCTCCTCTACATATATCAGTCTTCCTTTTGGTTATCCAAATTCAACGCACTAGTTGAATCACCACAAGGAAGCCTCCCACAATCATAATGTATAACACCAAAAACCCATTTATAAAACAACCTATCAAACCCCAAAATATTCCTTAATAAATCCATAAATAATCCACACCCACTTTGTTCCACAAAGCCACATAGAAACGAGCTCAAAAGCATCATCCGAATTGTTCTCCACCTTCTTTTCTTGCCATATCTCTCAAATGTAGTGCAAATTCCCACTCCTCCCACTCCAACGACATGTCGTTTGACGAGAACCGAGTCCCCAATGAGCTGGCCCAAAACGACGGCATCTTCAAACGTGTCGCACTCGTTTTGCCCAAGATCGGGTGTCATGGGGTGCATGGCGTCCCCTGCGACCGCGATGTTTTTTTTGTTTATGTTACCAAAAAGGATGTCCCAACGAGGCCTAAAGACCACAGAAGCGCATGAGAGTGTTAAGGTTGGAGTGTTGAACGATGGTTGAGTAAATTGGAGGCAAGTCCTTAGCCAAGTTGTCAAGCACTTCTTGTCGTATTGTTTTTGGGTTGACTTTCATGTCTTGTTTGTTGCCTGAGAGAGGGAGGGGGGGGGGTGGGGTGGAAACAACAGGTTTTTAAACGTTGTTTAACACTTACATTAAGGTAAATTATTTAGTTGGTCTATAAACTTTTTATTTTGTGCAGTTTTGGTTAATAATATTTTTTTTTCTTCTTAACTGAAATGTTCCTAAACTATTAAAATATTACTACAATAGTCATTTACATTAATATTTGAATGGAATCTGTTTGTTAACATCATTTTTTGACCACATTACTAATATATTGTGTCAAAAAATTAACGAAAATAAATATTGTAGCAACATTTAATAATTTAAGGATATTTCATGGTCTTTTTTTATAGCTGCAATGTTCAAAAACTATTAAATTACTAACACCATTTTTTAACTGAATTCATAATTAACATCATTTTTTGCTTAAATTACTAACAGATTTTATCCAAAAATTAATAAAAATGATTATTATAGCTACATTTTACAGTTTACGAGCATTCTGCTAACGAAAAAAAATATCAGGGATCAAAGTTGCATAATATTAAAAATTTATGACTAAATGCGCAATTTGTCTGGTGTGTTGTTATTTCGATGCAGTTGAATAATAAAGAGCTCAATAGAATTCTTGAAACTCATTTCCAATTGATTTCTATTCCAATTCCATCGCAAAGTTCTGGTGGAAAAGTCTTTCAAGTGGGTAATTGGGGTAACATTGCCCAAAATGGATTATTGGGCTCATAAGTAAATTTCTTGGATGTTCCCCAAATACCAGTTTTATTTTGATCCCAAAACTTCAACAAATGAGTATTTTAAACTTTTGATTTTTGACAATTTTAGTCTCTAACAATAAAAACAATTTAAGGATCCGTTTGCCTATCATCTCATTTCAATTCAAACTGTACTTTTTTTTGTCTTTTTCCCAAAAAGTTTTTTTTTTTTCCCAAAAAGTTTTTTGTCTTTTCTAAAAATTCAAAAAAATTTACTATTACAACTAAAATATTTCAACTCAAACTAACCAACCAAACGGACCCCAAGATTTTAAAGTTCAAAGTAGGCATCATGTGTTAATTCCACGATAACATGCAATTTTACAAAAATATAACAAAATAAAATGGCATCTTTATTACCATTAGACCCTTCATTTAAAATTTTCAGTTTTTACGAAATATGGATGCAATTATTCTTGTTAATTTCAAAAATCTTTCACCAATTTAAAACTAACTACCCAAAAAAAAAAAAACAAAAAACAAAATAAAACAAAAATTCAGGGAGGTTAAAGGACCAAAGACAGAAAGTTCATATTTCAAAACAGGCTAATTACTCATTGTTTTTAAGCCCTCGCAGAAGTTGAACCTTGTTTAGAGTGAATAAAATGGATTAAGTAATAAAAAGTTTTAAAAAAATGAAAAGAAAATCGAAGTACTAAATAATTTTCTAGTGAGGTGTTGGAAGAACGAGAAACCTAGAGTCAGAAATATTTGTCATCGAGAGGCACAAAACCAGACCTTTTTGTCCGTGGTCACAAACTGCTGAAATTCGTAGTCCAAACCATGGCCTTGAGGGAACAATGGCCAGCCCTCGAGCCACCCATCTGCCTGATCGAATTGGTTGGCTCTGGAAGCCCTAGCCAACGTGCCACCATCGAGTTCACTCCGTCACATCCAGTCATAGCCAACGTGCCACCATCGAGTTCACTCCGTCACGTCCAGACATAGCCCTGTGTAGTTTCAAACTAAAATCTATGGCAAAGTAGTGTACTAATTACTTGATATAACAACAAAATCACAACAAATTCTGTATCTGTCATACAAAATGTAATATGTCGAGGTTATAGCGTTACAAGACATTAATAATGCTATGTAACAATGACGTCTCTAAAAAAAAAAAAAACTTAAATCAGTTAACCGAAAAATTGAAATCTTTGATCATAGCCTTGTTAGCTTTGCTATTGAAGGTGATTTCTCATAAATTAACTTGTAAGGTTTTTTTTTTATTTAATTTTTACGTAATTAATGTTTGGTTTCATAGACACGTGTAAGGCAGTAGTAGATATTAGTTAAACGATTATTTTTTTCCCCTAAACTCCAGCTATAAAACAACACCTGTAGGAGTATCTTTAATTGGCATGTTATGTCTCATGCTAACCCTAAATTTTAGGTGGTGCAACATGAGCAAAATTTGCTCTTCAATAGCATGCTAGATTTAACTTTAATTTGCACATGTACTCTTTGTACCAAATTTGGCACCAAGAATCCCATAATACTGAAATATTATAATATGTTACTCAATAAGCATCTTTTTAGGCAGATGTATATCCAATTATCTCTTATATGAGATATTTTTTTAGACATGTTGGTGATGGTTCTATTAGTTTTTTTTTTTTTTTTTTTTCGACAAGACGATAAAACTGTCCATATACGAACTAAGTCTAACTCTTCTAATAGTGAGGATAGATTCTGATTAAAAGATTGCCCCCTTTGTACTCAGTCTATTATTCTCAAAATATAATAAATTGTAACTAATCATGCTATCTCATTTTTGCCCTAGAAAAAAATGATAACTTCATAATTGTTTTTCACCTTTCACATGTCAAAAATAAAATAAATTAAAATGAATTTAAAATAAATAATATATATATATATATATAATGTCCAAACAAAAGTTAGGCCTCAAGGTGTGCCTCTATCCTAAATATGAATAAATGTCATTGTACCATATGTACCTTTGCTTTAATTGTGGTTCCATCTTCCATGTGAATGATAGCGATGGAAGTTCCTTTATTTGGTGTTTCGTCAACTTCTTCAATGGAGGTAATCCCACAAGACAACTTGATTGCATCTTTTGGTAATTCCTCAGCCAATGCCTTAAGTAAGGCTTTTCCATGAACTATACTCTTAGTACTTCATTCCCGCAATAATATTCCTTCCATCCAAACAGAAAAAGTTAGAAGGAAAATGTTAGGTATCAAGAAACCTATCCGATATATACGGAAATGGTGGTGGAGTCACATGTAACTGACAAATACTAAAATTATTGTTACTATTATATATGTATATAAATTTTTGTAAATTTCAATTTTCGACCTTGTTTTTGCAAGAAACGTTATTAATTTACCAGCACAATTCAAAAAAAAAAAACTATTTATCTATTAAAGAAATAAATATATCTTGTGTGCGTGTATTATGTTGTGTCTTTATTAGAAAAAATATATATTGGATAAATGGCTCATTTAATCCTTTTTAAGTTCTTGTAATTTTGATCCTATCATTTTTTCGTATCTTGAATGATCCTAAATTATTAAAATATGTTATGGTAGTCTTTCTTGATAATTTTTCGACAAATTTCCGTCAAGACTCTAGGTCAAAAATCGATGATCATTAATGAATTTCATCAAAAAATTAACAGAAATAACTAGTGTAACCACGTTTTTAATAGTGAAGGTCACTCAAGTTACAAAAAAAAAAAAATGATAAGGACCAAAGTTACACAAAAAATGAAAATTTAGGGATCAATCCGGTAATTTACTCAAAAAAAAAAAAAAAAAGTTTTGGCTTATTAAAAGGTCTCGAACCCTACGTTGGATATTGTTTAAATGGCACATGTGCTTTTAATTTAAATAATTGTCTTTATTTATTCGTTTTTACTGAACAATATCTTTATTTATTTAAAAGATAATTATTGCTTACTTTTGAAATCGATCATCTCTCTATCCTTTTATCTTTATTAGAAAAACATTTATCAAACCTAAAAGGGTCAATATAGAAACCGAGTTTCTTCGATATTTCGTCTTTATTACGATCAATTTCTCTTAAAACAAAATCCTTATAGATCAAAATTTATCTTTTCTTAAATTATGGTATTGTAAAAATCTTCTTGCTCTAAGATCGGTATCAAGATACATGTGAAATTAAGAGCTGATTTACATAACTAAGAAAACCTAACATGTTATTTTTACCTGTCGGTTTTGGAAAAACAAACTTCTCGAACTTGTCCCGTTTCAAGTTTTGTTATGCATCACCTGTTACAAAAGCAAAAAAGTGAGAAAAGAATGATGTCGTTTTTCCCTGAAATGAGGGCACATAATTTCCTTGAATGCTAAACGACATGTTACTTATTAAAAAATTGTCAAACGACATGTTGTTCTATTCGTGAATGCAGTACGAAATGTAGTTTATCTTCGATGTGATGCTATGGTGAAAATAGAAAATTATGTTTAGCATTCTTTGGATGTCGTTTTTCTAACTTATTAAAAGAGGACCTGTTGCTTACCATGTGTGTCGTTTTCAGGAAACTTAAACTATGTTGTTTTTAACATGAAGTCTTATGAATGTGCTGAATCGTGTATAAAAAGTACAAACGACGTGTCAGTTCTCGTCTTATGGTCTATGTTTTGAAGGAAAACGACAAATTTGAAATGATATCAATTCTTTCTCTCTACTTTGCCCCCGGTAAAATAGAACGTATGCACAATTTTCATCCCTTAATGCCAAACGACGTGTCGTTTTTAGTGGCTGTCTTGTCCGAAACTCACCCTAGAAAAAAGACCAAATGTTGTTTTTCTTTCAAGAAACCAAAAAGGATATGTTGTTTTTTTATGATATTCATTCAAAAGTATAGGTTGGCTTCTTAAAATGTGTATGCGTATATAGGTATAACAGCTAAACATCATGCTTATATAGATCTAACACACTTGGCTGGTCCTGCCCCCAAATTTTAGGTCCACATAGCTTCCCTAACACACGTGGCTGGTCCTGCCCCCAAATTTTAGGAAAGGTGCCCGACATTAAGTACCCACCTTTTGTTTGTATCCTAAGCTATGCAGAGCTCCATGCTCGGAAATGGCAGAGTGTGGAATTATCATCAAGTCACGTTTGAAATTGTGTGTCAACTAATTCAAATACGATTATGATGTGCCATAAAAAAAAAAAAAAAAGTTGTGTTCCTGATTTTACGATAACCTCGAGCAAGATTAGTTTGTGTTAAGAATATCCAGTTTGGCCTTTGGCAGATGCTGGTGGCTACATAATTACATATACATATATATATATATATATATATAAATTATATGTGCGTGGGAAAGTTGACAATTTGGAGAAGTGATGTTACGCGGTAGGATCTGATGCTTTACCTACAACTTTAGGAAAAACACAAGTGCAATGATTTATGAAATCATACAGATCACTTTACTGTGGACAAGTAGCTGGAATAGTTTCGTTCTTTCGAAAGGTCCAAAAGCCTTTTGATAGAAAACCTAACTGTTTGTACGTAAAAAATTTTGTGGTTCCAAATATACTGTATCAACGAGGCAATTGGATGAACATTTTTTCAACGTCTGATCTGTCCCATTGAAATAGATCATTATAATGTGCGTTTGACAAGCCTCATTTCAAATAATGGAAATGAAAATTTTGCAAATTGACAAATGTCTATCTTAATGCAAATTTGGAATGTATAAAGTGCTCCACTTCAAACCATTTTCTGAAAGGGTAGCTTTTCTTTTTCTTATAAATGTATAAAGTTTCATAAGATCTATATTATATTTTCAATGTCTATCTAAGCATGTATTTAAATGTTTCTGTTCAAAATTTTTTTTTTTTTAATTCAAACACTGGTTTGGATGATCATTCACATGTTTTTAATCCAAACGGCCCCTAAGTCACAAGTATTTTGAAGTTGTAGGCTAAACCGAAAATTTACACGTGCAAAAAGGGAAGAGATACCTCTAAAACTCTTGTAAACCTATTGAAGCAACCTTTAAATTGGTCATTGTGTAAAGCTGCCGAAGTGTAACCATACAATATCGATACAGCAAATCGAGCGTTGCCACCAATAGCTGGAATAATATTTGTTAACAAAGTTAAAGTGTTTTTACACAACTACCTTTTTTTTACTTGGTTGTTTGTGCGACACGTGGCATTTTGCATCCAAAATTTAATATAAGGGATAAATTTTACAACTTTTCAAAGTTTGACAAGAAAAAAATTTACAATTTAAAGTTTGGGCGAGAAATCGTTACAAAATCCTAAAAAAAATATGAAATTTATCCACAAAAAAAAATTTTTTAGTGGGACTGATCGAGTATCGAACATGAACTCAACCTAAGACCACATCCCCATTGGTGATAGAAATTTTGCAATTTAATAATTGGAATAAAGTGACTTTCTTTTGCCACTTAAAGTTGAAAGCTTTTTAAATACATAGGGGTAGATGAGTTGACAAGATAGGCAACCTTAGGATCTCACCAACCGAAAGATCAGAGATTCAAATCCCCAGCCAACTCAGAAGAGTGTCCCTACTTATGTGAATTTAAAAAACGAAAAATGATAAGACCATTGTTAGATTTTTTTTTTTATTATTTAATAAAAATTTAAACCTTTTTGATAAATGATTGAGGTCCAAAACCAGACTCAACAAATGGTAAAACCAGAGACCTCAAAGTTTGCAGATTTGTACAAAACCCATGTGCCTTTTTTTTTTTTTTTTTTTTAATGTGCGCTATATATCTCCAACTTATTTAACTACATCAAATCCATCGTCATCTTCTTCAAGGGTGTGAGGCGATTTTTCAACAACGACTAAACATAAGTTGAGTCCTAAATGGAGCACAAAAGTGGGGGGAATAAATGTCATTAAATATAGTCAAGTAAAAGTCCATATCATAACAAAAGAGACCTAAGTTAAAACATATGCGTACCTCGCTAATATAGCTTGTTTAACTCAGACATTTAATGAAAATAACATTAAAATAATTGCAAATTTTATGGCAGAATATAAAAAAAAAACCCTATTAATAGCGAGTTTTAAACCATCAAATTTATATTAGATTCTGTCATTTTTACATTTTTTATGATTATTTTTATATGATTTTTAATTAAATTTAAAGTTTAAAAACATGCAATAACGGGTGATAGAAAGCTCCCAAAAAAAAACAAAGTTTTGCAAATCTAACATAATTTAATGAATAATCCAATGCAATGTGAAATAAACATTTATAATATAAAGTTGTTGTCAATGTTGTATTGACGCAAATATCATTCAATGGTGGTATGAAGGTCTACATTGTTGGCCGAAGAGCTCAAAGTTAAAACTTGAAATTTCGAATGACCGTTATCTTTTTTTTTTTTTTTTTGGGAGAATTTTAAAGAAGGATACGAAAAATATTTCATTAGTAGAACACATTTTAAAACTCACAGATTACATCGTAATAAATCTTTTTTTAGTAATGTGCTAAAATCTAAGAAATACGTTAATCACGAAAAAAAAATTTAATAAATACATGATCATTAAAGAACTGTGTCATATCAACATGATATTTTTCGTATCCCATGACGTAATTTTGTCTCTCTCTCCCCCTTTTTTTTTTTTTTAGGGAGGAGAAAAGTGAGTACGTAGAGAAGTTATTTCTTTTCTAGATACTAGTTAAATGACACGATCTTCGCATATGTATAATAGATAAGCAAAGCAAAATCAAATAGACAAATAAAACAAAATCAAAAGCAAAAAAAAAAAAATAATCATGTGACGATGACGTGGTGTTCACATGACAAGCAAGGAAGACATGATCAAAAGAGTCATTGACTTTTTAAATATAGATAATATATATAAAAGAAAAATATTAAGAATAAGAACTCCATTCGCAATTTTTTATATCAACTTTGAGTTGTCATTCTTTTTTAGTAAATATATGGCCATATCAATTAATAATAAAAGATTATACTTGACATTAAAAAGGTGACCACCCAAAATTGATACAAAAGTTAAAGTAGTATTTCTCACACTATTCTTGGTACTATTATTTGTAGAAAGAGTAAACCCTAATCTTCTCCTCATTCACCAACTATTGAGCCTCTTTATGGTTATATATGGTTTTTGAATTTTTAGCTTAATATATTATTAATTAACTACAAAAAGGATGAAAGACAAAATAACATTATCTTTTTTCCTTACCTTCAAATCCGTCACGTGACAATCTTAAATAAAAAATTATTTTAAAAAAATTTAAAAAAATTTGTTCTTAATTTTTTGATTTGTTTTATTTTATTTATCTATTCGTGTGTATTTTACCCCTAGTATTCCTTAAATCCTTGTCCTCATAATAGTTTTTTTTTTTTTTTTTTTTTTAAATCGCAGATGGCTTAGAACTTCTCCAAGTGTGGCCTAGCCTGTCAAGCAAAAACCGCAAAGCCACCTTCAGAAAAGATTTGGTTGTAAAAGACAGCTAAAAAACTAATAAGCTAAAAAAAAAAAAAAGCTGAATTAATGGGACAGTCAAAGATTCCATTCCACAGACACCCTAATGCGCCGTACCTGCTTTTCATCGTTGTTGGCTTTTTGATTCTTGTGTAGCATAGCGTGAGAGTAATGTACCACACGGAAGGTGGTCATTTAACTGAAATTTCGATCTTTTTTTTTCTTTCTTTCTTTCTTTCTTTTTAATACATAATGATTTTTTTGTTTGTTTAGCTTTAGTAAGAAAACTACAATTGTTATAGATGATTATCATAGTTATTTTTAGATTTTATTTGAAGTTTAAATTTAATTTTAATTAAATTATATTTTTTTTATTTTAATTTTTATCTTTTCTAAAAAATCAATAAATTTATAATTAATTTTTAAAAAATCAACTAATTCCAATTTAAAAATTTTATCTTTGATCGACAATCAAACACAAGTTTAATATATGATCGGTTCAATAAATTACATGACATATTATAATTGATCGGTTATTATTTAAATATAAAAATAGCTAAGAGATGATTCTTGAATTAGATCTTGTAACGACCTCGTGCCAGACGGTTTTGCTCTCTCTCTTTTTTTTTTTTTTTTTCTTGAGATTAGAATTTGAATTATACATCTATTAATAGAATTAAGTATGAAATTACTGTTAACTCTGTGACTTCATATGTATATATATATATAGATAAAGGCAACAAAATTATGAATGCCTTTTTTTTTTTTTTTTTTGCTTGCTTGAAAACAAAAGGCACTTTAAGAAAAAGGAAAAGGAGCCTATGAATTATCAACTCTTAATGAAAACCATATCACAAAGGCCTTTGTTTACTTAATTTGTTGTTTATTGAATTGTTATAGAGACATCTGGCTTTCCCATTTGCTAAAAGTGAATTGTTTAATGTTTAGTCACAATAAACTCAATTAACTTGTATGAAAATTAAGAGAGTTAGGAAATCCAAATATCCACATGTTTCTCTTTATTTGAACTTATCCCTATTTCTTGTTTGACATTAATTTGTGGGGATATACTTCCTAGTGACAGCTAGACCTTTTGACCTAATCAAATTCAAACAACATTTTCTACTCATAACAATCATTCCCAATCTACTAATTTCGATTTCAATCTTATACAATTAATGCTTTTTTGAGCCAAGACGAAATATTTAGACGGCGTAAATTAATCATGCCTTTTATCAAACATGACAAAACCATTAATAAATATACCGAATGATCATATTCAATATCTGGATATAGGCGATTTCAAATTAAAAAAAAAAAAAAACAATCTTATTAGTCTTTTAACATTAAAAAAAATAATAAAGTGGGAAATCTTTGAAAATTCAATTAAAAAAAAAAAAAAAACTCCACCCTTTTTTCTTGGTTCGAAAAAAATCGAGAAACTCACCCTTTTGGTGATGTTTGGAACCTCCACTCAAGTTGGAATTTTCCAAATGCTTTTTTTATCTTGATCTCCAAAAGTATTCGCATTTCTAAATTTCTCTTATAAATTTAAAATTTATAACTTTCTTATTTTAAATTTAAATGAGATATGTATTTTTTTAAATTATATATAATGAAAAATGAAACGAAATAAGATATGTATTATTATTTTTTTTATTAATACATTTTAAATTTTTATATTTTTAATTAATTATCAGAGTTCCTTTTTAAATATTCATTTATTTCTAATCAAAAACATTTTCAGAATTGTAATTAGAGTAGATGTCCCAAATGCCCTTTCATTTTTTTTCTCACATGAAATGTATATTTTATGTCTTATTTTCTTTCCCTTTTTTTACAGAACATAGTGGTGACCACATGAATAAGTCATCGGAAGAAGCAAAAGTCCAATCTGGAATTGGCACAATGAAAAACAATTCCTTCCCAATGATCCTATCTATCTTTCCAATGTCCTTACCCAAAAAAAAAATAAAAATAAAATAAAAAATAAAAAATAAAAAATCCCACCATTATGCAAATAATTCAAAGCATTCCCATTATTTTAATCAAATTCCCTCTCTCTTTCTCTCTCTTCTTTCTCTCTCTACCATTGCCCACAACAAACCAAAATCTGCTTCATACCAAAAGCCGTGGTGCCTGTTCTTCTTCGTCTCTTTCTTCTTCTCCTTCTTAGCTCAGCATTAAAAAAAAAATAATAATAAAAAATAAATCGAAAAAAAAAAAGGAAAACCCAAAAGGTTTTTTGTCTTTATAGTATTGTAAGTACGTTGTTTGTGACGATTTCTGGAAAATTCGAGGCAGATCAATCGGAGACCGAAGGAAGAACCGATAATATTTTCCTGCGAATTTCATCTCTTCGCCGTCTGATTTTCCCGGGAATTTCGATGCTTTGAATGGCGGAATCCTCGCCATGGTTGACTCAGATCTGAGGTTTCCTTAATACAAATCTTAGCATTTGGTTTTTTTGAGAATTTTTTTTTTGGCGGTTCTTGAGGTTGTTCTTGTTGGTTATGTCGGAATCTGGAGCTAGAGACGGTTATCACTGATTGGCCACCACGTTTCGGGTCGTAGATTGGACTGAGCCGATCTCGGAATCGGAGAATCTAAGAATCTAATCCGGGAATTCGGATCAGATTTGGATTTGGTTCGAGAATAGATTAGATTATAGTTCTCCTTAGTGCGAATTCGATTCAGAAATCAGATCAGGAGAAGTTTATTTTCTGTTTTTCCCGCCATTGTTGATTCCTTGATCGGAGCTCGGAGTTTGGAGTTTCGATGGATTACGACGATTTCCGCACGGTTTTGGATAGCTCGGGAGTGGATGTGTGGACGTTCATCGACACGGCCATCGCCGTCGCCTCCATGGATTACGGCGGCGAGTTGAGGCATCGGAGGGACGGAATTGTCGAAAAGCTCTATGCAGCGAGCTCTTCGGCTTCGGCTCCCGATATTCTTCCTAATAGTCATCGTTCTCCTTGCCATTACGATCGGGAGGCGAAGACCGCCGTCGAGAAGGAGAGAGTCTCGCCGTCGACGCCGCAGTCCGTCGGTAGAGAAGAAGAAGACAGCGATAACAACGGCGGCGACGGGTTAGATCCTTACGCAGGCTTGTTCGACGATGAGCAGAAGAAGATTCTAGAAATCAAGGAACAACTTGAAGATTCTGATCAGGTTTCTCACTTCTATTGATTATTCAACAAATTTCTTTCCATTTCAGATTTTTAGGTTCTGATTTTCTTTTTCTCTGTATTTTAGTCCGAAGATACATTGGTTGAATTGCTTCAGAGTCTTGCGGATATGGATATAACTTTCCAAGCTCTTAAGGTAAATAAGTTATTCCAATCTTTGGAAGACGGTTTATTGTTTTGTAGTTTTTGTGTGATTGTAAAAATTTTTCATTTATGTTTTTTTTTTCTTTTCCAAATTTTGAATTTTGCTTTCTAGGAAACGGATATCGGGAGACATGTGAATCGATTGAGGAAGCATTCGTCGAACGAAGTCAAGCGATTGGTGAAGCAACTTGTCAGGTTTTGAATGAGCTGAGTTTATGAAAACTCTTCGTAGTTTGTTCTAATAATGACCTTAGAAAGGTTGTTTGTTTCTCAGGAAATGGAAGGATACTGTGGATGAATGGGTGAAACTGAATCATCCCGGAGAACATGCTTCTTCTGCTCTTATGGGTATACCATTCATATCATACTCCTATTTTAGTTTCTATTTTTGGAAAAAGAAAAAAAAAAGATATATAATTAAGTTCAGAACTTGAATTGGGAGTTTGTATGAGTTCTAATTTTGTGCTACTTAATGGCTGCAGATGGAGACTCGCCTCAACAGAAAATTCCCCATAATGGTCATCACCAGGTAGAAGGAAAAAAAAAAAAAAAAAAATTCCTTTGCTTAGCTGAATGTTTTCTTTCTTTCTTAGCTTGCTTATATTCTATGTGGGTTTTTGATTCTGTTATTAGGTTCCTGATTTTGCATACTCTCCAAATCCACACAGTGAGTGGAATTCCGATTCCTTTCATTATTCTCTGACATTTGTTTTGTTTTGCAATTTAAGCCATCTGGGTTTTTTTTTTCTTTTTCTTTTTTGAATTTTTGTTCTTATTGTCAACACAGATGGGAGTTCTGGGTCAGACAAGAACAATTCAGAACCTGAACGCAAGCCCAGTGCAGTCCCTCCTCGGAGAGAAGCTCCACCGAAACCGGTGACTCCATCTGTCCCACAGTCCACTCACTCTGCTCCTCAAAATGTATGGATTCCAAATTAGAGTCCCCTAACTCTATGTTTGGACGCTGAAAATTGGAGGAAGAAAAATATAAAAAGATTTTGAAGCTTTATATGCTTCCAAAAACATAAGAAACCCGAACTCAACTCTGCCCAAATACTTGAAACCTTAGCCTAGTTCAGTTAGAGGTGTAAGTCCCTCCTCAGGTGCTGAAAAATGTGAAGTTCTTCAAGTGAAAACTGGCAAATAAAGATCTACTATGGTTTAGTACTGAATTAACTCGTTGAAACTTTGCAGAGACAGAGGGAACAAAGGGAGAGCAACTTCGATTTGGAAAAGTTGGCTTCGGCAAGAAGACGGCTTCAAGAAAATTACAAAGAAGCAGAAAATGGTTTGCCATTTTTCTTTTGGTCTTAATTTGGTTTCATGTTTTTGTTAGTTTGTTAGTTCGTTACCTTAAATTTGGACTGAATTGTTGGTATTTGCTTTTGTGGTTTCTTTATTTGAAGCTAAAAAGCAAAGAACTATCCAAGTGATGGACATCCACGAGATCCCAAAACCAAAGGCAAAGAATGCTTTCTTTCCCAAGAACAAAGGTGGAGGAGGTGGTGGTGGTTCTCTGGGCAGACACTGGTGATTTTTTATTATTTCCTTCAAATTTAGGGGCAAAAATGCAAAAATAAAGTAAAACAAACTTTTTGTCTTTGGGGTCTGTAGAGGACACCAGGAAAGGGGAAAAATAACTGATAAACCCGTTATCCTTTTCTAGTTCGACAATTTTTATTGAGCCTTCAAAAAAGAAAAAAAGAAAAAAAATCATGTTTTTTTGCCCCCCTTTTTTTTGTTTTGCTTTTTTATATAAATAAGAAGAACACGAAAATTTTTCTGAATTTAGACATACGTATGTGGTAAGAAGATGGAGTCAAAGATGTACATATGTGGCTAATGACTTCGGAAAGAGGAGGGGGGTCATTTTGTCATTCTGTAATACTTTTTGGGGGTTAATTTTAGAAAATGAAAGATATTCTCTTTTGGGATTCGGATAAGAGTAAGAAGACAATAATGTCATCGAACCAGGCGTGTCTAGTGGGGGGGTTTTTTTTATTTTTTATTTTTTCTTCGTTTAACGCAATTCAAGGGGTCAAGGGGATTGCAATGGGCCCAGGGCTGGTGGGTGTGGGCCCCTATTGGGCTTTGTTTGTGGTTGGTAGGAAATCAGTATCGGTGTTTTGCTGGAGTTTTCAGTGTTATTTAGCAAAGATCTCTCATTATTTTGAAATTTTTAATTCTTTTCCAACTATGGTAGGCCTTTGGGGAGGTGTGAAGTCAACAGTTTCTTTGATTTTTTTTTTTTCCGTTTTAATTTAACCGTCGAATATAACTTGTAGGTGTAAGTTCATATATATACAAAATAAAAATAAAAAATCTCAATCGAGCTAGTGGGCTCCTTACATGAATAGGTGCATGTATCCTTTTTTATTTTTTATTATTATTTAGGATAAGTTCGGGACCACTTTCTCTCTCTCTTTTTGAGTTTACTTTTCAATTTTTCCTTTTTTGTTTTTCTCCTTCATATGAGGCTACTGTTTTTTTCCGCCTTGTTTTAGATGTAAAAAAATTCGAAACAGTTTGCACTAATAGGCAAATCGTGTCTGTGAAAAAGAAAGAAAAAAAAAAGAAAAAAAAAGAAAAAAGAAAAAAAGCTTCTGATTCATGTTAGTTTAAGCAATAAGGTGTTAATTTGCTCCAGACGGGGTAAATAGAGAATAGGAGTCTAATGCCTTGCCTTGTTTATTACCTCTACCCCCCCTTTTAAATCTATTCATTAATGAAATTTTGATTTAAAATTGTTAGTTTTAACATCCTTTATTTTTATAAATAGGAAGCAATGTTCATGCTCAGTTTACAAAAACTTTTTTATATCTGAATGTGTAATTTTTTATATATTAAAAAAATAGTGGGATAAGTAAACAGTAAATTTTGAGAGATTATGTAAGTTTGTAGTATATGAAGGTGATGCGTGGACACATTTGAGAAAAAAGAAAAACATTTTAACAGGAATTACGTCAAAAAAATTTTATGAGTCAGATTTGTATAGGTTATCATTTTCGAAGTTCACAGGAAATATATATATATATATATATATATATGGCGACCTGTGAAAAGTTATTTCTATAGGGGTGAATGAGCAAAAAAAAAAAAAAAAAAGACAAGTGAAATGCCAATCCCAATGAAGACGTGTGCTATCGTTAAGTATTATCACACAGTCTCGTATCTGGCGGCCTTCAGCCTCTTAGAAAGGCACTAAGATGGTGGTTGTTAAAAGAGGGAGGGGGGATGGGGGGAATTGTAAAGAGGGAAATTTACATTGTATTTAATCGAAGAAGCTACTGGTAAATTCAAATGCCTTAAAAGAGAGAGAGAGAGAGAGACAGAGAGAATTTTAAAATGCTTCAGTTGGCATTTTAACAATGTAATGTAAAAAATGTAACCTAGTTGCAAACAACGTATATTTGTATTAAAATAGACTTGTAACAATTGCGAAACTAACTATTGTAGTTACCAATAATGGAAATTGGAGTATTAAACCTGGATCTTTACTCTCAAATAAACGTTCACCAGAGATGATCCATAGCCGGAAAACATTAGAAAAACAAAAAAACAAAAACAAAAAACAAAAAACAAAAAACAAAAAACAAAAAACAAAAAACAAAAAAACAAAAAAAAAATCTACCTAATGTTGGATCACAAGAGGAATTGCCATTGTGCGGGTTTGCGTGATAAGATCTCATTCGACTGTTTTTGTATGAATTGTTAGTGTTTTGATTCTTCGAGATGAATCAGGGAAAAAATAAAGCTCTGATTCGGCTTTCAGAGAAATTGAGAGTCTGATTAGGAGTTAGGGTGTTTTTTCTTCTTTTTATTTTAATACTAATTTCAATGATTCGGATTCACATTGCTCAAATAAGAAGAACGATACGATGATGGAGGGCTTCTTGTTGGAGGATTTCGATCTGAAGATGGTGGTTGTCCGGCAGAGCCTTATATTTGTTGTGATTTTGGGTTGGCTTAAAAGTTGACTTTTTGTTGTTGTGCATTCAAACGGGGAAGAATGATGATGTTTCTTGGCATATAAGATATTAGACTAGTAAAGGTATTTGCTAAAATTCGCCAGATATTTGGAGCGCCATAATTTAAAACAAAAGGTAACATATTGAGGAAAAAAAAATAAGTTTTTAGTAAATGATTAAAGTAAATAATATATTTTAAAAATATTTAAAGTAAACAGCAGATCTATCACGTACATGATTTATTTATGTCAGATTTATTAGGTATATGATCCATTTATGTCTTGTAAATATGTTTTTCACTTAGCAAATTATTTATTTATCTAATAAATTTGTTATTCATTTCAAACATTTTAAAACCTTGCTAGTTATTTTAATTGTTTTCATAAAAATACTATTACTACAATTTTGCAAAAAGGGGAGAAAGAAGAAAATAGCAGTAACAGATTAATCGACTTTTTGCATGCTTTTATCCACTTGTAGAAATGAGAAAATTAAGTGGCATGTCATTCTTTTTTTTTTTTTTAAATATCTTTATATTCATATCACATGTTGTTTATGATTCAGATTTCTATCATATTGATTTTTTAATCTTTTTATGTGACATAAATTTTAAGTTTCAATACCCATGATGTGAATCTAAAGACAGGGTTTGTTTTGTGTCACTTCTTAAATTATGAACAGAAGTACATAGTTTGTTTAGTTAGTAGTTATGAAATTAATTTTTAAACTAAAAAACTCTACTAGTTTACTTATCAGTTGTTTAAAAGAAGTGCAAGAGTGGATTCGAATCGAGAAACTTGATCATAATAATGCCTAAAATATACTCTAATCCTAAATTTTCTTAGCAAAGTTTACCGTTTGGATTAAAAATGGGGAACATTGAGCAATCGAATTCATTGCAATAGGGTTAGAGGAGATTGTGTCGTTCCTCTGCTCAACGACATCCGTAGTATATGTTGCTAACTTCACCTTGCATGCTGGCTTTTTTTTTTTTTTTTTTTTTTTTCTTTTAAATTTAATTTTAGATATCTGAATCATGTCTATGTCATTTTAATCTCTAAACTTAAACAAAACTAGTATTCATACTAGTAATTTAATCTTGTGATAGTCATTCCCTCCAAAACATTACTAAAATATCAGTCAGGGTTTATTTTTTTCATATTCACATTTCATATTTCAATTTTTGATGTTGCAAATTCTCAAAACACTTGTGCTTTAACATTATAATGACAATATTAACCTTGTCTAAAATGCATTTGATCTTCATTTGGTAATTAAAATATGGTTTTTAATAGTTTTTAAAAAAGGATTATTATGGAACAAATCAATATTTCAAAGGCCGATTTGAGATGTTTTAAACTCTAAGGACTACAATGAATTTGACCTATAATTCAAGGATCAAAATAAAATTAACTGTTTTTTTTTTTTCCTTTTTTCGAAGACAACTTACTATAAATCCACACCTAATTTTACCTTTTATTTAAAGTTCAAAATCTCCCACCCAAATTCAAATAATAAAACTTTTACCGATAACATGCATAAAATAATGCGTTAAAAAGCAATTACACAGACAAAACCTTTTCATCTACTGACTATTTATTTTTTCAATAAAATATTCATTTTCTTTCCCCTCGACTTCACCAAACAACACAAAAGGAAATTATTTTCTTTTCAGTCACTTCTAGTTTCTCTCTTCTATTTTTTCTTTCCACTCTTTGACTCTTCATGATTTTTTTTCCTTGTGATTATGTCTTATCTTTTATCTCATAATAATTATCTCTATAAATAATGATGCTTTAAGTGCTAAATAGTTATTAGGTTTTACTGTTTTGTCTTTTGTTAAAGCCTTTATTAATGATGGTGGTGCCCCTACTGTCTAAACTTATGGGTTACTCAAAAAGAGCCTATTGCTTGCTTGATATTGGTGTGCCAAGTCCTTTCTCGTTTTTAGACTTGAAACATATGTTTTTTCCTTCTAAACATCGATTTTGTTGGTGGAACCAGTGTCAGTTGAGGATCGTGTTTATTATATTGTGAGTTCATCATATTATCTTATTCGGTTTGTATTATTTTATTAATATGAACGACATTTCCTTGAAAGAAAAAAAAAAAACTAATAAAACAATAAACAAACTTTAGTACCTAAAACGTCTATAATATCTTTTTAAAAAATCTGTTATATCGATTGTACAATATAGAATATTTTTTCATTCCCGAATCATAAACTTATATAACCAAGGAAATATCCTTGAATTTCTAGAGCTCTATACTTATTTCTCCTCTCTATCCTTACCATGATTTCCCTTTTTTGCCATTCCTACTTCCAAAAAAACGTCGTAAAAACAATAACAATGACCATATAACTCCTAGATTAGCATAACTATATATATATATATATATATTTTAATGTAGAACTAATCAACGAATTCAAGGATATTAGGATAGAACAATCTGCATGATCACTTGGCATTGCTCTTACTCGCACATAGCCTTGTAATAATTGCATATTACATGTTCGACAAAATGGCCGTTTGTATGACTGTGTATTTTTTACATAATTATGTTAAGATTTGGTTTAGATATGATTTTGTGTGATTTTTACCTATTTGGGTGACTTATTACAGATTGATTTATTGTATGATTTTGTGTTTTTACATGTTTGGTTGAGTATTTGTTTTGAATTGATTTAAAATGTTAAAAGATGAGGAGGATTATGCACAGTGTTCTATGCGTGACGGCTTGCAAATAGAGTGCCCAATATAACCGGCCATTAGTGGCAATGACTTGCCTATGTATATTGGGTTTGAAGATGTCTACCATTTCATTACATTTCAAGAAATTAGTGCAAATAGTATAATAGTATACATCAGGTAATAGATATATCCTTAAACAGTACTTATTTTTCTTTGTTAATCTTATGTTATTTTTTGTAACAAATTTGACTAATTATTTGCAGTATTTAGTGGAATGTTGTGCCAAAATAGGTGTTGATCAACGGTTTAGGTTTATTTTTCTAACCCTTGTCTCACCAGTTAAACAGAAAATAGATCCGGAAGTCTACCATCAAGAGAACGAACAATATTTTACAACTCTTAACTAACGCACCTAAAGGAAAGTTGTTTTTCATGTCATATAACAGCGGGAAACATTGGATTTTGACAGTTATTAATCGTTGTTTTACCCGCTGATTGAAAAGCTTTACTAATAAATAGGGGGACTGGACATCGAGACCACCAAGATAAGATGGCAACAAGGGCGATTCGGTGTGGCTTGCTTGATAAGGGAAATAGAAGACGCGCCCCTCAAAGCCCCATTAACGCAAAACAACTCGACCCCTATATTTTTAAATTACCGAAAGCTCTTAGCTACTCAACTATACTATAAGAAAGACTCAATAGAGCTTCTGAGAGTGAAAAAGACTTTAGTTCAAAATAGGGAGAATGCTTTTGTCTGACATAACTACAAAGAAGCAACGGATGAGCACTGATGCGCGAAATGGAAATCGGTAAAGAAAAGAACCCATGAGTCAAGGATTTACAACCATGCCTAGTTCCATTAGTTCCGAGCCTGCCGATAGGAGAACTGATTCCGAGGCGGTGGCCGTTAGCTTTTATAGTTATGTTCCAAGCAAGCGAAATTTCAATAGGTAGGTGATGACTCGATCATGTATTTTAATCCTCTTGAAAATAAACCAGGTGATGATTTTGAAGACCTAATTAAGTTGTAAGTATATTTTTATGCTCTAAATTGTGATTTGACATTATATTATTCTTGTTTTAATTATTTTGAACTTTGTTAAATTGTAAGGGCGCTTAATAACTGGAAGATTTTGGTGGGAAAAGGAGTAAGAAAGCGACGCAACTATGAAACATTGATTGATACTATTTGATATCCTGTACAAGAAGGTTATGTTGAATGCAGTTATTTTGTTTTAAACTTTATGCGGGAAATAATCTTGTTATTCAATGGATTATCCTGACTTCAAACTAAAGATTTTTACACTAGCGTTAAGAAAAGTTTAGTAAGGCAAGAGTGGGCTAATTTTGTAATACGGCTCATTCAATATAGTTAGGAGATAATCTATAGATTTTGTAATGTAGTGTATGTTTTTGTAATAATTGTTATACATTCTGACACAAAATTAATTACTGATTAGTGATTATTTTGAATCTGGGCCGTGCAATAGATAACACACGGGATTAGTGATTAACAAGCTGCATGAGTTCCTTTGGCATTCCTTTTGTCTTCTCTCAATGTACATAGATTGTAGAATAATTTATTATATATCGCAACATAAGTTAGTATGAACTTAAGAAAAAATTTTTAAAATTCCGCCACGTAAATTACCTATTTTTTCCTACACCCTCCACTCTATTTATTCAAAAGAGGAAAATTCATACGGAGTTTCAGGAAATTGAAAAGAGTGTACATGCCAAAAAAAGGCTTACAATCCAAGACAAACATGAAAGCTAAAATAATGAAACTGTGAGATGGGAAACCGCAAGATCTACTCCAACTCGGATGCCTCGTTAAAACCTTGCATGGAAAAAACCCAGTGGGAAAAAAATCCAAGCAAGGAAAAAGAGTGCATGATCTTGAGCCGAAACTTCCCATAAACAAATAAAATACAATCAAACACAATAGGCTCCGCAGAAGAAGACCTCCTGACACTGACCCCCCCGATGCAGCAGCAACAAGATCCATCGAGGCCGATCTGCAAGAAGCAAAACCTGACGCCACCAACACAGCCGACAACAAAAGACGACAACTGAAAGATATCTCTACTCTCCAACGGAACACAAAGCTGCTTCAATAAAACCACAAGTCTCAAATACAAATCTAAACACAACTGTAAATAAAGTAGGAGTCATGAATCTTCTGCCCGAACTGACATCACCTCCACATTGATCTGGAAATCAAAAAAAATCATAAGCAGAATAATAGCTAGCTTGTAAAATAATCAAATTTCCAGTACTAACGGAATATAATTTGGTTAGTATACTTTTGAATTTTGTTCAAATTTCTAGCATAAGCAAATGCGCTTCTAGTCTAATGGTACTTTTTTAGTTTCATAAGCTTATAATCTATTATGGGGAAAGATAGAAGCCATCTTGTCAATTGGATTTTCACTAACAACATCTCAAATAATTAAGCATAGTCACTTCACCTACAGCGTTACAATCCTAGCAGAGTAGTTTCTGTTAATAAGTAAAATGTTTATTCCAAGAAAACTCAAAAACAGAAGACCCTCAAAAGGATTTAAGAAAAAATAAAAAAGAAAAAAGAAAAAACTAAGAGACAATATAAGGGCAAGAGAGGGGCAAGGAAACAAGTTCCAAATCCTTCACAACACAATATAATTTCATAATTTCTTTAATTAGGTCTACAAATTTACAGAAATCTTTTTTAGACGTACTGATGTAAACTTGTTGAATTGTCAATCTATATTCTCATTTTTCATACACTTTAATCCAACTAGAAGGCACTTTAAATTTTGGCTCAAGTGACACGCATGATTAAAATATGAGAAAATAGCAGTATGCTCTCAGAAATTTCCTGGGTAGATATTGATTTATTAATGAATCAATAATAGAATTGCATGCACAAATTCTAGCGTACATGTTGAAACCGAAAGCAGTACTATACATTAAATATATATACACATATATATGTATATGTAAAGTTATGATGCTTAGCAATTATGGATCAAAAGTTGCTTACTTTGATGATTTGAAGATTCATATTACTTCTTTCTAGGCTGAAGAACTGCTAGCGTCCAATGTTTTTGTGTGGGACACGGTCTATCTTTGGCCGATCTTCACCATTGCATCTATCTATAAGTTCAGGACAACCCTGAATTGAGAGGTACTGGAGTGAAGTGGGACACTCGAAACTTTCAGGTAGAGAAGTCAATTTTGCACAGCCTCTGATGGTTAAACTTCGAAGGTTACTGAATCCTCCAGCCATAATTGTAGGCAAAGACTCCAAAGACGAACAATTACTGATCTCCAAGGACTTTAAAGCAGTGAGTTTGTACAAACATTCTGGCAAATTGGTAAGCTTTTCGCACCGCCGGATTGTCAATGATTGTAGGCTAGTACAGTTTTTCACTTCCTCAGGTAGTCCAAGAAGTTCAGAGCAACTCCTTATCTCAAGAGAGGTAAGATGAGGGTTGTTTCCAGGAAATGGAGGTGAAAATTTATCTAAACCATTGACTTCCTCAATTACAAGAGTTTCTAGAGAGGTTAGGCCCCGAAAGAAATGAACAAGAGTTTCCTTACACTGATGGAGCTCCAAATGTCGGATGGACCTTAGATCTTCTGTTGGAAACCCAGTGAGACATTGACAATTGCTTATGACGAGTTTTCTCAACTTGGGGAATTCCCCTTCAACACGCTCCAAAGCATTCATTCCTCGAAGTAAAAGGCTATTAAGGGATTGAAGATCTCCAAGGACAGGAAGACATTAAATGTTTCTACAACCGATCAAGTGAAAGACATTCAAAGACCGAGGAACAGTCAACCAAGGAAACTCAGTCCCTGGGTATCCTGAAATAACCAGTCTCTCAAGATTAGCAGGTGGACGGAGGCAACTAAGAAGCTTTTTAGCCCACGATGAAACTTCTTGATCAGCTTGCCCAGATAATGATCCTGATGAGGTATTTTGTTTTCTTTCTCCCAATTCACGTAAAACAGATTCCTCGTCTGGATTTATGTTTGGACGATAGTCATCATCCTCCCAGAACAATCCCAACGACTTCTTATCCATATTCTTCAAGAACTGATGACCATGACCAGTTGAAAAGGATCCTTTAGGAACCTTTCTTAACCTTGTAATTTTTAGATTCCCCCGGAGATGTAATGGTTCCAGAAGTCCTAAATCATCGGGCCAAAAGATCACGAACAATGGCAATCTTTCGAGAGTAAGAGACCATCCAAAGCGTATGTTTTCCACATCAATCATTTTTTCTAGTGTTTTACACCCAGCGTTGTTGAGATGTTTAACCTGTTCCATATATTCCAAATTCAACTGTTGCAGATTACAACAATGAAAGAGGTTTAACGTATGCAGGAAATGGAGGTGCTTTATCTCAGGAGGTAACGCTTCAATGAGTGTATACGACAGGTCAAGAAGCCTCAAATGTACTAATTTGGAAAGGGAACTTCCATCCAAATTCCTCACCCCACTCCCGCTCAAGTTCAATACAAGCAAATATCCAAATTTCGTAAACACATTTTCTGGGACTGTATGGAAATTACCTCGTGAAAACAAAGTCAGCAAATCCCTTGCCTCGTATATCTCAACCGGAATCGTAGAAGCACAAAAAAGAGATGAGTGGCGAATTCCACTGAAATCTATATCATTGACAGGAACATTGTGATCCAGTATGGCGTACTCTGATTTGGAAACAAATCTTGCAAGATTGAAAATCGCATCACGCATTTTGTATACAACGACAGCTCCATCGTCGCTTTGGTTTTCCTCTTCAAAGAAAGACCTGCACAAAAGATGATGAAAGTATTCTCCACCAGTATCCTCCGCTTGAGAACTGCGCTTGGCTTTGTTATCGTAGGAAATTAAGCCTCCTGCCATCCACAAGTGGATTAATTTCTCCTTGTTGATTTCACAACCTCGAGGAAATATTGAGCAGAATGCAAGACAATGCCTGAGACATAATGGTAATCGAGAATAACTCAACCTCAGGGTTTGTAGTATTCCACTTTCCCGTTTGTTCAAAGTCCAAAGTTTATTATCTAGGATCTTCGACCACTCTCCTTCATTTCTTTCAGAGTGCAATAGGCGGCCGAGAGATTTTGCTGCTAAAGCTACTCCTCCACATTTTCTTGCAATTTCTTTTCCTATCTCCTCAAGTCTTGGGTATGTTCTTTTGTCTCCTTTAAAAGCATGGTGTTTCAGCACATCATAGCATTGATCTTCAGACAAACCTTTGAGATTATATCGATGAGATTGTTGGGAGACCTTCACTATTTCTTCAGCAACTCTTTTGTTTTGGGTTGTGATTAGGACTCTGCTTCCATTTGCACTTTGTGATTACGACAGCTTCTTCAATGCAAACATCATCTAAGACTATCAAGCGTCTTCTCTTCTTTAAAAAACTTTTTATTGCCGAGTGCAGCGAGGACAAATCATCCGACGAAGGAGGAGATTGAGCATTCTCACCAGACTTTATGATGTCCACCAATATCTTTCTGGCGTCAGAGTGGTGAGAGACAAAAACCCAAATTTTATCTTCCTCTTGGAAATATCTCTCTACATTTTCATCATTGTACACCAACTGAGCAAGGGTTGTCTTTCCAATAGCAGTCATGCCTTCAATTGTAACAAATGGAACGGGATCTCCTTCTTGGGTGGGAGCTTCACGTGTACTACTGCCTTCAATTGTAACACGTAGAACGGGATCTCCTCCTTCGTTGGGAGCTTCACTTGTACTGCTACTGCCTTCAATTGTAACAAATGGAACGGGATCTCTTCCTTAGGTGGGAGCTTCACTTGTACTACTGCCTTCAATTGTAACAAATGGAACGGGATCTCCTCCTTGGGTGGGAGCTTCACTTGTACTACTGCCTTCAATTGTAACACGTGGAACGGGATCTCCTCCTTCGTTGAGAGCTTCACTTGTATTGCTACTGCCTTCAATTGTAACAAATGGAACGGGATCTCCTCCTTGGGTGAGAGCTTCACTTGTACTACTACCTTCAATTGTAACACGTGGAACGGATCTCCTCCTTCGTTGGGAGCTTTACTTGTACTGCTACTGTCTTCAATTGTAACAAATGGAACGGGATCTCCTCCTTGGGTGAGAGCTTCACTCGTACTACTGCCTTCAATTGTAACACATGGAACGGGATCTCCTTCGTTGGGAGCTTCACTTGTACTGCTACTGCCTTCAATTGTAACAAATGGAACGGGATCTCCTCCTTGGGTGGGAGCTTCACTTGTACTACTACCTTCAATTGTAACACGTGAAACGGGATCTCCTCCTTCGTTGGGAGCTTCACTTGTACTGCTACTGACTTTAATTGTAACAAATGGAATGGGATCTCCTCCTTGGGTGGGAGCTTCACTTGTATTTCTTCAGCAACTCTTTTGTTTTGGGTTGTGATTAGGACTCTGCTTCCATTTGCACTTTGAAAAAGTGGGCTTAAGTTTTCCCAGTCGACAGCTTCTTCAATGCAAACATCATCTAAGACTATCAAGCGTCTTCCCTTCTTTAAAAAACTTTTTATTGCCGAGTGCAGCTAGGACAAATCATCCGAGGAAGGAGAAGAATGAGCATTCTCACCAGACTTTATGATGTCCACCAATATCTTTCTGGCGTCAGAGTGGTGAGAGACAAAAACCCAAATTTTATCATCCTCTTGGAAATATCTCTCTACGTTTTCATCGTTCTACACCAACTGAGCAAGGGTTGTCTTTCCAATAGCAGTCATGTCTTCAATTGTAACAAATGGAACGGGATCTCCTCCTTGGGTGGGAGCTTCACTTCACTATTTCTTCAGCAACTCTTTTGTTTTGGGTTGTGATTAGGACTCTGCTTCCATTTGCACTTTGAAAAAGTGGGCTTAAGTTTTCCCAGTCGACAGCTTCTTCAATGCAAACATCATCTAAGACTATCAAGCGTCTTCTCTTCTTTAAAAAACTTTTTATTGCCGAGTGCAGCGAGGACAAATCATCCGAGGAAGGAGAAGAATGAGCATTCTCACCAGACTTTATGATGTCCACCAATATCTTTCTGGCGTCAGAGTGGTGAGAGACAAAAACCCAAATTTTATCTTCCTCTTGGAAATATCTCTCTACGTTTTCATCGTTGTACACCAACTGAGCAAGGGTTGTCTTTCCAATAGCAGTCATGCCTTCAATTGTAACAAATGGAACGGGATCTCCTCCTTGGGTGGGAGCTTCACTTCACTATTTCTTCAGCAACTCTTTTGTTTTGGGTTGTGATTAAGACTCTGCTTCCATTTGCACTTTGAAAAAGTGGGCTTAATTTTCCCAGTCGACAGCTTCTTCAATACAAACATCATCTAAGACTATCAAGCGTCTTCTCTTCTTTAAAAAACTTTTTATTGCCGAGTGCAGCGAGGACAAATCATCCAAGGAAGGAGGAGATTGAGCATTCTCACCAGACTTTATGATGTCCACCAATATCTTTCTGGCGTCAGAGTGGTGAGAAACAAAAACCCAAATTTTATCTTCCTCTTGGAAATATCTCTCAACGTTTTCATTGTTGTACACCAACTGAGCAAGGGTTGTCTTTCCAATAGCAGTCATGCCTTCAATTGTAACAAATGGAACGGGATCTCCTCCTTGGGTGGGAGCTTTACTTCACTATTTCTTCAGCAACTCTTTTGTTTTGGGTTGTGATTAAGACTCTGCTTCCATTTGCACTTTGAAAAAGTGGGCTTAAGTTTTCCCAGTCGACAGCTTCTTCAATGCAAACATCATCTAAGACTATCAAGCGTCTTCTCTTCTTTAAAAAACTTTTTATTGCCGAGTGCAGCGAGGACAAATCATCCGAGGAAGGAGAAGAATGAGCATTCTCACCAGACTTTATGATGTCCACCAATATCTTTCTGGCGTCAGAGTGGTGAGAGATAAAAACCCAAATTTTATCTTCCTCTTGGAAATATCTCTCTACGTTTTCATCGTTGTACACCAACTGAGCAAGGGTTGTCTTTCCAATAGCAGTCATGCCTTCAATTGTAACAAATGGAACGGGATCTCCTCCTTGGGTGGGAGCTTCACTTCACTATTTCTTCAGCAACTCTTTTGTTTTGGGTTGTGATTAAGACTCTGCTTCCATTTGCACTTTGAAAAAGTGGGCTTAATTTTCCCAGTCGACAGCTTCTTCAATGCAAACATCATCTAAGACTATCAAGCGTCTTCTCTTTTTTAAAAAACTTTTTATTGCCGAGTGCAGCGAGGACAAATCATCCAAGGAAGGAGGAGATTGAGCATTCTCCCCAGACTTTATGATGTCCACCAATATCTTTCTGGCGTCAGAGTGGTGAGAGACAAAAACCCAAATTTTATCTTCCTCTTGGAAATATCTCTCAACGTTTTCATCGTTGTACACCAACTGAGCAAGGGTTGTCTTTCCAATAGCAGTCATGCCTTCAATTGTAACAAATGGAACGAGATCTCCTCCTTGGGTGGGAGCTTCACTTCACTATTTCTTCAGCAACTCTTTTGTTTTGGGTTGTGATTAAGACTCTGCTTCCATTTGCACTTTGAAAAAGTGGGCTTAATTTTCCCAGTCGACAGCTTCTTCAATGCAAACATCATCTAAGACTATCAAGCGTCTTCTCTTCTTTAAAAAACTTTTTATTGCCGAGTGCAGCGAGGACAAATCATCCGAGGAAGGAGGAAATTGAGGATTCTCACCAGACTTTATGATGTCCACCAATATCTTTCTGGCGTCAGAGTGGTGAGAGACAAAAACCCAAATTTTATCTTCCTCTTGGAAATATCTCTCTACGTTTTCATCGTTGTACACTAACTGAGCAAGGGTTGTCTTTCCAATAGCAGCCATGCCTTCAATTATAACGCATGGAACGGGATCTCCTCCTTGGGTGGGAGCTTCACTTCACTATTTCTTCAGCAACTCTTTTGTTTTGGGTTGTGATTAGGACTCTGCTTCCATTTGCACTTTGAAAAAGTGGGCTTAAGTTTTCCCAGTCGACAGCTTCTTTAATGCAAACATCATCTAAGACTATCAAGCGTCTTCTCTTCTTTAAAAAACTTTTTATTGCCGAGTGCAGCGAGGACAAATCATCCGAGGAAGGAGGAGATTGAGCATTCTCACCAGACTTTATGATGTCCACCAATATCTTTCTGGCATCAGAGTGGTGAGAGACAAAAACCCAAATTTTATCTTCCTCTTGGAAATATCTCTCTACGTTTTCATCGTTGTACACCAACTGAGCAAGGGTTGTCTTTCCAATAGCAGTCATGCCTTCAATTGTAACAAATGGAACGGAATCTCCTCCTTGGGTGGGACCTTCACTTCATTATTTCTTCAGCAACTCTTTTGTTTTGGGTTGTGATTAAGACTCTGCTTCCATTTGCACCTTGAAAAAGTAGGCTTAAGTTTTCCCAGTCGACAGCTTCTTCAATGCAAACATCATCTAAGACTATCAAGTGTCTTCTCTTCTTTAAAAAACTTTTTATTGCCGAGTGCAGCGAGGACAAATCATCCGAGGAAGGAGGAGATTGAGCATTCTCACCAGACTTTATGATGTCCACCAATATCTTTCTGGCGTCAGAGTGGTGAGAGACAAAAACCCAAATTTTATCTTCCTCTTGAAAATATCTCTCTACGTTTTCAACGTTGTACACCAACTGAGCAAGGGTTGTCTTTCCAATAGCAGTCATGCCTTTAATTGTAACAAATGGAACGGGATCTCCTCCTTGGGTGGGAGCTTCACTTGTACTACTGCCTTCAATTGTAACACGTAGAACGGGATCTCCTCCTTCGTTGGGAGCTTCACTTGTACTGCTACTGCCTTCAATTGTAACAAATGGAACGGGATCTCCTCCTTGGGTGGGAGCTTCACTTGTACTACTGCCTTCAATTGTAACACGTGCAACGGGATCTCCTCCTTCGTTGGGAGCTTCACTTGTACTGCTTCTGCCTTCAATTGTAACAAATGGAACAGGATCGCCTCCTTGGGTGGGAGCTTCACTCTTACTACTGCCTTCAATTATAACACGTGGAACGGGATCTCCTCCTTCGTTAGGAGCTTCACTTGTACTGCTACTGCCTTCAATTATAACACATGGAACGGGATCTCCTCCTTGGATGGGTGCTTCCCTTGTACCGCTACTGCCTTCAATTGTAACATATGGAACGGGATCTCCTTCGTTGGGAGCTTCACTTGTACTGCTACTGTCTTCAATTGTAACAAATGGAACGGGATCTCCTCCTTGGGTGGGAGCTTCATTTGTACTACTGCCTTCAATTGTAACACGTAGAATGGGATCTCCTCCTTCGTTGGGAGCTTCACTTGTACTGCTACTGCCTTCAATTGTAACAAATGGAACGGGATCTCCTCCTTGGGTGGGAGCTTCACTTGTACTACTGCCTTCAATTGTAACACGTGGAACGGGATCTCCTTCTTCGTTGGGAGCCTCACTTGTGCTGCTACTGCCTTCAATTGTAACAAATGGAACGGGATCTCCTCCTTGGGTGGGAGCTTCACTTGTACTACTGCCTTCAATTGTAACACGTGGAACGGGATCTCCTCCTTCGTTGGGAGCTTCACTTGTACTGCTACTGCCTTCAATTATAACACATGGAACGGGATCTCCTCCTTGGGTGGGTGCTTCCCTTGTACCGCTACTGCCTTCAATTGTAACATATGGAACGGGATCTCCTTCGTTGGGAGCTTCACTTGTACTGCTACTGTTTTCAATTGTAACAAATGGAACGGGATCTCCTCCTTGGGTGGGAGCTTCATTTGTACTACTGCCTTCAATTGTAACACGTGGAACGGGATCTCCTCCTTCGTTGGGAGCTTCACTTGTACTGCTACTGCCTTCAATTGTAACACATGGAACGGGATCTCCTCCTTGGGTGGGTGCTTCCCTTGTACCGCTACTGCCTTCAATTGTAACATATGGAACGGGATCTTCTTCTTTAGGAGCTTCACTTGTACTGCTACTGCCTTCAATTGTAACACATGGAACGGGATCTCCTCCTTGGGTGGGAGCTTCACTTGCACTACTGGCTTCAATTGTAACACGTGGAACGGGATCTCCTCCTTCGTTGGGAGCTTCACTTGTACTGCTACTGCCTTCAATTGTAACACATGGAACGGGATCTCTTCCTTGGGTGGGTGCTTCCCTTGTACCGCTACTGCCTTCAATTGTAACACATGGAACGGGATCTCCTTCGTTGGGAGCTTCACTTGTACTGCTACTGCCTTCAATTGTAACACATGGAACATGATATCTTCCTTGGATGGGAGCTTCACTTGCACTACTGGCTTCAATTGTAACACATGGAACGGGATCTCCTCGTTCGCTGGAAGCTTCACTTAAACCACGCAGTAGGAGCCTGACTATGTTGTCTTTGTCTTCATTCCTTCCGTATATTTCGGAAGGCGTTACAATATGGCTCTTTTCCCTTATTTTCCGGTCAGCACTAGGGTCAATCTTACTCAACGGAAGAACATCATCCAGAGCTGTTTCCAAATAAGAAAGCAACGATTTCAGCGCTCCTGGAGTTGGAGGACGGGAATTGGCATCATCGATAAGCACATTTTCTGCCTCGTAAATAGCCTTTTTAAGCCTCTTCAACGAATTGATCACCTTTGTATCATTTGCACGTTGCTCTTCTGCATCCCCCAGGACATGTCGAGCTATTTCTATTGGCAACTGCAGCTTCTCAAGGTCTTTTTCTAGACGCAGTAACCCACTGAGGAAACTCCTCCCGTAAATAGCTAAGTTACCAAAGACCGCAGTTAAAAAAGGGGTTATAAGCATTGACGCGATCGGCACAGTAGACATTTTTTTTTTGCACTAAAGCAAGAATCAGAATTCAGAGAACTAGAGGTGGAAGGGAGATCAAGGACACAAAACAAGTAAGACGATGGTTTTTTTTTCCCCCCTTTCTAAAGCAAGAATCAGAATTCAGAGTAGTGGTGGAAGGTAGATTTAAGAACACAAAACAGCTAAAACGATGGAGTTTTTTTCTCCCCCCCTAAAGCAAGAATTAATCAGAATGTAGAATAGTGGTAGAAGGGTGATTTAAAACACAAAACAGCTAAAACGATAGAGGGTTTTTTTTTTGTTTTTTTTTTCTCCCCTTTCTAAAGCAAGAATGGTGGAAGCGAGATTTAAAACATAAAGTAGCTAAAACGATAGGGTTTTTCTTTTTCCCCCTAAAGTAAGAAGTAGAATTCAGAGTAGTGGTGGAATGGAGATAAAAGACAGCCAAAATGATGGAGGCTTTTTTTCTTTTTTTTTAGTGGCAAGAATCAGAATTCAGAGTAGTTGTGGAAGGAAGATCAAGAACACAAAATAGCTCAAACATGGAGTTTTTTTTTTTTTTTTTTTAGTAGCAAGAATCAGAATTCAGAGTAGTTGTGGAAGGGAGATGAAGAACACAAAACAACTCAAACATGGAGTTTTTTTTTTTTTTTTTTTTTTTTAAGAATCAGAATCCAGAGGAGTAGTGGAATGGAGATCAAGGACACAGAACAGCTAAAATGAAGGGGTATTTGTTATTAAAAAAATTCTGGGGCATCAGCTCAAACATGGAAAAAAGGATTGGAAATCGAAACTGAGATGGAAGATGAAGGTGTGAAGATGACGGAATTATCAGACAAAAGTTTCTTAAAATATTATATGGAAGATTAGGGTTTTCATAATCAAAGCAAACACGAATCCATCTGGAGAGATAAATCTACATGGACAGATGTAGGCCTGGCAATTCGTGTTAAACGTGGTAATCGTGTTAGCCCATTTCCGGTCAATTTATTTTCGTGTTAAACGTGTCGATCCAATTTCGACCCAATTATTAAACGTACGGTCCAAATCCATTTATTACGTGTCGTGTCACCGTGTCATGTCCAAAATTGCCGGTCTTGTTATAAAAGAGCTTTAGAATAGTTTGAAAATTCTAACATAAACGTGTTAAACGTGTTAGCCCATTTCCGGCTCATTTATTTTCGTGTTAAACGTGTCGACCCAATTTCGACCCAATTATTAAACGTGCGGTTCAAACCCATTTATTATGTATTGTTCTCGTGTTGTGTCACCGTGTCGTGTCTGAAATTGCCGATCCTAGACAGATGGCACTAACTAATTGGTAGAATTACTATAATAATTACACACTACGTGTTAAATCCTCGTTCACATTCTACCAAAGACTTGTATTATTTCAATTTATTGACCCCAAAGTCATGAATAAAATGATACAATAATCCCTTATTGCTTGGCAGCTGGAATTAACATTGAACAATGAATTTTCAGTAGGTAACAAACACTGAAAGCGATGATGATGACGATGGTATATATCAACGATAATGACTATGATAATGATAATAATAAATGATTTCTCAAGAGTGGTGACGTTTATTTTCTTTTACCGACCATACTCTTGTAGGCAATTTCATTGGAATCTAAGACAAAACGCCATGATATCTTATTACTATAAAGATAATAATTTGGTAAATTGCATTGGCGTGATTATTTATTGTACGTCTTCATAATATTTTTGAATTTCACTATGTATATGTGATGTGGAGATTAAGAGGCAAAAAAAAAGAAAATATTATATCAACCTTATCAATAGGGAAATTTGAAAGGGTACTTGCTTATTTTCCCCCATATAATTTCTCCTAGTTAAAGAGCACTTTATCAAACTTCAATTAATTATAGACGGCTAGAAAACGGTGAAAACCCTAATACCCTGTTAAAATCCTAATTGTTATCTTTCCAAAACCTACCATATTTCTCCCTCCCTCTCTCACAACTATATATACATATATATTTTCCATTTTGCATTTCCCGAAACAAGCCTACCACCGCTTCCTTAGATAACCAAATCACCTTGGCTTTTTTTTTTTTTTTTTTTTTTTTTTTTTTTTTTTTAACTTGAAGGTGAGGGATTCACATTTTAAGAGTTTGTTTGGGCCACCGTTGGAGATGGTGTTTTGCTGTCTCTTTTCCAATGGTGTGTTTGGGGTGGATTTGGTTTTGCAAATCCACTTTTCAAAAATTTACTATCTCAAATTATTTCTTACAATTAATCTGATTTTTAATTTTTTTTTGTTATCAAATCAACAATACCCACATCCTCAAAATATTTTTTTTTTCCAATTATTCTTCTAACAAATACAAAAATCCAAAACAACTTCTTTCCAAAAGTGTTTACACCAAACCTACATTTTCAAAACTCTTCTCAACTGCAAACAAAATATTTCCAAAACTCGATTTTTCTCCAACAGTCCCCCAAACATGTCCTAAACCTTATGGTGAAGTCTAGTGGGGATTTATCACTAGACTTTGTCTCTAACCACCACCTTGCCTTGTTTTAAAGCTTCAACTTAAAGTCCTAATTCGTAACATGTGCCCTAATAATATACTCTAAAACCTACAATTTTTCTCTCTTTTTTTTTTTTTTTTTTTTGAAAAAAATTTTTTCTGTCTTTGTCTCATATGACTTTCTACAATATTTTATTGAAATTACATTTTTCCCCTGAACTTTAGACCTTGTCACAAAGTGCCCCCTGAATTTTAATTTGTAACATTCTTTCCTTTTGAACTTTGAAAAAGTTTGTGAATTCAATTAATTTATTGACAAAAAATAAACATAACACTCGTTTGAAGCATGAGTTGTAGATATTAAATGTAAAACACTTATAATTAAGTTTTTAAAAAAAGTAAATATTTATGGTTGGTTGTCATTTTTTTTTCTCATATTTCTCTCTTATAAGTAACTTCGTTATTTTACATTTAATAAGAGTAACGGGTGGTAAGAGTACTGCCAATGTTGCCGTCTCATAATTCCATAATACCCCCATCTGATGCTTCCAATGAATATTAAATGTATTTTTCATCTAAAATTTAATTGAAGGGAGAAAATTCGAAAACTTTTGCAAAGTTTAAGGAGAAAGAATGTTTCAAATTGAAATTCATGGGGCATTTTCTGACAAGGCCTAAAATTCAAGGGAAAAAAATGTAATTTGTCTTATTTTCTTTTGAACTACTACGAAACACACCCACCCCCTCTTCCTCGCGTAACCAAATCACCGTGCCTTATTTTAACTTCATTTTAGAACATCTCTAGTGGATTGTCCAACTAATGTGTCAATGCCAAATTTTAATATTTGAGAGAAAAAATTGCTCTCTAATAAAGTGTTACCTTTGATGATAAATTTGAAAAATGTTAAGCGTGGTGGCAAATTCTCCAATGTAGAACAAAAATATTAAATTTGACAATTAATTACTATTGATTAGTGCCTTCGATTCATTACAAATTTTATCATTTTTAAATTATTTAAGTACCAAAACTTTGCTTTTACTTTTTCCAAAATTTACTAATAATGAGAAAAAGGTGCCAAACTAATAAAAAGAACACGAAAAGGGGTTAAACCCTTATGGCTGTTCAAAAACACATATTCTCTCTTTCTTAACAGAAATCTTTGGTAGATATACTGATGAAAATTTGTTGAATTGTCAATCTATGTTCTCATTTCTTATACACTTTAATCCAATTAAAAGACACTTTAAACTTTGGCTCAAGTCATGAATTAAATTATACAATAATCCCTTATTGCTTGGCAGATGGAATTAACATTGAATACTGAATATTTAGTACGCAACAATGACGGAAAGCGATAAAAATTAGAATAAAACAAACAATAAACGATTTTTCAAAAGTGGAGACATCTGTTTTCTTTTACCGACCATACTTTCTTGTAGGAAATTCCATTGGAATCGGGTACAAAAGGGCATGCCATCTTGTATTATTATAATTATAATAATTCGGTAACAAAAATGCTAGGGGACATTTCAAAATCACACTAATAGAGAAGTAGACCCTATTGGTGAGTCCCATATTGTGGCCCTACTGTCTATTAGTGAGTGATGTTAAACATCACTGATATTCCCTGACATTATTCATTCGGTAAATATGCTTATATTATAGTGATTACTGTATGACTTCATAATATTTTTTAATTCGAGTGATGCATCTATGTGATTTAGAGATTAAGAGGTAGAAAAATAAAATATTATATCAACCTTATCAGTAGGAATTTTAAAAGGGTAGTTGCTTGCTTTCCCCCATTAAATTTCTCCTAATTAGAGCACTTTATCAAACTTGAATTAATTAGAGACGGCCCTATAGGTGTGGCTGAAATATAGTTAAAAAACATTGAAAACCCTAATGCCCTAATCGATACCTTTGCCCCTAATATGTTCTAAAATCTACCATAATTATTCTTTTGGACTTAGGGATGAGAGATTCGAACTTTATACTTTTTAATGGAATTGGTCAGATATGAAATTACCTTTAAACTATGTTTGCAACCATCACATTGTCTTATTTTAGATTTATCTTAACATCCTAATAAAACCCTAACTACTCTTAACATGTAATATACTCCAAAACCTACGATTTTATCTCTCTTTGTCTCATGCGACTCTACATTATTTTCTTTTGACCTACTCCCAAAACCCCTCTTCCTTATGTAACCAAATCACTTTGCCTTCTTCTAACTTCATTTTAGATCATCTCTAATGAAGTGTCAAACCACTACAACAAAAAGTGCTTTTAACGACACAAAATTTATGACATTTTTCTGAAAGTGTCGTCAATGTATCTTAAAGACGACATTTTATTTTTAAATGTCATAGAAGAGATCATTTGACGACATTAAACAGAAAAATGTCATTGAAAAGTATATTTTACGACATTTAATGGAAAAATGTCATTGAAAAACAATACTGCTGTGAAGTTCCTTATTATGATACTTTGGAAACGAGGTGCTTGTAAAAGAAGAATAGCTTTTGTAATGAGAAACACATCCCTTTTCTTGCCAATAGGCTTGGCATAACGAGCTTGGATTGATGAAATAATATTTGAACACTGCCAAAATCACAAAAGAGAAACAACCTTATGTAGATAAAAGTGTATATCATTAGCAAGTACAAAAACAGAATTAAAATTCTATACCAATAAACTTCTGACTAGAAAACATAAGAAGGAACAGTTAAATAAGCCCTACAACAAAATAGAGAACAAAGCATACCCCTCAAGAAAGGACGAGAAACAATTCTTCTACTCACAAAACGGAAATCTCAGTTTCTGAAAATGTATTAACCTGTTGTTCTGTGGTATGGGCTTGGTTAAAAACAGAGTAATTTTTCATGCAAATCCATTACTATATTTGTAAATCATTAAGAATATTAGCTAATTTCCCGTTAAAGAAGAAGATTTCCAAACTAGTGTCCTCTTTGTAGCCCAAAAAACATGGTGCTTCTACCCATCAGCACCACCAATTAGAGGATCATTAGTCTCTGCCTTTTCAAATCATCATAATAGAAATGAGTCTTGTCAGATATCCATTATTCATTTATCCCCTGCAATATATCAGAAATGACTTTACATCTTTCACATGGAATGACACAAGAATACAAGGTATATTGCAAAACACAAGAATACAACTATAATATCTGTAGCTATGCAACATACTTTAAAATTCCTTTCTTGAGTACTTCCTAAAGCCTTGCAAATATGTCCGTGTGGTTGTGTGTATTCTAAGGTGATGGGAAGAATTCCAAGTGTTGTTGTGTTGTGTACCAACAACTTCAAATCTATAGGGAAAATCATGAAGCAAACACAAGCATCTATACGAAGCATCGTCTTGACACAAGAACTCAGATTTCTACTTACAAGTGACAAGCAATGCTGAAAAAACAGATGATAAAATATGTTTCCAATAAGAAATGGTGATCGACCTTAAATAGACAAAAAAAAAAAAAATCAAATCAAGTACATTATATGCTTTTATAATGCCCAAGATTCCAACTCACAACAAAAAGCATTTTACAGGTTTAATCACGGACCTAGATAAAATAGTTGGTTCAAAGGGTAAAACAAATGAATCAATTTTTTCAACCACTAGTTCTTTCAATGGACGTTAGTCACTAGTTGAATGGCAAATAAACATGGACAATAACAGAGCACCATCAAGCAACCCCCTTCAAATGTGGAAACTCTAAACATGTTTTGCCAACGCAAGGTGACGTATCCGTCACTTTTTCTACCTATTTCTACCGTCTCTTCTCATCAGAGGAATTAACACAAACATTTGGTAGCTAGCATGAAACAGAAGGCGAATTACTAGACGATATAAATTAACTGTCTATGATTTATACTAATCAAACAAACACAGAAACCAGAGAGGAAAAGCGAAGATGAAAAATATGATTGTTACGGATCCAAAAAGATCTTGAATCATTATTTAGATTATAAGATTAATAATTAATGGAAAACTAAATTAAACGAGAGATATCGAGAAAATGGTGAGAAAGAGAAAGAGAGGGGAATGGAGAGCTGATAACCATAGCCCTTCTTACTGTACTGTGCAATGAATGGCCAGCGACGGGGTAAGTGCGATGAGTTGGAAAAGATGGGGGCTTGTGTTGTGTTGTGTTGTGTGCGACTGCCACCAGTCGTACATGGCGGTAGCTTTAATCGTGGCCTTTCAATTTCAGGGTGGGTGGTTTTCCTCCACCTTTTTCGCATATGATCAGAGAAAGTTTAGAAAGAGGACGGGAATAATAAGAGAGATCATCCCACTGATGTTTTGGCGCGCTTGTTTTGGCGGGCACTGGAAAGCTGCTTGTTTTGGCGGATTTAATGGCCTTTTTTGTTTTTTTTTCATGCGCCTAAGACATCGGTTTTGGGAGTTCCGTTCTTAGTATTATCATTATTTCTCTTTAGCTATGAGGTTTGAGAAGGATCTGGTAGATTAAAATGGCTTTTTTTTTTTAAGATTTTTTATTTAAAATTTGATTGAAACGTTTTTTACTTTAAAAGTAAATAAAATTGAAAAGAACATAAGAAATCTAGGACATATATATATATATATATTAAAGAGCATTTAAAAAAAGTAATTCAAAAGAGAAATATTGTAAATTATTTTTCAAACTTTTCTAAAAGAAGAAAGATAAAAAAAAAAAAAAAAGTGTTTGATAGAAGTGGATAAATGATGAGAAGATGTGCTTTTTTATTTAAAAAAAATTAGGTGAAAATGAAAAATTAAATGTGAGGAAGAAAATTTAAATAACTAGGGGAAGGACTCTTAAGAAAAAGAAATAATAACAGTATATAACATTGGTGGTGAATATAATAAAGTTAGATAGTGAATGGATATTGTATGACTATTTTTTAGCTCCAAATGTGTTTTATTATTAAAAAAAAAAAGACGTAATTTATATGTGTATAGAAGAAACATAGAAAATAAAATATTTAGCTCGGTTGAATTACCAATAGTGAGTCCAAATAGGATTAGATTAGTTGATTTTAATATTTTGAATTTAAAGTTATATAGTAGTTAGGATTATCTTTATTTTTAAGGATTGTTCATAGAAAAAATATATAGAGATATTTACATAAATAAATGTTGTATCTCAATTTGTTTTAAAACAGTACACCATCTAAATTCAAATTTCTTGAGAAATTATGAATTAGAGATGCATTAAGATTTGTCAATAAATAGGACAGTTATATTTATTTTATTTTCATAAAATGTTTTATTAATATATATTTATATGTGTTTTTCATCTTTAATTCTAGCTTTGTTTCTAAATCCTTTGTTTTTCTTTTCCCTTATAAGAGAATGGCAACCAGAGGGTTGTGAAGCAACGGCAACTAAAGACTCGCAATTGCGAGATGACTAGGGGTGCGAAGTTGCCTTGCACCTGGGGGTAGTTGCCCCCTATGCCCAATGGACTCCTTTAGAGTTTGGAAAGATTTTAGATAAAAGATTTTACTTCTCCTTTATGTTGTATGGTATCACAGAAGGAGATAAAAGAAAAAAAGTTATATAATTATTATTTTCTTTATATAAACATATTCTTTTACTTTAAAAACAAGGATAAAAAAATAATTTTAATAGTTATGAAATGGATTTTAGTTTTTCTCCCACTTTTGGAGGGATTAAATTTGTGGGTGACATTTTTTTTTTTTTCCACCCATTTTTCGTTCTCATTTTCTCTTCCTTTCACTTTTCTACCATACCTTCATGGAGTAAAACTATATTATATTCGTTCGTAGACTCAAGAAAGTTTAGTCCTTAAGATGAAGAATGCTCAATGCTGATGAATTTATTGGGGTTTTTTTTTTTTTTTTTTGGTTCATTATGTGACACTTTTGGCCCGGGTTAATTTAGAAAATGAAAGAAATTCTCCTTTGGGATTCGGATAAGAGTACGAATACTTTAGGAACATATGAATAGGTGCATTGTATCTTTTATTTTTATTTTGTTTTATATATCTGTTTTTTTTTTTTTTTTTCTCACGATAGGATAAGTTTGGGACCACTTTCTCTTTCCCTCTCACTTTTTAGTTTTCTTTCCAATTTTTCCTTAATTTTTTTTTCATCATATGAGGCTACTGTTTTTTCGAACCCTTTTAATTTTTTTTTAATCTAAAAATTCAAAAAGATTTGCACGACTAGTCCGAATCATGTAAGTGAGGAAAAGAGAGAGCGAGAGAGAGAGAGAGAGTAGGATTGTTCCTTAAAGGGTCGTTTTTGCATTATTGTCTCTATTATAAAAGCTCTATTTAAAAAAAAAAAATTAGATAAGTGTAAAGAGTTAATAATCCAAATAAGAAAGTAATTATAAATACAAACATGTCTATTTAGAATTTTTTTTCACGATTTTCTTTTTTTAAAAAAAAATAAGGGGGAAGCTTCAGCAACTTGTGTTCATTTGGTCAACGAGGGGTAAATAGAAAATAGTGTAATACCTTGCACGGTTTATTCCGCCCCATACGCCCCTTTTAGAACTATCTATTGATAAAATCCAAATGAGTAGTATTAAGAGTAGTAATATTTACCAGAAAAAGTGTAGTAATATTTACACCCATCAAATTCCTAAACGTCCCCAATTCATTAGTATCCTCTTAACAAAAATTAAGCTTTTTTTTATTGATACATTCTAAACTTATTGTAAAGTTACAATTTGCAAATTAAACTTTTAATTTTAATAATTTACACCCTAAACTTACAAATCTATACCAATTTGCATTCTATTGACAATAATATTAATCTTTTGAAGGAAATTGATGTATGATTCATACATGAGTTATTAATTCATGATATAAATAACAATTTTTATCTATGTTACCCCAATTTATTGAAGTTGAGATCTTTAATTAAGTTTTATCAAAATTTAAAAGTTTGAATTAACTTTGTTCCAAATATAAATTTGGGTTAACATTGATTAAAAAGGACATTTCATGCTCTTAATTAACAATCTATATGTAAGTGAAGTACCAATTTTCATTAAACAATCAACATTGTTTATCAATGGGATGCAAATTGCTACAGATTTGTAAGTTTGGTGTGCAAATTGTCAAAATTAAAAGTTCAGGACGAAATTACAACTCTATGATAAGTTTAGGGTGCAAAAAAAAAACAAAAAAACAAAACAAAACTATCCTCTTGTAGATAGTCTTTATAATTTATATTACACTAAATTCAACCTTCTCATACCCTCACCTGGATTTTAATTTTAATTTTAATTTTAATTTTAATTTTATTTAAACGTAAAGTAATTGACAAATCTAATTAGTAGAAAAAACTTTCCAAGGCTAAAAATGCCTTTCTCAAAATGAAATTAAAAGAAAAAATCTATCTTTCAAAAAAAAAAATCCATCACACAAGGAAAAAGAAAAAAAAAACTCTGGCGTGATTATGATCATAATTTCCCTAAAAAAAAATATGTTCATAATTTGAGCATTATTTTTTTGCGTTGGTTATTTTTTTTGCGTTCCATACCCTGATCACTAAAACTACAAGGAGCACTAGTGTATAGACGAATATCAAAGTATTAGAATATGACTCACAATTGGCCATGCGAGCAATGCTTGTCTTGCTCAGACTCAGAAAAGAGAGAGGTACCAAATTTTTTGACATCATGGAGTGAAAAAATTTGACAAGCCCATGCCAATAATTTTGACAACACCATGTCAATTTAAGCAACATGGGCAAACTGCTCAAGCTCTAGTGTTGTCCACATCCTGCCTAGGCCTTGTTGCAGCTCATTTGTATATCCAATTTGAGAGCTTCTGAGTGTGCGTAAGTGTGTAGTTTATGAGAGCATTATTAGGGTGTATTGGGTTTTGAGTATTGAGAGAATTAAATCACTCTTCTCCTTGTTATGAGAATTATGAGAATTACTCATCGTCCTCGTCCGTGGAGTGGACTAAGAGTCGAATCAGGTCAAATTCTTTGTGTTATTTTTTACGCATTCTCTATTTTGATTTTGTCCAAAAATCCATAAGAAATTCCATTATCTTTGCAGATTCCATTATTATCAAAGTAGTATGAAAAAAATTGGAGGCAAAAACATAATAACGTAAAAGAGATTAGGGTTTTGTTCTTAATGAAGGGTAGTATATGTTTCTCTAGTTGTGTGAATAATACTAGCTGGATTTTTCTATGGTCCCATAACATTCACTTATAGGACAAGTCCAGGAAAAAAAATTTACACGTATCAACTAAAGAGAACTTCTCTTTTTTTTTTTTTTTTTAATTATTATTATAAAAAACTTCAACATGCTATAACAAGTTAAGTTGTTAGCTTTTTGACCTACACACGAATGTTGAATGAAATGTAAAGATAATATTGTCTTTTTACTTCAATTAAATATTCATTATTAGTGGAAAAGCTTATATGTGGGGTTTAAAATTATAAATTTAATTAGGATAAATGTGTAAATTTACAATGCAAAAGAATGTTTTAAGTTTGGAGTGAGCATATATGGCGAGAAAGTGTGCAAATTTAAAGTTAAACAAAAGAACATATAGTTGATTAGGAGGTTGTTTATCGACAAATCAAGTACTTTTGAGTTGAAATATTTGCAAGTAGTTCTCAAGCGCTTTTATTAATTTAATGTGTTTTTGTGTGATCTTGTAGGATTTATAAATAAAAAGTGGATTAAGATGAAAATGTAGCAAAATGGGAATTTTCGAAGTAATTTGAAAAAGCTATGAACAAGGAAGCAAAACAAAAAGCCGGCATTGAAGAAGACCCAAAAAGGGCCTTGGCAGCCAGCCCAACATGATAACGCCAGGCTTGGGCACACGTGCCTAAGCAGGCCCTGGCCAAGGGCCTGGTGCGGCCACGCTAGAGCCTAGCCCAAGTTCCTTGATTAACGAGGTTATGAGGTTAGATTAGGTCCTTGATTAATGAATTAAATGGATTTGGCTAGCAATTACTTAATAGGTTGAACATGGGAATGATAAGGTAAAGCCAAGTCCCTAGTACATTTATGCATGAAAGTTTCCATATTTTATTTTCGTGTTTATATATATATATATATATTTCATTTAGTTAGGTTAACTGGATAAAGTTAAATTACGATAATCGTGATACTCAACGGTAATTTAAAAACCCAGTGCTTATGGTATCGACACTCTACTCACTCTTTATTATTAGTCCATGACCTAAAACATAAAATAATTTTCTTTTTTTTCTTACAATTACTATAAATCTTTGAAAATTTTCAAATATATTATATATATGTATCATGTAATGAAAAAATATATAAACAAAATATTACTTCTTCTAACAAGAAAACAAAATGTTATTAAAAAAATTAAGATGCATATATGTAAAAAGACTATAATAGAGCCTCTTTAGAATAACTGTCCCTAATGTCTCATCCAATCGCTAATTGTAATTGTTTGTTTAACATCTACTGTCAGTAAGACATGTAATATAGTCTGTGTCATAGCATATTAATGCCGACGCAAATCTCCAAACCTCACCAAAATCCATTTCTGGATTTTTTTTTTTTTTTTTTTTTTTTGACTTCCATTTCTGGGTTTTGATTCGGAGCTCGGTCTTCTTCACTGTCGGTGGCTTTCGCTGGTAAGGCGATTGGCATCAGGCGGAGGTCGAGCTTGGATCTCGAAGCTTCCAAAAGTCCGTACAAGAGACCTCTGCCTCGGATGCCGCCGTCAGGCTTTCTTCTCCTCCTCCACCGCCGACGCCTCCGAGGAGTTCCGGCATCGGCCATAAAGTTCCTCCGTGGAGGACCGTGACCACCGCCGCCTGTCATGCATGCTAGTTCCCCGTCCAGAGCAGTTCGACAGCTCTATTCACCGGATCCACCGTCCCTCCACACGCTACGAATAACAGAGAATGAAACAACACTTGCTCACCTTGACTTCAACAACAACATTGAGAGGACAAAAAAAAGAAGAAGAAGAAGAAAAACAGAGCAACGACTCTGACAAGTCTAGTTCGACGGCGGGCACTAGACTCTGCCAAAACTTGTCACTGACTTTGAGTTCTTTTTCGCTCTCTGATTTGACGTCGATTTGAACTAGTCCATAATTTTCTCTTCATTTCTTCCTCAAAATATGTCTGCTTTTGACTTGTAGGGCGATCTATTCCCATGGATTTGTTGTTTGTAATATCAATCCAAGTTCAAATTATTTAAATCATATAATTTTAAACAATTTAAGCATAAAGACCAAAGTATAACCATTACAGAAATCAGTTTTTTAGAAAAAATCCATTACAGAAACTTGACGTGTATAGGTTGGAGAGTTTTTTTTTCGTTTAACGCAATTCAAGGGGTCAAGGGGATTGGAATGGGCTGGTGGGTGTGGGCCCCTATTGGGCTTTGTTTGTGGTTGGTAGGAAATCAGCATCGGTGTTTTGCTGGAGTTTTCAGTGTTATTACTTGAACCATCGAATATAACTTGTAGGTGTAAGTTCATATATATACAAAATAAAAATAAAAAATCTCAATCGAGCTCGTGGACTCCTTTCTCTCTCTCTCTTTTAGTTTTCTTTTCAATTTTTCCTTTTTTGTTTTTCTCCTTCATACGAGGCTACTGTTTTGTGTAACCTTTTTTTAGATGTAAAAATTTGAAACAGTTTGCACTAATAGGCAAATCCTGTCTGTGGAAATATATATATATATATATATATAAAAGCTTCTGATTCATGTAAGTTTAAGTAATAGATTGTTAATTTGCTCCAGACGGGATAAATAGAAAACAGGAGTCTAATGCCTTGCCCTGTTTATTACCTCCACGCCCTATTCATTAATGAAATTTTGATTTAAAATTGTTAGTTTTAACATCCTTTATTTTTATAAATAGGAAGCAATGTTCATGTTCAGTTTATAAAACTTTTTTATATCTGAATGTATAATTTTTTATATATTAAAAAAAATAGTGGGATAAGTAAACAGTAAATTTTGAGAGATTATGTAAGTTTGTAGTATATGAAGGTGATGCATGGACACATTTGAAAAAAAGAAAAACATTTTAACAGGAATTACGTCGAAAAATTTTTATATGAGTCAAATTTGTAAAGGTTATCATTTTCGAAGTTCACAAGAAAAAAAAATTAAAATATGGCCACCTGTGAAAAGTTATTTCTATAGGGGTGAATTAGCCAAAAAAAAAAAAAGAAAAAGAAATAGACAAGTGAAATGCCTCCAATGAAGACGTGTGCTATCGTTAAGTATTATCACAAAGTCTCGTATCCGGTAGCCACTTAAAAAAGCACTGAGATGGTAGTTGTTAAAAGAGGGAGGGGGGTGAGAGGAATTGTCAAGAGGGAAATTTACATTGTGTTTAATCGAAGAAGCTAATGGTAAATTCAAATACCTTAAAAAGAGAGAGAGAAAGAGAGAGAGAATAGAGAATAGTTAACAATAATGGTGATTGTAGTATCAAACCTGGATCTTTTTACTCTCAAATAAACGTTCACCAGAGATGTTCTATAGCCGGAAAACATTATAAAGACAAAAAAACAAAAAAATCTACCTAATGTTGGATCACAAGAGGAATTGCCATTGTGGCGGTTGTCGTGATAAGATCTCGTTCGACTATTTTTGTATGAATTGTTAGTGTTTTGATTCTTCGAGATGAATCAAGGAAAAAATTAAGTTCTAATTCGGCTTTCAATGAAATTGAGAATCTAATTAAAAATTCGGGTGTTTTTTTTTCTCTCTATTTTAATACTAATTTCAATTATTCAGATTCACATTGCTCAAATAAGAAGAATGATACGATGATGGAGGGCTTCGTGTCGGAGGATTTCGATCTGAAGATGGTGGTTGTCCGGCAGAGCCTTCTAGTTGTTGTGATTTTGGGTTGGCTTAAAAGTTGACTTTTTGTTGTTGTGCATTCTAAGAGTGTTCTTACAGCGGGGAAGAATGGTGATGTTTCTTGGCATATAAGATTTTAGACTAGTAAAGGTATTTGCTAAAATTACTAAGATAGTTGGAGCACTGGAATTTAGAACAAAAGGTAACATATTGAGGGAAAAAAAAATTAAGTTTTTAGAAAATGATTAAAGTAAATAATATATTTTTAAAATATTTAAAGTAAAAAGCAGATCTATCACGTACTGATTTATTTATGTCTTGTAAATATGTTATTTACTCAGTAAATTATTTATTTATCTGATAAATTTATTATTTGTTTCAAACATTTAAAAACCTTGCTAGTTATTTTAATTGTTTTTATAAAAATACTATTACTACAATTTTGCAAAAAGGGGAGAAAGAAGAAAATAGCAGTAATAGATTAATCGACTTTTTGCATGCTTTTATCCACTTGTAGAAATGAGAAAATTAAGCGGCATGTCATAATTTTTTTAATATCTTTATATTCATATCACACGTTGTTTATGATTCAGATTTCTATCACATTGATTTTTAATCTTTTTATGTGACATAAATTTTAAGTTTCGATACCCATGAGGTGAATCTAAAGACAAGGTTTGTTTTGTGGCACTTCTTAAATTATGAACAAAAGTACATAGTTTGTTTAGTGAGTAGTTATGAAATTGATTTTTAAACTAAAAAACTCTACTAGTTTACTTATCAGTTGTTTAAAAGAAGTGCAAGAATGAATTCCAATTGAGAAACTTGATCATAATAATGCCTAAAATATACTCTAATCCTAAATTTTCTTAGCAAAGTTTACTGTTTGGATTAAAAATGGGGAACATTGAACAATCGAATTCATTACAAAAGGGGTAGAGGAGATTGTGTCGTTCCTCTGCTCAACGACATCCCTAGTATATGTTGCTAACTTCACCTTACATGCTGTTTTTTTTTCTTTTCTTTTCTTTTCTTTACTTTTTTTTTTAATTTCATTTTAGATATCTGAATTATGTCTGTCATTTTAGTCTCTAAACTTAAACAAAACTAGTATTCATACTATTAATTTAATCTTGTGATAGTCATTCCCTCCAAAACATTATTAAAATCTCGGTCAGGGTTTATTTTTTCATTTTCGATTTTTGATGTTGCAAATTCTCAAAACACTTGTGCTTTAACATTATAATGACAATATTAACCTTGTTTAAAATGCATTTGATCTTCATTTGGTAATTAAAATATGGTTTTTAATAGTTTTTAAAAAAGGATTATTATGGAACAAATTAATATTTCAAAGGCTGATTTGAGATGTTTTAAAATCTAAGGACTACAATAGAATTTGACCTATAATTCAAGGATGAAAATAAAATTAACTCTTTTTTTTTTTCCAAGACAACTTACTATAAATCCACACCTAATTTTACTTTTAAAACTTTTACCGAAAACATACAAAAAATAATGCGTTAAAAAGTAATTACACAGACAAAACCTTTTCATCTACTGACTATTTATTTTTTCAATAAAATATTTATTTTCTTTACCCTCGACTTCACCAAACAACACAAAAGGAAATTATTTTCTTTTCAGTCACTTCTATTTTCTCTCTTCTATGGGGGTGTTTGGTTAGTTAGTTTGAGTTGAAATATTTTAGTTGTAATAGTAAATTTTTTTGAATTTTCAGAAAAGATAAAAAACTTTTTGAGAAAAAGATAAAAACTTTTTAAGAAAAAGACAAAAAAAAGTACAGTTTGAGTTGAAATGAGATGATGAGGCAAACACCCTAGGGTGTTTTCTTTCCACTCTTTGGCTCTAGCTCCGACGATTTATAGTTGCTCCTGACTCGAATCGTCTTCATGATTTTTTTCCGCGTGATTATGTCTTGTCTTTTATCTCATAATAATTATCTCTATTAATAATGATGCTTTAAGTGCTAAATAGTTATTAGGTTTTTACTGTTTTGTCTTTTGTTTAAGCCTTTATTAATGATGGTGGTGCCCCTACCGTCTAAACTTATGGTTTACTCAAAAAGAGCCTATTGCCTGCTAGATATTGGTGTGCCAAGTCCTTTCTCGTTTTCAGACTTGAAACATATGTTTTTTCCTTCTAAACACCGATTTTATTGGTGAAACTGGTGTCAGTTGAGGATCGTGTCTGTCATATTGTGAGTTCATCATATTATCTTATTCGGTTTGTATTATTTTATTAGTATGAACGACATTTCCTTAAAAGAAAAAAAAAAAAAAAAAACTAATCAAACAATAAACAAACTTTAGTACCTACAACGTCCATAATATCCTTTAAAAAAATCTATTATATCGATTTTACAATTAGAATTTTTTTCATTCCCGAATCATAAACTTATATAACCAAGGAAATATCCTTGAATTTCTAGAGCTCTATACTTATTTCTCCTCTCTATCCTTACCATGATTTCCCTTTTTTGCCATTCCTACTTCCAAAAAAATTTCGTAAAAACAATAACAATGACCATATAACTCCTAGATTGGCATAAATAAATAAACATATATATATTTTTTTTAATGTAGAACAAATCAACGAATTCAAGGATATTAGGATAGAACAATCTGCATGATCACTTGGCATTGCTCTTACTCGCACATAGCCTTGGACTCTCCGTTCTTTGATGACTCATCGGGTTTCCGGATCCTTAAAGTTTCTAAAACGCCATCAACGAGCTTGCCGCGATTGTCATTACTATCCAGATCCGAGACAAAAGAGTACGTCTTCTGAGGCCTATTCTTCCGCCCGCGGCCTTTCAACGAAGTTTCGCTCTTGGCACCAACTGTGACAAACGAATCAGATAACTTGGCATCCTCTGTTCCCAAATCAACCGCTCCATCTACATTCTCCGGCTTGTCCTTGCAACCGTCACCTCCCTTGCTGCTGTACCATGAATCGAGGATTCGAAGTAGAGAGCTCGATTCCTTCTCCACTCCGCCCTTCCCACACCCTTGTGCGCCACTTGCAGGATATGTGAATTCTGAATCAGAAAACTCATCATCTGAAATGGCAGGTTCATAATCAAAATTCTGTATTTCCACTGGTTTGACTGCGCTCTTCCTCGAGGCTGACCCCCGTTTAATTTTGATGGACTTCGTGGACGCAACAGGCCCAAGTTCTTCCCACAGCGAATCAACACCATCCTCGTTCTTTGATGCATCAGACAATTCACTCTCCGAGGCTACCGTCTGACTGACATTTACTTGCTGATCAGGGACAGTAGTTTCCGAGTTTGCAGTGCTGGGGGTATTTTTAAAAGGAATGATATAACCGGACTCTATTTTCACACCGGACATAGTCCTTAACAGGGATGTCAACTTTTCGAAACCGAGCTTCTCTAGGTTAAGATGATATCCGTACCTTTCAAGGAAATGTTTTCGGAATAAGCCTACAAAAAATCCTCCCGGATGCTCTTTCAGCATCTCATTAACAAGAGTTTGGCAATCAGCCAGTACCTCATTCCTGGACCTCGTTGGCAGTTTTTGTTTGGTCAAAGGCGAAGACGAAGACTCAACACGAGAAACATTCCCAGATTGTCCTTTTACCTCATGTTTGGGTAATCTCTCCGAGTTGGGTTGCGGTGACGCGCCTGCAAAAATAGAACTCAACCCATCTAGGCGATCGGAAGACAATCTCTTTCCAACCTGAGCGATTTTGAAAGGGAAACCTTCAAAGGGGCACTCTTCTATCCACTTCTTTTCTGATATTAACAAATCAACTAATTGGAGCAGATCGTGTTCCGTGAGAGATTGAAGACATGCGGGTCCTTTTCTTTGAAGATTGCGAGCCATCTGTTCCCTGAGACAAAGCATTAACAGCTGCTTCTCTTTAGTTACAATTTTGGTATGGTAACAGACAAAGTTAAAACATACAAATCATAAAGGTTAACCTGGTTTTTGATTCAGAGACGAGAAGCGATCCTTCGGGTGTCTCGATGTAAGACTTCATACTACTCCAAAATGAATCTTTCGAGAACAAATCATCCTTCACAGAATCAGTAATGATCATGTTTGGTCTGTCAGCAGAAGAATCACTTATTTTGTCAGCATCTGAGGTCCTTTTCCAAAATTTACACCAGTTTCGAACTCGATCAAGAAACCCTGGAATTGTACCGGGTCCACTGTCTGGGACCGACTCGTTAGAGGATGAAGAATGTTCCAAATGAACAAAACTAACTGGTGATTTTGAGTCCTTCTCCTCATCCGTTGCCTTTGCAGAACTATCTTTAGAAGTATCGTGCTTCTCCAAAGTCGTGTTACTATCCTTCTCGGAACCACCACCAGACGTACCATATTTTTCTTGACCTTGGCAACTCTTGTCATCAAAACCACGGCTTTCACTTCCAAACCATTTTCTCCTCAATTTTCTAAAAAATCCATTGTCAGACGTAGAGTCTTGTCCCACTGCAGTAGGTAGATGACTGTCGGATTCTGGTGCATTAGCCATTTCTGGAATCTTTTCATCTCCAGGAGGAAAATGACCATCAGACAATGGTTGATTAACGGTTTCAACAATCTTTTCATCTTTGGGAGGCACAGACCTGCCAGCTTCTGGTGCATTAACAGCTTTGATCATATTCTCCTCGGGGGGAGAAGGCTGATGTGCTTTTCCAAAAGCATCCTTCACATTATGGCCAGAGGAAGGGCTTCCTGACAGCTTCTCGGAGGACATTTGAAAAGCGGTCTTCCTATCGACACCTTCATTAACAGAGTTATCATCACAACTTAGCTTCGAAGGTGCATTGACATCCTCATCTTCATTGTTACTATCAGGTCCCGAGGACATACCTTGATTTCCACTAAAAGATTTAGGAAATTTTCGGTCAATGGCATGCACAAAAAATTGGCCATCACTTCCCAGTTTAACTTTTAGAATGTCTTCTTGTGCTAAAAGAAAGGGGAGAAACCTTTTATATCCATAATATTCTTTATCGATATAGAAATCATATTCCTTCAACTCATTGCGAAGTTCAGCAATGAGGAGTCCTTTGGGGTGTGATTTCAATATCTGACGAATATGCTTTATTATAACTGCCTTTGGGACTGGTTGAGGCTTGTCATCTGAATCGGACGATTCTTCTTGTTGCCCATTATATGAGAAAGGGTCTAGAAGAGGCACTTTGTAATGCCCATACCAAGAACCGTAAGGACCATCCGGTGGTTGGTTAAAGTATTTTCCAGAAAGGTTCTCACCTCGGAGCAAATCATGCCAATGCCACATGATACTTGCAGCGCTACAAAGGACGCCTTGAGTATGATCTGGAGCCGCTAACAATATATTGTAATTGCTCATTCTTAAACGGTGTAAAATGCTAGCAAAATCCTTGTCACCAGAAATCAAGAAAAGATGAGCTGGTGGAGGATTTTGAGATACCCAACACATTAGATTTACAAGAAGACATCTATCAGCGCTGTTCTTTCCACCTGCATTAAAGAAAACACGTAAATACAAAATTGTTTAGCATAACCAAAATAAAAAGGTAGAAAAAAATCTTTTTTTTTTTTTTTTGACCAGATAACTATAAAGTAAATAATGAATTCCGTTGACAGTAAACAGTGGGATGCAAAATGAGCTTTACAAACCAGAACCAAACAGAAAATAAAGTTGTTTCTCCTAATTTTTTACGCTAAAAATTTAGCTTGTAAAATTCCAAAAGCAAAGTAAATTATAATTCACAAAACTGCAAATACGTGTTTCCCCAACTACATATCATCGTCACAATCAATTGTATGTCCCCCACCCATTTTATACCAAACTTCAACTCATGTCAACATGTCTCAAAGAAAATTTACACATGCAACACAACAATACTTACTTAACCTACTTTGTTCAAGTTAGCCATAAATTCCAACAGTTCTTCTTCTCCCACATTCATACTAAAGCCCTATCAACTCAAACATAGATACATTGTGCCCATTTGGGATTGTTTTGTAGACCCCATAGTAACTTCTGCACATATTTTCAACCAAAAATTCGTTTAGTAATACAAAAGCAAACACATAAGTGGCACTGCGGCCAGCAAGACTAAATCCTAAAAGCAAAAGCCCATTTCGATGTAATTTAACAATAATTCCCAACCAACTCCATTATAAGATGTTGAGTTCGAATCCACGAATCCCAAATAAAAAAAATAGCATAATCCTGAAAACTTGACATAAAACCACCCTTGACTCTTTACAACTCCAATGGTTTTATAGAATAAACAAGTAAATTCTGAGTTTCATTACTCACATCTTCAACTCTACTTTAAAAACTCACTTTTTCTTCAAATTTTAAAGTCCATAACTTTGTTATTTCAAATTGAATTGGGATGATTTAAAATTTATAAATCGTATAGAATTTCAAAAGGAATAAAACAAGATGTATATTCAGTTTAAGTTTTTACACTTTTCATCTCCCAAACAGTTCAGTTTCAACCAAAATCACAATTTCAAAACTCAACTCCAATTCAATCAAAATTAATAAACTAATCTAAAAATAAATAAATAACTAATTATGAAACGAAAATTGGGAAGGGCAAGAAACTGACCGCGAGGGATGTGATTGAGAATGATGCCAGTGGAGGACAAAGCCTCCTGCTTGGCTTTGGAGAGCTGCAACATGTCCCCAAAGGCCGTGATCTCAATCGGACCCTTCATTCCGTTGGCTCTGATCGCCGCCGCGATGGAGTGGGCGACTCTGAAGACGTTGATTCCCGATGGCACATTGCAGTTCTCGAAGTCCCACCACACCGAAACCTTCACGTTCCGAGACTCCTCTTCCTGTCGCCTCGAGAACGAATGAAACTGAGACTGAGACTGAGACGAGGAGGCCGAGAAATGAGACACCTGAAGGAGAAGACAAAAGGGTCGAGAACACGAAGACGAAGAAGATAGTAGAAAAGAGAGTTTGGAAGAGAGGTGTCTCATGGTGAGAATTGGGTTCTGGTGTGGGAAATGGGAGATGTGAATTGGGTTTTCAAGGCTCTGCCATGGGAGTGGAAGGGTTTTAGATAATGGAGGGTCTAGACTGTGAAGGGTAAACCAGGGTTTTAGAGGAAGAAGGAGTTTTCGCTAAAACCCTAGTGGATTATTGGGCCTTGGATGAGGAGGACAGTTGAGAAAGTGGGCTCTAATGGACTTGGTAAATTGTAACAAATTACGTATTTTATTCGTATGTTTGAAGTTTATAATTTGAAGTTTATAATATGTTTTTTAAAATATAATAAATTACAGTATATATTTTTAGATAAATTTTTAGATTTTTAGTAAATAATATATGTACAGTTAATTTTTATTAACTGATTTATGTGTACAGTGTCATATTCGAGAGACAAAGAAAAAGGATGAGAAAGAGAGCGAGAGCAAGGAGGAAAGAGGAGAGCTTCTTTTTTTTTTTTTTCTAGATATTGTATGATCATAAACTAATTATTCTATTTATTATTACGTTTAAATATTTTATTTTATAATTTACTATTATTCTATTTAAAAATTTTATTTTGCTCTTTCTAAGATTTTCTCTCGAAAATTTGTTTTTTTCCCAATTAGACGATAAATATAAAAAGTTAAAAATATAAGTAACAGGAAAAAAAAAAAAAAAAAAACATAAACATAAACATGTATATGTAAGAGGTTGTTTTCATAATTTTCTCAAGAAAACAAAATTACAGCACGTAGCCTCAAATCCTCTTGTAAATAGCCCAATTTGGAAGAGAAATGGTGATTTTTTTTTTTTTTGGTTAAATCTCCAATTAGATAACTAAATATCATTATAGCATATATTGTCGAAATTACCTTTGGTCAGTCAAAAGAGTAATCTAGTAAATTGCCAATGGTAATCAACTAGATGTTGTTGAAATCATCATGGTTCATCAACAGCAGATTGCTATCATAAGAATTTTGAGAATATTAGGTAAAGATCCATGTTTTGAGTATTTTCTTATAATTTTGTTCACTCTAATATTAAAGTCGATAATTTCAGTGTTATAAAATGATAAAATTATCAACTTTAATGTTATAGTGGGCATGAATAAAAGGAGGTACCAAGTTTATGACATTCTTGCATATAACCCTAATTTTTTTTTTTTAATTCCAATACAAAGTGTTTGGACGTCTTTGACTTCGATCGACGAAAGTATGTTAGTAGATTATTTTCAGCAATCTACTAGATTAATATTTTTTATTTCCAACATAATGGTCAGTTCTCCAACTCCAATTATCAGATAAATTTCTTTTAATGACTAGAGAGTAATGTGATAAAATAATGAAAATAATCCACCAGATTCGTTATCTTGATTCATATAAAAGTTAGATTCTAAAAACAAAAATTACAAGAAGAACTTCCAAAAAAAAAAAAAATTTATTTCCCTCTCTCTCCCTGTCTCTCCGATGTAGATTTCCAATATACAAGCATGATGATCAAGTCGAACTCAAAACTAATTAACCCTCAAAGATCAAAAAATACTCCTAAATTCAAAATCAACCAGGATAAAATCAAATAAATAAATATATATATATATATAAATATACACATATATACACAAAGTCTTAAATTCAATATCTGATGGTATCTGATAATGTGAACTTTAATTTCTGCGAATGTGAATTTCAGTTAATAAAAATGTGAATTAATACAAAATAAATTGTAACTAAAGTGAATGTGTGAATTCTCCTAATTTTATATTTCATTCTGTATGAATTCACATTTCTAATAACTGAAGTTTATTTTTACTATAACTGAAGTTCACATTATCAGGTACTATCAGATATTGGATTTAAGACCATTCCATATATATATATATGTACATGTATTAAACGTTGCAACCCAGATGTAAAGGTGGATTCAAGATTCTCTTGTCTCTTCAGGAGTTCATTCATACCTCCAACAATTCTGAGGTTGTTTTTCATTCATCCATCACATTGCAATAATAACCTTAGGCAGTAGGAAAATGGTTAACGTTTTTATTGCGTAATTTTTTTTAGGGTTTTTCATAAGAACTTCAGTTGAGAGAAAACAAGTGCTTCTCTAAACTATAACATATTACTCTCAATAACTTTCTCAAATGAATCCTCATTTTTTCAAAATTTTTATTTATTTTTTCTGTCCGGATTATCTGTTTCCTTTAAATCTTATGTTTTTAATTATGTCTTAAAAAATATTTCTTCTTTCTACCTTAATTTTGTAAAAATGACTTTTTTTTCCCAAATACATTATTATTTAGAATATTCTTTTTCATTATTTACAAATAAAATTAACAAACTTAAGCACGTGTTAATAACCTTGTATCTTAAATAAATAAATAAATAAAAACTAACTTTAGGCCTTGATTAATGCCTCTGTCCCGTCACCCGTAACTGTTTCCACAAGCTCAGTCAATTTGAGACCGCAAGCTTTTTGGGTTTCCTTTATTTTTTTTTTCCTTTCCTTTTCACTTGAGACAACTGAATAGCCACATTGAAGATAAAAAATGACAAGTGGGGGCTTGGCCTATATATATATGTAGGTCTATAGACTTTGGAAGCCCCTATATTGAAAATTTGAATACGTAACTTAATCAACTTGGCCTAGATATATATATATATATATATATGTATATAGTTGCTTGAATGAAATAATACTAGTATGCATAAAATCACAATAATCATATGTTTCACACTTTTGGCAGCTTTTGGTGCATGGAAGAATTTTAATTAGTTCTTATATTGTGATGTTTTGGCAGCTCTTGAAAAGTACCACTAATTGTAGTACTCTAGTTGATAAGTTTTTTTTTTTTTAAATATAATTTTGGATATAATTGCATGATATAGATCAATAATTGAAAATATTCCGACTGTTTCTTTTTATTGTCATTATTATTATTGTTGTTTTGTGGTTGTATAACTAGTTGCAACAATGGGTGACTCATTCTCTCTCGGAAAACATTCTGAATATCTTACTTTTAGATCTTCTCATTGATTTTGAAACTTCAATTATTTCCGACACATACATGGATCTGATAGACATAGCATGCTAGAAATCTAAACCACAAATAAATTGTAACATGAATCTTAAAAAAAAAAAAGTATAAAATTGTGAAATGCTACATTATATTTCTCTCACCTATTTTGCAAAAGCTGGTTACCATGTTAATTTGCGTTTTAAAAAACTGGTATATGGTTGTAAGCTAATTGTGTACTTCTATAGGTTGAAAGAACGGAATAATCGAAGGTTAAAATTGCATTTTAAAGTAAAAATACGATTGCAGTATAGTTTAATGATAATTCTACACTTGACAAAATGACGGGGTTTAGAATTCAAATTTCCCACTCACAAACTGAAAAACAAATTTATTTAAAATACAGTTAGGTGTCTCGTAACTAGAGTTCAATTTAAAGTGGATGTGGAGACGGAAAATGGTGAGCACAAGTGATACAGTGATACTAGTAGTTACAACCTAGGGGTTGGTGCAAGCCTGTAATAGTAAAGATTTCTTTCGTTTCTCTCTTCTTAGAACAAGCACACTCAGGGTTTCATATTTTGCAACTCCATTTTAGAAGTCCTTTCCGGTTAATTTGTTATTGGGCATTGGGCATTGGACCCAATAACTTTTCTGCCCAATTCTCTTTTCTTCTAATTATTTACAAAAATGACTCATCTATACCCTCTCTCTCTGCTCTTTCTACATATATGTACACAAAAATATTTTAGGTAAGAAAGATAGAGCCAAATAGCATATTGGAGGCTCTAGTTTAAAATTATAGCAAAATTTTTAAAGACTTGTAATAAATAGCAGTCTCATATATCAGTCATACACAAAAATATCAAAATACAACCCCTCAGGTTTCTCTCTTCTCTCTCTACTACAACTCTCTCTCTCCTTGACATTGATGGTGCCAACACCGTCATGAAAGTTTATTATTAATTATTAATTACTAATTACTAAAAAGTTCGAAGATTATTTTAAAAAATTTAAGAATTTACCTGTAAAAAAATATTATAATTTATTATCTTTTAAAAAATCTGTTATAATCTTTAACAGTACTTACAAATTATGTTAAACGTTATAATAATCAGGTTTGGATTGTAGGTTTCAATATAGATCGGTTTAGATTATTATATAGATCTTTGAGGGTCAATTGTTTGTCCAATTCGAAGTAATTAATTGTTAGCCTGGTATGTTCGACAAAAAAAAAAAAAATTTCTGTTTCTTTAAAAGTTATTGCATTCCGAACCTACACAAATTGGAGGTTTGATTAAAAAAAGAAAAGAAAGAAAAAGAAAGTTCACTTATAATTCTAATATTTAAGGGCAATTCCATTGTAAGGTTAAAAAATTTTAAATATATTAAATCACACAAATCATATCATTTAAAAAAAAGTATGATGATTTATTTGAACTTTATGAACTTTGTACTAGAATATTTATATATTATTATTATTGTTGTTGTTGTTATTATTATCCAAAGTAAAGATTCTCCTAATTAAAAAAAAAAAAAACGCATGCAATGAAAAAAATTGTTTTGCCGGTTGGAAAGAAATCACAATGGGAAAAATTATATTTACCATTCGTATGGAATTTAATTTTAAACTTGGAAATCTAAATGTTGTGATATTTTTGGTGCTAAATTGGGCACATTACTTGATGCCAGAAGCACCAAGCGTGACATATGTTAGATTTAAATATTTGGTTGTTATTAGTTGATATATTGATCTTCTCCGTTGTCATTAAAACAATGTCATTATCATATTATTTTAAAATTAAAAATTAACTTTTTACAGTTACAAAAGCTTAAAACTATTGATAGCAATTTGAAATAGCATTATACATTAAAAAACAAAATAGAAAAGAAAATCAAATGCACCGTTTTTTTTTTCCCCCTTTTTGTCGTCACTAACATTGACATTATAAATTGGAGATGATCTAAAGAGAAGCAGATACTAATTCTTCTTTTTTCAACATGAAGACAACAGTAGATATGAAGAAAGGCTTTCACATCTGAGAGGGTGTTTGATTCGCTAGTTTGAGTTGAAATATTTTAGTTGTAATAGTAAATTTTTTTGAATTTTCAGAAAAGATAAAAAACTTTTTGGGAAAAAGACAAAAATTTTTTAGGAAAAGACAAAAAAAATTTGAGTTGGAACAGAGATGAACCTCTGAACCAAACACCCCCTGAATCAAAAAGGTTCAAAAGGTGATTAAGCTTTTTACAATAGGATATGTCTGAATTTAAAATAAGTTCAAAATACATATATATATATATATATATATATATATAACTGGCAGAGAAGCAGATAAAAGATTAAAAATACTCAAAGTACTATTTTATTAGTATATAAGCCGGTAATTTCCTTTCATATTCTATTAAAAAATAATTATTTATTATTATTATTATTATTATTATTACCTTGAACAGGTGTCAGGACAACAATGTCTCACCTAGAGTACCATAATTTGGTACAAGCCTTTTTCTCTTTCTTTTGGAAGGGACACTGTCTGTCATTGTAGGCACGTTGTTAATTTATCCTTGTTGTGACAACGATAGTGTGCCTAAATTGATGTGTATTTCGCATTTGTCTACTAAATTTGTCACGCTTTTATAACGACCCACCTTTTAATATTTTAATTTTGATAATTTATCCATTAAATTTTATAAATGTTTACACTCATTTGGCTTAATTTACTTTTAAATCGGTGACAAAAATCCACATACGCTTTATATGAAGACGAAAAATCTCACTTTAACTAAAAAATTTACAAATCTAATATAAGTCCTAACGCAAATCTTCTAAATTTAAATCTTCAATTTAATAGAAAGTTAAACAAAACGGGACACGTAAAAATTTAGAAAGTTCATGGGGTGAATTAAAAAATAAGAAATTTGAGAGGCAAATTGATAAAAAGTGATAAGTTCTTTGGGGACAACAATATTATATACCCAGACAGGAATAGATCTAATTTTTCTTTTCCAACATGGAAACACAAAGGCAAGATCGGATACGAGGAAAGGCTTCGACATCTAGGTCAAACAGATAACGGTGGTGATTTAGCTTTTCAAAATAGTGAAACCCTACTATTACTGTTTATGCTTATATAAAATATAATCAAATTATATATTTGGAAGAGTTTTCAATTATTACTCTTTTTTTTTGTAATCATAAGTGATTACAGACAAAATTATTGATATTGATATATGTTTTAATTACATTAGATGATATGATATTTTATATGACTTGTTATAGTAGGCTAAGTAACCCATTAACCTTTAATATTAATTTGTAAAAAAAAAAAAAAAAACCTTAAATAGTAATTAATTTTTTTTTGAAAAATGTGAAATTAGTATATGAAATTTTTAAGGGTGTATATTCTCTGCATCTTTTTTATTTGTTGCTCATATGTTTCTCTACTATAAATATCAATGATTCTGGACTTGGTGCCTTCCTTGCCTTTTATTTTTTTGGTTGGTTGAAGCCACTTGCTTTTTTTAAGTTCTTTTTCCCCTTCCCTTTTTTCCTACTACTTTCATTTTGTTAGTTCATGTTATCATTAGTCATCATCTCAATGTTAAAAAAAAAAAAAAAAAAAAACTTTAAAAAATCATATCAACACATTAAGGGTGAGTTTTGATCACATTACAACTCCAACTCATTTCAAACTTTTTTTTGTCTTTTTCCTAAAAAGTTTTTGTCTTTTTCCCAAAAAGTTTTTTGTCTTTTCTGAAAATTCAAAAAAATTTACTATTACAATTAAAATATTTCAACTCAAACTAACATACCAAACACCCCCTAACAACAAATTACTCATTCAAAATCACATTTAATGAGTTCTCTAAGTTTTTTTATTAATTGTTATAAATTTTTTTGTCAACTACTATAATTATCTAATTAATATTATATGATTAATATAAGGATAATCATTCATAAATAAATGTTTGAATAACTATTAAAATCATATCTCATGTAATTACATCTAAAAGAATGTACCAAATTGACACAAGCATACGAAAATTAACTGTCAGAAAACAATATTCTATTTGTAAGCCGGTATTTTCTTTTTCATATTCCATTAACGAATTTTTTTCATTTTTTTTTTAACCTACAACGTGTGTCAGGGCAACAGGAATTTGTATTGGCATTTCTTTTTCCGTGAAAGGGACTTCTGTAGATCATTTTAGGCACGTTGTTAATTTTTTTCCTTGTCGTCACAATTGACATTGACCGGGAGCCTAACGGTACTTGGCGAAAATTGCCTCCACATGTGTAATTGTTCGTTGTACACACACCACACACACACATATGGCTTAAAACCCACGTGGATCCAAACCAATAACGATGGATACACCGTCCTTTTGTTCCTGTTATTTTTGTGTTGTATATTTGGTTAATTATGGAAATTTTGTAAGAAAAAGAGGGTGTTTAAAGCGGAATCATTTTTTTTTCCTTTCTTTTTTGAAAGTAAAAGTGGGAGATTCGATCTAATTCGATTTTGATCGAGTCGGATAAAAAATTATCACTAAACTTTATCTCTTCATTTGAGTCATCTTTTGATCAAAAGCAAGATTAACTTTTTTTTTTTTTTTTGGTTGGAATTTAGGTTAAGGAGATATATATATATATATATATATATGAACTTTACATCATATAACAGAATCGTAGAGGTAATCCCATCAATTGTTAATGAGATAGATGGTTAGTTTATAAGTTTGAGTGGAAAGCCTCGCTTCATGAGCTAGTTTTTGGGGTTGATTAAGTTTAATACTACCCAATACTAGTATCAGAGCCAAGTTAACCACCAAATCTCAGTCCAACCCAAGAGAAATGAGTCAATGGGTATCAGACTCAGTTCTAATGTATAATGGAGGAGATTGTTGAGGTAATACAACATCGATCATAAAGGATTATGTGGCCATACGTGAGAAAATGCTCACTTCTTGAGTTCTCTTTTGGTGTTGAGAAGACCCAATACCATTCAACAAGAGGTATGAAATAAGTGTTAAGATATATATGCGATCACATCATGAGCAAGAGTACCAAGTCTCATCACGTTAGTTGAAAATAACTTTGTGGAAGCAAAATTTTGTTTTACTGTAAATAAATGTTTCTGAATTAGAAAATAATATCAAACGAGTAAATGTAATCAAGAATATTAACTATAAAAAAAAAAAACTTAAGAACAATATAGTTCAAAATATCTATAATTATCCTTAGAAATAATAAATAAATAAATAAAAAGCACTAACCATTACAAGAACCAATTTCAGAAAAGTCAATTCTTTGATGAACTCCAAAAACTTTAATCAAAAAATGGTCCCTATTTATGGCTGGATCAAATACCTGCAGGACCACAGCTTGTCAGTTTTGTTCTTTTATTGACAGTAATGCTTCCAGGGACGTATCATTTTTCACTTCCTTCAGGTTCAAATTCTGGCCCCAAAGATAAATATATAAATTTAAAACAAAACAACATATATAGAGCCAAACTTTTTCATGTAATACAAAGTATCTATACATATATATTGTGAATTGGACACCATAATTTTATATTATTGCAAGTAATAAAATCGGAAAAGAATAAAAAGCGAACTTGAACACATAGGATTTATAAAGGTTTCTTAATATGAGATATCTTTCAGTCCCAATAATAATTCTCTGGTTCTTTTTTTTTTTTTTTTAATTACCCTCTCTTATGATGAACCTTAATATTGATGGCGAAATAAAAATTAGGGCTATTGAAATTACAAATGTAAAGTTCTCAAACTACCGTTAATGAAACAACTATCAAATGACATGGATCTTTCGGGGACTCCAATTTTGATCCCCTAAATACCTTATCATGAATATTGATTTGCATATTATCTCTGTCTAAGATATTATTTAATTAAGCTACGTATAACTCTATATATACGTGTGTGTGTGTGTGTATTTATGTATGATGTTGAACCAAGACTGGTGGATTTGTATGGATCAAGCAAAGTTTCAAATTGAAGTAGTTGCTTTCTGAAATTTCAACAGTCCTTTGCTCGCATGAATTTCATATCAACAAGACGTGAACAGCTTATCAACAACATATCTTTTCTTTTTTAAGTTTGCTTTCCCCTTGATTTTTTTGAATCTCTAAAAGCTGTTTTGTAGCTATCAACACATTTTGTTATATATATATGGTAGAAATTGTGGCTAAGAAAAGCATTAATTGCTATCTAATTGGGAGAGGTAAAGATCTTTCTCATCCTTGAAAGCAACTTGTCAAAAATTGGTGTCTTTTGATTTCATCAACGTGTTGGAACTTTATTATCATGAGGCTGTCCAATGGCGTTCGGAAGAGTCATAATGCCTCGGCAAAAAAAAAAAAACGAGAACAAGAACTTAAAAGATCTATTAATAACAATAGAATTATATTTAAAAAATAGAATTATTGTAGGCCTTATGATGAAATAAGATATATAATTATTTAAATTAATATTTAATCATTTTATTAATTTTATAGATACGTGATATCGAGCTAGTTAGTTATGGAAATCATAAGCAAATGACACAAAAATTAAAAGGCAAAAAGAATCTGGTTTGCGTATATATTCATAAGTGAAGAAAAAAACAATTAAGGTTTATGTACATTTGATGAAATAAATCTTGCAATTAATTAATTGCAATAGTAATCACCACTGTTTCTGCAATATATATATATATATATATATATAGTAAGTACCACTATTTCTACCAAAATAAAAAATAAATAAACATAACAATTACCACTATTAGTCATGGGCGGATTGCAATAAATGTATTTTATTTTACATACATATATATATCCTCATTATATTTTGTGTACACTGAATAAAGTTAATATTAATTCTTGCATCATTCAAATGCATTTCTCATCTGAATTTGAGAAGAACACGTGAGTAAATCACCTTTTAAAGTATTTTTTAAATAAATGTACAACTTTTAGTTCAATTAGGAAAATTATTATTATTTTATTAGTGAATCAATTATTGACCACTAATTGTCCAATATCAATGTGTCCTTAATTACTAGACAATGACTGATTGACTATGATTAATTATTTATTAACTGGATGAATCAATATCTATATATATATATATATATATATATTTTTTTTTTTTGAGTAAAAAAACTTGCATTTTATTAAATAGCCAAATCAGCTAAAATAGCTTTCTCAATAAACCTAGGAATAACATCCACACCGAAAAAGTCACAATCATAAAATATAGAACTCACTAACAGGTGGGCAACCATATTACCACTATGGGGAACATGGCAGCAAGGAGAACCACCAGCAACCTTGTGCAACAACAATCTAAATATCATACACAATAGGCTCCAAATTGTCTGGAGGATCATTGGAAACAACAGCCTGCACCACTAAGAGGGCATCAGTTTCAACCTCTGAAGCTCTCACTCCACAAGATGCAACAAATTCCAAACCTTCTCGAAGTGCTAAAAATTCTGCCGTCAATGGAGGAAAAGAACCAACCAGCTTCCTTGCCAAGCAAGCAATCACCACATCTTGGGAATCACGAACAACAACACCAACCTCTACATCCCGCGTTCACGTTCAACTTCAAAAGTCCCACCGAGTCAATCTATATTTTAATGACAACTGATCATTTTTTTTTTTTTTTATAAAAATAAGTATTTTTAAATAAGTGTTTAAAAATTGTCTATCTACTTAATTTCTTCATTTTAGAATTATATATAGATGAAATTGATCAACGTAATTGTCAGGGGCTGAAGGGAAAAGAAATAACAAAAAATTAGCTAGCTGAATTAGCTGGGGTGCACACATGATACTCGAAAGGAAACACCTTTTTATTATTAAGTTTTAAATATTAGTAATGAGATTTGGCTTTCACTTTCGAAGAAACAATTATTTGTACTATTAATTTTAGCTAGCTTTAGATAAAGGCTCGCTTAAAGACATGATAGCCCATTAAAAACACCCTTTAAGCCTTTAATTTCGGGAAGATAAAATGAAATACACACACATATATATATAGTCACGAGACAAAAACACACACACACACACACATCTAGTCACAAAGCATATATGTGTGTGTGTTTGATCTTTATTCTGTCACGCCCAGCAAAGACATTGACATAAGTGACCATTAGTAGGTCATCTCTCTTACATTGATTGGGTTCAATGGAATTGCTTTGTATTATTCATAATGGGACATTTGTCATCGGTTATCTGGATCGATCTAATAATCAAACAAAGGTTAATGATATAATTATACATTCTAGTTTAAATTATTTATCAATTTCTTCTTCTATTTTTAGAAACTATTAAAATACTCTTTGAATTAAAAAAAAAAAAAAACTCATTTTAATCTCATTCCTCGCTTACTTTGTAAATAGAAAAAAAAAATTTGGATGAAACTATGTAAATATCCTTAAAAATTTTATGCAAAATATTTATAGATTATTTTTTAAAAAAACCATGAAAAATTGTTAAACAAAAAACTTAAACAAACATCAAATTTCCAAAAAAAAAAAAAAAGATCTAAAAGTTTTTGTTTTTAAATATTATTAAAAATTTAATACTTTTTCCCTAGCAAAAAATATTTTCAGAAATAATTTGTTTAATTAAGTGTATCATTATCTTTTCCACTTTTTTTTTCATCCACGATGTTTGCATGAGATGAAATTGAAACAGGTAACTCAAAAGATACCTTTGTTGTTTTTAAAAAAATATATGATAAATTGAAAACTAATTTAAATTAAGATTTCTAATTATACAATTATTCATACTTATTTAGTGAATAGGTACCACAAGAATTAAAGTTTTGCTTGTATTTATTGAGAGATGATTGAGTGCTTAATTTTAGATTTGTTGATTAATTAGGCAATTAACTTTCTATTTTCTTTCTTTCTTTAGAAATCGGATCAGTGAGGTTTTGCTAAAAGTGTAAACGAAAAAATTGCACTAATTGTGCCAAATTTAAACATATAAATGATATATCTTTCATCATATGGAATATGTAAATTTTGATATATATATATATATATAGGGGCTAAATTGCACCCCTTAAATCTATTGCACAATTATAATTTACATCTTGAACTTTCAATTTATATAATTTTCAGCATAAATTTACAAATTTGTAGCAATCTACTCCCACTGGTAATAAAGTTGATTTTTTTAATGGAAATTGACATCCAACTTACATATAGATCACTAATTAAGAGCATAAAAAACTTTTTTTTTAATCAATGTTATCCAAATTTATATTTAAAATAAAGTTATCTCAAAATTTTTTATTTTTATAAATTTTTTTTAAGATCTTAACCTCCATAATTTTAAATTAAAACATATAAAAATGATCATTCATATAATTAATTAACGACTCATGTAGTCAATTTCCTTAAAAAAAATTAACATTATAATTAATGAAGGGTAAATTACTACCTATTTACACGTTTAGGGCGCAAATTGCAAAAGATATTGGGCAGCATTGAATACTTTTTCATTAGGTAAATATCTTTTTACAAGGAATTCAAAAAGTTATTCTTATGCACCCAATAAATAATCAAATATTAGAATAATATGAGCTATTCTGGCTTGAAAAGCCCTCAGTCTAATTGGTTTATAATTTGAAATATAAATTTTTATGTGTTATTTTAAATTAAAATATCAGGGTGTAATAAGTTCAGATTACCCTATGGAGGAAAAAAAAAAAACGATATATGTAGAGACACAGTACAATAAAAAAGCATATATATAGACACAGTACATAATTCTTAAGTACGACATTACGCATTTGAGGACGCAAACGACACTGTTGATTATGGTACATCCGTGTCCATTACTATCACACGACCTTTTTCCTTGATGATTTTTTTTTTTTTTTTTGGTTAAAAGAAATATATTATTTGAAACTTGAATATGGCTTCCTTCAAAAAAGAAAAGAAAAGAAAAAGAAAGGAAAAAAAAAAAGAAAAACAACTTGGATATGGCAGAATCTAAAGGAAAGTGCGAAACAAAGTAACAATACATGGTGGACGGCGAGGATCATAATGTAATCACAAAGTGAATTTACATTATGTTGAATAATGTAAACCTTGTATGGTTAATTACTTACAATTACTATGTGGCTTCCTATGACGAGAGTGATATTAACAAATTAATTAAAAGACCTAATTTTTTCCATTAACAGAAGAAAATCAAACGAATAAAAATATACGTAAGGCTTAAAATAGTTTAGTATTTTTATTCGAGCTTTGTCCATATTCAACCGTTATTATAATTCACTATGTTGAAGAAGAAAAATGCCCTAATTCTTTTCTAGTAAAAGAAAAACGAACAAATAAGAATATACACAAGATTTGTAATGTTTACTTTCTATTTGAGAGCTTTGTCTACCGATCAAATGTTGGAATAATTTACTATATGTAAAAGAAGAAAAACTCTCTATTTCTTTAAAACTAGTAGAAGAAAAACAAACAAATAAAAACATATGCAAGATGTATAATATATTGTTCATTTTTATTACCATTTATAATTCACAAAAAAAAAAAAAAAAAGAAGCTTATATAAGATAATTACACATCTCTCATCCTTATTGTATTTTCTCTGATGTTTCAATTAATCTAAAAAACAAGGCCCCTAAATATAAAGAATGCAAGAAAAATCAGAAATGTGAAATCTCCGAAATGCTCTTGATGAAATATAGGCGCTTCGCAACCCAATACGATGGAGATTCATGATGACAGCAGGCATCAAGGTGTAACATCCTAGAATTTATGCTAAATTAGCCATGTGAATTATAAAATGGATCTTCGAGATATACCATGAACAACTTTTTTTCTTTTAGGGTGGTCCCCTTTATAATAAAGTAGCTCCCTATCTTGACCACACACGTCTTCGTAAGAAGACCCATGCTGACGATGCTTTTTTAGTCTTTCTTTCTTTCTTCTCCTTCGATAGAGCTTATAAATTAAGCCTTTTCGTGTGCTTTATTTTTCCCCTACTTCATGAAGGAATCACAAATTCCTAGAAACACACAACTAAAATTATACTTTTGATATAGTTTTGTCAAAACTAGTCCTGATCTATTTAGTATGGAAGGAATGAAGAAAACTTATGGGTTTGTTATTCTCATACAAGCGATTTATGCGGGCATGTACTTGCTCTCCAAGGCAGCTTTTGACGGAGGTATGAACAATTTCATCTTCATTTTCTACAGACAGGTCACCGCTACCGCCTTTCTAGTGCCGCTCGCTTTGTTTCTCGAATGGTAAGAAAGAAATTCGATCGGTTTCCATTTCTATTCGTGTTTAAGCTAACAGTGAGTTTAGCAACTAAAATAGTCCCGTTTTATGTTTTGCTTTTGAATATTTTGGCACAGGAAAAATGCACCACAGCTCTCGTTTGTGACCTTCTGCAAGATTTTTCTGCTTTCTTTATTCGGGTAAATTAAATGTCTGATATTTTTTTTTTTTAGTTTTTTTTCACATTTTTTAGATGTGGTGTCCAAATAATTATGTGTTTCTCGTCAGTGTTCTTATAATGATTAATATCAAAATTATATTGCTTTGGGAAAGATCTCCAATATGTTAATTATACACACACACACACACATATATATCGGACAATGTCCTGGAAAAGAGCACAAAAAATATATACATAAATATGTAAAGGAAAAAGGGGGGAAAAGAGAAAGAGAAAGATGAGAGAAAAGGGATATACAGAAATATATAAATATTGCATTTCTCATATATATATATATATATATATATATATTTCAATGAAAATAAATTGAAGTAATATAAAATTTGTGTGGTTTGGGCATGACAAAATTTCAGAATAACTTTAAGCTTGGATATCTACGGACTTGCGCTTGTGTATACCTCAGCTACTTTGGCTGCTGCCACTACAAACTGTCTTCCTGTCATTACTTTCTTCTTGGCAGTTTTACTCGGGTAATTTCTATAACTAATTCCAATTTTTACTATATTTAAATGATAGGTTAAATTAGGTTTAATATATAATCGATATATGGAATATGAATATCTAGATCGGCTAATTATTCTCAGATGGCACATACTCCAATATTATGTGTTGAAAAATTGCAGTCTTGTATTGAAGTACTTTTAACAAAAATATTTCGCAAATATCAAACACCATCGACATTAAAAATTCCGTGATAGAGACCGCATGGAACTAGGTCCGTGCACACATTTTACTACAGTTAAAACAAGTTATACAGCAACATATTTTTTTCATGGGAGAATTTTTCTTTTATTTTTTTATTTTTATGACTAGACAGATAGAATATTTCAGTGCGATGTAGATCAGTCATATACATGTCTTTATGTGTTTGATTTCAATAATTTTGTTGCGATTTGAACAGATAGTTTTTTGTCTTTTGCACGTACTCACGTTAGTAATAAGCAAACAAATTGTATATTTTCGATCGGTTCAAAGGTCTTTCTCAAGCACACTTCTGCGAGATGTTGTTTGTCCCCTCCATTTTCATATAAATACCTTTTTATGCTTTGTATTTTTATGTATCATTTGAAAAAACTTGTGTACAAATTAAACTCGTTTTTGTTATTTTGAAAAAAAAAATAGAGAGAAAGACAAAGAGGGGAAAAGGAGTGTTAAATCAAGGAAAAGGTCATTGCAAGACAAGATTTAATGAGTTGTTCATATACATATATGTACGTCGGTATAAAAAGCAAACCAGCAGAATAAAAGTTATATCTTTATTTTATCCTCATATATATATATATATATATATATATATTTGTGTGTGTGTGTATTGGAGTTCCTTTTAAATTTATAATGATCAATGTCTCAAACACAACATTAAATAAGCAGTATATAATAGTTATCAAGAAAAATGTAATATAGTATACGTCGACCTTAAAAGATTTATATTGTTAGTACCATATTAACATGTACAAAATATCTTTCAGATTCATAATATGTTATGCTTGGATTATTTTTCCTATCTTATACATTTAATATTGTATCGAAAGTATCATATATTATATTGGAGGACCATAAAAAATACCTTTTAACGAGTCATATACGTTTACTAAAAGAATATATATATTTATACATATCTATATCCTAGTATTTATGTATCTATATCTCCCAAGTGCTCATGTACATGATCTTACCAATTTTTTATCTAGTTTTATCACTGCAGCCATTATCTTTATAAGTTCATCCCAAAGTAGCTCACTAATCTATGCATTGCCTAATGCTTTTGAACACTTGCTTTTGTGAAGGGGGGAAAAGAATTCCTAGTTTGCTTTCATGAGCTAGTCTTGTCTTGTCAAACTGTAATTTTCACTGCAAGTTCTTTTAGAGGGAAAAGTTTTTCAAAAAAGAAAAAAAAATTATTCAAAGGCTTTTGAACTTGAAAAGCTTCTGGACAACAAAATCAAATATGCCTCATCTTGATTAATATGCATAATCTTAATTAATATGTGTTCAAGCTTATTGATCTTAATTAACATGCTTAATTAGTGTTAAGTTGCTTGCATCATGTTCTAATTTGCCCCCGCCATGTCGGATTCAAATTTTCTGTCTAATTTGTCTTAAATGGTGTCTAATTAATAATATTATACTATGTTATTCTAAAAAGTTTGAAATGTTTTGTAACTAATTTTTAGACCTTAAAATCTAATTTCATTAAATGATATGTCAAAATATAATTGGTTATAAATCAATTAGGATATCAAAATTGAACAGGAGATGTCAATTTCGTCTTGATCATGTACCTTTTGCTAAAATCCTTAAATATTACCTTATATGGTAAAAATAATAGCCGTAGGTGAAATTTTTAACATTGAAAATTAATTAATGTGAAAAATTGACATGAAAATTAGGGTGGAAGTGTTGAAGCTGAGGACAAAACCAGGAGTGGCAAAGATGATTGGCATGATAATCTGCGTGGGGGGAGCAGCTTGCCTGGCTTTCTATAAGGGACCACATTTCAAATTATTTTGGCACTTTCACCCTTTGGGTCACCACCAAAATGTTCAGCATTCACATCATCTTCCCACCACCAAAACTTGGGTTAAAGGTTGCTTCCTCATGCTTCTTTCCAACTTCTTTTTTGCCCTTTGGCTTGTCTTCCAGGTACTTGCCTTCTCCTTTCATTAAAGCCTCTACATATAGAGAGACATACACACATGCTTATATACTTATAATTTACACATTAAAATTTTATATAGAATTAGTTCTTCCGATTGAATTTTCAAGCAATAAAAAAATGAAGAATGCATGATAGAGTATGAAAAAATTACCATAGCAATAGTGTAGTTCTGATTTTGTTGATGGGGATTTCTTCGTAGGATCTAAGAAAAAAAAAATGCACTAATGATTGCAGTGGTGGAACTAGATTTCTATTTCAATGGGGGAGTGTTTTTAAGAAAAAATAAATAACAACCAAGTATATATGAACTAAAGGGTAAAACTTTAATGGGGCAATTTAAGAATTTTTAATTTTTAACAGGACAAAGCAGAAAAATCATAAAATTTTTGAGATAGAATAATTTTAGTGGGTGATATGAGAATTTTTAATTTTTATTGGGGACAAAGTTGAAAAACTATAATTTTTTTTTGTGTAGAAATAAAAGAAAAAAATTTCAGTGGCCCCCTACTATAGGCTCTAGTTACCTTCACACCTGATTGGTAGTGGTAGGGTTCTGTTTTTTAAGTATTAGATTCGAATTAGTAATTATATACTCTTTGTAATTGACATGATTTATCATGCTCAGATTTGTGCATTTTCGATATAAAATCTTACTACATATACATGAATGTTTATATACTGCAGGCACAAGTAATGAAGAGCTATCCCTCAAAGCTTCTATTTACAGCTCTGCAGTGCTTTTTGAGCTCAATTCAGTCCTTTGCCATTGCCATAGTTTTGGAAAGACGCCCTTCTGAGTGGCAGCTTGGATGGAATGTTAGACTACTTGCCGTTGCCTATGCTGTAATGTTTCTAATCTCCCTTGCTTTCTTACAAATAAGTGAATGTATATACACACACACACACACACACACGCACACACATTTATATTACATTTTAAGATAGCCACATGACTATTAATATTCTATGGATCATAGACCCTTTAATCTGAGAAATCCTAAAGAAGCCTAACTCGGGTGAGTCGGGTTATCTAATTAGGGAGTAGAGTCCGTATGTCATTGGGACCTACATCATCTCATAACCCGAATTTGGCCTTTTGGAACTAGAGATTATAGCAAACCAAGCTAAAAAAATAATTTCAATACGGTGGACAATTGTAATGACTGGTGTGAATACACCCATGATAATTATATTGTATATAGTTCGTAGACCTTTAGACTCTAGCAATCCTAAACATCCTGGCTCGAGTCAGGTTATGAGATCTATGGATGGAACCTGCATACGTTGTTGGGACTCGTATCATCGTCACGCAACCGGATTTTGACTTTTTAAAAATTAGAGATTATTGTAAACCGAGTTAATAAATAATTTCAATTTGACAGGGAATTGTGGTGACTGGTGTGACATACTACTTACAAGCTTGGGTCATTGAGAAGAAAGGACCAGTTTTCCTAGCCATGTGGACACCCTTGGCCTTAATCATCACAATGCTCTCTTCAGCAATTCTCTTGGGCGAGGTCATCACTTTAGGAAGGTAAACTTAATTAAGAAGCACATGATTTTTTTTATTTTTTTTTTGGCCTTTGGTAGGACTCAAAGAATCATATAACTAATTTGTTGACTAATACCAACACAGGATTTTACCGGTTGAATATAGTCAATAATATTTTTAATTGACACCTTCTATTTCTCTAAAAATATATATATATATATATATTAAGAATTACTTCGTCTATGCCTTCTAAACTTTAGGATTACTTCTACTTAGCCCATTGAACTTTAAAAGCTCTCATTTTAACCTTAAACTTTGAATGTAACCCCATTTTATTCCTCCTATCAGAATTTCAGTTCAAAACTATCTGAAAAAAGTGAATTAAGCGTAGCCATGTAGTATGTTTTCATTTATTTTTAACAGAAATCCTAATTAAATGGGTTTAGAAAGACTATATCTTGTCCTATTTTTCAGTCAGTTTTTAATTGTTCTTCTGACATAAGGGTGAAATGGGATTAAATTCAAAATTTAGGGAGCAAAGTGGGAGTTTTTAAAGCTTGGGGGGTTAAAACTACTATCTGTCTTGATTTATCATTTTTTTTTTCAACAATAAACAGAAATAGCAAAACTAATCTATGGGCACATATTTTATTTTATTTTTTTAAATTCCTATAGGAACAACTCCTCTTTCATTACTTAACTTTATTTTTCATCATTTTGTGTTTTCTAATTTTTTACGAAATAATCGTAATTTTTTCTTTCATGGTGGTTGCAGTATTTTAGGTGGGATATTGTTGATCTTAGGGCTCTACAGCGTTCTGTGGGGGAAGACCAGAGAGCAGAAGAAAATCAATGCTGAGAATAGCTTCCCAGCACCGAAAGAGAGTTCAGAACTAAAAGAAATTGTAGTAACAAGAAGTGTTATATAAGAGTGCAAATTTATAGAAGTAATGCTAGAAGCTGCTCCCAAGTATAAAGACGTAGGTGCTCTTAAGAGCCACGTGAGCTATCGTATTGTTGCTAATTTTGTAGTATTAATGAAATTTTATTTTTGAGTCATTGATAGATTACTAAGCAGGTACTTTTGTTATCAGAGAAAAAAGATTTTTACAATTTGGTTTCACTTTCAAAATTTTGATTTTTTCTATGAATGCAGATATAATTTAGTAGTAATTTCACACCCGATTCTATAATAAGATGTAAAGTTTGGATCCACTCATCCCAAGTTCAAAAAAAAAAATTTAGCAATTAACAATCTACATCTTAAAACAAATAATTGTAACTTTACAAATGCATAACTGGAAGATAGATTTTCTGAACAAAAATACTATTATTTATTACTTTTTTGCATGTCAAACTAAATACAAATTTACACTTTCTAAAATTTTAAAATATTGGGGCATGTTTGGTATATCCTAAAATTTTAAAAAACAGATTTTCAGTATTGTACTATCTAGAATAGCACAATGTTTGACAACATCTATGTATCATATGAACTGATACAAAATAAAAATTAATATAATACAGACAATGGTGTCCAATAGAACAGAAAAAACCTATGCATTCGGGCGTATTAAATAAATTAACCTAAATGATTGTATTAACAAACGTGTAAAATATATATAGTGTATCAAATTTCATACCAAAGATCAAATTCAGAATCATGTTCCAAAATGCAGTCTGGGTCAGATCCATGGTCGAGGTCGGAGTCAAGTTTCAGGATTAAGGTCAAAGTCGAGTTTGTGAATGGGGATTGGGGACAAGTTTCGAGAAGGAAGGTTAGAGTTAGGTTTTGATATTGAGAACTTAGAACAGGGGGGTCAGATTTCGGGATCCAGTAATGGTAGAGGTAAGGGTTGAGTTTCAAGATTGGGATTAGTGCCGATGTTAAGTTTTAGGATAAGTGTCGGGGTTAGGTTTCAAGACCAAGGTCGAGTTTTGGAACTGTGGTCAATGGGGTTATGTTTCGGGACCGAGGTAGGATATGGTTTATGGACATGGAGTCGGGTTAACTTTCGAGATAGGGGTTAGGATATGGGTCAAATTTCGAGACGGGGGATAAAGTCCCGTCCCAAAACCCAACACCAATCCTAAAACTTAGCCCTGCGTCTCAAAATTTGACCTTTACCCTGGGTCCAAAAACCGATCTCAACTCCAGTCTCAAAACTTAAACCTACCCTAGTCCCAAAACTCGACAACGATGTTGATCTTAAAACCTAAAACTTGACCTTAACCCTACCTGATCACGAATCCTGACCCTAATGCAGTTAAGAAACCCCCAACTCTAGTCTGGTAACCCAACCCTAGCCCTGATTCCTGAACTCGATCCTGACCCATCACGAAATCTAACCCTGACCCCTATGCAGAAATCCAACCATGACCCTGGTTATGAAACCTAACATCGACCTCGATCCTGAAACTTGAACCTAACTCTATCCCTGTCTTGAAACCCAAACTCGACACCCTACCTGACCCATCCTTGGTCCTAAAACCCAACCCCGAATCCCAACTCTACTGGAGTCAAGAAACCTATCCTTGACTCTGACATTGATCCTAGATCTCAATCTCAACCCTAGTCTCGAAACCTGACTCCAGCCACAAGTCCTGAAACTTGGCCTAAGACTCCAAAAACCCGAACCCAGTCCAGGTACTGAAAACTTGACCTCGACCTCTGACTCAAAACTCGTTCCTAACCTAGTCCTAAAACTTGACCTTAACCTGACTCGAGTCTTATACCTTGATCCTAAGCCATGTCCTAAATCCCAACCAACCTCATCATTGGACCGAATCATGAACCCTAATCTACTCCACGGTCATTAATGCAACCCCACATTAATTCTAAATCTTAACCCTTATTTTAGCAAAGAGAAAAAAGTCAAGCGAGGTCATAATCATGACCTAAATTTTTTTATTTTTAAAAGCTCAATTCTTTTAATATAATATGATGACAAACAAATAATGCATAACATAGTACAATTTTTTAATACAATGAGAAAATCAAATATCGTATTATAAAACAACAATCTGTAATAAAATATAATACGATATTATATAATACAATACAATTTTTTCAAACATGCCATTAATGTTCAATCAATTATTTCAATTCTTTATGATGAAACATGGTCGTGAAGCAAGAGTTGCATTTTCCATTACTATCATTCCTTAGGTCGAACAATCTCGGAATTGTGTTTAACAAAAATCTGATACAATGTAACACAACAATAAATTTAAAAGAGAAACTTAAGTTTAAAATGGAAACTTGAAATTAATTTTGACAAGTTCTCAAGTCAAAAAAGTAAGAAAAGTCGATTTGTTAAGCTAAAGAACAAATTTGTAACATCTTGTAACTTCTCGAGTTTACAACTTAAACCTCTTTTATAAATCACCTCGTCATAAAAAGAATGTTGTGAGGAGATGAGCCATATTTTTAATCCATCAAAGGCCTGAAGTTCCAGTTCCCTGTCAATGTGGGATGCATGTCCCATTAGAGTCCTCTAAGGACCACAAGATCAAGTTTCTCACGGATGTGGGACAAAACCTAATGAGATTGGAACATTTCCTTGACATTATTTTAAAGGAATTTGCTTTATATCTTTTAATTTCAATAGATTACATTATAACATATAAAGGAGTCTTCTGTTTTTATTATTTTCCCGTACAAGAAAATTTTTGCAATACCAAATTTGCAGTAATTTATCTATAATTTTTTTGTTGGAAGTTAATTTTGTCCTAAATGTTGATAAATGAATAGACGAACAAGATTTTATTGTTAATTTCGCAAGTAAAATTCTGAAATAAAAGTAAAGAAGTCTGCACAAATTGATTTAAACAATCTATACTTGTATAAGCCAATATGTCCACACAAAAAGAAAGACAGATAAGCAATAATTCAAATTTAAAGATAACCAAAAAAAAAAAAAAACCCCTCTCAAAAAAGTAAACAAGAAAGGCAAGTACCAATGAACATTTTTTGTTACAAGATTTGTGGAACTACCTCCTCGTTGTGGTGACCTTCCCTGAAAAATAAAATTGCAAATGCACATCTTTCTTCCTTGTATCCGATTCGGTATTTGAAGCCTTTTTCATCATACTTTAGCAGTCTCTTCGGCACTTGATTCCTTGACATCTTTAGCCTTTTCCGCATTTCTCTCTTCATCCTTTTCCTCCGGTGTCGCAACCTTCTCCTTCGATGTTTCTTGCCCGTTTTCTCCGGCATTTCCCTCGACTTTCTTATCATCCTTTTCCTTTTCCTCGGGTGTTACTACTTGTTCATTTTCCTTACCACTTATCTCCGCTTTCCCCAAGTTGGTTTCTTCAGCTGGTGCTGATGTTTCTGTTGCTTTCTCTCGTGCATCAACAACCTTCTCCTCTGGAGTCTCCTCGGCCTTAGTCTCGGACTTCTCAGCTTCTGGGACTAAGTTTTCCGATTCGTCTTTGGCCTTTTCGGTCTCTGATGCTTCTTCTTTCACTTGTTCTGGTGGAGTCTTCTCATCTTCTGTTGAATCCTTAACTTCTTCATTCTGCGAAATGCTCAAAAGTTGTTGAGAGTTAAAAAAAGAAGATAATAATAATAATAGTTTGGCAAAACGACATGAAGCTCCTTTAACACAGATGTAATGTTACACAACCAAATACTCCATGTTAAAGCCCGGAAAAATCGGAAATCTAATACCAAAAGAATTTACCAACTGCATATATCTTTTCAAAACTGTTATATTGAGGATTCTTTTAAGGGTAAAACAAACAGAGAATTCCGTAACATTACATGAAAAAACACTACAACAAGACAAGTTTTTTATCATGATATTATCACAACCTAGACGTAGACAAGTAAAGCAAAGCAAACTAGACGTGGCAATAACTGGACCGCCATGTGACAATGGTTGTACCATCACATGACAATGATTGGATCGTTACGTGATAGTTATTTAGAGAGGCAAAAAAATATTCACAATGCAATGGCTCTTTTATTATTAGGTATAGATAAATTAAACGATACATAAAGATCTAACAGTTATATTCTACTTGTAAACATTTTTTTTTACATGTCTTACCACAAAATTATCCGAAACAATACTGATACAAGTTTTCCTGAAGTTTTAAGTTCTCAACCGTTTCTATCTATTTTACTTATCAAAACTTCTAATTTTACCTAGCCTCAGTTTGAACATACAAACATTGGGGATCATAATTCACCCAAAAAAAAAAACAACTTGGATTCATAACAACAAATATGGTGAAACTTTAGGCTCCATTTGATTGGAGAGATGGAGATGAGGATGTAGATGATTATAAAAATCTTACATATTGTTTAGTAAGATAAAGTGAGAGTTGAGATTATGGATAATAATTATTTGTCTAATTCCTAAATTGTTTATTTATAAAATCTGTTACTAATTTTTTTTAGGTTAAAATGATATTTTTAAATTAAAGTGCGAGGGAAAGTTTACATCCTTCCGCCAATGAAAGGATGCATTATGATGGGTTTGGGAGACGACTCAATCCCTTCACATCTCGTCTTCCTCTTTTTTTCCTTCCAATCAAACAGGGGATTGACACTCTCTCTCCATCCCTGTTCCTCCCTCGATCTCTCTCTCCAACCAAACACAAGAGAGGAAGAGAATCTAGTCGTTTTGGCATTCACAAAAGGGCGTACAAAACTGACCAAATAAAACAAAGAGAATCCAAACAGCAACAGGAGCACCGAACTAGGACACGTTTGTTTGTCGTTTAACAAAGAAATCATGGAATGTCCAAGATACCCCAAACAGATTCTCTACTACAAGGTTTTCTATTCTTTGTCAATCACATCCTATGACCGTTCATCACTTATCCAACCAAAACATGAAATAATAATAATAGTAATAATAAATTAAAGATTAAAAAAATCACCTCTCTAAATAATGGTGACAAGACATTTAATCGGGAGCCTATAGTGGTGGCACCATCAATTTCATTTTCAAATTTTTTATTTTAAAAAATGTTTTACATTTTGAAATACTCGAATCGAAACGTGGTTGGGCCATCTTTGATCAGGATGAATAGTGCTAATATTTTTCTCTTTAATATCATTGTACTATGCTTAAGAATGTGACTCATTATCCTTTAGGAGATACAAAATGGACATCAGCCACAAGAAAATGTCTAGGGCTAGCTAATAATTCCGCAACTTTGTTCTTAAAAAAAGATAAAATAAAACGTTACAGATACTTTGCACCACTCAAATACGACGAAAACGAAAACAGAACAAGCAAAGTTTGCTTTTCACAACTATCATTTATTTTAGTTGTGTATTACATCATATCATGTTTGGCCCTAGTAGTGAGAATGAGCTGTTCTTTTATTTATTTATTTATTTTTTTTTAAAAAGGCAATTATGGTGGTTCAAAGGTTATTTTACACTATTGTACGGATATGTCACCTCTAAGGGCCCTAACTTTCTTTCTTTCTTTTTTTCTTTTTTTGGAGAAAAAATAAATAAATACAAACTCAAGTAGACAATGCACTCTTCCATTTATGAAAATTTGGGATGTGGACATGACATTCACACAGCCATGAGGACATGGGGACAAAGTAAATAAAGTTAGAGAATAGGACGTTTTATAAATCATCAAGGAATCTGTTAGAACCGTTTCGTATTATTTTTATTTGTTTTGAAAATAATTTTGTTTTTGATATGAAAATAGAAATGAGAATACCTTGAGAACTATATTTAGATTATTTTTGAACTGATTATGTTTTTAGAGATATTGATTTGACTATAAGAAAAATATAAATTCTGTTTGGATATGTATTTAAAAATATGTGTTAAGTGATATCACCTTAAAAATAAAAACAAAAACAAGAAAGCAACTTTTAACTTGTTTTCATTTCTTTCACAAAAATTATTATCGCTATTTTTTTTTTCTTTTTGCTTTGTTTTCAAAACATTTGCTAAACAAATGCCATTTAAGAAATGTTTTCATTTTCGCTCCATTAAAGATTCACGGAAACCTCTCAAAAAATGGTTGAAAATGAAATCAAACAGGCCCTTAATTTTTGAAGTATCAGGAGCCGTCGACCACCATATCCTAATAAAAAGAAGATCCGATATTACGGGATTGATTTTTCAACAGGGGCCCCGATTGATTATATGAAGATTAAACAGTAATTTCGTGTTGATCTGTTTTATTAACAAAGGTGTTAATCTGTTTAATCAATTATAAAGCGCTTGAAAGCATAAGCAAGTTAACGCGTTTTGCGTTATGTCTCCTAAAACCAGCTTTTAGACAGCAAAATCTGATAGGAAAAAAGAAAAACGTTTTTGGTGGTCTTTTCTTCACGAGAAAGGGGGAAAAAAAGAGATGAAAAGTGACACTGCAATGTAAGCTACACAAGGACAATTTAACCAAATTTATTGTCCTTTAGCCAAAAAAAAAAAAAACATTTTGTCGTAAATTGCAGTTTCGATTTACACTCTTTTTTCCTTTTTTTTTTTCCTTGGGAGAATAATTAAAAAATTTAAGGAAAAAAAATGTTTTCGATTCACTAGGAACTAACAGAAAATTATGAGTTAAACAGAATTCACATGTTTGGCACATCCTAAACAACAAACAAAAGCAGTTCAAGCCAGCCAAGCACAACAATCAAAAACTCAAAACAAACAATCATACTGTGTGTCTCTTCACTCATATTACTTTTTACGTTAGTTTAGTAATATCATGACTCGTGTTAATTGAAAATTAAATTTATGATAAAAAACAAAAAATAAAAATAAATAGTAGAAATCTCCGTACAACCAAAGTAAAATATCAACAACACGAAAAAAAAAAAAAAGAAAGAAAAGAAAAGAAAAAAAAGCGCACACACAAACACACACATTTTAGAATTAAAAAGAATGCAAGCCACTTCGATTAAAATGAATGAGACCTCGTTTTGACATCACATTCGGTGTATAGTAATTATTAAAGAAAAAAAAAAAAAACATTTCACCTTTTTAAGGCCATTTTCATATGTTCTCATATGACTTCATAACAACAGACACTATACTTGATCTTATTCAAGTGCAACAATTAGAAATACTAATCAAACAACGAAACTCAAACCCAAGAATCATAATAAATGTTATACATATATATATATAACTAGTAAAAAAAAAAAAAAGTTACCTCCTTGAACAAGTTACTAAGAGAGCGTCGCTTATTGGATTGGTCTTGTTCCTCACCAGCCTTGTCATCATCAACAATCTCCTGGACTGTATCATCCCCTTCTTCAACCTTCTTCTCCTCCTGATCGGCCAGCACCACCTCCGTCTCCGTCTTCTCCTTCTCCTTCGGCTCGGTTTCTTCCTTCGCCGGCTCGGGGGCTGCCGCGGGAAGATCCCGGGCCGTTTCGGGGTTCAACACCTTCGGTTTTGTGGCACAACCTCCCATGTCTTATGTTTTCTTGATCAAAATTCTCTCTAGTGGCTGTTCTTTTATGTGTCCTCTGTTTTGGATTAAAAAAGAAAAGGAAAAACAGGGGAGAGAGAAAGGAATGAGGAGGAACCTTATAAGATGAGAGAAGACACGGAGAGAGAGTTTAGGAATTTTTCGTTTATAAGGACACAAGAGAGAGAAAGAGAGGAGAGAGAGAGCTCGGCTAGCTTTGTGGTTCCCGACATTTTTTCTGAGGCGAACAAAAACAGACAAGACATTGTAAGTGTATGTGTTTGGATTACATTTTTATTTTATTTACGGGTGAACTGTCCCATCGGTTCACGAAGTTACTTTTTGATCTTCTAGTATATGTACGTGCATATACATAATTTTTGTTAAAAAAAACTTTTTCAACTAATTAAAATGATGTAAAATAGCCTTTTGTTAATGGATATTAAAAAATTAATTAAAAATATCAAGTGAATAACTCATGATTTATTATTTAAGAATAATTAAATCTCCGTTTAGTAAGTTAGTTGGAGATGAAATTTTTTAGTTGGAGTTAGTTAACTCTTTAAAAACTAGTTATGATTTTTATTGATTTTTCAGAAAAAAATAAAAACTGAGATAAAAAATTTGAGTTTGAGATGAAACACCAAATGTAGCATAAGAAACATATTTCATAATACAGCTTACATATACCGTGATCTGTTTTATTAAAATGTTAACAAGTATTTGTTATATGTTACTGTGTAAAAATATTCTCACTCGAAAATCAAACTGTAAAATAAATATAATAGCCAAAATAACCACCCAATAGCCAACATAACCACTTTTTTTTTATTTCTAAAAATAGGAAAAAAAAAATACGTGTAACAATGATTTTTCTATAAAATTTTTCACATTGTCACGTTGCTACATATCATTGTTTTAATTAAAAATAATGACATGGTAATGATTTGTGATAATTATTTTAATTAATTATTGAGATAATTTTTACTTGACATTGAGAAGACGATAATCTCAACTAAAAAAAAAGACGATAATCTAATCTCTCTAAAAATAAAAATAAAAGAGAGAGAATAAAAAAAATAAAGCAGTACCTTGAATGATTTTTTCTTTTTGGGAATAATTTGTTTTTCATTTTTTTGTAATATGTAAGGTATTAACTTATTTTCTTTTTATTTCCACAGTTATTTGTAACTATCATCACAACGCAACAATAGAATCATGACAAAACGTGAATTAATTTGATCCTAGGAGACAATTTTGAGGAATATTATGATAATTTTAAAAATTAAAATTAATAAAATAACCTTCTTTCATTTTAACATAGGATAGACAATCTAAAACACTAGTTGTCCCTGTTTGTTCCGAAGTCATTTTTTAAATAAATTTTTGGAAGGTTATTTAACAAAAAATAAAAATAAAAATAAAAAAGAAGTCTTTGAGTGATTTTACTAGTTGACTCAATTTTTGATGTATAGATAAAAATAAAAATATGATTTAATTATATAACTATACCTTTTAATCCAAAGAAAATAATTGTATACAAATTCTGTATGCCTAATTTTTGGGACTGTAGCTGAAAAAACTTATTAAAAAAAAAACCTTGAGGTGGCAGATGGGATCAATATCTTGTTTCTATAGTTGAGAAGCCAGAAGATTGTAGAAATTCGAAAGAGTGCCTTATTGCCTTTTTAAAGTGACGGTTAAGAAGACAATAAACTGTTATTGAACTTGCCATGTGTTGTAAACGTAGCAAGTTCATACTACTAGAGAAATGGTATTCGATTAAAAAACTGAACTGAAATTGAACACATTCAGATCACATAAATCTTAACTAAAACTAAAATCCTAATTAAATATTTTTTTGAGAAAAATTGTACCTCTAAAATAATTATATGATGCTATACATATGATTAAAATATGGGTTTCTTCTAAAATATCTATAATTGAGGAACAATTTGCTTTTAAAAAAGTTTTTAATTACGACTTTATCTATAAATAAAGCTCATGTAATTAGACTATGTTTAATTTCTATCTTTTTTTTTTTCTTTAGAATATTGACAGCTAGACTATTGTTATAATAATTAAAAAATTTAGAAAAGTGTGATGTATAAAATCAAAAATTAAGAACTAATTTGTTACATGGTGTATAATTAAGGGACTGTTTATAAAATTACCCCCCCTTTCTTTTTACTATCTGTCATCTATTTGTCATGACTATTTAGCAATTAGCAATTTTTTTTTTTTATAATTACAGCGATGCAGGGAAGGCCTCCGAGTTGGCTGCCCTATGTGAGTTGGCCTCACGCTCACAATCACAATATTTTTGTTCAGGTTGTGCCTTGTTTTCATACTCTGCCCATGCAAGTGGGTTCCACGATTACTTTTATTAGCCAGTAAAGCACGACTGATTTTTTTTTTTCTTTTTAATTTTATGAATGTAGTATATTCCTAGATTTTATCTTATTACTTGCTAAAAATAAACATACATGTGTCATCTCGTCTCATATTTATTTTTTATTAAATAAATCTTGAAACTCGTCAATAAAACAGAAAGAGTATGACTGAAATGTAAATAAACTTAATTTCATGCTATCCACTATAAATCAATGTTGTATGATACATTGATCAGATAAGATCTTTTATGAATATCAATTTTGGAGACATCGTTGAGAAAAATTGTAAAAGACATCTTTTGCACTACACTGACGCATTAGTGATAGCATGTTCCAAGAGTTATTCAACCAAAGTACTCTCTTGGAAAAAAAAAATTCTATATATGTACACTCGCATATATATATATATATATTTGAAATAGTATAGCATTGTTAAGAGTAATTAGTTTAGTTAGGCTGTTAAGGAGTCGTTTAGGCTGTTAAGGAGTCGTTGGCTCTTGTACAGATGTCATCATATCATTGGCTTCACAATTCTGATTAGTTAGGTGGTTAGAAAAGTCATAGTGTTATTTATACCCTGTAATTAGTTGTTTTACACATTAATGAAAAATACTCTCTTTTACACAAATCCGTTTCTTTCTCTGTTTCCTCTTTCCTTTCGGTTTTCCTCTTTCTTGTGTTTTCTTTACATGGCATCAGAGCGTGTGACGATCTAAATCGGAGATCTCGCCGGAAGTGCTGCCGGAAAACGCCATGGATGGTTCTTCATCAACTGCTCACTTCGTCCCTGTTTCTTTCACACATCCAATTGCCCTAAAATTGGACAATGATAATTTTCTCATCTGGCGAAAACAGGTTCTCGCTACCATTCGAGGTTTTCGCCTTCAGCAATTTCTTTCTGGTTCACCCGTTTCACCATTGCTGTACAGATCTCGTGAAGATGAAGCAAGTGGAATCATCAATCCAGAATATCTGGACTGGGAACAGCAAGATCAACTAATCATGTCTTGGCTTCTCGCTTCAATGTCAAATGCAGTTCTTTCTAGGATGGTTAACTGCGAAACCTCTTCTCAAATCTGGAACACGTTGGAAGTCTACTTTGCTCAGCGGGTTCGAGCAAATGTCAAGCAATACAAAGATCAGCTGCAAAACGTTCGTAAGGGCTCTCTTTCCATCAATGATTTCCTTCTTAAAGTTAGAGGAATTGTTGATATGCTAGGGTTAGTTGGTCATTCTGTTTCGACCAAGGACCACATTGATGCGATCTTGGATGGCTTACCCTCTGAGTACGAGACCTTCACAGTTTCTGTAAACACAAGGTCTGATCCGTACTCTGTTAATGAGATTGAATCTCTTCTCCTTGCTCAAGAGGCTCGTATTGAAAGGATCAACAAACCTCCAGATTTGGATGCTCAGAGTATGGCTCATCTTGCTCAGTTCAAGAGAAGATCTTTCTCTCCCAGCAGTAACAGCTCAAGTGGTGGATTTCCAGTTGGCTTTCCTGGTATGTCCAACAGCTTCAGGGGTTTTCCAAATAGAGGACGTGGTGCTTTCAGGCCACGAGGTGGTTTCTCTAATGGTGCTCAGAATCGAGGTCGAGGCTTTGGAAACCCTTCTCATTTTTCAAGGGTTTCTATGGGAACTAATGCAGGAAGACCAGTGTGTCAATTGTGCAGCAAAGTTGGCCATGAAGCTCTACAATGCTATTATCGGTTTGATGCCTCATTTACTGGACCCTCTCAGTTGCAGGGACAATTTCCAATCCAAGGGAATTTTCACGAGTTCAACACTGATCAACAAGGGAGCCAATCTGATTCATTCGCCTATGATGCTGAAGGAACTTGGCAAAGCACTCAACTGGCTTCTATGCTGGCTACACCAGAATGTGTTCAGGACTCGAATTGGTACCCAGATTCGGGTGCTACTAATCATCTCACAGCTGATTCAGCCAACCTGATGCAGAAGGCAGACTATTTTGGTTCAGAACAGGTCCATATGGGAAATGGTAAGGGTTTACAGATAAAAAGTGTTGGTCATTCAGTATTTCACTCTCCATTTGCTCCAAAATTGTTGTCCTTAAGTCAACTTTTACATGTTCCAAACATCACTAAAAACCTTATGTCTGTTTCCAAATTTGCCAATGACAATTGTGTTTATTTTGAATTTCACCCCAAATACTGTTTTGTCAAGGATCAGCAATCCCACAAGACTTTGCTGGAAGGGAAACTTAAAGGAGGCCTCTATGTTTTTGATCATACTCAAATCAATCTTCTCAAATCTGGTCTTGATGCATCCTGTCACTTGTCCACCAGCAGTAACTCCTCATTGAAACCCATTGTAGCAAACACTGTCACTGTCACTAGTACTACTCCCTCGGAAAAACTCAAAAATTCATTGTACTCCTTATGGCATAATAGACTAGGTCATCCTTCTGAGAAAATGACTTTTTGTGTACTCAAAAGTTGTAATCTTGAACATGTCAATAAAGATGCCTTTTCGGTTTGTCAAGCTTGTTGCATGGGTAAACATCACAAATTCCCTTTCTCTAGTTCAACCACTGTCTATAATGAGCCATTACAGCTTGTTCATTCTGACTTATGGGGTGCTTCTCCTGTCATTTCAGCCCATGGTTACAAATATTACATTCACTTTGTTGACCAATACTCTAGATTTACTTGGATGTATTTGTTGAGACAAAAATCTGATGCTTTTGCTGCTTTTCTCAATTTCAAAACTCACGTTGAATTACAGTTAGGAGTCAAGTTAAAGGGAATACAAACTGACTGGGGAGGTGAATTTCGTGCATTCACTGATTTTCTCTTCTCCAATGGTATTACACATAGAATTTCTTGTCCACACACACATGAACAAAATGGATTGGCTGAAAGAAAACATAGGCACATCGTTGAAACAGGTTTGACTTTACTAGCTCAATCCTCTTTGCCATTCAAATATTGGGATGAAGCTTTTAGAACTTCAGTTTTTCTTATCAATCGTCTTCCTACTCCTCTGCTAAATCACAAAACCCCCTTAGAAATGCTATTCCACAAACAACCAGATTATTCACAACTTAGAGTATTTGGTTGTGCTTGTTATCCTAATGTTCGTCCCTACAACAATCATAAGTTTCAATTTAAAACCAAACCCTGCACCTTTTTAGGTTATAGTTTAAATCACAAGGGGTACAAATGTCTTGATGCATCAGGGAGAATCTTTATATCCAGGGATGTTGTATTCGATGAGTTTCATTTTCCTTTTAGCAAAACTGATACAGGTTGTTCATATTCTTCCTCTTCCTCGAATATCACAAATGATTGGCTGCCTAATCCATCACAGGTAACAGTTCTTCCTAACACTCAAATCTGTCCAACTCCAAGTCCTTCAAATCTGTCCAAGTCCAATTCTTTATCTTCAGAGTCAAACACTTCTCCTGTTGTGAGACCAGATCCCACTGATCTTGCCTCTCCTCTTGTTACTAATGACCAGTTACTTTCTTCTGCAAACCCTGCTACTACTCCCACTGTTACTGTTCAGAATTCTGATAATCTGTCAAGTTTGCAGGTACAAAATGGTCATTCCATGATCACTCGTGCCAAGAATGGAATAAGGAAACCGAAGGTGTTCCTTGCAGCCTCTGAACCTGTCACAGTTGATGAAGCCTTGCAAGATGAGTGTTGGAGACAGGCTATGAAGGATGAGTATCAAGCTCTAATGAAGAATGAAACCTGGAGTCTTGTCTCTCTTCCACCTGGGAGAAAAGCTATTGGCTGCAGATGGGTATTTCGGATCAAGGAAAATGCTGATGGAACCATCAACAAATACAAGGCCAGGTTGGTTGCAAAAGGTTTTCATCAAGTTGCTGGATTTGATTTTTCAGAAACCTTTAGTCCAGTAGTTAAACCTACTACTATAAGAGCTGTTCTAACCATAGCTTTGAGCAAGCAATGGTCAATAAGGCAATTAGATGTCAATAATGCCTTTCTAAATGGAGTCCTGCAAGAGGAAGTGTACATGGAGCAGCCACTCGGGTTTCAAGAGGATGCTACCACTACCAACTCACAGCTTGTGTGCAAACTGCATAAGTCCTTGTATGGGCTTAAACAAGCTCCACGAGCCTGGTTTGAAAAGCTCCATTCAGCCCTTGTAAGTCTTGGTTTCACTTCAGCCAAAACAGATCAATCTTTGTTCATTCAAGTTACAGAAAAATTTTCTGTGTTTATACTAGTGTATGTAGATGACATTATCATCACTGGAAGTGATATCACTGTGGTTCAACGTATCATTGAGAGGCTGAATCATGAATTTGCACTCAAAGACCTAGGAGAGCTTGACTATTTTCTTGGACTTCAAGTGAAGAAAACTGCTGATGGGGGTCTTCATCTATCTCAGACAAAGTATGTTACTGATTTGCTCTGCAAAGCCAAAATGCAGCTTGCAAAGAGTGTTTCAAGTCCAATGACAACAGGAGATAAGCTAGTTAACTATGGGAGTGAACCTGTCAAAGATGCTCGACTGTACAGAAGTCTTGTTGGTGCACTTCAGTATGTCACCATCACAAGACCAGAACTGGCTTTCTCTGTCAACAAAGTCTGCCAGTTCATGCAAGATCCTTTGGAGCTGCACTGGAAGGCTGTGAAAAGGATTCTCAGATACCTGTCAGGGACTCTCGACTTTGGCCTAGAACTTAAAGCTGTTCCAGCTGAAGACTTAAATCTGGTGGGCTTCAGTGATGCAGACTGGGCCTCGGATCCAAACGACAGAAGATCAACATCTGGGTTTTGTGTTTATTTTGGCAACAATCTAATTTCTTGGAGCTCAAAGAAGCAGCACACTGTGTCCAGGTCATCCACAGAAGCTGAATATCGAAGTTTAGCTGCTTTAGTTGCTGAAATCACTTGGATCAAGTCACTACTGTGTGAGTTGCAGGTCCCCATTCTCAAGACACCAATCATCTGGTGTGATAACCTCAGCACAGTAATGATCTCTGCTAACCCAGTCTTACATGCTAGAACTAAACACATAGAAATTGACTTATACTTTGTCAGAGAGAAAGTGCAGCAGAAACAAGTTGAAGTCAAACATGTGCCAGCAGTAGATCAAGTTGCAGACATTTTTACTAAGGCCAACTCCAGTTCGAGATTTGCTCTTATGAGAAGCAAACTCAAAGTAGAAAGTCTTTCTACTATGAGTTTGAGGGAGGCTGTTAAGAGTAATTAGTTTAGTTAGGCTGTTAAGGAGTCGTTTAGGCTGTTAAGGAGTCGTTGGCTCTTGTACAGATGTCATCATATCATTGGCTTCACAATTCTGATTAGTTAGGTGGTTAGAAAAGTCATAGTGTTATTTATACCCTGTAATTAGTTGTTTTACACATTAATGAAAAATACTCTCTTTTACACAAATCCGTTTCTTTCTCTGTTTCCTCTTTCCTTTCGGTTTTCCTCTTTCTTGTGTTTTCTTTACAAGCATTTACACGTGTAGCATGCCAAAATAATGTTAAAATCTAACAAACCATTAATTTTACAATAGCGATGAGTTTGAATAAGCATAAAAACAAGAAATTATGATAAATTAATTGTCATGACTTAAAAGATTTTTTAAATTAATATATATATTTTTTTGTGAATAAGCTTTTTAAATTATTACAACATGTATCACTAAATTTATTGTTAAATTGATAACTGAAAACCCACGTATGTCCAATTTGAGGACGATAAATCTTATATCCCATAAAATTTTCAAATCCAATTAAAATCCTAATGCAAATCTTTCTAAATTATTATAATATACATCATTTTACTTAACTTGCCATTAAATTGATGACGAAAAACCCTAAATCTAATAAAAATTTTTCAAATCCAATTTAAGTTCTACAAATTCAAATCTCGATCTAATAGAAAGTTAGTGAAGTAGGACATATTGCAACAATTAAAAAAATGTGGTAATATTGTAGCTAGACAAATTTAGGGGCACCAATATTAAATCCCCAACTATATATGTATATTTGTGTATATCATATATCTTTTTAATTAATTAATTGTTACATTTAAAGAATATATAAAGTACTACATCTTTCGTCTTTTTTTTTTTTTTCTGGGTTTATACGTTGTTAAAAGTTCATGCGATCATTATTGAAAGCAATGTATAGTGATCCTTTAGCATGTTGAAGGCTTGATGTAAACAAGCAAAAAGTAAATATGTATATATTATAGATAATGCATGTAAGCTTAACTTCCGTAAAAAGAGAAATTTTGGATTGTGGCACTTTATTTGTCTTAATTACGCGACTTTTAGCTCATTCTTATAGCTAGTTAGGAAATTACTAATGAAGAAAAGTTACAATGAATGGGGTGTTTGGTGAATGAGTTTAGTTTAAGATTTTTAAATTTAAATAGTAATTTTTCAGAAAAGACAAAAATTTTTTTCAGAAAAGACAAAAAACTTTTTCAGAAAAAAATAAAAATCATGATTAAAAAAATACAGTTTAGTTTAAACTAAACTTGTGTCCAAACTCACCCGAAATATAATTTGAAAGGCCGACTACTTTCAAGTAATAATTGGTTAATGTCATAGGCTGTCTTTTTAAAAATAAAATAAGAAAATCTTATATAAATCTTACCCGTATTCTATGTAACTCAAAGTACAAAACAGAACTATTATATTTATGAACTAAGGGAGAGCCAAAAAAAAAAAAAAAAGGGAACGGTGGGTGCAAATTAAGCCTGACAGTAATAAGTATTCAAAGGGTTTGTTTGTTTTCCATTTCGTTTTAAACTAAATTGTACTTTTTTTATCATGATTTTTGTCTTTTTCTGAAAAAGTTTTTTATCTTTTTTGAAAATTTTTTTTGTCATTTCTGAAAATTTACTATTCAAACTTAAAAATCTTAAACTAAACTCATTCACCAAACACCCCCTAATTGAAATTTGAACGGGTCATTTACGTTAGAGATGGAAAGGACATTTCAACGAACATAAGGGAACTTTTCTAATCTTCCTTAAAAAAAAAACAAAAAACAAAAAAAAAAAAGCACTTTTCCAAATACTCTATCATGTACTTGGGGCAAAATATATATATATATATATATGTTTTTGTTGCCTCACCAAAATATGGATATTCAATGCAAACTTGGATGGATCTCTACCGAAGAAAAACATACAGAGTTGAAGGGATTTTTTATAGTAGGAATTACCATGTCTCATTATCAGCAATAAGTTTGGTTTTTGAATTATACTTCGTTTCGCATTTCAACTCAACCCCAACTAATTTATACTTTTTTATATTAAAATTTTTTTCCCTTAAAAATCAACAAAAATTATTACTGATTTTTAAAAAGTCAATCTACTCCAATTTAAAAATTTTATCCATAACTGGCAAACCAAATGTAAGCTTAATTTTTCATCAAGCTTTATTGAGATTGAGATGAAATGTTCTGTTTTCAAAACAAATAATTATGATCCAATATAGACATCTCTCGATATATATAAGTTCTTTTCTTGTCATGTTAAAAGAGAATAATTAAAGCTAGTTATTGTGCTCCACATTTTTTTCACGATATAACACCTATAGATACACTATTTTATTAATTTAAAAGAAAATCTCTCACTTGAATATGAGAACTATTTTATTAAAGATCTTGATTACCTCTCTTCAGTTTAATAAGCTGGCCCAACGGAGTCACTTTACTCGACACTTTATTCACATATATATTAGTCTAAAATAATGTTTGAGTGTCATATAGTTTAACTATTTTTTTTGGAGTGCCACCGAAAATATATATATATATATATATATTTATTTGGAGTATAAAGAATATCCAAAAATCTGATAGAAAGCCACAATTTGCGCAAAGCTGTCTACTTTGAGGCCGGCCAAATTTGCTGGGAAATGAATGTTAAATTTATCAAAACTATGGCCAACACGTATGTATAATTTCTGGTGTCCCTATAATTACATCGTGTTGTCCATTAAACTAAACACACGCACACACATATATATACACACACAGATATATTACGACAGCCCTATCATGTATATATATGTGTGTGTGTGTTTCTTTAGACGTGCTCTCCAGCCTGTATATCCAGTTAATGAAGTTTCCATAATATTCCATGGGGGGCTGTAGCTGAATCTCTCTTTTTGCACTAATCATTTACTTTCGGTGATAGTTGATTCACTATCTTATTTCAAGTTAAAATGTATTTTTTTATCTCAATTTTTATCTTTTTCTAAAAGAAGTTTTTTTTTATTTTTTTTGAAAAAGTTTTTTGTCTTTTCTAAAAAGTCAACAAAAAATTACTATTAAAACTTAAAATTTCTAACTCGAACTTATTCACCAAACGGACCCTTCATTTTTTTTTTGCCTTTTCAGTAACAAAAATAAATAATAAATAAACAATTATAAAGTTGGAGTCTTTTTACAATAAGATTTCTTATTTTAAATGAATATTGTTTTTTAATTGTGTGATTAAACTTTTGACATGTTTATTTATTAAGAATAGGGAATGGGAGTGGAGAATGAGAGTCAATCTCTTATTTACTTGTTTTTTTTTTTTTTTTTTTCTGGAATATGAGTAAAAATGGTGGGTCTCATATCAATTTGGGATTGAGCAACCCTTTTGGATTGTGACTCGCATTCCTACTGTTAATATAAAATTACCATTTATCGTTAGTTTATTTGTAAAAAATTGTAATAGAAAATAATAACAACATATGTTAATTATTTTTATTAACTAAATGTAATATATTTTTATTAACTTAATATTATATAACTATCCTAATTACTATTAACGTTTTTAGAGTAAACAAAGAATTTTTTTATCATAATATATTATTATGTTTCTATTTTTATATTTATATACTTTACTTGTTTTAATTCTTTTTTTTTTTACTCTTTTTAATTTTTTTAAATAAAAAATTACACAATTTAATTTTATTACCTTGATATCATAATGATTATTTTACTTTTGATTAATAATATGATAATAAATAAATAATAATAATAATTTTTTTAACTTTTGAAGACACAATAAATGAAAGGGTATATAAGTAAATTTACAGCAACTAATTCCAATTCTTATTCTAAGTAAACGTTTGAATGGGATTAACAGTGATTCCGACTCTAATTTCTGGGACCTAAATAAACAACATATTTTGACTCTGAATTCTGATTTCGAATCCAGCTCACGCCGAATCCTATCCACTTCGATTACACATAAGTAAACATTCTAATTTACAAGTGTCCGTATTCAATCACAAATAAGATTGTTGAAAAATATAATGTGAAATGGGATATCTTATTATAAAAATTCCTTTAACTTTTTTTGCCTCCCACATCCTCTCTCTGGTTTTTTGTTTATTTTATTTCCCTTGATTTCTTTTAGTGCTAAATGGGGTGATTTCGTTTTTTTTTTTTTTTTTTTGAAATTAACCATGGAGTGATTTAGAGGAATACACTTTTAAAATTTTGGTTTTTTAATATTTGAATTGGTAAAAAATTTAAGCCTAGTTTTCATATTAAAATGATTGAATTGAATTATTAAACTTAAAAATGGGTTGGAGTTGAGTTGAAAAAAAAAATGATTTGAGTTAAGTTGGATATGAGTTAATTTGATCCATATATAGTATGTATTTGGAGAAACAGTCGAAGTCGAAAAAAAAAATTATTTGAATTAAGTTGGAATTGAATTTTGTGTTTGGTGTGCATTTGATTTATTGGAGTTAAAAATTTTTAAAATGGGTAAATTGCTTTTTTGGTTTTTAGTAAGAAGAACATTAACTACATAGTATAAAAAAGGAGAAATGTAGTAAATATTATCGGTAAATTGCTTATTTGGCCTTAAATTAAGTAAAAAATTATATTTCATCCCTAATTTTTTTCCCCCTAGATTAAAGGCTTCCTAAACTCTCGAATAGGGTACAAATTGATCATTTTTGTTAACTTCCATTTTGATATTTAATAGAAATGTAAGCATAACATCCACATTTAAAAGTTTACTAAAAGTATCAAATTTCAAGGAAAAAAATGTACAATCAAAACCCAATTTCATTAATAATTGGGGCAATAAATGAAAAGTTTATCTAAGCATTGATAAAACTCAAGAAATAAAAAAAAATCCTAATTAATGCCGGAATAAAGTTGTGGTAAAGCCCCTTTTATAAAACTTATCGATAGGGCTTATTTTTAAATCGTTAAGATATGGTAAAGTTGTGATAAAACCTCTTTTATAAACCCCATCGATAGAGCTCATTTTTAAACCGTTAAGATGTAATCGAATGGTTGAGATGTTGTTTGTATATCATAATTATTATACACCTTACCTCATATTAATATAGATTAATAAATACAAATAAAAATAAAACCCACCATTTTCCTTCCATTCCCTGATGCTTGCGACTTCCCCGCTGACATCGGCAACCGACCAGATCTGCCTCCCCGACACCGATGAGCCCAAGCACCCCCCCACCCCACCCCTGACGTCGGCACTTGGGCCTCGACGCTGAACCCTCCACGCTCGGGGCCCCCCCACCCCATCAAAATTAGATTTCCTTTCTTCTTTTTCCTTTTAAAAAAAAAAAAAAAAACTCTCTATCTTTTCTCATCGATGGGTGGAAGATCGTCGGGGGGAGGTGATTTCATCGTCCCTGAACAGCAAAAGCTTGCCAGAGGGGGGCCGTCGTTGGGGTTTTAAGGGGCGGGCTGCCCAGATCTAGTACCATTTGGGTAGCATTGAGGGTAAAGGGCCACGACCTAGGTCTCGTTGAGGGTTGGGGGGGCTCGAGCTTGACATCGAGGGTGGGATGGGGGGCTGGGGCCTGGGTTGAGTCGAGGGTGGGGTGAGGGGGTTGGGGCCTGGGTCGGCGTCGGTGTTGAGGGGCGTCGGCATCGAGGGGGCACCTAGGCTTGTCGGCATTGGGGGGCAGATCTGGTCATCGACGTCGGCGGGGAAGTTACTAGTGTCGGGGAAGGGAAGGGAAGGGGTGGAGTTTTTTTTTTTTTTTTTTAATTTTTTATTTATTAATCTATTTTAATATGAGAGAAGATATATGATAATTATAATACACAAACAATATCTTAGCTGTTTAATTACATATTAACAGTTTAAAAATAAGTTTTATCATATATTCTCTCTTAATGCAGAAAACAAAATCAATCAAATCAATATCAAATATCGGAAAAAAAGAAAAATCGAATCAATAATTTGAAGGGGAAAAAAAAAAAAAGCCAAAAAGAAAAATACATTTTAAAACCCAATTCAAAAATTCAAAATGACACCACTAGGGAGCGGGAAAGCCCTAAATTAACATCTCGAAAATCCCAAATAAATACCAGGGATTTAACGTTAATTTGTACTCATTCAAATTTCACTTCTCATTTTTTTTTTCCGAAGCTCAGAAATCATTCAAAAATGGCGGAGAAGAAGAGCACCAGCAAGAGACCTCCCCAGAGCCTCAACGATAGCCACTATCGCTTCCTTCAAGACCTCTCTGCTCCTCCTAAACCCAAACCCAATCTCTCCGGTATCCGATTCCGATCAATTTTTTTGAATAGAGATTCCGATCGATATCTATTGTTATCTATTCATTTTTTGATATGTTCTTTGTGTTTTGGGGGATCCGAGGTATCGGATTCGGATTGATTGTTGATCGCAGCTCCTACTGTTTGTTTGTTTGTTTGTTTTTTTTTTTTTTTGGGTGTTAATTTTGTCGAAAAGTGAAATGAGGGATTTGAATTGATTGCTGATTAAAGTTGATTTTTTTTTTTAAAATTTAGATGAGGATTTTGAGGATTCGGACGACGAGAAATCGCAATCGAAGGTGAAGATCGAAGGTCGAAGAGGCCAAAGTGAAGCTGTGGATAGAGATAGTAGCTTCGATGATGACAACGTTCCCAGTTTCTCTGTGTTCGCCGAATTTGATACTCCTCCTGGTACCCAGTCTCTTACGTTTTCACTACTTCTTCGTATTTGATAAATGAAAAGAGTGAATTTTTTGTTTGTTTTTGTTCATGTCAGGACTTATTTTATTTAGTTTATTTATTTATTTATTTTAATGGATTCTATAACAAAAAGAAAGAAGCCAAAAACGTATTAAAAAAAAAAGTGTTTTTGTTTGTTTTTTTTTATCGTGTAAGGATTAATGAACTAAACCTCGCGATGCTCTCTTACTGGGTTGTTTTATTTTATTTTATTTTCTTTGAATGAATTCTAGAACAAAAAAAGCCCGAAATGGATTAATCAAATGTATTTTTGTTTGTTTTTGATCGTGTTGAAGATTTAGGATCTAAACTTTGAAATGCGCTCTTACGGGGCTATTGTGTTTTATTTTATTCTTTGAATGAGTTCTAGAAAAAGAAAAGCCCACAAAGGTTGAGATTGAGGGGAGATGCGGTCTCAACAAGCTTTCATCTCAGGTTTATCAGGAAAATCCAGAGAAAAGAGAAGTTCCTGATGAGCCTACCTTTTCTGGTATTTTTGTTTGCTTTTGATCATGTAAAGATTTCTGAATCTGAGCTAAACTTTGCAATGAGCTCTTACTGGTGTGTTGTTGTTGTTGGTTTTTCTTTTTCTTTTTTTTTTTTCCCTTGAATAAATTCTAGTGCAAGAAAAGCCCGCAAAGGTTAAGATTGAGGGGAGACGCCGTCTTTGCAAGCTTTCATCTGAAGTTGATCAGGAAAATCTAGAGAAAAGAGCAGTTCCTGATGAACCTACTTTTTTGGGTATTTTCATTTTTATTTTTTCGATAGTGTAAGGATTTAGGAGCCATATTTTGCAATGCTCTCTTACATCTTCTTCTTCTTCTTCTTTTTTTTTTTTTAAATAAAGTTTTTCAAATGTGTTCTAGATCAAGAAAAGCCTGCAAAGGTTAAAATTGAGGGGAGACGCCGTCTCTGCAAGCTTTCATCTCAGGTTGATCAGGAAAATCCAGAGAAAAGAGTAGCTCCTGACGAGCCTACTTTTGCAGATACTCCTGATTTTGAGTCGCCACTACCACCAACACCACCTCCCCGTGATATAAATAGCAGTGATAAAAATGGTGGAGATAATGAGATCAGGGATATACTCAATGAATTGAGCGCGAGATTTGAGTTTCTATCGATTGAGAAGAGAAAGGGTGTTAACAAAACTCATCCAGTTGAAAGTTCTTTGCCTAAGTCTAAGTACAATGAAATTGAGGAGGAGAAGAAAATTGATCTGCCGGAGTATGCAAGTGCGGAATCTTCATTCTCACTTGCATCTGATGCATCTGACTCCTCATCAGATGCTACTAAGAATGCTAAAAGTTGTATTGAGATAGCGGACTATGAGGACGCCACAGATACAGACCTTCGCTATATACATGAGAGTGAGATATCCAGTGGAGCTGATCACAGAAATGTGGGTGACAATTTCGTGTCTAAACAGTCTTTTGTCTCTTATGTTAAAGAAGTGAAGGAAAACAAGGAGAGAGAGCAGAAGGGCAACAATCATGTGGGCAAGGTGCACGGGGCTACTAAATATAACGAATATAAGAAAAGTGAAGTTTCAAAGATCGATAAGAAATTAGTTGATTTGGGAAAATCCTCCATGTATCAATTGGAAGAAAGAGAGGATAGTGATGAAGATGATTGTGTCGTGGTGAGCGGCAAAAAATTTGCTAAGGAAGGCACTAAGTTGAAAGAGCATAATGTGTCTAACGAGGTTGACATCTTGGAAGAAGATAGTTCTATAACTCTGCGTGGTGCACGGTATACATACAAGTTGCAAGGTAACATTGCAAAAATGTTGTATCCTCATCAACGCGAGGGCCTTAAGTGGCTTTGGTCTCTTCATTGTCAGCGTAAAGGTGGAATTTTGGGGGATGACATGGGTTTAGGAAAAACAATGCAGGTAAGGAAATAAAGTCATAGTGTACTGTAATATTTTGGATGCTTTTGAATGAAAATATGTTGATTTATTTGTTTCTCATGCAGATTTGTGGATTTTTAGCTGGGCTGTTTCAGTCACGTTTGATTAAGCGGGCAATGATTGTAGCCCCCAAAACATTACTTCCTCATTGGATAAAAGAACTATCAGTTGTTGGTCTATCTAATATGACAAGAGAGTAAGTCTGTTTCTTTTTTCCTTTAATCTCTTTTATGATCTAAAGAACCATACTGCTTTTGATTAATGGGGAAATGGTAACTTACTTATTGCAGGTACTTTGGAACTTGTGCAAAAGCTCGGCAATACGAGCTTCAGTATGTACTTCAGGTATTGGATTAGATGTGTCTTCTTTCACTTGTCACACTTGAGTGGGCTTAAATTTGAAATCTCGGGTTAGAAGTTGGACAAAGATTCAGTTTTTACCCTGAAATTTCATGGGTTTAGTAAAGCATCTACATCGCTTTGAGATCAAACAGTAATTGGTGCTAGTGCTTTTGATTCATTTAGTCATTTGGAAGAAATCATTATCATTCTGTGCAAATAAACTATGGTAGTTCATATAAAGCTCTATGCTAAGCTTATTTTTTTCTTTCGCATTAGGTATTTGATGTTTTTAATCTTTTTTCTTTTTTCTTTCCTTCTCTTTTCCTTTGTCCTTTTGTTTGTTAACATGTGTTAGGAATTTGATGTTTTTCTTTTCCTTGTAGGACAAAGGCATTCTTCTTACAACTTATGATATTGTGCGGGTAAACTCAAAATCTTTACGGGGAAACAAATACAACTACTTTGATGATGATGATGAAAGTGAGGATAACATCACATGGGATTATATGATTCTTGACGAAGTAAGTTTAATTTTGCTAGACTTTGTTGACTGATTTAAGTATATTGTTTACTTTTGAGAATCATTTAACAATGATGGGTTTCTAATTCACTTTCAATCAAGATGTGGACTCATTTTGTACACCTCTTCCATTTGGCATATGCACTTTTTGTTCTTTATGTCATGATTACTTTTTGATTGAATTCTTTACTCACCTAGGGGCATCTCATAAAGAATCCTAGTACCCAAAGAGCCAAAAGTTTGCTTGAGATTCCAAGTGCTCATCGTATAATAATTAGTGGTACTCCGATTCAAAACAATCTTAAGGTATGTATAGATTTAGTTAGACTTCCTGTTTGTTCTTTCTATATATATATTTTTCTTTTTTTTCCCCATTCATATAAAATTTTAATGCAAATATAGACATGATATTGTACATCTTTTGGCTTTTGAAATAGGAATTATGGGCGTTGTTCAACTTCTGTTGCCCTGAACTTCTTGGTGATAAGCAAGGGTAAAAGTCTTCATTTTTCTTGAATTGGCTCAAGTAGGTTTGTGTTTCATGTATCATGAAACTTGGTGGGGTTTCTCAGGTTTAAGGAAAGATTTGAGGATGCTATGCTTCGTGGGAATGAGAAAAATGCTACAGAGAGGGAGAAGCGTATTGGTTCAGAAGCTGCCAAAGTAATAACATTACTATTATTTTTTTCTCGTTTTCAAATAGTACTATGACGTCGAGGACCCCAAAATTTTGTTTTACATGATTTTTAATTCACTCTCTTAATTTAGATGGAACTCTCAGAATCTTCAAGTTTTTTCTATGACTTGGTCATTTTGCTTGTTCTTCTTTTTGTCACTAATGGCTGTTATAATTTCTTGGATGATGGATGATGTCAGTACTAAACTTTTGTTTCCTCTATTCACAGGAACTTCGGGAATGTATTCAACCTTATTTCTTACGTCGATTAAAGAAGGAGGTATTCAATGAAGATGCCAGCCAAAAAAATGCGAAACTTTCCAAAAAGAATGAGATGATTGTGTGGCTAAGATTGACTAGTTGTCAGGTTCAATCTGCTGCACTCGGTTCAAGTTTTACAGGATCTCTTATCACCGTTCACATAAATCAGTTACTAATTCTTTTCTGTCATATTGTGTAGCGACAAATTTATGAAGCTTATTTGAAGAGTGAGCTGGTTCTTTCAGCTTTTGATGGCTCTCCTTTGGCTGCACTAACGGTAGAATTTTCTCTATTGACTTTTGATTGTCAACGTTTCATAAATCTGCTCTACAAGTTTTGGAATACTTTCTTCTAATTCCAGTAGGTTTTTTTTTTTTTTTTTTTTTTTTTTTTTTTTTTTCAATTTAAGTAATTATATGGAGGGTGAGTAAATTTCCCTTGGCTTTTGGCGGGAATAATAAGGAAGGCATTCTTTTTGATGCCCAAGATAGTTGCTGCCTTTCTCATCCTTTTTGGGAAATTGTTGGATGTTGGTTTGGTCTGTTTTCACCAAGATAATGTGCAATGTTGTTTTGACATGGCGCAGATCTTGAAGAAAATATGTGATCACCCACTTTTGTTGACAAAGCGTGCTGCTGAAGATGTACTAGAAGAGATGGATACAACGTTGAAGCCAGAAGAGGTTAACATGGCAGAAAAATTAGCAATGTACATAGCGGATTCTGCTGATACAGATGGCTTTGAAGAGAACCATGTCAACATCTCGTGCAAAATATCCTTCATATTATCGTTACTGGTGAGGGAAAATGCTATTGATTAGTGTGCTAAAATTTCATTTCCTTTCTACTTTGTTATGTTGGATAATTTACTTAATGATCTTATACAGGAGGATTTGATTCCAAAGGGGCATAACATTTTGATTTTTTCTCAAACTCGCAAGATGCTTAATCTCATTCAGGTAGGCCCTAAACATGTTTCCATTTTGAAGTTTGGTTTGGAGACAAATGTTAAAACATAAATTTCTGAATTCTTTTTAGTGTCAAAAATATCTACGTAGATAATAGTTATATATCCATCCCCCAGAAGTATGTCCAAAGCTACACGAATATGTACATCAACTTGGCGGTTGCCACAGACTAGTCTTTTGCTTGGGCCTAACAGTAACACTATCTAACATAGTTAGGACTTGGGAAATGGTGCTCCTCTATTTTGATAAGAAACCGAACCCCATTACTATAGCTAGTGGAATGTTGTTAACGAAGTGTTGATGGGCTTATATTTGAGGCAATCATTTTTTTCTTTATGCATGTACTTTAGAATTATGTGCTACACAATGAGATGTGGACTTTTTTTTTTCTTTTTTTCGCTATTGGTTAAACCTTCCAAAGGGACAGTCCAAAGGGACACTACCATCTAGGGTAGCTGGGCACATTTAACTATATCTTTATTTTGTTGTGAGTTATCAATTTAGTTCCTTATGAGAGCCAGGCTCTTTGAACTTCTTTTTTGGATGGTAAAATTCATTTCCAAAATTCTTTAGATGGCCATGAGTAATTGTAAACTTGTTCCTTGTTTCTAAATTTATTAGTTTCTACACCTTAAAATGAGTGGCTGACTATGACTTGCGATACCTGTTATTTACAGGACTCACTAGAATCCAATGGCTATGGATTCTTACGCATTGACGGTACCACAAAACCTAGTGACAGATTGAAGATTGTTAATGTAAGTAGAAAAGATACTCCAATAACAAGAATTCGGTGTTTATATTATCAACGACTATCATATACTTTTATCTTTAGGATTTCCAAAATGGCATTGGAGCTCCTATATTTCTCCTAACATCTCAAGTTGGTGGTTTGGGCCTAACGCTTACAAGAGCAGATCGTGTGATTGTAGTTGATCCTGCATGGAATCCAAGGTGATCTTTGAAACATCATAATATCGATTTTCCAGGATTTGGATTTAGCAGTCTGCTGCGTGTTTTTTTCAATTGTTGTTTTCAATAAAACTCCCTGCAATTTTAAAGTTAATCCAAATTAGTGGATTTTCCTACAAAAGCGTTTTATTGCTGCTAATTGCTAACTATGATTGGTATAATGTGTAACCATTGAATTCTTGTGGTATTTCTGTCCCGAAACTGGCTCTCTATTTTTGCATTTGACAATGTCATATGTTGTTTTGGTTCAAATCTAATTGATTCTACGGAGAAAGGAGATGAAAATGAAGTTGGTGATGTCTGGAGTGATAGCGTTACAAGAAGTTGGGATGGCAAATGGGGAAGTAAAGAAATTTATGGCTTTTGTGGCGAGCTATGAAGCTCTCTCTCTCTCCATTTTTTTTTTCCCAGGTAGTGTTTGGGGTAGGTCAGGGTTAACTTTGACTTTTTTCAAACCAATAGTTCTAGATTCTGGCCTTATGCAGCATTGTAGAAAATGGAGATTAAATGTAGCGAAGAAAGTAAATGGCTTTATGTTCTGGAAAATTGCTTCCTTGATTTGGCAATGAAATTTCTTGCATTTTTCGTTTGAGAAAATGTCATACATGTGACTTCTTAGTGTTCAGGACCTAGCTGATTCTTGTCCAGAACCTAGATGTTTATGTCTGGTTAGAAAGTCCTCTTTGCATGAAAATAAATGAAGATTTTTCTAGATATTTGACAGTTGAAATCATAACACTTTTTTTAACTTCCTTAGAAATAGCTGAGAAGGATGACAATGTTGTAACTTTAACAAGAAATTAATGACTTGTTTAATTATTGCAGTACGGATAACCAAAGTGTTGATCGCGCATATAGAATAGGGCAGACAAAGGATGTCCTTGTATACAGGTTAATGACATGTGGGACTGTTGAAGAGAAGATTTACCGAAAGCAGGTAAAAGAAAATTTTTTTTTGGCTGGTCTTTTTCGGTGTTAGATTTGAGTACCAAGTATATCTGCATGGATATTAAATTTTCATAATCTGTGGTTTAGATATTCAAGGGTGGTTTGTTTAGAACAGCAACCGAGCACAAAGAACAGACTAGATACTTTAGCCAACAGGTAAAGTTAAGGAAAATTTTACCAGTCAAATTGAAACAAATATTGGTTTTTAGAGTGTTGATCTCTGGAACAAAATCTTTGCAGGATCTTCGGGAGCTTTTCAGTCTCCCAGTACAGGGTTTTGATGTTTCCCCTACTCAGCAGCAATTGCATGAAGAGCATGATCGCCAACATATAGTGTATGCAATCTTTTCTGCTGTAATATTAATACGAATCTCGAACTTGACATATCTTTTTCATCATATTATTTAGGCAGGTTTTTTTTTTTCGTGTTTTTGGCCTGAACTTTGACTAAATTGACAAGTTGCCCCATCAACTTTTAATTGTGGCAACTAGTCCCCAAAAACTAATAAAATGTTGCAGAGTGGCGAAAAATGGGTGAATGATGTTAATATTTGGAAGAAAACACCGTCTTTCCTATGAGATGACATGCTCCAATTGTTATCCGTAATTCCAATCTCTTCCTTCAAATGAGCTCTGTAATGTGTAAAAAGGCAATTCTGTTCAAATTTTAACAGCCTGAAAGCGACAACGTGTATACACAATTACAAGTACTTTATCATATGAGTTGCATGTGGTGCATTGGCAAATAGATATTCACTGTATAGATAAATTGGCCTCTTCTACATCATTGTTATTTGATCTTTATTACTTTGATCTTTTCTCCTTTTTGCTATAGGGACGACAATCTGAAGGCTCATATAAAATTTTTGGAGAGTCTAGGTATAGCCGGAGTTAGTCATCACAGTTTACTCTTCTCCAAGGCGGCACCTGTACACGACGTACAGGGAGAGGAAGAACTGATAAGGTGAGCCTATTTACTTCTCGAATCTCGCCCCTCCAACTTGCGGTGTAATGTGATTTGTTTTTGAGAAAGTTTCCACTGTTATATTATTTGATTGTTATGTAATATGTACTTGGACATTGCCAACAGGGTTCCTTCAAAGTTACAAAAATTCTTGGAGTTGCATGTTTCTAAAACTTAAAAACTATTCGAATAAAGATTCAGGGAATCTTTTCACAGTAACTTATATTTACTTGTTATGTTGAATGCAGAAAGCCGGCGGCCACATTTGTGGGAGCTTCAGCATCAAGTGTTTCAGTTGAGCGAAGTGTTGATGGGTACGGTTCCTATCGATCATGATGTTGTTCAGGACTTTTATGTCAATAAATGTTTTCTTCCATGTGTAAGACCTTGTTTTTCATTATTGGCAGTGCTGAGTATGCCTTCAAACCGAAGGATATAAGATTCAACACGAAAACATTGTCACCAGATAGTGGTGGTAAGCTGACAGAATCAGATATTAAAGAGAGAATTGATCGGTTATCTAAAACACTTGAAAATAAGGTATGCTTTCTCTTTTGAGTTTTAAATTTTTTTTTTTTAATACGACTACACCGAAGAACCTGTTGTGACATTTTTGGTTCAAAACTTCATTCAGTTATGTTTGGTGTTAACAGCTTTGAAATTCCTGATCTTTTGTTGACCGATAATATCTGCAGGCTTTGATCTTCAAATTACCGGATAATGGAAAGAAGATAAAGAAACAAATTGCAGAATTGAGTGCACAACTGTGTAGGATTAAGATGGACAGAGAAAACAATAACGAAGTAATCGATTTGGATAGTTTAACCGGTGAATTCCGAAAGGCATTGAATGTATAGCTCTATTGTTGCTGGACAATGAAAACTGGGGAACAGAAATAGTTATCTAGGTTGAGAATTCTCGTCTCAAATGCAGTGCTGGTTGTTTGTCTCAACTAGGTTGTGGCGGTTGCAATCTGTTGAGTCGAATTTGCCCGAGTCGAACGAGCTGAAAGATTGCCAAGATATTGATCTAAAACATTGACATGATCTGGAGGTCCTGCTTGGATCCTGCCACTTTGTGCAATTTTCTTTCAATTGGTAATTGCAGTTTATAATAATTTCAGTTTGTAAATTTGCTTGGTGGATTATTGTCATACAAATTGAGTATCATTTGTTACTATATAAATAGCTATTTAAATTGCAAGAACCACATTGCATGTTTATCACTTCTATCATCCTTATTGTATGTGTCAATGTTAATGTTATATTTTGTTACAAAAAGTTTGAAAATAATAAATATAAGATGTGTTCCAGAGCTATTTTTAATGTTTATCTACCCATTAAGATTTGGAATTCATAAAAACTTTAGGATTTGTTTGAGGACTTTTGGAGACGGAGTTTTGAAAGTTGGTTTGGAAATGTGTGTTTGATTTAAATATTAATTGGAAATGAATTGTGATAAAGAAAATAGTGTATAAATCTAAAATATGTTATGGAAAAAAATATGTAAAATGAATATTGTTTCATTTATCTTATCGTTGTGAACATTTTGATACATGAATTATTTCATTTTAATTTGAAATAAGAAAATTATGGACTTTTAAGTTGAGTTTTTTAAAAATAGAAGAGAGAAAATGAGTTGGAGTTAAGATAGTAAAATATCGTCTGGAGAAATTATCCTAAATGAGCTCTTAGAAATGACATTAACGTAATTATAAAATAAAAAAAAAATAAAGATGCTAGCAATAATAGTCAAGTGTCAAATTTCTCATTTGGTGATAAATTTGCCCCTCCAAGTTTAGCATTGGACAAATTTAACACTGGAAATACTATTGGAGAGTGCTTCCAATTCCACATGCTAAATTTAGTTTTGGCACATGAATCTGATATTGCATTGAAGATGCTCTTACCTTCCTCTCTCTCTCTTTTGAAAATAAATAATATCGTTTTACCATTACCTTGATGGGTAGAATAGAATCACCTAATTATTTGAGTTGGAAGGGCAGGGACGGTTGGAACAAAGATGAAGTCAAAGACGAACTGAAGAAAGAGGAAAACATGGCTTGGTGGCAAGGTAGACCTAGGAAGGCTTTAAGAGCTTTCATTTTTATCAGGTCTCAGATTCAAGACATGAGTTTTTGAAGCTTGAGATATGCTAGTTAAGAAGACATAGAGTCAGATTTCTTGTCATTCCAACCGTATTATTGAGTGACAAATAATTATATATCCCAATAGAATGTGTAATAAAAAATAAGGTAGTGTTTGATGAATGAGTTTGAATTAAGATTTTTAAGTTTCAATAGTAATTTTTGTTGACTTTTCAGAAAAAATAAAAAACTTTTTTTAGAAAAAGACAAAAAAAAAAAAAAAAACAGTTTAACTTGAGTTAAACTTGAGTGCCAAACAGGGCCTAAGCATCACCTTGAGCCACCTTCTGAAAACAGTTTTTGGACACTTTAAAAAGTTTTTTTTTTTAATTTTTTATTTTTTTATAGTGTTCTCTCTCAAAAAAATTTGAATTTAATATTTGAATTTACTTTTTAAACTTATGATCTAAATGGACCAATCTTGAGTTTCTTGCACCATCTTTGCATCTCCATATCCAAGAAAAGAAATTCTAAATGGAATTTGCGAACCGATCTTTGCATGCTTAAGAACCGAGATGCAGAACAGGATTTTGATGAAAGTTATAATCCACGAGCGTTCATAATATTCGTATAAGCACACTTGTACAAATCTAACATCTGATTTGGTTAATTTAGGAAATCCCTCCTTATGACATGAAATCCGATGAGGACTTGAAAGTTTCATTGTGAGCAAGCTGTGACTGCAAAAGAAGATCAGATGTAGTAGTCCAAAGTTCCTGTGCAAGTTTCGCATTGTATGAAAGCTCAGAAGAGCAGATCGTCCTTCCCTTTCCGCCAAAGAAGTAAACTCCGGATACTTCCTGAAACCAACGCGTTTAGTGATGCAAGTTTTGTTATGACATTCACAGTGAAAACATGGGAACGATCGGAGCAGAATAAACCTACCGGCGGAGCAAGGGCTGCATCGAGAATAGACTCTACCCCATTCTCCGGTGACTGCAAAAGTCCCAGAAGTTTCAAGATGATAAATGCTAATAAGGAAAGAGAGGAGGGAACTTCACGCATGATATTGCTTTTCACCACTCCAGGATCCGCAGCACTTCAAAATGATTTAAAAAAAAAAAAAAAACAAAACAAAACAAAATGCAACATGAGAATGATAAACAAGCTTCAAAAGAACACATGCATGGTAAGGCATCCGACAGATAATGACTATTTACAACTGCATACATGATGGAAATATGACGAGATTCATCCTTCAAGCCAAGTTGTCGATGGAGCTCATAGGAGAACAGTAGCAGGTATACTACACAGGACAATGCAAACTCATTGTTAGAATTGAGAGAAAACATAGTCGATAGTTACTAATACGGCAGTCAAAACTTGCATTTAGAATACTCGTAAATCCGAGCACATGGATATCGGTTTGATCTCGAGAAGATACTCCCAGAAACAGCATCCTTGTCAACCTGTACGCTAGACGCTGAAAAAAAGAATAAAATAAATTTAAAAAAGGAAATTTGTTTCTGCTCATCATATGCATTTTCTTGATTGACTGTCAGACAAGAACACAATTTCTATACTACACATTGTGAATCAAAGGATAATAAAGGCTGAAAATGTTACACAAAAGAAGTATACCATCAGATATCATGGACGCTAAAATGTAAAATAACAGAATTACTCTGGTAATATATATCTTTTTCCTTTCTATTTGATTTAATTATCAGTTAAGAAAGTTTTCTTAAGAGAAAAAAAAAAAAAAAAGACTAACAAGAGTTGGGCCGTGCACATATGATATAGGCTTACCGCTCCGATGGGTAAAAGATGTGACATTCACTATCCGCGAAGGTATAGGACTATTTTGCAGAAGCGGTAGTAACAGTTTCGTAAGACAGAATGCTCCAATATAATTTGTAGCCAGCGTTCTGGAAATCACAAACAAGTTAATAAGTAATCAAGTTTCCAAGTAGGATAATTTTTTGTACAAGTTTTCGATTCGACACAATACATTGTGCAGATTTTTGTTACAAAAACTGATGCAGACAAATGATCAGAAAGGAAGACTATAGTTTCATGAGCATAAAGTGTGATAAAAGTACGTTCTAGTATAATAGTTTTGAAGCAAACTGAAACTATCAACTTCTGTAAGAAACATCAAACCACATAAAACAGCAAGTTTAAGATAATGCAATTTGTTCCGGTAGTAAGCATGTCAAAGCCGAAATGCAACAAATGATTGCATCATAATTCATAACCAGGTATGTTGTTAATTGTTAAGTATTGATAATTGAAGCCTACTTCGATTAAGATAAAAAGACATTACTCGTCGTATCCTTCAGCTGTGAGTCTAGATGATGTTGCCAGTATCCCAGCATTGTTTATCAATAATTGGACCGAAGAATGCATATTTGAATTCGAAAGCCACTGCTCAAGGGATACTTTAAACTTTGAAACCGAGGAGAAGGATGACAGATCAACTTGAAAAGCTTTGAGATGGGCGTGCTCGTTCCTAGTTTTAATTTCTCTCAGAGTCTGTCACACAACCATCAAGAGAAAACACAAAGAAACACATGATATGATGGAGTCCCCTTTTCGTATAAACTTTGCAACAGAAGTGATACCTTCGATAACAACTGGGACGACCGTCCAACTGCAGATATTACATGGATTTCAGATACACATGCCGAAAGCTGTCAGACTATTCTACTTGCTATAAAGGAAAGCAGATTGCTTCGTGTTGACTATGAACGTGATTATAGTATAGACATCGACACATAACACCTAAACATTCAATTATCTAGTTGATATTCGAATATAAATATACACCTATACATTCCAAAAGGTGTATATACCAAGATCAAGGAACGAGTATGGGAAAAAAGAATTTAAGAAACAAGGAAGAATTTAAGAAACGAGGAGTTATGTCAAGTGACTATAAATTTCATAAATAAAACATAAGGCTCAAGGAGTAATCATGTCTTCGTCTTTGAACTAGTACCGTAAGCTAATAGCCTAGTGTCCGAACTCCAAACCAAACTAATAAATAGGATAATGCATGCATATGATACCGAAACAGCAAATTCATTTGTACTAAATTGATCAGAGTAAAGAGTAAGAACAAAGGAAGGAAAGCAAAATTACCAAGAACGACATAGAAGCCCTCCTTGGAAAGAGCATATGCAGCAGCAGCACCCAGACCAGATGTAGCCTGCAAAACTCAAGTGCAACTTGGGTAGATTGTAAAACTAAAACTTATTCGCAACAACAATCATATAAACGTATACGCAAGGTTCTCTCCGCGAATGACCGGTCCTACAATGACTTTAAAGAAGTAGCCACACTCCATTTCACACTAGTCTGTGATAAATTAAGTTTCCTTTTGTCAGAGCATTTCTATAATCATTCTCATTGTAAATGTCACACTCCATTTCTACATATAACAAAATTTACACATGATCGTATCTTTTTTTAATGGGGCATGATGATAGTCTACTGCTATATACACATACATACAGACATACATACATACATACATATATATATATATATATATATATATAGGAATAAAACAAAACAAAAACACTAAAGAGGGCAACCGGGCAGCAGGCAAATTCCCCCGTTTTTCAGGTTTCGATTTTTTAAGGGTCAATTCAACACTTTTTCGAGTTCAAATGAAATGGGCTTCTCTCAAAAAACATATACATACATACATACATACATACACAATTGTGCAAAGAGGGCTTACGCCGGTAACAATGCAGAGGGGTCTCAACGGAGGAGCAGTAGTTGTGGGGGAACTGCGTGAGAAGTTTCTAGAATTAGAAGCAAAGAGAGTTGGAAGGAGAATCCGCAAGTGGGAGGTCACGACAGACCATGTCCAGAGCACCGCCATCCTCCAGAAATCCGGTCGACGAACAAACTGCAGAGCCTCCACCACCGCCAACCGCCATGTCCTCATCTCTCTCTCTCTCTCTCTCTCTATCTCTCTCTCTTCTGCGTAAAAAAGAGTACCAGTTTTACCCGCGCCACCTCTACTCTCTCCCCGACGAAGAAGACGACCTGCCCCAGGCCACCGGCCACTGCGGAAAAATGATTTTTTTTTCTTTTTCTTTTTTTAAAGAGAGTTTCTTAATAAATAGTTTGAGTTTTGTAAAATTTAGGGGGCGTTTGGTGAGATGGTTCATCTCATCTCATCTCAAAATTTTTTTTTGTCTTTTTCCCAAAAAGTTTTTGTCTTTTCCAAAAAAAATTTTTATTTTTTCTGAAAATTCAAAAAAATTTACTATTGAAACTTAAAAATCTCAACTTAAACTACTCCACCAAACACCCTCTTAAAAAAAATGACTCTTTTTTTTTTTAAATAAGATTAATCTGTTAATTTAGTCCATCATTTATGGATTAATAATATCAATTATTAATTAATAATTGATTAATATTAATATGTATTTGTAATTTTTTTGAGAGAAAAATTGTTTCTCACTTGTTGAATTAGAATATAATGAATTACATCGAATATAGGATATTTAACAATCTGCAGATCATAACTAATCATAACTAACCAGCAAAATTTGTTGATCAATCCTAACTTGCTAATTAGTGACTCGAAGTTAGGTTTGAACAACCTTTTTGTAGAATGTCCGCCGTCTGCTATGTGGTTGGAACAAAAGGCTGGTCTCAAGCTTCTCCTTTATGAAGTGTCGATCGATTTCCGCATGCTTAGTCCTATCATGCTGCACAAGGTTTTAGGCAATACTTATTTGTAGCCTTGTTATCACAATATAGTGTCATCTGCGTGTTCATTGGCTTCTTTAGCTCTTCCAAGACTCATTGTAACCATAATGGTTTGCAAATTCCGTTGGCCATGGCTCTAAATTCCGCTTATGCATTTCTTCGAGCTACCACATTTTTCTTCTTACTCCTCCAAGTAGCAAGATTGTCCCACACAAAGGTACAATACTTGGTTTTTGATCTACGGTTCGTGACAGAACCTGCACAGTCAGCGTTTGTGTAGGCCTCAACATCTCTTTTTTCATGATTTTTTGGAAAAATAAACCCTTTCCTGGACAACTCTCAGGATCCAAGAAGTGGCATCCAGATGTTCCTTCTTAGGCGAATGCATAAATTGACTCACAAGACTTACTACAAAGACTATGTCAGGGCGTGTGTGAGATAAATAAATCAACTTTCCTACTAGTTTTTGGTATCATGTTGTATCAATCGATAAGCCTTTCTTGTCTTCTCTGAACTTTATGTTTGGATCCACTAGAGTATCTACTTGTTGACATCCACTCATCCCAGTCTCTTTAAGGAGATCTAGGATATACTTTCTTTGATTTACCATAATCCCCTTCTTCAACCTTGCAACTTCCATTCCCAGAAAATACTTTTGAGCTGCTAGGTCTTTAATCTCAAACTCTGAGGCCAAACTTTTCTTCAAGCGATTCATCTCGAGCACATCACCACCTGTCAAGATGATATCATTAACATAAGCTATTAGAATTGTTATCTTTCCCCCTTGTGAATGCTTCATGAACATTGTATGGTTAGTTTGAGCCTGACTATAGCCTTGGTTCCTCACAGATCGAGTAAATTTCTCAAACCACACTTTAGGTGATTGCTTGAGACCAGAGAGAGATTTCTTCAACCGGCACATCTTTCTTGAAAGCCTAGTAGAGGATCCATATAAACTTTTTTTTTTTTCCAAGTCTCCATTGAGGAAGGCATTCTTAACATTGAGTTGCTACAAAGGCTAGTTGAGATGAGCAGCTATAGATAACAAGACTCTTACAGTGTTCAACTTTGCCATAGGTGCAAATGTCTCTGTATAATCAATGCCATATATCTTTGTGAATCCCTTGGCCACCAACCAAGCCTTGTATCTATTGAGAGTTCTATTCGATTTATACTTTATGATAAATACCCATTTACACCTTACCATTCTTTTTCCCTCGACAACTCCACCAAGTCCCATGTATTATTTTTCTCAAGGGCTCTCATCTCCTCGAGAACTGTCTCTTTCCACTCCAAAACCTGTAAAGCTTTACAGTTTTCGAAATTATCATAAGAGAAAGATGAGTAGTAAACGCAGAGAAAGATGGTGATAGGTTTTATAGGACACAAAATTGGACATGGGGCAAAGGGTACATGACCTAACACTTTTACGGATAACAATTCTTGGGGTTTTTTTTCTAAGGGTGGACACGACAGAGGATTACCTTGTGAGTTTGGCTGTGGGTCGGACTCATGGTTTTGCAGAGAATCTTTGGACTCTAATTTTTATTTTGTTGTCCCTTCAACTAGGTTAGTCAAAAAATTTTTTCTAGATTTATGCATATTCTTTTTCTGGTAAGGTCTTTAGTTTGTGATGGTATTATAGATGAAATTGGACCTTTTTCAATATTTAATTCGTTTATTTTCTCTCTTGAAATAGTTACTAATTTTTTAAAATCAGAATTTGCTCCATTATTTGTTGAAACTGAATTTTGTTTGCTTCGAGAAGAATCATTTAAATTCAAATTTTCTTGGGCAAATCTAGAATCTTGTTGTAGCCGAAGGAAATTCAGTTTTTCTGGTAAGAAATCCAGAAATATCATATTTTGAAATAATTCAGGATCTTGAACATTCGAATTTGAAAAAGTATGAGAATCTTGCCTTGGCTCTTTAAAAACACAGTTTCTTTGAAATTTGAAAAAAGTTTGTGTTTTGAACACGAATGTGCGAATCTTCTTGTTGCTTTTCTCTTTAAAGATGAGACCCAAAAAAAGATTGTGTTTTGAAAAAAGATACATCCATAGTAACAAACATTTTTTGTGTGATAGAATTAAAACACTTGTCAACCCGTTTTGTTGGTGAGTAACCCAAAAAAACACACTTCCTTGCCTTGGGATCTAATTTCCCACAGTTTTTGTCATTATTATGGACAAACACCACACAATCGAAAATCTTGATTGGCAAATCTGTTGATATCCTTGAGTTTGGAAACGTTTCATGAAACATATTCAACTGGGTTTGAAAGTTAAGAATTTAGGAGGGCTTCCTATTAATAAGATGGGTAGCTGTAAAAGTTGCATCTCTCTATAGGTATTTTGGAACATTATTAGTTAATAATAACTCCCTCGGTACCTCTAGGAGGTGCTTATTTTTCTGCTTGGCAATACCATTTTGTTGCGGAGTGTCAATACATGAACTCTAATGTAAAATACCTTTTTCCAAAACAAACTGTCCCAAAATACTGTTAAAAAATTCCTTCCAGTTGTCACTTTGAAATATTTGGATTTTTTCAAAAAATTGGGTTTGTTCGATGGTGTAAAAGTTTTTGAACACATTTTCGACATCAGATTTTTCTTTTAATAACTAAACCTAACTAACCCTGGTATGGTTATAAATGAAAGTTACGAACCATTTTTTTTTTTCCTGAAAGGTGGGAATCCTAAAAGGTCTCTAGACATCACTATGAATTCAAGAAAATGGTTTAGTGGGTTTATATGGATGAGGAGGATAAGAAACTTGTTGAAGCTTAGCCAAAGCACAATTCTCACATTGAAATAAAGATGGACTTTTATTAAGAAGCAAATTTGGAAACAAATGAAAACTAGGGTGGCCTAACCTCTAATGCCACAACATTATCTCATGAAAACCGGAATTAGAAATAGACTTGAAACATGTACGTTGAACTAGATTACTCGATTGACATACATCTTCAAACAAATAGAGTCGTCCAATTGCCCTAGCACTGCCAATCGTCCTCTTTGAGACCAGTTCTTGAAATTCATAATGGGATGGATAGAAATTAACACAACAATTGAGATCATGGGCAATTTTGCTAATCGACAATAGATTACAAGATAAGTTTGAGACATGAGAAATTTTGATGGAGCCCATTCTGGTTATTGCCGAAAAAGAACCATCAGCAACTTTGATCTTTCTATTTCCTGCACATGGATTATTAGAGAAAAACAATTTTGAGCAACTTGTCATATGATATGTTGCTCCAGATTAATAATCTAGGACGAATGTTAATTGGGTGTGACACTAGATAGGGTTATGATTGAGGGATTACCTCGGTAGGCTAAAGAGCAAAAAGGATTAACAGAGAACTGTGGAGATTTAAAAATATTGTACAAGTGTTCGATTTGTTCCTTTGTTAAAAGAGCCACTTCTGAGTTGACAATGTTCTCTTGAGAATCGTCAGATTGAGATTGGAAGGTGTAGCTGTCAGACTTCTTCTTCATGTGTGTAAGTTTGCCATGGATCTTCCAGCACGTCTCGCGAGTTTGCCATGGTTTTTTACAATGGTCACACCATGGCTTTCGTTGTTGATCGCCATTTCCATCAGAACCACATGAAACAAGGGTAGAGGTCTCGGGTTCAAGGTTCCCACTTGGTGCTGTATGGGCCATCATGATTCGTTTCCTGCACTCCTCTTGTCTAACCTTGGAAAAAACCTCCTGAATAAAATGAAGGGGCTTTTGGCTAGAATCCTTCCTTTCATTTCATCCAAGCTCTGATTGACACCTGCAAGGACCATCTAAACACGATCATTTTCTTTTCGTTTTTTGAAACCTCGCGCAGTCATTTGGATTCTTCCAAGCATCATCATAACACTGATCCAACTCCTACCAGATGGTAACCATCTCATTCTATAGATGGTGACTTCCCGGTCTTCTTGCTTAGATTGCCACGGTTTTGACTTCAGTTTAAAAATTTGTGAAGAGTTCTCCATGTCGGATTAAGTTTCATGAACCGAGTCCCACACATCCTTTGTCGTTGGAAGAAACAGATTGGGTTTTGCTATCGTTGCCTCCATAGAGTTGAGAAACCATGTCATGACTAACGAGTTCTCGGATCGCTATATTGTGATACCAGGATCAGTTGCTACAGGTTTCTTGACTTCTTTGGTAAGATAGCCTAATTTCCTATGGCCATCTATGGCTAGTTTGATGGATTGGGACCACTCCAAGTAATTCTTACCATTCAATTTGTGAATGGGTAATCTGGAGTGAAGCACCTGAGGACAATTGGTGAACATTGCCAAGTGTAGTTGTTGGTTTGCCGCCTTCTGAAGATCTACCAGAAACTACGTCAGAAAAATATTGAGAATCGGTCGCACCGGTCATCGCTGTATTTGGTCTAGAATGTTGTGCCATTAGGATTAGAGTATCCAGCTGGCTCTGATACCATGTAATTTTTTGACAAAAAAATTGTTCCTCACTTATTGAATCAGAATAGAATGAATTGCATTAATATATAGGATATTTAATAACCTGTAGATCATAACTAACCAGCTAGATTATTAAGTCCTATATTTGTGCTAGGATTTGTTTCCTAAACTAAAGGAACATAGTTTATTTACATTGCTAAATAACAAATAAAACAAAATCATAACAAACTAAATTTTTTTGATCATTTAGCTTCCGTTTGAAACATAGGTTCGGAATGAAATTTTTAAGTTGAGATTGGTTAATTTTTCAAAAACTAATTATAATTTTTGTTGACTTTTCAGAAAAAAAGACAAAAGATGATATGAAAAAACTTAAGTTTGAACCAAGAATCACAAGGAAGCTTTTTCAATAAGCGTTTAAAAACTATCTATTTACTGAAATTTTCCTTTTAAAAAAGATTTGTTATGATTTTTCAATATATTACAATAATAATATCAATAAAGATAATAAGTTCAGTCGTTTGTAGTCAGTTACGAATTTTTGACCACATTCTCCATAAGACCCTCTTCCTCTCCGAGCTCGTGTAAATGAAAGGAGAGTAAAAAACCAAGAAGAAAGTATTAGTAACAACTCATTACGCTCATGTCCATATATTATGCATCTCTTAGACCACATACAATAACTGTCCTAATTCTATCATATCTTTCGTTTTATTTCTTTTGGAACAATCATTAATTATAGATCTGCTAACAGAGATTCAATATGTAATCTCAACATATAATGTGTACGCTGAATAATCTCAGTTATAGATTTCATTAATTCCTTTTAATTACCAAATTTTCATGATTTAATTCAAGGATCAAATAGTTTCTTCAAAATTTTTTCAGTAGTCAAGTAATATGGAATTTCTCAACCCATAAATAAATAAACAAGTCCTATACTTCCAATCATTTTAGTCATTCTCATACTTCTTTGCTGTAGACAAACAAAATTTTAGAATACATTCTAACTCATGAAAACCACAAATTGAGGAAAATTGAAAGATCTATAAATAACAAGCTGAACGCCCGTAGGCCTTCTACCTCCGCACAGCATTGCTTTGTCAAGCTTTTCGCCCATTGTCGAAAATTCTCATAGCCTCCCGATCGAAAAATCCTCCTCTATCCATTGCATGGGGTTGAGGACGACTTGTTACCCTTTTCTCAAACTCGGGGTTATGTCAAGAGAGCACTGGATCTCTGGTCATGTTGCCGCTTTCTTTTTAGCAAACCGCTGCAAAGAAACTGGTAGCTCAACTTCTTCACTTGTTTTCTGCTTCTTTCTGGCCAACAGTTCTTCTTCCTTCATGTTTTGCCCCAAGAAAGGCCTCTTGGCTTTGGCAACTAGCTCCTGCCTCTTTTTCACCTTCTTACTTGGTTTATTCCGTCCCTTTGTTTTCCTCTTGAAGTCGATGTCCTTGGCGCTTTCAATAGCTGCTTCCATCTCATCCTCTCTCTCCTGCTTCGTGGGCTTCTCTTTCTTCTTTGCCGGCCTCAATGTGCCAATCTTTGTGGGATCCAACATGATTGTTTCGGGAGGAAGCTTGTCGAGAAGCGAGCGCACTTCTTTCTCTCTCCGCTGTTTAGATGTCTCGAATGGATTCGCCACCCAAGAATCAAAGTTGGGTTCCCCGGAACCCGGAATGAGAATGCTAGACCATCCCATTGAGTGTCCAATGGCTAGAACATCTTCATACGGTCTGAACAACACTTTCCCTATCTGATAGCCTTTCACCATGGAATGATTCATGTATCGGCTATAGTTTTGAGCTCCAGAGAAATCACCCAGAACCTGGACACATGATCCGGTTCCACGAGCAAGCAAACCTTTCTGACTGAAATCCAAGGTATTCGCGTGGCCGGGTAAATATTGGAGCTCACTGTCGAGTTTCCTCAAGTCCCAGAGTTTAATTTTCTTCTCTTTTCCAGCTGTGGCCATGAGATGGCCATTGGGGTGGAATGCCAATGCTGAGACTGGACCGCGGTGACACAGAATCTTGAGAAGAGGAGCGGAACTTGTAGGCTTCCACATGCTAACAGTTCCTCCCGAATGACCCAAAGCAACAACCCCATTGAAGGGATTCACCTTCATCACGTCGGTTCGGCCTAAGCTGGTCTTATAATTACCTACCATCTCACCCATAGTTACATCCTGATAATGAAGCTGCCCAGATTTGTTTATCGACACCAAGAGGAAGTGGTTTTTCAGAAACTGAAGTCTTGAGACCGCGCCATGTTCCTGTAACATAAAAATTAAAACTTGATTACCAGGTGTTGCATTTAAATAACAATTAAAGAAGACGAAATAGACCACAGGACCTCATTTTTTAGTTGATACAGAGGCAGCCGAACATAAGCATGATACTAACCTTTAAGCAGTGAAGTTCTGTGCCATCCCGGTTATAAATGTATGGATACCTGGCAATTATTTAAATACTTAGCATGTTATCCAAACAAAGCCACATGATGCTTGAACTAACACAATATCTTTAGTACCGAGGAAAACATAAAACAAACTCTGTAATTACTCATACAAAACAAAAGGGAAGGGAGGAATCGACTTTTGTCTTATTTTCATTTATCTTATCACTTTATATATATATGGGTGTGTGCGTGCGCACTAACGAGCAAGCTTCAGTATACTGTATAATGGAATTGTGAAAATCAAAAGAATTTTTATACACAAAATTCCTGGTTCAAAAAAAAAAAACAAAGCAGCATTCAATGATCATGAAAATCTTATACAATCAATCAGAAAAGGAAAACTAGAATACAGAGATGCAAAAGCGAATCCGAGCCCATTACTTCTAACACTTGGGGTGCGGGATGCTTAACCTCATATACATACATCCATTTTACCATATATTATGCCTATTAATGTAAAAACATTTCAGATAAGAGAGGTAACAGCAACATATATGAAAGGAACAGTTCCATACTTTTTCTGGGCTGCGGCAAAAAACAGTTCATTATGCAAGAACACCACATCACGTACTGTTTCTCTGACCTGAAAAATAAACAGCAACTTAGAGCTTAATATAACAAGATCCAGTGAAGGGAAAGAGATACAGTGGCAATATTTCAAATCTTGGAAGGCACTTTACCACTAAGAAAACAACATAACTTAAAACCACAAAAGACAAGACAAATTTCACAACGGCATTGGATATCAAATTGTATCGACTCTATAAACCAACTTCACAGCATTGGATATCAAATGTAATTCTATCAATTTTTGAAGCATCTCTCAAGGATAACAAATCAACATATGATCAGTTTGGTTGCCTCCGAAGGAAAAAAGACAATGCTCGATTTCATGCCCTAAAGAAATATCTCATCCAAAGTCAACTTGTAATAACAATCATGCAGATTCATGTAATAAATGTTAGCCTCTTAGCCAGAAAAGTCTTAAGTTCAGCAGTTTTTCACCCCCCCCCCCCGGGACCGCCCGGGGGGGGGGGGGGGGGGGTGTTAATTAAACTAAATTTTAAACTAAAGAATTATTCGACTTTGCATTCTTCTTTTCTTCTTATGTAAACTTTGTAATCTAATTTAATCAACTTCAAAACACCCAAAATATGAATTTAAATAGAAACGTAAGTGACTTTATGTTTATTTGGGGTTTTAAGTGTGAAGTAATGTATATTTATAAGTCAAATCTTTCTTTAAAAAATAAATCTAAATAAACTTTGTAAATTCAAAATTTCAGAGGGGGAAAAATAGGGGCTTAAATGAAAAAATTGTTGTGGGGGGTATAAAGAAAAGGAGCCCATTGCAGCCCCCCGGGCCCAATGTGGCTCCACCACATAGTTTAGGGGTAGAAAGGTCATTTGCGTTAGCAGTCCCGACCATGCTGAACAACCAGATCAAATTTCCTCAAGAAGAGCTTGAGTTCTAAAGAAACCATTACTTACCTGAAACTCCTTAACTAGATTCATATTTTTCATATCTACGATGGCCAGGTGGCCTTTCTTTCCACCAAAAGTCATATAACGACCGCTTGAAGTAAAGTCCATTGTGTATGGACCAAGATCTGCACCAAAGAGTAATCTGTAAAATTGTAAAAATATCCAAGCTTTCGGATTTTTTTTTTTTTTTAAATCTATGAACATAAAATTCACAAATTAGTTCTCAACACACTTGGCAAGACCTCGAATCAGCCCCACAGAGAAAAGTGTTATGTTCTTTTTTTTTTTTTAATGTGCATTAGCCATTAGATTTATCCAGCTGCTTATTTGATCATTCGGCATGGGATGAAATTATATGTTTTCCCCATGCTTTCCATCAAAATGTAATCTATTCCCGAAAATAAATTGAAAAAAAAGAGAGAGGAAAGATTCCACTATTTAGTCATCAATTATGTAACAATACTGGAGATGAAACATGCACAAGCCATAGTGGTCGAATTAAAATGTCTCAGGGGATTAAATTTTAATTTGAAATTCTAATGGACCAAAACAGTTGGAAAGAAGGAATAGGTTTAGTTACGGACTTGGTAAAGTAATATCAAACTGATTCCTTGAGCTTGAGATATCTACTTCACGAGCAATATCTTCCTGTCTGATTCTCCATGTCTTCTCTATACCTTCAGCCTCCAAGTAACCTCCCTCACTTGGCATAAGCCACTGTTGATATAATAATAAGACTCAAGAAATATTAAACTCGGACTTATTTGTGGTCTTTAATTCACAACAAGATGTACAACTCACCCATGAAACCAAAATAAAAATTAAAATAACGAATCACCTTCTCGGTCTTGGCGGCCTGTTTTGCAGATCTTCCATATAATTCTTCTCTAACTGAAAGTTGTCCCTTCAGTTTTTTGTCCTGCAAGATCTGCAAAGACAAAGATTGAAAATTGAGCAAGAGAGAAACCGATTGTTGACGGCGTGAATTCTCAAATCTCCAGTATAGTACCTCCAAATTAGCACCTTCCCCTCTCAGATACTTCTTTACTTTCAGGTCTATCTCTTCAGAGAGCTGTTACAGTTGAAAGACATTTCCCAATTATGATAAGAAGTTAATATGCAAGTATTCAAATAGAGAAAATACCACAAGAAATTAGCATCGATCAAATGGTTGAATATATGGTGACTGAAAACGAAATAGCGGGGAGTAATAGTAAACTAGCCAAATGTGGCTGAGAAACGGGTAGGAAGAACACATGTCACAACGAAGGTTCAAACAAAGGTTTCAGTAAATACTATAGATCAATAACCAAACGGCCAACAATTTAATGTCTAAGTTCTAAAAAAGAATCCAAAGGCGTTGGTTGTTGAGATTAAGAAAGCTATAACTACTAAAGTCCAAAGAGCTAAGATACTATGTGATTGTATCTGCAAACAAAAAATTCAACTGTGACTTAACCAAAGTGGTCTAGGATCTCTAGAGCATTCGACTAATTGACTTTTGAATGAAACAATGATGCTAACGCACCTGTTCGAGTGCAGGCACAATCTTTGTAAGAGTTCCATTTTCTGCTTTAACACCCATCTTGATTGCCACCAAGTTATTTGTACTCCCAAACTGCAGAGTGCTCAGAAACCTGATTTGATATTCAATTCAACTCAATTTATATACCTTTTTTGCTCATAAACATGAAGCAAAGGAACATGTGAAATATGTTTTCTTTTTTCTCTTTTGGTAATATTCTCACCACCTGACTCACACAACTTGTGGTGGACCATGAAAATACTAGACTTATGATACTAAAATGGGGGAATTCCAATAGAAATTCTTCAATAAAAATCACTTTATCCCATTTTTTAGCTCCAAAACAAAGGATAAGGGCAACAGTATAACAACTCAAAGAAACAGTCATGAAAAAAGCAGAAATTTTCCATAAGCCAAACTATTCAAATCGAAATAACTTCGAATATCAATTAACGGTTCTAAAACAATCATAACTAAACAAAAAAGCAAAGATGCATCCGGCCAACTTCTCAATCCCCAAGAAGAAATCCAATCCGGGTCTCTCCAAAAATCACTCTACATCTTCACTAATCATACAAATTCAGTTTTCAACTTTTTTATTCACTATATAAGCTCTAACCTACCAACTCAACGTGGTTCAATGAAAATACCCACTTGTAAAACTAAAATGAAATCGGTCACTGAGAAAATAAAAATAAAAATAAAAAATGACTGAACTAGAATGAATATGAGGAAGAATCCAGAATAATCCTCAAATGCTGCACGCACCTCAAACAAAAACCACACAAAATAATCTCAAAAACTATCCTCATACGCACGATATACACATATGTACTACTATATGATGTTTTTCCGAAAACATCATCACAAAAATCTTACCAACAATTGCTCCAAGTTCATATCATCTTATACATATATATTTCTGTGTATACATACATAGTCTCGTACATATATATATATATATATGATATGTATGATGAAAGGAAAATTGCAAGAACAAAGAAGGATTAGGGGTTTAGAGAAAACGTACCGGCGATCTTCGACGACGGCTATGGCGGCAGATTTTTGGGGTTTTGGTTTTGGAGTTTGTGGCTTTTGGTTCCTATTGTCTTCGGTATGCTATTGTCTTCGGTAGCTATGATAAAACGACGGCGTTTTAAAAATGGGCTGAATTACAATCAGGCTTGGCCCTTAAAAATATGAGACGGTGGGATAAGCCCAAAAAGTGGTGGGCCATTTGGGGCCCGGTTCCCAACATGTCTATCCCATTATCCACTCCATAACCGGAAGCCGGGCTCCGGCGAGTTTCAAACTCTCTCTCTACCGCTCATTTTCCCCATTTTCTCTCTCTTCTTCGATCAGGTTCGTGATTTTTCCGCTTCTTGATTCTTCGTTTTCCATTTCGATTTTTTTTTGCCTTTTTCTTTTTCTTTTTCTTTCCTTTTAATTTCACTCCAACGAGAAAACTTTTGCTCCAGAATCTAGAAAGTTCTTGCGAGTTTCGATCAAAATCACCATTTTCCTTTTTTTGATTTCTCAACTTGCGATTTGTTCTGGATTTTTTCAAATTAACAAGTAGAATTAGTATCTCTTGTGGTCTTTAAGCTCGGAAAACCAGGAGATTTGTATGATTACATGCCAATTTTCTTGGAAAATTTTGGAATTTTTAAAAATGACTTTAAAATTTGAGCAAGTTTAGGTTTTACGTTTTAGTGTGAATATAATAATATCTGAAGGGTAGAAATTAGTGTCTCTAGAGGTTTTTTCTTTTTTTTCTTTAGGTAATGATTTCACTCTGAGAAGGAAAAAATTTTAAAAGCGTGGAAAACCTTAAATTTTTGTATAATTAAATGGAAAGTTGCTTCAGAATCTTCAAGTTCTTCCAGTGTTGAATTACTTCGGAAATTTGAGCGAGTTTGGTGAAGTAATTAGTTAACACTGTAAAGTTAATATTCTTTTTCTTTTTCTTTTTATGTTTTTATTAATGTTCCTTCTTTTTTTTTTTTTGGTCAATTTAGGTAACTTTGTTTTTTCTTATTACTTTTTTTCTTGTAAATGATACTGAAAATACTTATGTAAATAAAAATAAGTGAAAATCTTCAATAATTATTATTAGCATCTCATCTGTTAGCTTCTAGCCTTTTAGTTATTATTATTTTTTTTTTGTTGGGGTTTGTGCTACATTACATGTTATGCTTTGCTACCTTGAATCAATTTTACTTGCTGGTTTCCAGTGGGAACATCATTTGAGGTTGTGTCAGGCACTAATGTTCCGAAGCCACAATATCGTTGCCAGGATCTTTGAGCGCCAAATCCGCACTCCTCCTCCTGGCACCAGTGTATCGTCTTCTTACCCTTTTTGATAATGATTTTAGTATTTGATACCATATTTGGACAGAGAGAGAGGAGCGAGGACCGATTCCATCTAATCAATGCAAAATGTAGGGAAAGAAGGTTGATGAATTTTGTTGTCGACCTTAGACATGGATAAACAATTTAAATCAGGGACTTGACACTTCCACGAATCATCTGTAGTTAGAATCACCTTGTAACTGATGTCTTGAAAAAAAAAAAAGAAGTCTCTTGGTTGAATGTCTGGAAATTGTTGAAATCTGGTATGTTTCGTCTACAGAAGCTTGAATATTAATTTAATGCATGCAGGTCCATTGCGCTAGACGATTTTACGAGAACTTAGTTCCAAGCCATACCATATATGATGTTGAGTGCCCAGATCATTTGTTTCGCAAATTCACTGATGATGGCCAATACCTCATATGTTTCAGTAGAAATCATCAGGAGTTGATTGTATATAGACCGACATGGCTTTCGTTTTCATGCACGGAAGAAGATTGTGATGTTCACGATCTTCCCCCAAAGGCAAAGAAGTTTGACAGTTTTTTTACCCAACTTTACTGCACATCACTTGCTTCCAGCAATGAACATATATGTAAGGACTTCTTCCTTTACATGGAGAGTAACCGATTTGGACTCTTTGCTACTTCAACTGGACAAATTCACGATGCACCTGCCGTTGGCGGAGCCATTCAAGGAGTTCCGTCAATAGAAAGGATAACTTTTCATCTCTTGAGGTGTGGACTAAGTTTTCAATTATGGGTTTTTTGTTACATTTTTTCATACTTTATTATATTGTTTGTGTAATATTTTATTCATCTTTTTTGAGCCAAGTCTATATTTTCGGCCTATGATTCTGATTTTATCTCACTCACTTAGACTAGAAGATGGCATTGTATTGGATGAGAAGGTCTTTCAAGATGATTTTGTCAATTTAGCCCATAATATGGGTGTCTTCTTGTATGATGATCTTCTGGCAATTGTGTCACTTCGCTATCAGACGATACATATTCTTCAAATTCAGGACTCTGGGAACCTTATTGATGTACGAGCAATTGGGGCCTTTTGCCGCGAAGACGATGAACTTTTTCTCAATTCAAATGCATTGGTGAGTGCCTTTTGTTTTCAAGTTTGTAATGAAGTTAAAAGAAAGTTATTGGATCTGTTGTAGGATGCTAGAAATACACTAGGTTTTCAAACTTATCATCCCAATTGACATGGTTCGATTATTACATAAATATTTAATTTGGATTAGTTAACTGACTATTCAGCTGTTGATGGCAGGCTATGGGTACTCACGACAAAAGTAAGCTGCATCAGCTTACTGACAACCATGTCGAGAATGGATTACATCAGAATCAACCTAATTCAGAAAATTTTTTTCTCAGTGGCATTAAGCAGCGTTTGCTTTCGTTTATATTTCGAGGAATATGGCATGAAGAAACTGATCATAATTTGGTTGGTGTTTTTCCTTTCAATTAAGATTGGTTCTTTGGCATTGAAATGGTTCACCATTCAATGCATTGTTATACTGCAAAGGAATTGAATTTTGATGTGTTATACTTGCCAAAAAAAAAGAGGTCTTTGTTTTTACTCCTTTTGAAGTTCATTTGGTTATAAAAGTCGTTGCCGTTCGTTTTTGCTAGATTGGTTGTTGGGTAGGTTTAGGGGCTAATCTTATGTGGAATATAACATTTATGTAATATGGTGATTGAAGTAGAAGAGAAGGTAGAACGTTTAAAATAGTAAAGACCACATGTTTTTGCCTTAAATAAGTCATTTATCTTGTATCATTAATTCATCACATGTCTGCCTTGTACTGGTTTTCTTTCTCACTCTGAGGATTTTCTTCTTGTGGATTTCGCCGGGATAATAATTTATGCAGCCCCTGTACTTGAAATGCTGTTCTTGTTTTAGATTTATCCTTTATGAGGGTGGGGCTGGGGAACAAAATTTGATATTCCGGTGGTGGTTTTTCTGTTCCTATTCCATTTTGAAACATAGGAACACGTTTTGAGAGGGCTCATTCACGTCAATAGTACATCTATTATCCTTACTTTTTGTAAACTTATTGATCTCTTATATCTGTTGTTTCTTTCTGATATATTTTGTCAATACTAATGAGGTAATTGATCTTCATAGATGATTTTGAGTTAGATCCGAAGCTTATTTCTGTTTTTAATTTTTGATTTGCACTACTTTTTCAATATTTCAGAGGGTTCAGCACCTGAAGAAGAAGTTTTATTTCCATTTTCAAGACTATATCGACTTGATTATCTGGAAGGTAGTTTCTAAATCCTTTTATAAGTAAGTTTAACAGTGCAATTATGCATTTATGCTTACTCTGTTGCTCAAATTGAATGACAAATGACAAGTTCTTTGTGCTTAACGCTTCATAAGGTACAATTCTTGGACCGGCACCACTTGCTAATCAAGTTCGGCAGTGTAGATGGAGCAGTGAGATCTTCTTTCTAGCTTTTTATTAAATTTTAGTAGGTCGTTTTTTAGTAACTGCAGGAACCAATCTTTGATCAGAACTTCACTTTTCTTCCCCTTTTTGGCAAAAAACATGGGCTTTAATTACTCTGACTGCACAGAACAGATGCTTTCTGGAATGAGTCTCTCCATTCAATGCAGTTGGACTTTCACTAACTAGATGTGAGCTCCATTATCTCTAGGCTTGATGACATTTAGAAAACGAAAAGCAGATGTCACAGCTTTTCTGTTAGTGTTTGTGTTGCAAACATCAACCTATTTTTTGCTGTATAGAGTGACAAAGATGGTATTAATTGAGAGGGAAAACAAACCAAAAAAAAAAAAAAAAAACAAACAAACAAAACAAAATGTTTCATCGAAACTCTTCCAAACAAAAGAAAATTTTTTGAAAGTCCATCCAAGCACTTCGAAAAATGTCCACTGGCTTTAAAGGTCAAAAGAGAGCCTTGCAAACAGGCACTTTGCAATTTTTTGATCAAGCTCTTTGAGTGGTTTAAAATTGTGGGTAGCTGGTTGTTCTCTGAAGAGTCTTAACTAACTCTTGGGAGAAAAAGAAGGGTTTTTTTCTCAAAATATGTTCGGAGAGGCTTGCTTATATTCAACTTCACATTTTGATTACTCTAAAAGTCTCTTCCCTTCTTTCAAATTACGTTGTGTTACATAAATATATAGCAACTTGATATTCTGATAGTCTGAGTTGCAACCGCTTCAAATAGTACCTTTGAGAAGTATATGAAGCTCTGAAATTTCTATCGACTCTGTTGTTTCTTAATCTGACATGGCTTGATTTGTTCAGCCTGCCATATGCATTTTGATTATGATCTTGCTAGAAATTAACTACTAAAGAAACACAAATTCTATAGCTCAGGTCAATTCTCTGATTTTTTTTGGGGATAATCGTACGATATACGTGGTGATTATTTTGATTTTGGAGCTTAGGTATCACGAACAACAGATCACCACCCAGCTTTTTTTGCTGTATATAACATGGAGACAACTGATATTGTAGCTTTCTATCAGGTAAAAAACTTATAAATCCGCAGCTTGTTGTGAATGTTATTTATGCAACTTGCTCAGTCTTTGACGTCTTTTTATTGCCTGTAGAACTCTGCAGAGGAGCTATACCTCTTGTTTGAGCATTTTTGTGACCACTTCCACTCAACATCAAAACACTCGTCATATACGAATTTTATATCATCTCACTCGAATAACATTCATGCTAGGGAACAATTGAGATCGCTTAGAATCAAAGCAACTAGTTCTTCACAGGTAACAAGGCATGATAAATTTTTCACTTGTTATGGTTATAGTTGCAAGATTTTACAGCTCATATTTATGCATTTACCTTGTTCAAAAATCTAACATCTACTTAGTTGATGATTTTAGTTTGTGAAGAAGATGCTTGCCTCCCTGCCTATCAATTCTCAGTCAATGAGTCCTTCTCCGTATTTTGACCAATCTCTCTATCGGTTTGATGAAAAGGTTTGACCTCGAAACTTCAGCTTTTCTTACGCATATTCTTAGATATTGATAAGTGTTCAGTTTGTCTCTTGTCCTGCTGTGACGTGCTTAATAGAGGTAAATTGTGTGGATGAATGTGAAGCATAGATAAAGCTTTGTCACATCTTTTTAAATTGGGGCAAGTAATCTTAATTTTAACTTGCTTGAGTTTCCAGTTAAGCTGATGATGCGGGGTATCATGTGTATGCGGGCATGTACTTCAGGGAAAAATACACTTTATTCCACTGAACTTTGAAACTGAAATTTTGGACACTTAACCATCTACACATGCAATTCATTTTTCACTTTACCCCAAAACAAACACATGTTAAACTTTATTGATGGAAGTGGTCGAACAAAATTTACTCCAAATAAATGAGTTTCAGGGCAGTTAACTGAGCTAATTTGTCAGTTTCCTCTTCACCCCAGTCCGAATTTGGAGCACGTAAGGGAGGCTTCTTTAAGCTTTCTCACAATTAGGAAAAGTATTAGGAGGTGAGCTGTTGTAACATACGGGAGTTAATATTTATTTCGCCAATCTTGTCTTTGAAATATTGGGTTCTCATATATAAGAAGCTTTTTAAAAAATTTACCTCACGTCTGGTTGTTGAAATAACTGGTTGCGACTCAATCATAACAGTTCCCACATTTCATACACCTGCCCATTGCTCTTGCAGCTGATTTCTGCTGTTGACCGGCATAGACAGTCGACAGATCATCCCATAAAGTTCATTTTAAGAAGGCCTCCGCACACCCTCAGATTTAAAATCAAACCAGGTATGTGCATTTCCCTTGTAGTAGAACGAAAAGATTTCGGACACTCCAGACGGCTCTTTCAAACTCAAAGCCTGTGATTTCTTGTTTAGCTTTTATTCAGGTTTCAGTGTAGCAAACTACGTACCGTTTTCTGTTAGAAAATTACTAAGAATGACTTGGAGTTTGTATTTTGCAATACACAAAACGTGTTTAACTATTGTGGTCTGGCTATGATTTGGTCTGGAGGGAAAAATAATGTTGTTCCTCTGATGAATAAGACTGCTGTGTGTTGCTGATAAACAACATGCCGTTTGAAAAGAAAGCAGGCAGAACAAAAGTTAAAAAAACTCTCCTCTATATTTCTTTTGTTTTTCCTGTGGATTGTCGGTTAAAAAGGCCATTTTAGAACATCTTGTATCCGTTTTTTGATAGTTTAGGTTTCATTTTTCATTTTTCATTTTTGATAGTCTTTGGAGTCGACTTTTAAATACGGAATATGATGATGATGATGATGCATTGGGTTTTCAATTAGGTCCTGAAGGCGGAAACACGGACAGTAGAACCAAAAAGATATCCTCATTCCTGTTCCACCCGTTTCTGCCGTTCGCACTCTCCATTCAGCAGACGCTGTTCTTGCAGTCAGCTGTGAATGTTCATTTTCGGGGATGAAACCGCTCCGTCCTTTTTTCAGCCATCGTCTTCCACATGTTTACCCATGTAAGCAGTCATTCTTCCATGAATGTAGTTAAAATCCGGATAATTTGTATCTAATTATCTCACGGTATTTCTCTAGGGAAAAAAAAAATTTATCTCACGGTTTTTAAACTGTAAATTAAATGCCCCTTTTTCTTTTTTTTTTAGCATAGGAAAAGTCAACTCGAACTGTAGTTTTGTAATATGACTTTGTACTTTAGTTTGTAGTCATCTACCAAGTTGTTTATTTTATTTTATTTCTTTTATTCCTTTTTTGGTTGGCAAGTACATGGGACTTTTTTTTTTTTTTTGGTAAATTGTATTGATTACCTTGAAATCATATCCTGTAAATCTATTTGTCTTTGAATTTAAAATGAAAGAGCTTAAGAGGGTGTTTGGTTGGTTAGTTTGAGTTGAAATATTTTAGTTATAATAGTAAATTTTTTTGAATTTTCAGAAAAGATAAAAAACTTTTTGAGAAAAAGACAAACTTTTTAGGAAAAAGATAAAAAAAAGTACAGTTTGAATTGAAATGAGATGATGAAGCAAACAAAGCCTAAACTAATATCATTGTACGTTTTTTATTTTTAATTATTTTAAGTAGTAGTTTTTTTTTTTTTTTCTTTGAAAGGATTATTTTCGCTGGTAGTTATTGTGACGATATGGTCTTGATTCGATATTTCAACCAATAACAAGAGTGAGTGAACCCTCGGCCTTGAACACTTCAATAAACGGGTCTCTATCAAAAAATGGTGCATCTAGGGGTCCATTTGGTAAAACGGTTTAAGTTGAAATTTTTTAGTTCGAGTTGATTGATTTTTTAAAAATTAGTTATAATTTTTATTGACTTTTCAAAAAAAAAATAAAAATTGAGATGAAATTGTTGAATTTAAAATGATTTGTCAAACAGAGGTTTAAACTATGCAAAAAGAAGGGAAGGGGAGAGGGGAGAACTAGGCACCATTGCGAGTTTTAGGTACCGATTCGACTTGGCATTCAGAGTTTTACAAGTGTATGAATGCACATGTATAAATGTGGACAAGGTGAGATATCTGCTTGTATCCTCAAAGACTCCCCCCTCTTAAGACAATGTGCGACTCTACAGTAATCTCATTTTGGAACTTCAGTTAAAAGTGCAATTTACCCAATCAAAATTTATGCTTTTCAACCCACAAAATAATAATAATAATAATAATAACCCAATCAAAATTACGTTGAGTGATAATTAGTTTGAAGATAGAACAATATTCATTAATCTTTTGAGCTTGTATTGTTGACAGTTTTTTTTCCCCCCCGTGGAGTACTGGAGTAAGCAACTTTTCATAATTAAATGCTCCAACATTAGATGTCTTGCCTTGTTGTAGTTGTACCAAAGTTAGTTGTACCAAAGTGACATCATGAACTGAAACTCTGAAACTATGGAATATAATGACAACGACTTTTTAGGAACATTTAGGGGGTGTTTGGTGTGTTAGTTTGAGTTGAAATATTTTAGTTATAATAGTAAATTTTTTTGAATTTTTAGAAAAGACAAAAAACTTTTTGGAAAAAAGACAAACTTTTTAGGAAAAAAAAAAAAAAAATTTAAAATGAGATGAAAATGGATGATTTACCATCCACCCCCTTAACTCGATCGGGGGAAGAAAATAAAGATACTCAATAAGCAATTTGTTGCTTTTTTTTTTTTTTTTTTTTTTTTCAATAGGGTTGTCCATGTCCCAGGCAAGCTCACGAGTAGGGCAGAGAGATTAAGTGGCAAACATACGTGTGGGATTCTCCCATCCTATATCTAGTACGGTCTCTTGCGGACAATCATTATAGACACCAACAACACAATCATTGTGACACCAAATTTGTCAGTCATGAACTATGTAAACATATATATTTTTGTGTATATGCAAAATTTAGAGCGAGAATTCTGTTTATCTAACAATAATTTATCTTAATAATTTCTGAATTCTTTAAAAGTGACGATTTGATCTTTTTTTTTTTTTTTTTTACTAAATGATCTTAAATTTTTTTTTTATCATTATAGTTATTTTTGTCCAAATCCATTAATTTCTAACAGAATGAAAAGATATTTTAATAATTCACTAACAATTAATTTTAAAAAAAATTTAAAAAAAAACTAATAAAAATGAAAATTTCCCTCTCTCTCTCGTCCCCCCTATGTGGGTTTCTGGCACCCGCAATTTGGGTGTCGACCCCCCTGTGCTGGCGAGCTCTTGAGCCCCCCCAATCTATATCCCTGCCCCCCCCCCCCGACCAGCAATCTAGTCTCGGTTTAGTGAGCCTAGATCTTAGAACACCGAACTCAAAACGTCGTGGGTGGGGAGCTGCAAAGGGAAGGAGCGACCCCAAAGAGAGAACCGCTGAGAACCAAATTAGGGGTGCCAAAAACCAAATCTCGACTTTTGAGGGGGGGGACTCAAATCTTGACTTATGGGGCGAAGGGCTGGGGCAAGTGGAGGGCCAAGAACCAGATCGGACTTTGGGCTAGGGGGGGCAAGAACCCATATCGCGACTGTGGGGATGGAGGCCGTGTGGGACCTATCTGCAAAGTTAAGTAGAGAGAGAAGGGGAGGAGGGCGGAGGGGGAGGAGGGACGAGAGAGAGAGAGGCTTTTGGGATATTTAGGGTATTTTAGTCTTTTTACTATAAAAAAAAATCATTTCAGGAAGATTCCGTTAGAAATTTAACGGAGTTTGATGGAAATGACTATAATGGTTAAGAAAATAGGAGTTTAGGGTCATCTTAGTCAAAAAATTAAAAAAAAGGGATCAAACCGTCGTATTTGAAAGAATTCATGGATTATTTAAGCCAATTATTCTTTATCTAATATGCAAATACTGTAGTTTTAGTTATTGAATTTACAGACAACTATTATAGACACCAAAAACACAATTATTGTAACACCAAATTTGTTAGCTATGGACTATGCCAAAAATATGTATGTACACATGGAAAATTTTCAATCTATTTATCCTATTCGTAGATATTATTGTTTTGGTTGTTAAATTGATTTTTTTAATATCATGATTTGGGAGTGTGCACGTTAAAAATTTACAACGCAACATGTATAATTATTTTCAATCATATATTAGACTTTCAAAAGTTGATCCAACAACAACAAACAACAAACAATAGTATTTCCTCCACACACACACACACACCAAAAAAAAAAAAAAAAGCAGCAATTTATTCCAATGTCCTATAGGTGAGTTTGTAGGAAACTCGTTCTCCTTGCTGAATGTTTAGGTTTGGATTGTCACCACTGTGTTGTATATAGACAATTCATTTTGTAAGGGATTCATATATTATGCGAAAGACATCCATCTCTTTAAGATTATCTGGACATTTCAATCTCCCCATAATTTAGTACTTTTGTCTACATTGAATTTGAAAAGTTAGAAAGCAATTCGAATTTGACAAGTTGTCATTAGTATGATTTGCAAAAACCACATAATTGCATTAATATAATCATTTTTTGCTTTTGAAAAGTGTGTATTTATATATATAAAATCACCTGCCTTGTTAGGATTTGATTAGCTTTGATCCGTTGGATTAGGTAGGACCACATTTCTAGGATTTTCTTCACGTAAGATCCTATTTATCAGTTGAATAATGATTTATAGTTTGTTAATTTATTATTGCATCTTTCGAGATTAAGCCAAAACTCCTTGGATTAAAATGGACTGACAGGTCAACAGAAAAAAAAAAAAAAAAAAAAAGAAAGAAAGAAAGAAAGAAAAAGATTAACTACGACTAATTATAAGCATAAATCAAAAGACAACTTAATGGCGAGTTTAAGATTTTAACAATGTTAAAGTGGTATATATAGAGATTGACTCATCTTATTTAATACATTTATGGCATGTTTACTTACGTATAATCAGAGTGGACATAAATCAAAGTGGATAGGATTCGGAATCAAGATATACTATTTACTGGGGTTCTAGAAATCATAGTCGGAATCACTATCAATCCCATTTATGCATTCACTTAAAATAGAAATCAGAATCAATTGTTGTAAATTTATTTATATACCCTTTCAGTTAATTTTATGTTTTCAATTTAAACAAGTAGATTATATACCAATTATTTTAATACTAAAATTATTATTTTTTGTGCTTAAAAAAAAAGTAAAAATTTTGAGATAAATTATTTTCTTCTACTAATTATAGAACTATTTTCTTGAAATATGTTTATTTTTTAAAAACATAATGTTAAGATAAGTAATTTATATACAAATAGTTATTATATTATGAAGATTATTTTTTTTTAGATAAAAAAGTCAAATTTTGAGATAAATAGTTTTGTCTAGTAAATATTTTAACTTTTTTTGAAATATAAATTTGCTTAAAAAAACCTAATGTTGAAATATATTTCTAAAATTAAAATTTTGTTTGTAGTTGATTTACTATGGCTAACTTTTTTTAATTCTGCTAGAGTATTTAAAAAAATTTAAAAACAAATATAGAATATAATATAATCATCTTTTAAATAAAATAAGTTTCAAATCTTAAACATACCAAATAAGTTCCAAGTTGGGGCAAAGTAGTAATTTAACTTTAATATCAAGAGTGAGAGTGCTAATCCAATGTGGGGGTTTGGGATTGCTAATCCATTTATTCAATCCCAAATTAATGTGACTCTCACACAATTTCATTCCTATTCTAAGATTAAAATAATTAAGTAAATATAAGGTTAATTCTCATTCTCCATTTCGATTCCTTGTTCCTGAAAAATAAACAAGCCATTAAGGAGAGAACTTAACATATAAAACAACCGGTTTCTCTGACTCCGTATTTTTAAACATCCATATATGTCGTCATATACATTCACAAACATTTCCGTCATCATCAAAATTTCGTAGATTTAATAGAATCTATTATGACACAAAATGTTCAATTGTGAACGATTTTTTTTTTTTTTTAAAGTACTAGGCTTTTACAGTTTGATCAATTAATAGAAGTTGTACAAAATTATGGTAAAATTTGTTTTTGGATTATTTAAATAGATGTATTTTTGAAAGCAAATTTTGTATGATATTTCTACTTTTACTCAAAGTCATGACAAAACTTGTTGTAAACAAAAACAAAGTGGAACACATGTAAATCTTGGTATGGTAAGATGTTAAGTGGAAAGTTAAAATTGAAAGAAATTGAAAGAAATTTAGCTATGACTCATGAAGCATAAGAAGACACAAAGACAGTTCTTTTTCAGAGGAAATTAGTTATGACTAGATAGAAAGAAAAAGATGTATGGTTGGTTGTACATCTCTCCAGTAATTTTAATACTATTTTTATTAAATAAAGCGTAAAAATACCATATTTGAGACTTTGGATTCACTCATTCACATGTATAATATTATTTCTTATGCTACAATTACCTTTTATCATTGTAATTAAATTTTGAAATTCATAGAAGTAAAGTTTTGTCATTTATACAACCATCTTCAATGCATATTGTGATTTTAACACTATTTTTTATTAAATAAATTATAAAAATAACATATTTGAGACTTTGAAATTTTTTTTTTTTGAAGTAATTTGAGACTTTGAATTCAGATGCGTAACATTATTACTTATGCTATAATTATCTTTCATCATCCTAATTAAGTTTTGAAAACCATACAATTAAAGTTTATCATTTAAATAATTTAAATTTTATAAAATTAATCACGATTAGATAAAAAAAATTAAGATATTAATCAATAACAGTTAAATGTCAAATTTAACATTTGTTATACTTTGTGATAAATTTACCATCAAATTTAGAATTTATCAAATTTACTATCAAAGATAACACTGAGAGCATTTTTTTTTTTTTTTTTACTCAACCATCAAAATTTGAATTGTCAATTTTGTTTGGCACTCTATAAGAGACGGGGTGGAGGGAGGTAAGGCTGCGGGGGAATATGTGTCCCCTGAATTTTTGAAAATTTCCTTTTTACGTGTCTAAGTTTTGAAAATTTTGACTCCCAATAATTTTTCCCTATTATGACAAAAGTTTCTACAACTTTACCTCTTATTTGTCCATCTTAAATTCTTTTAACTATTGCTTTTATATAATTGTTTCAAAAACCTTCAATTTCACCCTCCCCTAAAATCATTAATTTTTTTTACACATATTTAAAATTTGATGTCTCAAATATCTCAGAATCGATTATATAATACAAAATTCACGATTTTTGAACTCTAAATTTTAAAATTAATTTAAACTCTATTATAAACTTTAGTTCATTTAGGGAAAAACACAAAGATTCAAATAGATTTGAGATTTTACTCACCAAAAAAAAAAAAAAAGATTTGAGATTTTAATATTGCAACTTTGATTTAAAATTTTGACTAAATTTACACGTTACCATAAAAAATTTCTTAGTCCGTTCGCAGATGGGATGTTCTAATATGCACAAGGATGCACCTGATGACATGACGGTTACGGTTTGGTTTGGGACAGACACAAAGCGACGCAAACTATTGGCTGATGGTCATGAACAAAGAAACAGACGAGTGCTTTCCCGAGGATTGAGACATCCCATTTTGTCTTTTTCTCTTTCTTTTTCTTTTTCTCTCTCTATATAAATATAAAAAATAAATATATCAAAGATAAATTATTGTTAGAAATTAATTGTCAAAAAATCCGCGTTTTGTTTCAATTGCGTGTTTCACATGCAAATGCAAGGTTCCCGGAGCATAAAAAGTTTATTTGTTTATTTATTTATTTATTTATTTTTATTTCTTATGTTTTGTATTTTGAAGTTGTCAAAAAAATTATACTTCATGTTCTAGAGTTTATCATTTTCTTAAAGTAGAATTTATCATATTTAAAATTTTATACTTTGGATAAAAGTTTTTTCAGTCAATGGTTGGTTTTGAAAATAAAAAGATTTAATTATCCATCATATTTTGGATTATTTAAATTTTTTCAAAGATTTTTTTCCCCCCTTTACGAGCATTTTCTGATTGGTCAAACTTGATCGTTGACTAAATAAAGCATAAATTCAAAACCTACAGATAATGTAATACCATCTAGAATATGAAATATGATTGTTAGATAATCTTAAAAATATTATACATAAAGAAAAAAAATTGATAATCGGGAGACTTTTTTTTTTTTTTTTAATTGGGAAGTTAAACCTGGATTAGAGAAATATAGATGTGAAGTGCTTGGATATTACTATATATTTAGCCAATTCTGTAAGGTGGTAGTAATTTTAATTAATCATATTCAAGTATCAAATCAACTCCAGAAATCCCTACAAAAATAATAGGGGTGTTAGGTGAATGAATTTAATTTAAGATTTTTAAGTTTTAATAGTAATTTTTCAGAAAAGATAAAAAACTTTTTCAGAAAAGACAAAAAACTTTTTCAGAAAAAGACAAAAATTATGATGAAAAAGTACAATTTAGTTTAAGATGAGATGGAAACCAAACTCACCATAAAGTATTCTTCTAGTTGCAATGACTTATGTAAACAATAATAGTATCTGTCTGACCAACTAAATAATTTAACAAAAACATAATTTATGCAAAAAGTAATAATAAAGAAACAATTTTTGCACAAAATAGATTGTATACTTTTATTAACCATCCAACTAAATTTAACTAATGTCCATATATCATGGTATCTTTGTTGATAGTGCATCATTTTAAAAACTAAGATTTTTATTTTTTATTTTTATTTTTTATATTTTGTATTTTTAGGTTATTAAAAATCAAGTATGCTACTACAAAATTCACAATTTTTGAACTCTAAATTTTAAAATTAATTTAAACTCCGTTATAAACTTTAGTTAATTTGGGGAAAAATACAAAGATTCAAATAGATAATGATGATAAAAGATTTTAATATTGTAATTTTGATTTAAAATTTTGACCTAATTTGTACTTTATGATAAGAAATTTCTGACCCGTCACTGATTAGATGATATGTTCTAAAATGCATAAGGGTGCACTTGATGACATGACAGTTATGGTTTGGTTTGGGACAGACACAAAGCGACGCAAAGTATAAGATTTTTTCTTTTTTTATATTCTATATTTTTAGGTTATTAAAAAAAATCATAACATACCTTCTATTTTGAATTATAATATGTACGGATTCACGTTTTAAATTAATATATCAAATCCTTATATTTTTTCAGTCAAAGATTAATTCTAACTATGAAAAGATCCAGTATTTTTGGAAATTTTTATCTTTTCTCTTACCTTTCTTTTATTTTTCTTAAAGGTATTTAGTTTTTTTTTTTTAACATGAACAAAAATCCGGTCGACTGACAAAAAATGAGAAGAATAGATAAATTGAAATCTAAAGATATAATTTTTTTAGTCGCAAACGCTGGAAAATATGATAAAATTCAAATTGTATATATATTTTTTTAATGAGGAAATAAAAATGAAAATAAAACTTTTTAAATATTAAATCAAATTAAAAATCATATCAAAATAACAAACAAAATTTTCCTTGAAAAAATAAGAAACAAAATTCTAAATATTAAGATGTTTTTTCTTATGTGATAGTAGTATTCTTTCAAAAAAAGAAAAAGTCTTACTTGAAAAAGAAAGTCCGATTTCCCCGATACGAGAATTGGTATCTTTTTCTTTTTGAGGAATTTTCTTCTTCGTGATTTTCTGTACATTATCTACCCAAAAAAAAAAAAAAAGATCACCTTAAAAAACAAAATAAAATAAAAATCCAAAATAAGAACTAATTCAAAAGTCAAACTAAGACGTTAGCCAATATTTATTTATTTTTAAATTATTTATTAAAAAAAAAAAGTTGAAACCTAGGAGTTGGGTGGGTTCTGACTATTCTAACACACACCACACATTTAAGGACCCTTTGCACGGACATGTATATAAAAATATATACACACACATATTTATGTATATATATTTTCTCACTTCCCTACTTCTAGAAAGAATTAAATAAAGAGCAGCCCAGAAAGAATATTTTCCTTTTCTTGTTTTTATTTATTCAATTTCCGTTCAAACTTCTATCACCATTTTCAAAGGGAAAAAAAAAACCAAAATAAAAACAAAAAATTGCTTGCCCATGTAGTTTCTTGAGCATTTCCTCCTTATAGGAAAGAGATCCAGTATGATAAGCTTTCTCTTTTGAACAAGTTTCAAGATCTCTGTTTTCTTAATCGGTTAGTACAAATTTTCTTCTTTTTTTTATTTTTATCTTTTGTTTTTTAATTTTTGTAGAAACGAGTGATGTGAAAAGTCCCTTTTCTGAACAGCTGGTTTTCAAACGTTGCTGTGAAGAAGAAAGCCTGCCTGAGGAATTTGTTGAGGTTTCTGTTGGTTAATCGGTGAGTTCAACTTTTTTATTTATTTTCATTTTATTTTATGCTAAATAATGATCTAAGAAATAACCCTTTTCACTTCCCAGGTATTGTTTCTAATTCTGTTGTTATTTTCAGTTTTTTTTTTCCTTAATTTTTAATGGTGCTTTTTGTAAAATTTTTGGTGTTCCTTTTTGAAATCCAAATAAATTTCTTCTTTGTTTATGATTATCAAAATCAGTATTTTATATCTGTCCTCTGTTGCAATTTCTCTTTCCTTTTTGGGGTCTTCATTTTTTAATTTTTTTAAATTTTTTTAAGCTATACTTTTTTTTTAAAGGATTTTTTTTTAAGCTATACTGGTTCAACTACAGCTCCTCTTTTATGTATATTTTTTTATTTTAGTTTTTTATTTTTTGGATAATCTAGTAGCTAGATGGGTTAGTGAGGCAGAATCAAAGATAGATTGGATAGATTGGATAGAAGAGATGGAGAAGACGGAATGGAAAACAAATAGGGCTATATTTTGGACCAATATCTGTTACTGTAAAATAAATAAGTTCTATTTTGTTAATTCAACTCGGTTTTTCATATGAATACCAATTTTCAGAGTTATTCTAGAGTATTGTTTACGTTAACTCCTTGAAAGAGCCTAAACTTCATGTAATTTTCTTTTCCGCCGCGTCCTTGTAAGCGTCAAATCGTAAAGTAAGTTCGATTTGAAATCCTAAAGCAAATCTCTTTCCATACATGATTCGTATTCTACATCAGTCAGTTTGAGTTTTGGGTTTAATCTTAGTATGTCAATAAATAGCTATGGGATGTTGTTTGTTTCCGAGAGGGCAAATAAATTATGGTGTTACTTGCAAATTTCATGCATGATTTACATATGTTTCTTGACCTTTTGTTTCAGCGTATTTTTCGTTTCTGGCCTTCTGGGGTCTTAATGAAGATGACAAACTCTTCTGAGGAGTTAGAGAAGTGCGTAAACTCTGGGCGTCAAGCTAGGGAAGACAGTGAATATGTTAGGTTAGTAATATCCAATGAAGCAAGAACCACAGAAGCTGAGATTTTGCAGCCTCGGGCAGAAGCAAGGATCAAATCACTCCTTTGGTGGGTGAAAGCCTTAGTCTTGTGTGTTGTTGCTGTTATTCTACTTCTTTTTTCATTGAAATGGGGAGTTCCGTTTGTTTTTGAAAAGGTACTTTCGATTTTCAACTTCCTTTACCTCCAATTGTTTTTGTAGAGTATGTTGGGCAACCGACACTTTCTTATGTAGAGATGTTCAGTACTATTTATTTCACAAGTGCAAGATTACGTATCACTCAAAATTTCTTGTACAAAAAATTGTTTAGACTACATTCTAGTTTTTCAGATGAATAGGCATGGTAAACATCAATAGAACGATTGTTCGATTGATTTACTACTGGATTAAATCTTTTTTGGTGCTCTAGATTCAACGCCACTTTCTCTCTGTTGAATTAATTGATTAATTACTGCATCAAATGTTTTTTTGTTTATCTTGTTTAAAAGTTAAGAATTCTGTCGCAGGTTCTCATCCCAATCATGCAATGGGAAGCCACTACTTTTGGCCGTCCTGTTCTTGCTCTTGTTCTTGTTGCATCTCTCGCTCTGTTTCCCGTGTTCTTAATTCCTTCCGGCCCATCCATGTGGTTGGCTGGAATGATTTTTGGATATGGTCTCGGGTTTGTTATAATCATGGTTGGAACAACTGTCGGAATGGTCCTTCCCTATCTAATCGGTCTACTCTTTCGTGATCGCATCCATGTAAGACTCCATTACATTCCAACCATTGTAATTGTTTTAGTTACTTGAAGTGAGAGAGCGGAATTTTAGTAAACAAATCCACTGCTAACTTAATCCTCTCTGCTTATTTATTCAGCAATGGTTGAAAAGATGGCCGCAGAAAGCTGAGATGATTAGACTTGCTGGGGAAGGGAGCTGGTTCCATCAATTCCGGGTGGTAGCTCTATTTAGGGTTTCCCCGTTTCCATACACAATTTTCAACTATGCAATTGTTGTAACAAGTATGCGGTTCTGGCCCTATCTTTGGGGATCAATTGCCGGAATGGTGCCCGAAGCTTTCATTTATATCTATAGGTGCGTTCTCCTAATTTGATGAGTTCGTAAATTTACCTTTATCCTTTTCAGCTGACACACATCGAACAACTTATGCTTTATCCTTTACCTTCGATGCAATTTTCTTCTCTGTCATGATAAATCATCTCTCTCCTTGTGTAGCGGTCGTTTAATACGGACATTAGCAGATGTTCAATACAGAAACTATCATTTGACTACAGTAGAGATTGTATACAATGTTATCTCCTTCATCATCGCCGTTGTTACCACGGTTGCGTTTACCATCTACGCTAAAAGAGCTCTGAACGAGCTTCAAAAGGCAGATACTGATGGAGAAGCATCTGCCCACAACCGTGGTAGTTTCGAGATTGAGAAGCTTCCACTCGAAAGACCTAAGCATCTAGGACTTTCCTACATTTCATCATAGCCGGGATACTTAAAAGAAAAACTCAAAAATTAGCTTGCTTAGATTAAAAGAATCAGACGTTCCTAGAGGTACTAGATTCTTTTTCCTTCTGTAATTTTTTTTTACCTTTTTTTCATATATCTTTTTCCCATTTAGTTTTCAGGGCAGGCTTCATCTTTGTAATTACAAATGGAGGAAAATAAGAACATATAAAAGAAATCGTTTCTTACATGCTGTGTATACAATTCAATAGGTCTATAAAAATGTCGGTTTTTCATAATGTTTGTTCATGCATGGAAATATGCACAAATAATTGCACTAAAGCCTATCGTTAGCTTGTTTGGTAATAGTACTAGATCAAGGGAAATTGTTGGGGTCGGACCTCTTCTCCCAATCACAATTGTCTGTGTTGAACCAATCAAACGGTCATGGGTTCAACCTACTAATATTGGCTTTTCACCCATGTGTTAAGACTAAAAACCACCCGCAGTAAGGCATCACCGCCAAGAAAGCCCGGGATCGCAACTCGACCAGCAACAATGACTGAGTATTTGATGGTCAACAACGAGCAACCCCTGTAAAGCAGGGTGGTGACACTCCGAGCTTCTTGGGACTTCTTCTAATCGTATGGATATGTCTCTACGGTTCCCATTACTTGATATCGTGGGCAGGCGAGTGTGGTAACTGCCTGCTACTCCACGTAACCACTAGTCGAGGCTATCTCCACTACTGAGTGGAGAAGAATCCGCTCTCTCAGACCTCTATAAATAGAGGAGGACCGCCCCTCGGAGAGAGAGGTCATTTTTTCCGAAATTCTCACTGATGCATTGTACTCAAACACTATAACTATTGACGGCGTGGCTCACTCTAGAGAGAACCTCTATAAATTCTTGGTTTGATCTTTTACTTTGCTGCACTTTACTTGGTTATTTCCACTTACGATGGTTAATCCTAGCTTTAGATTTCTATAAAAACGGCCCTCATTTCACGATAATTTCTTTCTTCCGAGTACTTGATTTTATTTTTACCGTAAATTCCCACGTAGACAGCAATTTGGTATCTTGAATGTAATTTACTGAACGCTTGAATATAATTTACCCCTTTACAGTTTACTCAAGAAGAAAACTTGAAAACTTTTCAGGTTAAATTACCGCTTCGTTATTCGCTTTGTTGATTAGAAACTCTGTCATAAGGAAAGATGTGATCTCAGCATACAATTAGAACCGTCCCATCGTTATAACGAATGATCTGCATAGCGCCTCTAAGATGACGAAAAAGGTTTAGTTTCGCAATTGAGATTACTTGGAGATGATGTGCTTCCTTCATGAGCAATTGATGCTTGTTCTGCAATTTGCACTATTTCAGCTTGTTCTGCAACTTGAACAATCTCGGATAATTCTCTATCCATTCTATGAAATTGTGTCCCCTTCGCAACAGATGAGCTGCTCTCGGGTTTTTCCACTCTGTTCGTGGCATCATCAAGCCATCCAAGTATGGCCGATTGCATGCCTTCCTTGAACATGCTTCCCATCTTCATCCAAAAAAAAAAAACCGAGTCAGCTTGGAACGATTTAAATATCGATGATTTCGTGCTGTTGTCCGTGTAATTCAAGTGATTCTGGCACCCGAGTTTTATCACATTTAGTAGATTGGTACCTCATTTCGTACTTCGAACTTTAAATAAAATACCCTTGAGTACCTCACATCTATCTATTTTTAATGTCCAAAAAACGGCCTCAAGCTACTCTGAGGGTATTTTTAGTATGAGGTACTTATTCGGTATTATCTGAATAACTAAGACATCAATCTGCTAATTCGATAAAAGACTAGGTACCACGATGTAGTTTTTCGGATTTAATTCCATAAAATAATCTAACTAGGAAGGATGTATCAGTTAACAAACCTGAGTAACAATTGCATACAAGAGCAACGTGCTGTAACTGCAGAGAACTTGAACGATGACACTGCACAGTGATGAGCAAATATGTAAATCAGAAGATTAGTATGGAACATAACCCCAACCCTGTTTGGTTCATGGATTCGAACCTATGATTCAAACTTTTTTTCTGCAGTGTTTTCTCTTACAAAAATATGAATTCCTATAAACCAAATGGGTCATTAATATCTTTTTTTTTTTTTTTTTAAAACTCGATGGTAGTATTACTACCCGATAAAAAGTCGAGGGATGATATAGTGATACGAACCACGCCAACGACGTGACGAAACCCGATACCAAATCTGGAAACAATAACCCAAGATCTTTCAAGTTTGATGCAAACCGCGACCCGTTGCTTAGCGAAGCAAGAACCTTGGTATGGTGAAGACGCCACAAACGGTTATGGAAGTCCGTTTGATAAGTCGATTTGAACGCCACAAGGAATCCTTGATAAGTTCGGATAAGTTTTTTCAAGAACTCAAGAAGAATAACTCACAATATGAATAAACATCAAAATCTTCTCTCCCATAATCTGAGAATCTGCCTTTATATAGGCAAAGTTACAATTTGTAAAATTTCTAATCTACCCCTAAGGATAAACATGCCTAAAAATCAGATTTATCCAAAAAAAATTCGGAATAAAAAATATACCAAAATTCAAAATTTGAACTAAAACTTTAAAACTCAAATAAGATTATAAAGAAATTAAATCTTGATCAGATCTTATAAAGTTCTTGAATTTTGATTTGAATCTTGAACTTCTTGAAACTTGAAAACGTAATCTTGACTTGATTCTTTATTGGAAAAAACGTCTTCATCTGCTAGAGTCCTCCTTGCACGTTTATTCACATCATATAGCCAACTTTCTCCATGATGCAGGAATGAAAACCATAAGTGCTCTGCAAAAAGGACAAAAAATAAGTAAAATAACGGCAAAACTTATGATAAGAATTGTACTTTTACTCTATTTATAGTTATTACTGTTTTAATCATTAAATTAAATTTCTAATAGCATGATGTGCATAACTATTTTTAATCATAAATTAGACTATTGAAAAGTTGATCTAATGGCTAAAATAAAAGTACTTACATATAGGACAAAAATACAGTTCTTATCCTAAGTTTTCTCGTAAAATCATGAATGTAGACGTTCACTATCTTGCATAATATGGTTTATGAGTGAAAAAGAAGTGTCTTGTTAAATTAACTAGCTAGAGATTGGTAATACCCAAATCCAGAAGAAGAATGCAATCTCAAATGAATTCTGAAACAAAATGAAGTGGATCAAGATCAGAACAATGCCGGGTTTGCGAAACCAAAAGTGATCATCCGAAGGCTTCAGTCTCGGGGTTCCGGTCTCATTCTTCCTTCCCACATTCTGTTGCGGCTCTTGATCATCCGTCGTCTTGACCACTTGCGCAAGACGGATGATTATGTGCTCTAGCTTGGCGCCCACGAGAAGCAGAAGCTACGGAAAAAAATCGATATTAGGATCGTTATGATGTCACATGGGACTCTTGAATGTGGCATTGTAGCAAGGCTAGGACTACTAGACAACTCAAATAGATGAAAAGAAAAAATTGAAAAAACGAACGATTGGGTACTTATAACCGGTTCTAATCCGTCACTTACGATAAGTGGCAAAAAGGATAACCAGAAGTAAGTGTGCCATCCGTCGAGATTTAGCAACAAAAACAGCACAACAAAGAGCCACAGGTACCAGCTGTTGTGGGACATCAATTGACAACATAGAAGGTCAATTGAACCTCGGAATGCAAAATTTGAAACGAGCGAGTGAAACTACGTGATGATTTTCATCATCGTGCCTTATGCCAACAATTTTTCTGAAATCAACTTCGAGTGTCCGCAACATGTACTTGTGAAAATCGAATTCGAGATATCCAGGGCAGTGCTACTTTTGATAAGAAATGTGGACAAGAGACAAGTTAGTAAAGATTTTTTTCTTTTTTGTTGGAAAAAAAAAAAAAAAAAAGATAGGAATTTAACCTTGATAAATCCCTGGCGAAGTGCTAGGTAGTCAGACTTTGTGACTGAGCCATAAAACTGTTTGAAGAATGCTATCTACAAAATATATATATATGTGAGAGAAATGTGATCATTTGAGTGAGTGAAAAAGCAAGATCTTCAAGACAAAGGTAAGGTCTCATATCCGATACCCTTGTAAAACGATACTTGTAACATGAGGTTAATAGCGTGTAAATAGAGATCATTAATGTATAAATTTCTATTGATACTTGTTTTTTTCACTAACAACTCCAAATAGTACATTTGCGAACAAATACAGCCACCAAACAGGAGATTATTTCTAAGATTTTATTAGTTTCAGTTTTTAATATTCAACATGACTTTGACACATATGCATTCACGATATTCACAATAAATTTTTTTATGACGCGTATCATTGCTCTCTGAAACAATAATTACTCACAAATTGCATTAAGCTCGTGTTAATTAACTCACCATCCAACTCACTACGGCTGTTCTTCTCCAGTATCCATCTGCGTGTTGTTCGAAGAACTTACGGTGAATGTTAGCGTGCATGTGTTCGAACCCGAATCGATCTGCATAGAAGATGATATTCATGTAAGCAAATTTTACGAGCAAAAATCATGTTGTCCGCAAACATGAACTTGAGAAATTCGGGTTTGCGTTACGCTTTTTAGGATCTTTATATTCGTTCTTGATGCTATCTTCCCAGACCTTCCACTGGCGTACCTGCACATGTGAACATATTATTTTAGTATATGGAATCCTCCAATTGCTTAAAGAGAAACTATGTCTGGTCTTTGTATAAAATAAACCGCAAAGTAGAGAAATAAATATGAGCCGATCATCATGCGAACTTGACCAATAGTCTACCACTTTGACTCAATGTTGAGTCCGACTCAATCAGACATTCGGGTCGGACCTAAGTTTCTGGCACATGGGCCGAGCCAACCCACATGTCCTTTAAAAATTTTTCAAAAGTAAAGATAAAGAAATGAGTAGCAGTTTTACAATAAATGAAGTAAATAATAGGTATTTAAAATATTTAGAGCAAATAATAATAAATAGCAAATTAGCAAGGGAAATAATCTATTAACTTCTATTGAATTTGCTATTTAATATTATTTACTTCAAATATTTTACAATCTTAATTACTATATATTTATTTAATGGGGAAAGCATCTAAGTGATACAACTTTTAAAACCATTGCACCATCATGAGACAAATATTTGACAATAGATTAATATGACACAAAAATAAAACTAAAATTTATATCATGTTGATAAAGAGAGGGAAATTTGTGTCATATAGTTCACTGGATGAAAAAAAAAATGAAAATGAAAAAAAAAAGGACTATTTGGATAATTTTCTGCTTTTTTTATTTAAGCCTACCTTGGCCCCTCCAAGAACCATTGTTGTGACACAAAAGATCACATGAACTACCGCCAGTACAAAGATGAAAATGTGAAGGTGATGCAGTGCTTCCAGTGACAACATGGGAACCTTCCCCTGAGTATGAAAAAGGAAAGGGATAAGAAATATATATATATATATATAAAATATATATCAATTTGATTAGTTTAATGCAAGTGAAAATGAATTATGATAAAACCGCCCTTGTGCGTTTAAAAAAAAAAAATGCTAAGATCATCCTCTATGTTACGAATGATGGGTTGACGCTCTAAGAGAGAAATCCCAAAGACAATTAGCTTTGATCTTCAATTTTTTTCTTGCATTTTAGAATATCCAACTTTGATTTTTTGAGAAAGATTCACTTTTGGTGATAATCGGCAAAATTGTTTGTCTTTAAAATCAAAATGTCGGTTTTTTTTTTTTTATAGGGCAAAAAAGTCTTTTGGCATAGTTAATTTTGACTAAATCTTATATATTAGGGGGTTCTGATTGAAAAAACACAAAGGATAATCTCAGCATTTTATTTTAAAATACGTATTAGATTCTAGCAATACGATTAAATGACGAGGAAATTTTTATTGTTATCCCTTTGGTTTTACATAATATGTTCTTCTCCTTTTCAAGGACAAAGTGAAGATGGAAGTGACAAAAGCTCAAGCATATGACATACCTCTTTGCACTGCCCTGCACCGGCCCCGGCAGCCATAAGCCGGCGACCGTGATTGACAGTCTCGGGACTCGGCTTTTTGCATGGAAGCATGTCGTATGAAATATGAGATGGGATGCATATTTTGCTTATCAAATTTTGAAAGACAGTTAAGAGAAGCGAAATGAATCCTAGAAGCATCAATTCTGTTACCAAGCGTCAAGAACAAATTAGTTTAGTGTTATATATAACTCTACAACAAGGTAATTGAGATTTACATGTTAGATAGTTGCAAAGAATTCAATTACACCCTTACTTGGACTCGAGCCCCTGAACTTATTACGTAATTGTAATTTATGTCACGAACTTTTAATTTTAGTAATTTATATCCTAAATTTATATATCTGTAACAATTTATACCGAATTGATGATAATATTAATATTTTGATAGAAATTGACGAGCATAAGTCATTAAACAAGAGCATAAATTTTTTTTTTTTTTTGTTGTTGGGCCAAATTTGCATTTGAAACAAAGTTAATTCACAATTTTTTATATTGATAAAATTTAATTAAAAATCTTAACATCAATAAATATGGTTTAAATAAATAGTTATGATCATTACTGTCGTTAATTGACAACTCGTACAAGTCACGTCTCAATTTCCTTCAAAAAAAATCATTGCTATAAATGCGGATAGATTGTTGCATATACATTGTAAATTGTTAAAATTAAAAATTCAAGTATAATTGAAATTCTATGACAAATTTAGGGGCATTAGTGTGCAATAAATATATATACATGTACATATATCATTTACATGCATAACATGAAAGAGGGAGATACGTACCTTCTTTTAATTTCTCTAGAACTTCATAAAGTGCATCTTGTTTCTCACGATGCAAGAACAGACAATGAAAATACACGGTTAGCATAAATCATAATCATTGAGTTTTTTCCCTGTTCAAGGAATTAAAAACATCAAAACATAAAAAATAAAGGTCTAAAATGGATTTTTTTTTTTTTTAGGGGATTGATTTTTTCTTTTAAATGAGAAGAACCTTAGAAATTGAAATTTTGCTCTTGCTTAGGTCATTAGGTGACAAGGATGATTATTAATTTATTCTGCAACTGGCAATTTCTTAGAGTACTTGTCTGTATCAAGATGAGAGGACTTTGTATATCTTAAAAAATTCCTCTCTTGTTTTATTATCATCATCATCATTATTATTATAACTTTTAATTTTTGAGTTTGGAGGGTTCTAATTTTCCATCTCGACGTTAAAGATGAGTGTGGGATTACCATATGATTATGCCGGAACCACAAATTCCTCTAAATAGCGTAATCATGGTACTAGTTTGCTTGAAATGACTAAATTTCAAAGGCTTAATTCCAAATAACAACTTAAACTTTTATTTCCTATGTTTGAGAAGCTATGTGGACAACACTTTGGTTACTTGTTCAGTAAGTAATGTTATCACTTACAACTAGTGGAAAAGTTGCTAAATATATTAGTAGAACAAATTTTGTAGCCTTTAAAGACAAGTTACTTATGGAAACAAACTTATTAACTGAAAAAAGGGCAAAACGTAGTGTCTCAAACTGAGACGGGTTACCAGAGCATATTAATTTTAGAGAAAAAGATATTCAAATTGGATAGGGCATGTTGCTTTAGCTTAGAGTTCAAATAAGCATATTAACAAAAGAGCAAAACTTCAAAAATAAAATAAAAAACAAAAAAATATATATAATTATTAGTTATGGGGTTCAAATATTATGGAAAGGACTCCTTAACGAATACATCTATTCTTTTGAAATGAAACAAAAATGATAAGCAGAATCTAACTCTACAATGTGGCTTCCGAGTTGTAAAAACAAAAGAAAAAAAAAAACAAAAACAAAAACAAAAACAAAAGAAAAAACAAAAATTAGAGGTTCCACTTTCATTTTCTTCAATTATTTTAATGAGCAATTTCGTTTTCTTCATTCATGAAGCCTCAATGGTGGAGAAAATTTTGAAGTTTGTTGAAAGGCTCCTTTCATGAGGTTTCAAAGTCACTGCCCCCACAGAGAAAAAAAGAAAAAAAAAAACACCTCTAGTTGTCCCACTATATTTTGTGCCATTATTTCCACTTTCAGAAAGTAACAAGTTCTTACAGAACATGCCTAGGCACTTTCCATGTCCAACATATATATACACATATTAAATATATATATGCATATGTATATCAAAAAATGTTATATTTATGAGTTTGAAAACATGTCTAGTCTCTCCAATCTTAACAAGGACTAAACCAGAGATTTCATATTGTTGATTCAACATTAACAATTTCATACATGTTACTTGTTTAGGATTCAAACAATACGTGTATTTACGAAGAGCCCTTTAAATAAAGGGTTTGAATTTAAAAAGTTCTATTTCAAACCTTTCTGTTCTAGTGTTTTTCTCTCACAATAACTTAAAGAAAAAAAAAAATTTTTTTTTTGAGTTAAAAGGCTCTGATTCGAATCTTTTATCCAAACAGGTCTAAGATATCTTAATCATAAGTATGATGCTAAAAAAAATTTCATAAATTGAAAATTCCTTGCAAATCCTCCCTCCATTGATCAAATTGGGAAAAGTTTAAAATTGCCAAGAATACCCCTGTAGAGTTTTTTCTTCTTTCTGTTTAACCCCCTCCTTAGATTGGTGAAGCCAATTTGTTTTGCATTTGATATTGTTTTCCTACTTCCGATTTCCGTGTTTTAATCCCGTTGATTTCCACTCGCCAACTATGCCTAAGTAGGACATGACCTGTCTCTTACTCATGCCACCCTAATAAACAACTTGGAGGAACATTTTCCAAGTGTCATTTAACTAGACAATGTTTCTTAATATATATATATATATAAAACAATCCACCCTTCTTAAGCTTTATCAAAAAATAAACAAACAAGACTTAAAACATGTTTGGCTCCCCATTCTAAAACACTATCTCAAAATTTTTTTTGTCTTTTTTCCAAAAAGTTTTTTGTTTTTTCTGAAAATTTAAAAAAATTTACTATTGAAACTTAAAAATCTCAACTCAAACTACTCCACCAAACACCCTATTATTATCATTATCAATTGTGATGCATCACTGCAAGTACGACGATATAGTCTAATTGTCACGTGAAAAAAAGTAAAATTACTAAATTTCATGTCAGTACGTGACAATTTTTGATGCGCTGACAAATTATCATTGCCTTGATAAATAGCATCGAAGAATTTACATTTTTAATCACTCTTACGAATAAGAAAATGCTTTACCCCAAAAAGGGAGGACAGAGAAGTTAAGAAGCAGAAAGAGTTAAGATGATGAAAATACCTTTCCAAGTTTATGCAGAGAACGCTCGGCACATAGAGAGATGAGGACGACGACGAAGCAGACGACGGCGACTATCCATGTCGGGGTAAACTCCAAGGAGTTGCTGAGTTCTTCCTCAGCCATCTTTTGCAGATGAAGTTGGATGCCCAAGTTAATGGTGTCATTTTATGTGATAGCTACAAGGGAATATGTGACTGTGATATACAACTGGACAAGCATATATTTCCCTAGGGCAAAGAATAGCATATTCCAAAACCATAAAAGAAAAGAACATGGCACGTCTGAGAAGGAAAGTTTTTTAAAAAAATTATTAAAAAAAATAAAAAAAAAACTTGCCCCTTTAAGTAACATCATTGTTCACATTTTAGTCTTGTGTGTTGTTGCTGTTATTCTACTTCTTTTTTCATTGAAATGGGGAGTTCCGTTTGTTTTTGAAAAGGTACTTTCGATTTTCAACTTCCTTTACCTCCAATTTTTTTTGTAGAATATGTTGGGCAACCGACACTTTCTTGTGTAGAGATGTTCAGTACTATTTATTTCACAAGTGCTAGATTACGTATCACTCAAAATTTCTTGTACGAAAAATTGTTTAGACTACATTCTAGTTTTTCAGATGAATAGGCACGGTAATCATCAATAGAACGATTGTTCGATTGATTTACTAACGGATTAAATCTTTTTTAGTTGAATTGCTCTAGATTCAACGCCACTTTCTCTCTGTTGAATTAATTGATTAATTACTGCATTAAATGTTTTTTTGTTTATCTTGTTTAAAAGTTAAGAACTTTGTCACAGGTTCTCGTCCCAATCATGCAATGGGAAGCCACTACTTTTGGCCGTCCTGTTCTTGCTCTTGTTCTTGTTGCGTCTCTCGCTCTGTTTCCCGTGTTCTGAATTCCTTCCGGCCCATCCATGTGGTTGGCGGGAATGATTTTTTGGATATGGTCTCGGGTTTGTTATAATCATGGTTGGGACAACTGTCGGAATGGTCCTTCCCTATCTAATCGGTCTACTCTTTCGTGATCGCATCCATGTAAGACTCCATTACATTCCAACCATTGTAATTGTTTTAGTTACTTGAAGTGAGAGAGCGGAATTTTGGTAAACAAATCCACTGCTAACTTAATCCTCTCTGCTTATTTGTTCAGCAATGGTTGAAAAGATGGCCGCAGAAAGCCGAGATGATTAGACTTGCCGGGGAAGGGAGCTGGTTCCATCAATTCCGGGTGGTAGCTCTATTTAGGGTTTCCCCGTTTCCATACACAATTTTCAACTATGCAATTGTCGTAACAAGTATGCGGTTCTGGCCCTATCTTTGGGGATCAATTGCCGGAATGGTGCCCGAAGCTTTCATTTATATCTATAGGTGCGTTCTCCTAATTTGATGAGTTCGTAAATTTACCTTTATCCTTTTCAGCTGACACACATCGAACAACTTATGCATTATCCTTTACCTTCGTTGCAATTTTCTTCTCTGTCATGATAAATCATCTCTCTCCTTGTGCAGCGGTCGTTTAATACGGACATTAGCAGATGTTCAATACAGAAACTATCATTTGACTACAGTAGAGATTGTATACAATGTTATCTCATTCATCATCGCCGTTGTTACCACGGTTGCGTTTACCATCTACGCTAAAAGAGCTCTGAACGAGCTTCAAAAGGCAGATACTGATGGAGAAGCATCTGCCCACAACCGTGGTAGTTTCGAGATTGAGAAGCTTCCACTCGAAAGACCTAAGCATCTAGGACTTTCCTACATTTCATCATAGCCGGGATACTTAAAAGAAAAACTCAAAAATTAGCTTGCTTAGATTAAAAGAATCAGAAGTTCCTAGAGGTACTAGATTCTTTTTCCTTCTGTAATTTTTTTTACCTTTTTTTAATACATCTTTTTCCCTTTTAGTTTTCAGGGCAGGCTTCATCTTTGTAATTACAAAAGGAGGAAAAAAAGAACATATAAAAGAAATCTTTTCTTACATGCTGTGTTTACAATTCAAAAGGTCTGTAAAAATGTCGGTTTTTCATAATGTTTTTTTATGCATGGAAATATGCACAAATAATTGCACCAGAGCCTATCGTTAGCTTGTTTGGTAATAGTACTAGATCAAGGGAAATTGTTGGGGTTCAACCTCGTCTCCCAATCACAATTGTCTGTGTTGAACCAATCAAACGGTCATGGGTTCAACCTAGTAATATTGGCTTTTCACCCATGTGTTAAGACTAAAACCCACCCGCGGCAAGGCATCACTGCCAAGAAAGCCCGGGATCGCAACTCGAACAGCAACAATGACCGAGTATTTGATGGTCAACAATGAGCCAACCCCTGTAAAGCAGGGTGGTGACACTCCGAGCTTCTTGGGACTTCTTCTAATCGTAGGGATATGTCTCTACGGTTCCCATTACTTGATATCGTGGGCACATGAGTGTGGTTACTGCCTGCTACTCCGCGTAACCACTAGTCGAGGCTATCTCCACTACTGAGTGGAGAAGAATCCGCTCTCTCGGACCTCTATAAATAGAGGAGGATCGCCCCTTGGAGAGAGAGGTTATTTTTTCGAAGTTCTCACTGATGCATTGTACAAAAACACTAGTAACTATTGACGTAGCTCCCTCTAGAGAAAACCTCTATAAATTCTTGGTTTGATCTTTTGCTTTGCTGCACTTTACTTGGTTATTTCCACTTATGATGGTTAATCCCAGCTTTAGATTTCTATAAAAACGGCCCTTATTTCACGATTATTTCTTACTTCCGAGTGCTTGATTTTATTTTTACCGTAAATTCCCACGTATACAGCAATTTGGTATCTTGAATGGAATTTACTGAAAGCTTGAATATAATTTACCCCTTTACAGTTTACTCAAGAAGAAAACTTGAAAACTTTTCAGGTTAAATTACTACTTCGTTATTCGCTTTGTTGATTAGTAACTCTGTCATAAGGAAAGATGTGATCTCAGCATACAATTATAACCGTCCCGTCGGTATAACGAATGATCTGCATAGAGCCTCTAAGACGACTAAAAAGGTGGTTTAGTTTCGCAATTGAGATTACTTGGAGATGATGTGCTTCCTTTATGAGCAATTGATGCTTGTTCTGCAATTTGCACTAGTTCAGCTTGTTCTGCAACTTGAACAATCTCGGATAATTCTTTATCCATTCTATGAAATTGTGTCCCCTCCGCAACAGATGAGCTTCTCTCCGTTCTGGTCTTTACATCACCAAGCCATCCAAGTATGGCTGATTGCTCTTTGAACATGCCTTCCTTGAACATGCTTCCCATCTTCATCCAAAAAAAAAAAAAACCGAGTCAGCTAGGAACGATTTAAATATCGATGATTTCGTGCTGTCGTCCGTGTAATTCAAATGAATCTGGCACCCGAGTTTTATCGCATTAGTAGATTGGTACCTCATTTCGTACTTTGAACTTTAAATAAAATGCCCTTGAGTACCTCACACCTATCTATTTTTAATGTCCAAATACCGGCCTCAAGCTACTCTGAGGGTATTTTTAGTACGAGGTACTTATTCAGTTTTATTTGAATAACTAAGATACCGATTTGCTAATTCGAAAAAAGACTAGGTACCACGATGTAATTTTTCGGATTTAATTCCATAAAATACACATGGAAATCTAACTAGGAAGGATGTATAAGATAACAAACCTGAGTAACAATTGCATACAAGGGCAACGTGCTGTAACTGCAGAGAACTTGAACGATGACACTGCACAGTCATGAGCAAATATGTAAATCAGAATATCAGTATGGAACGTAACCCCAAACCCGTTTGGTTCATGGATTCGAACCTATGATTCAAACTTTGTTTCTGCAGTGTTTTCTCTTACAAAAATCTGAATTCCTATAAACCAAACAGGTCATTAATATCTTTTTTTTTTTTTAACTCGATGTTAGTATTACTACCCGATAAAAAGTCGAGGGATGATATAGCCAACTTTCTCCATGATGCAGGAATGAAAACCATAAGTGCTCTGCAAAAAGGACAAAAAATAAGTAAAATAACGGCAAAACTTATGGTAAGAATTGTACTTTTACTCTATTTATAGTTATTATTGTTTTAATCATTAAATTAAATTTCTAATAGCATGACGCGCATAACTATTTTTAATCATAAATTAGACTATTGAAAAGTTGATCTAATGGCTAAAATAAAAGTACTTACATATAAGACAAAAATACAGTTCTTATCCTAAGTTTTCTCGTAAAATCATGAATGTAGACGTTCACTATCTTGCATAATATGGTTTATGAGTGAAAAAGAAGTGTCTTATTAAATTAACTAGCTAGAGATTGGTAATACCCAAATCCAGAAGAAGAATGCAATCTCAAATGAATTCTGAAACAAAATGAAGTGGATCAAGATCAGAACAATGCCGGGTTTGCGAAACCAAAAGTACTCATCCGAAGGCTTCACTCTCGGGTTCCGGTCTCATTCTTCCTTCCCACATTCTGTTGCGCCTCTTGATCATCCGTCGTCTTGACCACTTGCGCAAGACGGATGATTATGTGCTCTAGCTTGGCGCCCACGAGAAGCAGAAGCTACGGAAAAAAATCGATATTAGGATCGTTATGAAGTCACATGGGACTCTTGAATGTGGCATTGTAGCAAGGCTAGGACTACTAGACAACTCAAATAGATGAAAAGAAAAAATTGAAAAACGGAACGATTGGGTACTTATAACCGGTTCTAATCCGTCACTTACGATAAGTGGCAAAAAGGATAACCAGAAGTAAGTGTGCCATCCGTCGAGATTTAGCAACAAAAACAGCACAACAAAGAGCCACAGGTACCAGCTGTTGTGGGACATCAATTGACAACATAGAAGGTCAATTGAACCTCGGAATGCAAAATTTGAAACGAGCGAGTGAAACTACGTGATGATTTTCATCATCGTACCTTATGCCAACAATTTTTCTGAAATCAACTTCGAGTGTCCGCAACATGTACTTGTGAAAATCGAATTCGGGATATCCAGGGCAGTGCTCCTTTTGATAAGAAAAGTGGACAAGAGACAAGTTAGTAAAGATTTTTTTCCTTTTTGTTGGGAAAAAAAAAAAAAAAAAAGATAGGAATTTAACCTTGATAAATCCCTGGCGAAGTGCTAGGTAGTCAGACTTTGTGACTGAGCCATAAAACTGTTTGAAGAATGCTATCTACAAAATATATATATATATATATATATATGAGAGAATGTGATCATTCGAGTGAGTGTAAAAGCAAGATTTTCAAGACATAGGTAAGGTCTCATATCCGGTACTCTTATAAAACGGCACTTGTAACATGAGGTTAATAGTGTGTAAACGAAGATCATTAATGTATAATTTTTTATTGATACTTGTTTTTTTTCACTAACAACTCCAAATAGTACATTTACGAACAAATACAGCCACCAGACAGGAGATTTATTCTTGAGATTTTATTAGTTTCAGTTTTTCATATTCAACTTGACTTTGACACATATGCATTCACGATATTCACAATAAATTTTTTGATGACTCGTATCATTAATTGCTCTCTAAAACAATAATTATTCACAAATTGCATTAAGCTCGTGTTAATTAACTCACCATCCAACTCACTACAGCTGTTCTTCTCCAGTATCCTTCTGCGTGTTGTTTGAAGAACTCACGGTGAATGTTAGCGTGCATGTGTTCAATCCCGAATCGATCTGCATAGAAGATGATATTCATGTAAGCAAATTTTACGAGCCAAAATCATGTTATCCGCAAACATAAACTTGAGAAATTTGGGTTTGCGTTACGCTTTTGAGGATTTTTATATTCGTTCTTGATGCTATCTTCCCAGACCTTCCACTCGCGTACCTGCGCATGTGAACATATTATTTTAGTATATGGAATCTCCTAAATGCTTAAAGAGAAACTATGTCTAGTCTTTGTATAAAATAAACCGCAAAAGTAGAGATATAAATATGAGCCGCTCATCGTGCAAACTTGACCAATAGTCTACCACTTTGACTCAATGTTGAGTCCGACTCAATCAGACATTCGGGTCGGACCTAGGTTTCTGGCACATGGGCCGAGCCAACCCACATGTACTTTAAAAATTTTTCAAAAGTAAGATAAAGAAATGAGTAGCAGTTTTACAATAAATGAAGTAAATAATAGGTTTTTAAAATATTTAGAGCAAATAATAATAAATAGCAAATTGGCAAGGGAAATAATCCATTAACTTCTATTAAATTTGCTATTTAATACTATTTACTTCAAATATTTTACAATCTTACTATTAATTTATTTAATGGGGAAAGCATCTAAGTGACTATTTGGATAATTTTCTCCTTTTTTTTAATTTAAGCCTACCTTGGCCCCTCCAAGAACCATTGTTGTGACACAAAAGATCACATGAACTACCGCCAGTACAAAGATGAAAATGTGAAGGTGATGCAGTGCTTCCAGTGACAACATGGGAACCTTCCCCTGAGTATGAAAAAGGAAAGGGATAAGAAATATATATATATATATATATATAATATATATCAATTTGATTAGTTTAATGCAAGTGAAAATGAATTATGATAAAACCGCCCTTGTGCGTTTAAAAAAAAAAATGCTAAGATCATCCTCTATGTTACGAATGATGGGTTGACGCTCTAAGAGAGAAATCCCAAAGAGAATTAGCTTTGATCTTCAATTTTTTTCTTGCATTTTAGAATATCCAACTTTGATTTTTTGAGAAAGATTCACTTTTGGTGATAATCGGCAAAATTGTTTGTCTTTAAAATTAAAAGGTCGGTTTTTTTTTTTTTTATAGGGCAAAAAAGTCTTCTGGCATAGTTAATTTTGACTAAATCTTATATATTAGGGGGTTCTGAGTGAAAAAACACAAAGAATAATCTCAGCATTTTATTTTAAAATACGTATTAGATTCTAGCGATACGATTAAATGACGAAGGAAATTTTTATTATTATCCCTTTGGTTTTACATAAGATGTTCTTCTCCTTTTCAAGGACAAAGTGAAGATGGAAGTGACAAAAGCTCAAGCATATGACATACCTCTTTGCACTGCCCGGCACCGGCCCCAGCAGCCATAAGCCGGCGACCGTGATTGACAGTCTCGGGACTCGGCTTTTTGCATGGAAGCATGTCGTATGAAATATGAGATGGGATGCATATTTTGCTTATCAAATTTTGAAAGACGGTTAATAGAAGCGAAATGAATCCTAGAAGCATCAATTCTGTTACCAAGCGTCAAGAACAAATTAGTTTAGTGTTATATATAACTCTACAACAAGGTAATTGAGATTTACATGTTAGATAGTTGCAAAGAATTCAATTACACCCTTACTTGGACTCGAGCCCCTGAACTTATTACGTAATTGTAATTTATGTCATGAACTTTTAATTTTAGTAATTTATATTCTAAATTTATATATCTGTAATAATTTATATCACATTGATGATAATGTTAATATTTTGATAGAAATTGACGTGCATAAGTCATTAAACGAGAGCATAAAATGTTTTTTTTATTTTTTATTTTTTATTGTTGGTCCAAATTTACATTTGAAACAAAGTTAATTCGCAAATTTTTTATATTGATAAAATTTAATTAAAAATCTTAACATCAATAAATATGGTTTAAATAAATAGTTATGATCATTACTGTCATTAATTGACGACTCGTACAAGTTACATGTCAATTTCTTTCAAAAAAAAATATCATTGCTATAAATGGGGATAGATTGTTGTATATTTATAAATTCATAGTATAAATTGTTAAAATTAAAAATTCAAGTATATATTGAAATTATATGACAAATATAGGGGTATTAGTGGGCAATAAATATATATATATATATATATACACATGTACATATATCATTTACATGCATAACATGAAAGAGAGAGATACGTACCTTCTTTTAATTTCTCTAGGGCTTCATAAAGTGCATCTTGTTTCTCACGATGCAAGAACTGACAATGAAAATACACGGTTAGCAAAAATCATAACTTGAGTTTTTTCCCTGTTCAAGGAATTAAAAACATCAAAACATAAAAAATAAAGGTCTAAAATGGATTTTTTTTTTTTTTTTGAGGGGATTGATTTTTTCTTTTAAATGAGGAGAACCTTAGAAATTGAAATTTTTCTCTTGCTTAGGTCATTAGGTGACAAGGATGATTATTAATTTATTCTGCAACTGGCAATTTCTTATAGTACTTATCTGTATCAAGATGAGAGGACTTTGTATCTTCAAAAATTCCTCTCTTGTTTTATTATCATTTTTTTTGTTTTTTTGTTTTTTCTTTTTTTAGTTTGGAGGGTTCTTATCCGTCTCGACATTAAAGATGAGTGTGGGATTACCACATGATTACGCCGGAACCACAAATTTCTCTAAATAGTGCTGTCATGGTACTAGTTTGCTTGAAATGACTAAATTTCAAAGGCTTAATTCCAAATAAAACTAAAACTTTTATTTCCTATGTTTGAGAAGCTATGTGGACTACACTTTGGTTACTTGTTCAGTAAGTAATGTTATCACTTACAACAACTAGTGGAAAAGTTGCTAAATATATTAGTAGAACAAATTTTGTAGCCTTTAAAGAAAAGTTACTTATAGAAACAAACTTCCTAACTGAAAAAAAGGCAAAAAAGTAATCTAGTGTCTCAAACTGATACGGGTTACTAGAGCATATTAACTTTAAAGGAGAAAAAGTTATTCAAATTGGATAGGGCATGTTGCTTTAGCTCACAGTTCAAGTAAGCATATTAACAAAAGAGCAAAACTTCAAAAATAAAAAAATAAAAAAAATTAATTATTAGTTATGGGGTTCAAATATTATGGAAAGGACTCCTTAACAAATAGACCTATTCTTTTGAAAATGATACAAAAATGATAAGCAGAATCTACCTCTACAATTTGGCCTCCGAGTTGTAAAAACAAAAGGAAAAAAACAAAAAACAAAAACAAAAACAAAAGAAAAAACAAAAATTAGAGGTTCCACTTTCATTTTCTTCAATTATTTTAATGAGCAATTTCGTTTTCTTCATTCATGAAGCCTCAATGGTGGAGAAAATTTTGAAGTTTGTTGAAAGGCTCCTTTCATGAGGTTTCAAAGTCACTGTCCCCACAGAGAAAAAAAGAAAAAAAAAAACACCTCTAGTTGTCCCACTATATTTTGTGCCATTATTTCCACTTTCAGAAAGTAACAAGTTCTTATGCCTAGGCACTTTCCATGTCCAACATATATATACACATATTAAATATATATATATATATATGCATATGTATATCAAAAAATGTTATATTTATGGGTTTGAAAACATGTCTAGCCTCTCCAATCTTAACAAGGACTAAACCAGAGATTACATATTGTTGATTCAACATTAACAATTTCATACATGTTACTGTTTAGGGGTTCAAATAATACGTGTATTTACTAAGAGCCCTTTAAATTAAGGGTTTGAATTTAAAAAGTTCTATTTCAAACCTTTTCTGTTCTAGTGTTTTTCTCTCACAATAAAAAGAAAAAAAAAATTTTTTTGAGTTAAAAGGCTCCGATTCGAATCTTTTATCCAAACGGGTCTAAGATATCTTCAACATAAGTATGATGCTAAAAAAAATTTCATAAATTGAAAATTCCTTGCAAATCCTCCCTTCATTGATCAAATTGGGACAAGTTTGAAATTGCCAAGAATACCCCTGTAGAGTTTTTTCTTCTTTCTGTTTAACCCCCTCCTTAGATTGGTGAAGCCAATTTGTTTTGCATTGATATTGTTTTCCTACTTCTGATTTCCGTGTTTTATGGGGTGTTTGTTTATAAGTTTATTTTAAACTAAATTGTACTTTTTCATCATGGTTTTTGTCTTTTTCTGAAAAAGTTTTTTGTCTTTTCTGAAAAATTACTATTGAAACTTAAAAATTTTAAACTAAACTTATTTACCAAACACTCCCTTAATCTTGTTGATTTCCACACGCCAACTATGCCTAAGTAGGACATGACCTGTCTCTTACTCATGCCACCCTAATAAACAACTTGGAGGAACATTTTCCAAGTGTCATTTAACTAGACAATGTTTCTTAAAATACACACACACATATATATATATAACAATCCACCCTTCTTAAGCTTTATCAAAAAATAAACAAACAAGACTTATTATCATTATCAATTGTGATGCATCAGTGCAAGTATGACGATATAGTATAATTGTCACGTGATAAAAAGTAAAATTACTAAATTTCATGTCAATATGTGACAATTTTGATGCGCTGACAGATTATCATTGCACTGATAAATAGCATCGAAGAATTTACATTTTTAATCACAGTAAGAAAATGCTTTACCCCAAAAAGGGAGGACAAAGAAGTTAAGAAGCAGAAAGAGTTAAGATGATGAAAGTACCTTTCCAAGTTTATGCAGAGAACGCTCGGCACATAGAGAGATGAGGACGATGACGAAGCAGACGACGGCGACTATCCATGTGGGGGTAAACTCCAAGGAGTTGCTGAGTTCTTCCTCAGCCATCTTTTGCAGATGAAGTTGGATGCCCAAGTTAATGGTGTCATTTTATGTGATAGCTACAAGGGAATATGTAACTGTGATATACAACTGGACAAGCATATATTTCTCTGGGGCAAAGAATAGCATATTCCAAAACCATAAAAGAAAAGAACATGGCACGTCTGAGAAGGAAAGTTTAAAAAAAAAAACTATTTAAAAAAAAAATTACTAGAATCAAGGTGACTGCCCCTTTAAGTAACATCATTGTTCACATTTTAGAGAAAGAGAGGAAAAATATCTAATTTTTTATGAAGTGGAAAATTACTTTAAATTGAAAGCAAATAGTGAATTTGTTGGTCTAGGTTACTTCTTAAAAAAGCCGAAAGCCAAGATTTTCCATATTTTACTCGATATGAACTTTGCTACCAAAACATGATCATGAGAATGGTAAAAAGTACTTTACGTCAATTTTTTGTTTGGCGGTAAAAGATTATTATGGTGTTTTTATGGTCAGAAGTTTGTGTTGAGATCCCCTGTGGAGTTGCATATGCAAGTTTGTTTCCTATGGAGACTGAAATCGGGCGTTCTTTGTAACAAAGTTAGGATCCACTTCTTTAACAAATGTAGGAACCTTCGACAAACATTCCTGTTAGGATCTGAGAAGTCCCTTTAATAATATCAGTCCCCTTCCTTTCAGACTTTCAAAAAATAAAATACATATATTTATATATAGACATGTTCTTTTTACCCCTCTTCCCTGTTTGGTTAGAGACTGTCCTATGGGTCCTATGGCGTACACATATTGTGTGGACTAAGGAAACAAGGAAATAACAAAATCGGAGAAGAGTGAATGAAAAACTACAACCAAAGAACAGGTCTCCGCAAGACTTTTGATTAAAAATTATTAGTCAACAAGTTCAAACTGTTTGATTAAATTGTTTCAAAGAATACATGATTGTTCTTAAGTTTTCATACATATATATACTGTATTTATCACAAAATCCATAAAGAGACTTGCAGAATCCCTAATGCCCAATTCTTCAGACTCTCACTCGGTCCGCAATCCAACAATCGCCATGAGAAATATGCATCGATTTCTTTTTTTCCTTCTCTCCCATCTTTTGATCTCTTTTTTTTTTTTTTACACAGCTCTTTATGGTTCAAGGTGATTCAAGTCCCAAAGACGACCACTGCAGCAAAATCATCTAACCATTAAGTCACACAACATTTAACGACCGAGATACAAGGACCGTCGCAGCATCTCATGGTTTCCAAGGTGCCGGTGGTGGTGGTGGAGTTGGGAACATTGGGGGAACCGCCGAGAAAATAGTGTTCTTATCAATCCCATTGCTCTTTTCACCCGACAAAGCGATGAGTGCTGCAACCAAACCGGCATTGCCTGCAAGGGTTGGTTCCGTGTAATTGTAATTAGTACGAACATCATGGAAACCATCGTGCTTGTCGGGACCGGCAACCATGGCTCCAACAATCACGTTAGGGTTTGGCTTCTTAGTGTCCCTCCATTTCCAACCTCCTTTGCAGTTATACTTGATCTTGTTCTTAGGGATAGAAGCACCTCTGTGGTGAACGTGTTTTGGGTAATTATTACCAAATCCAACAATGTAACTCATTTTCCGAGGGTTTTTGCCAAGGATGTAATCAATCTGCCAAAACAAAGCAAAATAAAAAATAAATTGCCATTATTCCAAATGCGAGCTTCTATTAGTGAGTTGAATTGGTTAGGAGAATTTCAGTAGGCACACCTGGGTCTTCGCAAAATCACGCAAGACATCGGTAGAATAGAAATTGGGTCCACAATACCATCCAGGTGTATCTGCAGCGTCAAGATAATCACTGAACAAGGCAGCTAAAAACGCTGCATTGACTACATACTGAAGAGGCTGAGGTCTTCCGTGATTCAGCTGGATTAAGCCTCCTGGAAGAAACCGTTACTTTGTTAGTACCCAATCAACTAACTGAACCACGTTGGGCAGTTCTAAGTCTGTACTAAAATAAACGTCAATGAACCACTTAAAGAAGGGGGCGGGAAAAAAAAAAAGGACCTTTGGTTCTGTTAAAGCTTGTGAAAATTGGCAGATACGAACACATGACTATGCTTGACTGGTTGTGGAATGTCCTCAAAATTTCTTCGTATGGATAACCGGGGCTCAAAAATAATCTTAGACGACTCAAAAGTACCTAAAGACAATAAAAGCATGATACATTAAGCCATTGCCAATGTATGCAACCACATTTTTGAGCATATAGAGACGAATGCAAAGTATAATGGGGCGATCCGCAGCCACATTTTAGACAAAAGTCGAATTAAAATAATGGATTTGAAAAGTCATGAAATAAGCAACAAGATATTCAGAATTTAATATACCTGAGCACCAGTAAGCTTGTTGTCCCAGCTTAATACACCGTAATCAGGGCCTCCCCAGAAGGCACCAGCATGTTTTGCAAGGCCAGGAGTTGTAGAAAGCTGAAGATACGAGCTGTTGCCCGTGGCATAGTACAACCAAGCTCCTCCCCATAAAAATTCATCCCAGTAGCTGGTGGAGTTATAGAATATTGCAGCCTCTGAACCACCTGCACTGTATCTGCCTCTCTGTTCCCTTGAAAACTTGAAGAGCGTCTTCGCACCATGGACAAGTTTCTGCGAGTACGCCTTATTGTCTTTGAAAACAATGGATGCGGATGCTAATGCGGCGGCCATTTCGGCAGCAAGGTCAGAACAACTGCTGCACTCGGTAACAGGTCGATCATAGTCAATATCCTCGGGACGCATCCAGCAATAATGATCATTCTCAGCAGTGTTCCCTCCAGAAGTATCCCCTGAACCAACCTGTCAAAATGGAAAGAACTACATATCAGGTGTACTGACCTCATAGAAGACCCAACAGAAGAAACCTTTCATTATTCGAAATTAGCCGAAACACTGGCTGAATGGTAGTTGATAAAAATCTGAAGGAGAATTTTGCAGCAGTGTGTGAAAAAAAATCCTATCAGTAGAACACAAATCTGAAGTGTCTGATCTTTATCAATTAAGTTGTCATACTTTTCTTTTATCTGATATGATTCAGTCGTGATCTACAATTGAAAACTGTATCCTAATGATACATAACCTACCACAGAATTATCCGAAACGACCTTTTTTTTATTGAAGACCGACATTTTTTCAGTTAAGCTAAGAACAACACCAAGAAAATCAACAATCAACAATCATATTCAAATCAAAATTCTGTACAGTACCTGAGCCACGATCCTGTCAATCGTATCGGCCGTATGATTGAACGTCTTGAGAAAGTAGTCAGTCCCCCACTTAATAATATCCTTAACGTGGTTGAGCTCCCCAGCAGCCTCATACTTGGCACTGTACTCAATGACACTCCAGCTCAACATGGTCATGGAGAAAGCCTTAGGAAAGTGGAACTTGATCGCATCTCCGGCATCATAGTATCCGCCGGACAGATCCTTGAAAATGGTATTCGGTTCTCCGTCACGCACACAAGAGTTTCCCCTCCATGAAACATTGTTATGCTTTGGCAACTTCCCAGCTGCAATTTAAACCCAAAAAAAAAAAAAAAAAATCAAAATTAACACAACCCAAATAAGAAAATTTATTTGGGTCATTTGGGTCTCTCTCTTTTTGCCCATTTCCATCAAAATTAAGGCAACCCAAAAAATAAAAAAAATAAAAAGACATCAAAAAATTGATGTTTGTCTGTCTCTATGAACCAATTAAGAAAAAAATATGAAATCTTTTCAATCTATTTAAACAAAAAAAATCTAAATTAACACAACCCAAATAAGAAAAATATTAATAAAAAAATATCATTTGGGTCTCTCTTTTTTTGCCCATTTCCATCAAAATTAAGTCAACCCAAATAAATAAACAAATGAAAAGACAACAAGAAAAAAACTTTGATGTTTGTCTGCCTCTATGAACCAATTAAGAAGAAATCTGGAATCTTTTCAATCTAAAATCACTTCCATGAATTCACAGTGAGAAGATCCTAGAGTCATTGTAAGTATAAATAAAGATCAGATCCAAATCCCCAAAACTCAAAATACAATATGAATATATAAACATATAGTCTAGAGAGAGAAAGAGGGGGGGGGGGAGAGAGAGAGAGAGATTGACATACATCGCTGGGCGTTGAAGAACATGAGGGCTTTGTGGAGAGCGAGAGTGTAGTTATCAGGAGCATCGGGGCCGTGCTTGTGGCGAGGGATGGTCTTGACGATGAGGGTGATGAGGCCGGCGAGGAGGGCGGAGGCGACGAGAGCTCCGACGGTCCAGACGAAGATCTTCCGGCTGACGATGATGCAGCCCAGATCCACGTACTTCTTCTTCTTCTTCTCACCAGTGGGACCGAGCAGCCAGCTCTGCTGCGTCTCGTCCAACGGCCGCGACGACAGCGCCGCCCGGTCGAAGTCCTGCAGGTTCCGGCTCCGGTCGTCGTCCGTCGCCGAGTCCGCCGCGTTTATCTCCAATGGAGTCCCCCATGGGTCCCGTCCGTACATGGTTGCTGTTCAACGATCGAATCTCTCTCTCTTTTCGTTTGCTTAAAGCTCGGCGAGCTATAGAGAGAAAGAGAAGAAACCCAGATCAGATCTGAGAGAGGAGAGAGAAAATGGGGGAAGTGGAGTTTAGGTGAGAGAGAGAGAGAGAGACAAATGGCGAGTGGGTCTGAGTTTTATGGAAGAAGAAGAAGAAAGTGTCGGTCGGAGTTGTGGGAGTGAAGAGCTGAAATGGACAAATGACAAATTGTCCAAAATAAAAAGAAATTAACAATAATAATATTATTATATTTTTTTTATTAATTTTTGAAAAATAAAAAAAAATAGATTGAATAATTGGGTGGTGGAATGGGAACAGTGGCTGTGGCTCTTTTTGTGACGGTGGGTGGCTTTTTTTCCTCTCTCTCTCTAGCATGTCTTCTTTCTCTCTCAAATAACTTTCTCTCTCTACCTATATATATTATTAGGATAAATGACATAGCAAGTATAATTTATTGTATTATTGAGAGTAATGGAAGGAATAGAATCAAAGGCTATTTTAAATCAATTTATTGTGTGTTTAATTTTCTCATGGTTTCGTTTCATTCATCTTTATATGGAATATTGTGTTTCAAAATTATGATATTCTAATCAGACTTGTAAAAATTTTATCAAAAATAATTTTATGTGTATTCAATCTTATACGTTGATGTATATTTCCGTCATCAAGTTTTAAACATTCATATTTTTTTTATTTCACCATATTTTATTAGTCAAATTGATATTAATTAAAGATTATGTTTTTTTATATTATGAGATCGTTCACATTTTTAATACCGTTTATTGTTTTATAATTTAATTGCATATTTTTATTTAAAAAATAGACAATCAAATCATTTAAAAACACTGTCCATTATGATCGTCATATCTTCATGTATCTTAATTTTGATAAAAGTTGATTATAAAAAGAGGAAAGAAAATTTCATAATAAGGTGCCTCTACAAGTAAATTCTAGTACAGTTTTTGCAAAATCTTCACCATTTGAAAAAAGATTTAAGGGAAAATATACGGATAGCTCGGGTATAACTCTAATATGAAATTATAATACAATTTCTCCCAACTTTATTATGATTATTATTATTATTATCATTATTATTATTATTATTTTCTTGAAATAATACACATATGATCATTTTAAGAAAATAATAATAATAATAATAATAAACATATGATAATGATAGTGATGTTGGTTGGGACTGACTTGGGATTATCTTGATTAATTAATTATTATTCGCTCTCTTTAGTCTTAGCTCTCAAGATTTTGTTATTTTCTTTGTGAATTTTCTCTTTGTTTTTCGGGTGTATTTGTAAAAAAATAAATAAATAAATAAATAAAATTAGGTTGATGAAAAAGACCACTCCGCTAATACAGACAATGACAGTCTGTCTAATCTCTACAGGACTCTTTCTTTTTTTCTTTTATTTATTTATTTATTTTAATCTATAACGTGTGATATATTCCACGGCCAGACCAGTCAGACATAAACAGTTGGTTAGTTCTTTTCTTGGCTTACACACTTTTTTTCTTCTTTCTTTTTCCACTTTTTTATTTTTTGTTTTTTAGATAAATTATTCATTTGACCCTAATCTTTTTCTAAAGTTAAAATTTAGCAGCCATTTGGAGGGATTTTTAAAGACAAAATTTTAGAGGTTGAATTGGAAATATATGTAAGGAGTGAGGACTTTTGGACACGAACTGTGATATAGAAAATAATGAAAAATTTTAAAATGTTTCTGTAAAAAATATGTAAAATAGATATTATTTTATTTGACTTATCGTTATGACCATTTTAATATAATAATTTTTTCATTTTTATTTGAAATGAGAAAATTGTGAATTTTCAAAATTTGAGTTTTTTGAAAATAAAAAAAAAAAGATAAAGTGAGTTGTAAATTAAAAGTTTTAGATCAGACGGTAAAATTTCGTCTGAAAAGTTCCCCCAAACGAAACCTTGGTCCTCAAAATTTTTTTTTCTATAACTAAAAGGTCTCTAAACTCTTTAAAATGATCTAATTTGATCCGTTTTACTAGAGTACTTAAAGAGGAGAAGGATTGTGATTAGTAAGATCGATGGCTAGAATTTATTAGGGTATTTTAGTCATTTCATCAAAAAAAAATTTAACACAGTTTGAGACAAGGGGTGTTGATTGTATGAGTATTGGTCAACTAGGTATCTTTGTAATTTAGAAAAAGTAAAGGTGTGAATATAATTCTCCAAAAAAATTAGGAACCAAATGAATAATTCACAGGTATGGAAAAAAGGATCCACAGTTATCCACGCATCCCCCACCCACTGTAAGCAGCAATGGCACCATCAATTTTCTTTACCAGTTTCTAGAAAATGAATGACAGAGGGAACTGAAAAACATTCTAATGTAACCAATATCGGTTTGTTGTTTTTACGGAAAATAATAATAATAAATTACATGCGTTTGAAATACGGATTTGAGATAAAATTTTTAGATTAAGATTAATTGATTTTTTAAAAACTAGTTATAATTTTTTTTAACTTTCGGAAAAAGACAAAAATGAACATAAAAACTTAGGTTCTACATCTGTCAACTAAATAGATCATCAGTTTATCTAGACAGGTCTTAAATATCAGTTAATGTAATAAATTGACTCATCAATTTCTGATTGGTTGATTTTAAGTGTATGTATAATCAACTAAGAAATGTATGATTTTTTTTTTTTTGGCTAAGAAAGAAGGGGATCAATATTGTCATCGCTCCCCCCTTACGCCACTATGGGAATCTACAATGATCAAAAGTGGAATGGTCCAGTGCCTGACCCATGCTTTCGTAATCAACTGGACATCCAGCGAGAACTAGTTTCACCTGAGCCTTGGTCCACATTGAGAGGCTCTAGGAGAGGATGTCAATATCAAAGTGGGATCTGGGATTCAATCCCTAGATGCTGAGAACGAGAGCCTTGATAGACAACATTGAATTGCTATGTCACCACTATCGGTGGTAAATGTATGTTTGAACATGAAAAATTACTCAAAAAATCGAATGTATCATATGTGATTGGTTGGTTTTGAGAGTACGTATAATCAACCAAAAAACGTATCATGTATGTTTGAACACGAGAAATTACTCAAAAAATCAGCTGTATCATATTATCATCCTAATATAATATACGTACTTAAGAAACATTGATCGTTAGATGATTTATAAATATTAACTTTGTCCTAATAATATAATATAAATGTGAACCACTAATTGGATAGGATTAATCATGAATTACATGGTATATTTGATTAATTGAATGATTTCTCATGAAAATTGTAATAGCTATTTGTTGACATCGATCAGTATCCTTGCAAGTTTGTATTGAACCATGCGTGGTGAGAACATTTTGTAGTTACAACACAACATATTAAGATATGTTAGGATATGAAACATCTCAAGCTCTATTCTAAATTTTTAATCACCATTCTCTTTTCTGATAAATATTTCGTTATTCAAGTGATAATGATAGAGTTGATATTTACAAATCATTTAAATATCAATTGTTTATTAGACAGATGTATTACTTTTCTTATGTATCTCGAATTATTATTTTTCACTTACCAAACCACCTAAGACTAGCCCTAATGTCATTAGCCATTAAGCTTCTCGCTAGGAGGTGATTATTTATTTAGTTGCTTTATTAGTTGTATGTGAAAACGAGGACTTATAATATAAGTATGTGAAAGTTCCAACTCATCTGAGGCTCACTTTTACCGTTAATGGGAGATTCTTTAAATATATAAATATATAAATTTAGGCAATTATAATACTCCGACAATAAAATTTTATTGATTTAGATATCTACGTCGTTAATGTTGTTACATTAATACTGAATTTGGTTTCCGCAATATTATTAAATATTTCGTAGAATGATAATTGATTAAAAAAAAAAAAAAAAAAAAAACTCCTTCTACACGTTTTCAAGACAAATAATTGAAAGCAAATACACATTTACAAAAAAGGGGGTCTACAGCTTGCACATTGCTGTTAGAGAGAGTATTTTGCGAGGATCACATTACAATCAATTGAAAAATTGATGGCCGTTCATGTTTGACCAAACCAACTTTGCCGACACTTCAAAGACATCCAATGCTGTTGTCTGTCCATATTCCTTTTTTCTACCTTTTTTTTTTTTTTTGGAAATTTATTTTGCAATTAAATTTTGTTTATATTAATTTGATCTTCACTATTTTCAATCAAAACCCACCGTTTTGTACGAAAGTGCTTTTTTTTTTTTTTTTTTTTTGTCTCTTATTTTCGGGGTCCGTTTGGATTGGTGGTTTAAACTTAAATTTTTATCTTTTTTCTTAAAATTTTTTTGTTTTTTGTGAAATTATTTTTTGTCTTTTTTAAAAAATCAACAAAAATTACTATTCAAACTAAAAAATTTCGACTCAAACTCATTCACCAAACGAACGCTTAAAAATTTTCCATTTGACTTTTTTTTTTCTTGAAACTCTTACCTTCTTCTTCTTTCTTTTTTTGTTTTTTAGCTTTTCCTAGATAATTTTTTTTTATCTTTATTTGATTTTCATACTTTTTATTTTTTCATTTGTTGAATTTCACACTTTATAGTTATTAAAAATAGTAATATAGATATCTTCTTTTACCCTTTTCTTGTAATCCCTTTTTTTTTTTTTTTTTTCCAATCTTGTCTTCTTTTGGACTTTTCCCTTCAAATATGCTTCATGGAAATATTTTCCTCCTTATTTATCTTATTAAATTAAAATTTCTTAAGTATGTCCCACTTAAATTTACATTAACGTACTTAAAAGTTCAATTAATTAAATAAGCACTTCACATGCTTTACAACTAGTTATCAAAAAACTAATTATGCTCAATGTCTATATTAGGATAGCAATTTTCCACGTTCTATCCACATTAATTCATTAACTTGCAACAACCAATTTTAAATGAGACAGGAAAAATCTAGTTGAAAGTTTAATCTTTTGCAGGTAACGGGGAGGAGCAGATTTACAGGTCATCGTCTATATTCCTCGTTTATCCGTTTGTTTGATTACATTCATCTTTATATTAAAGATATCAGACAAGATATTTTACATAATGTGAAATTTAAATGTTAAATTTTTAACATATTTGAAATATTAAAATTGAAAAATATAATTTTCATTTATTTTAACATAAAGTCTTATATATATTATATTTATATTTTGTATGATGAAAAAGTTAAATAGGTATCTACAAGTACCTGGACCGATGCTAGAGAATACCTGTCCAAAATGGAGACCACCTGCCTTGGACTTGTGCCATTGCCACACCCATTTATATAACACCACATTGGGCCCTCTAATAAGAATATGGCTTTGTTGGGCCTTGTAGGCCTTCAAATAAACCCAAGACAGAAAATAGGGCCAGGGCTCCAATTTGGTGAAGAACGGGTAGCCCATAAACCAGTTGAGAGAATTACCCAAGTTGCTATATAATATATTTATACATATATATATATTTTAATCATCCAGTCTGGAACCAATATAAGTCAAAATTTAGTTTTACTTTGTGTCGTATTGATCTTATATCAGATTTTTATGTTACATTGTTCCAATGATTTCAAATTCAAAATTTCATCTGAACTCAAATATCAAACGATCCCTTAATAACAATTTTACCCTTTAGATCTAATTTATTTGGAAGAAAAAACAAATATTTTCTAAAGAAATCTCAATGAGGAAAAAAAAAAAATTAAAATACAATAAAGTTTTCAAGTTTTGAATGAACTTTTTTCTAGAATTTTATGATTTTTTTTTGTTTAATTAATTTTTTAAATTGAATAGGTAGAATTGTTGTTTTACGTCTTAGAAAAAGACTCACTAACTTGAATGATATTTTCTCAAATAACAGGGTACCTCAACGAGAGTTTCCAAATATGAAGGTACCAAATTGGGAAAACATAAACTATAGGGTAGTGGTGCGAGCTTAATGTATAACAATTATCTCATGAATTTTTAATTTCAATTATTTGTCCCAAAAATTTAAACTCAAATAAAAAAAATAAAAAGACAACATGATGGAATATAAACGCAATCACGGCCGTCGATCTATCAATCTTGTAAAGCTAACAAAAAAGAGAGGCAGAAACTCCATAGATTTTTCCCCTCACGTGGTGGATTGTTTAGTGCAATATGCAAATTGTTTATGTCTCGGTGTATTTCCGATATAATTTAGGTCAATTTATCTTTGCTTAATGAAGTTTTGTAGTTATGAACTCTAATTATTTTCAAAAAAAATTCTTAGGGCTGTTATAGTAATTTTGTTCATAAATTGATGATAAATTACTTATTACATCCAAAATTAACATAAAAAGGATTATTTTGAAGTGCATTTTAACCAAAAAGAAAAGATTGGGGGACTAAAACATCATATACTCAATAATTTGAGGACCACCGGAACAATTTACCAAAAAACAAAAAAAAAAAAAAAAAAAAATCTTTCAAGGGTAAAATTGGAATTAAAAACAAAAACAATGGCAATGGTGGATAGGTATAAAAGGGACAAAACCCTCGCTTCGTTTTTCTTCTTCCCAACCCAGCGGCAGCAGCCGACGCAGACGAACAGAGGAAGAAGACGAAGAAAAACTCTCTCTCTCTCTCTCCAACTCTCTCTTTCTGAGTCTTTGAGGAAACGGTGTTCCGCTACGCTACCGTTTCCTCAAAGAAAAGCGGTTCTTCTCTTTTCCTCGGTTGTGCTCTGAATCGAATCGAGTAAGCGTCGGAAGCCATGGGAGTTGAGCTCAGGAACGGAGAAGCCATGGGCTTTCAGGAGATCGAGGATGCAGATTTCACCGATTCCGACTTGGTCTACCACGTCAGAGATGCTCTCACTTCTGTTTCCATGGTGATCACTCAAAATCTTTTACCTTTCAAAATTTCAAGCTTTTTTTTTTTTTTTGGTAGAAACTAAGCTCAATTAGAAACCCTAGAACTTCATACTCGATGTGGTTTGATCAAGAAGCTATTTTGATTTTGATTTTGATTTTTTTGGGGGGTTTTAAGTGATTTTGATAGGAGCTTAGGCTGGATTTCAGTATAAAATAGTTTTACTATTTTCTTAGCTAAAAATTTACTGTGACAATGGAATCTTTGTTGAGATTAGTGTGTTTTTCCTTGAATTTATGGACTCTTTTTCCACCTTATCTGTGTTGAGATATACGTACACATATACATATATACATGTGTATATTGAAAAGTAATTTCGTTACACATAATGAAGCTCGAATATAAAGCCTAGATGGATAGAATCTAAACGTGCTTTTGTGATGTTCATTAAAATATTTTCTTTGATGTGTGTGTTGCTCAAAATTTTATTGTGCAACTTTGTTGATTTTCATTGACCTGAAGCATGGGACAGCTTATACTGATGGAAATACTGAATTTTTTTGGTTGGTATAGGGTGACAGTGATAAGTATAACGAGCTTGTTGCGGTTATGCACCACAGGGGACATCTTGCCCCGGATGAAGTGGCTCTGCTTGTGGTAAGCTCTTTATCTATGACTTATTTTTTTAACTTAGTCTTGTAATAAGTCTAACGTCTTGTAGTTTGTGTGTTTCTACCATGTTTTTAACACGTTATAGGTCTTATGAGAAACTTGTAAGTGCATTCTGCTGATTTGACTTCTTGTTTGTTTTTTTGTCATTGGTAGACAAGTTTGAAGGCATTGTCGGGGGCAGTTTCGTATATTGATAGTGTTCTACACGAGTCACTTCTTGCTTCGGTAAGTTAATAAGCGGATATTGGTATTGGTTTTGGCTATTTTTCTGTTGGGGGAGATGTACTGATTTTGCGGACAAATGTTATTCAGTTATTTTCTATGAGCATGTGGAGCTACAGGCCTGATGTGATGGATGCGTTGCTTGAACTAATCATTTCTTTGGTATGTGGGGTTCCTTCAATGTTGCTACCTTTCTAGAATGGCTTAGACCGTTCCTTCATATTGTTACCTTTTCGCAATGCTGCAGGCTGCGTCAAGTGGAAAATATGTAGATTCGTGTTTGGACATGCTTGTAGGCAATTTCACTCCCCCACCTTATTTTACAGATATGCTGAAGCAACCGCGAGGTATTGCTAGAAAGGACCAAGTTCTGTCTCGTGTGCATTCATCTCTGGAAGTTCTAGCTGATTTGGTGCCGCTTTCTCCCATGAGATTGTTGCCAATTATAATGCAGAGAAAGCCACACTACTGTTCTAAGGAAACTGTGAGTTTACTTAGTGCTTCACAATGACATTGGCTTTAAAATTTGTTTTCCGGTTACAATACTGTTTGATGCTTGTCTTTTTCAATTTTTGTTTTTGTACTTTTTCCAAATTATGTGAGTATGGTGTTTGTTTGCCATGGAATTATATATCTCGACTTTAGTTTGGTGTCAATTTGCATACGTCCGTCAATCCTCATTATTTTGAGTTTTATTGAAAAAGGGATGTAGATGAATGTCCTTTCATGATGTTGAAAGCAAGTTGAGATTGCTTGCTTCACTATTTCGGGCTCAAAATTCCAAATTATTTTACCGTGCTAATTAGTGAGGCTGGCTCACTTTTTATTGCTATATCATTTTCCTCTCAATTGGTTCATATGTTTGCCTGTGCTTGACATCTCGTTTACTTACTTCAGAGTAGAGCTTTGCTTATTTCCCTTTCCTTTTTCATTTCTTTGAAAAGTTATTTTTTTGTCATGTTTGTGCCGGGGAATTTGAAACCTTATATCTAGAGGTACATGTGTGGTTAACTGTATAGTTTGTGATTATGGGTTAATGGTTATTATTAAATAAAAATATAAATAGCCTTATGGCATAAGATCCCTGTACCGTTTTCTAGGAATTACTTAAGATAAGTTTAAATCTGGCAAGAATATCTATCAAGCTTGTTTCAATGAATGGACTGAAAAATTTTTATTATTTTTAAGTATTTTTCTGATACTTTCTAGCTTAGTATTATTATTATTTTTTTGATGCCTTGAGGTTGGATTAATGTTTGTTTGGATTCTCTGATCTAAATATATCTATTTTCTATTGCAGACTCTTGTCATTTATGTGGAAAATATGTTGAAGTTGGAAAGTGGTGTTTTTGGTGAACTTGTTAGGAGTACAATGCTTGCAGGGTTGGTAGATTTGCTGCTAGATTTGGATGTAAGGCTTCTTTTCTTGTTCTGTGATTTTTAAAAACTTTTTGTTGAGAGGATCAAATATAATTGTGTCTGATTTGGTTATGCGCTGAACTCCTACTCTTTCAGGTGGAGATTGGGTGGGATGATATCTTACAAGATGAATCTGCCAAGGGAATTTTTAATATGGAGCTTGAAGATGTTGATGAGGCTATAGATGATGAATTGATGGATGATGGTGAGGTATGCTTAAATGATTTCAGCTCGGTTTTAAATTGGTGATCTATTTTGGAGTTCCTCACCCAGAAAAAAAAAAAAAAAAGGAGTTACTGTAATATCATAAGAATGAAAGTTGGATGCTTGATGTCATGGTTTTTATTATGCAGTTGATAGAGTTCAAGTTTTGTGGATGAGGTCGTTTTGAAATGCAAATTCTTAAATCTTTTAATGTTTTGGTGCTTCAATTTTTTTTTTCTTTTTCTGTGACCTCCTTAATTAGTTATGTTTAGTTAATTCTGCTATTGTAAAACTAATGTGCTGGAAAGTTGTTATATACAGCTTCCAAAAGAACTTAGCCGGAAAAGCTTGGTGGGAAATCATTTTGCCGAGAAATTGGATAGCTTGATGGTGTTGATGTTCGAACATCTTGAATCCTGTGATGTTGGTGGTCGTTTGGTTGAGGTATCTTTTGACTAACTATTCTTTTCTTCGCCTGAAATATGCTTGAAACTCAAATATCCTGATCTTGGTTTATTGGTGTGGCTAGGTCTTTGAAACTCTTCTCCAATCATTTCAGAAGACTGTTCTGACAGCATATAAGTCAAAATTTTCCCAGGTTTATGCCGCTGTTCTCATTTGCCTTTTCCCTCTTTACATCCTAGTGGTGGTTTATGACAATATGTCTATACTAAAAGAAAGTGCACTTTGTTCCTCTGTTTTGTAGTTTGTAATGTTCTATGCATGTGCGTTGGATCCAGAGAACTGTGGTGTTAGATTTGCAAATATGCTTGCGGATACCTTTATTTCTAATGCCCACCCACGACTTTTGAGGTAATTTAGCTGAAGCATGCTTGTAGCTTTTATTAGTCTCTTTCTGATGGCTAGGTGTTTTCTTGTTCATTTCAATAACCTTGACTTTTGGATCCCCTGTTTGCTTCGGCTTTTGAGACTATATTTTTTTGTCCTCTCTCTCTCTCGCGCGCGCTCTCTTTTGAGAATTGAATGCTATATAGCTCCGATACCATGTGGAACTTATTGTGCATTCATTAGGGTTAACATTCTAAGGTGTTGTAAAGTGTACCTTGTGAGTGTGACAATATACTTGGGATGACGAACAATTTTGTCTCATTAATTTTATCCTCTTCAAACCATGTGCAGGTCATTTTTTGTTTTTCGTGGTTCTTTATCACACCTCAAAACATTTTTAAGTTTTGTTTCTTACTAAAGATTTTTGTTTTTCCTTAAAAAAAAAAAAAAACAAAAGAAAAAGAAAAAGAAAACATCATCTATGTCTTATCCTTCCACATCTCCCGATAAATTTGCTGAAGTCTGAGAGTATTTGTCATAGGGGCTTCTTGCACGTAAAAAGATATGGAATTCTTGCACGCTTAATGATGATTGCATCAACTAATCGTTTTGCCAGTGGTTAATTTTTTGTACCAAGTAGCCCAATACGTCTGTTTGTTCTTTCTATTCATCCTTTACTGGTTTTGATTATGCTTTCCTGAGTTGCATTGTGTTGATCATATATCCATTGATAGGGGAAAAAGTTGAGGGAGGTGGTGGTTGGTACTAATTTCATGTGTTGTTTTTACGCAGGATGAGTGCTGCTGCTTATCTTGCTAGTTATTTGTCTCGTGGAAAGTTCCTATCGCCTTCTTTGATTGCTAATACGTTAAAAAGGTTGCCAATCAAATCAAATTAAAGATTAAAAAGAAAACTATTATTATTATATGACCGATGCTGATCAAGGTTTGCGGGACTGGTTTCAGGTTGGTGGATTGGTGTTTGGATTATAGCAAAATTCAGGAAGATGAAATAAACCCGAAAGCTCATAGGGTTTTCTACTCTGGATGCCAGGTGCATTTTATTATTCTAAACCTTGAAATACTTGTTAAGAAGCAGAAATTCTTTGTACTTTTGTAATGAGCATAATCTCGTCCTTGAATTTTTGTTTATGCTCGTTATTTTTGGTTGATACTCATTGAGACGGCCTGATATCATTTTTATGAGGTGTTTTGTTCCTTGCCTTAGAATATGCCTAGATTTAATTATTTTTTCCCTTCTGATTTTTCTGTATTTTTTGTACTTGTACTGACAATGTACTATAAGTTGACTTACTGTACTACAAAGCTATTGGAATTTATTTGTCCCTATATAAGGTTCTTTCCTAAACAGGATCTTAACCTTTCCTAGTTCTCTTCCGTTCTTTTCCCATTCGTTAACTATCCTTTACTTTTCATATTTGTCAATCTTGTTATGATAGAAATCCATAGCCTGATTGCGCATTGTCACACCTTGTGTTTCCATACTTATGTTTTAAAATTGTTTTCTATGAAATAGTCTCACAATATCCTTTTTAATGCTTATTTTTCTGTTGTGCAGGCCATCATGTATGTGTTGTGCTTCCGAATGAGATCCGTGATGGGTGTTCCTTGGTTCAAATCACAGCTTCATGTTCCGATAAACTTGATTTTGTCGCATAAATTGAGCCCCCTGAAGGTAAGGAGCTGGTTTAGTCAGTTGAGGGTCCTGTTTACTTGCATTTTACATCGAGATCCTTTTTAAGAATCATAGGAGAGGCTCGCCCATGTTATTGCAATTTTGGCACTTACAAGATTAACGAATAAGACTTCAAATTGTTTGGATTATATAATAGGATCATCCATCTGGCAACATAATTGATTGGTAGATCCAGATTTTATAAAATTAGAACTTGTAATTTTCTTGCTCGTACATATCTCCCTTGACTTTAGATGGACGTTTAACTTGTTCTTAGCATGTAATTAGTTTTTCTCTCTATCTCTTGGACATGCATATGAAAGTTGCTATTAAGATATGGTGTCTAATGATGATATTTTCTTGTTTTCCTTTTTAAAAAGGTTTGCCTCCCTTCTATAGTAACGGAGTTTCTACGACAATCAAAAGCAGCTGGTTTGTTCACTACATCTGAGAGATTTGATTTTGACGACTACCTGGAATCGGAATTCTCTAGAGCTTTTGGTGGAATGGAGAGGCTCGACATGTTCTTCCCATTTGACCCATGTTTGCTGAAAAGAAGCGACAGGTTTCTATTTTTCCTTCGTTTTAATTCTAGAATGAAGTGCTAAAATGACATGGTTTTGAATGGTTCACTAACTGCTTCGTTTCATCCCTATTTGAAGTTTCATCCGACCAAGCTATGTTTACTGGTCGATGGTCAGACCTGCTTATGATGATGACCAAGAAGATAGCAGCGACGAAGAAGTTGACGAGGCTCCCTTGGGCGGGAACGCAAGAAGTCATGAAGGTTTTGATCTCGATGAGTTTGACAATGCATTGAACCAAATGTCCATTACACCAAAGGACTCGTTAAAGCACCGGTTCGGGGGCGTGATGAAAGAACCCTTGCGCATGCCCTCAAGAATTAGACCGTCGACAAGTCCTGAGTCCTTGTGAGTTCAAATCCTTCTTGTCTACCATCATTCGTTGCATGGAAGACGGGATGAGTGGATCTTCCATGTATCATTGTTTGTTTGGTCTTTGTGTTATTTTTCGTTGGCCAAAAGTTCTGCGATAGCTTAATTCTAGGCAAAGGGTGAGAAGTGCCTGTGGTGTTGAGAGTTTTGCCTCTTAATTTTCTTGATCTGTTGTGTCATTGTAAGATACAGAAATGACGTCTTCATTTATCCTTTTAATTTATTTTAATCAAAAGCATATTAGAATTTACACGATTTCCACCTCAATTTAATAAAGAAGAAACAAATAGTCTGTCAATCTTGACCATAATATATTATAAAACTGGTCGGCCCCCTCTTGTTGTTTATGTACATATATATATTTGTGTATAACAGTTGAAACGTGTTGGAGAATATTTATCTGATTAGAGAGAAATTATGTTTAATGACACATTTAAGAATTAAGAAAAAAAGTCGGGTAAAACCGACAGAAGAACAAACTTACAAAAGGAATTAAAAAATGACAAATAAAGACCAATACAGAAAAAGGATTAAATTGAAAAAATAAGTTAATAGACCAAAAAGTTTAGCCAAAAAAAAAAATAAAACAAAGGATTTGAAAATAAAAAAGTGAGGCACGAAAAAAGAAAGACTAAAAAGATAAAGGACAAGAGAAAAAATGGACCTACATGGGGAAAAAAAAAAAGGGATTAAAATGATTAAAAAAAAGAGTGAAAACATGGAAAAGAGCTTAATTTTATTTAATTTTGTTTTTTTTACCCAAAAACGAAACGTTTGAGACGAAAAGTAGGTGTAGTGGAGAAGTTTTTCTACTTTCCATAGAATGTGTTTATATACTTCCATAATATATATTATCAAATTGGTCTCCTCTTGTTGTTATATTATTCACATGTATGGTCACGAGTGGCAATCATCACGTTTGGCCTAATTTGTTAGAGATTGACATGTTAAATTGAATCACATATTACAATTGTTGAGTTTTAAACTCGAATCGACGTGCAAATTTGCTATTTGTCTTTCGGAGAGTGGCGATGACTGTTGGTGATGATATATAATATAGTCAGATACCATGATACTAAAAGATGACTAATAAAATGTTGTTCATCTGATTAAGAAACATTTTATTTCACGCAAATTGAACAAGGCTACTATGGTTGATAAATATGTCAAGTTGACCAGTAAGCCAAGTATATTATAGAGTAATTGGCCACAACTTGGTAGTCCGTGTGTCAATAAAATATGATCAACAATGTCCCAAGAATTGCTATTTTATAATATCATTGTGATTGATTAATGCACTTAATAATTATATTTGTGGTCACACTAATAACAAATATTAACTATTGCGAAAAGTAAATATTTTTTCACTTGTCAAAGAAGAAACAATCGGAGGTTAAGAGCTCTTTAAGTTTAAGAGGGAGCTCTGTTTAAGCATTTAAAAAAAAAATGTCTGAAATTTTATTAAATTAAGAAAATGATATTTTTGAAAAAAGAAGTATTAATATTGACTATGATCGATTAGTGATTGACCAATATCAATATAAGTTTTTACATGTCAATATTTGATAGATCGATCGGCTCCTCTACATTACTTTTCATTTGTCAATGAACATCAAAAGAACCAGTCGAAGTTTAAGAGCTCTTTGTGTTTAAGAATTTATATCAATATGATTACTATCAAAAACCATTGAAAAATATAATGTTGAAATCAATTGATTGTTACAACAATTAGTTAACTTACATGTAAGTCTTGATTTATATTGTTATAAGAACTAGTTGATCTACATGAAGAGTGAATGAGGGACAAAAACCGTAAAAAATCATACAAGTCACACGTCAAAAACTATTTAAATTTCAACAGACGTGATCAAAAAGGCTACTTACGTAATAGATTTTAAACTTTGAAAGGTCAATTACTAAGATTTTTAATTTACAGATTGATCCAATAAATACAAAAAGTTTAGGAGTAATTTACGCAGAAAAACCCAAAATATATAAAGAAAAAAGTCAATTATATTTCAATAAACATTAGTACAAACCCTTTTTCGGCCGGCCTCTATGACTTCTGTTTCTATTATTATTATTATTATTATTATTTTAGTACCTTTTGAAATCTATTTGTTTTCAATAATTGAGATGGGAAATTGAGTTGCAACTTGCAAGTGAGGCAAAGGGGTAATTGAGAGTAATGACTTGGTCTCACTTGAAGGTCAACTAAAAAAACAGAAAAGAAAGACAGGTGGAAGAGTGACAACTGGGAAGGTGGACTATTTTAAGCAGTCCATAAATTCTATCCTTTTCACGAGGCAACTTGCTCCCAATCAACTTCCTGCAATTTAAATTGGTCATAATCCATCGGCGGTCGAGTTTATTACTTTTTTCTTTTTTTGGGATTTTCATTGATATTTGTATTTTACATTTACAGTTACTAAATGATAACATATTACACTTAATTTTATATAAAATTACAAGCCAATTAATTATTACAAGTTGTTTTTAAAAAAAGTTATAAATACTACACCTGTCCGATTATTTATATAAATATATATATACACACACCCACACACATAAAAATCTTTTACTTTGTCGTCATTTTTCCTTTGAAAATGACACCATGACCAACGCCAAAATTGTGTTTAATGTACAATTAAATATCCAACCAACAATGTCTGTGTCACAGCTTTGGACACAATTCATAGCCTTGGCATCTTGTGTGGACTTCTTCAAACATGACAGCTTGTGCAACCCATCTCTCCGGGGAATATTGCGATAAGATATTATCCTCACCGGTTTTAACTATTAGATATTCATTAACTTCCGTTAAGTTATAATTATTTTTATCCGATATGATTTGAATCTGACGGTTAAAACTAGTATCCTATCGGTGGAGTATCTGTACTTATCGTACAAGTGACCGTTGACTATTGTTTGTAATACAACAAGACAGATTTTTCCCAACCAAAAGCCAATAGTACAAAGCAAAAGGCCCCAAAAAAAAAAAAAAAAATCAGAAAATATGTTTGGAAAATCTTGAACACAAGAAGATTTCTTCCGACTGGGTAGTTTTGTTCAAGACTAGGTTGTTTGCCTGATTCACCCCATGGATTTTGTCTGATGCTCTGCTGAAGATTTTCTTCTCAATATTCGCGTGGTCTTGTCAAAAGATGTTTTTTGAAAGTCTGGTTTTTTGGAAAATGGATCAAAAACTTCAGCTATTTCTGTTCCTGATTTTCTCTTCCCAAACTCTGTTTCTCACGGCAGATAACTCCGACTGTAAGTTCATTTTCTTATAATTTTATACTTCTGTTGATTAAAGATGAAAAAAATGGAGAATGAAGGAATTAAACTTTCTCAACTTTCAGAATTTTCTTGTGTTCTTTAGTCGGATAAACGTTGCCACTCAAACAAAAACATATCTTGTGGCCTTACCGAAAGTTCGATATCAGAATTGCTCACATATATCACACACATATTCATTTTACCATAAATTTTTTTGGGTTCTGATAGTTTTGAGTTATCTATAACTTCAACTGCGACATACTTGGTCAACCTTTCGATTATGTCCCGTCATATTTCGGTGACTGAAACTATACTCGGGCTTTACTATTTTTTGTATAGTCTCTGTGACATACAATTTTCTTTTTTCTTTTTTTTTTTCTTTTAATTTAAAGAAACTCCTTGTACAGTTCTTGGTTTAAAGTCTCTGGATTGGGAGAACATACCTTCTAATTGGAAGGGTTCAGATCCTTGCGGAACTAATTGGGATGGCATCGACTGCACAAATTCGCGTGTTACGTCGATGTAAGATCGTTTCTAGTACTTCATCGCCTTTTCATAATATAACAAATGCTGCTTAATTGTTTGTCAAATCCAATTCTCGGTGTTAAAGGAAAACGTTTGTGTTTTCAGATCATTATCAAGCATGGGGCTAAAAGGTCAACTGTCGGGAGATATAGACCAGTTGTCCGAACTACAGACTTTGTAGGTCTTCTAGTTCACTCCTCTTATTCTTGTAGGCTTTTTGTTCAAGTAGTGAAAAATTTTTGTATTAGCAAAAAAATTTTAAAACCGGATTTAGGACACGTTTCCACCATTATTTGGAAACTCGATTTTCATATTCCGTTTTCCAACTGGTGTTTCATATAGGGATCTATCTTACAACAAGGACTTGACCGGACTACTCCCACAATCAATCGGGAATCTGAAGAACCTTTCGAACTTGTAAGACCATTTTGAAACTTCATTTATTCATTAATTTTTTTTATTGGAACTCTATTTGTGTTTTTGATATCCCAACACTAATGATTTTTTTTTTTTAAATGCAAGAATCTTGGTTGGTTGCGGCTTCTCTGGCCAAATTCCCGGCACAATAGGATCTCTACAGGAGCTAGTCTTTTTGTAAGAATTTTGCTTCAACTCTTAAGCTCCCTTTTGAGTATTGTATTTTAGGATTGTCAATTCTACTCTTGTGACATCAATTTCCTTACATATAAATTCAGGTCACTGAACTCGAACCGCTTCACGGGTCTGATTCCACCTTCCATCGGTAATCTGTCCAAACTTTATTGGCTAGATTTAGCAGACAACAGCATCGAGGGACAGATCCCGGTCTCTGATGGGGAGACGCCTGGTCTTGACATGCTTTATCATTGCAAGCACTTGTACGGAGATAACAACTAATCTTTCTTCCTATAATCTTATTAGCTGTGCTACAAACATCAACTCTAATCGCAATTTGTTATACCACGTTAGAGACAATGAGTTGTCAGTCTTTTGACTGATCAGATGCAATTTCTTACTATTAATTGTCATGGCCAATTAAAGAATGACAACTCGTATGACACATCAGTTGGTATAAAAAAGTTGGAATTGCAATTGGTGTCTTATAATTTTCTTTATTTAGTTTTTTCTGACCATCTAAGGTTTATCTTTTATGAACAGCCATTTTGGGAAGAACATGCTCTCAGGACCAATTCCACAGAAGCTTTTCAGCACAAACATGACTTTGATACATGTGTAAGACAAAACGACCTTTTTTGTTATTTGTATGTAACTGGGAGTTTCGTCGATCAATTTGTGGTGAGTTGTCATTATCATGTGACGATTTTTTCATACACCTACTGATTAAAAAAAAAAAAAAGGACAACTTGCATGCCACGTTGTTGGGATTTAAAAATTTGGATTCATAGCGTTATTCTTTCCTATAAGTTGAGTACTAATAGCCGGAATTTTGCTCGATTGTGACGAGGAGTTACTTGATACAGAAAATTGACTATGGATTTGATGTTTTGGTAGAGAATCAAATGAAAGAAATGTTGACAGTCTAGTCATTTGTTTTGCAGGCTCTTCGAACATAACAATTTGACTGGCAGCATTCCTTCGACTATTGGACTTCTTCCTAATTTGGAAGTGCTGTGAGTTTCAACCTTACGTATTCTAAGCAATCTCATTTCAAGTTCCCAATGTCGTTTTACTTTGAAAAATTCTGTAGTAGGATATGAAAAAGGTACCTCACTGGAAGGGCACAATTTTGAATTGTCAGATCAAGTAATAAATTAAAAAAGTAAAACAATTTGACAGTTAAAAACTGTCTCCTACCAATAGGGTATATTTTCTTATGCCACAGGAGAATTCTCCACTTTGAAAATTTTCTCTTTTTTCTTCGTTTCATTTCCAATAGTAAATTTTCAATCCTCCTTGCAGACGCCTTGACTGGAATCACTTAGAAGGGGATGTACCCGCAAGCCTCAGCCATCTTACAAAAGTTACTGAGATGTAAGTAGGAAAAAAAAAAAAAAATCCAGTTATATTTTGTACGTGTAACTTGAGAATCTCACTTTATATCAACAAATCTTGTTCTGGTGGCATGTTAATAGGTACTTGTCCAACAACCAGCTGAGCGGTCCTCTACCCAACCTCACCGGCTTGAATTCCCTCACTTACCTGTATGTTTTACGCACTTCGTCGATAGCAAACAAAGGATTTCTAGGAATTTAATTATGATTTGTTCTTCCCTTCAAAGAGAACATTATTTGTCAATCATCTTGTAATAAGCTAGCATGTGATCTGCAGAGATTTGAGCAACAGTAGTTTCGACGAATCGGAATTTCCGTCATGGGCTTCAACCTTACAATCTTTGACAACATTGTATGTCTCTCTCTCTTTGCTTGTAAACTTCTTCTTCTTCTTTTTTTTTTTTTTTGGTTTTTGTGGGAAATAATACTTATAATCTTTGTGTGGCAGAGTGATGGAGAACACACAGTTGAAAGGAAAAATTCCAGTTGACCTATTCAGCCTTCCCAATCTAGAGACTGTGTGAGTATCATCACAGTTATATCCTACATGCTCATAACTTGATTGAAAATAATTTGATTGTTTTATTTTTTTCGCTTGAATTATTTTTTGAGCATTGAACGCTTTGATATAATGTAACGCCCCTCCTTAACTAGCATCTTGAATATAGGGGACGTGACATTCTCCCTTTTTAATAAAAATTTCATTCTTGAAGTTTACCTAATTTCAGTACCATTAATAAGCCTATTGTGCTTTCCTGCTCAACTCTAATAATTCGACTTACTGGGCTCTAAAAATTCACGCTTAAGAATTCTACTAATTAACTAAAAGAAACTTACCAGTTGAGTGAGTTTTTGGTCCCCTCACACTCTATGTCACTAGAAACGTAATTCTCTGATACTATAACGTTACATCCCTCCACATCTAGCTGCTTAAATTAGGGGATGTGACATTTATTTATTTATTAATTTTTTGCAAAAAGGGCGAAGATGGATTTTAGGTAAGGCCAAGAGAGAAGACATAGAATCTAGATAGAATAATAGAATCAAGATAGGGAAAGGAAAAATTAGGTGGGCGGCCGTTTTTTGGCCAAATCTTTTAAATAAATAGCTTGACTTTCTTCTTTTTAGGTAAATGACCTTTTTTTTTTTTATTTTTTTTTTATGGTCTGTTAGTGATAGATCAATGGTATAACATTGATAGATCGGTCAATTGTTATTGATTCATATGAATTAATCATTGATTGACCACTAAATTTATCAGTAATGAACCACCTAGTCAACCATATTTACAGGCAAACTAAACTAGAAATTAGGAAACTAATCCGAAGCAAAATAACTAAACTATTAACACAAAACGGTAATGGAAAACTACCCATAATAGCATAAATCCTGATTAAAAAAAAAAGTGGCTAAACAAATATTACAATATTCATCGAATTGTCTTTGACATGAATGCAGGGCATTAAAGAAGAACAAGCTCAATGAAACATTGGGATTCGGGACTTCCTACAGCGAGCACCTCCGGCTTGTCGATCTGCAGAGCAATTACATTACTGACATTGATACTGCAGTGCCGAAATTTCAAATAATGTGAAGCCTATCCTCCATTACTTTATTTTTTTTTCTTTATAAACTTTTATTCTTTCAACTGTATAATGCTAAAGAACTGACTAATCCATGTTAATTACAGGCTAAATATGTTTCTTTTTTCTCTTGTAGACTTGTGGATAACCCAATTTGTCAGGAAACAGGAAAAACCGCAAGTTATTGCCAAATCCCGGTTTCTCAATCTAATGACGACAGCTCATATGTCACAGAAAAGAACAACTGTGTAGAAACTCCTTGTAGTAGTTCGGATCAAATTGCCAGCCCTAACTGCAAATGTGCTTATCCATACACGGGAACTCTATATTTCCGAGCTCCGTCCTTCTCTGATTTAGGGAACACAACTTACTACAAAATTCTCGAGAGGTCGCTCATGTCCTTCTTTCAGATTTACACAGTTCATGCGGATTCTGTTGCTTTGAGTCATCCCTATAAGGATTCCTCTCACTACCTTGTCATCAAACTGGAGGTATTCCCGAGCAGCGGAGATCGTTTCAATCGAAGCGAAATTTCAGATCTAGGTTTCGCTTTTAGCAACCAAACTTACAAGCCCCCCAAACAGACTTTTGGACCTTACTTTTTTATTGGTGACCAATATGAAAGCTATGCAGGTGATTCTTCAACCGTGGATCTTCTTAGCATATAAAACTATCGTTAGTGCAATTATTTAGTATTTTTTTCCATCCTTTTAGGCAAAAATCCTAATAGAATGGGCTTTAGTAAGACTAATTCCCCATTTTTTAGTTTATTTTCAATTGAAATTTCGATATAAAGGGTAAAGTGAGGTTCAATTCAAAGTTCAGAGGGTAAAGTGAAAGTTTTTAAAATTAACGGGACAAAGTGGGAGCGATCCTAGTTCAGGGAACATAAATGAAAATAATCTTTGTTATTACATCAGCTTATAGTTAAATATTCACATGCTGGTCACTCTAATTATTTTCATCCAAACGATTTCTGATTGTCTACTTTACATATCAGATAGTGTGAGAATCTAAAACTATTGTTTGCTCAGCTTCCAAGCGCTTAAGATTTTTGGAGAATTTGTAAACTAACATCTTCAAACATGGAGTAAAGCAAACTTTTTGAAGCTTTTGATAAGTTTTTGAACTTTTTAAACTCTTTAAACTCCTTTCTTCAGATATAGAAGTGTCTACTGAATCAAACAGTTCATCCAATACTGGAATCATCATCGGAGCAGCTGCTGGTGGTTCTGCTCTTGTGCTGCTACTACTTCTCGTGGGCGTGTACGCTTTCCGCCAGAAGAGAAGAGCGAAAAGAGCAACTGATCAGAGCAATCCTTTTGGTAAGACAAACACTTGTTCTATTAGTAATGAAGCAGCATTTTGTCCTTAGACAATGTGGATGGAGTTTTAGTTTCTTAAATGCGATGCATTTTCATCCGAACCCAGTGCACTGGGATCCGAAGGTGGCGAGTGGACGAGGCATGCCCCAGTTGCAGGGGGCAAAATGGTTCTCTTTCGAAGAGATTAAGAAATGCACCAACAATTTTTCAGCGGAAAATAACGTCGGATCTGGTGGATACGGAAAGGTTAGTTTTCATTATTTCGTTTCGGTTGTTACTTTTGATTATTTTTTAACACCCTCTTCCTAAAGATTTTTATATCTCTGGCTTTCGATTCTCAACTTTTGGAAAGCCTTAACCAAGTTGTGTTAGGTGCTAAAAGTAATTAACCAAATGCATTTTAACATTTTGTAGGTTTATCGAGGGACTCTTCCTAACGGAGAACTGATTGCCATCAAAAGATCTCAAAGAGAATCAAAGCAGGGTGTAAACGAGTTCAAAAACGAGATTGAACTTCTTTCGCGGGTTCATCACAAGAATCTCGTCACCCTTGTTGGGTTTTGTTTCGATAAGGGCGAACAAATTTTGATCTACGAGTATGTACCAAATGGTAGCTTGAAGGACAGTCTTTCAGGTGCATATACTTTAATATACTTACACATATAAGCCTATATAACAAGATTTATTGATGCAGTTATTAAAGTTTCTAAGAAGAGAAAACAGTTTTATATTTTCGATTATAAATTGATTTAATTTTAATGTTCACATCGAATCCCAAATTCTAATTTTTGTGTTTACAGAAAAGTCTGGAATTAGGTTGGATTGGGTTAGAAGACTTAGAGTAGCTCTCGGTACTGCTAGAGGTCTAGCATATCTTCACGAGCTTGCCAACCCGCCGATAATACATAGGGACATCAAGTCATCCAACGTCCTTTTGGATGATCGCTTAAACGCAAAAGTTGCTGATTTCGGTCTCTCCAAGCTTTTGGGAGACAGTGAAAAAGACCATGTCACCACTCAAGTGAAAGGGACAATGGTCGGCATTCGACGTTTGGCCTCATTGCAAAAAAAAACCTTAACTATTTCTTTTATATGTATATATTTTTTTTTCTAACAACATGTTTCTTTATTGGTGTAGGGCTACTTAGATCCGGAGTATTACATGACGCAACAATTGACCGAGAAGAGCGATGTTTATAGTTTCGGAGTGTTGATGTTGGAGATCCTTACCGCAAAGAAACCTATAGATAAAGGGAAATACATCGTGAGACAAGTTCGGATAGCGATCGATAAAACTAAAGATTTATACAACCTCCATGATTTTCTGGACTCCACCATCGGCTTGGGAACAAGATTGAACGGTTTCGAACAGTTTGTGGACTTAGCAATGAGATGCGTCGAAGATGCGGGAGTGGATAGGCCTACGATGAGTGAAGTGGTGAAAGAGATCGAAGCCATTATGCAGCTTGCGGGTTTTAACCCGAATGCAGATTCGGCATCCGCTTCCGCAAGCTATGAGGAGGCAAATGAAGCAGCCCCAAATCATCCTTATAATCAAGAAACCGAATCCTTTGATCATAGTGGTTCCTTTCCTATGTCTAAGATAGAGCCTCAGTAAACTTGTTTTGAACTTGAAATACTCTTTTTGTCTATAGATATTATTGGTACAAATATTAGCTGTGTGGCTTCTCACGGAGCCAGCTCCGCAAGAGATGGTTCCCAACTTAGAGAACTACCTATATCTCTTTGCGGAGCTGGCTTTATACGGCGCTGAACTGAATCGTTTTATTTTGTAAAATCCGTCGGTGTGTTGTATTTTAGAGAACAAATAAATGAAACAAATCATGAAATTTGGTTTCTCAATTGTATTGTTCAACGTGATATGTTCTTTTTGTCTATAATATTTATTGGTACAAAAAGCTGTTGGGGTTTCACGCGGAGCCAGCTCTTGCAAGATATCTTTTGAAAGGATATACTTATTTATTAAATTGAATTCCGAATTATAGTATACTGCCTTTGTCAAGAGATTAGCAATTTGCAAGACTAGGTGTGAAGAGATTAAAGGGAAGGAACAAAAGTATTTCCTATAGGAAGGAAGGAACACAGTTTTAAATTTCATTTTGCACCCCCATATTATTGTTGTTTTTTTTTTTTCTTCTTTTTATTTTTTGCACCATCACATTATTTTTGTATTCATTGATTTTTCTCATTTCTCTTTCTTTCTTGTTTTCCTTTTTCTTTTTCATTTTGTGTGTGTGTGTGTGTGTGTGTTATTTTCTTATTATTTTGTGTGTGTGTGTGTGGAATAAGCATCTTCAGATGCTTGGTCTAGTACATTGTATCCTCCTGAGATAATTATCAGCACAATATAATAGGGACAATATATATATTTCTATATAAACTACTATTTTAACCACAATATAATTAATGCTACATTAACAATTATATCTTATTAGTTGATTGATTAGCAAATTAAGCCTGCTTTTGATTATCTGATTGGAGATGAAATTAAAAAATTAGAATTAATTAATTTTAAAAAATTAATTATAATTTTATTTAATTTTCTTAAAAAATAAAAATTAAGATAAAAAATTAATTTAATTAAAATTAAATTGAAATGCTAAATAAAATATAAATAAAAGAAATCATTTCAGCTGCATTTCCATGTCCAGGGTGTTGAAAAAGTCATGATTTGGTAAAGCACCCCTTTGACTTGGTGTGAATTGTGATGGCAAGTCACATTTGTAGGGACGAATAAGGTATTCACTACTGGGGGACCCACACTTTAAGACTCTGACTGGATAAGAAAAAGAACTTTGACAGATCAATCTGTAATTTTCTCCTTCAATCAACATTTTGCAATTAATTCCTATGCTCATAAGTCTTGAAAATTTTTGCTGTGATTATGACTTGACTTGAGAGTGAATTAAGGAATAGATATTTATCAGGAGTTTTGTATTTATTTTTAATTTTGCATTAAAAAATCTCTTGAGATGAGGAGATTGATTTTATAATGTTTGGTAATTTATCCAATTTTCTTATTGTAATTCAAGGATTATGACTTTTTAACGTCATTTTTTTAATAAATGTAACGACCCGCCTTGCACAGGCCGTTACACTTCACTTACATACTTACTTATATACTTATCGTCCTTCTTTATTTTGACGAAATGCAGCGGAAATTTTTTTTTTTTTTTTTACTAGCTTATATACGTCTACACGTATTAAGCTTATCTTGAATAAAATCTTTAACATACAAAAATACGTATTGAACGAAACGCGTAGCGGCATCGTATTCCCACAATTTCACAGTTTGCCCCGCCTCGCACTTCCATCTTGCATCACCCATTGCTGTCAGGCAGCCTACCTACAGCATAGACGACAAACTATGAGCTAATGCTCAGTAAGCACAACTATCTAAGCCGCGACAATTATAAAACATGACCTCGCATCATGTACATAGCATATCTTAATTTCGTAGCTTATAATTATATCACACACTTTCGTAACATAACATATTTTTACTAACTACTAGCATCTCATAACCTTTCATGCATAGCATAGCGTATTCTATCTACATAGCATAACATACCTTTCATACATGGCATACTTATCATGGCATCATAGCATATTGTAACACATCATGTCACATTAACCACATAATAGCATAATGTATGCATGATCCGGTTATGCTCGTATTATGCTTTTATTAACTCTTTCTATCTTACTTTCTTGGCTTATCTTACTTATGGGCCCCTTACTTACGTGTACGTACCCGGCGCGCAACTATGGAGTGGTTGGGGCGGCCAGTCCAGTCCAACTCAAACCATAGTCCAACCCGACCTCGGACGGGTGGTACAACACTGGCAAGCTCGCTTGCCATCTTGCTTTCTTTCTTTTGTCTTATCTTATCTTTAGTGAACATACATCGTGATGTCACTTTTGTGTAAAATATATCATACATTACATCTTACCTTTCTTGCTCGGCTTGCACATCCTTTACATACATAGCATAGTATCATGTCATATTGCACATAATAACTTAATATGGCATTGAGTCTAACATACCACAAACATACAATAAGCACATCATGGCAACCATCAATCATATATTCCTAGCATGCATCTAACATACTTGAACAAGTATCAACTAAAGCCTAAGCTGTAGGCGGAGTTGTACTTACCTCTTCTCCTGCTATAGCCTCACTGACGCTGTCCTGCTCTGGAGCACAGCTACGAGTCCTCTCCTGCTCGAGAAGGGACATTGGTGAGATTCTGTTTCTAATTGTAGAATGTTGGTGTCCTAGCCAACATACATACTGAAACCTAGTTGTATGTCCCCGTCAGATAACTGACTTGTCCAAAATTGGCCTTTTACTGCTAGGGATTAATTTGAACTTGATTAATCCCTTAAGAGGCTACGTTGGATAACCTCTTAATTATCTCATTGATCTACTATTGGATTACTTCTTAATACTTTGGGCTTACCATTCTATTATAGCATATTGGGTCAATGGCCTTGACCCATTTTGCTTGGCCTATTAAACTTATGGTGTTCCGTAGGGTCACGTTGGATAACCCTTAAGGTTACCTCTTTCTTGTTGTGGGTCAACCAAAGTTGACAATTGGTCAACTACTGGTTCACCCTTGTCAATTTTGGGCTCTTTGGGCCTAAGCCCAATAACTCGGGTCCTATTCCCAGCTACGGCTCGTAATCGGCTTGATTACCATTTTTATTTTGAAAAATACATTTTCTTAAATTTTCTTAACTTAAAATTACATTTTCTTCCTTTTTGCATTTTTACAAGATTTTTCTCAAAAATCCGTAAAACTATTTATAAAATTCCGACTTTTGAAATAATTACTTATAAATGTCATTTAAGGTCGAAACCCGCCTTTGGAACGGTTTTCGCAGTTAAAATAACGGTTTAGAACACTTTACAATTTTTTTGAAAACACTTTGTAAAACTTTGGTGAAGGAATTTTCGGATTCCTTGCGCACCTCTCATTAAACACGTCTATTTTAAAAATCCGTCGGGAATTTGAAAAACTTGTCTTCATAAAAGTTGTAGCTATCGAAAAATGCTAAAACTTTCATGTTTTGCAAAAAATCAAATTCTGCCTAAATTGATACCAGTTTTTTTTTTTAAAACCGGCTGACTCCGAAAAATCCGGTGGGACTGCGCCCAGGGGTCAGCCACGGGTTTCATTGAAAACGAAGGCCTTTGGAGCCTTATTTTGGTATTCCGTCCACGCTATCCTCTAGAAAAACTTGTTCCGAAGAACTTTCGTGTTTTGAGTTTTAACCCATTCGGCCTCTAGAGGCCTTAAAATCTCACTTTTCCAAAACTGGTCAGGTTCAATCCGAATCTGGACAGTTTCGATTTCGTTTTCGGTTTGCGTCCTATTTCGCGCATCTAACTCGACCGAACACTTCGGGAGCCTAAGATTCAAACACACAACGTTTTCTAGCATGAAGTTCATACAAAAAAAATCATCACAAACCAAGCAAGATTTTAAAACCAAACACCCTAGTTCTAGCAAATCAAGCACACACCGAAATCTAAAGCATAAAAACGAAATTGGACTTACGTCCTTACAACCCAATCGAACCTCAAATTAAACTTGAAATTAAGCTTAAAATAAAGAGGATTAGGGTTGAGAAATTACCTAGAACCAAAGCTAATTTGGTTGCAAAAATTTTCTTCTTCTCCACTTTGCTTCAAGGCTCACGGCTACACCAAGGAAATGAGCACCAAATTTTTTTTCAAACTCTCTTGGCTCTCACCCTTGAACAACCGGACTTCCAAGCTCAAAGTTTCAAGAAACTTCTTTGAATCTCTCTCTTTCTCTCTCTCTCTTCCCTTAGCTGCCGAAGTTGGAGTGAAAAAGCAAGTGCTTGGCTCCTTTTTTTTTTTCAACAAAAAGACTAAGGAAATTGAAGGGGTTTTCTCATAGGTAAATGGAGCTTTAGTTCACCCACTTTTCCTTAATTTTTGGCTTTCTCCTATACCACCCCATAAGCTGCCGAACTTTCTAGGGGGATGGGCAAGGATTTGCTCAATTTTTTCAATAAAATTGAATGGGGAATGGTGGGGTTTCTTTGATTGGACAAGTGGTTGGTTGCTTTCCTTATTTTAAGGCTTTAACCCATGCTTTTCTTTTCTTTCTTTTCTTGCTTTTCTTGCAGCTGCAGCCGGCCATTGAGGGGAGGAGATGGCTGAAAAAATCTTGCATTAAATGCATAGATAATGGGAGAGTTTTGATGTGAAATGGAGTGGTTGGAGACTAGTCCTTAAAACATGGTTTTTGTCCATCCTTTTTCCCTTGAATTGTGGCATTACTCTCCCCTTTTCCTTGAGCTGCTGCCGACCATTTGAGGGGAGGAGAAAGCTTCATTTAATGCAAGCTTTAGTTGGTGGAGAGGTAGCAATGTGTACTTATCATACTTAGGCTTTGTTTGGCTAATTTGTGCTCCAAAAAAATTCGTTTTTCTTTCCTTTGTGCTACACAGATAATTCTAATATTGTGATTTCTCAAAACACAATATTTTTATCTCGTACCGAAGTACAAAATTTATCTGTGTGAATTTTGGATCGAAAAATATTTCTCTCAAATTTTTCCGAACCCTTTTTGCCCTTAAACTCTAACTCGGTGTGCTTGATTTTCTAGGGACGTTTTAAGGCTTATTCTTGCTAACTAGTTCATAAAACATCATCTCGGGACTCATCCCGCTCCGTACTTGAAAAATCTCAGAAAGTCAACCCTTTGACTTTTTGGCCGGTCAAACTTTGACTTTTTCGGTCAAAGTTGACTTTCGTAAAATTTTACATCGTTTCGATCCTTTCGACTTGGAAAGTCCGTTATCGAGCTTAGAAATCGATTTTGAGTCTTCTCGACTCATCATAACTCACCAAATCTAACAAAAGCTCTAAATCAAGCTTTTTCACAATTATTTTCATTGGGTGAAAATAAATTCCTTAAGAGGAAATTGTACATGGAAAATTCGGATATCACAATAAATGTCCTAAATTTTTTTAATTTAAAAAGACTTTTATTTTTAAGATGATTTATCACTAATCAATTATATTTGGTGTTCCACCGTTAATGACTTAAGTCAATTACTATTTAACCATTATAAATCAATACTTTATCAATTCATCATTGATATACCAATATATCAGTTATAAATCATTGGTATGTCACTGATAGACTATCATGAAAACCTGCTAAAAAAATGAACATATAGTTTAAAAATAAGAAAAAGCGCATTAATTTATATTTATACAGGAAGCCTTTGATTATGCTCCTTGCTACTTATAGCGAATTCTTTCTATTTTCTTAGTCCTTGAATAAAGACACATTTATCGAACTATATAAAACCTTCATATCTACTTCTACCATTTATTTTCTTATTTAATTTACCATAGAGTACACCTTTTACTTTATATTAAAAAAAAATAATAATAAACAAACAAACAAAACAAAAAGAACAAAAATAGACATGCAACCATGTTGTTAGCCAATTCCGTCACATATTTAGTGATAGCTCAGAGTTTTTATTTCTTCTGTGGAAAATTCAAGCATGTCACCCTATGAATCTTATCTCAAATTTAAAACCATCTAATTCAATTGTCTAAATCAGTTAAGTTTGAGCCATTAATTACGTTTTCCATTTCGTTGAACAGTATTTTTGTTTGTGTTCGTTCACCAAAGGGTAATCAGACAGTTTCTCGCTCAAACTCACCCGGCGATTTACTTCCATGTTTCTCGACATCTAAAGAGAACTGTGACAGCTCTCGAATCTCTGGTTTATTACTCTAATGGATCTAAAACTCGAAGTGTTTTTGCTTCTCTTATTCTCCTCAACTTTGGCTATTGTTTTGTCAAACAATCAGGACTGTAAGTTCGCTTCACCTATTCCCGCAGTTTGTTTCCTTTTCACCTCATCATTTTTGTTGCGTAAACAATAGTTCATTGCGTCTATATTTATGTGACGGGTTTAAGCTCGATAAACTTCCTATTAACTTAAGCTTTAAGGAATTTGGTAACTAAGTATGGTTTCGGCGCTTGTTTATTTGAATGATATTGTTTTTTAACTCTACTTTTAACTCATTTGATCGATCTTTAAATTCTTTGGATATCTTGTACTAAGAATTTGATTTCGGTTTTTTTTTTTCTTTTTTTCTTTTTTTAACTGAAACGTCTCGTACAGCTATTGGTCTGAAAAGTCACAAGTGGGAGAATACGCCGCTTAATTGGGAGCATGGTTCCGATCCTTGTGGTGATAGTTGGGATGGCATTGGCTGCTTCGGTTCACGGGTTAATTCTATGTAAGATATTTGCTAATGTTTCACCTTGTACTGGTTAAAGTTATGCTTTTATAAGTCCTTTTTCACTTTGTAACATGTTTGTGTACTTTTTCAGAAGATTACCAAGCATGGGATTGAAAGGTCAGATGTCTAGCGACATCGAGCAGTTATCCGAATTGCAGACTTTGTAAGTCTTTGTTTTGCACTAACACATCATATCCGCTTGGTTTGCATGCCAAAACCAAGTGTTTCAGAACAGTCCAAAAATTTGATCCGAAAACATACTTCTTGAATCTTAAAAATCTCGCGTTGCGGGAGTTATTTTGCGATCAAGAGAAAACGATGATGTAACGTTTTCTATTTTTTCCAAGGGCTTTGATCTTGATCAGGGTTTGTTCTGTTCTGTTTTTCGTCCAAAGTCGAGCAATGAAAAATTTCAAATCATGAAAAATATTTATAATTGGATTTAGCAAAAATCCCACCATTTTTGTTTGGCAGCTAGACTTTGATATTTCATTTCTCATTGGTTTTTTCATATAGGGATCTATCATACAACAAGAATCTAACTGGACAACTCCCACCATCAATTGGGAATCTGAAGAACCTTTCATACTTGTTAGGACGTTTTGGACCCGCTATTGAAACTCTCGATTCTGTACTTGTTTCGATTCTGTACTTGATATCCTGCTTGTAATTATTTGTTTTTGTTTTTCCTCTTTTATGGTTGCAAGGTCCTTGGCTGGCTGCGGCTTCTCGGGCCCAATTCCGGACACAATAGGATCTCTAAAACAGCTAGTTGTTCTGTATGGCTTTTTCATTACATTTTTCGTTATATATAAAAACTACGGCCACGTTTGGCCATATAACTAAAAAAGATTTTTTTTTTTAACACTATTTTTGTTCCCCAAAATCAAAATAATGTGTTTGACTTTGACTAACTGGTTCTAGAATAGTTTTTAAAAAACAAAGAAACAAAACATAGAAAATTCAGAAATTAACATCTCGTAGTTTTTAGTGTTTTCTTGAAACAATTTTTAGTGTGATGTGTTTTTATTTAAAAAAAAAAAACTCCAATTAAATTCACCTTTCTTTTTTTTTATAGAATTTGTAGTTTTCAGTGTTTTTTGAAAACAATATTTAGTGTGATGTGTTTATACACACACTCCACTTGAATTCAGTTTCAGGTCAGGATTCGGGACTGGTGTTGGGGTTGGGTTTTGGGATGTGAGTTGGGGTTCAAGATGGAGGTTTGGGTCGGAATTTGGGACAACGATCGGAATTAGTAACAAGGGTCGGGGTCAGGGAAGGGGTCGGATTCAGGACAGAGATCAGGGTTGGGTTTCAGGGTTGGGGTCAGTGTCCAATAATAAATAAAAGTTAAATGCAAAAAAATAAAAAATTAAATAAAAAATTAAATAAAAAATAAGGTTTTTAAAAATCTCTATCCAAACATGTATGTTTTGTTTTCATTTTTATAAATCTGTTTCAAAAAAAAAAAAAAACAATTTCCAAACATCACATGGTTTTTGAGAAACATGTGAGAATAGTTTTTGTGCTTATCTTTAAAAACAAAAATTTGAAAACTGAAAACAACATGGGCAAGCAATCCCTTAGGTTCTATATGGTACCGTTTTGAAAAGATGATTCATATTTTCAAAAAGCTAGTTTTGAAAACGATTTTGAAATAGCGTTTGTTTTGTACCAAATCAGAAAACAGAACCAAAAACATAATATATCGTTGGGGCCCTAAAGTCTTTCTTCTTTCTCAGTCTATTTGTTTAGTAGTCAACTTGTTTTCTGTACAAGTGCAGATCTCTTAATTCTAACCACTTCCATGGTTGGATTCCACCTTCCATCGGTAATCTGTCGAGACTCACTTGGTTAGACATAACAGACAATAATATCGGGGGACCCATCCCGGTCTCTAGTGGAACAACACCCGGTCTCGACATGTTACTCGAGTGCAAACACTTGTATGCAAGCTTTCTTTCTTCTCATTACGTAAATTTTTAACTACTTTTCTTACTGGAACATTTTTTTCTCTAAACATCTCGTTTGCTTTCCCTTTCATCGACAGCCATCTCGGAAATAATACGCTCACGGGTCCAATTCCGGAACGACTTTTCCACTCAAGCATGAAATTGATACATTTGTAAGATTAAATTTTTCACTCTGAAATATCGTGCTTGGAGAACTTGAGAGACTAGTTTATGTAGTGTAACTAGTATGACTTTGTTCTCGTGTAACTTCTAGGCTCTTAGATGGTAACAAACTAAGCGGTCGCATTCCATCCTCTATCGGACTCGTTCGCAGATTAGAGGCGATGTGAGTATCAGTCTTGTGTATCCACAATAATCTTTTTCCGGTCATCTTATTAACACTAACAATGTCTTCTCAAATTTGCATTAATATACAGAGATATGAGCAATAATGGTTTCGACGAGTCGGATTTTCCTTCATGGTTTTCGACTTTAAAGTCCTTGGAAACATTGTATGTCTCTCTCCGCGCTTGTTCTTCTCCTCTATATTTGCGTCTCTTCTTTCCTCGACTGATATAAAAATATAACTTGTTAAATCCATGTGCGGCAGAGTATTGGAGAACATACAGCTTCAAGGACCGATTCCGGTTGAACTATTCAGCCTTCCAAAATTAGAGACTGTGTGAGTATTACTAAAAGCATATTTGGTAATAATGCTAATTGGGATGTGCGCGTTAATGACTTCGTTTTAAGAAGTTTTTTAATAAATGGTTGAAGTTTGTTTTATAAAATTAAAAAAATGATCGCTTTCTATGTATTTTTCAATTGATTGACTATGTGGCTAATCATTTTTTTTAGTCAAAAAAAATTCGGCCATTTACTTAAGTAAGTGTTTGAAAACTGCCTACTCACCTATTTTCCAAGCTAAATTCTGTGCGAGTGTTATTTATATTTGTGTATGATATCAATGATAGGAAACTACGGAACAACAATCTCAATGGAACATTGGACATTGGAACCTCGTACAAAAGCCACCTGCGGGTCATCGAGTTGCAGAGAAATTCAATTACCGGCTTTAAGAATGGAGAAGAAGTAAACGACGTTGAGATAACGTAAAGAATCTCCGCTACTTTTTATCATGTGACTGTCACGTGATTTTTAGCTCATTCTTTGTCTATCACATCAAAGGCCTAATTGTCTTTCCCATGTCTTTTTGTAGACTTTCAGAGAATCCAATATGTGAGGAAACAGAACCAAAACGGAGTTACTGCGATGTCCCGGTTTCACAAACCTCTTACGTCACGGGAAAAAACAATTGTTCACCCATTCCTTGTAGTTCAGATCAGATTTCTAGCCCCAACTGCAAATGTTCTTATCCATACACAGGAGTTCTGCACTTCCAAGCTGCTTCGTTCTCAGACTTGAACAACACAACTCACTACAAAGACCTTGAGAACAATCTCACGACCTTCTTCGATCTGCATAACTTTTCCGTTGATTCAGTTTCTTTGAGTAACCCTACCAAATCTTCTTCTGGGTCTCTTGAGATGAGGCTAGAGATATTCCCGCTCGACCGAGATTGTTTCAATCGAACCGAAATCTCGTATTTAGGTTTCGCTCTAGGCAACCAGACTTACAAGCCCCCCTACTATTTTGGACCCTTCTGGTTTCTTGGTGATCATTATGCAAGCTATGCAGGTAATTGTTAAATGAAAACAGGCTAACTTAAAAACTTATTTAAGTTTTTATTTTTTATTTTTTATTTTTTATTTTTTATTTTTAACTAGTATGTTTTTTGAAATATATAGAAGTTCCCAGAAAATCAAAAGGGTCAAATGTTGGCATTATGGGAGCAGCGGTTGGCGTTTCTGCTCTTGTTATTATGTTACTACTTCTTGTGGGAGTCTACACTTTCTATTGGAAGAGAAGAGCAAAGCAGGGCAAACCTTCTGGTAAAAAAAAAAAAAAAAAAAAAAACGTTTTTCTTTTTTGGCAAAAGTAAAAGTGCAATTTCTGATCAGAGTTCTCAATTTAAAAACTACCACTGTTCTACGGTGAATGTACATACAATTTGATTTCTGATACAATAATTTTGATATGATTTGACGTCTTGTGGAATAGAATATTCTGAACATGTTTATGTCAAAATTCGGCATGCAGCACAGTGGGGTGCAGGTGAAAGCCATGGAAATATTCCTCAGCTAAAAGGGGCAAGATGGTTCTCTTTCAAAGAGGTTCAGAAGTACACCAACAATTTTTCAGAAGCAAACGAAATTGGATGTGGGGGTTATGGGAAGGTTAATTTTGCTTGTCTCTTTTTATCATTTATAACATTTCCATCTCTACTTAATGACTTTTAAATATGGAATTTAGATTAGAGGTTTATGGGAAAATGTCCTTTTTCCAAATCTTTTTTTTTTTTTAATTTTTATAGTAAATATCATAATTTTTCTAAAATTAGGAAGATGGAGATAAACTTGGTGGTCGATTGATCAATATCAATATATTATTAACAAATTTCAATTAATGATTTATTGATCTATTAGTGATAGATCATTTGTAAATTAGTGATAAACTGATTTATTAACAACAGACTATTGTAAAAGCCTGAGAAAATGACATTTTGACTAAAAAAAAATGCTATCCATTTAAACGGGTGGACAAATTTCCCTTTAAATTACGAAAGAAGGAGAATTCTGTGAAAGGGCATACGAAAAAAACACCATACCATTTTTAACATCCATCAACTTTCAAGAAACTATTATACTTTTCTTATTTTGACGGTGATCGATTCAAAAGTGAACTGATGTTTCATAACTATGTCCTGCCAATAGACCTCACTAAATACTTTTTGGTCAAACTTTATAGAAACAAACTATTTTTTGCAACAATATTTTACAGGTTTATCTAGGAATTCTTCCCACAAGAGAACAAATTGCCATCAAACGAGCAAAAAGACAATCCATACAGTGTGGATTGGAGTTCAGAGCAGAGATTGAACTTCTGTCGAGGGTTCATCACAAGAATCTGGTCAACCTCATCGGATTTTGCATCGAGCAAGACGAACAAATGCTGATCTACGAGTACGTACCGAATGGTAGTTTGAGGGATAGTATTTCAGGTACACTTCTTATTTTTGACCCTCCTAAAGTGCGAAACTCCGCTATATTTCGATGTCTTAGCTAATGGCGAGGCACGGGTTCATCATACATTCTAATGATACAAAAAAAAAAAAAAAAAACATGTTGTGATCCCCAGGTAAGTCAGGAGTTAGATTGGATTGGAGAAAAAGACTTAAAGTAGCTCTTGATACTGCTCGGGGAGTGGCATATATTCACGAACTCGTTGATCCTCCAATAGTACATAGGGACATTAAGTCAAACAATGTCCTTTTGGACAGTCATTTAAATGCAAAAGTTGCGGATTTTGGTATTTCCAAGCTCATGGGAGATGACAAAAAGGATCATGTCACCACTGAAGTCAAGGGGACATTGGTGAGAATTCCAACCATTCAATCCCCTGTCTGTATGAACTCTGATGAATTTATTATTATTATTATTATTATTATTATTATTATTAGGGTACTCTGATATATTTTTGCTTATGTGAGATGACTTATCATTTAGATTTGGGAAAATTAGGCAGTTAATCATTCTTTGCTGACTCCTTAAAGTAAATAGCCGAATTTTTTTTGTTTTTTTAGGTAAAATTATATATTTTTTAAAAAATTTATTGAATTTTATGACAGTCCATCAATGCAATGATATACAATAGGTTGTCATGGATAGACCATTTTATTATTGATGGAGCAATGATATATCAAAGGTGGATAGGTACACTGCTGCTTCATATTAGTTAATCACTGACTACCTATCAAGTCTATCATTGATGGACCGTCAAGTTTATCATTTATCATTGATGCATCATCAAGTTATTCATCATTGATGAACAATTTAAAATCTATTATTTTTTAAAGGACCTTAATTTTCAAATCGTGTCGCAAGAATTCAAATACTCAACGGCAATTAAAAATTTGGAAAAAAGAAAGTACGACTTTTTACCCCCTTGTGTCCCTAAATTGTTTGATGCAACACTGAAACTTTCCTTCACTGTTTCAGGGCTACATAGATCCTGAATATTACACGACACAACGATTAACCGAGAAAAGCGATGTTTATAGCTTTGGAGTGCTAATGTTGGAGCTCATCTCCGCAAGAAAACCTATAGAAAGAGGGAAACACATCGTACAAGAGGTTCGGGCAACGATAGACAAAACCAAAGATCTCTACAACCTCCATGCAATTCTTGACCGAGCAATCGGTTTCGCAACAGGATTGAACGGTTTTGAAAGGTTTATTGACCTGGCAATGCGGTGTGTTGAAGATGAAGGAGTAGGCAGGCCAACAATGAGTGAGGTGGTGAAAGAGATCGAGATAATTATGCAACATTCGGGTTTGAACCTTGAAACAGATTCGACATCGACTTCTTTAAGTTTCGAATATCAATCGAACGATGCAACATCCTTCCATCCTTATAGCAGAGAATTCATAGAAGAGAGAAAATAGTGCTTCACGGTGAGCATTACTTGAACTAAAATATGTTCAATTTGGTAGTAAATAATGTTTGCACTAGGCAGGCTAATGTTTGTTTATAGCAGTTCTGGATTAAGGATTTTTGTTGAATATCATTGTGTTTGTATCTTATTAGGGAATTATCTAGAAGAGAGACAATTATAAATTGGTATATTTGAGTAAATGACTTTTTTTTTTTTTTTTTTGTAAAGAATTTTTTAATAACAACTGAAATTTTGTCAAATTAATAAAATAGTCTTTAAAAAATCATCAATAAGTGAATTGCTAATTGATCAATATTAACATATGGATTTTTTACTTATTAACCATAGTTAATCACTGATTAACAACAATTTTTTAAATAAAAAAATATGGCGACTTATTTAAGAAACTGATCAAAAATTGTCCATTTACATAATTTTTTTCTCATAAATTTGTTTGTAAAAATTTATTGTTATCATTCTCAGTTTCCCAAAATCAAACCACATTAAAGTTTATTGTTAAGGGATATGCCGGAAAATACTTTTTATTTTATAATTGTCTCAAGTTTTGTTAGCTTTTTTTTTTTTTTTTTCAATGGTCAATCAATAATTGATTAATCACCAATTGGTCAATATCCATGCAATTAAAACCATACACTTTTAATGTCGTTTTTTATATTTGCATGGATGGAGAGGCGATTTCATTAAGAAAAGAAAATAACGATAAAAATACTCTTCTTCGTCACTATTAACTAATGGAGTGTCTATATGCTGACGGGGTCTCTATATGTAATGCATATGATTAGATAATAGTAATTAGAAAAAATATTCGGTAATTTACAATTAGTAGCATCAGTCCTAATACAAGAACGGTTCAAAGCCTGATTAGAAGCCTGATGAATCTTCTAACTCTAGTAGCCAAAAAAAAGTTAAAATTATCACTTGAAAAATAAAATTGACGATATCATATAATTATAGCATTATTATAATATGATAATATAATATAAGTTTGATTATATTCATGTATCCTCGTTAATTGGGCAACCTTGTGCTAGTTTCCTGAGATTCTCAATTATCATAACCAGTTTGTTGTTCAGTCGATTCACAAAGCACTTTGGAAGCCATCCAGCAGCAGGATCAAGCTGGAAAAAAAAAAAAAAAATCAATCACCGTCACTTTCAATTCTTTTAATGATTATAATAATTATCGATAGTCATCATAATGTTTTTTTTATTTATTTTTAGTATTTATCGATGTGACTTGAGAGAAAATAAGATAATCAAAGTAAAAATATTTTTTATTTATAAATCGTATTTTTAGTTTAAGGAAAATATCGAAAACACCTTTATGTTTAGTTTAAATATCATTCTTTGTCCCTTTATTTGTGCAAAGGTCCAGAATACTTCATGTATTTGTAAAATCAGTCACAAAATATTTTCCAAAAACAATTAAATCATTGAAAATGTCAAAGATTATCCTTCTTAATTTATCTTCAATATTATTTTAAATATATGACTTAACTAAAAATTTCAAATAAGTAAATAATTTTCAAATGATCAGAAAAATAATTCAATCGAATTTCAACTATTTTGAGAATTTGTTAAGTTTAAAGATTGATTTTATTTAATAGTTTAGTCTAATATTGTCTTAATTGTATTTAATAAAGATCGGGAATGGTAAATTTGGTATTTTAAAAAATTAAATTGCTTCAAGGGGTATTGTATGACTGATTTTACAAATACAGAGAGTGTTTTAGGCATTCGTATAATATGAGAGGCAAAAGTGATATTAGACTAAACACAAGGAGTGCTTTGGGTCTTTTCCTTTTCCTTTTTCTTTTTTAACATAAAAATTAGTCCTATGTTTGAATGACATATCTAATTTCTGAAATTGGAAAATTTTTGTAAAAAAGTATTTGTCTTAGCTTTTTCTATTATTCTCCCATTTTGAAAAGAAAAAAAATCTCATTTTCAAACTTATTTTGTACAAAACACTTTTGGAAAAAGAAAAAAAAATCTTTTTGAAATCTTTTCATAATTCACAATTTCCAATACCATTTTTTTCTCATTCCAAATAATATTTTATTTTCAAGAAGAAAATTTTTTTACACGCCCAAACATCATTTTATTTTCAAGATGAAAAAAACTTTCTCATTTAAAAAAAAAATTTCTTTACAAAAATAAACACTCCATCTAAAAGCCCCCCCCCCCCCCCCCCTCCCCTCAAAAAAACTTTTAACTTTTAGTTGTTAAAAGTAAAATGAACATGGGGATCCACCCAAAGAATTTTGCTTAAGATAATCTCAACCTTTTTTTTTTTTTTTTTTTTAACTTTAACTTTAAAAACAAAAGGGGTTTCTGATCATAACTAAAGGGTACTAGTTTCTGGACTAGCTAATTAAGAAAAAGAAACAGTAAAAGAAAAAGGAAAATAAAATAAAAAAAGAAAAAGGAAAAGAAAAAGGGTAATAATAATTGTGTTAAGTACCTGAACGACATAGGTGACCATACAAGAGTCATCACCAAATTCATCAAGCTGCTCCACCACCCAGCCTGATTGCAACAGCAGCCCTCTTATTGCATTGTTCTGCTTTGGCTCCAATCCTGCTGCTATCTCCTTTGGTAGTGATGCCACTGCCACCACCTGCATATACATATATGCCCATATATATATAATTGATTATATATATATATATATATTCATATATCCATCTATCCATATATATGGTCATGTCATGGTCTTTCGAGAAGGAACATATTCCACCCTAACATGTAAAAGTAAAAACCGGTATTTATTTCATAAAAGATGTAACAATGGTTTGGGATAACTAAATTTCTTGATGTTATATCTTTTAAAGTTCATTTTATGTTGTTAAATAATTTTCATGTTATACTTTTTATTTTTATATATTACAATAATAATAGCAAAAAACTTAGCTTTATAAATTGCAGAAGTGACATGTTATTCTTGTAACATCTGTTAAGTATTATATATATAGGTATATATGATAAGGCTAAAAAAATAACTGTGCCAATTAGCACTAATATTGGCATTAAGAATATATATAGCATATATCAAATGTAGCACAAAAATTAGTAGTGAATTACATAGTGATTTTCATATTCAATTGTCAAAACTTAGTACTGACACATTAATTTAGTACTGTATTAGAGATTTTCTGCATTAATTACGTATACACGATGTCCAAAACATGCATTTTTGCATATATTTAATCATGTTGTCAAATCGAAAACGTTAATAATAAGGAAAAATACTCAAAATATGTTGCGTGTTTAGTCAAATACCATTTTTATCCTTGTTATTATGTAAATGGCTAAAACATGCAATGTGTTTTGTAATAATTACCAGGGTGCCGTCTTCCATGGTTTCACGTCGCTCATAGACAATGAATTCTCTATTCCTAAAGAGTGGCTTGGCATTATCTCCAAACCTCAAACGAATTATGCTGAGGTTCTCTTCATGGTCTTTTATGTATTTGGCTTCCACTAGATCAGAGTCCCATTGCTGCATATTTTTCAAATCATACAAAAATAAATTGAAATAAAACAAAAGCACCTTATGCAACAATACTATTTAGAAACCATAAACTTTTATTCAGATTAATTCCTTACACAGAGCCACAAAAGTTTGTATGTTTTGTCATTTACAATGAAGAAAACCCCAAAACAATACTACGGGACAAAACTTTCTTCATAGCATTTCTTTTTCCCTTATTATATCTTCTCTCTTAAATAAATTAGGTGGGCGGCCGTTTTTTGGCCAAATCTTTTAAATAAATAGCTTGACTTTCTTCTTTTTAGGTAAATGACCTTTTTTTTTTATGGTCTGTTAGTGATAGATCAATGGTATAACATTGATGGATCGGTCAATTGTTATTGATTCATATGGATTAATCATTGATTAATCATTAACTTTATCAGTAATGAACCACGTAGTCAACCATATTTACAGGCAAACTAAACTAGAAATTAGGAAACTAATCCGAAGCAAAATAACTAAACTATTAACACAAAACGGTAATGGAAAACTACCCATAATAGCATAAATCCTGATTAAAAAAAAAAGTGGCTAAACAAATATTACAATATTCATCGAATTGTCTTTGACATGAATGCAGGGCATTAAAGAAGAACAAGCTCAATGAAACATTTGGATTCGGGACTTCCTACAGCGAGCACCTCCGGCTTGTCGATCTGCAGAGCAATTACATTACTGACATTGATCCTGCAGTGCCGAAATTTCAAATAATGTGAAGCCTATCCTCCATTACTTTATTTTTTTTTCTTTATAAACTTTTATTCTTTCAACTGTATAATGCTAAAGAACTGACTAATCCATGTTAATTACAGGCTAAATATGTTTCTTTTTTCTCTTGTAGACTTGTCGATAACCCAATTTGTCAGGAAACAGGAAAAACCGCAAGTTATTGCCAAATCCCGGTTTCTCAATCTAATGACGACAGCTCATATGTCACAGAAAAAACAACTGTGTAGAAACTCCTTATAGTAGTTCGGATCAGATTGCCAGCCCCAACTGCAAATGTGCTTATCCATACACGGGAACTCTATATTTCCGAGCTCCGTCCTTCTCTGATTTAGGGAACACAACTTACTACAAAATTCTTGAGAGGTCGCTCATGTCCTTCTTTCAGATTTACACAGTTCGTGCGGATTCTGTTGCTTTGAGTCATCCCTATAAGGATTCCTCTCACTACCTTGTCATCAAACTGGAGGTATTCCCGAGCAGCGGAGATCGTTTCAATCGAAGCGAAATTTCAGATCTAGGTTTCGCTTTTAGCAACCAAACTTACAAGCCCCCCAAACAGACTTTTGGACCTTACTTTTTTATTGGTGACCAATATGAAAGCTAGGCAGGTGATTCTTCAACCGTGGATCTTGTTAGCATATAAAACTATCGTTAGTGCAATTATTTAGTATTTTTTTCCATCCTTTTAGGCAAAAATCCTAATAGAATGGGCTTTAGTAAGACTAATTCCCCATTTTTTAGTTTATTTTCAATTGAAATTTGGATATAAAGGGTAAAGTGGGGTTCAATTCAAAGTTTAGAGGGTAAAGTAAAAGTTTTTAAAATTAACGGGACAAAGTGGGAGCGATCCTAGTTCAGGGAACATAAATGAGAATAATCCTTGTTATTACATCAGCTTATAGTTAAATATTCACATGCTGGTCACTCTAATTATTTTCATCCAAACGATTTCTGATTGTCTACTTTACATATCAGATAGTGTGAGAATCTAAAACTATTGTTTGGTCAGCTTCCAAGCGCTTAAGATTTTTGGAGAATTTGTAAACTAACATCTTCAAACATGGAGTAAAGCAAACTTTTTGAAGCTTTTGATAAGTTTTTGAACTTTTTAAACTTTTTAAACTCTCTCCTTTCTTCAGATATAGAAGTGTCTACTGAATCAAACAGTTCAACCAATACTGGAATCATCATCGGAGCAGCTGCTGGTGGTTCTGCTCTTGTGCTGCTACTACTTCTCGTGGGCGTGTACGCTTTCCGCCAGAAGAGAAGAGCGAAAAGAGCAACTGATCAGAGCAATCCTTTTGGTAAGACAAACACTTGTTCTATTAGTAATGAAGCAGCATTTTGTCCTTAGACAATGTGGATGGAGTTTTATTTTCTTAAATGCGATGCATTTTCATCCGAACCCAGTGCACTGGGATCCGAAGGTGGCAAGTGGACGAGGCATGCCCCAGTTGCCGGGGGCAAAATGGTTCTCTTTCGAAGAGATTAAGAAATGCACCAACAATTTTTCAGCAGAAAATAATGTCGGATCTGGTGGATACGGAAAGGTTAGTTTTCATTATTTCGTTTCGGTTGTTACTTTTGATTATTTTTTAACACCCTCTTCCTAAAGATTTTTATATCTCTGGCTTTCGATTCTCAACTTTTGGAAAGTCTTTGCCAAGTCGTGTTAGGTACTAAAAGTAATTAACCAAATGCATTTTAACATTTTGCAGGTTTATCGAGGGACTCTTCCTAACGGAGAACTGATTGCCATCAAAAGATCGCAAAGAGAATCAAAGCAGGGCGTAAAAGAGTTCAAAAACGAGATTGAACTTCTTTCGCGGGTTCATCACAAGAATCTCGTCACCCTTGTTGGGTTTTGTTTCGATAAGGGCGAACAAATTTTGATCTACGAATATGTAACAAATGGTAGCTTGAAGGACAGTCTTTCAGGTGCATATACTTTAATATACTTACACATATAAGCCTATATAACAAGATTTATATTGATGCAGTTATTAAAGTTTCTAAGAAGAGAAAACAGTTTTATATTTTCGATTATAAATTGATTTAATTTTAATGTTCACATCGAATCCCAAATTCTAATTTTTGTGTTTACAGAAAAGTCTGGAATTAGATTGGATTGGGTTAGAAGACTTAGAGTAGCTCTCGGTACTGCTAGAGGTCTAGCATATCTTCACGAGCTTGCCAACCCGCCGATAATACATAGGGACATCAAGTCATCCAACGTCCTTTTGGATGATCGCTTAAACGCAAAAGTTGCTGATTTCGGTCTCTCCAAGCTTTTGGGAGACAGTGAAAAAGACCATGTCACCACTCAAGTGAAAGGGACAATGGTCGGCATTCGACGTTTGGCCTCATTGCAAAAAAAACCTTAACTATTTCTTTTATATGTATATATATATTTTTTTCTAACAACATGTTTCTTTATTGGTGTAGGGCTACTTAGATCCGGAGTATTACATGACGCAACAATTGACCGAGAAGAGCGATGTTTATAGTTTCGGAGTGTTGATGTTGGAGATCCTTACCGCAAAGAAACCTATAGATAAAGGGAAATACATCGTGAGACAAGTTCGGATAGCGATCGACAAAACTAAAGATTTATACAACCTCCATGATTTTCTGGACTCCACCATCGGTTTGGGAACAAGATTGAACGGTTTCGAACAGTTTGTGGACTTAGCAATGAGATGCGTCGAAGATGCGGGAGTGGATAGGCCTACGATGAGTGAAGTGGTGAAAGAGATCGAAGCCATTATGCAGCTTGCGGGTTTTAACCCGAATGCAGATTCGGCATCCGCTTCCGCAAGCTATGAGGAGGCAAATGAAGCAGCCCCAAATCATCCTTATAATCAAGAAACCGAATCCTTTGATCATAGTGGTTCCTTTCCTATGTCTAAGATAGAGCCTCAGTAAACTTGTTTTGAACTTGAAATACTCTTTTTGTCTATAGATATTATTGGCACAAATATTTGCCGTGTGGCTTCTCACGGAGCCAGCTCCGCAAGAGATGGTTCCCAACTTAGAGAACTACCTATATCTCTTTGCGGAGCTGGCTTTATACGAAGCTGAACTGAATCGTTTTATTTTGTAAAATCCGTCGGTGTGTTGTATTTTAGAGAACAAATAAATGAAACAAATCATGAGATTTGGTTTCTCAATTGTATTGTTCAACTTGATATGTTCTTTTTGTCTATAATATTTATTGGTACAAAAAGCTGTTGGGGTTTCACGCGGAGCCAGCTCTTGCAAGATATCTTTTGAAAGGATATACTTATTTATTAAATTGAATTCGGAATTAAAGTATACTGCCCTTGTCAAGAGATTAGCAATTTGTAAGACTAGGTGTGAAGAGATTAAAGGGAAGGAACAAAACCATTTCCTATTGGAAGGAACACAGTTTTAAATTTCATTTTGCACCCCCATATTATTGTTGTTTTTTTTTTCTTCTTTTTATTTTTTGCACCATCACATTATTTTTGTATTCATTGATTTTTCTCATTTCTCTATCTTTCTTGTTTTTCTTTTTCTTTTTCATTTTGTGTGTGTGTGTGTGTGTGTGCTATTTTCTTATTATTTTGTGTGTGTGTGTGTGTGTGGGGAATAAGCATCTTCAGAGCTTGGTCTAGTACATTGTATCCTCCTGAGATAATTATCAGCACAATATAACAGGGACAATATATATATTTCTATATAAACTACTATTTTTACCACAATATAATTAATGCTACATTAACAATTATATCTTATTAGTTGATTGATTAGCAAATTAAGCCTGCTTTTGACTATCTGATTGGAGATGAAATTAAAAAATTAGAATTAATTAATTTTTAAAAAATTAATTATAATTTTATTTAATTTTAAAAAAAATAAAAATTAAGATAAAAAATTAATTTAATTAAAATTAAATTGAAATGCTAAATAAAATATAAATAAAAGAAATCATTTCAGCGGCATTTCCATGTCCAGGTTGTTGAAAAAGTCATGATTTGGTAAAGCACCCCTTTGACTTGGTGTGAATTGTGATGGCAAGTCACATTTGTAGGGACGAATAAGGTATTCACTACTGAGGGACCCACACTTTAAGAATCTGACTGGATAAGAAAAAGAACTTTGACAGATCAATTAAAAAACAATTTTGTGAAATGTAAGCATTCAAAAGCACTCTCCATTTCATCTGTAATTTTCTCCTTCAATCAACATTTTGCAATTAATTCCTATGCTCATAAGTCTTGAAAATTTTTGCTGTGATTATGACTTGACTTGAGAGTGAATTAAGGAATAGATATTTATCAGGAGTTTTGTATTTATTTTTAATTTTACATTAAAAAATCTCTTGAGATGAGGAGATTGATTTTATAATGTTTGGTAATTTATCCAATTTTCTTATGGTAATTCAAGGATTATGACTTTTTAACGTCATTTTTTAATAAATGTCCTAAATTTTTTTAATTTAAAAAGACTTTTATTTTTAAGACGATCTATCACTAATCAATTATATTTTGTTTTCCACCGTTAATGACTTAAGTCAATTACTATTTAACCATTATAAATCAATACTTTATCAATTCATCATTGATATACCAATATATCAGTTATAAATCATTGGTATGTCACTGATAGACTATCATGAAAACCTGGTAAAAAAATGAACATATAGTTTAAAAATAAGAAAAAGCGCATTAATTTATATTTATACAGGAAGCCTTTGATTATGCTCCTTGCTACTTATAGCGAATTCTTTCTATTTTCTTAGTCCTTGAATAAAGACACATTTATCGAACTATATAAAACCTTCATATCTACTTCTACCATTTATTTTCTTATTTAATTTACCATAGAGTACACCTTTTACTTCATATTAAAAAAAAAAAACAAACAAACAAACAAACAAACAAAACAAAAAGAATAAAAAGAGACATGCAACCATGTTGTTAACCAATTCCGTCACATATTTGGAGATAACTGAGTTTTTGTTTCTTGCGTGGAAAATTCAAGCATGTCACCCTATGAATCTTATCTCAAATTTAAAACCATCTAATTCAATCGTCTAAATCAGTTTAGTTTGAGCCATTAATTACGTTTTCCATTTCGTTGAACAGTATTTTTGTTTGTGTTCGTTCACCAAAGAGTAATCAGACAGTTTCTTACTCAAACTCATCCGGCGATTTACTTCCATGTTTCTCGACATCTAAAGAGAACTGTGACAGCTCTCGAATCTCTGGTTTATTACTCTAATGGATCTAAAACTCAAAGTGTTTTTGCTTCTCTTATTCTCCTCTACTTTGGCTATTGTTTTGTCAAACAATCAGGACTGTAAGTTCGCTTCACCTATTCCCGCACTTTGTTTTCTTTTCACCTCATCATTTTTGTTGCGTAAACAATAGTTCATTGCGTCTATATTTATGTGACGGGTTTAAGCTCGATAAATTTCCTATTAACTTAAGCTTTAAGGAATTTGGTAACTAAGTATGGTTTCGGCGCTTGTTTATTTGAATGATATTGTTTTTTAACTCCACTTTTAACTCATTTGATCGATCTTTAAATTCTTTGGATATCTTGTACTAAGAATTTGATTTCGGTTTTTTTTTTTTTTTTTTTCTTTTTTTAACTGAAACGTCTCGTACAGCTATTGGTCTGAAAAGTCACAAGTGGGAGAATACGCCACTTAATTGGGAGCATGGTTCCGATCCTTGTGGTGATAGTTGGGATGGCATTGGCTGCTTCGGTTCACGGGTTAATTCCATGTAAGATATTTGCTAATGTTTCACCTTGTACTGGTTAAAGATATGCTTTTATAAGTCCTTTTTCACTTTGTAACATGTTTGTGTACTTTTTCAGAAGATTACCAAGCATGGGATTGAAAGGTCAGATGTCTAGCGATATCAAGCAGTTATCCGAATTGCAGACTTTGTAAGTCTTGTTTTGCACTAACACATCATATCCGCTTGGTTTGCATGCCAAAACCAAGTGTTTCAGAACAGTCCAAAAATTTGATCCGAAAACATACTTCTTGAATCTTAAAAATCTCGCTTTGCGAGAGTTATTTTGCGATCAAGAGAAAACGATGATGTAACGTTTTCTATTTTTTCCAAGGGCTTTGATCTTGATCAGGGTTTGTTCTGTTCTGTTTTTCGTCCAAAGTCGAGCAATGAAAAATTTCAAATCATGAAAAATATTTATAATTGGATTTAGCAAAAATCCCACCATTTTTGTTTGGCAGCTAGACTTTGATATTTCATTTCTCATTGGTTTTTTCATATAGGGATCTATCATACAACAAGAATCTAACTGGACAACTCCCACCATCAATTGGGAATCTGAAGAACCTTTCATACTTGTTAGGACGTTTTGGACCCGCTATTGAAACTCTCGATTCTGTACTTGTTTCGATTCTGTACTTGATATCCTGCTTGTAATTATTTGTTTTTGTTTTTCCTCTTTTATGGTTGCAAGGTCCTTGGCTGGCTGCGGCTTCTCGGGCCCAATTCCGGACACAATAGGATCTCTAAAACAGCTAGTTGTTCTGTATGGCTTTTTCATTGAATTTTTCGTTATATATAAAAACTACGGCCACGTTTGACCATATAACTAAAAAAGATTTTTTTTTTTTTTTTTACACTATTTTTGTTCCCCAAAATCAAAATAATGTGTTTGACTAACGTGTTCTAGAATAGTTTTTAAAAAAACAAAGAAACAAAACATAGAAAATTCAGAAATTAACATCTCGTAGTTTTTATGTTTTCTTGAAACAATTTTTAGTGTGATGTGTTTTTATTTAAAAAAAAAAAAACTCCAATTGAATTCACCTTTTTTTTTTTTTTTTTTTTTTTAAGAATTTGTAGTTTTCAGTGTTTTTTGAAAACAATATTTAGTGTGATGTGTTTATACACACACTTCACTTGAATTCAGTTTCAGGTCAGGATTCGGGACTGGTGTTGGGGTTGGGTTTCGGGATGTGAGTTGGGGTTCAAGATGGAGGTTTGGGTCGGAATTTGGGACAACGATCGGAATTAGTAACAAGGGTCAGGGTCAGGGAAGGGGTTGGATTCAGGATAGAGATCAGGGTTGGGTTTCAGGGCTGGGGTCAGTGTCCAATAATAAAAAAAAGTTAAATGCAAAAAAATAAAAAATTAAATAAAAAATAACGTTTTTAAAAATCTCAATCCAAACATGTATGTTTTGTTTTCATTTTTATAAATCTGTTTCAAAAAAAACAATTTCCAAACATCACATGGTTTTTGAGAAACATGTGAGAATAGTTTTTGTGCTTATCTTTAAAAACGAAATTTTAAAAACTGAAACAACATGGGCAAACAATCCCTTAGGTTCTATTTGGTACCGTTTTGAAAAGATGATTCATATTTTCAAAAAGCTAGTTTTGAAAACGATTTCGAAATAGCGTTTGTTTTGTACCAAATCAGAAAACAGAACCAAAAACATAATATATCGTTGGGGCCCTAAAGTTCTTTCTTCTTTCTCAGTCTATTTGTTTAGTAGTCAACTTGTTTTCTGTACAAGTGCAGATCTCTTAATTCTAACCACTTCCATGGTCGGATTCCACCTTCCATCGGTAATCTGTCGAGACTCACTTGGTTAGACATAACAGACAATAATATCGGGGGACCCATCCCGGTCTCTAGTGGAACAACACCCGGTCTCGACATGTTACTCGAGTGCAAACACTTGTATGCAAGCTTTCTTTCTTCTCATTACGTAAATTTTTAACTACTTTTCTTACTGGAACTTTTTTTTCTCTAAACATCTCGTCTGCTTTCCCTTTCATCGACAGCCATCTCGGAAATAATACGCTCACGGGTCCAATTCCGGAACGACTTTTCCACTCAAGCATGAAATTGATACATTTGTAAGATTAAATTTTTCACTCTGAAATATCGTGCTTGGAGAACTTGAGAGACTAGTTTATGTAGTGTAACTAGTATGACTTTGTTCTCGTGCAACTTCTAGGCTCTTAGATGGTAACAAACTAAGCGGTCGCATTCCTTCCTCTATCGGACTCGTTCGCAGTTTAGAGGCGATGTGAGTATCAGTCTTGTGTATCCACAATAATCTTTTTCCGGTCATCTTATTAACACTAACAATGTCTTCTCAAATTTGCATTAATATACAGAGATATGAGCGATAATGGTTTTGACGAGTCGGATTTTCCTTCATGGTTTTCGACTTTAAAGTCCTTGGAAACATTGTATGTCTCTCTCCGCGCTTGTTCTTCTCCTCTATATTTGCGTCTCTTCTTTCCTCGACTGATTTTAAAATATAACTTGTTAATCCATGTGCGGCAGAGTATTGGAGAAAATACAGCTTCAAGGACCGATTCCGGTTGAACTATTCAGCCTTCCAAAATTAGAGACTGTGTGAGTATTACTAAAAGCATATTTGGTAATAATGCTAATTGGGATGTGCGCGTTAATGACTTCGTTTTAAGAAGTTTTTTAATAAATGGTTGAAGTTTGTTTTATAAAATTAAAAAAATGATCGCTTTTTATGTATTTTTCAATTGATTGACAATGTGGCTAATCATTTTTTTTAGTCAAAAAAAATTCGGCCATTTACTTAAGTAAGTGTTTGAAAACTGCCTACTCACCTATTTTCCAAGCTAAATTCTGTGCGAGTGTTATTTATATTTGTGTATGATATCAATGATAGGAAACTACGGAACAACAATCTCAATGGAACATTGGACATTGGAACCTCGTACAAAAGCCACCTGCGGGTCATCGAGTTGCAGAGAAATTCAATTACCGGCTTTAAGAATGGAGAAGAAGTAAACGACGTTGAGATAACGTAAAGAATCTCCGTACTTTTTATCATGTGACTGTCACGTGATTTTTAGCTCATTCTTTGTCTATCACATCAAAGGCCTAATTGTCTTTCCCATGTCTTTTTGTAGACTTTCAGAGAATCCAATATGTGAGGAAACAGAACCAAAACCGAGTTACTGCGATGTCCCGGTTCCACAAACCTCTTACGTCACGGGAAAAAACAATTGTTCACCCATTCCTTGTAGTTCAGATCAGATTTCTAGCCCCAACTGCAAATGTTCTTATCCATACACAGGAGTTCTGCACTTCCAAGCTGCTTCGTTCTCAGACTTGAACAACACAACTCACTACAAAGACCTTGAGAACAATCTCACGACCTTCTTCGATCGGCATAACTTTTCCGTTGATTCAGTTTCTTTGAGTAACCCTACCAAATCTTCTTCTGGGTCTCTTGAGATGAGGCTAGAGATATTCCCGCTCGACCGAGATTGTTTCAATCGAACCGAAATCTCGTATTTAGGTTTCTCTCTAGGCAACCAGAATTACCAGCCCCCCTACTATTTTGGACCCTTCTGGTTTATTGGCGATCATTATGCAAGCTATGCAGGTAATTGTTAAATGAACACAGGCTAACTTAGAAACTTATTTAAGTTTTTTTTTTTTTTTTTTCTTTACTAGTATGTTTTTGAAATATATAGAAGTTCCCAGAAAATCAAAAGGGTCAAATGTTGGCATTATGGGAGCAGCGGTTGGCGTTTCTGCTCTTGTTATTATGTTACTACTTCTTGTGGGAGTCTACACTTTCTATTGGAAGAGAAGAGCAAAGCAGGGCAACCCTTCTGGTAAAAAAAAAAAATAAAAAGTTTTTCTTTTTTGGCAAAAGTAAAAGTGCAATTTCTGATCAGAGTTCTCAATTTAAAAACTACCACTGTTCTACGGTGAATGTACATACAATTTGATTTCTGATACAATAATTTTGATATGATTTGACGTCTTGTGGAATAGAATATTCTGAACATGTTTATGTCAAAATTCGGCATGCAGCACAGTGGGGTGCAGGTGAAAGCCATGGAAATATTCCTCAGCTAAAAGGGGCAAGATGGTTCTCTTTCAAAGAGGTTCAGAAGTACACCAACAATTTTTCAGAAGCAAACGAAATTGGATGTGGGGGTTATGGGAAGGTTAATTTTGCTTGTCTCTTTTTATCATTTATAACATTTCCATCTCTACTTAATGACTTTTAAATATGGAATTTAGATTAGAGGTTTATGGGAAAATGTCCTTTTTCCAAATCTTTTTTTTTTTTTAATTTTTATAGTAAATATCATAATTTTCTAAAATTAGGAAGATGGAGATAAACTTGGTGGTCGATTGATCAATATCAATATATTATTAACAAATTTCAATTAATGATTTATTGATCTATTAGTGATAGATCATTAGTAAATTAGTGATAAACTGATTTATTAACAATAGACTATTGTAAAAGCCTGAGAAAATGACATTTTGACTAAAAAAAAAATGCTATCCATTTAAACGGGTGGACAAATTTCCCTTTAAATTACGAAAGAAGGAGAATTCTATGAAAGGACATACGAAAAAAACACCATACCATTTTTAACATCCATCAACTTTCAAGAAACTATTATACTTTTCTTATTTTGACGGTGATCGATTCAAAAGTGAACTGATGTTTCATAACTATGTCCTGCCAATAGACCTCACTAAATACTTTTTGGTCAAACTTTATAGAAACAAACTATTTTTTGCAACAATATTTTACAGGTTTATCTAGGAATTCTTCCCACAAGAGAACAAATTGCCATCAAACGAGCAAAAAGACAATCCATACAGTGTGGATTGGAGTTCAGAGCAGAGATTGAACTTCTGTCGAGGGTTCATCACAAGAATCTGGTCAACCTCATCGGATTTTGCATCGAGCAAGACGAACAAATGCTGATCTACGAGTACGTACCGAATGGTAGTTTGAGGGATAGTATTTCAGGTACACTTCTTATTTTTGACCCTCCTAAAGTGCGAAACTCCGCTATATTTCGATGTCTTAGCTAATGGCGAGGCACGGGTTCATCATACATTCTAATGATACAAAACAAAAAAAACAAAAAAAAAAAAAAAAAAAACATGTTGTGATCCCCAGGTAAGTCAGGAGTTAGATTGGATTGGAGAAAAAGACTTAAAGTAGCTCTTGATACTGCTCGGGGAGTGGCATATATTCACGAACTCGTTGATCCTCCAATAGTACATAGGGACATTAAGTCAAACAATGTCCTTTTGGACGGTCATTTAAATGCAAAAGTTGCTGATTTTGGTATTTCCAAGCTCATGGGAGATGACAAAAAGGATCATGTCACCACTGAAGTCAAGGGGACATTGGTGAGAATTCCAACCATTCAATCCCCTGTCTGTATGAACTCTGATGAATTTATTATTATTATTATTATTATTAGGGTACTCTGATATATTTTTGCTTAAGTGAGATGACTTATCATTTAGATTTGGGAAAATTAGGCAGTTAATCATTCTTTGCTGACTCCTTAAAGTAAATAGCCGAGATTTTTTTTTTGTTTTTTTAGGTAAAATTATATATTTTTTAAAAAATTTATTGAATTTTATGACAGTCCATCAATGCAATGATATACAATAGGTTGTCATGGATAGACCATTTTATTATTGATGGAGCAATGATATATCAAAGGTGGATAGGTACACTGCTGCTTCATATTAGTTAATCACTGACTAACTATCAAGTCTATCATTGATGGACCGTCAAGTTTATCATTTATCATTGATGCGTCATCAAGTTATTCATCATTGATGAACAATTTAAAATCTATTATTTTTTAAAGGACCTTAATTTTCAAATCGTGTCGCAAGAATTCAAATACTCAACGGCAATTAAAAATTTGGAAAAAAGAAAGTACGACTTTTTACCCCCTTGTGTCCCTAAATTGTTTGATACAACACTGAAACTTTCCTTCACTATTTCAGGGCTACATAGATCCTGAATATTACACGACACAACGATTAACCGAGAAGAGCGATGTTTATAGCTTTGGAGTGCTAATGTTGGAGCTCATCTCCGCAAGAAAACCTATAGAAAGAGGGAAACACATCGTGCAAGAGGTTCGGGCAACGATAGACAAAACCAAAGATCTCTACAACCTCCATGCAATTCTTGACCGAGCAATCGGTTTCGCAACAGGATTGAACGGTTTTGAAAGGTTTATTGACCTGGCAATGCGGTGTGTTGAAGATGAAGGAGTAGGCAGGCCAACAATGAGTGAGGTGGTGAAAGAGATCGAGATAATTATGCAACATTCGGGTTTGAACCTTGAAACAGATTCGACATCGACTTCTTTAAGTTTCGAATATCAATCGAACGATGCAACATCCTTCCATCCTTATAGCAGAGAATTCATAGAAGAGAGAAAATAGTGCTTCACGGTGAGCATTACTTGAACTAAAATATGTTCAATTTGGTAGTAAATAATGTTTGCACTAGGTAGGCTAATGTTTGTTTATAGCAGTTCTGGATTAAGGATTTTTGTTGAATATCATTGTGTTTGTATCTTATTAGGGAATTATCTAGAAGAGAGACAATTATAAATTGGGATATTTGAGTAAATGACTTTTTTTTTTTTTGGTAAAGAATTTTTTAATAACAACTGAAATTTTGTCAAATTAATAAAATAGTCTTTAAAAAATCATCAATAAGTGAATTACTGATTGATCAATATTAACATATGGATTTTTTACTTATTGACCATAGTCAATCACTGATTAACAACATTTTTTTAAATAAAAAAATATGGCGACTTATTTAAGAAAGTGATCAAAAATTGTCCATTTACATAATTTTTTTCTCATAAATTTGTTTGTAAAAATTTATTGTTATCATTCTCAGTTTCCCAAAATCAAACCACATTAAAGTTTATTGTTAAGGGATATGCCGGAAAATACTTTTTATTTTATAATTGTCTCAAGTTTCGTTAGCTTTTTTTTTTTTTTTTCAATGGTCAATCGATAATTGATTAATCACCGATCGATCAATATCCATGCAATTAAAACCATATACTTTTAATGTCGTTTTTTATATTTGCATGGATGGAGAAGCGATTTCATTAAGAAAAGAAAATAACGATAAAAATACGCTTCTTCGTCACTATTAACTAATGGAGTGTCTATATGCTGACGGGGTCTCTATATGTAATGCATATGATTAGATAATAGTAATTAGAAAAAATATTCGGTAATTTACAATTAGTAGCATCAGTCCTAATACAAGAACGGTTCAAAGCCTGATTAGAAGCCTGATGAATCTTCTAACTCTAGTAGCCAAAAAAGAGTTAAAATTATCACTTGAAAAATAAAATTGACGATATCATATAATTATAGTATTATTATAATATGATAATATAATATAAGTTTAATTATATTCATGTATCCTCGTTAATTGGGCAACCTTGTGCTAGTTTCCTGAGATTCTCAATTATCATAACCAGTTTGTTGTTCAGTCGATTCACAAAGCACTTTGGAAGCCATCCAGCAGCAGGATCAAGCTGGAAAAAAAAAAAAAAAAAAATCAATCACCGTCACTTTCAATTCTTTTAATGATTATAATAATTATCGATAGTCATAATAATGTCTTTTTGATTTATTTTTAGTATTTATCGATGTGACTTGATAGAAAATAAGATAATCAAAGTAAAAATATTTTTTATTTATAAATCGTATTTTTAGTTTAAGGAAAATATCGAAAACACCTTTATGTTTAGTTTAAATATCATTCTTTGTCCCTTTATTTGTGCAAAGGTCCAGAATACTTCATGTATTTGTAAAATCAGTCACAAAATATTTTCCAAAAACAATTAAATCATTGAAAATGTCAAAGATTATCCTTCTTAATTTATCTTCAATATTATTTTAAATATATGACTTAACTAAAAATTTCAAATAAGTAAATAATTTTCAAATGATCAGAAAAATAATTAGTCCAAACACAAGGAGTGATTTATGGTCTTTTTCTTATTTTTTATTTTTTTTTTTTTAACAATAAAATTTAATCATAATGTTTGGATATGACTATATCTAAATTTTCTTGAATATTATGGGAAAATTTTTGTAAAAAAGTATTTGTCTTAGCTTTTTCTATTATTCTCCCATTTTGAAAAGAAAAAAAAAATCTCATTTTCAAACTTATTTTGTACAAAACACTTTTGGAAAAAGAAAAAAAAATTCTTTTTGAAATCTTTTCATAATTCACAATTTCCAATACCATTTTTTTCTCATTTCAAACAATATTTTATTTTTAAGAAGAAAATTTTTTTACACGCCCAAACACCATTTTATTTTCAAGATGAAAAAACTTTCTCATTTAAAAAAAAAATTCTTTACAAAAATAAACACTCCATCTAAAAGCCCCCCCCCCCCCCCCCTTCAAAAAAAACTTTTAACTTTTAGTTGTTAAAATAAAATGAACATGGGGATCCACCCAAAGATTTTTGCTTAAGATAATCTCAACCTTTTTTTTTTTTTTTTAACTTTAACTTTAAAAACAAAAGGGGTTTCTGATCATAACTAAAGAGTACTAGTTTCTGGACTAGCTAATTAAGAAAAAGAAACAGTAAAAGAAAAAGGAAAATAAAATAAAAAAAGAAAAAGGAAAAGAAAAAGGGATAATAATTGTGTTAAGTACCTGAACGACATAGGTGACCATACAAGAGTCATCACCAAATTCATCAAGCTGCTCCACCACCCAGCCTGATTGCAACAGCAGCCCTCTTATTGCATTGTTCTGCTTTGGCTCCAATCCTGCTGCTATCTCCTTTGGTAGTGATGCCACTGCCACCACCTGCATATACATATATGCCCACATATATATAATTGATTATAGATATATATATATTCATATATCCATCTATCCATATATATGGTCATGTTATGGTCTTTCGAGAAGGAACATATTCCACCCTAACATGTAAAAGTAAAAACCGGTATTTATTTAATAAAGATGTAACAATGGTTTGGGATAACTAAATTTCTTGATGTTATATCTTTTAAAGTTCATTTTACGTTGTTAAATAATTTTCATGTTATACTTTTTTTATTTTTATATGTTACAATAAGAATAGCAAAAACTTAGCTTTATAAATTGCAGAAGTGACATGTTATTCTTGTGACATCTGTTAAGTATTATATATATGATAAGGCTAAAAAAATAACTGTGCCAATTAGCACTAGTATTGGCATTACGAGTATATATAGCATATATCAAATGTAGCACAAAAATTAGTAGTGAATTAAATAGTGATTTTCATATTCAATTGTCAAAACTTAGTAATGACACATTAATTTAGTACTGTATTAGAGATTTTCTGCATTAATTACGTATACACAATGTCCAAAACATGCATTTTTGCATATATTTAATCATGTTGTCAAATCGAAAACGTTAATAATAAGGAAAAATACTCAAAATATGTTGCGTGTTTAGTCAAATACCATTTTTATCCTTGTTATATATTATGTAAAGGCCTAAAACATGCAATGTGTTTTGTAATAATTACCAGGGTGCCGTCTTCCATGGTTTCACGTCGCTCATAGACAATGAATTCTCTATTCCTAAAGAGTGGCTTGGCATTATCTCCAAACCTCAAACGAATTATGCTGAGGTTCTCTTCAAGGTCTTTTATGTATTTGGCTTCCACTAGATCAGAGTCCCATTGCTGCATATTTTTCAAATCATACAAAAATAAATTGAAATAAAACAAAAGCACCTTATGCAACAATACTATTTAGAAACCATAAACTTTTATTCAGATTAATTCCTTACACAGAGCCACAAAAGTTTGTATGTTTTGTCATTTACAATGAAGAAAACCCCAAAACAATACTACGGGACAAAACTTTCTTCATAGCATTTCTTTTTCCCTTATTATATCTTCTCTCTTTTTTTTTTTTCCTCATAAAACAAAATCCATAATAAAATAGTTGGCGTTCTAGTAAGTCCTCTAACACCATTTTAAAAAATTAAATATAATAAAAGGAAAAATAAAAACCAAATCCCGGCTTCATTAGAGTAGACCATGAGTTGGGGAAATTTTTAATTTTAATTTTATTTTTGGAATAATAAGAACTTAAAATTAAGGTATATAAGTAGTTCTTAATTACTTTTACTTTTAATTTCATTTCTCTAATTATGACACCAAATTGTATTAGATAATTCTCTAACTAATATATACAAGTTCAACGTTGATCCAAGATTTGCTAAAGAATAACATATATAGTTCTTGTAAGACATAAGAGGATATTCACAATAAATCGTAAATTAATTTTGATAATAAGTATCAATAAAAATAGGATTAAAAATCCTAATGGCTCCAAACTCGAACTTAATTAAGCTGGTTTCGGGATGATTAATAATTTAATTCCTTGAATATTATATAACCGTCAAAAAAAAAAAAAAGGAGAGAGAGAAAGAGAGAGAGAGAAGTTCACCTTCGCAGCATCAATGGCATTGGCAACAGTGATGAATTGCTGAGGCGAGAGAGATTTGAGCCGCCAGCGGCTGCGAAAGGCGTGAAGTGAACCCGAGCGACGCTTCGATATCTCGACGCCGTTGTCGATTAGATTAAGGACCTTCCATCCATCATGACTTCTATTGGAGTCAGAAGCAGAAAGCAACTCTTGAATGCTGCTCTCACTCGCAAAGTGCACATACCTTCTCAAAGAATCCTCACTTATGGACCTATACATACATATAGATATATATATATATATATATATTTCATAAAAAACCCAATTGAGAAAAACAATGAAATGAATGTGGTAGAAGTCTGTGTAGAGATGAAATGAAAAGTTTTTTTTTTTTTTTTTTGGTGTGTGTTATAATTATTCACTCACCATGATCGGCTACAAGGTGCTATAGCGCTCATCTTTGGTTGCATAATATTTCAAGTACTGATAATTTCAAACTTTGGCCTCTACTTTTTTACATAGACCTAAAATGGGGCTTTATGACATATATGATATATGATATATGATATGTATATTTGAATCTATGTTCTTTTGTGTGTGTGTGCGTGTGTGTATATGTATACAAACAAGAGGGAAGAGAAAATGTAAAAGTTAAAGACTAGTATGAAGAGAAGCTGAGGGAGAAGTGTAGAATAATATGAAGTGGGCCGAAGCCATTGATGCACATGCATTGCCAGAAGCACCTACATGATTGGAACTGTACATCTCTCTCTCTCTCTCTCTCTCTCTCTCTCTCTCTCTCTCTCGGAAAAGATAGATTCTTTTGGAGCCAAAGGGCACCGAGAACAGGGGGTAAGGAAAATGGAGCACATGGAGTGTTGGTGGCTTTAAGGGAAAAACAAGAAATAGAAATTTAAAGTTTTTTGAGAGAGAGATTTTGAGGTAATTAAAAGAAAATTTTAATAAATGCTCTCTTTGATGTTATTTGAGTTTTATTTTTTAATATGAATTCTATATAACCAATGAAAAAGAAAAGGAAAAGAAAAAGGGCATCACTAATGCTAAGTGACCAAATTATGTGGGGAATATTGTTGTAGGTGTTGTGAATTCTTCCTTTAATACTGTTATAGGACTATTCACACACTTGTCATACATATTTGAACAACACTTTTAGTAATGTTTCTTATCCATAGCAATGATTCATTTAAATTTTAAAAAATACAAAGGATACCAATTTTAATTTCAATTTCTGAATATTGATCTATGTAATATGTGAGTTGTTATTCTTTTATGTGTAAGTATTTAAAGCATTATCATATTAATTGATTGTATCTACTAACGAAAAAATGATAATTCACCGACACGTGAGTTGGTACTTGAAAATTTATATTAGAGTTATTGTCTCGAGCACTAAATTTTATTTTGGTTTTTTAATGTTGTGTTTAGTGCATGATTATTTTGTTATAATTCATGTTTATGAATGTCAGATCTCATTAAAATTATATTTAAATAAAAAATACACAAAATTGATACGACCTAAAAAAAAATTATGTCAGTTCAAGATAACATTACAGTAGCATGAAACCCTGAATCCATTAGGAAAAATTGGATAATAGATAAAATTGAATCAGATCATTTTCGTTTCATTGATGAATTTTAGGATTTTCAAAGCGATCAAGAGAATGAGAGACGTGATGACACTAATAATTTTCTTTTTCTTAACAAAAAATAAAGGCTCCAATATTGAAGTTTAGCATCTGTCTATTTTTCTTACTTTTTTTTTTTTTTGGTGAATATTTTTCTTACTTTTGTTGGGTCACTACCAAATGGGGTGACAAAAAAGTCTACCAAAAACACCTTCACAAGGACCCCCAAATCACGTGATTAGGAGGCCTTTGGCTACCCACTACCAAACACCGAGATGGCCAAGTCTGTCCCCTTTATTATTATTATTATTATTATTATTATTATTTTGCTTTGAGGGACGGTGGTCCGCCTAATTCTGTAAAAGCCAGTTCAGAGAAGATTTTAAAGCATTTACTATTCCAATTTGCTATACACACACACACACACTATTTATATACATATATAAATATATGAATATATATTGTTGTCTTTGGAATTTGGACCCTTGCGGTTGAAGCTCACATGGTTAAAGCACATTTCCTCTGAAGAAAAAGAAAATTTTGCTAAACGAACTGACAACGATGTATAACCCTCTCACTATCAAGTAACAATGCATGTTCGTAAGGACAACAAATCGACAATTATTTGTGTAACCCGACATTGGCATACTATTTTCTTCACCTTCATAAATAGAAAATTTGAAAGAGAAGAGTGTTTTTTTTTTTTTTTAATCTATTCATCTATATATTTTCAAAATTAAAACTAGAAATGATAATTTAGTGACGCTGGAACAAGAAAATGTTATGTCACTCTTAATCTCTTACATTGTTTCAACTGGTTAATTAGAGTAAATGTCGAATTTAGTTATATACTCTTATCAAGTTAATAAATATTCAATTATCCACAATGATATTCCAGTAATCAAATGTATAAGATTCTTACACTTAAGTTCAGTAACACTAGAAAAGTAAATGGAGCATTATTTTCAATTTTATTTTCTAATAAATAGGTAAACGTAAAATAAATAAATAACCAATAGAAAAAATAAAAACAAAAATAAGGATTCCCCCTTTTGATTGTATTCCTTTATTAATTATTTATTTTTTCTTTGTTTCAAAGGTTAAAGTAACTTTACGAACACAACGACAAAAGAGTGATAGGATAGTGGCCTTTACGGATTCCACATATTAAGGTGTTTGGGTCACTTATTCAATTAGAATATTTTACAAGGCAATAGAGTATTCATTTGATTGTTAGTGTTTTACATCTAAATACATAATTTTTAAAATAAACTCCAATATAAACACTATTGGTCTTTTAAATACACATATTTCAATACCTTTACTTTTATATGCATTTAAATATTTTTTAATGTTAACATCCAAATCCACATATTATTGAATACATGTACTTAAATGTAAAAAATGACATCATATCATATCGTATATTAAAATCCATCCATTTTATTTCAATCAAATACCAAATATAATAGATGATCCAAATAAACTAATAATCTTATGCTAATTCCATATTTAACCTATGTAGGGTGTCAAGTACCAGTACCCTACTGCCAAACCCAAATTCCCAAAAAAAAAAAAAAAAAAAAACAAAAGAAAGAAAGAAAGAAAACATAATGACCCTTTATTTTCACTCATCATTGCACCCAACTAAAATCAACACAAAAGGAACATAATAATGAAACACAGCAAAAACCAACTTAATTAAAATCATTCAATTTCCTGTCCAAGAAGCCCTTGATTTTCAAGCTCTCCACTGTCTCCCCCACAGCATCTTCCAAAGGGGTAAAGACCAGCCCCAGATCGATTAATCTCTTTGCTGCGTCTTTGCATTCCTTTAACCCTGGTTGGGTCTCCCCAATAAACCTGAAATTTATTATGATTTATGAGGAAATCAATAAAATCCCTTTACACATGGAGAATTCTACTATATCATCTTGGTTTCTTAACTGGTTGATCGCACATAATCATATTAGATTACGAAAAATACAATACTTTAACAGAATTTGACGAATATCTAATAATTAAAAACTATGATGTAAAAACCTTTGCACAAGTTTCTTCTTTACGTCCTATAATTTGATTGCGACCTAACAGTTCATCGTTCCACCTTACAATCGGGAATTTCTTATTTTTCTACTTTACCATTGAATTTTTCTTTTTCTTTTCTTTTAAAAATGCTGGTACTTCAAAGAAATAAGAACTCATAGATCGCATTAGCTGAATTCTTAATACATATATATATATATATATATATATATGGGAATTAGACAAAACTGGCTTAAAAAAAAATGTACAAACGGCCCAAAAAACTGTACTGACAAGAAGTTCCAAAGCCGATAATTCCAATGATAACTTCAACTTTGTTTTTATTGTATAATACCGATAATGTCTTTAATTGGTACCTTCAGATCCAGACTTCCAGCTTGTCCTGTTTCCTTATGACATGCATTGCCAACTAAGTTTTCTCTAACTTTGCCCACTAGAATTTAATTCCATATTAACTCTTGCTGGAAAATCTATTATACATTTGAACCCCTAGACAACTGAAACCACACTAATTATTGCAAAAACACTCTACATAAAATATGTTTATGTTGTTGTATCTCTAGATAATATAAATACTAGGATTAATTTCATTTTTGTTCTTTGAACTATAGGTCCAATTCCATTTAGTTCCTGTTTTAAAACGTCTTAAAACCATTCTTGAACTATCCTTCTATTCCACAATAGTTTTTATTTCTAAAAATGGATAATAATTACCACGTCAAGATCACGTGCGTTTTGAGGATTTACAGTTTCTAAAATTGAAATCCAAATTTGACAGAAGGTTCTAAAATGTGGAATGATGAAATTTTTAATGGTATTTTGGACCAAAAGAAAAGACTAATGTAAAACAAATTAAAAGTTTGAGGACTAATTTTTTGGATGTTTTAAATTCAGATACTAAAATGAGATTAGAGCTGTAATTCAAGGGTCAAAATTAAATTAACCCAAATACAGATGGGTTAATTTAAAATTAGTTGGGACCTTAAAAAGTATTGTGGAATAAATCGTCGGGACCTTGAAAATGGGCCAGCGAAAGCAGATGGGTGATCATTTCCATTGAACGTCTACAATTCAGGGGAGACAGACTTGTGGAACCCGTAAACTAAGAGAAAATAGTCGTTTTCTTGTAAGTAACTACTTATTAGACTTGAAATTTTGTCTTGTTTCCATTCTTTCATGTGGTTAAAAATATATTAATTTACTAAATTGACTTATCAATAGAAATTGACTATTACCTACCACCTTACAAGTCAATAGTTGGAGACAATTTATCAGGAAAATGCCATATGACTACTAGCAAAGACATAACCATGGAAAACGACAAATATCATCGTCTAAATTTAAATGAATACCGCTAAACACACCAATCCTAATCTTAACTTTTTAGATATCAGCTCACGTGTTATATTTTTATTAGTACATACAATCAATTGATGTGTTAATACTTTAAACACTTACAAATAAAAAAACGACAACTCATATGTCACATGGATTGATACTCAAAAATTAATATTAGAATTAATATTCTTAGCATTTTTCAATTTAAATATATATCATAAAACCTTTCGTGAAAATTTTGCAGCTCAAATCTCAGCTCAAAAATTAATATTAAAATTGATATTCTTAGTATTTTTTAATTTAAATATATATCATAAAACCTTTCGTGAAAATTATGTAGCTCAAATCTCAGCCACTAAATGATTTAATGAAACGATGTCTTTCATTGAAAAGAAAAAAGCTGTCAACTACTGACTAAAAAAAAATCAACGGCTCATATCATTTTTTTCATTATCCAACGGCTGAACATGAGTTCTATTTAATTGTTGCATAATGAGGATTTTATCGTATACAAAGTTTTCCATATTTTCTGATTCCTGTTTAAAGGACAGAAATGAAGCAATAGGGGGCTGCCTAGGATTCTAAGATATAGCATACCAGATCAAACTATATTTGATATATAGAGAGAGAGAGAGACATGATGGAGATTGGGACAAATATGAGGAAGATAACCGGGATTCTCCGAATCCATCCCCACCTCTTCTTCAGTGGGAATGAAGGTGGGGATGGGGATTGTTTTAAAAGATGGGGATGGGAATGAAAAAGCATTCTTGGACCCTGCCCAATGCCATCCTGCCATTTTCCCCACTCCCAAATTCAATAATAAAAATGGGCGCCATTTCTTTTAGAATAGCAAAATTGAAAAATTTTGGAAACATATGTTGATAATCTACAAGATGAAAAACTTTGATGGGACAGCAGAGAATTATGACAGGTAAAGCTTCCACGTCCAAAATAACAAATATATTTAGTAGAAAAAAGGGTCACTACTTTCCAAAGGCCATCAAGTACTAGTGTCATCATGAAGCTCTTAAGATGAGTTAAAAAAAGATGGGCTAGACAAAATTGGATTTCTTTGAGCGGTAAGAAAAATTAAAAACCTCCTTCCTATATTTGACATTTCCCTTGGGCCTTGTTTGGTGCAGAAAAACCATAAGAGAGAGAGAGAGAGAGAGAGGAAATCTACAAGCAATCTAGGAAACAATTATGAGCCAAAATGGGATGAGAGAAGCTTCTATCATTGAGTGGATTACCACAATTATGAAACAATCACAAAGTGGATAAGGCAGAACGGGAACTCATTAAATTTCATATATTTTCATTCATTGAAGAGGTATAATTGGTCTCTCAAGCCCACCTGTGCACCACATGAAGTGCTATCATAACATTCACCTAGGATAATCATATCTCTCAGTGGACAATGGACCTCCCAATACTTGCTCCACAATCAACTTCCAAGTTTTCTTTTCTCAAAATATATATAGACACGTATATATCCAAAACAAATCCCATTTCACACCAAGAGTAGGAAGTTATATTAGTTTACCAATTCATCTCAAAAGCTCAAGCAATTAGCAGGTGGGCCAATAATAGTTTTATGTTAAAAGACCCAACACATGATGATAATAAAGGGGATAAAGATTGCAATTATAGGGTTTCGAACTCAAGACCTCCTACCCCGATACCATGTTAGTTTACCGATCCATTTTTCGGTCTTTAACCAATTCACTATTTGAAGAAGTTGTGCTTGTTCCCACTAGTATTTGGGACTTTATTTGCTATAGGAATATTTTCACCGCTACAAAATTCTCCAAAGTTCCCATCTAACCATTTTCCATGGTACCATACAAAAGTGTGAACAAATCTTAGATGGGAAGGCACAATTTATAATGATCCGATCAACATGATTATTAGTTTGAGATTTTTGGCAAGTGATGCTCCAAGACATTAGAAAGTTTCCCTCCGACCCCACCATCATAACAACTTTTTGAATCCACCAACAATGATACCAACCAATCTCGGGAAAATAGATTCAAGTTTTGAAAACAAAGGAAAGAAAATGGAGTAATATGAAATGGCACACCAACAAAAACGAGTATCGTCAAAGCAGAGCAAAGTGTAAAGTTTCATTTTAAGATAGTGGAGGAAAAACTAACCTGTGAACAGGAAACTGAGGGAAGAGGTTGGCGACCATCTCGGCGAAATCACGGAATTGAAAGATGCCATTACTGCAGAGGTATCTACCAGAAGCTTCGGGAGTCTCGAAGAGCAAAACCTGTGCCTTGGCCACGTCTCGAACGTGAACGGCTCCCAGCCAGTGATACTCCTGAGTGTCTTTCGAGCCCTGCAGCAAGTTCAGCAGAACAGCACAGCTCGCATTCAGATTCGGCTGCAGCATCAGGCCAAGACATGTTGCTGGAAGGATTGCCACCACGTCGAGCCCATGCTCCCTGGAGAATTCCCAGGCCGCTTTCTCTGCCAGCGTCTTCGACACCGGATACCATTTCTATGAGGAAAAAAAAAAATGAACATGAATAGAAGGTGTTAAATGTGAATTAGATGTGTAATTACATAGTTTCTTCTTAGTACATAACAAAACCAAGTTTCCATTAAGTGTAATTTATTACATACGAAATTTTTATGTTTCGTTTAGTGATTTAACTCAAACTTAAATTTTTGATTTCAGTTGTCTTTTTCTAAAAAGTCAATAAAAATTATAATTAATTTTTTAAAAATCAACCAACTCTAATTTAAAATTTTTAACTCCAATACCAAATGGAGGTTTAGTATTTCATCTTCAGATAAGAACTACGTCCACTCTCAGTCGCTACAGAAGAAGTTTACAAGAGAATCATACAAGAGAATCACACGCCTTACGCTTCATAGACTCTCTGCATTTCTTTCTAAACCGTGCTGCTGCCCGATTTCTATAAAATTCAGACAACCGAATACATGTGTAAAATTCATATGCTAACTCTGTTTCAGGCGATAATTTTAAGCTCCACACTAGGGGTTAACTAGTAAAATAACATAAACAATGTTCCAAAAAAATTTTATTAGTAAAATGACTTCAAAGTGATAAAAAACAATCTAGAATAACGTGCTTTCATTTCCATTTTTAAGGTAGTCATTTTGGCAAATTCCATTTTGGGATAACAAATCATCATCAACAGAAGCTAATTAGAGAGAGAAAGTTAGAGAGAGAGAGAGAGACCTGACGAGATTTGCAGTAATCGAGGTCAGTCCAGGAGGACTCATCAAAGGGCTTCTCCGGAGGCCACAACGGGTTGGGGACCATGGCGGAGATGGAGGACGTGAGGACCACGCGCCGGACGTTCTCATACTTGGCGGCGCGTAGGACGTTGAGAGTGCCGTCGACGGCGGGGGAGAGGAGCTCGGCATGGGGGTCACGTGGGTCATCGAGGGTGCAGGGGGAGGCCACGTGGAAGACGCCGGCGCAGCCCCGGACGGCGGCGGAAACGGCGGCGAAGTCGAGGATGTCGACGAAGAAGACGATGAGGCGGGAGGGGTTGTCGGCGGCGCCGGGGAGTGAGAGGAGGTGGGAGGCGTCGGAGTTGGGAAAGACGGAGGCGTGGATTATGGGGTAGCCCTCTTCCAGAAGGATCTTCACCAGCCATGTTCCGATGAAGCCGTTCGCTCCGGTCACGCAAACGGCTGGTTTCTGGTTCTGGTTCTTCTCCGGCGGTTTTGACATTTTTTCCCGCGATCTGAGGGATGATGACGGTGTGGTCAGTGGTAAGTCGTGAACTCTTCCGGTTATTATTTTTTTTTGTTATAATATTATTTTCTTTTCAATTTTTTTAAAATATAGAATTTAGAACCTTCACTTTTAGATTTAAAAAAGGTTTTTTTTATTTAAATTTCGTAGAAAAAATAGGCTAATTAGTTAAGTTAACTGAAAGTACACAATATAATTTGAAATCATTAAAAATTAATTATAAGTAATATTCCCTTTTTAACATCAAATGATTTATTTTCCTTTTTTTTTTTTTTTTTTTTTTCAGTTTTATGTTCTTTTTCCCCTGTGTCCACTCTCTCTCTCTCTTCAAATTGCCTAGCTTCCCCGTCTCTGTGCTGCGACTGCAAGCGCTGCTGCAGTCTGGAGATTGCGAATCGTCGTCGCCATCTGGAGATGGCGAATTTGCCGCCACTGACTGGAGATCGTGAAGCGCCGCCGTCATCTGGAGATCGCAAAGCATCGTCGTCGTCTCAATTTAGTTGAAGCTGGAGATCACGAAGCTGACATCTAGAAATCGAGACGTTATTCTCGATATGTTCATTGGAGATGGAACTAAATCGGTTTTTATTACACATAAATCAAGGACTTAGCAGAATAAATTAAGAACTTTCACAAATAAGTAATTACGTAAATAAAGGATTTACATAAGAAATCAAAATAAATAAAATAAAGGATTTACAAATATCAGTAAATCAAATATTTACACACATGAACAAAAAGATTTACAGGAAACTCAAATGCTTACATGTAAATCATCGACTTACCGAGAAAAATATAAGATTTAGACAATAGAGAGGAAAACTTTCCCAATTTAAGAGCTAGATCTACTGTGGCTGTTGCGATGCTATTGGAGTTGCCAATGTCGAAGAAGACAGCTAGAGTTGCCTAGCCTTCACGATGACGACACGACGACTATGACTGTGAAATAACGATGGTGAGGCGACGTGGATCGATGTCCTTCGATTGTGGTTGGCAAGGAGTTCGAGGAGAGAGACAAAGATATTCTTCCACTTCAAATGAACCAACTGAAGATTCTCCTCCACCAGATTCGGACCTGCAGCAACAAATATCTTCACCAACAGAATGATCTTGTATTTTAAATGCATTTAAGATTTGTGTAACTACTTTTCCTTATCTCACGCTTACTGATGTACTCATCTATATCATGCATAGAAGCTATGCGGTAATCAAGGGATTCACCCAACGTATTCTCTTTTCTCTAAATAAGAGAGAGGGAGGAGAGAGAGGAGGAAAGAGAAGGGAAGATATTATTTGAAGAGTATTTTCTACGGTGTAAATCTGGAAAACTATTATGCTATTTATTTTAATTCAACTTTTAAATTTGAATTATTTGCCTCCTTCTCCCTTGGCTTCCAAAGATTTTTTCTTTTTTTTTTCTTTTTTTTTTTTGGTTATAAGTATAATATAAGGATAATTTTAAGTCTGATTTCATCGAAGCCCAAATCTCCACATCCCCAAATTTAAGGAAAAAAAAAAGTTATTTTCTTTTTTAAATGGAGTCTTATATAAAATTATTGTTAAACTGTACTGTAGGTTCTTTTTTAAAATTATAATAAAGTTATTTTATGAATATAGCTAAAATAAAAAGCATGATTTTGAAATATTTAGAATAAACCCATAATAAATTTACAAGTTACACCAATGTACTATTTACACAATTTTATTATTTATTATAAATATTTTTAAAGTCTACTATATACTTCAGTTATTTAGAAAAAAGAAAAAAAAAACTATTTACTTCTTGCTTCTAAAAATCTATATAGCAGGAGATCAAGTCCATTAAAAAATTAAATTTAAAGATTAATAGGCTAAAAATTGAAGGTAAAACTGTCACGATGATAATAGTGTAGGGACTAACAACGACAAGAACCTTATTTGTTTTAAAATTCAATTCTTTGGATTTTAATTTTTTAAGGCCAATTCTGGAACAAAATAAAAAATAAAAAACTAATTGTATATACATCTCATGAATTTAAGTGGAATGCTGGTTTTGTTACAACATTTTTACATCACAAAATAGCATTCATTAAAGTTAAAACGTATCTCATGAAACAATTTTTCTTAGAAATTACTTTTAAGAGAACGAATATCACAGTATGTAGATAAAATTGTTTGAACGTTCGTATATTTAATGCCATAGACCTGCTTCTATAGTAGATAATGCAACAATTGAGATAGGTTTTATTACATAAGCTTGTAGAAGTTCTAATAATGAAAATTTAGTGAATCTTGACGAAGATTTTGACTATCTAGATTCCTATAATATCCATAGATTGAATTTGTTAATATTTGGTGGTGATGATATAATAGTAAGTAGGTATTACTTAAAGTTTTTATTTCTATCATGATCAGAATTCTCGTAAGAATATCACTGATCCTCCTTTTATGTATAGAACAAAGAGTATACTTCTTTTAATTTCTTTGATATTATTATGCGCTTGATGCTCTACAACCTTTGACCAATTAGGTGATGAAGACTCAAGATCGTAATCCTCGTAAAGATACCACTAATCCTCTTTTTATTTACCGAAAAAAGAGATAGTATACTTTTTCTAATTCTTTTTTTCCTAATGAATATTCAAGAGATTAAAGAGACTAGTCTTTACCTAATAGTAACGTATCTTTTTTAATGTTAAATATGATCATAATCACATTAAAATAAAAATATATATATATGTAAAATGAATAGTTTATGATAACAATTTGCTACGGGGAGCAACATGCAAAAAAATGTTTTTGGAGAGTACTAAAGTGCCAAAGACACCATAGTTGAGGGGGTAAACGTGTTGTTGCGTGAAATATCACATATATACAATTCGCACAAGTAATTTAAGATGAGTAGGATTGTCGATCTTCTAAGGATTGCGTTTAAATTTTGAGTTAATTACCAAAATTTGTTAATAATAGGATTATTTGAACCACCGATTGAAAAATAACAAAAATGTAAATTCAAATAAATAAAACTAAAATGTCAAAACAAAATAAAAGAAATAAAAAGACATAAACAAGGTTCTAGGGAATTGATTTCACTCTACTATTCCTATGCTTAACCATTTTAGTAATTATTAATCAACTTCATCTAATTTATTAATCAATAACTCTAACCTAATCTCATTATCTCTCATGAGTGTCAAATGAGATAATATGCATGAATACTTAAAATTGATATTCATATCAATTAAAATGTACAAACATTCACTAAGACCAAGCCACAAATTTTATTACCCAAGTACTACCGGCCTCCCGAACTCAATATTACTTATGTTGCCTCCCGAACTAAATATTACTTATGTTGTGTATCTTAAATCCGACATATGAAATTCCCTTTCCCAAGTGCCAAACTCCACGTATCAAAATCAACTAATTTATTTGGAACAATAAACTAGAAGCAATAAGCATAGAACACAAATGAAATGAAATTGGATTAACAACTAACTAAATCATCAAAACATAGTTCAAATATAATTACATCAAATCTTAGAGCCAACAAATTACATAATACCCATAAATGAAAATAAACACAAAATTAGGCAAATAAAGGGTTCAAGTATTATCAAATTACAAAAATAAAAGAGATAGAACATGAGATGAAAAAACTCTATGGATGTTCCCACAATACTTCAAGTTTTTCCCCTATTTTCCTCTCCTCTTCGAGCTTTTCCAATGCCATCTACCTTAAAATTTGCTCAAAATAAAAACCTAAAACTAAAAATAAAAACTAAATTTTAAACCTAAAAATCCTACACTACTCTTTTTTTTTTTGGCTTTTTTCTTTTTTTTTTTCCTTTTCTTCTTCATTTTCCCCTCTTTCTTTCTGCTGGGTTTTGCCCTCTGGTCACTCTCGGCCTCCAAAACCCAACACACCCCCCCCTTCGAACCCACCCAGCCTCCCCTTTTTCTTTCTTTTCTTCTTCTTCTTTTTTTTTTTTTTTTTGGTTCTTCTTTTACTTTGCTGCACGCCAGCTAGGGGGAGCATTTGTTCCCTCCTTTTCTCTTCATGGCAACAGCCACGCGGCGGGGGAGGGAATGGATGGTTAAAAAGCACGGCACCAGCTAGGGCCCAAGGGACGCGTGGCGTAAATTGTATGGGAGACGGAACGAGCTCACGTGAGGATTAATAGGCGCGCACACACGAGAACAGACAGCTATTAGTGGGGAGAGCTGATGGAGATTCCACGGCTTGGAGGGCGAGTGGAGTGCTCCTTTCTCCTTCCGCGCATGGGCTTTGCCTGGCTCCGGCGTAAATTGCCTGGCTCCGGAGTAGAGTTATCAAGTGCTAATTTACCTTCATGTATTTTTTTTTAAATAAAAAATTTCCCTGTTGGAGAGAGAGACACATCGACAGGCCAAATGGGCAAACCTGAAGCTGTTCTGCTGCATTTCTCCTCTGGTTCTTGACAGAGAACAACCAAAAAAAAGAAAAAAAAAGAAGGAAATTCGAGAAATCTGATGAAAGCGGTGGCGGCGTCTTCATCGTCGTCGCTAGTGTTTCTTCGCCGCGGCGGCAATGGCGGCGGTTCTTCTTCATGCTGCTGCTGCTTCTGTTGCTGCGGAATTTCCTCATCATCTTCTTCTTCTCCTTCTTCTTCTTGGATGGCGTTTTCTACGACTAACAAGTACAATTTCATTATAATTATGGCCAAAAGCAAGAAGTCCCAATCTTCATCTCCATCTCCTAAGGTTAACTCCTCTCTCTCTCTGCTTTTTTTTTTTTTTTTTTTAAAGCGAAAATGTCTGCTGCATAAAGCGTTTAAGGGTTTCCTTTCTCTTGATTATTTGATTTTGAAGGATGTAATGGGGGTTGCCTGTATGTGTTTCTGCTTTTTATATATATGTACAAGTGATGTTTCGTAGGGATGCCAGATATGAGACTGAACCTATAAATATATATATATATATATATATATATATATATATATATAGAAAAAGACATTTTTTGACTGTTTTTGTGCCAATAGGGATCCGAGCCAGCTCCTCCAGGATTACATCAAATGTCAAGCAAAATTTGCAGTTCTTAAAGTTATGGAAGGTGGTTAGCTACTGAAACATTAAACCAGGTATTCATTCACTTCTTTGCTTTATCTCATCCAATAAAGATCTTTGTAGGAATTCCAAAAGAGAAAGTCTGGCACACCTAAGCCTGCTACTAGTTACCGCAAAAAAAGGTTAGAGAAGGAAGCTCTTCCCGAAGACACCGAATTCTATCGTGATCCTACCACCACCCTCTACTAGTAATACTCTTTCAAGGTTTTTTTTTGCACGTACAGTCTTATTTCATCCACTTGTATCTCCTTGGACAAGCTAGCTCTTTGCTTTTCTAAATTTGCTTTTTACAGTACAAACCAGGGTTTAGAAACCGCAGTCCCTGTGTTGCTGGTTGATGGATATAACGTTTGTGGCTATTGGGCGAAGCTGAAGAAACACTTTATGAATGGAAGACTTGATTTAGCCCGCCAAAAGCTAATCGATGAACTTGTAACATTCAGCATGTTAAGAGGTTTCTTCTGTCTTCCCTTTCATTGTATTTGCAATTTTTTGTAAACTTGTTTTGAAGCCCATCTCACGTTTTGTTCCGCAATACCATTACTTTTGACGTAGGTGAGATGAGCATCAATGATGACCAGCAAATAATCTGAGTGCTTAATAGGTTATTGGAAAATAAATACTATTGCTAGCGCACCTCTTATCAGCTTTGGCTTTTGTTAGATTTGGTAACACATGATCATGGGCTAAGTTTAGGCTGGGCGAGTTAAGAATTCTACTTAAACTTCGATAAAATGAATGAAAGTTGGTTCGTGATGACTAACTAAGGAAAACAATATGGTATCTTGATTTCGTTTTCTTTTGGATCATATCTGGATGTCATTACCTCATCCATTTGTTCCTGAAACATTTACAGAAGTGAAAGTGGTAGTTGTATTTGATGCCATGATGTCTGGACTCCCAACACACAAGGAAACTTTTGAGGGGTACTATTTATGAACTTGTATTGTTATAATTTTTTTCCCTTCCACTAGTTCATAGGCAAGTTATAAGACTTTGTCGTTACATTATCATTGAGGAGTGTGCGAGTGTAATTTCCTTGTTGGTTCCATTGTCCAGTTTTAACAAGTTAGTATAATTTTTGCACCTTTTCTACACTAGGTTTTGTAGTTTTTTATGCCAAGTTACTTTTACGTTGAGTGATGACCATTGTTAAAAGAACAATTTACGCTGAATTCTGTTGTCTATTATTTATTTTATTTTTTATTTTGAAATTGGGATGGGGGGTTTCAATCTCTTCACCTTATAGTCGAGTCCGGTGTATAATTACCACTAGACCGTGCTTGCAACCACTAAATTTAGTGGGTTTTTTTTTTTTTTTTTTTTTTTTTTTTTTTTTTTTTTTGGATGTTGTTGGCTATTTGATTTAAATTCATCAATGTATTGGGATGTCATTAAACTGTCTTTTCTTGGACTTATCTATAGCAGCCTCGTTGGACTCACTCGAATAACCACCCAGTCACACATGCACATGTAAAGGGGGAGTTTTTAATATCTAAGTTTCTTCCTTTTGCCATGTGCTTCTACAATAAGCCCATACTCGGGCTTGTTGCATTTTGGTACCTTGGCTGGCCATTTTCGTTTTTATTCTTATTTTTTGTGAATTTGGTCGGATCGTTCTAAACTTCGGAGTTTCCTTGGCATCCAGAAATTCTAATGTAATCTTTTGCGTAATATTGCAGTGTTGATCTAGTTTTCTCAAGTGATACATGTGCTGATGCTTGGATTGAGAAAGAGGTGAGAAGACCTGAAGCTGCATAACAAAGTTATACTATCTCTCTCCTTCTGGTTTAATCATTTGTGACAAATTTCTATTCCTTTTAAACATCATAAAATGAAATGAAATTGGAATATTCTAAAGAGAGAGCATTTCAGGTTGTGACACGAATTACACCTGAAATTGATCTTTCGAGCTATGCTTCTGATGAAAAAGTTGCAGTTTTAAAACTTGTAAGGGATTAGAACTGCCATACATTGTGTAGTTTAGAAATCCTGTTTGTCACTCTTGAAAATTTATTGTTAGGTAGGTTCTATGTTAGGGCGTGGGTGTTCGGTTTGTCTCTCTTATATATATATATATATTTTAACTGTAAATGGAGAGGGAGGGAGACTAATATCAGAGAGACTTAGCATGTCCCAACTAGGTTATTAATAGAAAGAAAAAGAAAATATGTAAAAGATAAATAAAGTTGTTCAAAACAAACTAGATTACATCATATTGCGTTGTCATAGTTAGAATAAAGAAAAAGAAAGAAATTGAATTTTGGGTCTTGGTCAACTCCAATTTTGTAAGACTAGGTTAAGGCCGTCATATTAAGTTTTCATCATTTGTTGACTTTTGTGATTGTAACATGTAGAGCATTTGCAAACACCTAAAACCAATACAATAGATTATTTTCTCATATCTTTGTTTTCTGAAAATATGTCATGGTTGTTTGCGCTTTTTGTCATCTTATGCACTGCCAGGTTGTAGCCTTGAGGGAAGATGGATGCCCCAGAGTTTGGGTTGTAACTTCTGATCACGTTCAACAGCACGCAGCACATGGCGCAGTATGCATTTTTCTCATAGTTTGGATGTCTTGAGAATTTTTTTTTTATCCTTTTGAAGCAATAAACTTACTATCAACAATTGAGAACGGTCCAAAGAATACAATTTAATACATACATTTTGCAATTCAGATTTGGTATTGAAGGTTTTTTTATTATTCAGAATGTCTCTTATCTTATCACAAAAAACAAAAAGTCTCTTAGCTTTTTCATACCTCCACGGGTTATGTTGTTTTCCACTTACACAATGATTTTGTCTAGTAATTGCTTCTATACTTCGTCTCTTGCATTTGGTGATACCAATATTTTCCCACTGTTGTTTCAAGCCTAAAAGCCTCGTTGCCACCCTTAACATGCTTGCTTTCCTTTGTTTACTCTCAATTGTCTACCGAATTCATTGTTCTGCTCATATATCTGTTTCAGTATAATTTTGATTTGGAACACCAAAAAACCTGCTTTTACTTTCACTTCTTGTTTGTTTACTTGAAATTTGTAATCCCAAAGTCGTGCATCTTTGTTGATTTATCCCATTCCAACTCATTGTCTTATCTAATACCCATTTGACGTTTTGTTGATTCAAGACAATTGATTGAGCCTGAGAAAAACTGATTCTTTTTCTTTGGGACTGGGAATTTATTTTTATTTGGAATTTGAAACTAAGATCGCTTTATATTTGCTGCTGCCTCATATTTGTTAATTCATCCAGATACACTTATTTTAATTTTTTGGTACCTTTAGGGAGCTTTTGTGTGGAGTTGCAAGGCCTTGGTCTCTGAGGTGAGACATTTATGCTTTGAATTTATCTCTACTTTGGAACTGTTTGGACATTCTTTGCCAAAAATTTTAGTCCAGTCTTCTACATTTAGACAGGATTTCAATGGTAGAGATATTGGTACAATATATGGCGTTACTCGAGTTAAAAAATTTGGTACCTTTGCATGTCAAGACACTATCGCATGCTTTTCAGGTATTTTCTAGACAGCAATAGTTTTCTGTAACTTGTTTCAAGGTTGAAGGGACAAGTCACTTTATGCTAGAAGTTCGTTTGGAAATTTCCCGAAAAGCTAATCATAGGTTCTTCTCTCCATTGGAACAAGAGGGCCGTTAATTTTGCGTAGATTTACTGATGATCACACACACACGGACGGAGGAATATATTTACTGAGATGGGCTATGGTTTTCCCTTTCTGCCTCCGTTGAACAAAATGTAAAGAGGAGAAAATAATGTGTGCTCATATGCACGTATTGGATATAGAGATAAAGCTGAAACGAGAGGGGTTGGGCAGGGAATTTGGTGCCATAAGATTAGAGGTCTCAGTCTGGTTGCTGAGAATCTTGTATTCCTTGGCAAGGGACGAAGAGCTGAGAGAGATCATTTTCTGAAAAAGCTGAAAATTGATGAACAGATTGCTTTCCAACTTTGAGATGATGACTCAAATTAGATTCTTATAAAATCAAAGTTCATATTCGTGATAAACTTAGCTATTTAATATGCTCTCGTCAAAAGGTTCTAAAGTTTTGTTACAATATTGTCAATTAAATTATACATATTCGTTGAATGTATCTGATTTTTCTCCGGGTACAACCAACTGACCGGATCCAAGTTGATTCTATGACTTTCCATTAATAGATTGACTTTTATGTAGATAATGAATTTGTTCCGTCTTTTTGATGATTTCTGTGTAGATTAAAGCATCGAAAAAGGAGGTTGAGACTATGCTTCAAGATCATAGGTCTGTTCATTCTACCTCAGAGGACACGTATTCTTTTTTATTTTATTTTATTTTATTCTACTTTTTACATTTTATATTTTATTTTTCTGCTTTGAAGAACAAAGTCAAATTGTCTTAATACCACTTCGTCTCTTGGCTTTTGAAGCCTGGAATTAATAAATAGGTAATGCGGTGAAATGATTTTAAATCTACTGAAAATAAGTAACCTTAAAATTCAAGGGACCATAAGATGCATTTTTATCATGTTTTGACTATGGAAGAAATTAAGCTTGCATTTGGTTTGCCGGTTGAAGATGAAATTTTTAAGTTAGGGTTAGTTGACTTTTCAAAAACTAGTTATAAATTTTATTGACTTTTTAGGGGGAAAAAAAAAACTAAAATGAAAAAGTACAGTTTAGTTGGAATTAAACCGTAACGCCAAACGAAGCCTAAATGTTTGTTTCATACAAAGTACCTGTTTGGCAAAGCTTCCAAGAACCTGCTTTTGGCTTCCTAGGTCCAAAAGCTGTTTTTGAAAGGGTTAACCAATATGATAGTAATAAAATTATTGTATAATAGCTGCTCATTTTTGTGCATCCTAAACTATTAAATTTTTGGATTGTTGTCATCCATCACCCCTAAACTATAGGGTTATTTCCACTTCGCCCCTTGAATTTTAGAAGCTTCTACTTTGCTCCATGAATTTTGAATTAGTTCCACTTAACCCTTGCTATTAGGATTTTTGATAAAAATAGACAGAAAAAAAGAAGTTAAGTGCAGTCATATGATCTTTTTTCTATTCGTTTTTAATAAAAATCCTAACTGAAGGGGTTTGATGAGACTAATTGATCTTTTTTCCGTCTATTTCTAACCAAAATTCGAATGAAAAGGGTGAAGTGAGAGTTTTAAGGTTCAAGGGACAAAGTGAGAATGACCCTAAAGTTTGGGAATTATAACTGAGACCATTACCAAATAATTTTAGACAAAAGAGAAGTGAATTCCAATGGATTTAACTGCAGCTGATCTTATGGTTACCATTTCAGATCTAATTCTTTTCAAGGTAGATTGTTGAAGCACAATCTTGACTCAGAGGTCGTAGATGCTCTCAAGGATCTGAGAAAGCAACTGTCCGATACCGAGAAAAAGTAAGTGTTATCAAGAAGCTGTCTTTGCTTGATCTTGCACAGAACTTACCATACAAGAAAAGGTATCAGATGCTCTAATCATCCTCTTGAACACATACAAAGCGCTTCCATTGTCAAGGTGGGTATCATTTTTATACAGACAATGGTCAATGGCGTATATCATCCATGAAATATTTGTCTGATTGAGATATTTATTAGATCATTTTAAGTTTTTCTTTTAATTTAATTTTTTTAAGTAAGTTGTTTTTAAAATATTTTAAGATATATTGAGAAGGGTAATCTTGATATAAAACTTAATTGTTTCAAGGGTGTTTTGTGACTGATTTTTGAAACACAATGGATGTTATGGGCATTTTTAGAATAGGAGGGACTATAATGGTATTTAGGCTAAATACACGGGCGATTTGAACATTTTTCTAAATTAATGTACGGAGTGTGAAGAGTGATTTGTATAATGTTTTATTAATTTAATAGTTAGAGGGAAAAGAGTGATTCGTAGAATTGTCTCTAAAAAAGCACATCTTTGAATTATTGTCCTAATTATGATAGCTTAAAGTTTTTTTTTTTTTTTTTTGGGATCTCTAAGTAGATTAATGTGGAGGGACAAAAATCTAAATAAATATTAAATGAGAGTACAAAATATATATATTTCAGTGGTTGTTTCGGTAATTTTCTCAAGGGAAAAGGTGTATGAAACACTTTTGGTCTAGGCCTTGTGAAGCCAAATGAACGACTTTCCAACTTGACTGCAAAATTTTCATCGTACATTCATGCCAAGTTGATTCGACTTGGGAAAAGTTGATTCAACTTGCCCGATGCTTGGTTTCGTTACGGTAAAACCAATTTGAAAAATTCACCCATTTGAACATTGCGTATATGGCATGTCATTGAAAACTTCCTGAGTCTTGTTCTCGAAATGACTAGTCGTTTGTTATGTCTTATCAATTAAAATATCATGATATATAAACTAAAAGGTCGTGTCAGATTATTATTAATGTGACTGATTTTATTAAAAGGACAAAGAACGGAAAAAAGAGACGTAGACCAATCTGAATTGAAATTACACATCATATACATCGCTCCATTTGTATTATGTGTAATGCTCTTCGGTGTCGAAGTTTATCATTCAAAGGTATTTGCACCTTCTTTCTAGAATGTTCCAAATTCCATTGGGGTATAAATGTGATCATACATGCAAATCTTTTTCCCTTACATTCAGAGGATTTCCTTTTTTTTTTTTTTTTTGAACATTTTTTTGCTAGTTAGAAAACATCTTATAAAAACTAGTCTAGCCCAAAGTAGCCCATTGAAAAGCAGCAAAACCACATGGGAGAGAGGGATGTAGCTAAGCGGCATGGCTAGTTAAGTTCGTTTATCTTTCTCATTATTATTATTTGTTTGAAAGTTGGATGGATTTCATTAATCGGCCATATTGGCAAAAAATAGCTTTCCCAATAAATTTGGAAATTACATCCAACCCATAAACAACTACAAATGAGATTAAAACTAGTTTCCGATAAGAAGAGCATGGTAACAAGAACAACCACCAACCTCACCAAGACGAATTCTAATACAAGAGGTGGCCAACTTAGCATCGTCTGGAGTCTCCTTGGAATTTGACAACCTGCACAACATTAACAGCATCAGATTCAGCAATCGAAACCGTCACCCTGCACGCGGCAACACAACTGTCTCATTATGATTACAAATAAAAAGAGAAGAAAAAGTAAATTGACAGTAGCTAGTGTTTAGGTACCACAAGATGTGCTAAATATCAAAGTGGGTCGTAATTAACAGTGGACTACTACATTCATTGGTTCACGAAATTCCCTTTTTTTTTTTTTTTTTTTTTACGTGGGTTTTTCAATTTATTATTATTATTAATATTATTATTATTATTATAGTTTTACAATTGACGCATTGAAGTAATGATGTGATTATCGAACCTTAACAGAAGTAATCACATTGATGAACTAAAATCATACACCTTTTATGACTATTTTTACAAACTTCAAAGTAACATGTGATGAACAAATGATTAACTCGATTAAATTCAAAGGGCCACTGTCGTTTAGAAAGTCCGTTTGGCTCATAAAGTTTTGGACAGAATTGCAAATACTTCTGCAACAAAAATTTTTAAGCTGTGATCCAATAAATGCAAAAAACGACATCTAAAATTGACAATGAAAACTAATTTTGAAACTAATCAATATAAACGCAAAATGTACAAGAACTAAATTGTTGGATTGAAACATTAAAACTTTTTTTTTTTTTTTTCAATTTGTCATATGGATAACACTAAAGAGCACGATCCATGTTGAGCACCATCCACTAATAAGAAAAAGATCCTGCAGCATCGAATCATAGTTGGGGATCACTTTTATATATTAACAGTGATATTTAATACCGGTGATTTCTCGAAATGTTTTCTTCTCAAATCAAAGTTAAATTATTAACCTAACTAACTACAATCGTGAGCTAAACACACAAAAACTATTAGTAATTAAGGATAACTGTCATAGTGTGCTCCATTCTTCATGGGTAATTTTAGGGGCATCACTCTGAAAAATGTTAAGAGACACCAATAGTGTTAAACATCATCATTAATATGGTGGGACTGACATTCTATTAGTGGGTGTTGCTTAATATAACCAGTGTCTTTTAGCATTGTTCTACCAATAATGTTGCATACTAATAAAGAGCGGGACTTGTACTATGAAACTCACGAATAAACATAATTTATCTTTTATTAGTTGTGGTGTTCATTGTTCAACAACATTGAGTTTGGAAGCTTCTCTTCTCTTCTCTTCTCTTTTTTTTATTTTTTTTATTTTTTTAATGTTTTTGCAAGTATTGTGTCAGCGGAGAAACATTAAATAGTACATGGACAAAGGGAGTCATATGAGAGGCCCATAAATTTAAGAGACTGAACTACCAGCACCGCTAATATCTCAGCATTTTGTTGATGCTACGACTGTATATTATAATATTATGACATTATTATATAAGCATGTACAACAATATACGCACATTGTGGTACCCACAAATCCCATTAATTAGTCAAACTGCACTGCCATAACATGTGGCCAAAAAGAAGAGAAGAAAAAAAGGATGAACCCTAAAAAAAAAACTAAGAATACAGTGAAGTATGTTTTCCAGTGGTACATGTTTTGAATGTTAAATCTAATCAAATTATATGAGAATGAAAAGTTTCTATAAAAAATCTAACACTTCAAGTAGCGTTGTACAAATAGAGTGTTTTTCAATTGGAGTTTGATGTTTTATTAAAATTTGATTAAATGAAAAAGTATGTAAAGCTGACATAAACTTATGTAGATCAGACAGTCAAAATTTAAAAGTATGATGGAAAAGAAATACTAAGAATATCGTAGAATATGTCGACAATTAATGCATGTACATAAATATTATATATGATCGTAATTAAATTAAGATGATAAAATACACAAAATTAATTATTTTAATAAAAAAATCTAATAATCATAGAATTTTATATTCGTAATACATGTTTCTGAATGTTAAATCTAATTGAAAATCTAATTGAACCGAATGAGTATACGCTAGTGACATAATCTAATATACATTAGACGGTTAAAAGTAAAGTCCTCCGAACGATGTCTTTTAGAATTCTCAAAATTTTTTTAGAAGATTTTTTATTTTTTATTTTTGGGTATTTGTATTTGGGGGTGAATGACTGAATGTCAACTTCTGACAGAGTCACGGTGGTATGTGTGTAACTGTATGAGAAAAGGGCTCACGGGAAATCTGCCGCACTACAAACATTTAGTTAAAGAGAAGAAAAGGGACTAAAATGATGAGACTAAGAAGAGAGACAAAAACAGCAGAGACAGATCAGGTTTTTTTTTTTTTTTTTTTTTTTTTTTTTTTTTTTCATCTCCACTCCACAACAACAACAACAAAAGAAAATGGAAAGTCTTTATTTTATTTTCCACAAAAAAAAAAAAAAAAAAAAAACTCTTTAAGAAAAAAAACATAAACATTAAATGGAGAAGTCAGAGAGTCAAAAGAGTAGTGACAGGATCTGGACAGTCTGATTGGGGTGGCCCGCAGGAGTCTGGTCAAATGCTGACTCTTCTAACATTTTGAAGGAAAGGCAAGAGACCAAGAAATAATTAATGGATGGATTTGATTGCATTTAAATCCAACGGTGCTGTGGACCATCCCCCTTGTTCCTTTTGATTGTGACATCCTAGATATTAATTATTATTATGTCACCGTTTCTGCAATTTGTCATGCTTCACAAGTCTTCACATTCTCTCACACTTTTACACGAATTATTTATCAAGTTTTTATTTTATCTATAGAATTGTTATTTCGTTTATTAAATTAGTTTTTCAATAATTAGATTTATGATTATAGCAATTTTACAATACACATTGCAAACTTTAAATATGAACATTTATAAATCGGGTTATTAAAAAAATTAATCGAATATTTAAAATTGATGCTTTTCAATAGTGTAAAATATAAGAAGTTCAATTGTAAAAGTATCATTGTTTTTTTCTTTTGTAATTGTTAGTTATGCGTAACATGTTCTACGTAGTAATTAATTAAAAAAAAACCATGTTTTAGGCAGGTTGTTATTAGCTTACTTACTTTCTTTCTTTTTAAACTTGAAAAATGTAATGATTCGAATTATGCACTTTTAATGATGGAATCAATATGAAATTATTGACTATCTCTACAATCATATTAACTTTCTTCTCAATAATGCATAAATTTTGAAAATAACGATATTGAAGAGAGGAAAAATCTCGGAATTGCAATAAAATTAGAGCATATATATCTACTCTATTCGTTAAGTAACTAATCAAGTTTTTAATGCATCTATTTTTTAACTTGTGCCCAGATGATTCAAATTTTAGAGCTTAATGTCAAGATATTATGGATTATTGTAAATTTAGCTTGCAATCAATGGATTTTAATTATTGATTTTTTTTTTACCAGTAGTAGATTATTTTAATAATAAACGTTGAAGAAATTTCCTTTTTCGATAATATATAAACAATGAACTATCACTCTCATTTATTAAAGATAAATGAAAAAAATTCTCAAATTTTACGTCTGAGAATTTTTATCTAAATTCCTGTTCTCTAACTCGTTGAGTTAACCTTAACGGGGCTCTATAAACTGTGAACATTATTATCATGGAAGACATCATATCCATAGGCAGGCAGATTCAGTTCTAATCTATTTACGTACTCAATCAAATCGCCTCGGTAATATCACTTCCATATTCTAAAGGAAACTGTAACTTTCACTTTAAATTAAGAGTCGGCAGAGTAGAACACCAACAAGCTCGGCCATATAAGTAATCCACGAATGAAATGTTTGCCTGTTTTCAAATGGCACTCGTTCATAGTCACTTTTGGCAATAAATACATATCTCTAAGAGCATATCATTAGCTTTGGTTGGTTAGTTGGTTCAATCTAACTCAACTCAAACTTTTTTTTTTTTTTTTCCCAAAAAATTTTTGTATTTTTCCCAAAACGTTTTTTTGTCTCTTATGAAAATTTAAAAAAATTTACTATTACAACTAAAATGTTTTAACTCAAACTAACTAACCAAACACACACTAAATTCTTATGTCAATGATAAATTTTAATATTTGAATATAAAAAACTGCTTTTTATTAATAGATTGCTATCTTAGATCATGAATTTGTCATATTCTAAACTTTGTGATAAATTACTCAAGATATAGCCACTTCTAAATTTAACATTTGTTTTTTATTGATTGTTGTCTATTTTTTTTTTTTTTTAGTAATTATTACAATATTTTATTTTTAATTTGTTCAAATATGAAAAAAAATTCATTTTACAAGTTTCAAAGCCCGATAATGATGACAAGGTAAAAATATCATTAATAATAACATTATGCATTGGAGTACAAAGTATGATAACGCTATTTTCACTCTCTCTTTTTTCCCTACAAATGTCACATTAACGTAGACAATTGCATAAGAGATGATCTAAGAAGTAGAATCAAGAATGAGAGATTAGTGCTATATGATACCAACCTGGCAACTTTTTTTTTTTTTTTTGGTTAACAAAAATTGTCGATACATAAATAAAGATCATTACTATATGCATCAGTGTAAAAATAAGGTATATAGTTTTGTACTGTGAAATCTTATAATTATAACTATCAGCTAGGGACTGTCATACCGTGAAATAAGATATATAGTTTTTTATCGTGAAATCTTATAATTATTATTATCAGCTCGGACTAACATAAGTATAATAAGGCGTTCGTCTCCTCATTAAATGTTTGGGTTTGAATTGCCCTTATCGTTAGTTGAGATATATATAAACAATGCACTTCGAAAAGGATCTACATGTCATGGGAGAGGCATTCACTTTTCAAAGTTATATAAATATATCAACGTCTATCCCTATAAGTTCTTTTTCTTAAAAACAAAAATAGTTTTGTTAAATTATGAAGTCGAATTAATATCTTAGTTAGAGACAATAAATGGATTGATTTTGGGAGTTGGAAAGGGAAGTCAAAGGTCTACACCAATAAAGTTGCTTAATCACACGTAATTTGGGGTTCCCATTTGTAATCTCAATTGCACTAGCTTTTCTTTTATAAATAAGAGACACGCCATTAGAATTCATTTTGAGAGACGTTAGAGAAAAGAAAAACACAAAGTTTAAGGGTATGCGAGTTTTCTCTTATAAACTTTTGATCATCGTCATGAATTACTGCAATTATTAAAAATGACCGTAGTCTCACATTGAGGCAACCTTTATAAATCTTCTATTTTCGTATTTATTTATTTTCTTTTGTAATTTTATTGCTCTCTTTAATATAGAATTTTGGATGTCTAATTCTAAACAAATTTAACATTGATAAAAATTTAGTAGTTCATATTTGTGCCTCACACAATTCTCCCAATTAGTATTTTGAATTAAGAAATAACTAATTTATCTTTTATATCACGTGAACGAATACAAAATTGTAAGGAAATTAAAAAATGGAGCCGATCACGTTTAAAAATAAAATTTAAGAAAATAAAGTACCAAAATATTTTTACGAAAAAAGTCGCCCCCTTTTCAATATAAATAAGGTCAAAATACTTTTTTTTTTTTTTCAAATCTTACAAATCTTACATGATGTACAATTTCCCAAATGTCGATTTTTCAAATCTTACCGATATTTTTATGAAAAAGTGACCGCATTTTTAAATATACCTAGCATCGAAGTAGGAAAATTTTTGTGAAAATTTTGGTGAAAGGTTGGTTTTTCAAATCTTACCCGTCTACAATCTCCCAAATGTTTATGAACGGTTAAATGTGGATAAATGTCAGAAATACTTGCACACATTGGATAAGCATTACCAACCACCAGGGGCGGAGCCAGACTTTTTTTTCAGTGGGGGTATATATTAAATTTTTTTTTAAAGATAAAACAAATTTAAATGAGGATTATTTGAGAATTTTTTATTTAGGTTTATATGATGATTTTTAATTCTAGTGAGGACAAAGTAGTAAAAATATGAATTTTTTTTTATCAGAATTAATATTAGTGGGCCTTATGTGAGAATTTTTTATTTTTTATAGGGACAAAATATGGACTATATAAAATATTTATTTTCAATAAGGATAAATTATAAAAATTGGAAAATTTTTGAGACAAAATTAAAAGAACAAAAAATTTGAGTGGGGCCACAACCCAACTAGCACCCCTCCCTCATCATCTGCATATATAACAATTCCTTAAAATTGAAATGGTGATTTCGATTGATATGTATATAGAACTGACAAATTAAAGTCTATTGCTCAATTTGCACTGTATTCAATTCCAGTAAGGAAGGATCCTTGTTTGACCATGCAAATGTGAACAGATTGCATTTATATTGTGGTCTGCCGGTGTGGAATGTAGAATTGGGTTGGCCTATATCTATATGAACATGATA